>JAUPFN010000017.1:33708836-35155086 GCA_036924255.1 Apodemia mormo
AGCTAACGATGACAATTGCCCGAAGTGTGGAACAAGAGTGATGCCTAATTTAACTAATTAAATAATCAAGCCGCGGTAACGACGTCACTTGCTGCACGTTGCGCCGAGTCAGGTCCCGTGGCCCGTGCCCGATGCTGCAAGGAGTGATGCGCATTCACCTGTCTTCATATATCACGATGGCGTAACACCTCCCCCCGTAGAGCAGCGACTATTGAAGACTTTCGTCGTAAATTGAGCTGGGGGTTGATGAAAATTAACCCTTCTTTGTTCAGGGGTGCCTTCATAAATGCCATCTTCTTGAACGCCGGTTAAAATGTTAACTTTTCTATGACAGATTTTCCTGTATGATATAATTCCAATGATGACGGATGCTGTAACTATTATAGCGTAGATAGGTATCGTGGTGTGATAGACGATGTTTCCATCTTGTTTCAAAGTTACTAGGTCTTGGTGAGATATCTTCAGGTTGCTCGCTTGTAGGTGGTCCAAGTTAATGGTGTTCAGCTTCAAAGATGGTACTTCGGAGTGATATATTATTTTGTCTTGAGGTAGATTCATTATTTTTACAGGTTGTCCTTTAATATGGTCTTCCGAGTTTGATATTCTGAAGTCGGATGTTTCTATGAAGCAGTTGTGTGGTATGATGGCGAGGTAGCTGCCTTGGAGTGTTCTATAGTGGTCTTCTTCACATGATAAATGAGTCTTTGTACGATTCGGAAATATCATTGTGTAATGTGCTTCATCCAATTTCTCGAGGGCTGGCTTGTCTAAGGATACATATGTTAGGGTGCATAATTCCGTCTTTTGTTGTACGATAAGTTGCTGGACACAATCGTGCGTGGTTTGATTCCTTAGGCTCCATTGCTCTTCACATAAAAACCATTTACTAATCTTCGGGCATTCAGCCTCTATGTACCTTGAATCTGTTTGATGGATCGCTAGGAATGGGTGAGGTGGTATGAGGACTTGGGCGTTCTTATTGGGAATTATAGATAACTTATACATATCATACGTTTCTTGTAATACTACTGGAAATCTATAAACTATAACTATATTATTGTCTGAGTAATACGAACCAATTTTTAGGATATCGTAGTACTCCCTAACATCTAAGTCAATTATTTTAGGTTTACCATATAAAATTTCTAATCGGTTAATCATATACTTAATAGAATTCACGTTTACTAAAGAGTGATGTAAGCTAGATATTTTAATTAGTGCTAATGCATCTTGAAGCTTGAATAATTCTTGGGATATCGAGTCAACGTTATCTCCTAAGATTAGAAATACTTGTGCCAAATGGGCGTATTTTATTAAATTATTGTCAGTCATTATTTCTTTCTTAGTTATTTCTCCTAATAGCGTTTCGATTTGATTTTGATTTTCTACTAAATTATTAATAATTTTTGTATATTGTGTAGTCCATTCTTTTGACAAACTAACGTGACTATTCAGTTCTGAAATTAATTTATTTTCATTTTCTTGAAGGGTTTTTAGAACATTATCGTAGCGCAATGCGTCCGTGTAATCTAGATTACCCGATATAATTTTTAATTAATTACGGATTTAATTACGGATCCGACTTTTAATTACGGATCCTAGCCCGTCTATTAACCCTCTTTTAGTACGGTTAATTCTAAAGGTTTGTAATTGTTCGAATACATTTTCAATCTTATATTTCAGATAGTCTATGTGAGGCTCGTATAAGTTCGCTGTTTTATTGTTAAGGTCAGGCGTAATGTCATCCAGTTGCTGTCTTACTAGTACTATTTTATCTTGTAAGTCTGATAAGTTAATATTTTGTAAAAATGAATGATAGTGAGTCACTATTCGCGTGGGGCCAAGTTTAAATGGTAATAGTCCAGGTCCATCGTCTAAATTCTCTAGTCTTATTTCTTTGGAGTCAGTTCTTGGTAGAATGAGAATTACTGTCATTGCGGTCATGTAACAAGTACATGTCGTGTTTAAGATGTTTTGTCAGGTTTGTTGCCTTTTCGGATTCTCTTAAGTCGAGACTTAGCTACTGGACCGCGTTTTTATTTTGGTATATATATGTATGGGGAGATCGGCAATAACTTTATCTTGGGTGTATCTTGGGGCTAATTTTTGTCTTGAAGCGAGAGGATTGTGAACGAACACTTGCTGGTCAGGAGAACATTCTATTTCACTCTCTCTATTTTTATTCCTACTGTCCATAAGATTTGTACGTTTTTCTAAAGTCATGTCATGTATAAGTTCGTACGTCTTAGTCAGTTATATATTGCTGTAGTAATTGTGAGTTAAGGTCAATACAGAACGGGTCTCTGGGGTCAAAATGTCCAGTTACTATATCGATTGGCTTACATTTAGTAAAACTATGAATAGAGCTATTGTAACCGAGTATTGCATAAGGCATGAGGTTAATAACAGATTCATCTTTTTGTTTTAACTTAAGAATACGTAGATGCTCTAGTATTGTAGAATGGAACCTTTCTACTATACCGTTTTCATTTGGAGCATCCGGGGCAACTATATGATGATGAATTTTGTGTAATCTTACAAATTCCGAAAATAACTGATTTATGAATTCGGTTCCATTATCAGTGATGAGCATTGTGGGTAACCCATGGTGTGTACAAAATTGCAATAATGATTGTATAATACTGATAGCTGTACTATCTTTTAAGTGATAGGCCTGCGAATACTTGGAAAATGAATCGACTATTGTTAAGAATTTTTCGTTTTGGATGGACAAAAGATCTAAATGCACAATTTCAAACGGTTTAGTAGCTGGAGGAACTATACGAAAATGCTGTTTAACAGGATTGCGGTCATATTTAGCTTGCCCGCAGACAACGCATTCATTGATGAATTTTGTTATATGCTCTCTCATCTTAGGCCAATAATATCGGCACGATAAGGCTGAGAAGCATTCATTGATACCACGGTGGTTGGTTTTACCATCGTGATATTTGCTTATTATCTCCTGTTGGCATAGATATTCCTTTACATTTTCTAACTCGGTTTTTGTAAAGACTAATTTCATGGCTGAACTTTTAAAAGTGTTTTGCAAAATTGGAATGACGGTGTACATCGCAGATACTGGGTGAATAAGTAAACCTGTTTTGACTTTGGGGTTGACATATTCCCTAACCGCATTAATTATATCCTGCTCAATGTTTGATTCCGAAATCTGAATTTCAATTCGTGTATAAGTATCAAAAGGTTTTGATATAAAAGGCTTCCTTTTAATATCACCAACAATCTTAAAAACTATCTGTTTTAGAAATTTATTTAAAGGATCATCTACAATAGGAATGTTTAAAATTGGATTTTCTTCAGATGTATGTACTGTAAGAGTTCTAGAATCGTCAACGATCTCGTCAGCGGTAATGGTTCTAGAGTCGTCTACTGAAAGGATTTCCGATAAATTAGGAATTAGTGAAGCTAAGTCCTGTAGTTCTTCGTTATTAATCTCTATACGAGATAGTGCATCGGCATTTGTATTATATTTTCCTTGTTTGTAGATGACTGTAAAATCATACTCGCTTAACTTTAATTTCCATCTTGTTAAACGAGCGTTTGGTTCCTTCAGACTCATAACCCATCGAGGGGTTTGTGGTCTGTAATAATTTTGAATTTTCGACCAAAAAGGTATGGTCTAAAATATTTGGTAGCCCAAACGATCGCCAACAACTCTTTTTCAATTGTGCTATAGTTAATCTCACTACTGTTTAAAGTGCGGGACGCATAAGCTATGGGTTTATCTGCTCCTACTAATCCTTGAGATAAAACGGCACCTATCGTTACATTGGATGCATCGGTGGTTAAGATGAAATCTTTTGAAAAATCTGGGTATTGTAAAATCGGATCATTAGTTAGTAAGGTTTTACACTTTTTGAAGCATTCAATATAGTTATGATCGTTAATGTTGACCTTAGAGCCTTTTTTTAAACACTGAGTCAATGGCTTTGTAATCTTAGCAAAATCAGGGATAAATTTTCTGTAATACCCGATTAGGCCGAGAAAACGTTTGATTTCGGTTGGGGTTCTGGGAAGTGGATAATTCTCAATCGCCTTGATTTTATTAGGGTTAGGCTTAACACCATCTTTACAAATGACATGTCCTAAAAATTCAGTCTCTAGTTTTAAAAATTCCGACTTGTCCATTTGAATTTTAAAATTGGATTCACGTAACCTTTTGAAAACTTTTTCTAAATTTATTATATGCTCCTGAAGGGAGGTACTAAATACCACTATGTCATCTAAATAGACCAAACAGACTTCGTTTTGGAGATCTCGGAGTACGTTGTCCATCACCCTTTGGAAAGTTGATGGTGAATTTTTAAGACCCATAGGCATTCTTAAAAACTCATAGTGACCGTTCTCGACATTAAATGCGGTCTTGTGAATGTCGGCGGGGTTCATTTCCACCTGATAAAAGCCACTAGCTAAGTCAAGGGTGGTAAAGTACTGACATCTACCTAACTTGTCCAAAACGTCGGTAATATTAGGAATGGGATATTTATCATCAATCGTTTTCTCGTTAACCTTCCTAAAATCAATGACAAGACGCCATTTCGTTTTACCCGAAGCATCAGCCTTCTTAGGAACAATCCAAATTGGAGAGCTCCAGGCAGAATCTGATGATCGTATAATATTTTGCTCGAGCATTTTATTAATTTGATCTCTGACCTCTTGTCGGTGAATGTGCGGATATCGGTAGCTTTTGGTATGTACAGGAACTTCATCACTGGTCCTAATAGTATGCTTGATCTTGTTGGTGAAAGTTAGAGGTTCACCCTCAAGATAAAACACATCTGCGTATCGTGAGCATAAGGCTTTAAGGTTTGCAACTTCTTCGGGGTTTAAGTGTTCCGTACGGAGACGTGATAATACTTCTTGAGAACGATTCGATATTTCATAGGGGTTATAATTCTGACAATCTACATTAAATACTTCTGCACTAACAGGCCGATCCATTGAAAAAATTAAATCGTTTTTACTATTGTTAACAACCTCTATAAAACCACGATTATTTTTTACCTTAGTCACACAGTCACGTATAAGGCAGTTCGATATTGTCTGTTCACAAACTAAAACTTCACCGTCATGTACATTTATAGGAATTTTAATTATCTTAGAAGATTCGGCTGGTATAATATCTTCATACAGGTTAGCATTTCTAGAGTCGTACATTTCTATTTGGTTCGTTGCAAATCGAGTTAACAGTAGTTTATTCTTCAAGTCGATTTTCGATTCCCATTTTTCTAGAAGGTCTAGGCCAATGAGTCCGTCAAAATAATTATGGAACTTATATATGTATAACGTTATGTCGTCACGTTCGTTAAGTTCGGAAAAGCAAGGTAAAGTTATCGAGTAGTTGTTGCGTGTTGTCGCATGAACGTTTGTCACTTCAAAAGGCTCATAATTGCACGGCAAATGTGAGAAAAACTTTTGGACGCTATCAGGGCTAATAAAAGATTGATTGGCACCAGTATCAATAAGCAGTTTCAATGGCGGGGATTTAATCTTAATGTAAGGAAGCTGTCGTTGCGTTTGCAGGTTTAGCTCTATTTTGGTTTATCGGATTTCGTAGCTATCTAAAAATTTTGCTTATCTTCAGGGGTAGAAGGTCGATGTGTTTCCTCTGTCATAGGGGGCTCGTAATAAGGTTGTAGTTCGCTAGGGTTGTAGTAGTCTTGGTAGGGGTAGTCGTCATAGTAATAGTCACTATAATAGTCGTATGCGTTTTGGTCACTGTCGTGTGTGTAGTAACTGTCGTAGTTATAGTCTAGTTCATTCAAGTTAACTTCCCTCGTTTTGAAGTAGTTACTAGGGGGTGGATTCCCAAATTTCCGCCAATCATGCCCACTTGGTGGTAGTGGCTTAGATGTGAAGTGGCTGACACCACTCATAGGACGTGGATTTCCGTAATTGTATGTCGGTCGAGTTTGCTGTCTGTGGGGCATCCTAAAGACATTACTGCTCGGATGGTGATTAGGTGGAGGAGCTGAGAACATCTGTTGGGTGCGCGTAGGCATGCGATATTGTGGAGCCTGATAGTGATGGTTAAAACTAGGCTTCCAACCAGGTGGTGGTTGTGTAGGGCCGGAAAATTGTCGCGGTGTGTCAACCATAGGTTGTCTAGAGGTACTAGCCATGTTCACAGGATTTGCAAATTGTCGAGAAATATTAAAGTTATGATTTTGTCTATAAGATGTCTGTAAGTTATGGTTAGGGCTGTTGTTCAGTTGCCAATCCTTTTTGCTCGATCCTCCCTCATTACGTTGTTGTAAGTACAATGTATTTATTTCCTCCTGAACAAATTCGAGAGCCTTTTCCATTGATTCGGGCCTCATACAACGAATGCGAGACCCTAAAGGTTCCTTGAGACCTCCCAAATAGGATTGTAAGGTTAATTTTTTATAAAGTGTTCGCTTGGCTTCAATAGTGGTGGCTATACTCTCGTGAAGCGAGATATACGTCATAATCGTACTGAACAAGTTTTGGCAACGTTCGTAAAATTCTTGGGGGGTACTAGAACCTTGTGTCTGTAATGATAAGTCACTGTAAAGTGCGGTTTCGTCTCGATGGTCAGCAAAGTTATTAATCAAAGCATTCCTGATGCCGTTCCAGCTATCAGCTATGCCTTGTGAGTTTATTAACCTGGCGGCAGGTCCAGTAATTTTATTTAAAATACCGTTGAGTAAAGTCAGGTTTTGGAGGTCATGTCCCGGTGTAACGTCAAAATGTGCTATGACTATCTGATCACATAAGTTTATGAACCGTGTTAACACATGAGGGTTCCCATCAAACTCAGGTACAACCCTTAGAGATTTATGAATTAAATCCAAAGTGTCCGACATTTCTAATGAAGTATTTAAATGCCTATGCTCGTCTATTACAGTAAGCCTACGCCTATTTCTATTACAATCTATTTTGTTCCGCGATTTTCCTGTGTGGATAATCTTGGAAAATTCTTAAATCAATTCCTATAGTAAAACACACATGTAATAAATGATTATAAAATAAAGAGGCTTAAAATTTAACACACAAAATTATAAAATTTTTTAAAAGTTTCACGTACAAGAAATATAATAGTATAAGAATGACTATGAACTAGGAAAAATGATAAGGAAGAGAACTGTGAGAGATTCAAAGCACTTACCAAATCATCTGGTCTTTATGTCTAACTGATTTTATTTGGTCGGAGTCTATGTCTTGATTCCTCCTTGCTGCGTACACACACACATAGATTTCGAAATAGCCAGTAAAGTTAAGGGTCGATACTAGATCCCTAATCTAACTATGCACTGGCTATCCTACCGACTGCGCCAATTATGCGTGGTCGCAGCGAAGGTTCCAAAAAAAAATCAAATTTATTTAATTTACTTTAATAAAAACTTAATATTACATAAAATTATATCGAAGACCTAATCTAAGCTAACGATGACAATTGCCCGAAGTGTGGAACAAGAGTGATGCCTAATTTAACTAATTAAATAATCAAGCCGCGGTAACGACGTCACTTGCTGCACGTTGCGCCGAGTCAGGTCCCGTGGCCCGTGCCCGATGTTGCAAGGAGTGATGCGCATTCAGCGGTCTTCATATATCACGATGGCGTAACACACAAACACAAACACAAACACAAACACAAACACAAACACAAACACAAACACAAACACAAACACAAACACAAACACAAACACAAACACAAACACAAACACAAACACAAACACAAACACAAACACAAACACAAACACAAACACAAACACAAACACAAACACAAACACAAACACAAACACAAACACAAACACAAACACAAACACAAACACAAACACAAACACAAACACAAACACAAACACAAACACAAACACAAACACAAACACAAACACAAACACAAACACAAACACAAACACAAACACAAACACAAACACAAACACAAACACAAACACAAACACAAACACAAACACAAACACAAACACAAACACAAACACAAACACAAACACAAACACAAACACAAACACAAACACAAACACAAACACAAACACAAACACAAACACAAACACAAACACAAACACAAACACAAACACAAACACAAACACAAACACAAACACAAACACAAACACAAACACAAACACAAACACAAACACAAACACAAACACAAACACAAACACAAACACAAACACAAACACAAACACAAACACAAACACAAACACAAACACAAACACAAACACAAACACAAACACAAACACAAACACAAACACAAACACAAACACAAACACAAACACAAACACAAACACAAACACAAACACAAACACAAACACAAACACAAACACAAACACAAACACAAACACAAACACAAACACAAACACAAACACAAACACAAACACAAACACAAACACAAACACAAACACAAACACAAACACAAACACAAACACAAACACAAACACAAACACAAACACAAACACAAACACAAACACAAACACAAACACAAACACAAACACAAACACAAACACAAACACAAACACAAACACAAACACAAACACAAACACAAACACAAACACAAACACAAACACAAACACAAACACAAACACAAACACAAACACAAACACAAACACAAACACAAACACAAACACAAACACAAACACAAACACAAACACAAACACAAACACAAACACAAACACAAACACAAACACAAACACAAACACAAACACAAACACAAACACAAACACAAACACAAACACAAACACAAACACAAACACAAACACAAACACAAACACAAACACAAACACAAACACAAACACAAACACAAACACAAACACAAACACAAACACAAACACAAACACAAACACAAACACAAACACAAACACAAACACAAACACAAACACAAACACAAACACAAACACAAACACAAACACAAACACAAACACAAACACAAACACAAACACAAACACAAACACAAACACAAACACAAACACAAACACAAACACAAACACAAACACAAACACAAACACAAACACAAACACAAACACAAACACAAACACAAACACAAACACAAACACAAACACAAACACAAACACAAACACAAACACAAACACAAACACAAACACAAACACAAACACAAACACAAACACAAACACAAACACAAACACAAACACAAACACAAACACAAACACAAACACAAACACAAACACAAACACAAACACAAACACAAACACAAACACAAACACAAACACAAACACAAACACAAACACAAACACAAACACAAACACAAACACAAACACAAACACAAACACAAACACAAACACAAACACAAACACAAACACAAACACAAACACAAACACAAACACAAACACAAACACAAACACAAACACAAACACAAACACAAACACAAACACAAACACAAACACAAACACAAACACAAACACAAACACAAACACAAACACAAACACAAACACAAACACAAACACAAACACAAACACAAACACAAACACAAACACAAACACAAACACAAACACAAACACAAACACAAACACAAACACAAACACAAACACAAACACAAACACAAACACAAACACAAACACAAACACAAACACAAACACAAACACAAACACAAACACAAACACAAACACAAACACAAACACAAACACAAACACAAACACAAACACAAACACAAACACAAACACAAACACAAACACAAACACAAACACAAACACAAACACAAACACAAACACAAACACAAACACAAACACAAACACAAACACAAACACAAACACAAACACAAACACAAACACAAACACAAACACAAACACAAACACAAACACAAACACAAACACAAACACAAACACAAACACAAACACAAACACAAACACAAACACAAACACAAACACAAACACAAACACAAACACAAACACAAACACAAACACAAACACAAACACAAACACAAACACAAACACAAACACAAACACAAACACAAACACAAACACAAACACAAACACAAACACAAACACAAACACAAACACAAACACAAACACAAACACAAACACAAACACAAACACAAACACAAACACAAACACAAACACAAACACAAACACAAACACAAACACAAACACAAACACAAACACAAACACAAACACAAACACAAACACAAACACAAACACAAACACAAACACAAACACAAACACAAACACAAACACAAACACAAACACAAACACAAACACAAACACAAACACAAACACAAACACAAACACAAACACAAACACAAACACAAACACAAACACAAACACAAACACAAACACAAACACAAACACAAACACAAACACAAACACAAACACAAACACAAACACAAACACAAACACAAACACAAACACAAACACAAACACAAACACAAACACAAACACAAACACAAACACAAACACAAACACAAACACAAACACAAACACAAACACAAACACAAACACAAACACAAACACAAACACAAACACAAACACAAACACAAACACAAACACAAACACAAACACAAACACAAACACAAACACAAACACAAACACAAACACAAACACAAACACAAACACAAACACAAACACAAACACAAACACAAACACAAACACAAACACAAACACAAACACAAACACAAACACAAACACAAACACAAACACAAACACAAACACAAACACAAACACAAACACAAACACAAACACAAACACAAACACAAACACAAACACAAACACAAACACAAACACAAACACAAACACAAACACAAACACAAACACAAACACAAACACAAACACAAACACAAACACAAACACAAACACAAACACAAACACAAACACAAACACAAACACAAACACAAACACAAACACAAACATAAACATAAATATAAATATAAATATAAATATAAATGTTCACGGGACAAATTACACTTATTGATCTAACCCCAAAGTAAGCAAATTATTTGCTTGTGTTATGGATGTTAGTCAACGATACTAATACATAGAAATACATATATAAATACTGTACTCTTGAAGTATTGATACACATTACCTCTGTTAAAGCGTCTATACATAACATATCCTCTTTTATAAAAGTAAATTGAATAATAATAATGAAACAAGGAGCTTTTGGAGATCTGTAATGAGTTATTCTAATGATTTATTGTTCAGTGACGTGTGATTATCATGCTATTCCATAAAAAAAATACAGTCTGCACGTTTACCATAAAAAAACTATACAGAGCAAATTAATCGATTATTTTAGTATACTGTAAACTTACTTTTACTCCATTTTAGTTAATTCACTACCACTAATACCACCATTACCGAAGATTTGCGTGTGCAAATTCATTTTTTATTACTCAATCATATTAATCGCACTTCCATTAAATATCCACTGAAAGTTTTAAATACAAGTTCAAATTTTAACTCCAGATTTTATCATCAGAAGTTAATTTACAGACTGTCGTCGCGTTTGGTACTATAGGTCAGCAGATTGGGACGGGATGCGTAAAATGTCCTTTAATAGGTTTTAAGACGATCTCGAATTTCCATTCAATTTTGTCACCGTCTGAGAAGAACTCTAACTTTTGGATACAGTATGCAAGTGCTGTTTTTATTATAGCCATTGCGTACCTCTTACCTGCAGGTAATGAAAATAAAATTATTGAGCCTCAAAGTCAGAAGTTGGATTGAAGGTAACTAATTTAATGCACGCCGATAGGTCATGTGTAAAATTGCATGACAATATTTTAATAAATGTGAAACTTACGAAAGCATATAGAAGGTGCATACATAAATATATCTACCTGACAGAGGACTTACGGGATCATACATACTTCTGGACATTCTCAACTCACTTCCTACAAACACGCCAGGCACGTGGACTTCCAACTACCTTCGGACAATACCAAATCAATTTAATCATGATATGCCAGCCTTAATCAATAATCACCTTTCATGTTCGCATAACGTACGTAAGTCGGTTTTGTTAACCTTTCATTTGCCATTCTTCCTACGTTTTCGAACCAACGAAGAAATGCCAACACTCATTTTTACACCAACACATTCTTATGGCTCAACCTTTCTCACTATTCTCTCTCAACCTCTGTGTGCTTGAGCGTTATGTGTAGCAATCCCATCGCCACTTCTGCCAATTTTCGCAAGGATGGGGGATAGGCATGCGTCGCCTTCATTGAATGTTCTAACCTGCACGGTGGAAGTCAGTTTTAACAAACGAATGTTTTTTTATCGCCTGTTGGTTGAGTGATTAGCGATCCTGTCTACGCAATTGATAGGGCTAGGGTTGGATTCCTGAGTAGCACAAGCAATTTAATGAGTATGTAAAATTTTAAAACAACACAATTTTGTTTAAGATTCAATTGCAAGATTATGCCAGGTCAGTTCCCACACCACATAAAAAACCACATAAAAATAAAACCCAATTAAAGTTTGTTAAAAGATAACATTACAATCTTTATAATTATTATAAATGCGAAAATTTGAATGTTTGGATTAATGGATGTTTCTTACTCAATCACGCAAAAACTACGTAATGGATTTAAATGAGCATATGGATAGGATATTTTTTATCCCTAAAAATGAGTTACTCCCGAGAGTTTCACCAAAAACTTTTCTTATGCGGCGGGATGCGGGGTACAGCTAGTTTAAACATATATAAATTATTTTTACGTCCAATAGCTTATTATAATTATCTTTAAAGCTTAGTAAATTAAAAACAAACTTTCAATTTAGGTATATGTAATGTGATTAAGGCTTCAAAATTATATAATATATAAGAAACAACGAAAAATGCTCAAATGATCTACATTCATGAGAAAAATGCACATGAACCTATGGTATCATGCACGCATTGATTTAAGTCTTTCTACTTTTCGTTAAAAAAAATACACGTCTGGAAACAAATTTTATTTTTAACAGCTGTCACTGTTTCTGCTATTAAATATGTGTATATTCATTAATGGTGCATTGCTATCTTGTGGCGAGGTCTAATGCCACATGCATAAGTTTACCGGCTACCTTACCCTCCAAACCAGAACACGACAGTGACCAGCACTGACGCTAATGCGGCAGGAATAGGTAAGGCGGTGATACCAGACCCGGTCGAGCCGATGCAGAACTCTACCACCTAGTAGTCACGATGGTAGTGACGCGCATAGCCACTCAGTCCTTTTACGATCTGCCTGGCAGAACGGCAGTTGGCCTATTCTTCAAAGGAGCCCGGGACCAACACGAGGAAAAAAGTATTTTACATGTTACATGATAAAGTGTTAATTAATAATATTATTTATTTATTTATTCAGGAAATATAAGAATAATAACTGTTTATTTGTTAACGTGGCCTTTCATGGTCCACCCACCTTATTTGAATAATCCAGAACGTGCATAAGTAATTTAAGGTGCATGCATTTGTTAATTTATATTTCATTATGAGAATTAAAATATAGAAAGTTAAAATTAGAGTAAATAGAATAAGGTTATTAGAATAATGGTTTTGGTTACATTAGACAATGTGAAGAAAATATAAGAATGTACAAATTGATGATGTAGTTTTAATTAGTAAAAGCAGTTATTAATATTTAATACAAAGGCGCAGCTTGGCCGTTGTCCATAGCTACTACATTATGTTCTCTCACGCACCATTAATTGCTAAATGTAGGGTATTCTTTACAGTAGAAACAACGTTACCCGGGATTAGAAAGTGCCCAGTTGGCGATAAGCAATAAAACAAAAACGTATCACATTGCGGTCTCAAGTATCTTCAGCTAATCGTGGATGCATTTGTATCTGCCTTACTCTTCGGCGGTACGGGTGAGAAGATACTTTTTTTACCTCGGTCTTTTCACAGGACCGAACCAATGACAACAAATTTAATATACAGAGAAAATTTGTTCCCATCTATTTTTTCTACAGAAGCTTACCAATATCAAGATCGTGATCTGCAAATCTTCCAGCTATCATCACTGGTGGTAACAATCTTAGAGACTCGTTAATTACTGCTCCGCAATATCTCATTCGCTGGAGATCCTCTTTGGTTACGCCTCGTACAGTGTTTCCAAGGATGTCATGAATCCTATCAACATTAAGATCTTAAATACTTTATAAAAATTAATGTGTTAGAAGAAAACGATGTACGATTCAGCCGAAAAAATGTATGAATCCAGAGATTTTTATAAAAATTATCATATGAAACATGATTTAGCCGTGATTTAGCCTAACGTCCAGATATGAAAAATGAAAAAAAAAAATTAAAAATGATACTTCACATGCAATTTTGAAAGCTAAATAATTTTGAAAGCTAAATTTTGGTAATCAGAAATACAGGTACGGCTGTATTTCTGATTACCAAAATTTAGCTTTCAAACAAAAAATCTCCGGTGAAATAAGCCACATTTAGTTCTTACGTCTTGTTGTTTTGTTTTACACATCATTAAGAAAAATATATATTACAATATTAAAATGTTATTACTACAAACGCATGTGATCATATGTGGAGATCTCAAATTTTTGAAGTTTCCCTGTGTCGGTCTGGATTCTTTTTGAAGAGACCATCTGCCATTCTACCAGGCAGTTCGTGAACGATAGCTATACATGTCACTACCATCGTGACTACTAAGTAGATCTGCAGCGTCTCACTCGGATTGTAGTACTAACACTTTACCTAATCTAGCCGCAATAGCATCAATACTTGTAACTGTCGCGTTCCAGTTTGGAGGGTAAGGCAGCCGGTAAGCTTATGTAACTGACATAACTATCCCACATGGATAGCCAATTCACCGATTACAAGCAATGGGGTATGTTCTGATGAATTTTTTAAATTATTAACTACTACTTTTCGCCCTTGTACTATACCCGTAGTAAAATATTTACCCGTAATAAAAGAAATTATTACTGGTTCTGTCTGATCACAAGTGCTTGATTGTTGCTCTATCGCATCGAGAAAGAAAAAACCAAAAAACTATAAATTACCTATATCAAAATAAGGAATAGAAAAATTTAGAACACATTTAGAAGCTAAACTACATAAAATAACTAAAGAATCAAAAGATTCAAACACTATTTAAAACGACTTAGTTAATTGAAATTTTCAAAAATGTTGACTTATGAAAACATAAAAATTAAGTTACAAAATGTGTTTTAATGTTTGGACAACAAAAGGAAGAGAAAATGTATATCTATCAGATATATGAAAAAGGATCATACACCACTAACAGACAATTTCATAATTATGTTAAAAAGTACTCAGCTCTTCTTAAAAAAGTCTGTAAAGTAGCAAAACCTAAATATATAAACAGTAAAAAAAATGGATCTTGTATATTTGTGTTTGTATTAAGTTCCCTAACTTTCATTTTTATACGTAATCTCTACAGATATTATAAAAAAAAAGTATCATCACGCCCATATCCCCAAAGGTGTAGGCAGAGGTACAACAAGTGCACCCACGATTAGCCGAAGATACTTGGTCCGACAAATGTGATAGGTGGCAAACCTATCGTCAACCGGGCTCTTTCCAATCCCGGGCAACTTTGTGTTTCTG
This sequence comes from Apodemia mormo, assembly GCA_036924255.1. Classification (NCBI taxonomy): domain Eukaryota; kingdom Metazoa; phylum Arthropoda; class Insecta; order Lepidoptera; family Riodinidae; genus Apodemia; species Apodemia mormo. Next base: position 33,724,371 of record JAUPFN010000017.1, read on the forward strand.
AGAAAACTGAAAAAACACTTTTTTTATGTGCCCGACCCGGGAATTAACCCGGGACCTCATGTCAAAACCTCATGTCAAAACAACAGAAGATCTTTCAAAGTTCAATCAATTAGCAATGTACACTCACTAAATACAAAGAACGAAAACAATCTTGTGGAGTATGCATCTCGTCTACATAGAATAAGTTACTAACTACTTTACTACTAGTTTGGTACTAGTTAAACTGCCGGATGGTATAAGTTTTTTTTTTTAATTTTTTTATATCATAAGATAGCAAACAAGCAGATGGGTCTCCTGATGTAAAGAGTCAACCATCGCCTATATACACCAACGATGTTAATGGTGCGTTGCTATCTTGTGGCGAGGTCTAATGCCACATGCATAAATGTACCCGCTACCTTACCCTCCAAACCGGAACACGACTGCGACAAGCACTGACGCTATTGCGGCAGGAATAGGTAAGGCGGTGGTACCAGACCCGGGCGAGACAATGCAGAACTCTACCACCTAGTAGCCACGATGATAGTGACTCGATAGCCAATCGGTCGCCTTTTACGACCTGCCTGGCAGAACGGCAGTTGGCCTTATTCTACAAAGGAGGCCAGGACCAACACGGCGGAGGCCGGGACCAACACGGCGGTGATCTATTATGTACCAGTAAACAAATTAAAAGATGTTTTAAAACAAAACTATGTAGGAAAGGGTAATGTAAAATCTTAAATTGTTAAGAAGACAAGAATGTCTGTAATTAATTATTATTGCTTCACAAACCAAATTCTATAGTAATTCATATATTATTTAATTGTTTCTCCAAAATAGCTCCATCGATTTTGATGAAATGTTGTAATTAGATAGTCTTTTACTGTCGAAATTGATCGTGCTATGAAAAATTATATAAAATAATAATAATAATATAAGACAAGATGATCTCGCTAAGTTTCTTCCACCGGTTCAACTCAATGTAAGGCCGCATTTCGATTTCGTAGTAATTCTATGAATGTTAACTCGCCAAAAAAACATATAAAAGTTAATTTGAATAAATTAAAGATCGGTTTAAATCCTGAACAACCAAAACATGCGAGGGTCGCATGGAAATAAGTGTGATGCATTTATTTATTTACACCTATCTACCAATTTTTCGCATTTGAAATTTAAGTTACATTACCTACAAAAACTTCAAGTTTCAAATCGTTAAGCATTGTATTTATATCAACCTTTGATTTTATCTTTGCGAAATCTCATTCGCTACACAAGAATCCAATAAATTTATTCATTTTCTGTAATCTCCCACGTAAGTTCCCACCCCTGTTTTTAACAATAGGTGATATTCTCATTTGAAGCTGACCAAGCTAGCCCTTATAACCCATGGTACTAATAATCGGATTTTGTAGATTATCTAAACTTCGAATCTTTGAATCATTTTTAAACACAGTAGAACTGCAGCAACCAAGCTTTTACCTTTCTGAAAATCTATAGACGCTTTCCCCACCACACACCACCACACACCCACCACCACAACCAAAATCTCTATGTTTTTAAAGCGACTTCCCAAAAGAAGGAGGTTATTAATTCGGTTGTCTGTTTTTAACTTCCCGCAACGTACATAGATAGGGAAGTTATTGGTTTTGCCCTAATTTAAGATTTTTACCAGATCTCCACTTTTTAAGGTCCTAGGAACCTCTTTCAACTATTTTCTCGATGACGTCAGTATGTATGTATATGTAAAGTATCTTCACGCCCGTACCCCGAAGGGGTAGGCAGAGGTACAACAAGTGTACCCACGATTAGCCGAAGATACTTAGTCCCACAAATGTGATAGGTGGCAAGCCTATCGCCAATCGGGCACTTTCCAATCCCGGGCAACTTTGTGTTTATCAGAAAACTGAAAAAACCCTTTTCTTATGTGCCCGACCCGGAAATCGAACCCGGGACCTCATGTGGTCAACGCCAACGCTGGACCACTACACCACAGAGGCCACCAAATATACATCATATTTAAACATCTCATAACTTTTGAACGGCTTGACCGATTCGATTGGATTCTGCTCAACTTAGACTTCCTGAAAATTTAAACCGACTTGGTTCAGGAGATTTAGAGAAATTTTGAAAAAACCTGTTTTTTTTTTAAATATAACTCCCAGAATAACATACCTACCGATTGAGTTCAAAATCTAATCAGCTTTATTCCTCAAAAAACTGCAGCCAATTTATAATTTGCATCAAAATCGGTTTACCCATTCGAAAGTTATTATTGAAAAATTTTGAAAAAACTGTTTTTTTTACATAACTTCGAGATTTCTTAACCAATCATTTTTCGACCTTCTACAATATTTAGTACTTAAACCATTGATATAAAAAACCCTAGATGCACAGTCCCGAACAAAACTGACACTCAAAAGTGTCCCTAATTTCATTTAAGTAGTTATAGATATGGCAAAAATATATGTCTTTGCATATCCAACCTTAAGTGCAAGACTTATAGTTGTTTTTACAAAGCAATGTACGAAAATAAATAAAATTGACAGTGACGCGGCCGACGCAATTCTATTTGAAATGAGTGCACAATTTAAAATTGTGCACTCATTTTTGGAGGACGTTTTTGACACACTGATTGTGTATCTTGGGTTTTTTATATCATTGACTTAAACAACTACGTCAAATCCAATTTGAAATATCGAACTCAAATCAAGTTTTCAAAAGTTACAGCTTTTCGAATGTCAAAATTTTGTTGTTTACAGCAAACTTGCTTAATATTTTTAATATAACTTTCAGGCTAAAAAACAGATTAAAAAATCTGATCATCTTTTCTCTCTAAAAATCTGCGCCTAATACCGTAAATTGGATCAAATGTCACTGATCATGTCTAGTTTCTTTGTCTTGAGCTAACCTATGCTTAAGCCTATATCTAATTTGTCTACTACTACTGATTTGAGTTTCCATTTTTGGCAAACATACGTCAAAAACGGTAAGAGGTGTAAGTTTGTTATCCTAGTTAAAGGCAGAACAACGTTTGCCGGGTCAGCTAGTAATAAATAATATTCACGGGACATATTACACTTACTGATCTAACCCCAAAGCAAGCAAATTATTTGTTTGTGTTATGGGTGTTAGTCAATGATTCTAATACATAGAAATACATATATAAATACTTTTACATACATAGTAAACACCCAAACTGACATACAAGCATTTATGCTCATCACAAATGATTGTCCCCGTCAGGGATCGAACCTGAGGCGCGTCGATTGCGCAGTCAGGGTCGCTAACCACTAGACCAATGGAGCGGTCGTAGATGGTCTAGACCACGTTCATCTTGTGGATAGCGAAGTAGAGCGTAGGGTGGCGCTACTATCAGATTGTGACCGATACCGAAGAAGTAGGTGAAATAATCAAATACCTACGCAATAAAAAGTCTCGGGTTCTGATAAAATCACTAATAAGGTAGTTAAATACCGCCCTCCCTCCCATATATATACTTACTAGTGTGCATCTTCAATACACTCCTAGCTGGTAGTGCGTTTTCGGACGAGTGTAAAGAAGCCACCATCACAGGAATACACAAGCCGGGAAAACCCCGAAATAATGTCAGGGTTTACCGTCTCACTAGCCTAATCAATATATTAGGCAAAATCTACGAAAAAATCACACTATCTCACCTTAAGACATTTGTTCACCAGAAAGGTCTCTTAATAAATGAGCAATTTGGTTTCCGAGTGGCTTACTCACTCTTGCACTCTTTAAGTGCACCGACTCACGTAGTAAGTACATTTTAAACTCTTTAAATGCAGCCCCGGGGCTGCAAATTCCCACCGGTGCTCTATTTTTCAACGGCGTTCGTTGGAGTGCCCGACAGACTCGTACTCATCATACTAGAGTAACCAACCAACCGCCGATCAGAGCAGGTATCTCGCACTCGTGTCACTTAGACATAAGGTGACACTTTACAAGATTTGCGTAAGGCCAGAATAGGCCTTACGCAAATCTTGTAAAAATCATACGCCTGCGTAGCGTTTGCCCATCTCTCCCGTACAAATTTGAATCCATTGCAAGTAGTACAGAACATTTACTAACATATTATCACGGGTACACCGTGATATACATTGACCTTCATAAAGATCACGAATTGCCGAGCTTAGCTAAGCATTTCAAGATATTTCCAAAAGATATTTCAATAGCACCACCTCACACCCTAACCTACTGCGGCATACTACATCCCAGATCCTAATCCTGATACCAAATTACGTAGGCCTCGCCACGTTCTCATCGATCCCGACGACGTGATAATTGTGTCAACGAAACATAATAAAACACTACACATAGGGACAACGCCGCTAACCCACTTATCACAAATCAGGACGCCACCCCTAAGCTGAGGATTGGTCTCACAGGAGACACCCTTAGGGTAGAGGGTGTATGACCCCATAGCTTTAAGCTCTGGCTGAGCACTCTGCTCGCCCCTACGACCGATGAAGCTGTAAAGGTCCTTAAGGCCAGCAGTGTACAGGTGCCATCATTGATCGGTTCGGACACCTCATCTTTTTGCGTTCTCGACACTTCTTCACTTTTTCATATGGGGATTCATGGGTATCATTAGATTGCTTAAGATCTCTTTCAGGCGTTATATGTCCCTTGAATTAAGATTTGGCTTCTAAAAGATTTTTTGGCTGATTACAATTTTGCACTGAAACACTTAAGTGCCATATATATTTACTATTAGCGTTGTAAACAATTTTATGAAATTATACAATCAATAAATCTTTACAAGAGCTTTGGAATAAAACTTAATTGAGTTTTATAGTTGCACTGAGTTTAAAGATATACCATATTATGCAAAATATGTAACGCTGTAAAATTTACTAAAAATCCGAGTTCAGCTTATCAAATTCTTTGATTCTTTATCTATCCAGTGGCATAATTAGATTTTAGATGTTAGTGATAGTTACGTAGCTATAACACCAAACTATCCCTCAATTTTGTTATCATCCGTTTTTTGAAGTTTCCCCCTATGTAGGAGATTTTAAAGACGTATTCACGTCAAAAAAATGAGCGCCACCTCGGTATACACAGCAGATAGTACAAATTACTACTAATTTGCATCTGCTCGCATATCGAGGGGGCGTATTTCCTTACCTAGTGCCGGGCTATCACCTATATGAAGCACAAGGCCGACGCAAGTACTAGCATATACCACTTGAGCAAGTTCAAATTGAAAAGCAGACTATTTCTAAGTGGTTTAATAAACCGCTAAAGGACTGAATTAGAGAATTAATGTTTGTATGGAAAACTATATCGACACGTTATCTACTCACCGGCGAAATTGTGCGGTCGAAATTATAACCCCAATATTCTTGCAAATAAAGATTCTTTCTTTATACCCCTGAATTCCACTAATTCGACCATCTCCAATCTCGGTATCCGAAAATCAATATACAATTCTCGAGACACTTTTTGCCCCCCACATTTTTTTTGCGGATACAATTACCAGCAGATATGTTTTCGATTATATACGACTCAGAAACCCAAGAGAAGAGCTAACTTATTCATAAAACTCCTGCAACTTAACTGCAAGACCTCTGGTATTGCGGATGTCCTTGATGGTAATTTATAGAAGGCAGTGGCGTGCAGTCTATAAAGGCAATACGGCAGTGCTTTACTTGCCATACATGACTTTAATTAATAGTACCTATAACGGGCTCTGTGATTGCATCTAAGACTTGTTCTGTTATCATGGTTTCCGACTTAGAGTTCCGTAGCGTGGCTGTGGCTATGCTAAAAATCTGTAAAAGAAAGTTTTTGTGACCGAATACCCCTCCGCATAGTGCATACCCTGTGCACGCCGCTGATAGAAGGGATTTACCGGATGGTATGAACATTTACCATTAGATCTTTTTCCCCGTGTTGGTTCCGGGCTCCTTTAAAGAATAGACCAACTGCCGTTCTGACAGGCAGGTCGTAAAAGGCGACCGATTGGCTATGCGAGTCACTACCATTGTGGCTACTAGATGGCAGAGTTCCGCATTGTCTCGCCCGGGTCTGGTACCACCGCCTTACCTATTCTTGCCGCAATAGCATCAGTGCTTGTCGCTGTCGTGTTCCGGTTTGGAGGGTAAGGTAGCTAGTAAACTTATGCATGTGGCATTAGACCTCGCCACAAGATAGCAACGCTCCATTAACATCTTTGGTGTCTATAGGCGTTGGTCGACTCTTTCCATCAGGAGACCCATCTGCTTGTTTGTTATCTTATGATATAAAAAAAAAATTAAAAGAAATGAACGTATTAAGCTAAATAACGAAAGCTGCTATGTTTATTTCGATAGACATATCATATTATATATTCACACAAATCTTAAACATTTTGTACGAGTCCCTACATTCTTCTGGCGACGCGACGCATCTCTTCTCCATTTGCCCTATTTTCTACAAAACGTGCAAAAATTCGATAAGGCCACTAACTCTTTAAAGAAAATGGCTTAAGTTATTAGGAGTCGTCCGAGTAGCTAAGTCAATGCGAATTCTTGAACAGACTAGTAAAACAAAATACTATTTTTGTAGTAAAATTAACTTTAATATATGTTATATTTAATAGCCAATTACAAAATAGTAAAAATATTCAAAATATTATACTTAATATACATTTTCTAATATATTTTATAGCAAAACACATGATATATAATATGAAAAAAGTTAAAAATTATTAAATACAAATTTAATATACAGGTTGATTGATAAAATATTGTACATACTGAAGAGGTGTTCAGTCCTCAATTCTGATACCAAATATGTAAAAAATAGGAACTTAAATTTCATCTTAATTATCAAATGATAACATTAAGGGCGGACACCAATGCGTAGAAATCGAAGTTCATTGTTTATAAACAGCGATTTCGCCGCGGCTCGCGCCTTGTGTCGCTCTCGAGGTACTATGTAGTGAAGCATTATTTTTTTTGTATTATATTTTGATTACATATGACCATTACCTAAATTGTCCTACATTTTTTGTATAATGTTATTTATCAGTATTTGATTTGTTCACGTTAAGTCTGCTTAGATGTGTTGTTTTTTCCTCTGAGTCTTACACACACAACAACGTATTTTATAGTAATCTCCGGAAGTGAATTACCCACAACACAGGGTAACCTAGTGTGGGGACAATGTATGATATAATTTATGTTGTAAACTACTTTTGGTCAATAAACTATTATTAATATAATATGTAGTATTTTACTAATCAACCTATATATGTATATTCCATAGCTAACCAATATAAAAAAAATATTTTAAAACACATTGATGATATTTTCCTGAATGTTATGACTTTTAATGTATTATGACTTTTATTGTAAGTAACGTAATGTTTTCAATATTATGCTGACATAATATTATTTCTTACAATTTTAAAACGAAATAAAAAATATCAAAATGATTCATATATATTTTTCATATATTACAGGATTTTTCGACAAGAACTTTGTTTTTAAATATATTCACACCAGAACTACATGACAGTTTTTACATGTCCTCAGCCAGGGCAATTGTTACAATAAATTCATTTCACTGGAAAATCGCATTAAAATAATAAAAGTTTACTATGAAAATGGTCTGTAGAAGTTACATTTCGTAAAATTCTGGATATTTTGGTTAACATAATCTTCTTTCTGCGACTCCTATTAAGAATTTAGTCAATAAAGAACAAATGCGGTTTTGGTTTTGTAAATCCCTTCCTCAGAGTGACGAATATTAGATAAAATAATACAATTTTTTTTTAATTAATAAAATAAAATATATCACTAGCAACTATTATATAAAAATATTGGGACTTTGATTGACTTCTAGCATTATATTTAAGTGTTACTATTGTATAAAACTTTAATTACATTTGCTTTAAAACATCAATAAATTTAAATATAATCATTTTCATTATAATTATCAAATAAAAATTCTCCCTATTTTTGTAATCATTACATAGTATAAAACAAAGTCGCTTTCTCTGTCTGTCCCTATGTCCTTATGTCCCTATGTATGCTTAAATCTTTAAAACTACGCAACGGATTTTGATGCGGTTTTTTAAATAGATAGATTGATTTTTGAGGAAGGTTTTGGTGTATAAACCTTTCCGATATTCCCACAGGAACAAAAGCTGCGCGGGTGAAACCGCGGGCAGGTCGCTAGTACAGAATAGTTTAAAGTTAATTTCTTTTTTGTTATTTTAAGTATCTAAAAAAATTTCTTGGCAAAATCCTAGCTCAGAATTCTGTCAGTCTAACTTAGATTTCTGAGATTAGCAGCTGCTGTACTGAAGACCCCCAACGACAAAATAAATACCTAACCACAGACAACTAAGAATAGAAATTATTGTTTACGTTAACCTTACCTAAATTCCAACTTTATTTAGCTGCTATTCCTCAAGTAAAAACAAATTTATTAAATGCGGATAAGTTAAGGAGTTGATATAGAATCTTACGAAATATATTAAACTTTAAGGTAATGACTAATAAACGATATATGAAGTCTCGCCCGTGTTTTTGAGTAAACAGACTCAGTACATAATGTGCAAACACCAACGCGTATTCGACCGGGCCCTTTAAGTGAGAACATCGCAGCCGTAAGGCACAGTATTGAAAAAGATCAAACATTATGGTCAATGTATACGATACGATATGGAAATTTGTTAACAACTCAATTTTGGACTATTATCGATGATATGGATATCACTAACATGTGGTTTCAACGAGACGTTGTCACAAGTCACACAACAACCGAAACAATGAATTTATTGCAAACCAAATTTTCCAATCGCATAATTTTACAAAATTCAGCTTTTAAAGTGGCCAGATCGATCATGTGATTTAACGCCGCTGGATTATTTTTTGTGGGGTTGTGTTAAAGACAAAGTCTTACGGAGCCGATCGAATCGATTGCAGCCTTAAAACTCAACTCGTAATGAGGTAAACGAAATAAACAATTTTTTGTCAAAAAGAGATTAAAAACTTAGATGAAAGAATCGACATATGTAACCCGTGTCTGTAACCGTTGTCGTGGTGGAAGGTCTTTAGATCTGTTTTTCATTTTTCATTCACGATTTCATTCAAACCATAAACAAAGTAGTTTATTACTAAAAAAATTGAATCATTGTCATCTAAATTTAGTGTTTCATTTTGATTTTAAAAAAGTTCTTGTTGAAAAACCCTTTGCAAAGGTAATTTGTATTACATAATGTAATTATAAATCAGACCTTTTTTGTCGTTTTTATTGCCTTTTATGTCACAGCATAGCAAACAAGTATCTCGATGAAAAAATAAAACCATCACATATAGATACCGAAGATAATTAAAGCCAATTGTTTTATTTTTTTTAGTTACTTAACGCTTGGATTCGTTTCCCAACAAAAAACAAATTGTTTACTAAGGCACCTGTTAAATTGTACTAAATACAAGGTATACAGAATAAAGTATCGAGCACACTGGGACGGGCTGCAGCGGACCGGAGCGAGCCGAATCGCAACGCAGCGCATTTCCGTATTTTATTTCAAAAGTTATTCTCCATTGTTGATCATCATAACGTGAATCTTGCAAATCGTATAGGATTTTCACCCATAATTGATTTTATAAATCAATACTTAACACAACTCGTGCGCGCAATTCCACTCACTATATCACACAAGTGACGGGGCGTAACGGGCCAGCAGCATCGCATTCACCGAAATGCACCGCGCAAAAATCCACCCCGATCTCTTCGCCGTACGATATAAAATGTATAAAAACAGTCTAAGCGGATTTTTGGAATGCGGTCCGGCCCGTTGCTGTCCGTCCCAGTACGCTCGATCCTAAAACGTCCACACATATAAATAAAATGATCTATTTCAAATTCATCAACAAAAACGAAAAGCTGCTCGACTTATCTTGAGTCCTATATATTTAAAAGTTAACAGACATAGTTAAAAGATCTAAATATATTTGAGATAGTTAAAAAGATCTAAAAATATATAATATTCGTTAAAAAAATACAATGCGATTCAAATAGTTCTGAATAATAATCAACCTAATCAAACAAAAGAGAACCTAACATCTAAGGGTTTATTAATTTATAGTACACTAGCTGTTGCCAGTAGACATGGGTAGGTGATGCGTGTAATATCACAAAAGTAATATCACTCGGAAAGGTGATGCAACATCACACATCACACTAGCGTTTCAACCATCACACATTACTTCATTCATCACTCGGTACAGTTCGGTTAGTGTCGTTTCTGGCCGTATCACGTATTACACTACCAAGAAAAGAGTGTGGTGCGCAGCGTGCGGGAGATATGCAACTGGCAGTATAACTCAAATAAATCGAATAATACCGAGATCGTTGGTTCGAACTGGGAGAACGGGTATACGAGTACGTTAAGTATGTTAGAATGACTTGAATTGGAAACGTTTGGTGATAACAATTCGGTTCATATTTGTTATTAATAAGATGTACAATTTTACTAATAATAAAAATGAGTACCCTTAGGTATTATGCAATAACTGTTTAAGACATTTTAATTGTTCTGTGTGTCGCATGTCGCGTCGTTTGTTTTGTGCATCGTGGTCTAGGGGTTAGACTACTCGGCCATCCTTCGACCATGAAGTCCCGATCGGCCAAAAGTATTATTGAGGATTTACTCGAAAATCGCCTCTGTGGTCTAGTGGTCGAGCATTGGCGTTGACTATATGAATTCCCGGGTTCGATTTTCGGGTTGGGCACATAAAAAAGTGTTTTTCAGTTTTCTGATAAACACAAAGTTGCCCGGGATTGGAAAGTGCCCGGTTGGCGATAGGCTTGCACCTATCACATTTGTGGGATCAAGTATCTTCGGCTAATCGTGGGTGCACTTGTTGCACCTCTGCCTACCCCTTCGGGGATACGGGCGTGAAGATACTTTACTCGAAAATCTCAGTAGTAGCTCGGAGTCTGGCGGAATGGTGTGCCAACCAAGAAACTGCTGAATCGTGGAACTGAAAGTCTATAGACGTTTGGTTTATTCTGCTTACCCTACATAGGTACCGGCGTGATGATACTTTTAAATCAGGTACCTGCATGACGAATTGAAAATGTAATTACGATTAATATAATCGTAATGTTATAATAAAACTTTCAATCAGACTACAATTATTAGTCAGTTTAATCATCAATCGTTATGGTACTCTGGTTCGGAAAGAAATATATACTCAGTGTAATGACTCGTAGTTCGCACAAAAAAGCGATGCATACATCACATGCAACGCAAGACACTAAACGCTACTCGAGATGATATTTCCTTAAGGTGATGCGATGAGTAATGAGTGATGAGTGATGTTTGCGGGTGATATTACCTTTTCAAATGTGATGTGTGATGTTGCATTACACTTCATAGTACCGTTTTGCGCATGTCTAGTTGCCAGCGACTTCGTCCGCGCGGACTTCGTTTACTCCGCACAGCTCCTCCCCCGTAAGTGACAGCGTGATAATATGTAGCCTATATGTTGACCCGACCTGTTAGTAATATTCATGCAAAATTTGAAGTAAATCCATGTAGTACTTTTTGAATTTAGCCCGGGCATACAGACATATAGACAAAAATTCTAAAAACTATATTTTTGGCTTCAATATCGATTGTAGATCACGCCCCAAGTATTCTTTAAAAAAAATATTTAATGTACAGTTTTGACTTTCCTACGATTTTATTATATGTATAGATAGATAAATTACCATAAAAGTTGTCGGTAAGCATTTGAACAGTCCTGATTCATTGACTTTCATATTAACGTCCTTTTCTTACGTTGTAGACGAAAAATAAGAAAGGATTTTTCAAATTTCATCCCCTGGGATAGAGAAGTAGGGAATGAAATATTCTAATATCTTTTACATTGACGTGTTAATTTATTCGCGGGCGAAACTGCGCAGGTCAGCTAGTAATCATCCATAGCAAAAACGTGTGCGCGCCATTGAAATGTCCTGCATTTTAACATGCTTTAAGTAGATAAATCATTGACGTTATTCCTTCTTACTCAAGTATCGATTTATATAGCAAATGTGTTTAACACCTTGACAATAATTTGATTTCATCAAGCTGACTATTCTGAATTGTTCGGGAGTTGAACTCTTCACGGTTTTTAGCAACACCTTGGACTCCATGCTTATTTAGTTTGTTTTCACATCACGCTTGATGATACGGGTTCGGCGGATAATGCACCTAATTAGAAAATGTAATCCGTCTGTTATACAAACGTACGAGCGATACGAATGTAGCGGAACAATCCGGCGAATGTGTATATATATATATATATATATATATATATATATAATATTGTCCAAAGATAGCTGGAGTACCATACGTCGAAACGGTGCGAAAATTGTTAGGTCCATTGTCATCAATGTCTCATCTATACGTATAATAAAATCGTAGGAAAGTCAAAACTGTACATTAAATATTTTTTTTAAAGAATACTTGGGGCGTGATCTACAATCGATATTGAAGCCAAAAATATAGTTTTTAGAATTTTTGTCTATTTGTCTGTATGTCCGAGCTAAATTCAAAAAGTACTGCATGGATTTACTTCAATGCTGTGTGGATTACTGCATGAATATTACTAACAGGTCGGGTCAACATATAGGCTACATATTATCACGCTATCACCTACGGGGGAGGAGCAGTGCGGAGTAAATGAAGACGCTGGCAACAGCTAGTGACAAAATAGAATTTTTAAGTTCATTCATGAGCGACTGTATGACGACTTGTGAAATTATAACGACAGACTATACAATCGCGAATTCAAAGCGAATCACTAGTTTATATTGTTATTGATTTAATTTGCGATTTGTTTGAACTCGTTATTTATCTATTAAATATTATATCTATCTAAATATTATGACTTTTTTGGTTAAAATCAAAGCAATAATCTTATTTGAATCGTATTATATTAATTTTAAAATCGCTATTAAATAGAAATAAATGCTTGTTTTTGATTTAGATCACAGATCGAATTCGTCCGAACTCGTAGTCCGGTCGATAGCTTTGGTTCCAAGAGATATCAGCTAATCTTCACGTCACTAGACCGAAGAATGTAAATTAGAATTTTATTTAAAAAAGAACACTCCAGCGTCGTTGGATGCTTAAGGCTTCATATCTTTTCTTGCTTGTTTTAATTTCACGATTATTGACCATTATAACGTTTTTAAAAATATCAATTTTAAATCGGACTGTTTCCGTTGTATGATTATCTGAATTATGATCCGCGTTTAAACCATGAGAATGTGTAAAATACGCTACATCTTGCATCACTTTTAAGACAATGGCTTAAAGGCATAAGGGCTTGAAATTTTTCTGTTTCGCTAACTGAGTGCTAAGTGTGAGTTTTTCTTTTCGCATTCGATCGTGAGCGCGTTTCGAGTTTACTAGGAATTTGTATGTGATTTGTACAGCGCCACCTAGTGGTAAACGTGAGAAACCAGTTTACCACTAGGTGGCGTTGTACAAATCACATACAAATTCCTAGTAAACTCGAAACGCGCTCACGATCGAATGCGAAAAGAAAAACTCACACTTAGCACTCTGTACAAGATTCGTGGACGACGCTGGAAAGATCTTTAATATATAAAGCGTTTATATAATCCTTAGTGTTTCCCTCCCAACTCCCTGCACGCAGCATCATTAATAAATCCTAACGATAGCGTACGCCCTTCGCTTACGTATCGCGCGTTACGCTCACGTGTGACGCGCATCGCACCCACATTTGACGTTAACCGCACTAGACGTTCACGATCGTGCGTCTCCGTATACGCACGAACGCATAACGCCACGTTATCGTAGAAATCCAGATCAGCGGAAATATGTAGCCTCGGTTCAAGTTGTAATTTGGCGCTTGCATTGAGATTTCCGATTCCCGTTACAATGGCTTCGCTTTCCGCGACTAATGCACCGCGTAGTGTGAGCGAGGCCCGCGCTGTACGAGACCATAGAGACACTTGAGCTTGGGCGTCTAGAGCCATCGCTAAGGCTGCTTTTCGTTCCACCCTCAATGATGATCCACCCAATAAGGGAATCGATGCCACTGAATCAGGCAATGGCTGTAATGTCCTAAGTACAGGCGTTGGTTCGCTGGCGGTCCCAGCCCAGACGTGGGACAAAAGCTCGGCTTGTCCACTGAACAAGGTTATTTCTCGTAATCTCGCACCCCCCACGGATAATGCTAGCCCTCCCTCCATTGTCTGATCCTCTTCGGCCTCTGCTTCAGAATCTGCCGAGCCAGCAAACGATTCAAGACCGCGAGTCCATAGATCTACCTGTAAAATGATAGAGTTTATCTAACAAGTATATTATCTAACAATGTTTGATTTTTGCACTAAATTAATTCTATCAAAAATCGGAGGTGCTAGGAAAAGGAACACAGTATTCTGATTGACTAATTCAAAATCTGTATTTTTTGAGCGTGTTTACAACTCACTGGATTGGTCGATACTAATTCTTTGTATGTATGTAAATGTCAAACCTTAGAAATTGAATGGAACGGCATATTCAGTTTAATCCGTGGTTCAAATGTATAAAAAACACTTGATTGTTATTGTTAGTGTTTTTAGTAAACGCCTTAAATAACTTTTTATATTATATATTTTGTACCGTCATCTTACTTATTCCTGTCGCAACAGCGTCAATGCTTGTCATTGTTGTGTTTCGGTTTGGAAGGTAAAGTAGCCGGTACTGACGACTACGGACTTTCTCAACGCATGTGGCATTCCCATCCCGCCACAAGGATAGCAACGCACCATTAACATTTTATATTGCTTCTTTGAACTTAAAATACCTCAATTAGGCGGAAAATATCAGAGATAACCTGCAGGATCAACCGGTTTACAGATTATTTATATTAAAATTGTGTGTTGTTTTTAATATATATTAATAGGGATAATATATAATAAGATATAAAGGCAAATTTTTTTATCCGTGGGACCTATTGAAGAGTGTTCTCGGTATTCGATTCTGAGCCCAAATATCTATAAAATATATGACTTTAATTTTTGTCCCAATTATCCCATAAAATAATTAGATTTTATTGCTATAGATACATTCGTACGCGCGCCGTGCGTCAACGAAGTACGCTCGCTCACTAGCATAAAGATTATATAATAGTTACTGTGGCGAGAGCACCGCGCCACTCACTCGTGTCAGTGAATCGCGATATCCAAATGTGTTTCTGCGGATGCAATAATATTTTTGTGTGTATTTTTGTGTGTTTGATTAATAATAACCATGTCATCTTGTTCCAATGAAGAATATCGGGATATGGGACGCCTATGCATTACGTAATGATTATGTGTCTCAAATCACCAAATACAGAATAAAAAAACAGTGTGGCGTCGTAGGACACCAGATAGGAACGAAGTTCCTTACTATAAAAATATTAAATTCAAGTTCTATTCAAGGTATAAGGAAAATAACTATTCGGGTATACATTTTTTATTACATTTTTTTATCGGTAATTTAGTAACTAAAATATGATACCTACTTTTTGTCTGATACTTAGTAATTCACTTGCCACTACAATGTTTTCACATTGTGATCATAGGTGAAGCTGTTCACTTTTAACTCGCGGTGTCATGTAACGTTCCTTGGCACTTAAGAATATACGGTTGATAAATACAGTCCAGAGCCCTGCTTAAATTTATTTTGCGGACGTTTCGCAACGCCCCATAAGGAAATTCGTTCCAATGCAACAATTGAGATCATTGTAAAATGTTTATAATTAACTAAGTCAAGTTCGATAATAAATAAATAATAATAAATAAATATTCACGGGACAAATTACACTTACTGATCTAACCCCAAAGTAAGCAAATTATTTGCTTGTGTTATGGGTGTTAGTCAACGATACTAATACATAGAAATACATATATAAATACTTTTACATTACATAAATAATAAACACCCAAACCCGGAAATACAAACATTTATGCTCATCACATAAATGCTTGTCCCCGTCGGGGATCGAACCCGAGCCCCGTTGATTGCGTAGTCAGGGTCACTAACCACTCGACCAACGGGGCGGTCAAATCATTGCGAAGAGGATGATTCGATTTACGCCAGAAATACTAAGGTAAATATTAGCTGTACCTTTTATCTATGTCTTATAGCTGTCATTTTTATTTGTACCTAGTTTATTTTTTCAATTATATACGCTTAAAACCTTTCTTACTATTTATTGCCTTGGTATTTTTGTCTATCTTTTCTAATTAAATCAGGAAAAGTACGAAGGGAAAATAAATCACAGTTCACGCAAGTTTAAAACAGGGAGGTAGATTATATTTACACATTGTTACTAGACACTTTTACTACTCCACTTGTACATAAATTTCACTTTTACACAATTTTTATTATATTACTCGACCGGTTTCACTTTTTAAAGCATCTTCGGGATGTAATATACTTAACTGATTATTATTGGTCAATAATAATTATTGGTCAATAATAATCAGTTAAGTATATTACATCCTGAAGATGCTTTAAAAAGTGAAACCGGTTGAGTAATATAATAAAAATTGTGTAAAAGTGAAATTTATGTACAAGTGGAGTAGTAAAAGTGTCTAGTAACAATGGAATTTCACCAAGTGCCGAAGATGGAAAGTATAGAATATATATTTACACAATCTACATACATACATATTACTGATATTATTGTTACGAATAATCTAGAAGCGTGTAGAGTTGGAGCGCGCGCGCGCTAATTATCTAGAAATAAAAGAAAGAGATAGCTACTCCTATTGACAAACAAATAGTTGATCTGGGCTATGCCATAATGGACTTTGTGGGATATGGCATAAGGTTGAAAGTAGCGTGTACTAAGATTTATGACTCATAACATGTTTACGATAAGAAGTGATTCATTGTTTCCCGATACATTTAGATTTTTCTGGATCCAGCTAGGACTTTTCCCTGTCTATAAATAGAGAAGTGTTGACAAACACAAGGCAGTTTTTTATCAAGCGATCGAGAGCGATACATCAAGTGATCAGTGCGAAGCGAGAAGTGTTTTATTGTGTAGTGTTCTAACTAAGTTCAGTGATAGTATAGCGAGTGACTAGGGTGTAAAGTGTATTTTAGTATTACGTTGTGTTGTGTTGTATAAATACACGGATTTAATATAAGTGGTGTTTTCTTACAATTGCGAACTCGAGTACGTAACATTAATATTATGATTCGTAACGACGACTACGATGACTAGGGTATCCATGATTTACGAGACTTTTGACATTTCCATTACTGTTTTTTAGGTTATTTAACACTTAATTTTTTTAATATGATTATTTGATATGTATAACCGTAAATTTCCATGGGTTTGATTCCGTCCCACGGCTAAAAAACAACCTGTATTATTGATTGTGATTGTAATAAAAGCAAGTTGTGTGTGACTGACCGCCAGCAGGGGGTAGGTGTGGTTGGAGTGCAGGTGGTGCGCGGCGAGCAGCACCTGTCCGCGGCGCAGCACGCCGCCGGCGGCCAGCTGCGCCGACTGCAGCACTGCGCCCCACCCCTCGCCCGCGCCCGCCCCGCGCACCAGCACCGACGACGTGCCTGACACACACCACACACACTGCTCACCAACCCTCCACTGTGGATGAAACCTATTGAACTCCCCTCCAATGAAATTGAAACCTGTTATACTCCCCTCCACTGAGGATGCTCAAACTCAAACTCAAAAAATACTTTATTCAAATAAACCTTTCCAATACTTTAGACGAGTCGACATTTTTAGAATTACTACCGAATCGGAATGCAGCCATACACTGAGAAGATCCGGCGGAAAAAGCTCAGTGGGCTTGCCTTTTTTTTCAATATTACAATACAAAATATAAACAACAATATAACAAAATTAAAAACCGAATGAGATGAAAAAAATATGAAACACAGTGTAATCCCCTCCACTGAGAATGAAACATAATTATATTATACAATCAACAAAGGATCCCGTTACTCTTCTCCATAATGCACTGAATCGCAGGTTATTTTTTATGGATAGGTTTATTTTGTATTTTACAATGTTAATACATAAAATACTTACAAATATATGGAGCTTAAGTGCCGCCATTTTGCGAAAAACCATCTCCGTAACCGTGCACTTAAGGCCAAACAAAAGTGCTAAGGACCTTTTAAGACGCAGTCGACACTAAAATCGCGCACTCTGTCTATTTCTATCGGAGTGAACGAGAGCCCACTATCAGTGTAACTGGGCGGCTAGGTCTTATTATTAAGTAAATATTGAAATTTAAAAAAAAATGGGTAGATTATTTGTCAAATATGATTCGATAGCTGTATATGAATTTGATGACTTCATGTTTTTAATTGCAGATCCATACGTCAAAAAACTAAAGATATAGAACCGTTTATGATGATTTTAAGACTAATCTTCGCAAACATTTTCTATCGACCCAACTTTGTTCAATTATGTATCGGGTCTGGCCACGGTCTTTGACATATTAACATATATTTTTTTGATGTGCTATAACAAATAGTTTTTCTTAAAAAACTGCTTAAATAACATCAATTTCAACAAATTAGGTCTTGTCAGCCGCTTAAGATAATTAAATTTTATATTTTTTTGGAAACATTTTTTATATCAATTACTATTCGTTTAATATTTTTTTTTATGTTTTATTTTCCAAAAATCTTTTCTCATTTTTTTATATCATAAGATAGCAAACAAGTAGATGGGTCTTCTAATGGAAAGAGTCAACCATCGCCTACAGACACTAAAAATGTTAATGGTGCGTTGCTATCTCTTGTGGCGAGGTCTAATGCCACGTGCATAAATTTACCGGCTACCTTACCCTCCAAACCGATATTGCGGCAGATAGGTAAGGTTTTGATACCAGGTCTGGGTGAGACAATGCAAAATTCTACTATCTAGTAGTCACGATGGTAGATACTCGTATAGCCAATAATTTTCCCCGTGTTGGTCGTGGGCTCCTTTAAGAATAGGCCAACTGGCATTCTGCCAGGCAGGTCGTAAAAGGCGACCGATTGGCTATGCCAGTCACTACATCGTGGCTACTAGGTGGTAGAGTTCTGCATTGTCTCGCCCGGGTCTGGTACCACCGCCTTATCTATTCCTGCCGCAATAGCGTCAGTGCTTGTCATTGTCGTGTTTTGGTTTGGAGGGTAAGGTAGCCGGTAAACTTGTGCATGTGGCATTAGATCTCGCCACAAGATAGCAACGCACCATATTTTACACGTTTGGTGTCTATAAGCGATGATTGACACTTTCCATCAGGAGACCCATCTGCTTGTTTGCTATCTTCGGTCGCCTTTTATGACTTGTCTGCAGGGCTCCTAGGTCAACTACCATTCTGAAGTTGACCTATTGTTCAAAGGAGCCTGGACCAACACGGGAAAGTGTTGTTGTTGTTTAAAGTCCACTTATCAGCGTACTCATTTCCTTACCAGCTGTAGCCCTCGCATTCCAGCTGCCAATTTCGGGCGGCAGTACCCTGAGCAGCCTGCTGAGCTTCGGGTGGATTGGCGCGAGCGCGGCCAGCCGCTGCCACAGCACGCGCCGCAGCTCAGCGGGCGCGCCGCGCACCTCCCACAGCAGCGAGATGAGCTCCAGCAGCAGCTCGGGTGAGCCCACGCTACGCCGTACCACCAGGTCGAGTGCCGCCGCGCGCACTTCTAGCGAGCCCGGACCCACCGCTATGAGCGACAGACGACGGAGCACCTTCTAAAATTACATACCTACGATTTTGGATTTGTTCAAAGGACACAGGCGGTTTTAATTTTGTAAAAACCTTGCGTGTCTTTCGGAGTGACGAATATTAGATAAACTAGAAAAAAAGGGCAATCGGATATTTCACCTAAAATAGATGAATTAATGGTTGCGCACTATTTATCAACAAATAGTGATTAAATAAATAAATATACACGGGACAAATTACACTTACTGATCTAACCCCAAAGTAAGCAAATATTTGCTTGTGTTATGGGTGTTAGTCAACGATACTAATACATAGAAATACATATATAAAAAATGATGTGGTGTCGCGGGACACCAGGTAGGAACGAACTTCCTTCGGCTAAACGGCACTACTCGCTTGTGTACGCGACTGTCGCGCCTGCGCACGTCTCATTTAACGCTTTTATTCCACGCATTTTTCTTACGGTTTTACTATCACATTTTTTTCAGTTCGGTCGCGCAGCAAAATCCCTATCCCCTCCAAGCCTGCCGTAAGGAACTTCGTTCCAAAAATCTACATTTTTAAGGTTCCGTACCTAAAAGATAAAAACGGAACGTGTCTGTCTGTCACCAGGCTGTATCTTATAAACCGTGATAGAAAGCTGAAATTTTCACAAATTATGTATTTCCGTCACCGCTATAACAACAAATCGCACCTCCGCTCAAATATTGTAACAAGTCAAAAAACGATTCTCGAGTAAAAGGGATTTAAAGTTGCTCCTGCCTATTTGTTTCGCTTTTCCGCCCAACGCCACTAACGTCACTAGCGCCGTAATTGTATCAAATCATTAAAAACATGAGTAGATCACCATTCGAGATAAAACTATGGCAAACACGATACGAACGGTACAAAAAAGTGATTTTTACGATTTTTTTGAATTGTTACACTATTTGAGCGGAGGTGCGAAATATTAAAATAAAAAAATGAAAATATCAACGGAAGGTCGTCATACAATACACAAGTTTTTTTGTATTTTATTACTCATTGCTCAATATTTATTTTTATTTTTTTTTATTTGATTTTAATTATTTATTTATTTATTTTGGTAATCAAACAGCGATACAAATAACATTAACACCAAGAATAAATTAAAAATATGGCCAATACAAGATTACATTGTTTAAGTTATAGATACAATGATTGTGATTGAAAAACATCCTCGTTGAAATATATATATTAATGTATTATCATATACAATACATACATATTATATATATATATATATATATATATATATATATATATATATATATATATATATATATATATATATATATATATATATATATATATATATATATAATATTAATAACGGTCACAGGTAGACGCTTAAAATTTTCACAGAATATTTAGTTGTATATTACCTTTCAAAATTAATAACTAAATAAAAATAAAGTAAATATTAAAGAGGGGCCATACAACAAACGTAATTTATAAGCATTTTTTTACTCGATCTTAATAAACAGGTAGAAACTTGAATATTTTCAAAAAAGTATTTGGAAATATACTAACTATAAAAAAATACCTAATACATAAAATAATATTTAAGTGTACATACAATAAACGTGATTTTCTTTTATAGATGATGGTACAGAGCCATTACAACTAAAAGCAGTTTTACTAAAGCACAAAATAATTATTCTTAATTCAATATTTAAGAAAAATAATATATATGTTAGACTAATCGTTAAAGTAGATCAATTGTTATTTAAACTAAGTTTAATTATCATATTATGATTATATTAGCAGCTGATACTTGACTATGCAGAGAAGACGACAATAATAACGAGCATACATTCAAAGAGGTTTGTAAATGAGGATACAATCACAGAATACTGGAGACTAACAGAGTGCTAAGTGTGAGTTTTTCTTTTCGCACTCGATCGTGAGCGCGTTTGGAGTTTACTAGGAATTTGTATGTGATTTGTACAGCGCCACCTAGTAGTAAACTGGTTTCTCACGTTTACCACTAGGTGGCGTTGTACAAATCACATACAAATTCCTAGTAAACTCCAAACGCGCTCACGATCGAATGCGAAAAGAAAAACTCACACTTAGCACTCTGAAGTCAATGTACATACAAGTAATATTCAAGCATAGCACACATAGACACCTCTCACGGACGCGATATCTCGGAATGGTTCGGAACAGTTTGTTCCGTACCAGTCCGAGATATCGCGTCCGTGAGAGGTGTCTATGTGTGCTATACTCGAATATTATTTGTATGTACATTGCAGTAATGGGACTTGAGCCGTGTTTTACTCGAGTCACTCGAGTAACTTTTATTCTACTCGTAACCAAGTAAAGTATATGAGAACTCGAATCGCTCGGACCACTCGAGTGGCATATACCGACTCGAGTGAGAAATTCAA
Organism: Apodemia mormo; assembly: GCA_036924255.1. Lineage (NCBI taxonomy): Eukaryota > Metazoa > Arthropoda > Insecta > Lepidoptera > Riodinidae > Apodemia > Apodemia mormo. The sequence goes on from JAUPFN010000017.1 coordinate 33,746,474, forward strand.
ATTATGACAGGTTTTGCTGATATATCTTCCATTTGAAATTCAGTACAAATCTGTGCAGGACAATTACGACTAATATAGTAAAATATTTCATTTCATTATTTTTATAATACCTGGGCCATGTTGTTAAGCTAATACGAAAGCCTAAAAGCATTTATACAAAAATATAGGTACCTTCTATTAGACTAAATATTTTTAAATTTACGTAATGATATAATAATGATTATTGATCACAGAAGATGGCAAAATCAAAAATTTGATTAATTTATAATATTTTACTTATTTTTGTATTTTATTTACTATAAAAAAATCACATTCTTACTTCAGCAACTTAAATCATATCGTTCACTCGCGTGAAAAAAAGACACTCAAGTCAGGCATTTGAATGAAGTCTCATCTTCATTCAAATGCCTGACAAGTGACTCGAGTGAAAAAATGACACTCGAGTCACATTTTCACACGAGTGAATCAATTTTCACTGGCGAGTGACACGCGTGAAAAGTTACTCGAGTCCCATCAGTAATACATTGAGTTCTATCAGTGTCCAGTATTGTGTGGTACTTAACCGACCTCGTCCTGCAGCTCGGCGTGGGGCAGGGTGTCGAGCGCGTCCAGCGCCGCCAGCTGCACGGCGCGGGCGGCGCGCTCCGCGTGCTGCAGCAGCTGCTCGCGCGCGCCGCCCCGCTTCAGGTTGGCCAGCGCGTGCAGCAGCGACACGCGACACTCATCCTCCTGACAAGTACACAACCGTCACCACTCTGCTCCACTAGCGGGGAGACATCATGTATCAACTGATCTTATGAATAATGATCTTCATCTTTACTTAAGCAACTTTCTCTTGTTACTTATGATAACCTTGGTTTTAGTCCATGGCTCATTTGAAGAATAGTCCAACTGCCGTTCTGCCAGGCAAATCGTAAAAGGCGACCGATTGGCTATGCGAGTCACTAACATCGTGGCTACTAGATGGTAGAGTTCTGCATTGTCTCTCCTGGGTCTGATGCCGCCACCTTACCTATTCTCTCCGCAATAGCGTCAGTGCTTGTCACTGTCGTGTTCCAGTTTGGAGGGCAAGGTAGCCGGTAAACTTATGCTTGTAGCATGAGTCCTCACCACAAGATAGCAACGCTCCATTAGCGTCTTCCTATCAAGAGACCCATCTACTTGTTTGCTATCTTATGATTTAAAAAAACATTACGTATCTGTTGATTCATTATGATCAGTTCGTCAACTGGTCTCATAAATGGTGATCTTCGTCAATGTTTTTTTCATACTTTACAACTTTCCCTTCATACTTGTGATAATCTTGACAGACTACCCTCCAAACCGAAACACAACAATGTAATGTTGACATAACGCACCAATAGGTAAAGTGGTGATAAGTGCTAAACTCCAGCGAGATTGCGTACTTTTACCACCTAGTTATCACAATATAATGATAGTGATATGTATAACCAATCGTCCGCCTGTTACGAACTGTTTGCCATAATAATAGATGACCTTTTTTAAGGGGGCTCTGAGCAACAGGGGAAAACTTCACAAATGTCGTACAAAAGTTACCTGGCATCTGGCAAGATCTTTAATGATGAGTTCCTTGAGCGCGCGCGGCACTGGCGAGCCCGCGGGCAATCGCGCCGCCGCCGCTGCCGCCGCCGCCAGCGCCGCCGCGGCCTGCGCCCCGCCCAGCCGGGACAGCGCCTGCACCGCGCCCTCCTAACGGACAACCTGCACTCAATACTCAACCCCAACACAAAAAGTCAAGAGGGTTCAAATCTGGACTCAAAACTGAAGTCGTTTACCGATCTATATTTCAGGATTATCTGTACTAAGAGTCGTAAAAAAATATCTGTTATAGCTACAGGCAGCATGGCGCGCTTAATCACTTTTTGATGACATATTATATCTCGGACATTTGTGGTACACTTTTAAATAGATGGTAAATATGCCTCTATAAGACTTTTTTTATACCAATCAATGGATCTATGTGTCTTTTATTTCAAAAGTATATCTTTACCGCATTCTAAATATATAATTTTTGATTACTAAAAAATTATATACGAATTTTAAGTAAACAAGAGGGAGATCGTAATTGTCTCGAACTATAGTATATAGCTTATTTTACTTAAAATACGAAAATACACCGATTCGCAATATAAAAGTAACTGTCTATTTATATTCAATCTTTGATTTAGAATATTATAAAACAAAAATTCGCACGCTATAATTATAGTATACAATTCGGTCGCAACCAAAACAAAAAAAAAATAACAGATCTTTATTAATTTAGTTTACGAGTTCAAAAACCTGTTCATTCTTATTATTACAAAATATGATCAATTAGATTCAAAACAACGTCAAGAAAAATGAATTTAAAATATTAATATTAGCGATAAAAGTTATATTATTTATTAATGTTGACTCGTCAAAAGTGCCTGTAAAGGATAATTTGAATAAAAATGTTTTGACTTTGACTTTGACTTTGACTATTATATAAGTATTAACGTTAAGATAAAAAGGTCATTTAGTTTTTTGCGAACAATTCAGAAACTATATTATACAATAAAAATCTGAAAAAAAATACTTAAAAAGGAAAAAAAATCTACTAAAAATGAGACAACTTCCGAAACACTATGCTAATAAATTTATTTATGTTTACAGTAAGTAACCGCGTGACTATTTAAAAACACGCAGGCGTTAGGTAGGTTAAAATATTTTTTAAAGTATTAAATATCAATTAATAATTTAATTATGATGTGCTCTCTCAACATTTGAATAAATAAGGTCCCGTTGGAAAAAAAAATATTTTAATAGGTCAACAAGTTAGGTGTTATTTTTCTAAGATCTTTTTGATTCGGGTCTTGCACGAAGATTGAAAATTCTTTAAAAAATTCACCTAAAAATGTTTCACAACTTGAAGCCCTGTTTATATACTATAAGAAGATCACGCCAAAAATAACTGTAAACGGTTGACCCTGCAGGCCATCCTTTAAACTTCCCGCTAAATTAGGTATTTTATGCTCAAAGGAGCAATAACTATAAGCATAGATTTTTTCAGTTCAAACATCTATTTTGTTAAGAATGGCAGTATATTGATTTTTGAAAAGCTGTTTATTTTGGAATGGATGATCGATTTTGATCTTTCGAATGGCATCACAATTTATGAAATCTAAAATATTGCTTTAGCTAATAATCGATAGGTTGAAAAGTTTCGAAGTAATGTTAACATTTTTTTCAAAATTTTTGCCATTGATAAATCCTAAACAAAGGATATGGCCAACATTTGTATAGAGGTATGTCCTACTTCACTTAATTGGTGGCCAGCTGTTCTAGAGTACTTACTTATTGCAAAGATTTTTAAGTCTAGATTCTGTTGCAATATTAAATATTTTATAAAAGTCCCGTTGAGAACGAAAAACTCAATAAAACAAAAAACAAAATGTCCATCGAGTTGACATTTTAAAAAAATGCTGCAGACAAATACATAAGTATAAGCGTTTGTAACACTAATTATAACTGATGTTTTAGTTTCTTTTTCAATTTTATCACCATCTACGCCAAGAATAAATTGTAGCAAATGATTTGTAGTTGTATATACCTACCTAGTTTGAATTTTTTCGAGCAACAATATCAAAATATAATACACCACATTTTCAAAAATACTAATTCTGATTATTTACCATAAAAATCCAAGCATATTAAGTATTTCTCTGGAATGGGAAAAAGGGATTAGCTGTAAAAATCACAACATTATCATCCAAATCAAAACACAGCAAATGTAAACACTAAACGTTTGACGTTACACAACACGTATTTGCAAGGAGAATCTAGGGTAGAAATCGGATATCGATTTATTGCAGAATCGGTACTCGAAATTAAATCAATACATGCACCGATAAAAAATTGAGATAATTACATTGGAGTTGTTAATTATAATAAGTTAAATACAATAATATAACGTAACATAATAAGATTAATTAATTTTTCTAATTACTAATAACCCAATTTAATGAATTACTATTTTTTAAATGTAAAATAAAAGTGTCAAAAAAATACTAAATAATCGAGTACGTTTTTAGTAGTCTGTGTAGATATTCAGACAAATATTCCACTAAAACGTCACTAACAATGTACTGGATTTTAATATTATTATGTGACAACTATTAAATATTCAATGGTAATGTTTATTTTTTATATAATTTGTAAATAAAAAAATATATATATGTGAGTGGTTACGCAAAAAGGGACCTGAAGGGATTGGAAACGGTTTTTTTTTTTGATAAATTCTGATTCTATGGTCCTTCATCTTTGTTTTGTTCTAATCAAAATAATTTTAGGTGCCGTAGTTTTTTTTTAATGATTTTTTATGTAAGCCGAGGCAGTTTTGAAAATATTACACCTTATACACAGCGCACACTAGTTTCTTTTTCTAGCGCGCACATAAAGACAAGTAAAAGACGAATAAATAAGTCACCAATAATACAGCTATCGCAAACACGTGCTATTTCTCACTGACGAAGTCGCTCACTAACGACACTAACATAAACACCCCGCGCCTCTCTCATTTCGACTCAACATTTTAAACGTGATTTACTCGAAATCAATTATTTTCCCTTGAGGTCCCTTTTTGCGTAACCACTCACATATTTGTATGCAAAATATTTTAATATCAGACTTAATATATTAATATTTTAAGACTTATTATATTTATATAGTAATAGTTTAGACTCAGTAATCAGCATCATACCTTATAAAACAAGTCTAACTCAAGAGTAAAAATTGTTTCAGGAAAGTGTTATTAGTGTATTTAGTACCATATTATACCCAAAATCAGTAGTTAGCTACATATACGATGAAAAATAATTAATACCTATTGTTAATAAAAAAAAAATTAAAAACATTTTTAACATACTCCGAATATCATAGGAAATTGTGAATTTTTGTCAATATTAAATAATTAATATTGTTTAATATAACATATTTAACGATCCAATCGATAAATTAATTCTTCTCAATTTCACTCGATTCTAATACACGATACGAGTAAGGCGATACAATATGCACTATGACCACAAATTAATACTTTTCTCTCAATCACAATCCTTATTTATTGTAAAAACTAAACCCCGGACTTTTAAAGAAAAATATTTTACTGTCGTTGTTAAAAAAATTAAATATTTTTTAAAAACAAAAGTGGTTCTTGGCCACATCAAATGGGAATGAAATTGGCAAGGTCCTTTACAGATTTTATCCAATTAACGGCATTTGACGCATTTTTTAAAGAAGAAAAACTGATAACATTATTAAGTCAACCGGTGTATTAGCCTGAAAGATATTTCAAAAATATTAAGTAAGTTTGCTAGAAACAACGTATTTTAATATTTCAATGGCTATAACTTTTGAAAATTAGATTCGATTTTGATTTTTGAAATGGCATTCGATGAAGTTTTTTAGGACTAAAATATCGTAGTATATCAAAAATTATTGGATGAAACATTTCGAAGTTATGTCGACAAACACTTTATTTCAACATAACTTCGAAATAAACGACATATTCCTATTTCATCAGTATGTGATACGTATCCAAATATGTTTTTCGAAAAAACAATATACTTCAACAAAGTAACAGGCAAAGCTCGGTCGCTTAATAATTTACCAAGATAAGAAAGCTTCTCCAGCTTATTGCTATTTTAAATAAGCTAACAGAATCTCGTGGGAAAATAAATGAAGAAATAATTTTACGAATAATCTAGAAAAGTGCAGAGTTAGAGCGCTGGATAAATTTAGAAATAAAAGAAAGAAATAGGCTGCTCCTATTGATAAACAATAGCCGCCGTTACCCAAGCAGCTATGCCATAATGGATTTTCTGTCACAGGGCAGAAGCGCGATAATTTCGGAACATGGGAACAATATCGAACTTTATCTTGGGTATTAATAGAAATGTGTTACAGAATATATATATATATATATATATATATATATATATATATATATATATATATATATATATATATATATATATGATATGATATAGTACATAGATTACGAGAAGTGTAGAGTACGAGTGTTACTGATTCAGTGTAGTCGGTTAATTTTAGTGTGAATATAGTGAGTGTTATCAGTGTTTATTAGTGTATTTACGTATTGCATTGTAATTTAAGTGGTATTTTTTGTTGTTGTAAGTGGTATTTTATTGCATAACACGAACGCGAAGCACGTAACAGTATTTTTATTTTCTACTTGCACTGAAAATTTACGAGACGAGAACTACGAAAAATATATGGCGTAACACTTACGGACCGGGTTCTTATCTAATGTGTAAGTAATAGAGAGGTCAAGCTTGAAAGTGTCGATGTAAGAATGAGAAAGGGCATGCTCCATTAGTTCAGATATGTAGAAAGAATGGCAGATGAAAGGTTAACAAAACAGATATACAATGCGTATGTGGAAGTATGAATATACCGGGGAAGACCAAGACTGACATACCATGATCAAATTGATCGAGTACTGTCCAAAGGTGGTGTCAGGAGTCTCCGCAACCGGCGTGTATGTATGAAGAGAGTAATGAATGTGGAGGAAACGAGACAAGCGTGCAAGGATCGTGATGTATGGCACTCGGTTCTCTCTGCCTACCCCGTTAGGGATCTGGTGTGAAGATATGTTGTTATTGTTATTCGAAAATTTACCTCTGGGTGCGGTGCAAGAGCGAAGCCATCGAAGTACTGCTGAGCCAAAGCTAAAGGCACGTCATCATCCTTGAGACGCAGGGTTGCAACTGCCGCTTTCAGTGCCGCCATTGTACCGGTCAATCCCACTACACGACTTAACCCCGCCCTAAACATATGACTCACATTATTAACATGAATCATTCCCATTATTTTGATTTTTTTTTTCTATTATCCATGCCATTGAGGCGGCTGATTAGTGAAATTTAGTTTATTGGTAGACTAGTTGTGCCAGCGACTTCGTCCGCTTGGAAAAATTTCTAGTAAAGTAGCTTAAGTTACTCCTTATTATAATCTGCCAGTGAAAGTCCCGTCAAAATCGGTCCAGGCGTTTCAGAGATTAGCCGGAGCCGTAATTGTAAAAAAAAATGTTGTTTTGGTTTACGTATCGTGTATACATCCATATGAATTTAGTAAAAAACGGTTATTTTAGTAATACAAACATATACTCTAATTTTATTTATTTGTAGAGAATATGCTGCTCTCCTGCAGCTTATTCTGTTAATTTTATTTATTTGTACAGAATATGCTGCAGGAGAGCTGTTTAACTACTATAGCCTTTAGTAAGCTCACTGTAACAACTGCGCCTTAACACAGTCATGTTAATTTAAATTTATTTATTTTACATCAACACAAATCCACAGCTTATTTTACAGAAAAATAACTTATGGTACTATATAAACTAAACATTAGCCAATTACGGACTTCACTTTGCTTTCCGACATTATAAAGTAGTCCAGTAGATGAAAAAGATATTAAGCCTATAATTATATAACACAAAGATATGGATTGAAATTAAAATTTATCCTATTACTTACTACAAACTTAACTCCCACCCACATTAAAATATATAAAACTAGCTGCAGCGTGCAGCCTTTATAAATTTTTGGCGAATCCCGCGAGATCACCTAATTTTTCCGGGATATAAAGTAGCCTATATGCTATTCCAGGTTATCATCTACCTATGTGCCAAATTTCATTCAATTCCGTTCAGTAGTTTTTTCGTGATTGAGTAACAAACATCCATCCAAACATCCAAACTTTCGCATTTATATAATTAATTAATAATTAATACATATAAAAAATCGTAGGAAAGTCAAAACTGTATATTGAATATATTTTTTTTAAATACTTGGGGCGTGATCTATAATCGATATCGAAGCCAAAAATATAGTTTTTAGAATTTTTGTCTGTTTGTCTGTTTGTCTGTATGTCTGTATGTCTGTATGTCTGTATGTCTGTATGTCTGTTTGTCTGTATGTATGTCCGGGGTAAATTCAAAAAGTACTGCATGGATTTACTTCAAATTTTGCATGAATATTACTAATAGGTCGGGTCAACATATAGGCTACATATTATCACGCTATCACCTACGGGGGAGGAGCTGTGCGGAGAAAACGAAGTCCGCGCGGACGAAGTCGTGGGCAACAGCTAGTAATTAATATAATAATTTTAGAAAACAAAATCTATTTTTTTCAAACTTTTCCTTAGATTTTTGTATATCTGATCGCGGAAAATGTTTTAAGAAAAATTAAACATATCAATGTCTAAGAAAAAATCTCGAGTGTACTAGGCAACGACCAATGTCGTATATGTATGCTGTGTAAAATAAGGGACCCAACAAAGAACCTTGGGGAACCCCGGAAGGAACACTAACATTATTAGAATGGTAACCTCCTTTCCATGATTGATGCGGTAAAAGATGCTGAGAGATCCTAAGTCTCTGCGCAAAGCTAAGGAATCAAGCCGATTGGAAACAACCTGGTCGTCAACGATTCGAACCGCTCTATGCTAAATGCGATCAAGAGGAAGAAGCTAATACTGCGGAGCACCCGCCCAGAGATGAGAACAGTACTCCATGTTAGGGCGAATTTGCGCTTTACTGGCCACACCGAGCTTTTTAGGCCAGTTTAACCTTTCCTTCCAAATGAACACAGAACTGAACATTGTTCGATATGCCAACGCCAAGAATTCCAATATTGGCTGAGGTTGTCAAGAGAGTATTCTCAAAACGAGGTGATACGACAAAGGGTTACTTTTTAGCAGTGAACGCATACAGCTGTGTCTTCCTAGGGTTAAATTGGACTAAGTTAAGGCGACCGCATTTCGAGATTTTGTCGAGCCGAGTCTCGATTTCAGACACTAGCTTGTTCCGGTTCTCATTGACGTGATCCTGAGAAATACAGCTATGGCCGGAGTACGAAACATCACCATTACTGTCATCTGTATAGCAATGAACGAAGAAAACATTGTAGGCGATAGCACGCAGCCATGCGAAACACCAGCATTGACAAATTTAACGTCAGAGCACGCACCGTCGACTACGACCTTGATGCTCCGATCAGCTAAAACACTGGTGATCCTCTTGCATAATTTCTCGGAAAGCCCATAAGAAAGAAGCTTCGGGAAAAACGTTCTACAACCAATGCCTCCCCCTTGGACTTAACTGCCTGCACTCAGCAATGTATTTATTATGTATACTAGAATATCACCAACTGACCGACCGCGATGAAAACCGTACTGGCGGTCACTAATCAGCTGGTGCTTGCTCCTCTAAATACTTGAAATATGGCAGTTAATTATATCTCCATGATTTTACAGGTACGACAAGGAGGCAATGGCCATCGGCCGATAGTTTGACGAATTCGAGCGATCTCTTTTTTAGGTACATGGTGCATTAAAGCTGTCTTCCACGATTTCGGTACTACGCCAAGTGAGTAGGAGAGCTGGAACAGACGCGTTAATACCGGTGTCAACTCCGGAGCACACGTATTTAGCACTATCGGAAAGATGCCATCCGACCCAGACGACTTACAGATGTTCCCGTGTTGGTCCCGGGCTCCTTTGAAGAATAGGCCGACTGCCATTCTGCCAGGAAGGTCGTAAAAGCGACCCACTGGCCACTGGCTACTAAATGGTAGAGTTTTGCATTGTCTCGCCCGGGTCTGGTACCACCGCCTTTCCTATTCCTGCCGCAATAGCGTCAGTGCTTATCACTGTCGTGTTCCGGTTTGGAGGGTAAGGTAGCCGGTAAACTTATGCATATGGCATAAGACCTAGCCACAATATAGCAACGCACCATTAACACCTTTGGTGTCTGTCACCAACTGACCGACCTACATCAGCAGATGGATTACCACGTGCCGTCCACACGTCTGCAAGTTTATCTATGTTCATTCGCGACAGTAACTCGCAAAGACTGTATGGAGCTTGATATAGTTCAAGAAACTTAAAGGTTTCCTTGGTGCACATATTGCTAGCCATTTCTTTTTTAAGAGTGTTGTGCAAAATAGGTACCTAATTATAAACTAACAGAAACACGCGTGTATTCTCAACCGCAACTCCGATCATACTGATGCGTCGGCAGACGTGTGGACAGACACCGAACGTTCCCGCTAAATCCCTTTGATCTGTGCTACAAAAACCAACAACTATCGGATTCGAGGCGGACACATCTGACACGTAAAAACCTACAACAGACGTGCAAAATTACCCCTCTATACGTGTATGAACACATCTGCAGACGTGTAGAGGAAGCTTTATAGTGGGATCCTATACTAGTAAATTGACGTACAGTCGGTCCGGATCGGTCTCCTTCCCCAGCAGCGCGGCCAGGTGCTGGGTGCGCGCGCGCCGCAGCACGGCCAGCAGCCGCGGCAGCGCGCCCGCGCTGCTGGCGTCACCGCCCGCGCCCGCCGCGCCGCCGCCCAGCGCACCCGCGCACTGCGACAGGGCTGACGACATCTCTGCCTCACTCTGCACACATTTATCCTAAACTACTAAACCGATTCCAAGGAAATTTTGTACATATCTACTGCTTAGTCCAACTTAAAAGATAGGATAGTTTTCATCTCAATTAATTTTATCTCCATTAATTAATTTTTGAGCCATAACTTTTTGAGGTATTTTCAAAATTTCCCAAAATCTGAGCTTGGACTTGGTTCAAATTTTCAGGAAGTATAAGTTAAACGGAATCCAATCGTATGCCATCAACCGCGTTTCGATCGGTCAAGCCGTTCAAGTTATGAGATGTTCACACACCCACACACACGCGCACGCGCACGTACACGCACACACACGCACACACACACACACACACAAACACACACTCGCGACTTTCCTATCCAATGTGTAACTACTGTCGCAATATTGTTGCATTAAATTAATTTTTCGTTAAGATAATTAAATAAAGCCAGTGTTAGAGTACCAACCTAAATAGAAATGATGTGTTCAAACAATTCGTTACTTTGTGGTTTCGTTACGAATTATAACATTGTCTACTAACTTTCGATGACAATCACGACTGACCACGTGATAAACGCGAACTCGATATATAAGGTCGGGGTAAAAGTAATTTCGTATTGTTCATACAAAGGAAAATATTTTTTTAGGTATAATTTATTATTTATTTATAATATGCATAAGCCGTTTTGATTGATGACTTGTTGCCATCTTGTGGGTGCCATGATCCCATTCCTGTAGAAATTTTGATTTAAAAAAATCTGACAGGTAGAGTTCACAGTGTTTTTTGAGGTTAGCTTTATGCTTCCTAAAGAGTTCTGCAATGACCGAAACAACTGATGGAGCAATGTCAGAGATATACGGAGGATGCATCAACACATCCCAGCCAAGCTCTCTCAATTTTTACTGCGTAGCTATAGACGAGTGCGGTCTGGCGTTGTCATGGTGGAACACCACGCCCTTCCTATTCACCAGCTCCGGCCAGTTTTCTCAATAGCTTTTTTTAACCTCATAAGTTGCTAACAGTAGAGGTCAGAATCGATAGTTTTACCCGGTGACAAAAGCTCATAGTGGACAATTCCTTTCCAATCCCACCACACACATAGCATCACTTTGTTCCGAGTCAGGCTGGGCTTTACCACGGTCTGTGGGGCTTGTCCATGCTTCGACCTTTTTTTTCGCACATTCTTATCGTAAGTCACCCATTTTTCATCATCCGTAATCAACTGTTTAAGAAATGGTTCGGATTGTTACGTTTCAACAAAGAATCGCAAATCGAAACACGTTGCATTAGGTTTCTCTCAGTGAGATCATGTGGTACCTAAATGTCAAGTTTTTTTCTTGTACCCAGACTTTCGTAAATGACGTAAAACTGTTATGTGATCAACATCCAGTTCGTCAGCATCGTCATAGCTACTAATATGTCGATCTTGCTCCACTTTCTCAAAGATGGCACTTGATGACAGAGCGTCCAAAGCGAACCTCATCTTTCACACTAAAATTTCCAGAATTGAAATGCTTGAACCACATTTGTGCTACTCTTATTGATACCGCATTAGGTCCGTAAACCGCACAAATTTTATTCGCGGCGTTCGTGGCATTTTTACCTTTTTTGTAATAAAATTTTAAAATGTACCGAATTTCTTCGTCACATACGTTCATTTTGCTTGTTTGAAAAACAATTGAAAAATGGCGGGTACGAGTTTTTTTTTAAATATTTATTGCACCTTCAGAATGACACATTTAATGGTGTTAAAACCAGCCAGTTACGATCAGTACAGCCAAAGAGGTTTGATTATTAATAATACATTCAAAATACGAAAATACTTTTGCCCCAACCTATTAAAATGTTAATATTTATTTATTAGTACAATGTTCCGCCACTTCTCAGTATATATTGATTTATATTATTGTGTAAATGCTAAAAATTGTTTTCTGTAGTTGTACCTTTCAATAGATAAGTAAATAAATATTTCGTAGTCAATTAATTATTTTATAAACATATAGCATTATACATGAATTATTAAATTATTATGATTAACATTACATTATACATTACATAACTTTAAAAATATATTAGTCAATTTATTATTAACAAATAGTTACAATACAAGAATTATTAAAGTATTATGATCAGCATACCATTATACACTAGATAACTTTAAAATATATATCTCTCTTTAATGTTGTATTTAAACTTTAAAAGAAATTATTTAATATGTTCATGTTTATAAGTAAAATATTCTTCCAATTTATAGAAAAAAAATTCAACAAGCCAATTCAGTAATCTCTTTTCAAATAATTTATTTTTTAATTCTCTTATACTTTTAGGAAAAGCATTATAAATTTTTATTGTCATTATATAGAAATTTTTTGGAATAACAAACTATGACATCTAGGAAATTTGATCTTGCTTTTATCTCTATATGATATATGTTTGTTCGTATATTTCCGGATATTTCGCAACAAAACAGCTAGCTTAATAAATGTAACGTGATGTTAGTGTTAATATTTTTAGTCTTTTAAATAATGCCTTCTAAGAAGTAAAAGACCAAGAGCTTATGTCAATCCAATACATTTATTATCTTTTAACTTCGTTTTCGTTTTCATATTGTTACATTGTATAAGCCCCCTGGTCGAGTCAATTCGTATATTTACATAATTAATCCACCGATATTTTTATACAATGTCTATAAAATAAGATAAAGGTCAGAGCTCTGGAGAATATAACCTTCGCACGACTCCATCACTCAGTTCTTTGTCGCGTGACGCTGGCCAATGCAATAACCGCCTAAGTTATTATTAATATCTCCTTATACATATAATTAATTAGTAATAAGAATGTGCTATCAGTCGCACAATAATAATCTCGAAGGCCACGTTAGAATATTACCAATGGCCACGTATTTATAAAACACTGGTGCGAATTTAAGCGCAAGTATTGATAGTCCTATGATTAAATTTCGTATATGATCTGAAGTGTAATCTCACTTGCATATATCAAATTTTAACTGTCATATAAATAATTACTTTTATCAATTTAACGTATTTCTCATGTATTTTATTTAAAAATATTTTAATTATAATAATTTCTGCAGCCCTCTGCCATGATCTAAGCCAAACTTCTTACTCCACCGTTCGCGAAATTGTCTTTAAAAGGGGTCCAAAGTTTTTCCTTCACATATTAATGTATAGATTATATCGTTAACTGGCACCCACAACACAAGCAATTATTTTTTTTTACTTTGAGGTTAGATCAATTCATGTTATCTGTCAAGCGATATTTATTTAAATAACTCCTACAATAAGTTGGGTAATATTATTTTAAGGGCGCTTATACACTGACGCGTAGTTTTAAAGAGAGTTACCCTAAATAAAAGTGCCGTGCGCACTGATCCGAGTAAAGTCGGACAAGTGCACAAGTTAATCGTCCGTTTTCTTCATGCCGTATCAGACCGCAGTGCGCTTGTGCACTACAGGAAATTTTACTGACCGGCAGTCCGATTTTTTCGTCCGATATGGCACGCTACGAATGTATATAGTAGCTTATACAGAGTACGTAATTTTACCCTCCGACATTTTACTTTTCCCCATTCCGGACTGATTTTACCGTTGGCGCGTTTGCGATATACACAGCTCTTATTTTGCATCTTGTCTCTTAATCCAAGTGGAGTAACAAAAAATAATAAGTGGCTGTGGGCATCTATTAGAAGTTTTTTAACTTCTTCTTTCAACCTGCTTCAATTTATCGTGCTTTACCTATGTAAAATGAACCCATCAGGTATCTTTTATTTATAAAGATTTTGTCTTTTACGTCTTCACACGTAGAGTAAAACAGCACGCAACTGCAGACGTTCTAATAAACTCATTATTCCTAGCGTAATTACGCATGTGTGGTTCAAACAGCCCTACCCTAAACTGCACGACCCCTATCCGAGTAAAGACGGACAAGTGCACAAGCGGTCATTTTATTCATGCCACATCGGACCGTAAAAAATCAAACTGCCGGGCAGTAAAATTCCTTGTAGTGCACAAATGCCCTAAACAGTCGGACTGCCGGACAGTGAAATTCATTGTAGTGCACAAACGCCATTGATTGTCCACCCGAACTATCAGTTTCGCGTAACTCGCATGAGCCTGGCAACAGTAATAAAACCGATATTCGACCCACTGTGACCGATCTATTTATAAAACCACAATTTGTTCCAGACGTAGAAATAATTATCGCTTATATAGGCCTTTAGCATGTACATTAAATATTATCTATACGTTTAACTTTAAGCGACGCATTAATCTAGTAGGTAGCGGCTCAATATATACAAGAAGGCCTCGGGTTCAATTTTAGAATACTAATAATAATAGAAGGGAACCGGCGTGATCAATTTTTTTTATATATATATAAGATAGCAAACAAGCAGATTGGTCTCGTGATGGAAAGAGTCAACCATCGTGTAAGGTGTTAATGGTGCGTTGCTATCTTGTGGCGAGGTGTTATGCCACATGCATAAGTTTACCGGCTACCTCTCCTACCAAACCGGAACACAACAATGACAAGCATTTACGCTATTTCGGCAGGAATAGGTAAGACGGTGGTATCAAATACCCGAGCGAGTCACATCAGAACTCTACCACCTCGTTGTTGTATGGGAGCCCCTTAAATATTTATTTTATGCTGGTTTTAGTATTTTTGTTATAGCCGCAACAGAAATACATCATCTGTGAAAATTTCAACTGTTTTACTCACGTTTCATGAAATAGTCTGGTGTCGGACGGACGGACAGACGGACGGACGGACGGACAGACGGACGGACGGACGGACAGACGGACGGACGGACGGACAGACGGACGGACGGAAGGACAGACGGACGGACGGAGAGTGGAATCTTAATAATAGGGTCCCGTTTTACCCTTTGTACCCAAAGGTAAAACTGAAAGTTCGTTTTGTAGGTCTTTATAAACTATTTTTTTTTTTTCGCTATTTCGAAATATTTTTTTATCAGTTGACCTTATGGGTCGTTACTGCGTCACCGGAGTTTTGAGACGAGCAGAGTGCTCAGCCAGAGTTCTTTTTATCGACGTTTATAATATTTACAATCGCATCTACTATTTATCGTCTCGACGTTTATCCTAACGACGTTTGTATTCTGAGTGCTAAGTGTGAGTTTTTATTTTCGCATTCGATCGTGAGCGCGTTTCGAGTTTACTAGGAATTTGTATGTGATTTGTACAGCGCCACCTAGTGGTAAACTGGTTTCTCACGTTTACCACTAGGTGGCGCTGTACAAATAACATACAAATTCCTAGTAAACTTCAAACGCGCTCACGATCGAATGCGAAAAGAAAAACTCACACTTAGCACTCAGAAGTTGAACACGTAAAGCTGTGAATACTAGTTATAGCAAGTAACAAGCGATAGCCATTTTAAATTCGGTAGAATGTGGACATGGACATCATCGCATATCACAAGCAAATAATAAACAACAATCCGAGGAATCTCATAGTGATCCGAAAGTCTGTTTATGTTCGGTTCACTCGGCCTTGCACTGCAAAGGATCCGACGTCTATTACTAGTCATTTTACCACAATCTAGTGTGATAAAGAATTAAATGTACTCTTTATATGTACACCGTAAATGCCGCTTAAATGAAATAAAGTTACAAAAAAAATATTACTACAATGCGGTCATTATTATAATTTACGTTAAGCCTGTATTTTTTCGTTGTAAAACGACCTGCTCCACTCCGCTACGGGTCGTCTTAACGTTTATTAATTTATTTAAACTTACATAGGTAAAATTGTACAAAAGGCGGACATAATAATAGATGCATTATCTCCCAGTCAACCTTTGGACTAACAGAAATAGTAGTGTGTAGCTACAAAGAAATAGATATGCAAAATTTAATTAAAAATACATATTTAAATAATTATGTAACTAATAATATACAACATACATGTTCTGGTGGAACGGGCCGCAACAAGCCGGGCCACTTCGCAAAAGTCCACCTAGATCGCTTTCACACATTTTATATAACTACCGCACACTACGGATTTGTTTGGCCTGCTGCACCGCGTTGACAGTGTGCTATGGCTAGCGGAGTTGCGCGCACGAATTCCTCCGTGTTTTAAATATTAATTTATAAAAATCACGTAATTGTGAACAAAGAACGATTAATCATTTTACATCGAGGCTGCAAAAAGCTATATGATTTGCAAAATCCACATTATGATGATCAACAAGGAGAGATAACATTGCGATGCGGCCCGCCCCAGCATGTTGCTGTTCGTCCCAGTGTGCTCGATCGTTAATACGACAGTTTCGTACGATATATTAGACAGTGTAGATAAAACATACGACACATGACTTTGTAACGATATTACATAGTCTGATTGATATCCGCAGTTCCCGCGTTTACATTTGACCTTTTATCCACTTATCATTATTTACACACGATATGGAGTCCATGTAGTCACCGATGTTATCTTCATGTTTTATATACAATAGCGTGATGTAACGCGATGTACTTTGAACACGATGATATAAAAAACATCAAGTGTGAGCTCACACGTAGAAGGGAAACTTAAGTTGCAGTAAAATCTCTATGGATGCATTGTTTGTACCTGGCTGGTTTGGGAATTGTGGCTACTAGGTGATAATTTCAGCATAGTCTCGCTGGTACCACCGCCTTACTTATTCCTGCCGCAATAGCGTCAGTGCTTGTCACTATCGTGTTCCGGTTTTGCGGGTAAGGTGTCCGGTAAAATTGTGCGTGTGCCGTTAGACCTCGCCACAAGATAGCAATGCACAATTAACATCTTTGGTGTATATAGACCATGGTTGTCTCTTTCCATCGGAAGACCCATCTGCTTATATGCTATCTTATGTTATAAAAAGTATTACCAAATTACTAGATACTTTGGTAACGCAGATAGACAATTTACTACAACATACTAGATTGTAAAGAAAAAAAATACAATTTTATTGATTACGGACGCAGTACTAAATTTTTCTGACAGCCAAATTGCAATGTTTTATAAACAAAGTGCTAAGTGTGAGTTTTTCCTAGTGGTAAACTGGTTTCTCACGTTTACCACTAGGTGGCGCTGTACAAATCACATACAAATTCCTAGTAAACTCGAAACGCGCTCACGATCGAATGCGAAAAGAAAAACTCACACTTAGCACTCAGAATATACGTACAAGACATGTACAAATTATGAAATCGGCAAAATTATATTTTTTTATTATATTTTTGTTTTATTATATAATTCTTATATTTTTTTTTTCTAGTTGATCCACAGCCATATGCTTTCCTCGGCACTTTCTGCCTCGCACTTCTCCGTTGTGGAATCAATTACCGGCAGGGGTGTTACCGAAAAGATACGACTTGATGACCTTCAAGAAAAGAGCTTACTCATTTCCAAAACCCTGGTATTGCAGATGTTCATAAGCAGTGGTGATCAGTTACCATCAGGTACACCCTCTACTCGTATATTAATATGTGATACTAATACATAGAAATACATATATAAATACTAGAATATATTTAATAAACATCCAAACCCAGAAATACAAATATTTATGCTCATCACACAAATGCTTGTCCCCGTCGGGGATCGAACCCGCGCCCCGTCGATTGCGTAGTCAGGGTCGCTAACTACTCGATTTGTTTGTGTACGATCTCCATCGTTCTGTATATACATATATATGTATAGATAATATTTGTATTTTAGTAATATAATATTTATATTCTACATGCAGATAATTTGCCAATTGACTTTTTCGAAGACAAAAAAGTGTTCTTTCGTAACAAGCTAACAAACAAGCAAATAATACTTACCACTGGCACGGAATCCTTATCCATCTCTGGCTGCGGTATTGTCAAGGACACTGGTTTCAACTCTTTTGGTAATACAGACAATGCATCTTCAAGATCTTTAGTTTGTACCGAGTTTGTACGTTTCAAGGAGCTTAATCGGTGTAATCGTAGCCAAGTACGTGCTTTTAGCCCTGCAGAGCCCAATTCAGTTGCTAGTTCGTGAACTTCTTCAGCATGTAGCTCATCAAGTTCATCCAAGTCCTTACTCAGAGTATACCGCCATAGATGGCGAGATTTCACAAGTTCTCCACTTAAGCCCCATCCCGAACATCGCCTCTGTAATTAATTAGATCGACTAACCACCCGGCCACGCGAACCGGAGGCGGCGGCGGCGGCGCGGCGGGCGAGGCGAAAATTTGACGGTCACTCCGCCGCCAGTCGCCTCGCCGCATGGCATGTTTAGTCCTTTCCCATACATTTTGTTTTAGACGCCAGACGCTTCGCCGATCGCGCCGCGCGAAAAATCGTGGGCGCGAATTTCTCGTGGCCAGGCCGTTAAGTGTACAAACTTTTTAATAAAAACCCGACTGTGAATATCATTGAATAGGTTTTTAAAAAACATTGTAAGTTTGTGAAAAAAAGTTTTCGTTCTCAAACAAGACTCGTTTGTAAAATAATAAGCTTTTACGTGCACATTTTTGTTGCTCCTCCCCTCCTCCCCCCTTCATGCAGCCTAAACTTAGTTTTGAGGATGGGAAAAATCATAAGAGTAATAGCCTCTGTGGTCTAGTGGTCCAGCGTTGGCGTAGGCTACATGAGGTCCCGGGTTCGATTCCCGGGTTGGGCACATAAAACAAAGTGTTTTTTCAGTTTTCTGAGAAACACAAATTTGCCTGGGATTGGAAATGCCCGGTTGGCGATAGGCTTGCCTATCACCTATCACATATACCTATCACATTGTGAGACCAAGTATCTTCGGCTAATCGTGGGTGCACTTGTTGTACCTCTGCCTATCACTTCGGGGATATGGGTATGAAGATACTTTTTTTTTAGTAAATATATAGGTATTACTACTAAAATTTATTTTTGATGTCTAGAAGAAATCTTAAAGTAGTAATATATTTATTTATATATTAATATATCTTCAGTTAGTATTTTTCAGATCTTATTTGATCTAAATTGTGTACCATGTCTACTGTATTCTTCTGACAATAAAGGTTATTACTATTATTAATTTTATATACATATAAAATTTATACATATAAAATAATATTTTTATAGGCGGTAACCCTGTGGTGCGGATATATATTTATTACTAGCTGTACCCGCGACTTCGTTCGCGTTTGGCCATCTTTGCAGAGTAATTATTAGTAATTTACTACAGTATTTCTCGTATTCAGCAATACTTTGGACGGCGAAGCACTTTTATCAAAGGAGAAATATTAAGAAAGGATTATTTTAGTGTGGATTTGAAAACACGTTTACTTTGATAACGACCCTTGTGCCTTATAGGGCTTTAAGCAGTGTTTAACTGAAGTCACCTCGTCTTTTATTTTCTACAGTCATGTTTGCAGTTTTATTTGCCTGACATTATATACTCATTCCATATGACTAAATTTGACTAAAGAATATTTTTGCAAAATCTATTTTTTATTGTGAGAAAGATCACACACCGTATACCAAAAGTCTTTAACTGTATTGTCATTTTTAAGCATGGCTGGGGCTATCCTTCCATCGGATAAAAAAGATTGAAGGTGAAATTATCGGCTTGTACCTAGGTTCTTAATGGGCAACGATGATTATTCAAGCTAGTTTGAAATCTGTGGTGTATGTCTGATAAATAATAATATCTGACTCCTTTGCAGGAGGCTAAATTTGACGACAGATCTATTAGTCAAGGAGAAATAAATAGTATTTGCTTTCAGTAAAGGTTATAATTGCAATGTTATTATTATTAAGCATAAAATCTGGACCGTGTAGAAGGTTAGGAACATTTTATTTAAAACAATTAAAAAACGGCTTTTTGCAATTTTTTATCAATATTTCGTAAAATATGCGTGTTATCGATATGTTTTTTTAATTGTCTATTGGGAATGGCCTGTCCACGATTTCGGCCTGATAAGATGCGGCCTAAGATAGAACGCGCTTCCCTAGAAGGTACCTGTTCACTCTTCTCTTGAAGATCCGCAGATTGTACTCGACGGGGAACACAGATATAGGAAGCATGTTCCAGTCCTTTGCGGTTCGAATGAAGAATGTTAAGTCTAACCGCTTTGTCCGGGCATGTGGAATGTCCACCATATGGCGATGCCTAGAATCTGTGCGCCTCGACGATCGATAGCATGAATATTAATGTATTTGGTCTATAAAATTTTACTTAATGGTAGGCTATTGTGAAAATTTGCAATATTTGTTTTTATGTCGCAAAATTAGCATCCAACGTAAAAAGATAAACTTTTCAAAATTATATAAATCCTAAAATTATCAAATATTCTAATAAGATATCGACATGAGAGAAAAAGTAATCAAAAGGTATTTATAATAATTTTATGTAGTGAATATAAAAATCTGTAATAAGGTTGACCCTGCAGGCCACCCCTAAAACTTCCCGCTTTATTGAAGTATTTTAAGCTAAAAGAAGCAAAAACTATACCTAAGTATAGATTGTTGAGTTCGAAGAGTTCAAAAAATCTAGTTTGTAAAAATGATATTTAGGAAATAAATGGTTGAAAAATATACATCATATATTTTTTTAAATTGATGATCGAATGTGATCTTTTGAATGGCATTCAACGCAATTTTTTAACTCAAAATTGTTTTAATAGCTAAAAATTGATAGGTTAAAAAATCTCAAAGAAATGTAAAAAAAAACTTTTTTTTAATTTTCGTCATTGACAAATCCCAAATAAATCAAACGATTTTGATCCAATTTCCAGTATTTGGCGCAGTTTTTTAGAGGGAAACTCTAATTCGATTTTTATATCAATCGGTATATAAACCTGAAAGTTATTTAAACAATAGGTAATAAGTTTACTGTATACCGACCGATTGATATAAAAATCGAAAGTCAAATTCTATTATTATATGAATCGGTATATAAACCTGAAAGTTATTTAAACAATATGTAGTAAGTTTACTGTAAACAACGTAATTTTATTGTTTGAAAACTGTAACTTTTGAAAATTTGATTCTATTTTGATTTTTTAATTCAATGTAGTTTTTAGTACTAAAATATTGCAGAAGATTAAAAATGATTATTCAAAAAAATTTCGAAATTATGTCAAAAAAATACTTTTGCTAAATTTTGGGTCAACTATAAACTTCCGAACGGATAAATAAATATTGATGCAATTTATACATTGGTCGCAGTTTTTTGAGATGTAAAGCTGATTAAATTTTGTACTCTATCGGTACATTAATCTGGAAATTGTATTAAAAAAAATACTGTTTCGCCAAAAAATTGTGTGAGGTTTTTCAAAATTTCTCAAAATCTCCTTGACTGAATTGGATAAAATTTTCAGGAAGTCTAAGTTGAATCATATCCTATTAACCGCGTTTCGATCGGTCAAGCCGTTCAAAGTCATGAGATGTTTACATACACACATACACTTACACTAAAAACAAAATAGCATTTGACTAAGAAGCTTATCTTTGTTCATTGAAAACGATTTGCAGTAAAAAAATCTTGTTGCACTTTTATTAAATTTATTATTATTTTTAAATCTCTAAATGAAGTTTTTAATATAAATTTGTATCATTTTCAATAAGCAAGATAAGCGGTCAAGGGTTTTTTATTAATAACAAACTGCTCTGCCTCGTGGTCTTGGAATAACCTATTCGGCTCGGCAAACGTGTTATTGAAATATTTTCGAGGATTTTGTCGAAAATCTAAAATCTCAGTAGCAACTCAGAGACTGGTGGAGTGGTATATTACCACTCCCGTGCCTCGGATGAGCACGTAAAACTGTCGGTTCCGGTTATCGCTAAAAATAGTCGATAATCGTTAACGTGTCGGTTTATGCGGCGATTAGGATTACCATTTTTATCACCAACCGACAAACCGGTGAAACGCGGTGAACCGGAAAGTCTATAGACGTTCGGTTTACTCTGCCTCCCCCGCAAGGGAACCGGGAGTGACGATACTTCAATAAAAAACAACAAAGCCACGTATTTTTTTCTCACATTTTGATTTTAAATTCTCACAAATAAAGGAAAGTTACGTAACTTTTTATTGAATTTGTTTTGATGAAGTTATCTTTGTCTAAAGTTTTTTCTGTAAGATGTTGATCTTATCCAGGACTGAAGTTATAAAGTATATGTTCGTATTTTCTATTCAACATTTTTTTTAAAAGTATTTTGGAGTCTGACTTTAATGAGTACACTAAGTAGTTTAGGCACTCCAACATCTACACTTTGCAGAAGTTTCATTCATTTTCAAAGTATTGTGAAATATTCACCGTGTTATTTAGTAGTCCGGTGTCATCGTTGACCATATGAGGTCCCGGGTTCGATTCCCGGGTCGGGCAAAACAAAACGTGTTTTTAACTTTTCTGATAAAACAACATTGCCTGGGATTGGAAAAGGCCCGGTTGGCAATAGGCTTGCCACCTATCACATTGTGTGAGATGGTCTATACGGCTAATCGTGGGTACACTTCTTGTACCTCTGCCTACGTATTCCGGGTATGGGCGGTTAGTTACTTTTTTACCCTTTTTTACGTTATGTAATGTAAAAACAAAATAGTGAATTTTCCCAATAGCTTATCCTTATGTAAAATTTTATAAAGAACAAATTCTATTAGTAAGTATACTTAATGTCGATTAGATGCATATTTTCTGAGATATTGGCAAAAAACTGACAAATGACCTGTTTTATTTTCAAATATAATTCTTATATAAATAAATAAAATGTTTAGGTTTACATTTTACACATATTTTACTTATTTTTAGGCCAGTAAAATTGCATTTATAACATTTTAATAAAACAGTATATATTCTAAACTGATCTTTCGGGTTATATCAATTATACAAACACTATGAAATGATTACGCTAACTTATAATGAGCCGTGCGTTCAAAGGTTTTGTATACAATCTGGGTGTCACGTTCAACTGGACCTACCACCCGGAAGCCGTTGAAACTTGTAATGTCTGTAACTTCTAAATTATAAAACTGATGACTTTGAAATTTTTAAGGGATAATCTTTATAGTACTTACTTTTGAACAAAAAAATAATAAAGGATTTCGGACTGCAGGTTAATGAATTAAAGCTAAATATACGTTTTTATTTTCATCCCCTATTCCACGGGAACCGTATTGAATTTCGGGATAAAAAGTATTCTATAACCTTCTTCGGAGTATGAATTTTAACTATACTAAATTTCATTTGAATCCGTTCAGTAGATTCGGCGTGATGCGCGGCCTTGACACAGACAGACAGACAGACAGACAGACAGACAAAAATTTAAAAAAAATACATTTTTCGCTTCAGTGTCGATTAAAGAGTATCTTCCAAAAAAAATTTTTAAAATATCTTCAATGTACAGAATTCGACCTCTTACAGTTTTATTATATGTATAGATTGACATTGAATAGCTTAAATGTTCATAGTATGAAACTATAAAAGTCCTCTTCTTAATCCTTCTTAATTTGGATTATTGTGATAAGCAACTGTGCAACGCTTCATTGCATGTGACCCAACACGCACTTTACCAATTTTTTAATGTTAAATTAGCTAAAATTTTCTATATGTTAATATAATATGTACTTAACTAATATTTCCTTATTTGGAAATTTATTTGGAAAAAACATTTCAAATATTCTTACATTGTATTTTCAGTCATAAATTGCAACATAGAATATATTTTGCTATAATATAGTGAGAAGTGTCATATAAATACCTTAATTTTCCTGATAACATGCATAGATAATGTCTCGTACTCGACGTCACAATTTCCCGATATATCCGTTTCATTATTTTCTACGTCAACAAGTTGAAACTACAAAACGAAAGGCAACTGATTTATAACATATTTTTAGTACATAAATATTGTCAACAAGCAGC
Organism: Apodemia mormo; assembly: GCA_036924255.1. Classification (NCBI taxonomy): domain Eukaryota; kingdom Metazoa; phylum Arthropoda; class Insecta; order Lepidoptera; family Riodinidae; genus Apodemia; species Apodemia mormo. Next base: position 33,770,814 of record JAUPFN010000017.1, read on the forward strand.
AATAGCGTCAAAACTGGTCATTGCGGTGTTCTGGTTTGGAGGATAAGCAACCGGTAGGCTTGTAAAGGTGGCTTAGCCACGTGGCCAAATGGATAGCAGCGCACCATTAACATCTTTGGTGTCTATAGGAGATGGTTTATTTTCCATCAAGAGAGCCATCTTCTTGTTTGGTATCTAATGATACAAACATAATAGTCATTTAAAAAATTAAACTTCAAATATCATCTATACTCCTATCTCAAAAAATACTGAAAAGTTAAAATATACCTGCTTTAAATTAAAAGGAACAACCTCAATATGGCTTTTGATGAATATATGAACATACAAACTTACATTTACAAAATTGTATACACATGCTTGAAAACCTAAATAGATTCCAATATTATCTAAATTCAAAAATATAACTCCCTTTCTGGAAAATAGATCATCTACTATGAGGCAGTACTCAATGGCAGTGCTCAAAATGACTCATTTATACTTTTAAGCTTTTGCGGCTTTTTTTCATACAAATTATTAATGACATGACAATAAAAATCCCATTGATTTTTAATGACACTCATTTAGTTTATTCATTATTAGGTTTAATCTTTGATGTCCATGGGTGTAGTTTTGCCATCATAAGTGCCATGTTCTTGTTTGCTATACCAAAATTAGTAAATAAAAAAAAAACAACAGCACATACCTGAAATAGACTTACTAGAGACCTTTTCAAGTTCAGCACATCTGTAGGCTCATTCTCATCTAAATATGTGTTTTCTATAACACCATTCTTCCAATGTGCGTAAAAGGTAGTAAGTGGATTTGAATTCCATATAGATTTCTGGGGCATGTAGTCCGCATTTACATGCTTGCCTCTAGAGTTTAGCTGTGGCGATACAAGCTGAAAAATATTGTAAATAAATAAAATAGCCTTTATTTCCGAAATTAGATATACAACTAATCTTAGATGTTACTTGGTATTTAAATTACATTCATAAGAAATCCCTAATTTCGGAGAACCTATTGGCAAAGGCCTCCTCCAATTCTCTCCAGTATATCCTGTCCAAGGCAATCCTAGTCCAGTGTGGACCCAAAGTCTGTCGTATTTCGTCCTCCCATCTTCTTATTGGTCGGCCCCTCAGCCTCTTACCGTTTCTTGGGTACCAGAGGGTCACTTGCTTGGACCACTTCTCCAAAGTGCTTCGCAGCATATGACCTGTCCATCGCCATTTTTGTTGGTCTATTCTAGAGAGTATGTCAGGTAGTTTTGTTCTTTCCCGGATGATCGAGTTGGGAATTGTATTGTAAAATATTGTAGAGCTATAATATTAATGCCTGGTTCATCTCAAAGAGTACTTTGTATATACCTAAAACAGGCTTATTTCAAGCCATAATATGGGTCAACAACATGTTTTCTTGCAAATATAGATGACTTCATACGTACGATTCTGCCTTATCGATTATTATAGAAGAATCAATTCGAAGATTATAGAATCGAATTTCCCTAGAACCCGTTTTTATTCCACTTAACTTTTATAGGGACTGTTTATATAACATTAATACATTACACTAAAATAAACCTGCAGGAAAACAATTATCACTGCAATCCATTAAGGGGACAGCCCTATCTATATTATCATCTGAAAAACGAAACTTCTGGTTCTAGAATGTTGTTCTAAGATAGGGGTACCTGATTCCTATCTGTATAAAATTTATTGATTTATTTATTTGCATTCCACAATATAATATATTATACATACATACACATCTTCACGCCAGAACCCTTACTGAGTAGGCAGAGAGAACCGAGTGCCATAAATCAAGATCCTCGCAAGCTTGTTTCAATTCCTCCACAATTATCACTCTCTTCATACACACACGCCGGTTGCGAAGACTCATGACAACATCTTCGGACAGTACTCGATCGATCTGATAATGGTATGTTAGTCTTAATCTTCCCCGATTCCTACATCCTTCCACATTTGTATTGTATATATTAAATAATATATTATGTTGCAAAACAATTGTTAATCATTGTAGACCCGGCAGGGCACAACAAACATTTTTAAAAAAGAGGATATTATTATACAAAACTTATATCTACACCAATACTATAAAGAGAAAAGATTTATTTGTTTGATTGTTTGTTCGCAATGCAATGATTTAACTCAAAAACGACTCAACTGATTTTAAAAATCTTTTCATCTTTAGAAAGCTATATTATCCTGGAGTCTCTTACCTGACTTGTTGCAGAAATAGGTAGTATTTTATTGCAATTATGATGATAAAAAAAGGTATTACGAATTTATGAAATGTTGTTATGAAAGAATTAAAAGAAAAAATCTTAATTAAACAACTACATATTGATAAGATAAATTTTCTATCTACTAGGATTCAAAATAAAGTTTATCAGTAAAATACTTTACATCTATACATATATTAAAATCGTTGGAAAGTCAAACTGTACATTGAATATTTTTTTAAAAGAATACTTGGGGCATTATCTACAATCAATATCAAAGCCAAATATATAGTTTTTAGAATTTTTGTCTGTTTGTCTGTCTTTTGTCTATCAAAAAGTACAGCATATAATTACTTCAAATTTTGCAAGAATATTACTAACAGGTTAGGTCAACATATAGGCTACATATTATCAAGCTATCACCTACGGGGAGCAGCAGTGCAGAATAAACGAAGTCGCTGGCAACAGCTAGTATTAAAATTCAAATTCAAATCCACAACACATGGTAACCTAGCATGGGGACAATGAGCGATATAATTTATGCTGTAAACTAAACTGGTCATCAAAAAAATCGGCCCACCCTGTTTTTGTTCGTTATTTCTCAATTATTTCGTAGATAAGCCATTTCTCACAGTTGTTTTTTGTTTTGAGGGTCGGATAAGATGTTTGACACTCTGTTTGTCATAAATCCTATGGCACTTAACGGTACTTGATTATTTTTTGTTCAAAAATACTGCTAATTGCTGATTTGACGGTTTACGTCGGTACAAATTAAGCTCGTGTTTCCAGTCCGAAACAAACTTTTCTCGGGATATCTTGTTATTTACGTTAAGTTTATTTACTGAAGCTGTAGTTTTGATTAATTTTGCCTGAAAATAATGGATACTACTGAAGCAGAGGCAGCGCAAGTTGTGGCTCTACTGCAACAGGGCTTAAGTCAACGTGTCGTGGCTAGAAGATTGAATCTCAGCCGTTCTGCAGTTCGACGAGTTTACCAAAGGTTTCTAGAGACTGGGCAGTATCGAAGAAGATCTGGATCTGGCAGACACAGGGTGACAACTCAAAGGGACGATCGCTTTTTAGTGGTATCGGCTTTAAGAAATCGACACCTTTCTGGCGTCGATCTCCAACAACGCTTACGTGAAGATCGGGGTGTGGCTATAAGTGACAGTACTGTTAGAAGGAGACTTCGAGAGCAGAATTTAAGACCACATAAACCAGCAACGGGACCACTTTTGACCACAGCTCATCGTCAAGCAAGACTTCAATTTGCGCAAAATCACATTAACTGGACTATAGGTCAATGGGAGTCAGTTCTTTTTAGTGATGAGAGTCGAATGACTTTATACGGTTCTGACGGACGTCGTAATGTAATGCGACGACCGGGTGAACGTTATGCCCAGTGTTGCATAAGAGAAACAGTCAGTTACGGTGGGGGCTCTGTAATGTTTTGGGGCGGGATATCTTTAACTGGACGAACGGAGCTGGTTTTCATAAGTAGAGGTGCTTTAACTGCTGCACGATACATTACGGAGGTTTTAGAAGACCATGTGGTGCCTTATGCTGGCTACATCGGGGAAAACTTTCAACTTATGCATGATAATGCACGGCCACACATAGCGCGCAATGTCACCCAGTATTTAGAAGAGGTCGGCATTCGTGCTATGCAGTGGCCCGCCCAAAGCCCTCATCTAAACCCGATAGAGCACATGTGGGACACCTTAAAACAAAAGGTAAGAGCACGGAATCCAGCCCCTACCACATTGGGAGACCTGGAAACCGCCATCAAGGAAGAATGGGAACGAATTCCTCAAGAGACCATTAAAACCTTGATTAAATCTTTAAAACGGCGAATGCAAGCCGTTATTCGAGCAAGAGGAGGAAATACCCAATATTAAGATGAAAAAATGGTGACGATAACTTTAATGATTAAAAAAATAAGTGAGTTTGAAATTTTAACTAAAAAAATGTGAAATTAATGATTTTGACTTCAAATCCTAATTAAATTGATTTTTTTTATAATTTGAAGGTTTAAAGTACTTAAATTAGTGTAAATAAACATGATTAGTAAATCATTTTAGTTATTAAACAATATGTTTTCTTTTGCCAATGAAAACGCATAATTTGCGGTGAAAATGCAGGTGGGCCGATTTTTTTGATGACCAGTGTACTTTTGGTCAATAAACTATTATTATTAAAAAAAAAAAAACGATTATCAGACATATTTAACCATTAAGTGCCAGAAGAAACTTAAAAAATATGAAGCGGTCAAATATGACCGACTGGGATTCCACAGGATATGTCATATATTTATGAAGTGCCATATTTCTTAAGAATTATTATTTGATATTAGGGGCCATCCATAAATTACGTCACACGTTATGGGGGAGGGAGGGGTCGACTTAGTGTGACATTGTGTGACAAGGGGTAGGGAGGGGTTCCAACATTTGTTACATCACATTTTTCAAAATATAATTAAACACTAAATTTAACAAAACAAAACAAAACAAAACAAAAATTTAACAAATGAGATCATTATTCCAATGTAAAATTGCAAAATATGTGACGTCACACTAGATAGGGGGTCTCACAAATGTGACAAGATGTGACAAGGGGGAGGGAGGGGTCAAAAAGTCATGAAATTCGTGTGACGTAATTTATGGATGGCCCCTTATTTAAAATATGACAAATAATTGTCATTATTTTAATTTCGACAAAATATGCTTATTAATAACATCTCATAAACATTATTGCCAAATAATTTAAGATTGATATTCGAAGTGTTTTTAAGTATTTGCATACAATGTGAGGTTAGGTTAAGACTAGTTTTTGACCTATAAATTTTTTATAAACATTTCCGTGGGGGTGGGTTGGAGTATACCCGAGCTTTGTATGTCAGTTTTTAAACAGAAAAAAATTCATGAAAAGAACTTCGTATTTCCGGCGAGGGGGGGGGTTTAAGGGGGATGAACACCCCTCCCCCTCTCCCTATCGATGCAGCACGTTTTGAACTGTTACCATCAAAAATATTAATTTAACAATGTTAAAAAACAATACCTACCTCAAATTTCAGCAGGAATTCGGCGTCCCCATTTTTCCATACGTGATCTACATTCAACTGGGCTTTAAGTTTATAGCTGACCTCCTTATCCTTCCGGGTAATATCGTTCAAAAGTACCGTCGAGTCTACGTCATAGGATGCCGGGTTTTGGAACAACGTAACTTCACCATAGTCCGACCGGCTTACAGTAGAGGTAGCTCCAAGACATAAGATATAAACAAATACGTACACACGAAATGCAGAACACAAATTCATTCTCGTTAAACTATTATTAACTTTTAATAAATATTTACAAATTCATAACACTTGTCCACGCAAATCAGTTGATACTTGTTAGTTTTAATACTAATTTAAAATCACAAAAGTATCACGTGGCAACACAGTCAATCAACTCTTAAATATCAGATGATATAATTATGCTATAATTATTTTATGTTTGTTGTTTATTTGATAAGAAAAGAAAACTTAAAAGTTAGCGAATAGCGATATGCTCGCATGAAAGTTTTAAAATTTTAACGTGTGTTACCAGAAACCAAGAATGAAAATTATACCTAGTATTTATAACACTAGTTGCTGGTTTCGGGAGAAAAATTAAACCTATATATTTTTAAACTTGCATCCTCGTTCACAAGAAGATAATTAACTATAAAAAATATAAAATCTATCCTAATCTAACCTACCTTCAATTCCCAGATCAGGGAAAACTGTAACTGATTTTTTTGGCACTACAAAAATTTAAGTGTCATTTGTAAAACAGAGTCTGGTAGATACCAGATATTGTGTGTACCTGTGATGTATGTAATGTATGTGATGTGATACCAGATATTGAGTAAATAATGTTGTTGTTTTTTGTTGTGTGTAATTAATTTATATATTTAAGTATCAGTCAGAAATAATTTAGACTTAGTTTCTATTAAATTTATTTATTTAAGCTAATCCGTAATGACATCTGAAACCTTTATCTTTATAAATGAGAATACAAAATACAATAAAATAATTAGCTACACAAAGATGACCAAAGATTTTTCCTTATTGGTGCGGGCTCCTTTTGAAGAATAGAACATCTGCCGATCTGCCAGGCAGTTTGTAATTGGCAAACGATTGGTTATGCGAGTCATTACCCTTGTGGTTAAATAAACATTATGGCTATTTATATAATATATTTCCTTCATATTCGTAAAAAACTGCAGAATAAAAACTTTTCCAATAAACAGACGCGTAGAAGATGATTAAAAACAAATAAGGCAAAAAAATTAATAAGGCAAAAACAAAACAGAAATCATTTATGTAAATGAAGCTTATGTCACCAGAGTCATCACAATATTTATTGAAATGTATTATAATATGTTAATTAGGTGATGATAATAATATTGTTATCAAAAAATGCGTTTTGGAATTTTCGGTTTATGCTTCTAGTTGTGCGATATAAATATTACCAAAACTGGTACAATAAGGTTACAGCGGTCACACTGGTGTGGCTAATAATAAAATCAGTGCTGCCATATACAAAATTCTTAATACATAGTAAATAAATTCTGGCTAAATAATTTAAACATTACTAATAATACCTACTCTTTAAGAGGCCGTGTTAAAAATGTGGACGATGGGCCGAAATACTGCCGGCTAAGTCTGCTGCCTGCTGAGCAAACTAAGATTTTTGAGGTCAATCGTAGTGATTGCATAATAAGTATGCTACTCTTTAAGGGCAATTTAGCGCATGCGGGATGATAGGTGTTGCGTTCTGTTAAAAAGGACGGGAATCGAATGAAAAAATATTTTGTTTCATATTATTTAGAATGGCAAATAAGCAGATAGCTCTCCCGATGGAAAGAGGCAACAATCGCCTATAGACAAAATATATATTAATGGTGCGTTGGTATCCGTGTGGCGGGATGGTCACGCCACATGCATGAGTTTACCGGCTACCTTACGCTTCAAATCGGAATACTACAGTAACAAACACTGAAACTATAGCGGCAAGAATAGGTAAGGCGGCGGTACTATTTAACCGAGCGAGACGTTGCGGTCTGCGGTGCTTTACCACCTAGTAGTCACGATCGTAGTAAAATGTTTGGCTAATCGTTCGCCTCTTACGAACTGCCTGGCAGACCAACACGGTATGACTAACTGATAAAACCCAGAATTTTTAATTTATAGAAATTTTCAAACCTGTTACAGTCATTGGCCTGAAATGATTGGGGTTAAGATTATGATTACCGGTTTTAACCGGTTAAATTTAGAAACCAGTATTTTATGAACCAGTTTCTACTGAAATATTGCACGTGCAATCTCCTTCATATTTCATCGGATTCGGTCCAGTCAGGTGGTCTTTCCTAGTTTCCCGCATTTGCAGGTTTATTTCTCTGAACAGGAGCAAAGTCATAAATTACTGGTTTCTAAATTTAACCGGTTAAAACCAAAAACCATAATCTTAATCGCAATCATTTCAGACCAATGACTGTAACAGGTTTAAAAAATTTACCAGTTTTTAAGCCCTGGTTCCTGGTTATGTATGACAAAATCATACAGAATAAATCGACGATATTTCTTCAGCAAAACTAGATAGGATAAATAAGGTCCGTGCCATCTAGATCAGGAAGTTATCCTTCAGTCAAGTTAAACTTAAGTCTATGCGTTGCTTTTAAGGATGCATGCATCCTTAAAATATTATGATTGATGATTATGATTTATGCTTTTAAGGATAAAGGAAAAAAACAGTTTGTTATACTTATTTATCATTTACTTTTAAACATCATTTTCATTCAATAATCACAGCATGATATAAACTTTGACAATAAATTATGTGATTCAACAATATATCTAAAATTATTATTACAGAGAGGGCTAGTTTCAGGGGTGGACCTTGACTTCGATGCCCCTTGGAGTAACACAACTTGGGGCCCCATAGTTGTATCTCAAAGTGATGACTACAACCGCATCGTGTTGTTTAATGTTTTTAATATTTAATACTGGTGATCCCCGGCTTCACACAAGTTACGATAGTAATTATTATAAAAATAGCTTGGGTGCAATATAAGCGCACAAAAACAGGTTTTTACGACAATTCTTTAAATTCTCGGCTTTTCTCTACCACGATATGCATGTATTGCACATCACATAAACATAACCCTTGAACCACTCTATCTATTGATGAAAACCGCATTAAAATCTGTTACGTAATTTATAAGATATGAGCGAACATACAGCGGAAGCGACTTCTTTTATTTAATGTAAAAAAACTATTTCCCATTTTCTTATGAAGCGGAGGCCTTTTATATCAGCGGAGCCCTGGACTGCAACCCAATTAGACTATTGGTAGACTGTCTGTGGCTAGTTTATAGCGATTTGTTTATGTGATGCTATTTTTAGTATTATTTAAGTATATCACGCTCTTGCGGGGTAGCAGAGTAAAACGAACTCTATGGACTTTCCAGTTGACTACAATTCAACGTTTTGTTAGCGAGATGAGTGAAGATTCCCATCGTCGTATTTTACCGACCTGATAAAGATTATCGACTATTTATAGCGATAACCGATACCGATAGCTTTACGTGCCTATACGAGGCAAAGGAGTGGTAACACATTCCCCCTCAGACTCCGAATTGCTTCAGAGATTTTGAGTTTTTGATAAAAGCCTCAAAAAAACCAACAACACTTCGGCCTGACCCGGGATCGATCCCGAAACCTCATGATCTGAGCCGAATAGGTTTTTTGTTTTATTTTGATATATCTGTCACCTTATAATATACAAGTTGATATTAATTACAAAGTAAGATTTAATTAATACTGCCATATGTCGTGGCAGACCCACGACATAAGAAGTAAATGAAAAACTTGTAAATCATATTAGGTCGCTCTGCCCCCTTAATGGAACCAACGTGATGATATACAGGCTGACTAGTAAAAGACTGTACATATTGAAGGATACCTTAGATGTAATCATCTATATATGCATATAATTATGCAACCAATAAAATATAATAAAAGAAGGATATTGATATTATAAGGATATTATAGTAAACCTCAACGAAATTAGTGTAGTAATATTAAAAAATATGGTCACCGCGCGGTCTGCTAACGAGTATGGTCATGAGATCGGAAAATCGTTGCATGTAAATAATGAGAAACTAAAAATTTTCGTTAGGTAATTAAGTAAAAATTTAAGTATATATTTTTTTCATATTCTGTATCAGAATCGAGTGTCAAACACCCTTCTTCAGTATGTTTTTACCAGTCAATTGTATATTTAGTATGATAACTATAGTGAAACTGCCCTCACTGTTCTTTGTTATAAATAAATAATAAAAACGACTTAAGCGCTGGTGTTTACAAATCAAAACAAAATATTTTACACATATAATTAACATAATGATTCGGATTTAAAATAAAACTACAATTTTATTGCACTTTCCTATCTTTGGATGGTTAGCACCTTGTAATGAGCATAATAAACAATATATTAAACTTAAAATCTTCTGTCATTGTAAAACTATAGCCGTCAACTTAACAGGGAGCCTAGAGATTTAATAATACTTATTAGGTATTTATTTAGTAATACTTCCTACCATTACATAGATTTATTAAAGAGAAACTTATTTATAACCGTTGTGATGATAGTCATTGGAGTATAGTACACTAATCTCCAGGTACATATCAAGATTCCCTGTTAAATCGAAAAACTATAAAAGATTATGATGTAGCGTGGGAAATTTAAATGTAATTTGTAAATAATTCAAATTAAATATTTAATTTTAACAGATAATATAAGCCTCATAGTATACAAATTAGTTAAAATAGTATGTTTAATTATTTTTATTAGGAAAATTCACAATGACTGATTGATATGTCTACTTAAAATACCAATTAACATTTTGTTTAGATTGTAATTAAATTAAAACATAATTAATTGTAACTTAAACGTTTAACTGTTCTATGATGGGTCTTCGGCTATCTACCATTTATGAATCAATATTATTTGAGATTATTTGAGTGAATGTTACCGTTCGGTTTATCCATTGCTCCAATAATATATTGAGCGGTATTTTCGTGACATCAATTATACTGACATCAAGTTTAATACGTATTTATTTTGTACACAAAAAGTATTTATTATATTACAAATACCATTTTCACGTACAGTTGTATACAACGGAGCACAGGGTACAAGCAGAAAATATGATAAAAAACATAAAATTTACAATATATGTAGGCATGGGCGTACCCGGGGGGGAGGGGGAGGGGGGCGCAGCTGCCCGCCTGGAATTTCTTTACCTCTCTACTAACTATCTACTATTGTAGATAAAAATAAAATAATATGAAAATATAGTCTTAAAATTTTACGGTTGCCCCTCCGTGGCCCAGAACCTGGGTACGCCCATGTATGTAGGTACATAATATGTGATACATACATTGTAAATTTTGAATGAGTAAGAATGGTGTGTCTTTGCACAACAAACATCTTTGAAATAATTCACATTGAAACAATTAACAAATTCAAAGTAAATTATTGTTTCAAACTTTTTTAGTTTTGCTTAAAACAACTAAGGCTATTTATCCTACCGTAAAGTTATTTTAAGCAATGTTGAAATACTTAACGAAATATGTAGCAGTTTTTTTAAGTGATTGTAAGCAACATGCGACATAATGTATTTCAACATAGTTTTTTATTTAATATTATTTTAACTTTTAATATGATGACGTCACATAGAATGAATAAACTGTTAAAGAGACTAGGTCTTTGCCAGGTGCAGAAAAAAATTAAATGTCATAAATAATGATTAATGACTAAAAATCCCACTTAAAATATTCCAATGATCAAAAAATGTACTTATCTATCTACCTAGGTATGTATTTCTTTTTCCGTTTTTCCGTAGAAAAATACCTATACTACTTAAAGCCTACTTTCATAACATAAAATTTAAAAAAACATAAAAACTGCTGCATATTTTGCAAAACTATGTAGTTAAATGGATAAAAAATAAAAAATATTAAAATAGTTCCTACGAAAGCTTACAAACCAAATTCTAAGGCAGTGTTTGCGCAAGTAAAATATGCGCTGCTTATTGATCAAGACATTGCGACTTCCGCCATTTTGGCGTTAGTGCAAGCAAATAAAAATGAGTGCGTTCATGTAAAAAAATATTTTATTCATTGATATATTAAAAAGGAAGATACGTTACGCTCTAACATCGCAATCGCTAAACCTAGGCCCGGTCTACCGAGCGCAAAGTGATGCGACGAACGTAGAAGACTACGTTTCTCTAACTTACTTTTGTATTATACTATCTCACTCTCACAAACATGGCGAACCAAACAATAATTTAATCTTATTTTCAAACAAATTGTTTTAGCCGTACCTATGAATGGAAAGTGATCCCGTGTGTCTTATTTTTTAGCTTGAGTGATTATAATACTGGTTGAATACACAAGAAGTATTTTGATACGTGTTTAATGGTAAAAACAGTCGTAAAGTATAAGCGTATGATATGGTATTCCGCGCATGATTGATTGTCAATGTGTCCACGGACCTAGTTTTGTAGGACCAGGCGCTGTGATTAGGTAACGTATCCTCCCCTTTCATATTAATGATTTTATTTGTGATACCTATTAAGTAGTAATACCATAACTACAAAAATACCATATAAATATACACGTCGGGTTTCGTAACATATTTGATATTTAGATTATTAGAATTATGAATTATTTTTGTTCTTGACTTGACAGAATAGGATTTACACTCTCGGCACTCGGGGTAGTAAAAATTTAAGGGCACCAAAATTCGAAGTTTGAGAAAATATTTTTTTGGCGTTATCGAAAATGGTTTAAAAAGATAATTCTGAAGATCTTTATTTTTAAGAAATTAATAATTAACTAGAGGCAGCCTCTTGCTCATTTAGCCGCCTCTCTTGTATGTACAAAAAGAAAAGCCCTATTTAATGATTATATGAACAAAAAGACGGCATTTTTGCATTGTCCGAGGATAGCACTAAGGTGAATTCGGGCCTGCATATATAAATTACACGTGTGCCCTATGCTTCGTATTCAGCTTTACACCTTTACATTAAACATATTATATTATTTATACAACACTATACACAACAATAATAACAATATGCAGCCTTAGTCACGAGTAGATGGTCATCAGAATCATCTGAAACAAAATGTTTTTATATTAATAATTTATTGTAACTTAGGTTGAAAGTAGATCAATCGTCGGCACTTGGTGAAATTCCATTACTTTTAGTTGAAACTAGTTTATCACACACTTGTACTTTTATTTCACTATTCTTATACACTAAATTATTTAATTTTATCGACCGGTTTCGCTTTTAAAGCATCTTTAGGACGTAATATTCTTTACTGTGTATGTAAAGAATATTACGTCCTGAAGATGCTTTAAAAAGCGAAACCGGTCGATAAAATTAAATAATTTAGTGTATAAGAATAGTGAAATAAAAGTACAAGTGTGTGATTAGCTTTTATTTCACTAGAATAACTAGTTTCAACTAAAAATAGGTTGAAAGCATTGACATGTATAATATTACCACTATTATACATGTCAATGGTTGAAAGTAATTTTACTTGACATATTAATACCTCTTTAACGAAATCAAAAAGGAACTAAGTAGTTATACCTATTTAATCTACGTTTTAATAAGACGACAGAACGAATAAGTAAGGCAAAAATGGTGGGACTACATAATGTATGTATTCCTATGGCCTTTAAATTCAAATCAAGGGCTTACATAAATACATAATTGATTGATTGATGTACGTATTCAATAAAACACAAACAAAAGATAATTGGCAAAATATAGTAGGTAGGTACTTTTACGAAATTCAGAAATAAAATATTACCTACACAATTTTATATTATTTTAGCCATTAAAGTTTATTTTAAACATAATAATAGGCATCTGAGCGATTGAGCGATCCATATTGAAATTTTAAAAAATGTGTGTGTTACCTCCGACGCACGACTGGAGTTTACTCCGTAAGTACGATTGTCAAAACAGATGCAAAACTAACGCACGATCTAGCTACACTGCTCACACCAAATTAGAAAGTGCACACCAAAAACGTAACGAGGTCATTCGTTCAGTAGATTTTACTCCTCACATTTTTCTCATACCGGGCGTCTTATATCAAAAAACCGATTCTTAAGGAGTAAACTCCAATAAATATTAATTTTTATTTAAATTTATAAATGCTCTATTCCTTTCCTAACGAAATTTTTTTTTCCAATAAGCGAAAGTTAAAGGAATGGATTTTTTTAATTTTAATAGCAGAAAATAAATAATTTCAACTTAATTCTTATCATTAAAAGTTAAAGTTGAAATTCTTAACCCAGGCCTGTGCACCGGTCCACAAAAAAGTGGTCTGTATTTCTGACCAGACCTACCTATGTATATGTATTTTGATGCGCTGAATCTAATTCTGAAGTCAGTTTTGCCCGTTTAAAATTTTGAGAAAATTGCAAAAAACGCCATAAATTAGCAGTTTTGGTAAGAAAAAATAGAGCCATAGATCAAGTATGATTTTTATGTATTTTGGCATTGGTTTGTTTAGAGATCTGGGAGGTTGAAAGGTCAGTTGTTGCAGTTTTGCTTCGTGTACATTATACATACCTCTTCTAAGGAGAGAGGATTAGACTTCATTTTCGCGTCCAGGGTGCGATACCTCTCTGAAAATTAAATTAACTTCAATGAAATACTTTTAATAATATAAAAATACTATAAAAATCTACCACCAACACTAATGTACTACGTAGTAGGAGTAGCAATGCTAAGTAGACTAGGTGATAGAGTTCTGCATTGTCTCACCAGGGGCATGGTACCACCACCTTACCAATTCCTGCCACAATAGCGTTAGTGCTAGTCACAGACATGTTCAGATTTAGAAGGTTAGGTAGCCGGTAACCTTATGCATGTGGCATTAGACCTTGTCACAAGATAACGCACCATTAACATCTTTAGTGTCTATAGGCGATGGTTGACTCTTTCCATCAGGAGACCCATCTGCTTGTTTGCTAGTTGTTGTACTTTAGTGGAACATAAGTGGCGTGGCGCATGCCTTGTCTAGTGCATTAGTACATAGAAGTCTTTGACCACTAAGCATTTATTGAACAATTCACATATTATTCACAAGTATATAATATTTAGATACTAGCTGCAGCGTGCTGCATTATAAAAGTTTTTGGTGAATCCCGGGGGCACAACTTATTTTTCTTTCTTATATGTACTATTCCAGGTCATAATCCTCTAATATATATATATATATATATATATATATATATATATATATATATATATATATATATATATATATATATATATATATATATAATATATATATATATATATATATATTAGTGATGGGCCGAATGTGGTTTGAACCGAATTCGAACTTCGGCCGAACATTCGGTGAAAATAAGAAATTCGGCCGAATTTCGGCCGAACTTCGGTTAAATTTTGGGGCGCTTTCTTAAAAGCGACACGTCGTCACTTTTTTACGAATTTGCTTAAAATTTAATTATTTTATACTAGCTATTTACCTATTTCACTATTTACTACTATCTATTATATTGTCCGAGGCTTAAAGTCCGTAAAGTAAGAGAAAAAGTAACCTATGTCACTCCATCCCTTCAACTATTGGAGATAGTTGAAGGGATGGAGTGACATAGGGTAAAAAATTACATCAATTCGTCGCTCCGTTTTGCCATGAAAGACGGACAAACAAACAGATACACTTTCCCATTTATAATTTTAGTATGGATATATAGGAGATCGTTAATGGGTTTCGCAACGCACGTGAATTAGTGACGTAACAGCAAAATTTTGATACATTGAGTTACATTGTTCCAATTTAGGAATGGATTTTTATTTTTAACTTTCTGCTACGTAGGTATATAGACAAGGAAGTTACTGATTTTGCCCCGATTTTTGAAAATCGAGTTTTCACCAGATCTCCACGTTTTGAGGTCCTAGAAATCTTTTCCGATTATTTTCACAATGAGGTCAGCATACCTGTATATATGTGTATGTGTATATGTAAACATCTCATAACTTTGTACACAAATAACGTACATAAATAAATAACTTTGTATAATCTAAGTACATAAATGTATAGATTAGGTACAGAGTGCTTAGGTGAGTTTTTCTTTTCGCATTCGATCGTGAGCGCGTTTGGAGTTTACTAGGAATTTGTATGTGATTTGTACAGCGGCACCTAGTGGTAAACGTGAGAAACCAGTTTACCACTAGATGGCGAAATTCCTAGTAAACTCGAAACTCGCTCACGATCGAATGCGAAAAGAAAAACTCACACTTAGCACTCAGAATCTAATCAGCTCTATTCCTACAAAAACTGCGTTCAACGCATTAATTGCATCAAAATCGGTTTTTCCGCTCAAGAGCTATCGTTGCCGAAAAACTTAAGAAAAGTGTTTTTTGATATAACTTGGTGATTTCTCTAACTAATTTTTTTTGACCTTCCACAATAGTTTAGTGCTTAAAAAACTACGTCAAATTTAGTTTCAAGAAACGGAATGGAATCGAGTTTTCAAAAGTTACAACTTTTTTAATATTAATATTTTGTTGTTTACAGAAAACTTCTTAATATTTTTAAAATAACTTTCCGGCTAATTCACTGCTTGATTTAAAAATCTAACCAGCATTTTTTTCTAAAAATCTGCGTCAAATATCGTAAATTGTATCAAGACCGGTTTATCCGTTTGGGAGTTATCGTTGATGAAAATTTAGGAAAAAGTGGTTTATTTATATAAAATAAGAGACTTTTTGACCAAAACTTGTTTGAAGGTCAAACCTTCTACAATATTGTAGTACTTAAAACAATTACGTCAAATGTAGTTTCAAGAATCAAAATCGAATCAAGTTTTCAAAAATTATAACTTTTGGATAACAAAATTTTGCTGTTTACATAAAACTCACTTAATATTTTTAAAATAACTCTTAGGCTTATACACCGATTCACTTAAAAAATCTAATCAACTTTTCTCTTTATAAATAGCGTCAAATACCGTCAATTGGATCAAAATCGGTTTATCAAGATTTATTATAACGAAAGTTTTTGAAAACAAATTTTGATATTACTTCGACATATTTTAGCCTATAGACTAAGTACCTCAAAAACATTTAAGAGCTCAAAAATTTCGTTGAATGCCATTTGAAGGATGAAAATCGATCATCGTTTTAAAAATATACAGCTTTTTAAAAATGAAATTGCTGTCATTTATAACAAAAGTCAGAATTTTGAACCTTGAAAAAAAATGCTTAGGTATGATTTTGTTCCGTTGAGCCTAAAAGACCTCAATTTAGCGGGAAGTTTCAAGGATAGCCTGCAGGGTCAACTGACGTACCTATTTTTTTACCTTTTCTTCGACATTTTTTAACCTACCGATTTTGGAGCTTATAAAACCATTTAAAGGTAAAAATTACGTTGAATGCAATTAAAAAGATCTAAATCATCATGTTTTAAAATATATGTATCTTCATCTATATCAAACTTTTGATTTTTAACTTCCCGCTAAGTATGGAACATTTTTTGACTATTTTCGTGATGACGTCAGTATGTCTGTATGTATGTGTGTGTGCATGTGTGTGAGAGAGAGAGAGTGTGTGGTTGTATGTATGTGTGTATGTAAACATTTCATAACTTTTGAACAGCTTGACCGATCGAAACGCGGTTAATGGCATTCAATTAGATTCTGCTCAACTTAGAATTCCCAATAATTTTAACCAATTCGGACTAGAATATTTTGAGAAATTTTGAAAAAATCGAAAAAAAATTGACGAAACCTATTTTTTTAATATAACTTCAAGATTAATGTATCCATTGACTATAAAATTTTATCAGCTCTTTTTTTAAAAACTGCGTCTAATTCATAAATTGTATCATGATCGGTTAATCCGTTCAGAAGTAATCGTTGACGAAAAAATTTGAAAAAGTGTTTTTTCGACATAAATTCGAAATTTTTTCAAATACAGTTTCAAAAATCAAAATTAAATCAAGTTTTCAAAAGTTACGCCTTTTCAAATATTAATATTATGTTGTTTACAGCAAACTTAGCATTTTTATAATGACTTTCAGACTAATATACCGATTGACTTAAAAGTCTAATCAGTTTTTCTTTCTATAAATTGTGTCAAATAAGCAAATTGCATCAAAATTGGTCGATTTATCTGGGATTTAGTAATATCGAAAGTTCAAAAAAATTTTTTTTGATATTGCTTCGACATTTCTGAGTCTGTAGATTACGTAGCTATGAAAACATTTTAGAGGTCAAAAATTGCGTTGAATGCCATTCGAAAGACCAAAACCAATCATCGTTTATAAAATATAGAGCATTTCAAAAATTTTGAAATTACTGTCATTTACGACTTCTATGTACTAACGAATATTTGTAACAAATTTAAGATTTTTGAACTCTGAAAAAATCTGTGATATGCTACGATATAGATAAAGATCTAGCGGGAAGTTTCAGGGATGACCTGCTGGGTCAACTGTTTTACGGATTTTTTTCGAAAGTATAGTGTAGCCTATGTTACTCGGGAATGATTTTAATATCTTTCTAATGGTGAAAGATTTTTTTAAATCGGTTTAGTAGTTTTTGAGTTTAGATGATACAATATATAAAAATATAGAATACAAATCTTTCCTCTTTATAACATTAGCGTAGATTTTAAGCAAAATAGTGCAAAAAAGATACTTTTTTCTAGTGCCGAATGTTCGGCATTTAAACCGAATTTCGGCCGAATGTCGAAGTTCGGTTCAAGCTGCCGAAATTCGGTTAAACCGAATGTAAAACGAATTTCGGCCCATCCCTAATATATATATATATATATATATATATATATATATATATATATATATATATATATATATATATATATATATATATATATATGTTTTTGGAAGGATATAAGTACTGCCAAAATCAAAATGAAAAGTATGCCCATATTTTTTTATTTCTTGCGATTATACCAGCAACGCTAACGCGAATCCGTGCGATTGTTCCCTACCAAAAATTAATGCAGCTAAAGAGGTTCCCACTTTAAAATACATACATTAACATGTGGTTGATATAGTTTTTTTATAAACTTCAGCCCCTTAGGGGTTGATTTTTTTAAAAGTTAATCTAAGTTTGACCTGGGATCTTCATATATCTCCATGCCAAGTTTCATCAAAATCGATTCCGTGGTTTAGCCGTGAAAGAGTAACATATGGAAAGACTTTCACTTTTATAAATTTAGTACGGAATTATGAACAAAATAAGTAAAAAAATGGAAAAAATAATGGCCTATGTTCTTCCTAAGACTAAAGTATTGCTGTATAATATATAATAATAAAATCGTTTTTCTTATTCTATATCGACGGTAAAAAGCAATCCTGCTGTAATCCGCAAAATGAAAAATGTTCACCAGAGCCAAAAACTTTTGAGATTTAAAAAAAAATCATATCTTCGAAACAATTACACCTATAAATAAAATTTTCAGAACCTGAATATTATTTTTAATAGTCTATCAATTCCAATATCTAAAACTATCTAGAAATTAGCTTTAGTCTACGTTTTTATGGGTTACAGCATTAGCACTTTATTTTATATTGCGCAAAAATGCTGTAACTGAAGTAGATAAATGTATGAACGTCTCCAAACTAAGCATTTCACTTTAGAGCAAACTGCTGTTACTGCTTATCTATATACATATAATAAAATCGTAGGAAAGTCAATGTATGTCCGGGGTAAACTCAAAAAGTACTACATGGATTTACTTCAACTTTTGCATGAATATTACTAACAGGTCGGGTCAACATATAGGCTACATATTATCACGCTATCACTTACGGGGGCGGAGCTGTGCGGAGTAAATAAAGTTCGTGCGAACGAAGTCGCAGGCAACAGCTAGTATTATATAATTTATTTATTTGTCAATTTAAATGTAAATGACATAAATCTATGTAACCAGCTGCATTTGTTTTTACTGCTTAATTATATTTTATTTCTTGAAAATTTCACAAAAGGTGAGCTTATATCTCTGTAAGATATTTCTTCCAGCAAACCCAAAACAGTGAGAAAGTGTGAAAGAAATGTAGAATACAAGTGTACAGATTATTAATGTAGAAAATATATACAATAGGTATAAAACTTATTTTATATTACTTAATTCTAATACATACAATGCCTTATTACCCTAAAATTTGGACCAATAAATAAAATTCTTTTAAAGATTTTTTAAAGGTGACTAATGATTTACTGTTCCTAATAAGTAAAGGTAGTGAATTCCAAAGTTTCACTGAATTACTGTAGATTAAAGACGAGTTCGTAAGTTCATAGCTAGGAAAGTTCAAGTTAAATAAAACATTATAAAGAAAACATAGTGCATGGGCATTTCTGCGCTCACGAATAGGAAGCCACTTGAGTTGTACTCTAAAATTAGAAACATGGTAAAATTTTCTCCGACCAAAGATAAACCGAATACCTATGCTCTATAAGCGCTCAAGTTTAGTCATGATATATTAATATTAGTAAGGAAGTATGGAAGTATGGAGTGTCATACCGTGAGCCAGGTGCAGCCTCGCCAGTGCCAGTATGCAGGCCTCGGGCGGCAGCTCGGTGCCGCGCGCGAACCGCAGCACCAGGCACTCCAGCACCTTGTTGGAGACGCTGACCCCGCACGCGTACAGCAGCGCGCGCAGCTGGTACGCGCTGGCGCCGCCGCAGCGAGTGGGGGCCGCGCGCCGCAGCGCCGCGCGCCAGTAGCCCAGCAGCGCCAGCAGCGCGGGCAGCGCGCGCGCCGGCATGCGCCCGCTCGCGCCCGCGTCCCGCAGCATCAGCAGCGCGCGGCACAGCTCGCGCGACGGCCGCGCCGGCAGCACCCAGCGCCACACGCGCACCAGCACCGTGCGGAGACCCTCCGCCTCTATCTGAATGTTATTTAACACATGCTACTCTGTACCCCACCGACCTCACGAAGGCAGTTTTAACATTACCTTTTCCAATCTTCCCCAATATACGGGATTACCTTTAAAGGTACAGATTTTAAAATTACTAACTAAACATTGAATTGAAAGTGCGTTTTAATTATATATATTTAATTATATATATTAAAAATATTCTAAATTCATGAATTCGATGCACCGAGTCTTGTCAATAAACTTTGTAATGCTAGCAGTGTCATTTTACATTAACCTATAATTACGATAATAACTATTATGTAATCTGTCATTTATCCCGATCACTTTTAATTTAGTTGAAGTCACTAAAATATTTCAAGTCAAATTTTGCGTAATTGAAATTATATCCATCCGTTGTGTTTCCTGTGTCGGATAAAAATGATTTTTTATCCGACACAGGAACCTTCAAAAGTAACCCCATATAACCCCTATATCTAGTTCCTTTCAGCGATTTGACTCATATAATAATTACTAGCCGTCGCCTGTGGCCGAAATTCGATCATAGACTAAACAATAAAATCTGTTTTAAGTTTGACAATTGACTTTAGCCCTAAAAAATATATTATAGTACACATGTGTATAATATCACGTATATCACATGAATGTAGAGTGTGTAATGTTTATTTTTATTACTATATTTCTAATGCATATTATTTAAAAATATTAGGATTACTGATTAACTTTGCTGAATTTCATACTCGTCTTGAGATGGCCATTGTTAATAAAACGTTGCTGGCCGATATTAGTGGCATCCGATGTCGAAATGTCCGACAACGGATGGGAGTAACACCTAAATTCAACGCTATTACACGAATTGATCTAAACAAAAAATTAGCAAATTATTTGTTTGTGTTATGGGTGCTACACAACAATACTAATACATAGAAATAAATATATAAGTACTTTAACATACATAATAAACACCCAAACACAGAAATACAAATATTTACGCTCATCACATAAATCTTTATCCCCGTCGGGAATCGAACCAGAGCCCTCCTGATTCGCAGTTAGTTTCGCTAACTACTCAACCAACGGGGCGGTCAAATAAAAAAATAAAAAACTTTATATTTTAATGTTTTGCCTATTTATTTACATTAACTCTAAATGTTTATACATTGAAGTACGATAGTATTACAACCACGAAATAAAGAAAACAACGGAATTGGCAAGTACAAACATTTGTATCAGGACCGCGATCGCCACACTCACACATAAAATAAGCATTATTGCATATAAACTACTAATGCAAACATTGTTTCATTGGTCGTTTTCATTTTAAGCAACAATAATCCGAAACACACAAACAGAACATTTAAAAATATACCAAACTGCGTTACAATAAATTTTATTTTGCTACAAAAAAAAAGAGTATTTACGTCCTTTTGTAGTCTATTTAAAATAGACTCATCTATTTGTACAATAGTGAAACTTAAGATCGTAATAGTTTCGCTATTCTACAATAGATGGCAGCATTGATTTCTCCGTAGTTTTCAGTTGATCATATTTGAGTAGAGAACTTTCTAGAACGATATACGTAATGACTGTCATTACGTATATCTTTCTAGAAAAATTAGGTCAACCTAAAATGAACTTTATATGTAAGGTGTACGGCTGATTTTAGCTTAACTTTCTATTATATCATTAGAGATTATATTAAATCAGGAATTTACTTAAAATAAAATGAAAATTGTACTTTCGAATGATATGAAATATCTCCATTTTTAATCATCTGTATTCTACTATCATTTCTGCATTCAAGGATGGCACAATACGGCATAATTCAGTGTATAATATATTTTCGCACGACGACTATCTCCTAATGATATGGTAAGTATCACTAAGGCAATTTAGAGCAAAAGCGCATAATAGTGACGCACGCGGCACGCCCACTCTTCACTTCCCCTTGTTTTCTTTATTTCGTGATTACAACGTTTATAAAAATGCCAAACTATAAACATTAAACATGTTTGATGTTCCCCGGCCAGTACCCAAGTTGAATGTCTCACACCGGTGTCGGAAACAACCACCGACCACACAGCCTGTAGACGGCTAATGTTTGATTTTCCGTATTGAATGTATTCTGGCAACTAGCTGAGGTAAGACGAATTGGGGTTGCAACGCTGTAATTGGCTAACTCAAGGCCAGAGTGAAAGATAGTAATGTACAGAGCATCTGATTGGTCGACACTGATTACCCAATCACTACTCATTGGCGCGTGGACATTTACATCGGAACTATAAGTCAGATGTGTTGACACAAGTCATTCGCCTATTATTAGGTGTCTATGGGCTGTGTGGTCGGTGGAAACAACGGTGTTGCCTACGGGCCACATTAGCGTAACAAAGATGTGCATCGATGTTGAGAAATAACAAAAACGCCCATCGCCATACTCCACCGTTCGCGCAATTGTCATAAAGAGGGATACAAAATTTTCCCTTCAAGTTATACAGACAACCGTTTATTTTTGTAACTTAAAGTACCTAATTACATTTTACTCTGTGTCTGAGGAACTCCCTTTAAGCATGAGGAGCACAGACCACATGAATACTAATAGACACACCATTGGGAAGGAAGCGTGTCGTGGCGCATATCAGCAAACGCTCCTACCATTGTCAAAAATATCATACATTTGTAGGTAATAAATTGTGATAAAACAAAAATAAACCAGGTTGTACTGTTTTATCATACCAAATGGGATGACAAGGTTTAAAAATTACATTAGAAATTATTATTTTATTGGTAAGTAGTATGACTGTATTTCTGTGTGTAATTACAAACTATACTGACAAATAAGAAATTATCTTGAAAGGCATATCTATTTAATCCGTGATGAAAACCTGTTTTAGGAGACTTCACTCTTCAATACACAGCGCATAATAGACACATCTTGTTAATAAAATTATTTACTTGTGATTAATACATTAACATTAATTATTCCAAGTAAAAAGTTGTCTTTTTTACCGTGTTGACCCAGTTCAATTTTAAAAAAGATCTTTTACCTTACTACGCCTGAGTTCGCTATCACCACCTAACCTATAGGTATACTGCAATAGTGTCGGTGTTTGTCAACGTCATATTTAGGTTTGAAAGGTAAGGTAACCGGCAAACTTATGCAAGTACTTTTTAGGCTCAACTCCATCTAAGCTTCAAATGCAAGTTATAGTTATGGATGAGGATTGTAAGAGTATGGATATATTTGAATGCGAAGGAAACTAAAGATCTGGTAGTTGAAAGAGAAGTAACCAGAATGGATGTAAGAGTTATGATCGATGGTGTAGTGCTGGAACAAGTGGATGAGTTTGTACATCTTGGATGTGCTTTTAACAGGGATGGAAGGTACACCACTGGTGTCGAAAGAAGAATGTGTGCAGGGAACAGACTGGATGGAGCATTAGAAAGATTACTTAAAAGCACAGTTTTATGTCAGGGTGCCCGTCTTGCCCTGCACTATTATGTGCTTATCTCAATGATATTGTATGGAAGTGAGAGGTATGCCAATAGTAGAATCAACACGGTCGAGATAAGATCGCTACGAAAAATATGTGGCATAACACTCGCGAACCGGGTTCGTTGTGTTGAAGTGAGATAGGTTAGGTATGAAAGAAAGAGTCGATGTAAAGATGAGAGAAGGCATGCTCCGTTGTTTCGGACATGAAGAAAGAATGGTAGATGAAAGGTTAACAAAACAGATATACAATGCGAATGTGGAAGGATGTAGGTACCGGAGACGACCAAGACTGACATGACATCAGGTGGATCGAGAACTGTCCGAAGGTGTTGTCAAGAATCTTCGCAACCAGCGTGTTTGCGTGAATAGAGTAATGAATGTTGAGGAAGCAAGACAAGTCTGCAAGGATAGTAATGTTTGACACTCAGTTCTCTCTGACTAACCCGTAAGGGATCTAGCGTGAAAATATGACATATATAAGATATCAAACAAGCAATAAGTATATATTTCCATCAGGAGAGACACCAGCTTGTTTTGTTATTCTGTGACATAAAAAAAATAACACTTACCTCTTCCATGTCCTGTTTTTCCAAGAACTTCGAGACTACCTTCTGAACCTCCACCTGAAATTGATATTTAGAGTCTTGTAGAGTAATATAGAAAGAAAGAAAGAAAGAAAGAAAGAAAATATTTATTTGCAAGAATATGGGTGTTACAAGTTGTTAAAAATAAATTAAGGTACCAACATATTCTACCAATATGGTGTGCAAATATTTAAAAAAAAATGTCATTATATAGTTAGTATTGCATTTAAAACTATAAATTATATCGATTTTTTAGAATTACTACCGGATCGGAACGCGGCCACACACTGAGAAGATCCGGCGGAAGAAACTCAGCGGGCTGGTCTTTTTTCTCTATTTTATGTTCTTGTTATAAATATACAAGGATGATTCCATATTACAAAGTTATTTTTATAATTACAAGTTTCATATTTTGAGTAATTATTTTTTTTATATAATTTACATAATGTTCACCATTTACAAAATTTTTACTACATTGAAATTTTTTTAAGGACAATTCAACAAACTTATATTTCTATCCATTAATATTTAATTTTATCGGCTAAAAATTCTTTAATATCATAATAAGTTTTATCTAACAGCAAATCAAACAACTTTTTGCAAAATTTATTTATAGGCAATGATTAAAGACTATCAGGAATATGATTGTTTATAATAATAGACATACAATACACATTTTTTGTAAAAATATTTAATTTTTGGTTAGGCACATATAATTTCTTACTATTATTCTTACTATATACGTAGATTGCTTTCGTAATACTTAACTGGGAAGGAGGCTGAGACGGAATGAAAGTGTCCGTGTAAAAATAATAAAGGGCATGCTATACTGATCCAGAAAAAATGGCCTAAAAAGTTAACTTTACAAATATATTAAACATTGCTTCGATTAAACCGTAAAAAAATTAAAGAAATAATAATGAAATATGAAAAAATGCACATGCGAATATATGCGATACCTAACAATTTAACGAGCCGATCCCTTGACCGAAAAGTTGTTTTACAAACCTGCAATTTTTTTTAAAAAAACCTATCCAATGATACCACCGACCACACAACCCATAGACCCCTAATAACAGGCGAATGGCTTCTGTCAACACATCTGACTTATAGTTCCGATGTAAATGTCCATGCACCAATACCCAATCAGCGTCGACCAACCAGATCCTCTGTACATCACTATCTTTCACTGTGGCCTTGAGTAAGCCAATCACGATGTTGCAGCTCAGCTCAGCTAGTTGCCAGAATGCATTCAATACGGAAAATCGAACATTAGGCGTCTATGGGCTGTGTGGTCGATGAATGATACCCAACACAGTGAAGTACACAAGAAAAAAATTAACATCCCCACGTTACGTTTAGAAGAGGTACCGTAAAAATATTTTTTCAAGATTCTGTTTTAGGACTTTGTCAGCGTGGCTAATATGTATATATTAGTCACGCTGATTAAGTGCTAAGGATCACTGAGCTAAGCTGTGGAAGCGCGAACCTCGCAATAGAAATAGTTGCAGAAAGGATATGTTAAATAGATTTTACACTTTCAATCGTCGGCACTTGGTGAAATTCCATTGTTACAAGTTCAAACTAGGTTATAATCACTTGTACTTTAATTTCACTACAAATATAGACATATAATTTCAGATTAATCGAACGGTTTCGCTTTTTAAAGCATCTTCAGGACGTAATATTCTTTACTGACTTTAAGCTAGCAATACAGAGTATATTTATATTTAAGTTTACCCACAACTTTTTTAAATATGCTTTGTTTATGTCTTATCTAAAGTTAAACCGTCAGTAAAGAATATTACGTCCTGAAGACGCTTTAAAAAGCGAAACCGTCGATTAATCTAAAATTATATGTCTATATTTGTAGTGAAATTAAAGTACAAGTGATTATAACCTAGTTTGGATATGTTAAAATTTTCTCCATCTTGGCATTATTAGTCGTGTAATAATCTATTGAACTTGTTTATTTGTTGAACCGTAAAATAATAGCTTAATGAGAAGTTTTAGGAATAGCGCGTAGAGTCAACCATGTTCAGTGTCGTATTAATAAGAAACACAATCAAATATTTTTTTATCATAGATAGATCGCCTCTGTGCTAGTGGTCCAGCGTTGGCGTTTACCACATGAGGTTCCATTCCCGGGTCGGGCACATAAAAAGTGTTTTTTCAGTTTTTCTGAGAAACAGAAAGTTGCCTGGGACTGGAAAGTGCCCGGTTGGCGATAGGTTTGCCACCTATCACATTTGTGGGACCAAGTATCTTCGGCTAATCGTGGGTGCACTTATTGCACCTCTGCCTACCCCTTCGGGGAAAATACTTTTATCATAGATAGCAAACAAGCAAATGGGTCTCCTGGTGGAAAGTCACCCATAGCCTATAGACACTAAAGGTGTTAATGGTGCGTTACTATCGTGTGGTGAGGTCTAATGCCACATGAATAAGTTTACCGGCTACCTTACCCTCCAAACCGGAACACAACAGTGACAAGCACTGAGGCTATTGCGGCAGGAATAGATAAGGCGGTGGCACCAGACCCGGGCGAGACAATGCAGAACCCTACCATTAGCCACGATGGTAGTAACTCGAATAGCCAATCGGTCGCATTTTACGATCTGCAGAATGGCAGAACGACAGTTGGCCTATTCTTCAAAGGAGCCCGGGACCAACGGGGATAATATTTATTTTCAACTAGCAATAAAAAGCAAAGTTAGATAGGTACGAATATATTATACGACTAGCTGTTGCTCGCGACTTCGTCCGCGCGGACTTCGTTTACTCCGCACAGCTTCCCCCCCGTATGTGTAACGTGATAATATGTAGCCTATATGTTGACCCGACCTGTTAGTAATATTCATGCAAAATTTGAAGTAAATCCATGAAGTACTTTTCGAGTTTACCCCGGACATACATACAGACAAACAGACAAAAATTCTAAAAACTATATTTTTGGCTTCGATATCGATTGTAGATCACGCCCCAAGTATTCTTTTAAAAAAATATTCAATGTACAGTTTTGACTTTCCTATGATTTTATTATATGTACAAATTTAACTTAAATTTCAAAACCTTCGGTTAGTTAATTCCATAAGTTTTTTTTATATAGTTACGCTGTATTTCTTGTTTCAGTGGCGCCACGCAAGAAAGAAAGATATTATCTTATTTCTTCTTTGATTAATGAATTCTTAAAAAACCTAAAAAAATTAAGATAATTTCATTCTTTCTCAAAAAAGCGTGTGTGTGAAATCTTCAAACGCGTGAAGTAAAGCTTATTCTAAATAAATTTTGTTATTACTGATCTTTCAAAATAATTTTCACTCACCCCGAAGCCCCATTTTGACCCTTCTTCGTAAAATACGACAGATAGGCTATACGTGTCACTACCAGGGTGACTACTAAGTGATAGAGTTCCGTAAAGTTCCGCTTGGGTATATGGTATCACCGTCTTACTTATTCCTGTCATAATAGCGTCAATTATTGCCATTGTTGTATTTCTTTATCTCTTTCTATCTGGACATCCATCTGCCTGTTTGAAATATGTATGATGTAAAAAAAGAATCCTATATTTTTTACCGGTAGTGGGTAACCTTCCTCAGCGAACTCAGCCGCGATGTCTCTAATGATGACATTGTCGTCGTTTATCTCCCTGTAACAAGAAAAATCTTAATAATAAATGCAAGGCAGCATGGCAAATAATCAAAAACAAACATGAGGATTCTTACGCTAAAGAATACATCGAAAAACTAGAGGGAGATTATGGTACTACTAAAAATCCTATTAGCATTGCAGAACAATTTTATAATTACTACATAAATTTTACTAAAGAAAACAATACATGCCCTACTAACAAAATAACAAAACAGCCGGCGTTAAACCAAAGTATCTTTTTAGCACCCTGCGATAACAAGGAAATGGAAAAGTTATTAAATCATTAAATAATACAAGTTTGGTTGGTTATAATGACATATCAACAAAAGTAATCAAAACAGTTGCCACAGTAATCTCTCTAGTTCTTTCATTTATTATTAACTTATCACTAGAACAAGGATGTTTCCCTTCACGTTTAAAACTATCTGTAATAAAACCAATTTTTAAAAAAGGTAACAAACAAAAAGTTGAAAATTACCGTCTAATCACCTTGATCCCAATATTTTCTAAAATATTCAAAATAATTATGCACTCTAGATTAATAAGTATTTTTAAAAAACATAATATAATATGTCCTGAGCAAAATGGATTTCTAAAAAATAAATCTACTGATACTGCACTGTTCGATAAAATAAAAAACATTGTCAATAATATACACAGTGGAAATCCTAATTTAATGCTTTTATTTGATCTCTCAAAGGCTTTTGATTTAGTTAACCATTCAATCCTCTTCTCCAAAATGGACCATATAGGTGTAAGGGGCGTGGCTTTGGAATGGTTGAAAAGTTATTTAAAAGATAGACAACAATATGTAGAAATAAACCGAATAGACAAAAATAATACAGAAACAAAGTACAAGTCAACATATAAAGTAAAAAACACTGGTGTACCACAAGGTAGCATTTTAGGTCCATTACTTTTCTTAGTGTATATAAATGATTTACCTCAAATAACTACACACAAATGTATTCTGTTTGCCGACGACATTTCTATTAATATTGTAAGTAAAAATCACAAAGAACTAGAACAAGAAGTAAATAATACTATTGCATCAATAACACAGTGGATGAATACAAATAAGTTAAGTATAAATATAAGTAAGACCAACTACATACAATTTATGAACACAAAATGGAAAAAAACAAAATATGATATTGTTACGAATAATATAGAAACGTGTAGAGTTGGAACGCTGGAGAGATCTAGAAATAAAAGAAAGAGATAGCTACTCCTATTGACAAACAAATAGCTTTTGACGTCCGTGTGTAGCCTCCTTGTGGTGGTAAATTAAACGAACAACAACTTACTAGGAGTATATTTAATATATAACCATTACAAAGGTTGGAGCGCGAATGACTACACTTATCTAGACAGCTATTAAGAGAAAAATAGTTTGACCTGAATTTCGAAGTGGTGCCGTGTGCAAAAGCATGATTCACTTATGTGACTAATTACAGATAGGCACAAGTTGATCTGAGCTATGCCATAATGGACTTTGTGGTATGTGGCATAAGGTGGAAAGTAGCGTGTACTAGTATTTATAACTCATAAAATTGTTTACAATAAGAAGTGATAAGAAGTGATTCATTGTTTCCCGATACATTTAGACTTTTCTGGATCCAGGTAGAACTTTACCTGGGTATAAATAGAGACGTGTTGACAAATACAGGGCAGTTTTTATCAAGCGATCGAGAGCGATACTTGAAGTGACCCGTGCGAAGCGAGAAGTGTTTTATTGTGTAGTTAGTGATAGTACAGTGAGTGACTAGGGTGTAAAGTGTATTTTAGTATTACATTGTGTTGTATTGTGTATTTGTATACTAAATACACGGATTTAATATAAGTGGTGTTTTCTTACAATTAAGAACCCGAAGTACGTAACAACTGGTGTCGGAAGTGAAATTGTGAAATGCCACTTATTCCGAAGGAAGGTGTTACCATCAGGTCTCAGGCTGAGACACAGAGGGTGTCAGAGGACACTGAGATGCGCGCTAGTGATGAACCTGCAAGTGTTGCCAGCACAGCACTATCGCCGAGCGCAGCGCCTACTGATCTTTCTGTCATACTGGCAGCTATGCAACAACAACAACTTCAGCTGCAACAGCAGCTACAGGAACAGCAACAACAACAGCTTCAACAACTTCAGCAGCATCAACAGCTTCAGGAACAGAAACAACTAAAGCTACAGGAACAACAACAAGAAAAGCTACGGGAACAACTACACGAGCAACAGCAACAGCTCAAGGAACATTTATCTGGTTTTGACGATAAATTGGCTGTCATCTTGGCACAGCAAGACCAGTTAAAAAGCGACGTGGGCCTCGTTAAGCGCGACAAAAAGGGAGTTGAGAAGAGGGTTGACCACTTGGAGGCCAGCTGCGATAAGATAACTAAAAACGTGGACCAATTGGAGAGGGAAGTCATGAAAATGAAGATCACGGGAGTTAAGTCGGGTGTTACCATTACCAGTTGTTCTCACCAGGTGGGTCCTCAGTTACCCACTTATGATGGTCTTACATCATGGAGTGCATACCGGACTCAATTTGAAATAGCAGCGAAGGCCAGTGGTTGGACAGACGAACATTGTCTAACAGCTCTAAGTACGGCGTTACGGGAATATGCGCTCTCTGTGTTGGATGCAATGCCTAAACTGTATCAGTTCGCTGATTTGATGGAGGCATTGGAAGCTCGCTACGGTGAGCGTCACTTGGAGCATGTTTTCCGTGCCCAATTAAAGGGCCGTGTACAGAGGAGCGGCGAGGGACTTCAACAATGGGCCGTGGAAATTGAGAAGCTTGTGAGGAAGACGTATCCTTCAGCCGACGCTAACACAGTGAATAACACCATCGTCCAGGCGATTATTGATGGAATTAGAGACGTGGAAGTGCGTGCTGCTGTTCGCCTCCAGCACCACGTGACGATGAACAAGGCTTTGGCTCATGCGCTGGAGGTAGAAGCTGTTCGCTACGAACCTCGAGCACATAAAGTACGTGAGGCTACAGAATTTGTGGCTCAAACAAAGGAAGTGGAACCTAGAAGACTGGGCCCCATGTGTTATGCCTGCGGGAAACGTGGGCACATTAGAGTTAGCTGCCCAGCCAAACCTATGCCTACAGTTTCAGTGAATTAGCGACAGCAAGTGGCAGGAAATTCAGCAGCTGAAGAGAGCAGGCAGGTTAAACAGCCTGTTAAACCAGCAGTGAACCGAGTAACAGCCAGGATCAAGGGGCGGGTGCTGGCTGCTCGACAAACAGCCCCAAATGTTGTCATATCCCAGGTGTGCGATGGCAACAGTTTATCCATTAAGGGGTTGATTAATGGCAAGAACTGCAGCTTAACGCTGGACACTGGAGCTACACGAACTGTGGTGCGACCAGAAGTAGCTGACCTGAGGAATTTTGGGAAAAGCAAGCTTCTGTCTGTCACAGGTCAGCCAATACCCGTCTTCGGTGAAGCATCTGTAGTGATGCAAATAGGCGACGAGTATTACACTCACGACGTCATAGTGGCCGATATTATGGATGACTGTGTACTTGGTTTAGACTTCATGAAGAAGAATGCCTGTAAGATTGATTGCAAAACAGGAGTTTTTGTATGTGGGCTAGAAGAAATTTTCATGGATGGGGGATCAAAAGGAAAGGTAACAGTGGCTAGAAGAACCATCTTACCTTCAAGATCGAAGACATTGGTACGCGTGAACTTACCAGCCAGTTACAAAGGCCGGGGTAATAGGAGTGTGTTAATTGAGGACAATGGAGCAATTACACACTGTATTATGGGCCGAAGTTTGGTTGTGACAAGGGCTTGGCAGTGGTGCAGGTAGTCAACCTGAGTGACAGTGATGTAGTGCTTAAAGCAGGCGATGTTGTAGGACAAAGTAATAAAATTATGACGTTAAGGAAACTGACATCGACAGGAAGTACAGCATCAAGAGACGTACCATAGGAACTCAAGGATTTGGTGAACGAGTGTAGCTACCTTACCGCGTCACAACGACAGCAGGCTAAGGTTTAATAACTTACCTTATTAGGTAAATGAACCAAATCACTACTAATTTTTTTAATGTTTGTTTTAAAATTTACATTTAAACTTATTGCGAAAACGAAGAGTCACACATTCAATACTGCCAACTGCATATGTTCAATTCAAAACAAAGGTAATTTGTATCACGACACTTATTATAATGTTAAATTCACGAAAAAACTTCAAAGATTCATATTACTTGAATTCACAATTATTAACTTACCACTTTAAGCCATTCACTTTGAAATATATCGTCAACATTGATATACATTTTTGTAACTTTCATTATAAAGGTTATTTGATTTTAACCACTTAAAAGTTCAAAGACGAACAACTTTTGTTTAGATTAAAATATTTGTTACTCACTCACAGTTTAAATAGATAACACTTGTTTTTTTTTTCATTTTCATTAGGATGATACTACAAGTGGCTGCTTTATAGAGCCTTCTTTGTTGTAAGTTTCGACTGTAGTAGTAAATATTTTCATTTTTGTTGCATTTTATACAATAGTTTGTTTAAAATTTTGGGCCTTACATATCCTATTCGACATTTTTCTAATTTGTTTGGTTGGTCATAAACTAGCAAAAAGCAGAGCTTTGTAAGGGCTCGCAAAGTTATACTACCTAGTAATATTGTTAGGAAAGTATTTTTATGAGAATCACATCTTTTATTGTATGGACTTTGTTTATAACTATTTAACCTAAACAAATCCAGCGTATTTTTACTCAAACATTATATTCGCATCAAAGACGTCGTCAGGCTTTGGTCTAGGGGGGCGCAGGAAAATAAAACTAAAATAAAAAAAACATGTTTCTAAGACTAATTTTTTTAGTTCTTACTAGAAAAATTCTTTAAAATTTTCTTGATTTATTAAAAACACGATTTTTATAATTCATTATCAATGTCGTCTACACAGAACAAATATAAGGTTATATAAACAAATATAAGGTAAATATAAGGTATAAAGGTTATCCACTAAAATTTTACATCATATTTTCTTGTCTACCTATAATATATAGTACGGTCTACATATAATATGTAGCAACTCAAGATCCATCTCGCACCACCACTTCGCTCTTGAAGCTTAATATAGATAAAAATCAATTTTTATTTATGGTAGCTCTAAAAACTCTTGTAAAAGAGTTTTCAAGAAAAAATGGGTAAGTATTAAAAATGAAAGTTGATCTTATAAAGAAAAACACATTTTTAACATTTCGCTAAGATAAATAGTTTTTTGTCTAAAATCGAGAAGTTCCTGGTTTCACATCGATTTTCGCAATCAAAAAATGTTTTATTTAATTAACTTTCAAAATTTTTAGGACTAATACTGGATTTACCGCAGGCACGAAGAATTGGCTGTAGAAACTCAGTGAATAAATTTTTCAATTTTTTATCTCAGAGAAACCCTCAGAGTTCGATTCCTGAGTCAGACAAATCAAAATGTGTTTTTTCAATTTTCTAATAAAAACAACGTTACCCGAGATTGGAAAAGTGTCCGGTTGGTGATAGGCTGGTCACCTATCACTTTGTGGGACTAAGTCGTATCTTCGGCTAATCGTGGATGCACACGTTGTACCCTGCCTACCTCTTCGGGGATATGGGCATAAATATCCTTTTTTTTAGCATTTTACCCTCGGGCTAATTGATGTTAATACGATATTAATCAATTAACACACTTGTACTGTTTCTCAATAATCATATTGTGAAAAATCTGTAAACGGTTGACCTCGCAGGGCATCCCTGAAACTTCCCGCTAAATTAAGGTATTTTAAGCTCAAAAGAGTAAAAACTATAAGCATAGATTTTTTAAGTTCAAACATTTATTTTGATAAAAATGGCAGTATATTGATTTTTTAAAAGCTGTATATTTTGGAAACGATGATCGATTTTGATCTTTCAAATGGCATTCAACTCAATTTAAATATTGCTTTAGCTAAATAATCGGTAGGTTCAAAAATTTCAAAGCAATGTCAAAAAATATTTTTTTCAAAAATTTTGATCATTGATAGATCCCAAACAAATTGACCGATTTTTATCCACTTGGGTAGGTACTTAACGCAGTTTTTAACGGAGAAAAGCTGATAAGATTTTGAAGACAATCGATATATTAGCCTGAAAGTTATTTCAAAAATATTAAGTAAGTTTGCTAAAAACAACTTAATATTAATATTTGAAAAGCTGTAACTTTTGAAAATAAGATTCGATTTTGATTTTTAAAACAACATTCGACGTATTTTTTTAGTACTAAAATATCGTAGAATACTAAAAAATAATTGGTTGAAATATTTCGAAGTTATGCCGACAAAACACTTTTTTCAAAAATTTTCGTCAACGATTACTTCCAAACAGATAAACTGATTTTGATGCAATTTGTGCATTAGACGTATTTTTTGTGGAATAGAGCTAATAAGTTTTTGTACTCAATCGGTACATTAATTTGGAAGTTATAAAAAACTGTTTCGCCAAAACTTTTCTTGGGTTTTTTAAAAATTGCTCAAAATCCCTTGGGCCCATTTAGTTCAAATTTTCAGGAAGTCTGATGGCCAATTGCACTAACATTGTCTCAGCTTAGGACAATTCTAAATAGTATGCTGTTACGTTCTTTTATTTAAAAGACAAAAAGTGACAGCATAATATTTAGGACTGTTCTAAGCTAAGACATTGTTAGTGCAAATGGCCATTAGTTGAGCGGAATCCAAAAGAATGCCATCAACCGCGTTTCGATCGGTCCAGCCGTTTAAAAGTTATGAGATATTTACATACACACATACACACGCACACATCCTGACGTCATCGCGATAATAATCGAAAAAAGTTCCTAGGATCTCAAAACGTGGACATCTGGTGAAAACTCGATTTTTGAAAATCGGAGCAAAATCAGTAACTTCCACAAATCTACAGACGTAGCGGGAAGTTAAAAAGTATAAGTGTATTAGTAGATTAATATTGTATTAAAACGGAGTGAATGAAAATGAATTAAATGAATTTAAGCTAAAGCTCAAACCTAAAACATGGATATTTTAGTGTAGCTTTTACATATATATTAGCATATCGCACTTTTAGGTTTATTTTATAGGTATATTCTAGTGTAGCTTTGTAGGATTTTAACTCGTTAGTTTTATAATAGATGGCGTTGTAATAAAATTCAATACAAATGTATCTGCTATTCTTTTTAATGTTTATAAATTGGTATATTAATAGTAGATCATATCTAGACATAAATTTAAACTACCAGGTAAAAGCTCAATCCTAAAAGTGCGATACTTTTTCAGAAAAAGGTACTACAAAAGTGCATAGAAAGTCGCCTAGTGTAGGGCTCGCTTCGCTCGCCCTAATAAAAGGAAGTGTTAACTTTATGGCAGAAAGGAAAAATCTTTGCTTGATTTAGAAATAAGGAAAAGCCTACATATACAAGTTTGATTTTTTTCATGACTTTCCAACTAAAATCCTCTTAAAATTAATTTCTCTATTAAAAAGTGTCCGTTGAATTTGTAATATTGATTTATTGTAAATTAAAATAATTTGATAATTTCAGCTGACGTTATATTCTTGTCGCCGTTTTAGGCTGATCTTATCAATCTCTTTTCATCTTCTTCCTCGGTAAACAACTCGATAGAAGCCATTGTTATGAAATTGCAATGAAATAAGCTCAAAATGCAAGTGAACGGCAGCGACACTACAAACACGTGCACGGCATCGACGTCAGCGTCCAGCGTCAGTACCACAGTATACTGGAGACTAACAGTACTCAATCTATATACATGTGGTATTCGAGCAACGCACACATAGACACCTCTCACGGATGCGATATCTCGGAATGGTTCGGGACAGTTTGTTTTGCATCAGTCCGAGATATCACGTCCGTGAGAGGTGTCTAAGTGTGCTATGCTCGAATATTACTTATATGTGACATTGACTGTTAGTCTCTAAGTATTCTGTGCCATTATTGTGAGTTGTGACGCCACTGTCGTAGCGGCATCGACGCCGCTCTCGAATGCCGTTTCCTACAGTTACATAGAACATTCATCTGACTCTCTGTCGCGGCGCCACTAACGCAGTGTTACTGACGCTTGGCTTGTAAGTTCACCTTTAGTGAACTTACAAGCCAAGCGTCATTATGTTAGGTTTGAAACAAAATTCAATTCTGATAGTGTTACTCGTATTTTAAAGCAGTTACCAGACGTCGGTGTGGTCGTCGGTGAGGATGCGCAGCAGGAAGGCGGCCTCGGCGTGCGGGCGCTGCATGTACGGCATCACCAGGTACTGGCCCGGCGGCAGCGTGAAGAACGTCACCACCTCGCGCGCGCGCGATTCGTGCGTCACGTCTAGCGCGCGCTGCAACCATTGCTACTGTACTGCCCGACCCTACACCTATACTACACAATACTGGAGATCACACACATAGACACCTCTCATATCGATATCTCGGAATGATTCAGGACAGTTTATTACGCACCAGTGCGAGATACCGCGTCCGTGAGAGGTGTCTGTGTGCGTTGTTCGAATATGACATGTGTCTAGATTGACTTTTGTAAGTTTCCAGTATTCTGTGCCTATATACTTGGAGAAAACTTTGGAATGCATGGCGGCAAGGCATATAAAGTTTCACAAGGACAGCTATCTGATACAAAATCGCTTATTCCTGCCACCATAACGACTATTTCCACTATTGTTTAAGTAAAATTGTATTTTTTATATGTAACAGAGGGGGCAAACGAATAGGAGGTGCACCTGATGGTAAGATCACTGCCACCCATGGACATCTGCAATACCAAAGGTCTTACTTGCTTGTCTTGGTCTTGCGTTGCTGACCTTTAAAAATAAGTAAGTTCTTTCCTTCGTCATATCCATTAGGAAACACCTCCTTTGGTCAACTACCAGAAGAGATGCTTCCGAATGTTACGAATGGATGCACCACTCCAGTGAGGGCGCGCGGTGAGTTGCGCGTGGCGCACAACCGCCACGTGCCAATGCGGTGAGCACCTGCGATGAGGTGTGCGTGACACTGTCCCTCTGTGTGACCCGTGCCAATCCAATGAACACCTGCGATGAGGTGTGCGTAATTCTGTCCCGCGGTGTAACACGTGCCAATGCGGTGAGCACCTGCGATGAGGTGTGCGTGACACTGTCCCATGGTGTGACACGTGCCAATGCGGTGAGCACCTGCGATGAGGTGTGCGTGACACTGTCCCAAGGTGTGACACGTGCCAATGCGGTGAGCACCTGCGATGAGGTGTGCGGGACACTGTCCCACGGTGTGACACGTGCCAATGCGGTGAGCGCGTGCGGTGAGATGCGGGTGACCCTGTCTCGCGGTGTAACACGTACCAGTCCGGTGAGCGCGCGCACGGTCTCAGTGTGCATGAGAGTGTACTGCGGTGTGACACGTACCAGTCCAGCGCACGCACGGTGAAGTAAGCGTGAAAGTGTACCGCGGTGTGACACGTACTAGTCCGGTGAGCGCGCACGCTGCGAGTTGTGCGCGGCGCGGCCGCTATGTACCGTGGTGTGACACGTACCAGTCCGTGAAGCGTACGCACGGTGAGGTGCGCGTGAAAGTGTACCGTGGTGTGACACGTACCAGTCCAGCGAGCGCGCGCGCGGTGAGGTGCGCGCGGCGCGGAGGCGCGGTGGGCGGCAGCTCGAACACGGCGAACCCCACGGCCGGCAGCCGCGCGGGCGCGCGCGGGCTGTACTGCTGCGTCACCGACACCACCACGTGCGTGTCCGCCGCCGCGCGCGGCACCTGCCGGACACACAGCGCAACCGTCACACTACATGTACGGACAGTTATACATCTGTCTCCAAAGTCTAACACATAAAAAGAATATCTTAAATCTAACAATTTCCAAGCTATTCCAACTTTTACCATAATTGATGTGTTATTTATGAGAATTTTTAGGAGGGCAATTAACCGTTTTTTAAGCTAAGCTAAGCCAACTATTCTGTTAATGATTTCCATAGGTGGTGGTGATTCCAGAGGCACACGCGGTGTGTGAGTGTTAATGTTATTCACCGCGACGCTGAACTGTGGGTTGGCGGGCGCGGTGTGTGAGTGTGTTAGTCACTCACCGCGACGCTAAACTGCGGGTTGGCGGGCGCGGTGGGCGCGCCGGGCGGCCCCCCCGCGCTGGCCCCCCGCCTCCACCGGCGGCGCGCGAGCACGGCGCGCCACGGCCGTCGCGACTGTAGCGCGCGCTCCGCCAGCCAGTCGTCCGGCCCCACGTGCACCAGCTCCAGCCGGTCGAACACGCGCGCGAACTCAGAGAAAGACACCCTGCACCGGCAAACACCAAATATTTTTCCCCGTGTTGGTTCCGGGCTCTTTTGAAGAATAGTTCAACTGCCGTTCTGCCAGGCAGGTCGTAAAAGGCGACCGACTTGCTATGCGAGTCACTACCACCGTGGCTACTAGGTGGTAGAGTTCTGCATTGTCTCGCCCGGGTCTGGTACCACCGCCTTGCCTATTCCTGCCGCAATAGCCTGTCGCTATCGTGTTCCGGTTTAGAGGGTAATGTAGCCGGTAAATTTATGCATGTGGCATTAGACCTCGCCACAAGATAGCAACGCACCATTAACACCTTTGGTGTCTATAGGCGATGGTTGACACTTTCCATCAGGAGACCCATCTGCTTGTTTGCTGCCTTATGACATAAAAAAATACTATTTAGCACTCTCATTCGTATCAAGTTTAATAATATATTATGAGTACCCCGCTCGTCGAGTGGCTAGCGAACCTAACTACGTATCAATGGAGCACGGGCTCGATTTCCCACAGGGACAAATACTTTGTGATGAGCATAGATGTTTGTTTTTCTGGGTCTGGGTGTACATTATGTATTAAGACTGTATTTATTATATATGTATTTCTATGTATGTATGTATGTATGATACTAATCATAAAGGAACCCTCATAACACAAGGAAATAATTTGCTAACTTTGTGGTTACATCCATTTTGTGTAATTTCTGCAACGATATTATTATTATGATTATTATTTTTATGTAAAAAGAATTTCAGAAAAGAGAGTGTGATGCGTTATGATATTACTGTGTGATATCTAACTCAGGTTAGCAACGAAACGTTCTATGTTTAAAGGGCGAGCGCGCTGCAACTCACTTATAATATTGTATCTATGAGTGCCTATGCCCCTCCCTACCTTTAAACTTGTGTTAGTCACCAAATCAAAACATAAAGAACACTGGGTAATGACTAAAGGATGCAAATAACCAAAGCATGCATATTTTAAACTCAATCCCATAATGACCAGGAAATTACTCAGATTCCAAAAAAAAACTCAAAAAAATACGACGGTCCCTACGTATAAAGAGACATGTCAAAAACTGAGGTTTACAGGACAGCGTAATTAATGTTCAAATCTCTCTAGAAATAATTCTATGCATAATTATAAATATTTTTTTCTCCATAATAGTATTTAAGTGTTTAATTTTTATTAATATTTTCCCGGAAAAACTGATAGATGACTGTTTTTACATTGACATTCATATCAGACAAGTCGGAGATACCTATATACACTGTGAAAACAAAAAAGCTGAAAACATAATTCGATAAATTCATAAAACATAAATGTTTCTTTAAATGTTCTTTTTCATAAAACATAAATGTTTTATGAAAAAGAACAAGTATTTCATTTTAAATACCATACCTTAAACAATTTAAGATCACTATCCAAAAATATTAAAAATACATTAATAAAGACATGTCTCTTTATACGGCGTTTTAAATGTTAAAACGCGCATTTTAAAACATCGTATAGAGCAATAAGTATAGATATCCGCATATACGACGCCTATTATTTGTAATTATTACACTTGTATAAGTAGCGAAATACATAAAATAAAAGAAAAAATCTTATATAGATGTGAGTGTTTGAAAAATTTAAAGCCATATATGTAATAAAAAAAATTGGCATTTTTGACATGTCCTTTTATACGTAGGGACCGTACGTGGTTTAATAACTGGACACAGTCTAATGAATAAACATACGCACACAATGGGTTTAACGATTAGTACCTTATATATAGAGCGCTTAATCAAGAAGAAACTCCGCGTACAGGAGGCTGTTAGAGCATCATTCTTCTGCTCTGAGCCTCAGGAAGAATTTGGGCTGGGAGAATTAG
Organism: Apodemia mormo; assembly: GCA_036924255.1. Lineage (NCBI taxonomy): Eukaryota > Metazoa > Arthropoda > Insecta > Lepidoptera > Riodinidae > Apodemia > Apodemia mormo. Next base: position 33,810,919 of record JAUPFN010000017.1, read on the forward strand.
TTTCTATAGTATATGCGGAGAATGGCTCATAAAATGTGAAATAGCCCGCTTTAATCAATAAGTACATAGATAGGTGCTTGCATAACATGGCGTCAATGCAGGCTAATTCAGAAGCTACTACTCGTATCTAGTAGTTATCAAACACTGAACCCACATGTTATTGTATGCGCTCACGCAAGAAACCGATGGAATCTTATTAGTACACATACTATATGAAACTGGATCATATGTACTACTCTGAAAACATGTAGGGTATACCATGTACATTTCATTACTTTTTGTCAAATTTGGTGTTTAATAGTCGATTTATGACTCGCTGAGATTAATTTTGCCGGATCCTTTAACGTGTAACTTGAGAACAGTTTAGCCGAACTTGATAAAAATTGGTATATAATAAGTATACGTTGTTGAGCAAATCACGTGCAAATAATGGACTAAATCATTATTTTATTGTCATTGAATTTAAGTCCAACACCCATGGCGCGTGCTCGATACGCAGCACCCGAGAAAACATTAAATGATATGAACATAAAGGCATTAGTCATAGGAAGCGCAGGAGCCACGTGCTTATTTAAAGTTCTTCCAAAATAGGTGATCATATTCCAACACAGCGTTCAGTACGTCTAACCAAAGATATCCAGCCAAAAAGAATGTGGTTTAAAGGACAAAAACTTTTTTTGATTTTTACGAATAAAAATGTTTGTCTCCTAATGCTTTATTCCTTTCTGCATAAAATAATCCACTTTTATAGTAAAAATGAGTAGTAAGGTAAATAACCTCGCGCCATATCTACGAGACGGCAAAAGCGTTATTTTTTAATTTTAACAAATTAAAAATATTTTATTCGTAAGAATCAAAAAGGTTTACTCCCCTGAATGACATTTTTTTGGCTGGATATCTTTGACGTACTGAGTGGTGTGTTGAAATATGATCACCTATTTTGGAAGGACGTTCTATATAAGCTTCATTGCATAAACATGCGTACCATTTAATCTTATTTTTTTTTCCAAAACTTAGCCTAAGGTTTTTACAGTTTTTTTCATGTGCCAAACTGCATCGCAGTTTGTTGGCAGTAGTTCTCGTTTAATAGTACATACATTACTGTATTTTTTCCGTCCAGTTTTATTTTATGATACTTACACAACACACATATCTTATCAAAAGCCGCTCAGCCGTTACGAAGTTTGCAACAGGCATAATAACCTACAACTTTCTTCACATTTCTACTTCGTTTATATAGAACTTACAAGGATCTTACATATTAACATTACATTTTACATCTTAACTTTGCATATATAAATACAAATATTACTCTTTTCGTTTTATCGCTATCATTATGGGCACAATAACAAGTAGTGTTTTTTAATATATTCTTTAATATATTAAAAAAACATTAACACAATATATAAGTATACGGCGCGATAAAGCACTCACCAGAAGACGGTGGGGTCTGGGGTGCGGCGGTCCAGCAGGTCGCGGTCGGGCGGCGGCAGCGCGCGCCAGCGGGCGCCGCCGCGCGCCCACGGCGAGCCCCACACGCCGCGCGTACACCCCGCGCGCAACCGCACCAGCACCGTCTCCGCGCCCGACACCGACGCGCTGCCAACGCGCACCACACACTCAACACGGGCCTACCACACAACACTGTACACGGCCTACTGGAGACTAACACAACTCAATGTACATATAATATTCGAACAACGCACCCATAGACACACCTCACAGACGCGATATTTCGAAATAGTTCGGGACAGTTTGTTACGAGATATCGCCCATTCCGAGATATCGCGTCCGTGAAAGGTGTCTATGTGTGCGTTGCTCGAGTATTACTTGTATGTAGATGGACTTCTATTAATCTCCAGTATTCTGTGGTATAAATCCGAGCTTATTTCGAAGAATAAACTATGCGCCATTCTGTTAAGCACTGAGTAAAAGTTGAACGATTGGATATACATGTCAATACCATCGCAACTACAGGGTGGCAGAGTTTTAACGCCTGATATAGATTTGATACCACTTCTTTACCTACATATTTCTGCGCAATCGCGTCAGTGACTGTCATTATGGCATTTTCTAGGAATGCCTTTGCTTCGCGGCGTTTCTATTTTTATACCGTTGAGACCGTTTATGTCTTTATATTAAATATTTTTTACCTCCCGGTGAAAGCATTAGCACTATGAGTAGTAGTTTACGCGGTTTTTTAGTGATCGGCTGCGAACTGGTATATTTTGATTTTTAAATCGTTATAGAATCGCCTCTGTGGTCTAGTGGTCCAGCGTTGGCGTTGACCACATGAGGTCCCGGGTTCGATTCCCGGGTCGGGCACATTAAAAAAAAAAGTGTTTTTTCAGTTTTCTGAGAAACACAAAGTTGCCCGGGATTGGAAAGTGCCCGGTTGGCGATAGGCTTGCCACCTATCACATTTGTGGGACCAAGTATCTTCGGCTAATCGTGGGTGCACTTGTTGTACCTCTGCCTACCCCTTCGGGGATATGGGCGTGAAGATACTTTTTTTTTTACTTTTAGAATATTTCCGGTGTGATTTCCCTAAAGATATCGCGGATCACCACTCGGAGGTTGCGTTTGTCCTCCAACATGTATGGTACACGAAAGTTTTGCTTCGAAAACGTCTCGTGAGGCGGCGGTAATCTGCTGCCGTAGGGACAGCGATCACTGATCATTATGCCGATGGCGGTGGAGCGGGTACGTGTTTATAATTTATTACTGAAAATAAAGTTTCAGAATAGCGCTGATGTAGCGTAAATCATCTACACAGCTAACTTCATATCTTGATTATGAAGTTATCTATTGAAACGGGGTGAAGTATGCTGACCATAAGTATTTAACAGCGTTTGTTACGCTGTTTTAACAGTTTACTGGATGTGTTTCATAACAATTTTACCGCTTTCTTTCTAAAAAAATCTAATGCGAAGGTGGCGCCACCATTATTGGATGCTTTTTGATGGACACTCTATCTAGAGAACTGGTTGTTTTTATCTCAATTTTCCATAGTTTCATACTTCAAAACGTGAAGATCAGGTGAAAGTGATTTTCGAAAATCGGGACAAAAATCATAATCAGTAGGTAACTTTAAAATATTTAAAAATTAGTCAAGTCAAAAAAACATTTAGTGTGAGCTCACACGCGGTAGTAGTGAAATTTAAGTCGTTGGGTATAATTTTATTTTATTTTATTTTTTTATTATTGACAGATGAATAATTTTATTGAAGTGAAAACTTCTTTAGGCGCGTTGAGCGTTTTGGTAGAGGGTAAAATCCTCGGTTCGCGTCACCGACATGCTAATGATAATAGTATATCTATAGCTATGTTTTGCATATAGTTTTAATCACTCTCAACTTAATAGTTCCGTTTTCACTTCTATCGGCAGTCCCACGACTGCTACTGTTTTTTTTTATTACGATATTATTGGACAAATGGGAATAATTCACTTAAAGTAAACAGGACAAATATACCTGAGTTCAATTTACATATATATGTATCTTATCTATACATATAATAAAATCGTAGGAAAGTCAAAACTGTATTGAATATTTTTTTTAAAAAATAGTTGGGGCGTGATCTACAATCGATATCGAAGCCAAAAATATAGTTTTTAGAATTTTTGTCTGTTTGTCTGTTTGTCTGTATGTATGTCCGGGGTAAACTCAAAAAGTACTGCATGGATTTACTTCAAATTTTGCATGAATATTACTTATAGGTCAGGTCAACATATAGGCTACATATTATCACGCTATCACCTACGGGGGAGGAGCTGTGCGGTGTAAACGAAGTCCACGCGGACGAAGTCGTGGGCAACAGCTAGTATTAACATAAAACAAAAACACAAGATAGAAAACAAATGCTTGTAATGCTTTCATTACCTACCTATACTGCAGCAATTGTGTCACAGCACTGATTTTCAGTATTGTGGAAGTGAAAATCGGTGCTGTGGCTTTTGTTTCTATCGTGTCTTTTGTTTATCGATGTCGCATTTTGGTTTCATCGAGTTTTCAGACCACAACGATTCTATATAAGTTTCACTTGAAAACTGTGACGTCACGCCGTAATACTCACTATATGTGAGTGGTTACGCAAAAAGGGACCTCAAGGGAAAATAATTGATTTCGAGTAAATCACATTTAAAATGTTGAGTCGAAATGAGAAAGGCGCGGGGTGTTTTATGTTAGTGTCGTTAGTGAGCGAAAAAGAAACTAGTGTGCGCTGTGTATAAGGTGTAATATTTTCAAAACTGCCTCGGCTTACATAAAAAATCATTAAAAAAAAACTACGGCACCTAAAATTATTTTGATTAGAACAAAACAAAGATGAAGGACCATAGAATCAGAATTTATCAAAAAAAAAACCGTTTCCAATCCCTTCAGGTCCCTTTTTGCGTAACCACTCACATATGTTCTCGGGAGCGGCGTGCGTGTAACCGGCGGCGGGCAGACGCGCGAGGCGGTGACGCTGTAGCTGTGACGTCACGCCGTAATACTAAATGTTCCTGGGGTCGGCGTGCGTGTCCCAAGCTGGGGCGGGTAAGCGTGCGAAGCGGTGATGCTGTAGCTGTGACGTCACGCCGTAATACCCACTATGTGTAGTCGAGGTCCGCGTGCGAGTCCCTGGCGGCGGGCAGGCGCGCGAGGCGGTGACGCTGTAGCTGTGACGTCACACCGTAACACTCACTATGTGTTGTCGGGGTCGGCGTGCGAGTCCCTGGCGGCGGGCAGGCGCGCGAGGCAGCGACGCTGTAGCTATGACGTCACGCCGTAACACTCACTATGTATTGTCGGGGTCGGCGTGCGAGTCCCTGGCGGCGGGCAGGCGCGCGAGGCAGCGACGCTGTAGCTATGACGTCACGCCGTAACACTCACTATGTATTGTCGGGGTCGGCGTGCGAGTCCCTGGCGGCGGGCAGGCGCGCGAGGCAGCGACGCTGTAGCTATGACGTCACGCCGTAACACTCACTATGTATTGTCGGGGTCGGCGTGCGAGTCCCTGGCGGCGGGCAGGCGCGCGAGGCAGCGACGCTGTAGCTATGACGTCACGCCGTAACACTCACTATGTATTGTCGGGGTCGGCGTGCGAGTCCCTGGCGGCGGGCAGGCGCGCGAGGCAGCGACGCTGTAGCTATGACGTCACGCCGTAACACTCACTATGTATTGTCGGGGTCGGCGTGCGAGTCCCTGGCGGCGGGCAGGCGCGCGAGGCAGCGACGCTGTAGCTATGACGTCACGCCGTAACACTCACTATGTATTGTCGGGGTCGGCGTGCGAGTCCCTGGCGGCGGGCAGGCGCGCGAGGCAGCGACGCTGTAGCTATGACGTCACGCCGTAACACTCACTATGTATTGTCGGGGTCGGCGTGCGAGTCCCCGGTGGCGGGCAGGCGAGCGAGGCCTGTGACGCTGTAGCTGTGCGCGGGCAGCGGGCCGGGACGGTGCGCAGCACGTGCGGAGCTGGCCACCAGCAGCGTGGAGCGCGGTAGCGCGGCGCCCAGCACGCGCAGCAGCAGCGCGCGCGGCTGCCGCGGCGGGGCGAAGCTCTGCAGCACGCCACCCGTCAGCGCCTGCAGCGCGCGGGACACGCTGTCCGACCGCAGCGCGCCGTACCCGCCGTGCAGTCTGCCGCCAGACATTATTATCTTTTCTCAAACATGTGCGAAAATATTGGTATTACTTTTGAATAAAGAGCACACGAAGTACGCGTACAAAGAAAAACGAAAGTCATTGCCGACGCTTTTTTTAGATTTAGAATTAAAAAACGCGCCGGCGCGTTGTGTGTGTGTGTACGGTGTATCGGCGAGCGCACCCACTTGGCGTAGGCCTTCTCCAGCAGCGGCAGCGTGAAGTCGGTGAGGACGGCGGCGCGCGCCGGCAGTCGGTCGTCCACCGTCACCTCGCGCCACGTGCCGAACACCCACAGCCGGAACCTGACAAATATACATATCCCAGTTTTGGTTCACAAATCAGAAATCAGAAGTACTTTATTCAATAGAACTTTTTACAAGTTATTTTGACACGTCAACATATTTTTTAAAAACTGCTACTGGATCGGAAACGTGGCCACACACTGAGAAGATCCGGCGGAAGAAACTCAGGAGCCCGCTGAGTTTCTTTCGCCGGAGTTTCTCTCTTGTCTTTTTTTCATATCTTCTATTTTTTACAATAATAATATATATATATATTTTTTTTGCCATTTTCTTTTCCGCACTTAGCCACTTGAGCCTTTGTACGTAGATAATAATATATAATAATAGAACAATATTGACAGATAAAACCGTTCATTATAACAGACATGACATAACTTTAATCTATAAACTTAAAAAATACATATATTTAATAGACATAGCGGTCCCTAATACTCACAACTTGCAAAAGACATTAACTGAAAAATACATAAATATACGGAACAAAAAGAAGAAATAATCAGAATATGGAATATGAATAGAGTATTTATCGTGCCGCTTATACTTTCTAGCCAGCGACGAAACAGCCACTGGACGCCTAGTAACAGGCGAATAGTTTCTGCCAATACATCTGACTTATAGTTCCGATATAAATGTCCGCGCGGAAATACTCAATCAGTGTCGACCATTACTGTGACCTGTCAATACGATCGGTGTGTATTAAGAAAGTGCTGAAAAAATATTCGAAATGCCTCAGTGTAGCATTAAATGGTTTGGTAAAAAAAGCAACACATCCAATATGGATAACATTTCTTTTGTAAGTAAATTAAAAGTATAGTACTTTTGTAAGTAAAGTAAAGTAAAGAGTAAAGTAAAAAAGTATCTTTATTTGTTTTGTAGAAATAATAAAAACAACAAAATTTTACGCAAGTACAAAATTCATGACACACTGGTCATTGTTTTAAAACAAAGTACTCAAATTATCGTGCTGTCTCATTCTTTCCCGATGCGTTCATTATTCCATTTCTTTCTAACGTTTTATGGCACGTGTAACTAGCGTTGTTGCAATTTCGTTATCGATAAAAATATTAACAAATATGATCAACGCTATTTATTTTTGACCATTTATTTAATAAAAACTGTATTAATTATAACTTGTAATGTAAATGATTGTATTTTAAATTAAGGTAAATATCCGGTAAAATAAAAAACTGGTAAAAATTAAGTTGATTTGATTATGATGCCGCACCAATTAACGCTTAATGAATAAAAAGAGATGGCTGTATATACGTTACACATACGTAAATAAGAGCAAAACGCATAAACAAGTGTTTCATTTTAACTGACTTGTATAATTTGAGTCTTATTACATGGATTAAAAATGAAATAAGATCAAATTTTACCGATTCTTATCGATGAAACGTGATTCCGTCTGTTTTATAATTCAACGTCATGTTGGTTTTCTACACCTCCGAATGTGCCTCGTTGTTCGCATTATGGGGTATAACATACAGAACTTTGAATATTTACGGAAGTATGGAGGAACATACACACAGGTCTTTTGGTGCGGTACTATTTTAATGCGAGCGTGAATTGCTATTTATCAGTGACAAGAATTGGATGGCTTGATCGATGGAAGCTCAGTATTTTTGTTAGTATTGTTATTTAATATTATTGTAGATTTAATTATTACTTGTTAATACACCAAAAAGGATAAACAATGTCATAAAGTTTGTCACGGTTTATTAAATAATAAATCGATGTAATTTAGAAAAAGTTTTTTTTTCCGCCCGGTATTTAACAAAAGAGCGTTGCAATCGTTTTCCTTTTGGAACAAATTTATCGATAAGTGTATCGACAATCACTAACTTAAAAAATACTCTGTACATCGCTATCATTTGCTGCGGTTTTGAATTAGCCAATCACGGTGTGGCAAACCCGCTTCGTCCCACCTCAGCTAGTTGCCAGAATGGATTCAATACGGAAAATCAAAGATAAGGAGTCCAGTGGCTGTTTCGTCGATGTTTCTAGCACAGGTGTTATACCAAAATTCCTTATTCACTATTTAGAACAGATCGAATTGCCGAGCAACATATACATGACCATGCAAAAAGCAGTGCTATTAAACACGTGTCGCGTTGTGCGTAAATTTTTATAAGAATTGACGAATAAACTTCTCTATGAGTTACCACTTGGCTCTGACCCGTGGTCTCTCTTAAAAATACCGAAACCATTGAAAGTTCGAGAAAAAGGAAAACCAGATAATAATAATAATAATAAATGTTTATTTCAGAAAATTACATAATCAGACTAAAATCTATAATTACAAGGTTTTCTTAGATATTTATGATATTACGTGTGCCCGAACTAGGAAAACCTGTGTTTCAGGCTGAAAGAGCAAGTATACTTTAAATAACTAATCATATTTTATCATTTATACTAAAAATAAACATAACTTATGATACAAAAAAAAATACACATGTAAATAGGTAAAGTCTACTCTAACCTTATTAACAAATTCTCTGTTTTTACGTAGGACAAACTTTGTAGGGATGACTGGAGACTTTTTTGCATTTATGGAAAGTTAATTAATTACACAATACAATACCACAATATTACAAAAAAATATAATATAAACTGTGGGTGACATCCACCTGCACAAAAATAGAATAAAGAGAGTTCCGCGTGGGGTCTCACCTGAAGCGGCCGCAGTAGCCGGTGCGGAAGCTGTGCGGCGGCACGGCGCGCGCCAGCAGCCGCGGCGTGAGCGCCAGCGCGCTGGCCGCCACCCGCAGGCACGGCGCGTGCGCGGACTGCTCGCCCGCCTCGCACCGCTCGCCCGCGCCGCTGCACCATCTGACACACACACACACACACATACATACATACGTACGTCCACAGTCTTATATATACCATCGCTGCGCCTGACAAGTTCCATATGTGATATATGTAAGGTTTTGGGAAACAATAAAAAACGTGTTATTAAATTAACAAATAGTATAATTGTTATTTAATAACAAATAATAAATTAACAAAAAGTCTAATAACAAATAATAAATTAACAAATAGTCTAATAACAAATAATAAATTAACAAAATAGTCTATTTGTTAATTTAGTAACTTTTTTCAACTTTCAGGTTTTTGGTAAAAACAACGTTGGTAAAAAAACGATTAGTGATCGGTTGGCGACAGGCTTGCCAACTATCACATTATGGAATCAAGTCTTCGAGGATACGGGCGTAAAGATATTTTAACATTCATATTACCTAGACATTTGAAACCCACCTTAAGCATTATTTCTCTCAGGGGCGGCTTAATCTATAGTGCAGTGTGTGCAATGCTCACGAGCGCCGCCGTCTCAGAGGGCGCCGAGGTGCTCCCCGAGACAGCTAAGAGCATCGTCTTGGGCCCATTAGGGGGCACCAGGGTTTCATTGCACACGGACGCTACACGAGCTACAGCCCCTTCTTTCTCTTTCTCTCTCTACGATCGCACCTTCTAACTCTCTAAAGTCTCACCTTCTCTATTCTCTTTACTACTTAGAAAGAGAAGGCGAGAGCTCAGAAGGTTTCAGCAGCAGCATCAGCAATTTAGATGATTTCAAGTACGTACTTATTAGAAGTGTTATCTCCAGATTTAATATAGTTGCTGGTAATTTGTATGTTTCGTTCTTATTTGGGTAAGTTTTCCCCATTCCTTACACTGCCTTATCGTTTCAGTTGCATCACAGCAGTTCCATATAAGGTTTCACGGAAATTTAGCAAATTAAATACTTTAATTTCTTCTTTGTACTACGTTTCTGTAATGTCTCTCTGGATTCGGTATAAGCTGCTCGCATATTTCTGCCACATTATCGTCAATGCTTGTCACTGTCGTGTTCCATTGCAAAAGGATGTTAAACTTACGCATTCCATCACCATCACACGTAAAGAAACGCACCATTTTTTCGTAATTTAAGCATTTGTAATGCAATATTTACATCATTGAAATGAATTAGTGAATGCAAACATAGGTGTACCCAGGTTCTGATTATACCGAACGTCGGAGTATACCCATTACAATAAAAAAAGAATTAACAAAATCGAAATGCTGTGTAAAAGTTATGCGTGGTAAACATTAAAAATAAATATACGCGTTGAATTAAGAAACTCCTCCGCTTTTTCGTCGGTTGAAAAGTAGCGATTTTCTTGTTGTAACTTATTGTTTGTTTACGCGCTTCAACCGTCTGTCGCTTACCTAGTGGCTACTGCGGCGAACGTATTAGTATCGTTGACTAACACCCATAACACAAGCATATAATCTGCTTACTTTACATATAATTTGCATTATACACAGTTTTTGGCGCATCCCGCGGGATCACCTCATTTTTCCGGGATAAAAAGTAGCTTATGTGCTATTCTAGGTCATCATCTACCTGTGTGCCAAATTTCATTCAAATCCGTTCAGTAATTTTTGCGTGATTGAGTAACAAACATCCATCCAAACATCTATCCAAACATCCATCCAAACATCCAAACTTTCGCATTTATAATATTAAATAATTAAATAATTAATTAATTATAAATTAATTAATTAATTAATTAATAATATAGATTATACATTAAATTATTTTCTTCTTAAATTCTTAATTCACTTTTTTCCTTAAATTCTTTAATTTTATGCAGCTGTTTCTTCTTATTTCATTCGTCCAAAGGTTACGAAGTTCTTTACAACCATGAAAGGTCCTACCGTCGTAGGTTATTTTCATTCTGTCATGGGATAATGACATGGGATAAAATTATGATCTTAAAAAAACTAATTTGCGAGACAACTACTTTATTCGACTTCACTTGCTACACGTCACTTTTATTAAGCACTCAGATCGCACTACTACTATTTGTGCACGCGGTTAAATGGGTTACGATTTGGTGGTTACTCTCCCTAGCCTCCTCACTGAAGGCCAGTCGGCTGAAACCAGGTCCGTTGCTGGACAGTGATTCGACTAGTCAAAGTACTGACTGCCGGTGCATTGGATATGCACGGCTTATAAAGTAAAAGAAAAGTTTAACTCAGCGATTTAATATTATATCAAAGAATTAAGGCTTATAACAGTACGCATGAAGTCACTAAGCGTAGGTACACGGATAAGTTATAGTTTGCTACTATTATTATTGTTTATCGTAGTTATGTGATAGTTTCTTTCTCGTGAGCCGAATAAATATCACCTGCGGGAAGTTTAACAACCACTGCAATGACGCCCTGAACCACTTTGTGATGCAGTTCCATTGGGACAACACGAATCTTCGCCGTAGTCCTATATGTGTGTCTAACCACACCATTATTGGTGTTATAGTAAAACAAAATGAATAAATAATTCGTTTTAATTCAACATATTCTATGTTACCATACCAAAACCGCATTTTTGAAAAAAAAGGAGAGATTGCCGCCTGAGTATCGGTTTATATATATTTTTCTCTATGTAAGTAGTCAACCTATGTTTAATTATAGTATAGATGTAGAATGTTCTTATAATTCTTACATGCTTTGTTGTAGAATATTCTTAATAATTAATAGGTCAGTTATGATAATTCAGTATCTAGTGTTTCATTTCATTGATAGCTCGTAATTAACTTATTATGCACTACCCAAGCTTTTTCTCTCAGCATCAAGGAAGGTAAACTGTGAGAAAATGCTTAATAGCATTAAGTTACGCCTTCGTTCCATTATCTATACATATAATAAAATCGTAGGAAAGTCAAAACTGTACTTTGAATATTTTTTAAAAAGAATACTTGGGGCGTGATCTACAATCGATATCGAAGCCAAAAATATAGTTTTTAGATTTTTTGTCTGTTTGTCTGTATGTCTGTATGTATGTCCGGGGTAAACTCAAAAAGTACTGCATGGATTTACTTCAAAATTTTGCATGAATATTACTAACCGGCCGGGTCAACATATAGGCTACATATTATCACGCTATCACCAACGGGGGAGGAGCAGTACGGAGTAAACGAAGTCCGCGCGAAGTCGCTGGCAACAGCTAGTGTGCAATAAAAATTTAAATTAATAAACAAATATAATAAAATAAATAAATCTTACTTTTTAGATTTTCTGAAAAACGTAACTTGCACGAGACAAGACATGCTTGATTTGTCTATAAATTGGCTACCTTTGACCACAGGTTATCACTGTCGAGAACTTAAACTTAACTAATTTTGAGAGCAGTAGTTCTATTTCCGTCGCCTACCACCCGTAAGTTAGTCTTTTATATCATAAGATAGCAAACAAGTTAATGGTCCTCCTGATGAAAAGAGACAAGCATCGCCTATAGATACAAAAATGTAAATGATGTGTTGCTATCCGTGTGGCTGGGGCTTACTACCTCATGTCTAAGTATACCGGTACACTCAAAACCGGAACACGACAGTGACAAGCGCTGACCCTATGCAGGAATAGGTGAGGTGGTGCTACCTGACCAGGGCGAGACGATACAGAATTCGTCAAACCGGTACACGAACCGCAGTGACAGGTACTGACGGTATTGCGGCTGGAATAGGTAAGGCGTAGTACCAGACCCAGTCGAGACAATGCAAAACTCTACCACCTAATAGCCACGATGGTAGTGACTCGCATAGCCCATCGTTCGTCTCTTACGACCTGCCTGGCAGAACGGCAGATGGTGCGTATTCTTCCAACTGGGGGTAATTACGACAGTTAGGCGTTTTAAATTTGGCGAATTTAATTTTGCTTTAACCTTAGGATACGTTCGTTTACCTGGTCATCATCACCTCATCAGACTCCGGTTCCACTTGGTCTTCTGGCAGCCCAGCGTCCACAGCGACATCACCCATAAAACGTGGGTTTGCGCATACCTCCTGAAAAAAAAAAACCATTGGAATTCATTAATTGATTGAACGAATATATATATATATATATATATATATATATATATATATATATATATATATATATATATATATATATATATATATATATATATATATATATATATATATATATGTGTGTGTGTGTGTGTGTGTTTTTGGAAGGATATATAAGTACTGCCAAAGTAAGTACTGACATAATCAAGAAGAAAAGGCGCGTCTGCCCATATTTTTTTATTTCTTGCAATTATACCACACATTTGTGTTCCATGTTATGTGTTACCTACACTATTTACTTCAACAACCTCGACTGCCGTGACGTACAGGTGATTGGGCTTTGTGCTCTCAGGCTACTTGTATAGTCGATTTCGTATGGTTTGGCAGCTATACGTGTCGTATAGGTATATAGCATTTGAGTTTTGTTAAGTGTTGGCAGACGTATGAGTACAATGATTATTGTACATGTATCATAATTTCACTATCACTTTCAACCTTTAGTCCTAAGCGTTCAACCCTTAGGAAAATACAATAATTTTTAATTTCAGCTAATATAAATATAAAATATTTTCTAAAAATTAATTTAAAGTGATACCTATGTATTTCTCCGCTATAAACCCTGAGTAAATATTTCTTATTATGATTAAAAGATGGCGTGTCGATAACTTTTTGGTGGATACAGGATAGCATAAGCCATGTTGTAATTATATTTTAGACGTGTACTTATTAATATGATTAGGTACTACTTTTACACAGATCAATAATTAGTCCGAGATTACGTTCTTCCGAGATGCTTACCTAATATTTTAGGTACCCCGCCTCAGTCAAAACTTCATCGTTTACAAGTTTTGATGGTTTTCTATTCTAAACTTCTGGCTAATTTTAAGTAATATGAGCAATGAGCAAATAATGTCTTACAATAGAATATGGATTTTGTAATGTAAAATAATTTTGTTAAAAGTACAATAATTTTATTACTCTGGTTCAATAATATTTTTTACGGGTCTACCAACACTGGTTTTGTAGCCTTATACCTATCTCTGGGTCGGTTAACATCGGTTGACGTCTTGCAGTCATCGACGAGTCGACGAGCTTCACATAACAAAACAGCAATCGAATTGAAGCGTTTAAGACTCTTAGTCCAGTAAAAAGTTTAACGAAACCATGATCGACCAGTTTTGGCGCAATGAGTAAAAATGTGTTCATTAATACTTAAATAAAGATATTATGAAAGAAATCTTGATTAAAATCAGGGAAAAGGGATGAAAAAAATAAAAAAAGGGTTGAAAAATACCTTTTTTTTTAAATAACTTAATAACGGTAAGAAATAGAAAAAAAAGTTTCAAGTAAAAGTTGTAGAGAAAAAAATTCTACACAAAAAGTTTCTCTTTATTTTTTTGTTATCTGCTTTAGTTTAGCTCCAAAAAATAAAAATTAAATTTGCTTTGTAATTAATTATAAAACCTTACCAGAATTATTACGGCCCTATACCATGTAGCGCGCGCATCACATTAGTATGTACTAACACTACTACACATGTATTCCCATATTTATATATTTTTACATATTTTACTACAAATTTAATTTTTATTTTTTGTAGCTAAACTAAAGCAGATAACAAAAAATGAAGAGGAACTTTTTGTGTAGAATTTTTTTCTGTACAGCTTTTACTTGAAACTTTTTTTTCTATTTCCTACCGTTATTAAGTTATTTAAAAAAAGGCATTTTTCAACCCTTTTTTTATTTTTTTCATCCCTTTCCCCTTAATTTTAATCAAAATTTCTTTCATAATATCATTATTTAAGTATTAATGAACACATTTTTACTCATTGCGCCAAAACTGGTCGATCATGGTTTCGTTAAACTTTTTACTGGACTATCTTCTTACATATTATGCCGGGTCGTAGCTCGTCTCGACGTTCTATCGTATTTATGTGTGTGAAAGTCCTGATTGGTGGGCTGGGTGCTGGTAATAACGTAAATGATTATCATTATCAAGTTACGGTTTGGAGTAAACACAGTCCACACAAATACTAATAGACACGGTGTTGGGCGTAAAAATGTGTAGCCGCTCATATGAGCAAATGTATGAAAATGTCAAACGCATGTAGATATATCGTGAAAAAATAGAAATATGCCATATTGTGCTATTTTATCGTGTCGAATAAAAAGCTAAGGCTTAAGGAATACCTCTGGAGTGATTTTATTTCATCGGTAAGTATTATAACTCTGTATTGCTCTGTGTAAATGACATCTAAAGAAATTGTCCCAATGGCGTCGTATATCTAATTTAATCCGTGGGAGTAGGTAAACCATGAATTAGGTATAAGTGGAGCTAGCACTCGTATCACTTGAAACAAATACCTACGTTATATCTCACTTTCTTAGGTCTCCCCATCTCTTATTATACAGCTGTGTTAGAAAGAGAGGGTGAGACCTCAGAAGATGACAGCAGTATTTAAAGTTGTGTTCCAAGTAGGTATTAGAAGTGTTGCCTCCAGATATAATATAGCTTCATGGAGTAAACTTATTGCTTATTGTACTCCCGCCACACGGATAAGTAACGCACTATTATTATCTATGGTGTCTATACTATAGTCGATGGTTGAATCTTTTCAGGAAAGCATCTGTTTATTTGTTATCCTATAATATAAAACATATGTAACCATAAATTTAACTCTCACTATCTAAAGATAATTCGCATCCTCTCGGCCGACTTTTACATGAAAATACAAACAAACACACTTTCATACAACGTCAAATAAAGAGAAAAGAAGCAGACCAAAGACGACTATTGAAAGAATACATCCAAAGCAGACTGTTTACATTTACTCATAGTATCGTCATTTGGGGTTTCCTGACACAATTCGCAAACAGGTTTAGCGTTCAACTCTTAAACAAGTTTACGACCAAACGAGATGAATGGAACATTTTCTAAGTTTACTAGTATTAGGTTTAAACTTTAAATGCATTGTATTCCTATCTATCTATCAATATAGATAAGCAGTATTTTTAGAAACAGTGAAAAACAAAATCCCATTTCGATCTGAAAAAGGCCATATAGGTAGGTCAATGACATTATTAAAAAAAAAATGTATATAATGATTTTATTGATTTAGGCGTTACTTTGCGGAAATCCATTATTAATTTCACCTTTTTATTGAAATGATTCTATATACGCTGTGTAAAAAACCTATCCAATCGTCAAAAGCATTATTTGGTAGCTTATTACAATCATATCTATGTCATTATTTTATGGATATTGATAAATTTTCAAAATATTTGCTTGATTTAAGGGGAAGTAATTTTAGTAGTTACTAAAGTGATTCACTTAAAAATACGATATATTTTTTATTTTAATAATAAAAATATATTTTTTTGAAGTTATACTTCTTTAGGCGCGTTATGAAAAAATGATGAGAGTGAAATTTTAAGATGCGCGCGCATCTGTGACACAAAATTAACAGTATGAAGATGTCTGCTTAACCGCTCATTAAGTCTCGAAAAAAAAGCTACCAACAAAATAGAAATTGAACCTCGATATTAGTCGCGCATGTTGGTACGCTCGTCACCTCTGATCACTGTTTTCATATTTATAATATTTATCAACATGTTTCTAGTTTATACATTCACAACACGTGTTTTAGTTTCATACAAGTGCGAATTATATATGTGCTAATAAATTATATTCAGTAGTGATTAAAATTGAATATTTTGATTGATATTACTAAAAGTATAACTTCTCACGCGCGTACATAAGTACACGCACCCATTTTTTTTGATAATGTCATTGACATACCTATATACCTCTTTCGAAACGGACGGGGTTTTTCTTACACGCGGTAAAAAATTGAAAAAAAATATGGTATTTCAAAACGCTGCTATTTAACCTTTCAATTTAGCGAATACCTATGTTAAACTGGACAACACCACGTCAAGTTAAAGGGTGCGGGCCGCGGCATCTTTGATTTCGTACCTGCCTGTCTTTCTGTCTGTCTGTCTGGCCAAATGGTCTATTCATCAAAGAGGAGCCCGAACAACACAGAAGGAAAATTAACATAGGTCAGTAAAACGCGACATCATGTTATCAGGTCAGATCACCCTTTCTCCAAAAAACCCGATAAATAGTCGCGACTCGCGATTATGAATTTACTAGATGAAAACCCGGCTTCGCTGGGAAGTCTCATAATTCGCAATCTTATATAGATACAACCCAAATAGTAGACATTAACACTGTGGTGACCACGAAATAAAGAAAACAAGGAGAAGTGAAGAGTGGGCGTGCCGCGTGCGTCACTATTATGCGCTTTTACTCTAAATTGCCTTAGTGATACTTACCATATCATTAGGAGATAGTCGTCGTGCGAAAACCTATTATACACTGAATTATGCCGTATTGTGCCATCCTTGAATGCAGAAATGATAGTAGAATACAGATGATTAAAAATGGAGATATTTCATATCATTCGAAAGTACAATTTTCATTTTATTTTAATTAAATTCCTGATTTAATATAATCCCTAATGATATAATAGAAAGTCAAGCTAAAATCAGCCGTACACCTTACATATAAAGTTCATTTTAGGTTGACCTAATTTTTCTAGAAAGATATACGTAATGACAGTCATTACGTATATCGTTCTAGAAAGTTTTCTACTCAAATATGATCAACTGAAAACTACGGAAAAATCAATGCTGCCATCTATTGTAGAATAGCGAAACTATTACGATCTTAAGTTTCACTATTGTACAAATAGATGAGTCTATTTTGAATAGACTACAAAAGGACGTAAATACTCTTTTTTTTTGTAGCAAAATAAAATTTATTGTAACGCAGTCTGGTATATTTTTAAATGTTCTGTTTATGTGTTTCGGATTATTGTGGTTTAAAATGAAAACGACCAATGAAACAATGTTTGCATTAGTAGTTTATATGCAATAATGCTTATTTTATGTGTGAGTGTGGCGATCGCGGTCCTGATACAAATGTTTGTACTTGCCAATTCCGTTGTTTTCTTTATTTCGTGGTGGTGACGTTTTCTTTGAATAATTACGTCGGTTTAATAAAGACAACACTATAGTGTTGCTATTTTTTAATTTCTACTTTTTTATGACCGAAGAGAAAATAAGTTTCACGATAATCTACACTCCGTTCTACGATACTTTATTAAATGCTCACGCCATCTACACTACATATTTGTAACCTTTAAAGAAATATGGCCGATTTGTCTGTCAGCATGGTTAGAATTTTTAATTACTATTTTAACAAAATACTCGACAATCCGAATTTTGCGGATATATGTTGTCGACTCAAAATTATTATTTTTAACGCTTTATAATTTAGGTAAGGTTTCATTTGAGTCTACCGTTACCCTTGACGAAATTATTAATATAGATGACCGCCCAGTGATCGAGGTCATCGAACCTATCTACGAATCAATGGGGTTCAGATTCGATCCGACAGTAGGCATGGCACATCACTGGTTATATCACTCCAGTTATATGCATCGAAACTGTCCATTATATATAACGCGAGCGCGATTTAATTTTACGCGGGTCAAGCTACTGAAGCTTATAATTCGAAGAAATCCATCGTGCGAAAGAGACAAAGCAACAACATTTGAGTAACTCCGTGCCAACAGCTAGAAGAGAGAATATGTTAAATATGTTATTTCACTTTACTAATCACTTATAAGCACCACAGTGACGATAATCGTCACTAATAAAATATAACGGTCGTGATTTATCACCCGTGATATAACAGTAGCAAAAAAAAAATAACTTGACGGCGTGATAGTGAAATTTAAATAGCTATAATTCCCATCGCTATCCGTCAGGAACAAACATTCGTGTGATGAGCATAGATGTTTGTATTTCTGGGTTTGGATGTGTATTATGTATGTAACAGTATTTGTATTTATATTTCCATGTATTAGTATCGTTGACTAACACCTATAACACAAAAAAATAATTTGCTTGATCAATTCGTGAAATTTGTCCTGCGATATTATATTATTATTATAGCGTTAAGACTATTTACGTTCAGTCGACTCTGCCTACCTCGCAATAAATCAGAAATCATTTGTTCAGTAAAACTTTTTAGAAGTTATTTTGACCCGTCAACATTTTTTAAAACTACTACCGGATCGGAAACGCGGCCACAAGGGAACTGCAGTGCTGATACTTAAGTTTAATTAACATTTAGCTATGTCACTGCTCTGTAGCTTACGCGGGCAGTGTGACGGCGATTACTGACGGTGATTACCACAGTACCACAATTCCGCCGGTAATGACGGGAGCCAGTGTCACCGGCTATGTAGTTCAAGTTCCGAGAAATGCGTCTAACACGTCCACTGAGCGAAACAATGTACGTCCAAGAGCATAGTTTACAACAGAGTGTGTTTATCACACGTGCTGGAATGATTTGTTTTTTATTCCACGTAAAATAATTTGGCAGTAAAATATTATTAGTTACGAAGATGCTGGTAAAAGTGAAACTGGTTTAATGGATAATTGCATTATCTGTAGACTTACATACGCTGATATAGTTGGGAAAATGTGAATGAAATTTGGAATACAGTCTGTGTTTAGACTTTTGAGGAACACTTCTTTTAATCCCGACAAAACTGCATTATCTTCTTAGAATTCATCATCAATCGACTTCGTTTTCAACCATAAAAGAAGATATTCTCAATTCATTTGTGTATTTATTTTTTAATGTTATTTTTTCTTTATTTATTTTAGTTAAAATATATTTATACAAGTTCAATAATCAGCACTAAAAAAAACACGCAACCTAGTGCTGGGTAAGTCTGCGTACTGGGTACACGTATAATACAAAATTATAATAAAAACTTTTGTTATAGCATAAAGTACTAATTACATTCATCAGAATAGGTACAAAAAATGAAATAAAATTAACAGCATGTGCTAAATTCAATTTTATTGTTGTAAACTCTACTATACAGATTATAACATTAGCTAACTATTTACTAAACTAACCAAAATAAAGTAACGATTTTAGGTCATACGAACGAGGTTGCGAGGTACAACTAGTATATTATAAAGTAAGAAAATTTGATTTGTTTATGAATACATTCGAAATATACTGCCATGTTTTAAAAACTTTTTCACCATTAGAAGACTATACTATCCAAGAGTAACAAAATGGTCACACAAAAGAAGGCACGGGTAACAGCTTGTTTAAACAGAGTGTTTGGTAGACCTTTTGAACATAAGAAAATGACGAATAGGTGGAACCTTCTGGATCTCTGCTACCTAGGTGCTCAGCCACTAAAATATGATTTACTCCTTAGTTTTGTTTTTTAATATTTTTTTCAATAATATCGGAATTCGACATTTTGAATCATTAAGCTTCGGTGTGGCAACATTTAGTTTTACAACGGTATGTAATTTGCATATTTTATAAAGTATAACTAGTTATTCGGCAATTTTGTCTTGCTCGTATTTGACGAAACTAAACTTTTGCGGAAAATGAAATGTTTTCCTAAATAAACTACAAGCAAAACATTTCAAACTTAAATAACATAACTTATACCGCCCATTGGTCGAGTGGTTAGCGAACCTAACCACGAATCGATGGGGCTCGAGTTTGATTTCCTGTGGGGACAAGCATTTGTGTGATGAGAATTTCAAATAGGTTTATCAGGCGTCATTATTCTCCTGATAATATATAAAGAAGAAATAATATTAAAGAACTTCTTGTATTTCAACCAAGACCAGAAGAGAGATCAATCATATTTCAACACGATCGCGTGACTGTCCAGCACATTGGAGCTTACCAGTTAAGAAACATCGAAGCAATATTTTCCTTAATTCCTGGATAGGTGAATGTCCACAATCCTTAGACCTCATCCTGATCAACTTTTACGTCTGGGTAAGGACCAAGAATATACGTTACAGAGGAGCCAAGTCATTTAGACCAAATAACGAAATCAGTGCTACATTTGAAACTGTGAAAGCCGAAATATTAAAAACTACCACGTGCAAATACACCACCGATGTAGTAGATTAAGTTTTTTTTTCAGCATCAGTTTGTCAAATTTTATGGGTAGAGTACGTAAGTGAGGTAACCTATCCATCATTTTCGTATGTTCAACCGTCTTCCGAACACCCTGTATGATTAAGTCGTGTGCGCTCTACGGTAACATACAATCCAATACCCAGACACAGTGTCAACAATGTGTGACCCGGTTCGCATGGCAGTGGAGCACCGCCTAACAATGCGGCCGCCATGGCCCGATACAATCTGCGAGAATTTTACATTTCTCTTACTTTTATGGGGTTTATTTCCCTTTCTCAGAAAGGTATTGTTTTTAATTTTTTTCCAACGTTGTTTTAACCTTATGTGTAGTACATTTTTACTTTGTTTTTTTAATCGCTACATATGTAGATAAGGTTGCTGATTTTACCCCGATTTTGGTAAATCAAGTTTTCATCAGAGTGCTAAGTGTGAGTTTTTCTTTTCGCATTCGATCTTGAGCGCGTTTCGAGTTTACTAGGAATTTGTATGTGATTTGTACAGCGCCACCTAGTGGTAAACTGGTTTCTCACGTTTACCACTAGGTGGCGCTGTACAAATCACATACAAATTCCTAGTAAACTCCAAATGCGCTCACGATCGAATGCGAAAAGAAAAACTCACACTTAGCACTCAGATCTCCACGTTATGAGGAACCTTTTCTGACTATTTTCACGATGACGTCAGTGCATCTGTTTGTATGTGTGTGTTTGTGTGTTTGTATGTAAACATTTCATAACTTTTGAACGGCTTGTCCGATCAAAACGCAGTTGGCTTTCGATTGGGTTCCGCTTAACCTGGATTCCCTGAAAAATGAACCCATTCGATCCAGAAGATTTTAATTAAAGATAATTATTGAAAATTTTCAAAAGAATGTTAATCAAAGCATAATAGTCATAAAGAAAATCAAATTTTCAATCAACTATTCTTTTAATACAAATTATATACTTATTATTAAAAATTGACAAAAAATAATAATTTAAGAAAAATAATCACTAGCAAAATCAAATTTGGAATCAACTATTCTTTCAATACAAATTATTATTAAAATTATTTTTGTGTTATAGCACTCACCCCGTGCTTGGGAATCTGGAAAAACCTTAAAAACAGCAAAGAAAAACATCGACACGCGGAATTTGAACCTGCGACCGTTTCCCTAAAGCCGGGACGCTCTTCCGCTGAGCTAGTGTCGACAGGCTCGAGGCGGCGAAATTCTTCTTTGCTATATGATCGATTACGTCGATTGTACTGATCGCTAGCTATACATACGTATAACTAGTTAAATGAGTAATCGATCATATAGCAAAGAAGAATTTCGCCGCCTCGAGCCTGTCGACACTAGCTCAGCGGAAGAGCGTCCCGGCTTTAGGGAAATGGTCGCAGGTTCAAATACCGCGTGTCGATGTTTTTCTTTGCTGTTTTTAAGGTTATTATTAAAAATTGTCAAAAGAATAATAATCCTAAAGAAAATCAAATTTGAAATCAATTAACCTGCCGATACAAATTATATGTATGTATATTATTAAAAAATAGTCAAAGTTTAATAATTCAAGAAAACTACTAACGGCTGGCTTCCGAAACTCAAATTAATTTTAAAAAGCAATTAAATCTGTGCTTAACATAATTTTTACAAGCAAATGATGTATTAAACACAAATTTATTGCTTGTTAAAATTAATTTGCGTATCGGAAACCGGGCGTAAGTCGGGTAAACAATAAAGAAATTAATAAAAAAAAAACAGAATTTTATACAAACATCCGATCTGATCGTGAAAGCAATTAAAACCACAGACTAGGTTATTAGTTACTACGTAAATTATAACTAATGTCATAAAAACTTGTTCCTGTTTAGACATAACGAGCCATATAAATAGATAACATTCAGATGTTAACAAGATAAACGTCAGTGGAGTATGCAAGAGGTGAAAACGTCTTTGTTCAAACATTTGTATGGAGACCACTTTCGAGGTGCACGATCTGTCGCCGAATCACGTTTCAATGATTAAACTCCTGGCTATTTTAACATGGATGTTGCGAAAGAGAAATTTCTTAATGAACATTCTGACAATATAATTTTAGTAGAGTAGCAAACAAGATGATTCTCCAGATGGAAATTGGATGCCTCAACCATTATCTTGGTTATAACCCCGTTGGTCGAGTGGTTAGCGACCCTGACTAAGCGATCAATGGCGGACCCCATTCATGGCGGTTCATTCCCGGCAGGGACAGGCATTTGTGTGATGAGCACAGATGCTTGTATTTCTGGGTTTGGGTGTTTATTAAATATATTTTATTATTTGTATTTATATATGTATTTCTATGTATTAGTATCGTTGACTGGCACCCACATTACAAGCATATAATTTGCTTACTTTGGGGCCAGATCAATTCGTGTAATTTATCCAATGATATTTATTTACTAGCTGTTGCCTACGACTTCGTCCGCGCGGACTTCGTTTATTTCGCACAGCTCCTCCCCCTTAGTTAATAGCGTGATAATATGTAGCCTATATGTTGACCCGACCTGTTAGTAATATTCATGCAAAATTTGAAGTAAATCCATGCAGTACTTTTTGAGTTTACCCCGGACATACATACAGACAAACACAAACAGACAAAATTTCTAAAAACTATATTTTTGGCTTCGATATCGATTGTAGATCACGCCCCAAGTATTCTTTTAAAAAAATATTCAATGTACAGTTTTGACTTACCTACGATTATTTTTTTATATGTATAGATTTATTAATTATTATTTTATCTATAGACACCAGACATGTTTATTGTACGTTGCTATATATATGGCTGGGATGGAATACTAAACGTGTGAAGTTACCGGCTACCTTACCCTACAAACCAGAATACACGACAAGTACCGACCCTAATGCGGTATTAAAACCAGGCCTGCATTGCGGAACTCTACCACCAATTAGTAGTCATGATGTTAGTGACGAATTATTAGGCTTTTACGAAATGATTGGTAGTTGGGCAGTTTTTAGGGTTCCGGAGAAACTAGGAGATGGCCTTCCTGATGGAAGAGAAACCATCACATATAGACACTAAATATGTTAATGGTGCGTTGATATCCGTGTGGCGGGATGGCAATGCCAAATGCATAAATGCACTGGCTATTTTATCCTCCAAACTGGAACGCGACAATGACAAGCACTGACGCCATAAAGCTTTATTTAAAAGCATATTGATGCTAGGAATAGAAAAAGCGGTGGTACCAAATACTCGGGCAAGAAGATGCAGAACTCTGCCACCTAGTAGTAACGATGGTAGTGACACTTATAACCAATCGGACGCCTCTTACTACCTGCCTGGCAGAAAGGCAGTTGGTCTATTATTCAAAAGAGCCGGACTAACACAGGGCTAGCTATCTCTACTGCTAGGCATCTTGTAAAAGGCGAGAAAAGGGTAACACGTGTCACTAACATAGTGACTAATAACTGGGTGGTAGAGTCCTGCAACGTTTCGATATTTTTTATTTTTTTTATATGATAAGATAACAAACAAGCAGATGGGTCTCCTGATGGAAAGAGTCAACTATCGCATATAGACACAAAAGTTGTTAATGGTGCGTTGCTATCTTGTGGCGAGGTCTAATGCCACATGCACAAGTTTACCGGCTACCTTACCCTCCAAACTGGAACACGGCAGTGACAAGCACTAACGTTATAGCGGCAGAAATAGGTAAGGCGGTAGTACCAGACCCGGACAAGACAATGCAGAACTCTGCCACCTAGTAGTCAAACTTTTCTTAGTCCGACACTCTAAAGTTTTCTTTTTTATCTATCTTTATTAGTTGCTCGATTCGAGATTTTTCGAAGATAGAAAAGATGGACGTCTCGTCAAAACTTAACTGTTTACAAAAATCTAGCCAGTTTTTAATAAAAAAAATGTTCCAGGGACCACTGTCTATACAGTACGAAGGTGGTATATCCGCGCGAATGAGAGACTGCTGCTCTCTTTGATGTGGGCCTCGACTGAGGTAGCTAAGACTTGGGACCTTAAGCAGCCAAAAGTGCTAACATAGCACTTTTGGGTGATGTGCTAACGAGGGCGGTGAATTAGCCGAAACCCTAACATGGTGGAGTTGTAACAGTAAGATGCAAGTGGCATTGCATCTCTGCCACAAGGATAGCAACGCATCATTAATAATATCTATGATAGCTATAGTTCATGGTGTCTTTTTCCATAAGAAGATCCATATGCTTGTTTTCTCCTATGATAAAAAAGTGTTTTATTGATTTCGGCGTTACTTTGCGGAAATTCATTATTAAAAAATGAAATTAATTTAATTTGATATTTTCCGCGAACTGTTCTATGTGACCTCCACGATGGCACAAAAAAGAAATACGTCGGTTTAATAAATGAATAAAACGTACCCGGACAAAGCGGTTCGACTCAACATTCTTCATTCGAACCGCAAAGGACTGGAACGTGCTTCCTGAGTCTGTGTTCATGGACGAGTACAATCTGGAGATCTTCAAGAGAAGAGTGAACAGGTACCTTCTAGGGAAGCGCGTTCCATCTTAGGCCTCATCTTAGCTTACCATCAGGCGAGATCGAGGTCAAGCGCTTACCTATCGATAACATAAAAAAAAAACTCACCTCCATCCATTTATTAAACCGACACCTTTCTAATTGGTGCCATCGCGGAATACACACAACAGTTCTCGGATAATAGCAAAATATTTAATTAATTTCATATTTAAAAAAAATATTCTATCGTAGATTCTAAGTTTAGATAATCTACAAAATCCAATAATTAGTATCATGGACTATAAGGGTTCGGCTTCGAATTTTTTTTTTATATCATAAGATAGCAAACAAGCAGATGGGTCTCCTGATGGAAAGAGTCAACCATCGCCTATAGACACCACATGTGTTAATGGTGCGTTGCTATCTTGTGGCGAGGTCTAATGCCACATGCATAAGTTTACCGGCTACCTTACCCTCCAAACCGGAATACGACAGGACAAGCACTGACGCTATTGCGGCAGGAATAGGTAAGGCGGTGGTACCAGACCCGGGCGAGACAATGCAGAACTCTACCACCTAGTACCTATGCGCCTATGCGAGAACTAGGTACCTATTGTTAAAAAATTGTTAAAGTGAGTTTCGCGCTACACGCAATAACGGTTTCCGAAGATGCTCATCACAATAATGTGGACTAAGAAGAGAGCTTTTTATTAAAAAATTGAAAATTCAACCTATTTTGAACGTCAATGACTGATATACAATACAGGCTCGCCTATAAAAAATTCTCTAAGTACATTTTATAAGTTGGTCGACTATTACTCAAAAACTTGTAAAGCCTTCCAAGCCTTGATAGTTTTCCTTTTAACTTCATTCTATTCGCTTGAATACTACTTACTTTTACTTTTAACTTCATTCTTTTCGCTTGCTACCGTGAATTTTTTCCCGCCCCCAAAACCAACCGCTTAGCTGGCAGAGAGACGACGACAATTGACTCAAACAAAAATTTAAATAATAAAAATAAAAAATAAGCATTTAAATCTTAATATTTTATAAAAGAGTCCTTTAATTGAAAAATTGATTGGACAAACTACAATATTTTACAGCCCTATCAAATGATACCCTGCACTATGGGGTTCGTGAGAAAAAAAATTACATTTCCATTTTACGTGTAAGGGAGCTATCCTGAAAAAAATATTTTTCAATATATTTTCATCTTCCCACTTTGTTGTCGTGATATTATATATATTCGTGAATATTATGTATATTCATGTCAAATAACAGCATTCCAGTTTACTATCTCTGAGATAGACTGCGGACGGACGGACGGATATGACAAAACTATAAGCGAAACTAAAGAGTTTACTTCGGGATCCTAAAAAAGTTTCAATTAAAGCTAATCTCTGAACCCCTTGTCACTCACTCCGTCCCTGTTACTAAATGCTATCATGTGCATCGAAAAGGGACCGAACGTGCCGGGAATCCGTAATAGGGACCTTCGTAAGTGCTGTTATGCTGACCAACTTAATATCACGTGCCGCGTCGACATCAGATATTATGTTTCATAAATATTGTGCCATATCGTTTGCATATTACCTACTAAATCCCATCAACCTATGTAATAATATGTGCAGCAAATACTTTGGGCCCCTTTTTCATTATTAAGTACACATATTAATTTTTTATATTAATTACATTTATCATATTATATTAATTACACAAACTTATCCGTTTGTGTTATTAATACATGGGGCACACTAAAAGTTTTGCACTTCTAGCTAATTGGAACTATTTGAATTTCGAATGTTATATTTTTAAAACGTTGCAACCTTCTTAGTAATAAAAAAACAATTGTTTTGTCAATTTTTCATTTTCTAGGTGGTAGAGTTCTGCATTGTCTCGCCCGGGTCTGGTACCACCGCCTTACCTATTCCTGCCGCAATAGCGTCAGTGCTTGAAGCTGTCGTGTTCCGGTTTGGAAGGTAAGGTAGCCGGTAAACTTATGCATGTGGCATTAGACCTCGCCACAAGATAGCAACGCACCATTAACATCTTTGGTGTCTATAGGCGATGGTTGACTCTTTCCATCAGGAGACCCATCTGCTTGTTTGCTATCTTATGATATAAAAAAAAATTGTTTTTTTATCACACATCAAAGTTCTACATACGCAACGAAAATGGAATTAAGTCGAAAAGATTTTAGAGCGATGATTTTTTATGATTTTGAAAGTTCTCTTTCTCCGCAAGACTGTGCCGCTCGTCTTCAAAATGCTTTTGGGAGAGAAGCACCTTGTTTGAGCACTGTGAGGCGATGGTTTGCTGAATTTGAGAGAGGTCGAGTTTCTTTACATGACGAATTTCGTGAAGGGCGGCCTTCAACTGCCGTCAACGAAAATAATGTGGCTACTGTTAAGCGGTTAATTGAAGAAAACCCCCGGATTACATATGAGACAATTCGGGGACTATTGGGGATTGGTATTGGCCAAATTCAGAAAATTTTACACGAAGAATTGAAAATTCGGAAACTTCGTTGTCGTTGGAGCCCTCATGAACTGACAGCGGAGCAGAAGCGGGCTCGCGTGGAATGGTGCCCACAAATGCTACTGAAGTACGACCACGGACATTCTAATGTTGTTTATGACATTGTCACAGGAGACGAAACGTGGATTTATTGTTTTGAACCCGAAAGAAAACAGTAATCTTGTGAATGGGTGTTTGAAAATGAGAACAAGCCAACAAAAGTGAGACAAGCGAGAACGTTGGTAAAAAAATAATCGCGTTTTTTTCTCAGCTACGGGTCCCATCTGTACAATTCTACTTGAAGATCAAAAGAATGTTAATGCCGAGTGGTATTCTATCATTTGTTTACCCAGGGTGTTAGAAAAAGTTCGCGAAAGACGACCCAAAAACCGCATTCTCCTACTCCATGATAACGCTCCTTCACACACGGCCAACAAAACAAAGTCATTTTAGCTTCCGAAAAAGTACATCTCGTCACTCATCCTGCGCATAGCCCCTACCTAGCACCCTATGATTTCTGTATTTTCCCCAAAATCAAAGATTTGATGAGAGGTTTTACTTTTACCAACTCTGAAGAGACAGTGATAGCATTCAGTCAGCACGTAGAAAACATGCATTTAGATCTGTGGTCCTCCTGTTTTAAAACATGGTTCGATCGCATGAAAAAATGTTTAAAATGTAATGGAGATTATTTTGAAAAGCAATAAACATAATATTTTGGTTATAACATGTTTTTTTTAAGTTACGCAAAACTTATAGTGTGATCTACGTAATAGTAAAAGACTATCTAAATATAAAATTCCATTCAGGAGACCACAGACCACATGAATACTAATAGATACACCATTGGGAAGGAAATTTGTCGCCGCGCATATGAGCAAACGCTTCTATTACTGTCAAAAAATTCATACATTTGTAGGTTATATTATGAAAAAATAGAAATTGTAACGTGAATATTTATTCATGTTATATTTCCATTCCGCTTGCTTGAGCTATTAAATTATAACGACGCAGGGCACAACAATATAGGGCCGGTCGTTTCGCTACTCACTTCACAGTGGTGAGGCAAACCCTTTAATCTTTATAAACAACCGCTCCATCTACTAAGTACTAAGCCAATTAATTTTCTCTTTGTACTAAGCCTTGTCAGACCGTTGCGGTGCAGGAGACCCATGTGTTTGTTTACTATCTTATCTATACATATAATAAAATCGTAGAAAAGTCAAAACTGTACATTGATTATTTTTTTAAAAGAATACTTGGGGCGTGATCTACAATCGATATCGAAGCCGAAAATATAGTTTTTAGAATTTTTGTCTGTTTGTCTGTATGTATGTCCGGGGTAAACTCAAAAAGTACTGCATGGATTTACTTCAAATTTTGCATGAATATTACTAACAGGTCGGGTCAACATAATACCTACATATTATCACGCTATCACCTACGGGGAGGAGCAGTGCGGAGAAAACGAAGTCCGCGCGGACGAAGTCGCAGGCAACAGCTAGTGATAATATAAACAAAAGCCTACACACACAATTGTATCACAAGTATTTAGTATACTCAGGATAAAGGCTTATTTAAAATGCTTCCACAGATTGATTTGTGCCTTTTTTACACGAATTGATCTAACCCCAAGTTAAGCAAATTATTATTATTATTTTTTATAGAAGAGGGGGCAAACCGCCGCCCTTGGACATCTGCAATACCAGAGGTCTTGCAATTGCGTTGCCAGCCTTTTAGGAATGAGTAAGCTATTTTCTTGCGAGGCAAAAAGTGTCGAGAGAAACGCACAGTTGTGGATTTCCAGACATTGAGATGGTGAGGATGGAACATTTTATTTTATTTGTTTGTGTGATGGATGTCAGTCAACGATACTTATACATAGGAATACATAAATACTCAAATATATTTAACAACCACGGACACAACACACAACAGTAGAGTTCCGCAGCAATTCGCCCGGGTATTTGGTACCACCGCCTTATTTATGCCACAATAGCGTCTATGCTTGTCATTGTCGTATTCCTATATAGTACCACCCACCTTACCTATTCCTGCCGTAATAGCGTCAAACCTTGTCTGGTCTTGGCTTGTCTGTCATGGCTTGTCTGTCAAAGGTGCCCGTATCATTATCATGGCGACTACTAGGTGGTAGAGTTTCGCACCGTTTCACCCAGGCGTATGGTACCACCGTCTTACCTATTCTTACCGTAATAGCGTCTCAATCCTTGTCATTGCCGTAACCGGTAGAATTATACATGTGGCATTAATATCTTGCTACACGAATAGCCACACACCATTAACAGTTTTGGTGTCTATAGGCGGAACACGACAGTGACAAGCACTAACACACACACACACACACACACACACACACACAAACCGGATCACGACAGTGACAAGCACTAACTCTATTACGGCAGGAATAGATAAGACGGTGGTACCAGACCTGGGTGAGACAATGCAGAACTCTACTACTTAGTAGCCACGATGCTAGTGACTCGCATGGCCAATCGGTGGCCTTTTACGACATGCCTGGCAAAATGGCAGTTGGCCTATTCTTCTAATGCACGCAGTTGGCCAGTACTTGACCAACATTTTTGCTATGCTATAAAAAAGTCAATTTCTGCGATCGGGATCAAACTTAAATGACGTTATCGGCTGACAAACCCACCACCTGGCCCTGCCTACCATTTCCTGGTTTAACGGGCGGAATCTAAAGGAGATTGCGTGCCGTCTGCTCTTAGGCTCTCTTCGTCACGCAACTCCTTTGTCCCTAATGTCACCTCTCCCCTGAAGGGGTAGACTGCACGTACACGTTGCTCGAGACTAATGGGACAGAGTGATAAATCATGATGCGATGATATTTATTTTTTTAACGAGTTTCATTTAAGAAGTCCATACAACAGCCGACACTTCGTCGTAAAAAGCATTCGCCATGTCGATCAATCAATAATTATTTCAATACCTGACAATTTAATCTCCATAATTCTTTAATGGCTTCCGAGTAGTAACAGTTAAGGTTATTACCACGTATAAAATGGAATATCTGTAGAAAGATAGTATTTTGTACGCGAGATTTTCAACCGATTTTCCAAAAAAGACAAGGTTGTCAATTCTGATGTTTATATGTTTGTTTTTGTATATTTTAATAATAATAATAACAGGACAATTTGGTCAGGACTAATATCACAAATAGGCCTGATATCGGTAGATCGAATGGAGCGCCGGCATTTATTGTTGACTAGCTGCAGCATGCAGCGTGCAATAAATTTTTTGGCGAATCCCGCGGGATCACCTAACTTTTTCGGGATAAAAAGCCTATGTGCTAGCCTATGTGCTATTCCAGGTCACCATCTACCTGTGTGCCAAATTTCATTCAAATCCGTTCAGTAGTTTTCGCGTGATTGAGTAAGAAACATCCATCCAAATATGCATCCAAACATCCAAACTTTCGCATTTCTAATATTAATATAGACAGATATCACAACCCCGCATGATGATAATCTCGTGAAAGTAGAAAAAGAAAATCTAAGTATTTGGACTTGGCTCATGAGATTACCAACATGTGGGGTGTGGACTCAACATTAATTGTCCCGATAATTGTTTCTGTAAACGGTCTTGTAACAAAGAGTCTCGACCAACAACGTGTTAGGAACGGCACGTTTTGTGAAGAGGGTTCTTTCTCTGTCGTCCTGACCACCTGCGGCTTAGCTGCAAGGCTTCCGTCGGCGGAAAATCTATTTTTATATATTTACTAGCTGTTGCCTGCGACTTCGTCCGCGCGGACTTCGTTTACTCCGCACAGCTCCTCCCCCATAGGTGACCCGACCTGTTAGTAATATTCATGCAAAATTTGAAGTAAATCCATGCAGTACTTTTTGAGTTTACCCCGGACATACATACAGACAAACAGACAAACAGACAAAAACTCTAAAAACTGTATTTTTGGCTTTGATATCGATTATAGATCACGCCCCAAATATTAAAAAAAAATATTCAATGTACAGTTTTCACTTTCCTACGATTTTATTATATGTTTATATGTATTGTATTTTTTTAAATTTTATAATTA
This sequence comes from Apodemia mormo, assembly GCA_036924255.1. Taxonomy (NCBI): domain Eukaryota; kingdom Metazoa; phylum Arthropoda; class Insecta; order Lepidoptera; family Riodinidae; genus Apodemia; species Apodemia mormo. Next base: position 33,842,806 of record JAUPFN010000017.1, read on the forward strand.
TAAATGTATTTTTATTTTTTTATATCATAAGGAGTAAACATGCAGATAGGGTCTCATGATGGAAAGAGTCAACCACCGCCTATAGACACCAAAGAAGTTAATGGTGCGTTGCTATCTTGTGGTGAGGTCTTATGCCACATGCATAAGTTTACTGGCTGCCTTACCCTCCAAACCGAAACACGACAGTTACAAGCTCTGACGCTATTGCAGCAGGAATAGGTAAGGCGGAGGTATCAGACCCGGGCGAGACAATGCAGAAATCTACCACCTAGTAGATTATCTAAAATAAGAAAAAAGTAGTAAATTAATAAAGATAATAATATCGCTGGACAAATTACATAAATTGATCTAACCCCAATGTAAGCAAATTATTTGCTTGTGTTATGGGTGTTAGTCAACGGTACTAATACATAGAAATACATTTTTTTTTATGTCATAAGATAGCAAACAAGCAGATGGGTCTCCTGATGGAAAGAGTCAGCCATCGCCTATAGACACCAAAGATGTTAATGGTGCGTTGCTATCTTGTGGCGAGGTCTAATGCCACAGGCATAAGTTTACCGGCTACCTTACCCTCCAAACCGGAACACGACAGCGACAAGCACTGACGCTATTGCGGCAGGAATAGGTTAGGCGGTGGTACCAGACCCGGGCGAGACAATGCAGAACTCTACCACCTAGTAGCCACGATGGTAGTGACTCAATAGCCAATCGGTCGCCTTTTACGACCTGCCTGGCAGAACGGCAGTTGGCCTATTCTACAAAGGAGGCCGAGACCAACACGGCGGAAAACATATATAAATACTTTTACATACACAATAAACACCCACACCCAGAAATACAAACATTTATGCTCATCACAGAAATGTTTGTCCCTGTTGGAAATCGAATCCAAGCCCCATCGATTCTTAGTTAGGGTCGCTAATCACTAGAATCTAGACTCTAGACCAATGAGGCGGTCATATTATACAGAGTGTTAAAGAAGTTGCACGTCATAGCTACAGGTGAGTTCAGTATCGATAAAGGAACCCGTAAAAATGAAAAAAATATTTTTATGGGTATATAATTTAAGATATTTATTTAAAAAGGTTCAAAAAACGAATTCTAATTTACATACCGTCGTAGCATTAGGGGCGCACAACTTGAGAAATTTATCACGAACCGTTATCAGTAGCAATTTTAATTCTAAATGATTACTATTTTAAGTTAGTAGGTAAATTAAGTTGTTATTGCAATATTTTTTATGTGAAGTATCTTCACGCTCGTATTCCCGAAGAGATAGGCAGAGGTACAACAAGTGAACACACGATTAGCCAAAATACTTATGGCCCATTGCACTATCGCTGTCTTAGAATAGGACAATCTTAAATAGTATGCTGTCACATTCTTTACATTTAAGACAAGAAGGGACAGCCTATCTACCATTTAGGATCGTCCTAAGACAATGTTAGTGCAATTGGTCATTAGTCCCACAATGTGATAGTTGGCAAGCCTATCGCCAACCGGGCATTTTTCCAATGCCGGGCAAAATTGTTTTAATCACAAAATTGAAAAAACACATATTTGAATTGCCCGACTCGGGAATCAAACCCGGCACCTCGTGTGGTCAACACCGACACCGAGCCACTAGACCACAGAGGCGAGAGTATGTATATATAGAAAAATATACATATAGTGATGTATATAGAAAAATCGTTATCTGAATGTCATTAAAATTGAACCGCGTAAGGTAAAGAACCTCTTCATCGCCCATTAACATAATATAAATGTTATGATTCTTGTTGCGTTTGTGGTTTTGTAACTTTTCAAGTTATTTAGAAAGTACAAAGTGATATTGATGCTTTAATTTTTTTATGGAGCAATATATACGCTTTTACAATAAACTTTCCGATGCTATAAGAGATCTACCAATTACAAATTAAAAAAAATGTGTTATAACAAAACTGTAAAAAAGGGTATTATAAATTATCAGATTATTTAGCAGACAAACCAGTCTGGGATTAATTGCTCCTTATACTGATCTTTTGTAATCTATACAAAAAGAGAACAGGCCAACAAAAGTGAGACAGGCGAGAAACGTTGGCAAAAAAATGATCGCGTTTTTTTTCTCAGCTACGGGTCCCATCTGTACAATTCAACGCAATGGGTCCCATCTGTACAATTCAATGTACAAGACAACGCTTCTTCACATACGGCCAACAAAATAAAGTCATTTTTAGCTTCCGAAAAAGTACATCTCGTCACTCATCCTGCGCATAGCCCCGACCTAGCACCCTGTGATTTTTGTATTTTCCCCAAAATCAAAGATTTGATGAGAGGTTTTACTTTTACCAACTCCGAAGAGGCAGTGATAGCGTTCAATCAGCACGTAGAAAACATGCCTTCAGATCTTTGGTCCTCCTGTTATAAAAAATAATTCGATCGCATGAAAAAAATTTAAAATGTAAAGGAGATTATTTTGAAAAGCAATGAAAATAATATTTTGGTTATAACATGTTGTTTTTTTAAGTTACGCAACTTATAGTGTGACCTAAGTATATCTACGTATACCGACGCCCCCCGCGAATATTCCGGTAATAAGCTATTACTGAGTTTTTCGTGTTATGTGTTTGTTAGTATTTAGAGGTCATGATTCACCTTGTCAATTTTTTCCACAATTTTTCTATTGATTTTTACAAAGATATGAAATAACTATTTATCTTTATATAAACAAATAATACGGTTTTAATCTAATTTATACTCTCCATCGACGAAAAACATATCGCACTTTTGTGAGCAAGTGTATTTTGTCTCGATATGAAGACAGCTTAAAAAATTAGTTTTCTTTTGAGATGCAAAACTATTCGAAAAGTAAATATATAAAAAATACTATTTTATTTTTCGTAGATTTTAAAATGTCGCCAAAAGTGCCTGTAAAGTTTACTTGAATTAAACATTTTTTGATTTTTCACGTGTTGGTCCGGTCTACAGATTAAGAGAAAGGTGAGGACCTTTTATTAGCCAGGCAGTTTGTAAAAGGCCAACGTTTGGCCATAGACAGATGTCGTGGCAGACATGGGCGTACAGAGGGGGGGGGGGGGAGGGCGGTGCAGCTGCCCCCTACTACTAACTATTTACTTGTTGTTGTAGATAAAAATAAAATAAGATAAAACTATAGTCTTAAAATATAACGGTTGCCCCTCCCCCTGGCCCAGAACCTGGGTATGCCCATGGTGGCAGATGGCATGGCATGGAGGCAATAAATTGTAGAGTGGTGTAGATAAAAAATAAAATAAGATAAAACTATAGTCTTAAAATATATCGGTACCCCACTAAAATATTCAATACAAATAATTTGTATAGCAAAGCAACCAGGTCAGCTAGTACCATTACATAAATATTAAATACACTTTAGGGGTTGATTTTTTTTAAATAGCCTGAACTGGGTCTTAAACTATCTTCTTATCAAATTTCATCAAACCCGGTTCAGCGGTTTTGCCGTGAACGCGTAACAGATTTCCGCATTTATGATATTGGTATGGTTTATACATATGTGTACCATGTATGAAATATGTTGTACCAGTTAGATTTCTAGTGACCGGCAAGAATGCAATATAATTGTGTCGACATACCGTTGTAGACCATCGTTCAATTGGCGATCGCCAACTACGTACATACAGACCACACAAATACTAATAAACACGGTGTTGGGCTGGGAACGTGTAGCCGCGCATAGGATCAAATCGAAACCATCTACGTAAACTATACTATGTCGACAAACACGATTGTGCAGCTAACTGTTGTATTTAGCGGGCTATACATTGGTCAATTGCAATTTTGATAGAGTTAGCGTATTATTCAATTAAAAATACATTAGCCGAAACCAGGGGTCGGCAACCTTTTTAGTCAGATGAGTCAACATTTCAAAATTTTTGAAGAGCCACAAAATTGTAAAAAATTAAAATTATTAAACATTTACTTACAAATTTGGCTTGTACTTTATTAACGTACATAGTTATTATAAAGAGGACATGTTATATAAGGTTAATAGCGGTTAAGCGTTTAAAAATGAAAAATTAAATAAATCAAGTTGTGTCTAACGCTTGTAGAAATACATATATTATGCCATAAAAAAATTTGAAGTTTTGTGGTAAAAAACACTTTTTTCAAAAAGAACACAGGTCATTTTAATTTTGTACAACCTTTGCGTGTCTTTTGGAGTGACAAATATTAGATAAACTAGAATAATTTTATACAATTTTTAAATCAATTAAATAAAATATATCGCTAGGTCATTGATATAAAAAACCCAAGATACACAATCAGTGTGTCAAAAACGTCCTCCTCCAAAAATGAGTGCACAATTTTAAACTGTGCACTCATTTCAAATAGAATCGCGTCGGCCGCGTCACTGTCAATTTTTTTTTTCGTACATTGCTTTGTAAAAACAACTATAAGTCGTGCACTTAAGGTTGGATATGCAAAGACATATGTTTTTGCCATATCTATAACTACTTAAATGAAACTAGGGACACTTTTGAGTGTCAGTTTTGTTCTGTGCATCTAGGGTTTTTTATATCAATGCGCTAGGTACAATCATTTAAAAATAATTAAGACTAAAATTTGATTGAATTCTATCATCATATTTAAGTGTTACCATTTTATAAAACTTTAATTACATTTTCACATTGACGTGTATAATATTATACACGTCAATGCATTTTCATTAAAACAGTAATAGGTTTACATATCATAATTTTCATTATAAATATCAAATAAAAATTCTCCGTTTTTGTATTAAAGAATAGTTAATGCTAATTTATTTTTTGTTTTTTTAAGTACCTATAAACTGTTTTTGCAAAATCTTAGCTCAGAAGTCTGTCGATCTAACTTAGATTTCTGAGATTAACAGTTGCACTGAAGACACCCAATGACAAGATAAATACCAAACCACAGACTACTAAAGAGAGAACTGATTGTTTACATTAGCCTTACCTAAATTCCAATTTTATTTACCTACTATTCCCCAAGTTAAAAAAACATTTATTAAATGCGGATAAGTTAAGAAGTTGATATAGAATCTTAAGGAATATATTAAACTTTAAGGTATTAACTAAAAAAAACGATGTATGAAGTCTTGCCCGTGTTCTTTTCGTTAACGATAACTCCCAAATGGATAAACCGAATTTGATGCAATTTGCAGCATTGGACGCAGATTTGTAAGAAAAAGAGATTATCAGATTTTGTATTCAATCGGTACATTAATTTGGAAGTTATTATAAAAAATATAGGTAATTTTACCTTATGGAAATTATGTTTGAGGTTTTTTCAAAATCTCAAAATCTCCTAAGCCGAATCGGTTCAGACTTTCAGTAAACCTAAGTTTGGCGGAACCCAATCGAATATCATCAACCACGTGTCGATCGCTTAAGGTGTTCAAAAGTTATGGAATGTTTATATACACACTTACACACATGCATACATATAGACATACTGACGACATCGCGAAAATAATCGGAAAAAGTTCCTAGGACCTCATAAGTCATAACGTAGAAATCTGTTGAAAACTCGATTTTCGATTTATTAAGAAAGTTAAACCTAAGTAACGATGCGTATATATATATATATATATATATATATATATATATATATATATATATATATAATATATATATATATATATATATATATATATATATATATATATATATATATATATATATATATATATATATATATATATATATATATATATATATATATATATATATATATATGTATTTTTTTAGTTAAGTGTGTTATTAAATATACTGTGCAGTAGCGAAATAGCCGCTAACGCTCTGCCAGACTCACAGGCCTGGCCTGGTATCGCCATTTGACAAAATCATATTTTTTCGCAATTTCAATCCGCCAAAAGGAACTTCTCGAAATTCGTCGCCAGCTCCGGGCCCATGAGTGATTCGAGATATGCGTGCACCGAAACCACGCAAAATCGGCATACATTGTAGCGATAATTAAGAATGGTTGAGTGGCTAGTGGCGCTGGCTACGCAAACGATGAGGTTCTGGTTTGATTCCCGGCAAACATTTATGTGATGCGTATAGATGTGTGTATTTCTGGGTTTGGGTGTTTATTATGTATGTAACAGTATTTATATATGAACTTCTATGTATTAGTATTCGGTATATAGTGGTCCGGTGTCGGTGTTGACCACATGAGGTCCCGGGTTCGATTCCCGGGTCGGGCAAAAAAAAAGTTTTTTCGGTTTTCTGATAAAAACAAAGTTACCCGGGATTGCATAAGTGCCCGGGTGACGATAGGCTGGCCACCTATCACATTGTGGGCCTAAGTACCTTCAGCTAATCGTGAATGCACTTATTATGCCTTTACATCCACTGGCGTGAAGATACTTATGACCATTAAATATCGTGTCCTTCAATATGTATAATCTTTTACTATCACCTGTTACATCCATACCTAGTTTAGTAAGCTGGCCCGCATATTGTTACGCGTGTGGTCGCCCCAGTATTGCGTGACGTAACGTCGGTAATGCACAAGTGCGTAACGAGTGATTGAACTATCGGGTATCGGGTTCAGTCAACGTAACGGTGTTATTCGGCGCCAGCGCATTCACCATCGATACGTTTTGCCAATTACTACTGACATATGGATTTTAATTTAACATAACATAACAAACATTAAATTTTTGGAACGAAGTTCCTTACGGCAGGCTTGAAGGGGATAGGGATTTTGCTGCGCGACCGAACTGAAAAAATGTGATAGTAAACCGTAAGAAAAATGCGTGGAATAAAAGCGTTAAATGAGACGTGCGCAGGCGCGACAGTCCGCGTACACAAGCGAGTAGTGCCGTTTAGTCGAAGGAAGTTCGTTCCTACCTGGTGTCCCGCGACACCACATCATTTTTTTATTTAATCTACAAATTTTTCAAACGACTTCTCAAAATTAGGAGGTTATCGGCGAAATGTAGCGGGAAGTTGCCGCTACGTATGTAAATAAGGAAGTTACTGATGTTGCGCCGATTTTCGAAAATCGATTCTTCATTACATCTCCACGTTTTCAGGTCATGACAACCTTTTCCGACTATTTTTACGTTTACGTCAGTATGTCTGTATGTATGTTCTGTGTGTATTTGTGTATGTAAACATCTCATAACTTTTGAACCGCTAAGACCAATCGAAACGCGATTGATGGCATTCGATTGGGTTCCGCTTAACTTAGACTTCCTTGTTCTGACAGACTAAACTTCTGAAACTGATAGCAGAGCACTACGCCTGCGTGTTTATATCGTAACGTGCATCTGTGAAACCGAGACAAGTCTCAAGTATAATAAAAGTAATTTAATAACTTAAACCAACTAACTATATTCATATCTAAAAACTACTCAACCGGTATTGATGAAAGCTAAATTAGATTATATCTGATTTAAAAAATGATGTGGTGTCGCGGGACACCAGGTAGGAACGAACTTCCTTCGGCTAAACGGCATTACTCGCTTTTGTACGCGACTGTCGCGCCTGCGCACGTCTCATTTAACGCTTTTATTCCACGCATTTTTCTTACGGTTTTACAATCACATTTTTTTCAGTTCGGTCGCGCAGCAAAATCCCTATCCCCTCCAAGCCTGCCGTAAGGAACTTCGTTCCAAAAATATCTCGAAATGTCTTTTAATTGCTGAAAATTCGTGGACAAACATACAAACATGCATACAATTACGAAAATCACACGTGCTTTGACGTCTAAATAGGTCATCATACTCAAATATTATCCACCATCTGGAGCGTGCAGCAAATTATAAATGTTTTAGCGAATCCCGCGGGATCACCCAATCTTTCGGGATAAAAAGTAGCCTATATGTTATTCCAAGTCATCATCTACCTGTGTGCCAAATTTCATTCAAATCCGTTCAGTAGTGTTTGCGTGATTGAGTAACAAACATCCATCCATCCAAACATCCAAACTTTCGCATTATAATATTAATATAAATTGCCAATGATATTACATACATACATGTGTAACAGAAAACCTCTGTTTTGGAACGAAGTTCCTTACGGCAGGCTTGGAGGGGATAGGGATTTTGCTGCGCGACCGAACTGAAAAAATGTGATAGTAAAACGTGAGACGTGCGCAGGCGCGACAGTCGCGTACACAAGCGAGTAGTGCCGTTTAGCCGAAGGAAGTTCGTTCCTACCTGGTGTCCCGCGACACCACATCATTTTTTTTTCGACGTTTGAAAATATAACGTACGAGCAATAGGTGTAACCACGGATTGGTATAACCTATTCTTGCGTTCGTGTGAAAACATCGTGAAATGCAGTTTAGATGCAACAGAGGTGTGCTATGACGCCATACGGGCGCGTGCCCCCTAATCACCGGCTATCACGATAACGCTGCGCAATTATACAAACTATACGTGTTACATGTCATTGATACGGTCGGTGGCGCGTGACGCGCTTTCAACAGGACAAATCGCTGATAGGACTCGCCATAGGTTTCCGAATTTTTGAACGAAGTTCCTTACGGCAGGTTTGGAGGGGATAGGGATTTTGCTGCGCGACCGAACTGAAAAAAATGTGATAGTAAAACCGTAAGAAAAATGCGTGGAATAAAAGCGTTAAATGAGACGTGCGCAGGCGCGACAGTCGCGTACACAAGCGAGTAGTGCCGTTTAGCCGAAGGAAGTTCGTTCCTACCTGGTGTCCCGCGACAACACATCATTTTTTTTTAAATTACAGTTTTGACTTTCCTACGATTTTATTATATGTATATACAAAATACTATACATATGAATACAGTGGTGGATTTACATATTTGCCGCCAGTAGGCTATTATAACTTTGTCGCCTCTACCGAACTCTACAAGTGTCATGTTCTAAATCCAATAACCAATCCAATAATTTACTTAAAATTTTTCTTATCTATACTAATATTGTATAATTGTAGAGTTTGTTTGTTTGTACGCGCTAATCTCGAAAACTGTTGAACCGATTTGAATAATTCTTTTTGTGTCGGATAGCCTGTTTATTGAGGAAGGTTATAGGCTATATAACATCAAGCTACGACCAGTAGGAGGGGAGTAAACAAAGTCCTCGCGGACGAAGTCGCGGGCACCAGCTAGCATCATAAAAGCAAAGACGCTGGCGACCCTCCTGATGGAGACAACAATCGCCTATAGACTCCAAAGATGTTGGTTGTTATCCTAGTGGTGGAATTGTAATATAGTACTTATGTATAAGCTTATAGAGGTATATTAAGCTAAAAGAACAAAAAATATACCTAAGCATAGATTTTTTAGACTACAAAAATCTAAATTTTGTTAATAACAAGGGTAACTTGATTTTTGAAAAGCTGTATATTTTAGAAATGATGACCGATTTTGATCTTTCGAATGGCATTCAACGCAATTTTCGCGCTTTAAAATATTTTCTTAGCTTCGTATAGCATAGGCTGAAATATTTCGAAACAATGTCAAATAACATTTATTTTTTTTCAAAAAATTTCATCATTGCCAAATTCCAAATAAATCGAAAATTTTAATCCAGTTTACGGTATTTGACGCAGTATTTTTGACAGAAAAGCTTATTAGATTTTTAAATCAATTAAAAATATGAAGTAACTGAATATGTAAACAACAAAATATTAATATTTGAAAACCGGTAACTTTTAGAAACTTGCTTCGATTTTGATTTTTGAAACTGCATTTGACTTAGTTTTTTAAGTAATAAAATATTGTAGGAGGTCTAAAAATGTTTGGTTAAAAATCTCGAAGTTATGTCGAAAAAACGATGATAATTTTTCGTCAACAATAAAGCCCGAGCAGATAAATCGATTTTAATGCAATTAATAAATTGGACACAGGTTTTTAAACAAAAGAGCTGATTAGATTTTGCACTCAACCCGTTCAATCATCTGGAAGTTATATTAAAAAAATACTGTCTCGCCAAAATTGTTTGAGGTTTCTTAAAAATTTCTCAAAATCCCCTGAACCGAATTGGTTCAAATTCTCAGAAATCTAAGTTAAGCAGATTCCAATCGGATGCCATCAACCGTGTTTCGATCGGTTCAGATATTCAAAAGTTATGAGATGTTTTAGATTTTGGAACTCTGAGCTCAAAAATCTATGTTTACGTGTATTTTGTGAGCTGCCAACTCCCAATTTGGCGGGAAGTTTCAGGGATGGCTTGCAGTCAACCACTTTACAGGTTTCTTTCATAAAAGACGGGGAAAAGTAGCTAGAAACTCATCATAGCAAGTGCAGAGCGCAGTCATCTTTTTATATTTATTTGTTTAACATGATTAATGGCCGTGAAGCATTTATTTGTTAAATATTATTAATTTCTGGTTTTATCTCTTTCCATCAAGAGAACCACCTGCTCGTTTGCTATCCGATGAAGAATATAAAGAAAGTTTCGCTTGTAATTAATTTTTGAAAATATTTTTATTTATTTATTTATTTAAATTCTACAATGTAATATAATATTTTAGTTACAAAACAGTTGTCAATCATTGTGGACCCAGTAGGGCACAGCAAACATTTTTAGAGGAGAGGAGAATATATATATATATATATATATATATATATACATATAATAAAATCGTAGGAAAGTCAAAACTGTACATTGAATATTTTTTTAAAAGAATACTGGGGTGTGAATTACGATCGATACCGAAGCCAAAAATATAGTTTTTAGAATTTTTGTCTGTTTGTCTGTATGTAGGTCCGGGGTAAACTCAAAAAGTACTGCATGGATTTACTTCAAATTTTGTATGAATATTACTAATAGGTCTGGTCAACATATAGGCTACATATTATCACGTTAGCACCTACGGGGGAGGAGTTGTGTGGAGTAAACGAAGTACGCGCGGACTAAGTCGCGGGCAACAGCTAGAATTATAATATTACGCAACAATTAATACTATGTCAATCAATTTTAATAATAATCATTCATTAATTTAAAAAAAAATGTATGTCACGTCACACGTCATATAATTTTAACGTCGTGTAATAACAATGTAAGTTGGCAAAATTCTGTAGTGTCAACGAGGGTCTCGCTACATAAAGCCACCGAAGGTTACCAGAGAAGCCATGACACCCTTACACAGGTCAACGTAGTCAACGAGATAATGTCTGGTATACTTGAAGAAATACGTGTCTGTTTGCGTCTTGAATACATGGGCACACTAAAAGTTTTGCACTTCTAGCTATTCGGAACTATTTGAATTTTGAATGTTATATTTTTAAAACATTGCAACCTTCTTAGTAATAAAAAAAACATTTGGCGGGAAATGATTTGTCAATTGTTTTTTTATCACATATCAAAGTTCTACGTACGCAACGAAAATGAAATTAAGTCGAAAAGATTTTCGAGCGATGATTTTTTATGATTTTAAAAGTTCTCTTTCTCCGCAAGACTGTGCCACTCGTCTTCAAAATGCTTTTGGGAAAGAAGCACCTTGTTTGAGCACCGGGAGGCGATGGTTTGCTGAATTTAAGAGAGGTCGATTTTCTTTACATGACGAATTTCGTGAAGGGCGGCCTTCAACTGCCGTCAACGAAAATAATGTGGCTACTGTTAAGCGGTTAATTGAAGAAAACCCCCGGATTACCTATGAGACAATTCGAGGATTATTGGGGATTGGTATGAGTCAAATTCAGAAAATGTTACACGAAGAATTGAAAGTTCGGAAACTTTGTTGTCGTTGGATCCCTCATGAACTGACAGCGGAGTAGAAGCGGGCTCGCGTGGAATGGTGCCCACAAATGCTACTGAAGTACGACCACGGACATTCTAATGCTGTTTATGACATTGTAACAAGAGACGAAACGTGGATTTATTGTTTTGAACCCGAAAAAAAAAACAGCATTCTTGTGAATGGGTGTTTGAAAATGATTACAGGCCAACAAAAGTGAGACAGGCGAGAAACGTTGGTAAAAAAATGATCGCGTTTTTTTCTCAGCTACGGGTCCCATCTGTACAATTCTACTTGAAGATCAAAAAAATGTTAATGCCGAGTGGTATTCTACCATTTGTTTACCCAGGGTGTTAGAAAAATTTCGCGAAAGACGACCCAAAAACCGCATTCTCCTACACCATGACAACGCTTCTTCACACACGGCCAACAAAACAAAGTCATTTTAGCTTCTGAAAAAGTACATCTCGTCACTCATCCTGCGCATAGCCCCGACCTAGCACCCTATGATTTCTGTATTTTCCCCAAAATCAAAGATTTGATGAGAGGTTTTACTTTTACCAATTCCGAAGAGGCAGCGATAGCGTTCAATCAGCACGTAGAAAACATGCCTTCAGATCTGTGGTCCTCCTGTTTTAAATAATAGTTCGATCGCATGAAAAAATGTTTAAAATATAAAGGAGATTATTTTGAAAAGCAATAAACATAATATTTTGGTTATAACATGTTGTTTTTTTAAGTTACGCAAAACTTATATAGTGTGACCTACGTATAATAACACTAATCATAGGCGTACCCTCAATGGGGTTCCTGCCTCACTCTGCTCCACTGGTCATCGAATCCAAGGTAAAAATTGTAATTTTCTCCCGTCCAGGCTCCTTTGAAGAATATATCAACCGTTCTGTGAGGCAATTCGTAAGAGGCGAAAGATTGATTATGCGAGTCACTACCATAGCGGCTACTAGGTGGTAATTCTGCATTGGTTCGATTGCATCTGGTATCATCGTCTTGTCTATTGTTGTCGTTATAGCGTCAGTGCTTGTTACTGTCGTGTTCCGGTTTGGAGGGTAGTCGTTAAACTTATGCATTTGGCATTAAGACTCCCAGAATGATAGCAAGATAACGCATCATCAACGTCTTTGGTGTTTATAGACGATGATGTCATTACTTATAGACACGGCATTGGGAAGGAAACGTGTCGCAGCGCATTTGAGCAAACGCTCTTATCACTGCCAAAAGTTTCATACATTTATAGATATATCATATTTTGAAAAAATAGAAATAAAACATGGTGAACTATTTTATCGCATCGAGCTGATCGAATGAGATGACAAGGCTTAAAAATTACCCTTGGAGTGATTTTATTTCATCGGTAAATATGTATTTCTGTGTGCTGACTATGCTGACAACCTAAGAAATTTCCTTGAAAGTCGTATCCATTTAATCCCTGTCCCCGACTAAGTAAAAGGGAGTTATCACTTTCACGCGTACGAAGTTGGCAACAGTTAGTATTAGTATTATTCAAATAAACTACTTTATGATAGCGCGCTATAGACTATAAACTATATTTTTCTAGCGCGCTACGTTATAGACTATATTATAACATGTGACTGGAACACTGATCGCGCGAGCCGGCCGAGAGACAGACGTCATTCAGCGAGCGATGAGCGAGCACTATAACTAATGGTGTGAATGATATATTAGTATTCGCTAAGATATTAGTAATATTGAAAGGATTCGTGGATTAGTAATCCGGCGAACTGTAATATGCTAATATTTCATATTCGCCTAATATCTGTAATGGCTATCCAAAATGAATCGGATAATATCATTCGGTCTTCGGAATAGTTAGGATTCACTAGATTGGCGCCCGCCGGATTCGTAAAAATATTAAAATATTTTCACGATACGCCGCGTCGTACGTACGAATGAGACAGACGTATTTCCTGCAGTATCAGTATCAGATCTTATTACTGTAGTTTTAAGGTCCAAATTACAGTGAAATATTAGTTAATACTGATATATTAGTTAAGATATTTTCTTGTCGTAATAAAAAGTATAAGATCTTATTACAGTTGCTTTAAGGTCCAAATCACAGTGAATATTAGTTAAGATATTTTCCTGCCGTATCAGTATCAGATCTTATTACTGTCACTTTAAGGTCCAAATTACAGTGAAATATTAGTTAATACTGACATATTAGTTAGATATTATAATATTTCAAAGTGAATATATTAGCATCACCTAATCTTGAGAAATATCGGTATTAACCCATATCTAACTATGACGCTATAAACTATGTTATAACGTCTAGCGTCTACGGTCTAGCACGTTACTCGTTAGATCGCGTAATATGTAACTTCGTAAGTTATATTGTTATAACTACAGCCTACGCTAGCCGCTAGTTATATACCATATAGTGTGGCGTTATGTTATAGCGCCGAATGCGAATCTAAATAGCGTACGCTATACGTTGAATATACATAGCGCGCTATAATATTACGCTATGTGTTATATTAACCACTATTAGTATTAAACAGCTAGGGCGAGATATTAATTTTGTGACAATAATCGAATAACAAAATGTCAATGAATAGTACAACGAAAATGTAAACAATATGATGGCGGGCGTTTGCACAGGTGAAGAAGACAAAGCCGACATCGATATTGTTGGCCGACATTACACAACCCATGACCTAGATCCGACTGCGACGGAATACCGTGATGTCTGAAAGAATACGTAAAACTACACAAATATTAAGAAGAGGAAAAATTTGTTTGTTTTTAATAGATAAAAGCTCATATACTTATTACTACGATTTGCTGAAATCGCGACTAGAGTCGATAGCATGCCGCGCAGTGATTATACTTTTTAAATATTTAATACACTAACTGCCTGGTAGTGTAAGAGTAGCCTATTCGGCTCAGATCATGAGATCCCAGGTTCGATCCTCGAGTCAGGCAAAAATGTTATTGAGGTCTAAAAAACTAAAATCTCAGTAGCAGCTCGGAGTCTGGCGGAGTGGTGTATTACCGCTGCCGTGCCTCGGATGACCACGTAAAGCTCGGTTATCGCTACAAATAGTCGATAATCGTTAACATGTCGCTAAATGCGGCGATGAGGATCACCACTTATCTCGCCAACCGACAAACCGGTAAATCGCGGTGAACCGAAAAGTCTATACTCTATAGACTTTGTGTTTACTCTGTTTACCCTGCAAGGGAACCGAGCGTGATGAAACTTTTTAATACACTAATATCACGAGGTTTACTATGTAGTTAAGCAGTGTTCTTTTTTTATTAAAAAGTATCATAATGTTAGTCAAATTATACAAAGTAAAAATTATAAAAACACCACCAGAAAATCAAACTTTTCCCACACTTTCTGTCTCAGGATCTTTCATCATTCAATCTGTATATACAGCGTATAAGGTACGGTGTAAGGAAAAGTTCAAAAAACGTGTAATCTTTGTTAGGAGTTCCTTTTTTTTTTGGGAAATGCAAAATTTGCTTTTTTTGATTTTTTCTTATTTTTACGCCATGCTTTGTAAATCGTACACAGCTCCGACTCGCCTCGCTTACGGAAATCTCAAACCAACTGCTTATTTTATGCGGTATGTGACGCATAATACATTGTTTATTTTGTGTATTTCCTTACATTTTATCTTATTTAAAAAAAAACACCATAGAGTATTTAAAAAAAATGAACTTATACAAAGTTCATGGAAAACTTCAATTCATTTATTTATTTATTATATTACATGGAACATATTTATAATGACAGGTGATATACATATTAACAAGAAAGAACAATGTTCCGCCATACGTTGATGGCGTGCAGGTCCTACAAATATCTATACATATAATAAAATCGTAGAAAAGTCAAAACTGTACATTGAATTTTTTTTAAAAGAATACTTGGGGCGTGATCTACAATCGATATCGAAGCCAAAAATATGGTTTTTAGAATTTTCGTCTGTTTGTCTGTATGTATGTCCGGGGTAAACTCAAAAAGTACTGCATGGATTTACTTCAAATTTTGCATGAACAAGAGTGCTAAGTGTGAGTTTTTCTTTTCGCATTCGATCGTGAGCGCGTTTCGAGTTGACCACTAGGTGGCGTTGTACAAATCACATACAAATTCCTAGTAAACTCGAAACGCGCTTACGATCGAATGCGAAAAGAAAAACTCACACTTAGCACTCAGGTAGGGTCAACATATAGGCTACATATTATCACGCTATCACCTACGGGGGAGGGGCTGTGCGGAGTAAACGAAGTCGAGAAAGAATTTATATAGTTAATAATTGCATAATTAATTACAATAATTGTATTACAATAAATGCCAAGCAAATATTATTTTAAATAAATCTATACTTAGCTAAACATTTTTCATTTTTGCATGCAACTAATTCGAAGTTTGATTGATTTTTTATTTATGCGGGACCGTAGATAGTGATGTCCACTTATGGACAAGTAAATTCACTCGTAATACTCACGTGAGGTCGCACCCACTTGAGTTTCGCCAAACGGGCATCCCCGAGAGCGCGCGCGGTGAGCGGGAACTCCGGGTCTTCCCAGAGCGGACCACCAGCGCGCACCCTGACAAACAAACACGGAAATAAATTAGCTGTTCACTATGACTTCGTTCGCGTGAACCACACACATTACTTGCATTAAATTATATATTTTCACGCCCGTATCCCAAAAGACGTAGGCAGAGTTATAGCCAGTGTATCCACGATTAGCCAAAGATACTTTATTTACAAAATTTAGTTTACCCATTAGTTATACGAATTACACTACCGTTGCGACTACTAGGTGGTAGATTTCTGCAACGTCTCGCCTGAACTCGGTATCAACGCTTCACCCATTCTTGCCGCAATAGCGTCAGCGAATATCATTGTCAATTTACGGTTTGGAGGGTAAGGTAGCCGGTGAACTTATCGATGTGGCATTATCATCCCTACACACGGATAGCAACGCACCATAAACATTTCTAGTGTTTATAGGCGATGGTTGCCTCTTTACATCAGGAAAGCTATATTGTTTGTTATTTTATAATATAAAAGTATCACTGCTAGCAAGAGCATTAAAACGTTCGATTATCTAGTCACAGTATAAGACTCGAAGTAGTTCGCACAATTATTTCACATAGTTGTACCGTACGCTGTTTTATGACTGGCCCATAAAAACGGTTACCTGCTGAGTGTGGACTGTAAGTCTTCATGACGCAACGCCAAGCCGACGCCCGTCCCATCTGAAAAGAACAATTATCAATTTAATTCTACTAACAATTATTTATTAGTTTATACACTGCGATTCTATGCTACGTCATTAGAAATCCTAAATACTAGCTTTAATTTCTTCTTCTAGTGTCAGGAAGTTCAGCCTTTATATTTTACTAGCTGTTGCCAGCGACTTCGTTCGCGCGGACTTCGTTTATTCCGCACTGCTCCTCCCCCGTAGGTAATAGAGTGATAATTAGCCTATATGTTGAGCCGACCTGTTAGTAACATTCATACAAAATTTGAAGTAAATCCATGCAGTACTTTTTGAGTTTACCCCGGACATACATACAGACAAACAGACAAATAGACAAAAATCCTAAAAACTATATTTTTGGCTTCGATATCGATTGTAGATCACGCCCCAAGTAATCTTTTAAAAAAAATTTCAATGTACAGTTTTGACTTTCCTACGATTTTATTATATGTATAGATTAGACCAAAACCGCGCCACAGCTACGTCAGCGTCATTGGCTTCGTTAAGATCGTCCACCGTCCAGAGATTAGGGCACGATGGACAGATAGGAGGTGCTCCATTGATTGGATTGGGGCCCCGCAATCACAGCGCTCCTCCAAACAGAAGCCCCACTGATACATATTTTGACTGTAGCAGCCTACTAGAGTCCGAAGTCGGTTAAGTGACTTCCACGTAGCCCACTGCAAATCATGACCCGGGGGCAGATCCTCCTTAACGGGCACAAAGTTGGGTGGAGGGGTGTTTAACTTTCCGTCTAATTATTCTCTCCTCAGCTGGACTACCTGTTGAAGCCTGTGTACTTTGTAAAAAGCTTTTCCGGACAACACGGCGGAAATCCACACAAATCTAATATAATTAGATTTGTTTGGCACAGATTAACTTATCAGGGCGAGCGAAGCGAGCCCTACACTAGGCCACTTTCTATGCACTTTTGTGGTACATTTTATTGAAAAAATATCGCATTTTTAGGTTTGAGCTTCGACGTGGTAGTTTATATTCATGTCTTAATTTGTTATCTACCATAAAAATACCATTTTATGAAAATAAAAAAATAGAAGGTACAATTTGTATTAGAATCTTATTACTACTAACGCCATCTCTTATTAAATTAACGAGTTAAAATTGATAGAAGATACATTTTCTATTAGAATTTTTGAACTTATTAAGAGACTACCTACTTCATAAATTGTTTCTTCATATTTGACTGGCGGCGCGCGATTATCGTGCCCTCGTATAAAGGTGAGGTTCAAGTATAAACTGCAATAGCTATAGGGCCATCAGTTTGATCAGTTTGGCATCGAAGGTGTATGATAAAATCATTTAAAGGAGAAAGCAAGAGAAGGAAAGTTCAAAGTAATATTGTGGGAGGCACAAGGAGAATTTAGGTCTAGAGCAGGGATGTTTGCTGGGAACAGAGTAAATAGAGCGTTCGAGAGTTTCACAATATGCTTATTGAGAAACAGTACAGATGTATTAATTGATTTATATTGTATTGAGATCAATTCCCAATCTTAGCCCGAAGGCGAGGGTAACAAGCTAAAAAAAGTATATTTACGCCCGTATCCCTGAAGAGATAGGCAGAAGTACAACGTGTGCATCCACGGTTAGCTGAAGATACTTAAGTCCCACAATGTGATAGGTGGCCAGCCTATCGCCAGTTGGGCACTTTTCCAATCCCGGGCAAAGTTGTTTTATCAGAAAACTGAAAAAACACATTTTTTTCATTTGCCTGACTCTGGAATCGAACTCCGAGGGTTTCTCTGAGAGAAAAATTCGAAAAATGTATTCGCTGAGTGTCTACCGTCAATTCTTCGTGCCTGCGTAGTCCAAAAATTTTGAAGGTTTATTTAAATAAAACATTTTTTGATTTTGATTTCGTAAATCGACGTAAAACCAGGAACTTCCTGATTTTAGAAAAAAAAAAAACAATTATTTCAGCAAAATGGTAAAAATGTGTTTTTTATAAGATCAACCTTCATTTTTAATACATATTTTTCCTTGAAAATACCAACAAACAAAAACCAAATATTCCTAGTCCAAAGCCTGACGACGCGGGCCTTTGATGCAAATGTAATGTTTAGGTGATAATACGCTGAGTTTTTTAGGTTAGATAATTATAAATAAAGTCCATACATTAAAAGATATAATTCTTATAAAAATACTTTTATAACAATATTACTAGATAGTATAACTTTGCGAGCCCTTACAAAGCTCTGCTTTTTGCTAGTTTACATACAAGCCATTTCAACTATGCATTATTTATGTGAGTAGGAGTCGAGCAAAGAATCGTATCTCATAAAGGGTCGAAAAATCGCCTAAATTGTCTCGCGTTATTAATGGATTTAACCTTTATCAAGTCAATAAATTCCTGCTTGCAAGGAAGGCCGTTTGCCTATTTCCCGAAAGTTCTCAAACATCACGCTTCAAATCAAAATCAATAATCAAGCCAGTATTGTAGCTACGTAACCTCGATATTACATTACAAGTATTTTGCCAGTAAAGTATAGGGTATTGGGTGTAAGTCACTTATAGCGGCTCGGAGAGAGGGCTCTGTCATTAACCAAGATTAAAACCGGGACCGCGGTCGCATTATCTGTACCGATTGGTACAGCGAGCTAGGCGCCGGTGGGAGGTGTTTTCTCACACAATCAGATTTAACCTATTAGTCAAAAGTGAGTTATGGCTGTAGGCAAAACTTAAAGCTTTTTGTTGCCGTCCATTTTTAATGAATGTCTCACAACGAATAATCTAAAATGAAATAAACTTATTAATTGTTTTTACAAACTATTTAAAAAAAGCATTTTAGGCTTTTCTTAACGCTATATCCCCGAAGAAGTAGGCAGAGGTACATATGTTGCACCCACGATTTTTGAGATACTTAGTCCCAAAATGTGAAACGTGGTTTTCTCCGTGTTGGTCCCGGGCTCCTTTAAAGAATAGACCAACTGCCGTTCTGCCAGCCAGGTCGTAAAAGGGGACCGATTAGTCACTACCATCTTGGCTACTAGGTGATAGAGTTCTGCATTGTCTCGCCCGGGTCTGATACCACCGCCTTACCTATTCCTGCCGCAATAGCGTCAGCGCTTGTCACTGTCGTGTACTGGTTTGTAAAGCAACGCACCATTAATACCTTTAGTGTCTATAGGCGATGGTTGGCTCTTTCCATCAGGAAACCCATCTGTTTATTTGCTATCTTATAATATAAAAAGAGATGGCAAGCCTATCGCCAACCGGGCACTTTCCAATCCCTGACAACGTTGTTTTTATCAGAGAACTAAAAAAAAAAACACATTTTCGAATTGCCCGACTGGTGAATCGAACCCGGTACCTCATGTAGTCA
This sequence comes from Apodemia mormo, assembly GCA_036924255.1. Lineage (NCBI taxonomy): Eukaryota > Metazoa > Arthropoda > Insecta > Lepidoptera > Riodinidae > Apodemia > Apodemia mormo. The sequence continues at coordinate 33,863,098 of JAUPFN010000017.1, forward strand.
ACACCGACGACGGACCACTAGACCACAAATTATTATTATTAGCGACAGCCTGTGGCCGAAATTCATCCACAGACTAAACAATAAAATCTCTTTGAAATTCGACAACTGGCTTCAGCCTTTAATAAAATGTTAGACATGTGTGTATAATACATGTATGTCGTGAATGTAATGTGGATAATATTTATTTTAATTAATATCATACATTTCTAAAGTAAAGTATCTTCACGCCCGTATCCCCGAAGGGGTAGGCAGAGGTACAACAAGTGCACCCACAATTAGCCGAAGATACTTGGTCCCACAAATGTGATAGGTGGTAAGCCTATCGCCAACCGGGCACTTTCCAATCCCGGGCAACTTTGTGTTTATCAGAAAACTGAAAAAACATTTTTTTTAGTGCCCGACCCGGGAATCGAACCCAGGACCTTATGTGGTCGACGCCAACGCTGGACCACTAGACAGTTTCGGCAGTTCTCCGCTATGCAGCTTTAACTGTACCAAATTTTATACTCCATCGTTCATGTGAAACAGGGTTTCTCAAAGTAATATCTCAATGACCCACGTTAGTTTTTTAAACAACGGCGAACCCGTTATGAAATAAGTTGTGAAAAGAAAATGTATTTAAATGGTAAAGAAATAAAGACACAAAAGAAAAAATCTTTAGTATTATTTAAATAATTATTTGAGGACTGAAGTTGTTTTTGTTTTGGAGAAAATTGAACTAATTCTATGAGCAATTTTGATACAAATACATTCAGCTTATAATTAATCGATTCATCACACAATCGAGTGCCATGATTTGACTTTGATTTTTTAATTCCTAATTAAACTAAGCAGTAATTGCATATTCTGTCACGTACCCCTACAATTATCTGGCGTACCCCAAGGGGTACGTGTACCCCACTTTGAGAAACCCTGACGTAGATAATTGCCTTAAAAGGGGGTTCAAAGTTTTCCTTTACGTATTACTATATAGATGATATTTTTTTATAGAAAAATTCGCAAACGAGCAGGAGGCTCACCTGGTGGTAAGTGATTACCACCACCCATGGACAGCCACAGCACCTTAGGTCTCGCAGCTGCGTTGCCGGCCTTTTAAGAATGAATAAGCTCTTTTCTTGAAGGTCCCTAAATTGTATCCATTCGGAAACACAGTTTTTTCCAGACAATTCGTTCTTTTATTTTCATATCATAAGATAGCAAACAAGCAGATGGGTCTCCTGATGGAAAGAGTCAACCATCGCCTATAGACACCAACGATGTTAATGGTGCGTTGCTATCTTGTGGCGAGGTCTAATGCCACATGCATAAGTTTACCGGCTACCTTACCCTCCAAACCGAAATACGACAGCGACAAGCACTGACGCTATTGCGGCAGGAATAGGTAAGGCGGTGGTACCAGACCCGGGCGAGACAATGCAGAACTCTACCACCTAGTGATATTATTCCTTAGAAAATTACAAATATACACACAACGAGCTTATAATTCAGAACAATGAAGTATTTGACTGTATAGATATACATAGCTTTTTAATATTTATATACTGTAAGCGGCAGTAGTTGTATTTTGCACAAATAGATCACGCTAGTATAGCTAGCTAGTGGATATTTCGTTAGATAATGTTCTGAATATTTTTATAGTTGTGAGCTCTGGCTGAGCACTTTGATCGCCCAGAATCGCAGTGCCACTTACCAGTCATTTGGATTTGCTTTGGTTTATTGCCAAAAATAATATATCTTAAATATAAAATCCTCGTGTCCACAAATCACAATGTCCGTTCTCACTTCTCGTATTCCTCCGAAACGGCTTGACCGATTTTGATGAAATTTCGTAATTCGTATGCATATTCAATAGGTCTAAGAATCGGGCATCGGCTACTATCTATTTTTTTATAAGTGATAAGAGTCGTTCACCCCTAAAAATATTTTTTTATTGTATTGTAATTTTTTTTAATTTTTATTTTTTTGAATCTGAATCACAGCATTGAAAAATACGTACAACTCTAAATTTTTACCCTTCTATCACCAACCCTTATTTTTTAATTAAATAATTTATAACAAAACATTTATAGCAAAACATTTGCTTCAGCGGGTATAGGTACTCTGAACTCTGAAGCCCAGGTTCCCGAGGCCTCGCCAAAGTACTTTCCTATCAGCATTATCCTATAATCCTATTAGATATTACCATAAACACTTAAAAGTAATTAGTTAACATCACAGTAGGCATAATATGTTGTTCGTTCGATCAGAAAGAACAAAGACGTATAAAAAAATATAGACGTAGCCAAGCGCTCGTATCCTGAGTCACGTAATGTGATGACGATGCGGCAATATGAAGACGGCGATCACTAGTCGGCCGGGAGCTACAGAGAGTGAGAAACGTTCTTTTTGTGACAGTATTTATTTTAAAATCGTGCCGTCTTGTGTGATAAACAATTGTAAAAACAATTCATGTTTTGATAAAAAGTCTTCCGGGATCACTTTTCACAAGCATTTTTTGTAGGTGTTTGAGAAAGAATATCAATACTGAAAGACCCGGGTCCTATGACCCGTTCAATCGATTGATTGATATAGTAATCACTTCAATGTAATCATGGGTTGTGAACAAGTCTCACGAGCAGAGTTGCGATTCAATCGATTGATTGGTTTTATTTCGATAAACACTTATACTGATTAGTGAATTTGCCGAATTTCGGCTGAATGTCGAATTTCTGCCGTATGTCGAATTTCAACTGAATGCCGAATTTCGGCCGAATGTCAAATTTCGACCGAATGTCGAATATCGGCGGAATGTCGTATTTCGGCCACATGTTCAATATCGGCCAGGTGCCGAATTTCGGCCAGTAGTCTAAGTTTCTGCCCATTCTAGTAATAAACTGTTAAATTAATAAGATGAATAAAATTACCGTTTTTAAACAAACTAACTAAAAATCAAATTTTCAGAATTTTCAAATAAGAAATGATGGTATTTAATTTGAAAAATTTCCGTGAAACCTTATATGGAACTGCTGTGATGCAACTGAAATGAAATATAATAAGGAATGGGGCAAACATAACCAAGAGATGAAATTTTGAGATCACAGAGCGACACAATAGTCGACCCACTTCCACCACACTTTCTACACGTCAGAAGCAAAGGCAAACACACAAATTATGTACTCAACGCACATTCACTTGGTAACCGAAGCATCTTCAGGAGAGTCGAATAGAACTTCACTCTATGAAAGGTGAAAAAGCATTACTTGTTAAATTTTTAAATTGCTAAATTGCAAATAATTTTTAAATGCAAGCTACGCTGCCAAACTAGGAAATTGTCTTGAAAGGCGTATCCATTTAATTCTTAGGAGTAATAAATGAATAGTTAGTGATTTGCGAATAGTAATTGCGCTAGTTCATTCAGTTTGCCATACAAAATTGACAGTTTTCTGATTAAAAAAAATACTGCTAAGTTTTGTTTGATAGAAAAATTAGTTAAGCTACAAATATTTGAATAAAGACTACCAAAAAAAAAAAGTATCTTCACGCCCATATCCCCGACGGGGTAGGCAGAGGTACAACAAGCGCACCCACGATTAGCCGAAGATACTTGGTCCCACAAATGTGATAGGTGGCAAGCCTATCGCCAACCGGGCACTTTCCAATCCCGGGCAACTTTGTGTTTCTTAGAAAACTGAAAAAACACTTTGTGCCCGACCCGGGAATCGAACCCGGGACCTCATGTGGTCGAAGCGAAAAATAGCCATATATATATATATATATATATATATATATATATATATATATATATATATATATATATATATATATATATATATATATATATATATATGGCTATTTTTCGCTTCGATTTTCGTTAAGTGCGATGATTCAATTTGATACATAACTAGTCATTTTTCTCAGTGCAGAGAGCTTAATTTTAGATGAGCTTACGAATATTCGGATATATAATTATGTAGTAATAATGAAATTCGAATGAATTTGACAAAAAAATTTATTACTTCTATAATCGAATTATTCTTATTCGAATAATGTCATTCACAATCGCCCATCTTTATGGAGAAGTTTTTATAAACGATGAAGTGTGCGTCATATAACCGTCATTCACGTGTGTTCGTAGTACGACACAATAAAAGCTGTCTTCTTAGTCCACATTATCGTGATGGGCAACTTCGGAACCCTACATTGCGCGTGGCCCGGCACGCACTTTACCAATTTGTTAATTTCATAAGATAGCCAATAAGCGGATGGATCTCCTGATGGAAAGAGTCAACCATCGCCTATAGAAACCAAAGGTGTTAATTGTGCGTTGCTATCTAAAGGTGTTAATTATGCGTTGTGGAAGGGTCTTAATAACACATGCATAAGTTTACAGGCTACCTTACCCTCCAAATCAGAACACAGCAGTGACAAGCACTGACGCTATTACAACAGGAACAGGAAAGGCGGTGGTACCAGACATGGGCGAAATAATGCAGATTTCTACCTAGCCACGACGGTAGTGACTCGGATAGCCAATGTTTCGCCTCTTACGAATTACCTGGCAGAAGGACGGATGGTCTATTCCGAAAGGAAGACCAGAACAACTTATTATTATTATTGGAACGAAGTTCCTTACGGCAGGCTTGGAGGGGATAGGGATTTTGCTGCGCGACCGAACTGAAAAAAATGTGATAGTAAAACCGTAAGAAAAATGCGTGGAATAAAAGCGTTAAATGAGACGTGCGCAGGCGCGACAGTCGCGTACACAAGCGAGTAGTGCCGTTTAGCCGAAGGAAGTTCGTTCCTACCTGGTGTCCCGCGACACCACATCATTTTTTATTATTTGATACACACAACCGGTTTCGCTAAGGCTGATTTTAGTGTCACGCTGACCGCAAGCTGACGGTCGGCGCAACTACCTAATCCCTATCTAATTAAATCCTAAATAGGTATCTGTATTCAAAAATAAACAGTCAAAATAATAAATTAAAAGTTTTCTTTTATTCCTAAGCAAAATTACTAAAATTATGTTTTTATAATTAGGTTAACAAATTGAGATCCAAAAATAAGTCTTAACTAAGGCAATTATCATAAATGTCTGGATTTGAAGTGCACGTTTTCATGACCCCATCAACCACATTTGACACATTATGTGTGGTCGGTGGGTCAATGTATATGTAGTCATAGGTAGCATTTTTGAGTCGCGCTGACCGCTCAGCGCTGACGGCCGTAGGCCACATACTGCCCTCTGCCGTCAGCGTGTGGTCAGCGTGACAGTGAAATCATCCTAAGTACAGCATAATTAGGGGTGTGTAACACAATTACCATGTTTTAGACAGTTTTTAATGTTCATAAGCTAATAGCATAATTTGTAAATAATAGTTGTAGATTGGACTTCTCATCTGTAAGGTGTATAAAATAATATTAAAAAGTGAACTAGAAGTACAAGTGACTTTATTTATAATATCTATACATATAATAAAATCGTAGGAAAGTCAAAACTGTACATTGAATATTTTTTAAAAAGAGGCGTGATCTATAATCGATATTAAAGCCAAAACTATAGTTTTTAGAATTTTTGTCTGTTTGTCTGTATATATGTCCGGGGTAAACTCAAAAAGTACTGCATGGATTTACTTCAAATTTTGCATGAATATTACTGACGGGTCGGGTCAACATATAGGCTACATATTATCACGCTATCACCTACGGGGGAGGAGCTGTGCGGAGTAAACGAAATCCGCACGGACGAAGTCGTGGGCAACAGCTAGTTACAAATAAAATTACTTGTACTTGTAGTTTACTTGATCTTGTAGTTTACGTCCCATGTATTATTTAAAAAAAATATTCAATGTACAGTTTTGACTTTCCTACGATTTTATTATATGTATAGATATTCCGAAACAACATGAGTCTGAATATTCAAGTAAATAAAGCCAATGAGAGTCCTATCTATGCACAGCACTTGAATCCCTCTGCTTCCTCGATAAAGAATCAGGCGCGGAGATATGAATATACTCAAATTTTCTTACATACTAACCAACTTTGTATATAACTGTATACATCTAGTGAAAAAAGAACAGCTGATGGTGATTACTACAGGTGCCTCTTCCCGCTCCACATATTTCAGTGCAGGTACTTTCACTAGTACATTAACCCAGAACCTTTTGGGGCCGTTATTTAAGAAGAGGCTAACGCATGAACCAACTCATTAAATTTGGAGAAAGGTATTTATCAAATAAAGAGCGTTTATTTACATTTTTTCTCAACGCCATTTACGATTATTGCCAGCTAATTTGCACTTTAATGTGTTCGGAATAACGACTCGGACCGAAAAATAAATGTAAACAAAGTCTGTTCGGGCTAACTTTGAAGCAAACACTAAAGAATTTTTAAATGACAATTTTAAAAGATAGAGCTAGATTGTACAAAATAATTTTCATACAATTAAATAACAACTAATTTAGATAAAAAAGGTATCTTCACTTCGCCGCACCGTTGGTCGAGTGGTTAGCGACCCTGACTACGCAATCAACGGGGCTCGGGTTCGATCCCCGACGGGGACAAGCATATGTGTGATGAGCATAAATGTTTGTATTTCCGGGTTTGGGTGTTTATTATGTATGTAAAAGTATTTATATATGTATTTCTATGTATTAGTATCGTTGACTAACACCCATAATACAGGCAAATAATTTGTTTACTTTGGGGTTAGATCAATATGTGTAATTTGTCCCGTGAATATTTATTTATTTATTTATTTATTTATTCACGCCCGTATCCCCGAAGATGTAGGCAGAGGTACAAAAAGTGTACCCACGATTAGCCGAAGATACTTGGTCTCACAAATGTGATAGGTGACAAGCCTATCGCTAATCGGGCATTTTCCAATCTAGGGCAACTTTGTGTTTATCAGAATCCTGAAAAACACTTTTTTTTAAGTGCCCGACCCGGGAATCGAATCCGGGACCACATGTGGTCAACGCCAACGCTGGACCGCTAGACCACAGAGGCGCTAGACCACAGAGGCAACAAGGCAACAATAACAAGATAAAATTAAAAATTTCAAAAATCTCACACATCCTCAGACCTCAGCCTTACTACATTGTGTACATATACCGCCATTCTGCTACATATTCATCATTTTAAGAGCAAAACGTGAAAAGACCTGATAATCTACGAAAGGGGATCTTGTAGCATCAGAGGGCCTACCATGAACTCTTATAATACTTGTCAAGTTCCAGGCAGTTCAACTATGAGTATTAACCTGTCAGGTTTTACGATCGTACCATGAACTAATTTTTGTTGAACTGCAATGCGTCGTCTTCTGGCCGGTTACATTATCTCTGGCAGAACATATCAAATTAACGTTGAGAAACACATAACTTGCCGATTTTTAAATTTTAGTATAAAGTTACTATTATTAATGCATTTTAATTAGAAATCTTGAATTTAAGAATACAAATTGGCAAAAGAGATCGAGTTTTAAGTTATTTAAAGTCTACGTAAAATATATGGAACATAAAGTAAACCACGTAATATTTGTTAAGCGGCCTCCATTAAAGAACGCAACTCTGGGAATATTACACATGACCTTGAACTGTTTAATAAAGACATTTATGTTATGAGCGCGGTTTTTAAATTTCTTGAGTACCTACGTCTTGATTTTTTGAGATTAGAGTTTTGGAATAGTTTGTGACTATTTTAAAGCTTAAAATTACACATTGATTTAATAAACGTGATTGATGTCGGAAGCAAAACGATCGTATGATATCAATATATTCAATGAACAATTGGAAGTTTTATGAGATATTTTGAATACTCATAAAGATATTGCAACGGGATTCAATAAAAGTGCACACTCAAAACATTAATTTTCATCACACATCTAAATTTATGTGTATCTCCTCTGTGGTGTAGTGGTCCGGTGTCGGAGTTGATCACATGAGGTCCCGGGTCGGACAATTTAACAAAATGTGTTTTTCAGTTTTCTGACAAAAGCAATGTTGCCCGGGATTGGAAAAAGGTCCCGGGTGGCGATAGGCTTTGGCTAATCGTGGGCACACTTGTTGTACCTCTGCCTATCTCTTTGGGGATACGGGCGTGAAGTAATTTTGGGCGTGAAGTGGAAAAAAAATATTTTTTATCTAAAATTAAAAATAAATAAAAAATGCTTTAAAAGTAAGTAAATATTAAATAATAAATAAATAACTTTAAATAGAAGTAATGAATTAGGAACTATATTTTATACTAATATCAATATTTTTCTAAAACACAGTTAATGTCAAATAATATGCAATATAAATTCCAAATAAGACTAGAGCAGTAATAATAAAAAATACCTACGTTTACAGTACATTTAAGACAAAGCAATCCAATAAAAGTTACTTTTTTCCACCTGCAAGTGACCGGCAATATTATGACACTTTAGCAGTTCAAATATCGATTTCGGTCTGACAAAAACACTTCATGGTACGCTAACGCAGGGCAGAAGTTGGTTTGAATAGTAAAACGATCGCTCGCCGGCATAGGTCACGTGGTCACTGACTGGCCTGTTAGATAACGCTTTCATGGTACGAAATAGCAGGACAGTTTAATTATCGGCTAAAATTGACCTGCTATAAGAGTTCATGGTAGGGCCGCAGGTTACTTTCCGAACCGAACCTCATGTGGTCAACGCCAACGCTGGACTACCAGACCACAGAGGTGACTAATGTAAATAATTATATACACACACACACACACACATATATATATATATATATATATATATATATATATATATATATATATATATATATATATATATATATATATAAAGATTAGAGGACCGCAGAGACAAATCACAAATTCATAAATATTCAAATAAAAAACGTATAAAAATTAAAAAAAAGTAATCAAGGAAAATTGATAAATAATTATACAAGTAAGGAAAGCACACAAATGCGTATAAAAACGAAAAATAAGTATACAGGTAAAGAAAGCATCAAAGCACGAAAGGCGGTTTATTTCTTAAGCTTTAAGCCTGAATTATCCCTTGTGACATTGAGGAATATGCTATAAAATTGAAATTGACTATCTACTTTTCTGCCAGACAGTTGGTAAAAGGCGAACTATTGGCTATACCTGTAATACAATCGTGACTACTAGGTGATAGAACTTGGCAGCATCTCACCCGGGTATGTGGTTGGTTACACCTACTCCAGCAGCATTGGCTCAACGCTTGTCATTGTCGTGTTCCGGTTAGGAGTGTAAGGTAGCCGGTAAACTTAAGCATGTTGATTGATACCCAGGCACTCGGATAGCAATACACAATTAACATATTTGGTGTCTATAGAGGATGGTTTCTCATTCCATCAGGAGAGCCATCTGCTTATTTTTTTTAACATGAGATAGCAAATATACATATAGGTCTCCTTATGGAGAGTCAATTTTATTTTAGTTAATAATAACTAAAATAAAATTGACTAAAATAAAAACCGGAAGAACAGAAATGTAAACGCATAAGCGTTTACATTTGTGTTCTTCCTGTTTCATTCTCAACAATAAATGAAACACCTAGATACAAGCGCCACTACCAGTTTTGCACAAGCCAAAGTTGATAGCCCTAGCGCGGCCGCCGAGCGTAGGTATGAAAAGTGAAGTACATAAATGAGATTGACTTCTGTTCCTATTTGTTTTGTGGTTGAACACTGGATTTTATGTAAAGAACAAGAGAGAGCTATAAATGTATTTATGGGGTTTAGGCTGTGAAAGAATAAACTGTGAGTAAAATAATTAATCTGTCCGACTTAAAAGGGGCATATAGGTCGATGACATCGTAAAAAAAGTAATGAAGTAATTCTCTTTGTAAAAATAAATATATCGTGGCATTTTAAAATGCTCAATTTTATTTTTCAGTTTCGATAAAATTTAGCGAAAAATTTAAATTGGTCAACACCACGTCGAGTTAGCGGCCGCGGCGTCTATGATATCGTTGCCACCTATATGACTGCCGGACATGTTTTGGCCGACATTTTATGTTGCCAAGAAATATTTTAAGAAATCCCATAAGATTATTTAGGGAATATTTATGTATCTGTAATCTGTATCCACTAAATAAAACCATATAATATTATTATATTAAGCTACCAAATAAAGCCTTTGTCGATCGAACAGGGTTTTTGGTCACGGTATAAAATTAGTTGAAGTACAGAAGTGTGTGTGTGTTATTTGGATAGTCGGCTAAAAAGAAAGGGAATTCAAATAGCTGAGTACCGCAATGTAATGCATGTCATTAGACCCGTATCTGTTAGAAAGTTACAATTAGTTTACATTAGACACGAGATTTCATTGTTATCGTACTCAAAAATTATATCCATCTTTAAATTATTATTTTTTTACCCGACTGCAGGAGGGTATTGTGTTTATCAGTCTATATATGTATGTATGTATGTATGTATGTATGTATGTATGTATGTATGTATGTATGTATGTATGTTTGTTCCTATGCGGCATTCTAGAGGCCAAACGCGTAGGCTGATTTTGATGATTCGCATGTCAATCGATTCGTCTTAACCTTGCGAATGTCACTAAAGACATGACATTTATTAAAACCCACCATGGAAACCACCAGGCGCCATCTTGTCAAAATTTAAAAAAAATATATTGATGAACAATATCATGTGGGGTATCGTTGAATAGGTATTTATTTAATGTATAGGACAACAAACAAGCAGACAACAGACATGACTTTAGTCATCTACACTTTACAGACACTAAAGTAGGAGCGTCGAACCTCTCAGCTAGACTACGGACGGACGGACGGACATAGCAAAACTATAAGGGTTCCTAGTTTACTTCGGAATTACTATACGATTGAATTTTCTCTAGTACTTAATTTCAATTTATGGCTTTATTTTTTTAACATACCACTCAACCGGTTTCACTTTTCCTTCTCTTCAGAATGTTGAGGATGTTCAGGATGTTGGAAAAGTGAATCCGGTTGAGTGATATGTTAAAAGTAAAGTCATAAAGTGAAATTAAGTACAAGTGAAAATTCAATCGTATAATATTAATGGAATTTCACCATGTGCCGACGTGGAAAGTACAAAATATACTTCGGGACTTTAAAAATAGTACAACCCAATCTTCCTCCTCCTCCTCCTTTTTTGGGAAGACGGTTACAAATAGTCAACTAGCACTATGAGTTATTATGACGGTCTCTTTTTACATTACTAAACTTACACTCTTATTATTAACTAAAAATATAAGGCTTGATTGAAAATTAAAAAACTTTCAATGCATTACTCTACTGTCAGATCATCTTTCTGTTCGTGTACATTGTTTTTTTTTTTTTTAATATTTTAAGTTAGCAAACAAATGACTCCCCTGATGGAAAAAGACCACTATCGCCTATTCACTTCAAATATACTAATGGTGCGTTGTAATTGCTATCTGTGTGGCGGAATGGTAATGCAAAGTTTATCGCCTAGTTTGCTCTTTAAACAAGCATTTACAAGCACTGACGCTATTGTGGCAGGAATAAATAAGGCCCTGGTGTTGAATCCGTACGAGAACTTGCAGACTTTACCACCAATAAATCGCGATGATAGTGACATGTTACGCCAATCGTTGGCCTTTCACGAACTGCCTCGCAAAATGGCAGATATTTTATTCTTTTCTAGCTGACTCGGCAAACGTTGTTCTGCCTTTTTGACTACTCTTATTTTTTTCTATATTTCTCACCTTTTAAACCTTTCCTGGACTTGAACAATTAATTCAAAACCAAAATTAGCCAAATCGGTTCAGCCGTTCTCGAGTTTTAGCGAGACTAACGAACAGCAATTGATTTTTATATATATATATACCCCATAGGTAGGACTCTCCCACGAAATACGTGATAAAGGATTTCAACCCAAAAGTTTCCAGATTGTGTAAATGACCAGAATATACATTTACACAATTACACTTACGTTCCGAGATCGGCTAATCCATGTTGGTCCGGTCCCCTTTTAAACATAGACCAACTGCCATTCTGCCAGGCAGGTTGTAAAAGACGACCGATTGGCCATACGTTTCACTACCATCGTGACCACTTGGTGGTAGGTCTGTAACGTTTCGCCCGGGTTTACGGTACCTCACCTATTCCTGCTGCAATAGCGTCAATGTTTCTCGTGTTCCTTGTTGGAGGGAAAGGAAGCCGGTAGACTTATGCGCGTGGCATTGCCATCCTGTCACACGGATTGCAACGCACCTTTAACATCTTAGGTGTCTATAGACAATGGTTTCAATTTCCACCAGGAGAGTCACCTGCTTGTTTGCTAAAATATAAAAAAAAATATTATATCAGTTCGTGTAGTCGTGCCTGCGCGTGCGCCGTGCTCACAATTATTATTATCTAACACATGACGTCATTTAGCCTTGCCGTTACATTATTATTAAGTTTAGTCTAATTGATAATCCAAACGCGACAACTGACGTGTTATAATACCTATTTCATTTTCGATTATAATTATTTTTAATCGATATCAAAAATAGTTTGGAAAATCTAAAAATACACTCACAAATAAAATGACCATATTGTTTGTATCATAAAACGGGATAAGGTTGATGTGAACTACTCAAGTTATAATAGTAATTTAAAAAATTAAACCGACTTTAAATATCAGTCAACTTCCATATCTCAATAACTTCTGAATCGATTTTGAGGAAACTTGACTTTTTCCAAAGTTGAAATACACCTTATCTAAATAAAAAAAAGAATTATCTACATACGATATCGACGTATGTAGCTTTCGTGAAATTCGCGGATATACATGCATATATTGACGAAATTTAGTACACGTGCTAATAGATCATCATATTCAAAATATTATCCAATTCCAAAAATATTACATACATACTTATTACATACATATTTACGCCGCGTTGGTACCGGCCTCCTTTGAAGAATAGGCCAACTGCTGTTCTGCCAGGCAGGTCGTAAAAGGCGACCGATTGGCTATCGAGTCATTAACATCGTGGCTACTAGGTGGTAGAGTTCTGCATTGTTTCGCCCGGGTCTGGTACCACCGCCTTACCTATTCCTGCCGCAATAACGTCAGTGCTTGTTGCTGTCGTGTTCCAGTTTGGAGGGTAAGGTAGCCGGTAAACTTATGCATGTGGCATTAGACCTTGCCACAAGATAGCAACGCACCATTAACATCTTTGGTGTCTATAGGTGATGGGTGACTCTTTCCATCAGGAGACCCATCTGCTTGTTTGCTATCTTATGATATAAAATAAAATAAATAATACATACTTATCAAACTGATAACCGCCTTTTTTTGTCGGTTGATAAATAATAGCAGTGATGTCTGTAGGATGTATTTATTTACGTATGGGGAACCGAAATTGAATATTAATGAATAATGAATAAATAATAATGATCGTTGGGACTCACAAATACTACAGCATTGGTTAAACCTGCTTATATTTCAGGTGACACCAGGTCAATTTATACAGTTTTAGTATACTTGTGATCTTAAAATTTGAAACTGTACTAAGTTAATTTTACCTGTCAATCAAACAACATTCGCTAGTTTTAGTTTTTAAAAATGTATTTTCTAATACTAATATGGACATGTTTCTGAATTAAATATTATTATTATTATTAATAATAAATACATATCACTGGACAATGACACGAATTGATCTAACCACAAAAGTAAGCAATTTATTTGCTTGTAGTATGGGTGTCAGTCAACGATACTAATACATAGATAGGTATATAAATACTCAAATAGATTTAATAAACACCAAAACCAAGAAATACAAACATTTATGCTTATTATATATTGTTCTCTGTCGGGAATCGAACCCGAGCCCCATTAATGCGTAGTCAGGTTCGTCAGCCACTCGACCAACGGCGCGGTCGTATTGTTAACTTAAATCTACCAAAAAAATTGAACATTTTCAGACAATTTGTTTTCCTATTGAAAATTAAAAATTTTAGCACAAATTTTGTGTTAGGCTTGAGTTCTGAGTGAACAATCGTCAAATTACATGAGATTGCCGACAACTTGGTATACAATTTAAATTTTTTCGTGGCGTCATGTGTGTTTCCCTAAAGCCGGGACGCTCTTCCGCTGAGCTAGTGTCGACAGGCTCGAGGCGGCGAAATTCTTCTTTGCTATATGATCGATTACGTCGATTGTACTGATCGCTAGCTATACATACGTATAACTAGTTAAATGAGTTCATCGTTACAGATGAAATTCACATTTATAATTTTGATCAGTACTTTCGTATTTCTAATTATTTTTGTGTTGTAGCACTCACCCCGTGCTTGGGAATCTGGAAAAATTTCCAGATTCCCAAGCACGGGGTGAGTGCTATAACACAAAAATAGTCATGTGTGTTTTTTGAAAACGGCAATTTTTACGTCCCTCAAATATACTCGGGTACACCGGGTATATTTGAGGGACGTAATCGACGAATTATCGCCTCTGTGATCTAGTGGTCCAGCGTTGGCGTTGACCACATGAGGTACCGGGTTCGATTTCCGGGTCGGGCATTTAAAAAAAATTGTTATTCAGTTTCCTGATAAATGCAAAGTTGCCCGGGATTGGAAAGTGCTCCATTGGCGATAGGCTTGCCACCTATCAAATTTGTGGGACCAAGTATCTTCGGCTAATCGTGGGTGCACTTGTTGTACCTCTGCCTACCCCTTCGGGGATACGGGCGTGAAGATACTTACTACACCGGTGCAGTATTGTTTAAATTGGGACAGTCCAGCGGGACGTATGGTCACAATATGCTCATTTGATTGTAAATAAAATGCGTGAGAAATAATTAAAAAATCGGCCAAGTGACTAGCACTTGGTCGATTTGCCGCCGGCCGCACTTGGACTCGCGCATGAAGGGTTCCGTACCATCATAGCAAAAAAATACGTAAAAAACACGTTTATCGTATATACCCCTTAATATTTTCATTTTTTTTATTTTTAGTTTTTGTTGTTATAGCGGCAATGGTAACACAATTTGTGAAAATTTCAGCTTTCTAGCTATCAGGGTTTATGAGGTACAGCCTGGTAACAGACAGACAGACGGACAGACAGACAGCGGAGGCTCAGTAATAGGGTTCCGTCTTATCTTTTAGGTACGGAAAAAAAAACTTGAGAGGTGTCAAGGGACACCCGGATGGAACGAAGTTCCTATTATTATTATTTACAAAAAACCTGTATACACTCAACAAAAATATTCGTCGCGACACCACACTGTTCAATGCGAAATAGAAATGAAAATATCTGGCTTGCTTTCTATAAGAGAGAGAGAAAGAGACAGAAAAACATCCGCGCGCCGCACAGCTTACAATACCTTACTGTAGCAAAAAGTGTCATGACAACTTTTCGTAAGAATTTTTTCCGTCTAGCCCCTTTTCACAACGCGCGATAAGGAACTTCGTCCCAAAAATAAAATAGATTTAAAACATATATTTACAATCATTTAAATTAAGCTTACGCTGAAGTAATTTCGAAATAAATGCGTTCGATAGATCCCCTGCTATGTCGTTACTATTAACGATTTAGCAATGCAATTCATAAGTAGGATACTAAAGCATTCACGCCATAAATCATACAACTTGGCAACATGATAACTTGTAGTTTCCTCGATAAAACACATACTACTGGACAAAAAGGAAAAAAAAGGGGTAAAAACTTAACGAAAAGTCATCAGTTTTTAAATAGTTTTCTTCAAGCTTCTTCAAGCACGCAATGTTATAGAAAACATAACATATACACTTTATATCTTTAAAATATGTACAATTTTTAATGATAAACAGGAAATATCAAAATCCGCACTCGTATCGTCCATTCTAGTCAGAACCATCACGGATTTTTTTTTTGCAAATCTATTAATGTCTTGGATTAATAAAAAAAAAACAATTGTATGTATGTAAAAAAATTAATATTACGTGGATTTTTCAGGTTATAAACAAAGTATGAATATTTTTTAACTTTTATGGCGTGATCTTGTTAAGTATATATATAAGAAAGGCTCTACGAAACGAAAAAATTTTACGACAATTATTTAAAAAATTTTTTTCATTTACAATTAAGACGGAAGTACGAGTAAATTTTGTTAGTTAACAATCGTTTAACTTGTTGAAAAAATTACTTTAAGTAAAATTTTCAACGGGAATAAATTATTTATGGTGTTTAGAATACATCATATATTTTTCAAATTTAAAAAAGAATATTCAAGACCTTAAATAAATTAATTTATGTGTCGTACTTGGTTTTGAGGCCATGCCATAATTAAAAATGTTTATTAAATGCGGATAAGTTAAGGAGTTGATATAGAATCTTAAGGAATATATTAAACTTTAAGGTAATGACTAATGACTAAAAAAAACTATGTATGAAGTCTTGCTCGTGTTCTTTGTGTTATGAAAATACAAAGACGCGCGGCGCCGGGCGTCGACGAGTAAATTCGCGCCTTGACGCTCTGTTGGAGTCGAGCGAATTGCATAAAATCACAATGATTCTAAAGAAGTTTCACTTCAATAATGTTTGTTTCGGATTTGACCGTGAGGTAGGGAGTGTAATAAGGCTGGCAACACTCACTGGCGACGCCGTTGGCGGTGGCGAGTGCGGGCGGCGCGGGGCGCGTGCGCATGAACTTCTTCATCCCGCCCGCTGCCGCATCCTGCTGCACGGACACCGGCGCTCACACCCCGCCTGCCGACAAAACTAACTTGTACACACTAATACATAAAAAGGCAAGAAATTGGATACTTTCCATCCTCGGCACTTGGTGAAACTGTATTTTGAAAATCGTAAAAAAATATATAAAATCGTAGGAAAGTCAAAACTGTACATTGAATATTTTTTTTAAAGAATACTTGGGGCGTTATCTACAATCGATATCGAAGCCAAAAATACAGTTTTTAGAATTTTTGTCTGTTTGTATGTATGTATGTCCGGGGTAAACTCAAAAAGTACTGCATGGATTTACTTCATATTTTGCATGAATATTACTAACAGGTCGGGTCAACATATAGGCTACATATTATTACGCTATCACCTACGGGGGAGGAGCAGTGTGGAGTAATCGAAGTCCGCGCGGACGAAGTCGCTAGCAACAGCTAGTTACAAATAAACTCACTTGTACTTCCAGTTCAAACATTTTTTTTATAGAGTCATCACGTAGACTATACCTACATTAGATACTATATAGTCATCATATACCCTTTGTGTACCCATCTACTCACTTAGTATAATTGTAAAATATTTATTATTCTTGTATTTATTGGTACCTACGCAATAAAGTGTATTCATTCATTCATTCATTCATATATACCATTGACGTTGTTTGTCGGCTAGGGTACCCGTCCGCAATGCCCCATCAAGAACTTCGTTCCAAAAAATGATTCCGAGGAACTGATAGGCTGAAGAAGGAACCCTTTTAGAAAGTCGGTTGAAAAGTGATTTGCCAATACGATACCGGCTTCTGAAAATTTTTTTGACTATTCTCTTAAAAATCGCGATATCACAGCTAGGTAGCATGTGCCCAGTAAAATCGGATGAGGTAAAACAAGTGACAACATGGTTTAATTTAATTTTTTGGTGAAACTACTTTACAATACACTTGTACTTTTATTCCACTATAAGTATCCACTAAATTATTTAAATTAATCGACAGGTTTCGTTTTTAAAGCATCTTCAGTACCTCTACCATGAGTTACTATAGAAAAATTACTGTAGTCGATCGTGCATAAACAAGCACCGAATAGATTTCAATAATTGTTGTAAATGAGTCAGTAAAGTATTTTTGGACTCGCTACAGTTAGCTCAATACCATGGAGTAGGTTTATGCGGTCATGTTGGTACACGGTTAATAATGTGTCTAACTTCAAACCGAATAAAACTATCTCATTCCAAATTCACTCAAAAGACAGAGGAAGCTACATATCCGAAAAAAAGTGTTCGTATTTAAAAGTAACCCTGCTAATTGAAAGCGTCTTCTTTTTCAGGAATAGATAGAAGATTTTAAATTTATATTGGTTTTATTCAATCAAAGAAGTTTTATTTTAAATTCTTTTCCCTTTCATTCGTTATTTTGACATATTGGTTGGACGTTTGCTCTTGTTGTTTTTTCAAAGTTTTTTTTTTTATTTTTTATAAACTACAATGCGTTCCAGTGCTTCGTAATTTCAGTGAATGGTGAAGTACATGGAAATCTATGTTTCATACATTTTTATTTTATTCGGAATAGAAACAATTTTTATAGCTACATAAACATACTATTATTCAATTACATGTTTTTACGTAACGAAACTAATCAAAAATACAAATATTTACTTTATTTAAACATTTAGAGATTGTGCAGGAAATACAAAAAAAAAGAAATTATTAAATACAGTGCTAGGATTTTGTATGTTTGTTCGCCAGTTTTGTGACCTTTTCTAAAAATACTTTGTTCTAATTGGCTCTCAAGTGGATAGTTGAAGTAAGGGAATGCGGTTTTGAGTGCCTGATATCTTTTATCTTCCAGACATTATTTATTTTATCAAAATGTAACTCAAAATATCAAAACACTATGGGATGGTAATGCTTTCACGCTGTAATTTGCAAGTGAAACAGTTAACTTGCCTCGATACAGTATTTCTCACTGTCATCTGTCAAATTTGTGATTCATGGTACGGAATTTGTATGCCAACAACTAGAATACTTGAGTCGCTAGAGTTATGAATTCGATAGGTTTTTTACACATTGACTTATGGTACCGATTTTAGTCTTTCAAGTGACCGCCAGTGGTGCTGCACAGTTTTCCATACAAACATTTTTCACCGTCGCTAGCGAGAACAATAGTTAATAACTCAGGGTAGCGGTACAGGACGTGATATTGTGTACTTACTCTTACTTACTTGGTACACAGTGTACTTGGTACTTATAGTGGAATAAAAGTACAAGTGGGCTGTAAACTAGTTTCAACAAATAATAATGGGATTTCACCAAGTGCCGACGATTGAAAGTGTAAAATTCACTAATTTTTTGAAACGAAGGTCTAACTACTTACTAACCTAACCCAACCCGGAAAAAAGTCCGTAACATTTAAAAAAATCGTAATCTATACATATAATAAAATCGTCGGAAAGTCAAAACTGTACATTGAATATTTTTTTAAAAGAATACTTGGGGCGTGATCTACAATCGATATCGAAGCCAGAAATATAGTTTTTAGAATTTTTGTCTGTTTGTCTGTATGTATGTCCGGGGTAAACTCAAAAAGTACTGCATGGATTTACTTCAAATTTTGCATGAATATTACTATCAGGTCGGGTCAACATATAGACTACATATTATCACGCTATCACCTACGGGGGAGGAGCTGTGCGGAGTAAACGAAGTCCGCGCGGACGAAGTCGCTGGCAACAGCTAGTAGTGGAATAAAAGTACAAGTGTATTGTAAAACTAGTTTCAACAAATAATAATGGAATTTCACCAAGTGCCGACGATTGAAAGTGTAAAATTCACTAATTTTTTGAAACGAAGGTCCTTATGGGGCGTTGCAGAGGGATACCACAGCCGAAAAAAAACGTCCGTAATATTAAAAAAATCGTAATCTTTTTATAATAGGGACTTCGTATTTGGTGTTCCACAACACCATGTGGTGTTTTTTCTTGATCGTTTACTCGATTTGCAGTAACTTAACTTTATATAAAGGCGAATTTCCACACAATACGAAAGCATTCCTCGTCATTTAGAAAACATTACATTGCACAAGCAATCAGTTGATTTTCTTGTTCGAATACCCGTATGTTAGTTCATTTTTTATCCGATAGAACATAATTATAAAAGCATTAGCGCATGCACTGGCCATTATTATGCGATTCGTATCACGTTATGAAACATCGGAGGTTTTCATAAGGCCGGCATGGATGGTATTCCGTATATGTCTGAGCGAATAGAAATATTAGGTGTTGGGGCTGGTGCCGAGTTATGATTAGAATATGAAGGACGACCCATATAACATGCGCTGTGCTGGAAATAGCACTGACGACGCCTTATATCAGTAAAGCCCCGTTTTCACTTTTGATTAGTGCAAGTGCGAGTGTTTAATGCAGGTGCTTAGTATTAAGCAAAAAATACGTGAAGACAGCCGTTGATCTGAGTGCTAAGTGTGAGTTTTTCTTTTCGCATTCGATCGTGAGCGCGTTTGGAGTTTTCTAGGAATTTGTATGAGACTTGTACAGCGCCACCTAGTGGTAAACTGGTTTCTCACGTTTACCACTAGGTGGCGCTGTACAAATCACATACAAATTCCTAGTAAACTCCAAACGCGCTCACGATCGAATGCGAAAAGAAAAACTCACACTTAGCACTCAGTGCGAGTAATCGGTATTCATCGTAGTAAAAGTGAGTAGATGCTGATTACTAATCACTCGCAGGGATCAACTGCTGTCTTTACGTATTTTTTGATTAATACTAAGCACCTGCATTAAACACTCGCACTCGCACTGCACAAAGTGAAAACGGGGCTTAATGGATCTCTTTAGTAATAGTATTGCGGCGCCGCTGGTTTGTACCGCGGAAAGTTCATAGTGATGGAACCAACGGGCCAGCTTCTTGTCAGATGACGTCATAACTGTGGAGGTTGATGAAGTCACACAAGGGCAAGGAAGGGGAAAATGAAGATCTTCCCAGGCAGGCAAGGTGTACTGCCTGGGGACCGAAGTCTGTTTGAGAAGCGTTGAAACTTGTATATAGTGTTACAAGATAAATGATTGTGATATCGCGATTCAGGATTTTATTTTGAATTTCATTTTTTCCATTTGTTATTGATTTTTGTCCATTTTTTATATTTTTTTCTTGTAGCGTTTGTGATTGTTTGAGCCGTTACAGTATCTTCACGCCCGTATCCCAGAAGATATAGCCAGAGGTACAATATGTGCACCTACGATAAGCCGAAGATACTTAGTCCCACGATGTGGTGTTAAAACAAAACTGTGTAAAAAAGGATATTATAAAATCTCAGATTATTTAGAAGATAAAAAATCCTGGGATTGATTGCTCCTCATACCGATCTCATATATATTTTTTGTAATATTGTGATATTGTAAAAAATTGATGATATGAAAAAAAGACAAGCCCGCTGAGTTTCTTCCGCCGGATCTTCTCAGTGTGTGGCCGCGTTTCCGATGCGGTAGTAGTTTTAAAAAAAATATTTTGTGTCAAAGTAACTTGTAAAAAGTTTTATTGAATAAAGTATTTCTGATTTCTGATAGGTGGCCAGCCTGTCGCCAACCAGAAACTACGCTAATCCCGGGCAACTGCAAAAAAAAATATTGATTTGCCTGACCCAAAACGCCGACTTCGAACCACTAGACCACAGAGGCGATTATTATTATATTTATGGATCTCTTTATAAAAAAATATCTTGCCTAAAATTCTTCATAGTGAAAGTAAAGAGAAGCTCCATACAGATTTACCTGACGTCCTCCACATTCATGATTCCCTTTAAACCAATTCAAAAGGTTTTAAGACTCACTGATACCGACTTCGGACAGTATTTAATCATTATAACATACTAGCTGTGCCCGCGACTTCGTTCGCGTGAAAAAAATTCTAAATTAAAAACCCGCATAGTTCACGTTCCCGTGGGATTTCCGGGATAAGAACTATCCTATGTCCTTTCTTGGGTCTCAAACTATATTTGTACCAAATTTTATTCAAATCGGTTCAGCGGTTTAGCCGTGAAAGCGTAACAGACAGACAGACAGACAGACAGACAGACAGACAGACAGAGATACTTTCGCATTTATAATATTAGTATGGATTTACCCCGTGTTGGTCCCGGGCTCCTTTGAAGAATAGGCTAACTGCCGTTCTGCCAGGCAGGTCGTAAAAGGCGACCGATTGGCTATGCGCCGGCCGAACCCGGTCGAGATATTGCAGAACTCTACCACTTAGAAGTTACGATGAATTGTAAATTAATAATAATTATTAATTTTTTGTTTTTTATATCATAAGATAGCAAACAAGCAGATGGGTCTCCTGATGGAAAGCGTCAACCATCGCCTATAGACACCAAAAATGTTAATAGTGTGTTGCTATCTTGTGGCAAGGTCTAATGCCACATACATAAGTTTACCTTCCAAACCGGAACACGACAGTGACTAGCACTGACGCTATTGCGGCAGGAATAGGTAAGGCGGTGGTACCTCGCCACAAGATAGCAACGCACCATTAATATCTTTGGTGTCTATGGGCGATGGTTGACTCTTTCCATCAGGAGACCCATCTGCTTGTTTGCAATCTTATGATATTGAAATAAAGCATATGGCTCTGGATTAATTGTCGTCAAAAGGGTTACAAAACTTTGTCTTCCCGTATTAATATTTAGATAGATTAAAACTGTTGGATTTTTTTATTGTATTTTATTACTTGTCCGTTATTATTTCTTTGTTATTTTTTTAAAATTATTATTTCAACAAGAGTGACAAGAACAACATAGATTATGTATGTGTACATTTTTATTAGCGCCGACTGAACTAACACAATGATACGCCATTGTTGGAAAGAAAGCCTTGCCATCACAAGACAATAGCGAGTGCCCTTGGAAGTTGGAACTCGTGTTCACACTCGGACACTATTGTTATATGTTTTACTGGTCGTGGGTTTCAATCGGCAGACACAATGTTAAAAGCATATAATATAAAGCAAGAAGACGGTCTTTCCTGACGATGAGACAACCGTCGTCTATAGTTTTTTCCGTGGGGTGGGGTAGGGATCAATGGGCAATATTAAATATTTTTCCAATAGCTAGGAGGTTGAGATCTGCAGTCTCACCCTTGTTTTGTACCAGGTACTTCATACCACCGCCTACCCTATTCCTGCCGTATATCATCAATGGTTGTTACTGCCGTGTTCCAGTTTGAAGGGTAAGGTAGCCGATAAACTAATGCTTGTAATATTAACATACCGTCACACAATTAGTAACGCATCATTAAAATCTTTGGTGTCTATAGGCGATATTTGTCTTTTTACATAATGGGAGCAATGTTTTTTGCTATCTTATGGTATAAAATGCTAAAATTAACTTTGGTGAAGTCTTTGAAATTAAATACTACTACTGAAGGCATTTAGGATATGGATGTCAGTAAAGTTTTTGTCTATCATGTATATTATAGCACCGTATCTCGCTAGTTTATTTAATTCAAATTCAAATTCAAAATGTCTTTATTTCGTAGGTAAAATTTTTACACTTGAAATATGTCAGTAATTAATAGTTTATGCAAAATAAGGTAAATTAAAAAAAAACAATACAATATCATAATACAAATAACAAAATAAAAAACAAATTAAAATATACTTAATTGGACACATCATCCCAAAAATACATTACTATGTACCCAATGCACAGATATCTTATTTGTTTATAAATACAACTTATCAACACCCAACAGCAACATGTAAATGAAGGTAGATAGTTATATTTAGAAATATGTATAATAATTGTATTGCTAAAGAAGTTTTCAGGATTCAATAAAAATTGCTAAAATTATACCTCCATTTTTTAAAAAGGACAAAAATATGTTTCGAGTAATTTCAGATCTGTATTTATATTAATAGTTTTGCGCAACGTTTTTGAAAATTTTATTTACAATCAGATTCATTCATTTCAATCAGATTGTCTATTTTAATTCTAAAAGTTGGTTACACCCTTATTATTTGTTCTGTGTATTATACAATCATCTATATGGTTTGTTAAATGATCTGCAACCAATACAGCTGTGAGGCTGGTAACTTAAATTATGAAAACATGGTAAAATTCAAATGACGCGATCAATATTTTTGCGACTTTTTGAAGCATTTGACAGTGTAAATCATCAAATTCTTTTTAAAAATTAAAATAATGTAGACGAAGTGATGTAACTTTGCAATTGCCATACTTAAAATATAGAATACAAACGGTTCGGAATATTAAGTCTAATTTAAAGGCCTACATATACATATGGGTACACCGCAAGCTTCAATTCTGGGATCACTTCTATTCTTTATCTATCTGAATGGTTTAACACTTGCAACAAAGGATATGTGTGATATTATTTTATTTACAGATACCTTGAATGTTTAAAGTAAATAGATATAATTCAGATCTCTAGAAAATAAACAGTGCTCTTCTGCAAATTTTAAATTGGGTCCCTATCAGTAATTTTATTAAGTACCTCACCAAAACAAAATTCATAATATTGTTATGAACTAATTCTTTTATGAATATTTAAATACTTTTTTGATTATTAAAGTACGTTTCAAGGTGAAAGGCTCAGAATGTGCGATTTCCGGGCATCTGCCCAGGCTCTAATACAATAATATAAGCCGCACTAATGCGTCATAGGAATATTAATTTTACATCTGCTACGTGGCGTTGAGTTTAAAAATATGTAAATTAATTTACGAGTTCTTCTACTGTCATCTAGATGTGAGATCAAAGTTTGATCTAGAAGAACACGGAGATATTTATATTTAAGTCCATTGTGTTATTCAATTTATTCTTTTTAAAGGGAAAGATGGACAAATAGCTAATGTGAAACTTTTTAATTTTATCACCAACGTTTCGTCAACTTTGTTGACTTCTTCAGGGTTCTACAATGAGAAACATGTTAACAATTTATTAACATTGTTTTAGATTACAAAATATTTATCTTAATGCATGAATTTACATATACAAGTTCAATAGTTACATTATATTTACGATAATTACATAATGTAAACGGAGATATTTTAAACAGGTAGCACGTGCAAGGGAGATGCACTGACACGGGGGGTTACAGTTGTTTTTGCAAGAAAGTGCCATAATTACACAAATAACAATAGATATTAATACAGGGAAATAAATCTATACATATAATAAAATCATAGGAAAGTCAATGTATGTCTGGGGTAAACTCAAAAAGTTCTGCATAGACTTGCTTCAAATTTTGCAGGAATATTACTAACAGGTCGGGTCAACATATAGACTACATATTATCACGCTAGCACAGCTAGCACGCTAGCTGTTGATTCTGGTTTACAGAAGTTACAGTGGTGGGAACGAGAGGTGGGCCCATTGCCCTTTAAAAAAAAAAAATATCACGCTAGCACTTACGGGGGAGGAGCTGTGCGGAGTAAACGAAGTCCGCGCGGACTAAGTCGCGGGCAACAGCTAGTATAAAACACAAAAATATATTTATGTATATTCATTACTATACATTAACGCTTATTCTTTTTAGGGTTGCACACCTCATAAAAAAAACGGAATCCTTACAGATTCACTTCGTTGTCCGTCTGTCAAGACCTACCTCAAGAACGCATAGAGGTATCGAGTTGTTTATATCAAATGCTCGGGTTTACGGTCCTCTCAGCTGTGCAAGTGCAGTGCTATGCGCGATCAAAAAATATGACGATTTATTTATTTATTTATTTATTTATTTTACATAAACAAAAATCCACAGCTTAATTTACAGAAAATACTTACAGTACTATATACATTGAACATTAGCCAATTACGGATTTTTCTCTGTTTTCTGATCATATTATGACGTAGTTAATTAGGTAGTAAATAATTATTAATAGAAGCGGAAAGTTACAAAGCTGGGAATTTAAAATTTAAAAATAATAATAATAATAAGAGAGAAAATTATAAAAGAAAATAACATATTTATACAATTAAAGATAATGCAGTAAAAAACAAAAGAAAATCATTACAGCATCAGAAATACGTTAGCGTTTGTTTATGTACGTGCGTGTGTGTGTGTGTGTGTGTGTGTGTGTGTGTACGTGTTAGGTGTGTGCGTGTGTGTGTGTGTCTGTGAGAGAGAAAGAGAGAGTGTGTGAGAGTTACATATATAAAGCATCAATTTAAGGTAGATGGAAAACGATTAGTTATATGGAAAGTAACAGGATTCGTATAGATACGGTGCGAACTAAGTACGCATAAACTTGCAAAAGAAAGAAGATAACGATATAAAATTCTAAAAATGTACCTAGTGTTAGAAATAATACAGAAGTTTCATGTATAATATTTAATTCACTTTGCACTTATTGAATCTTAGCGTTTATGTGTGTTCTTGTCGGCCGTTCGTTTCACACTGATCCCCTCTACACGTTTTTATGCCTTTTATATTGTTAGGACTGCGGCCTAAATCAATTATTGCAACACAGATGTTCAAAACAACGACACAGCTGACAACTAAAAATATTCTGAATTACAAGAACGTACATTAATTCCACATTTCTAATAAATATTAATATAGTAACAAATAGAGTGGTTTTACAGTCGGCCTTTCCTGATTTTTCTTTCGCGTCCCGCGAAATAATGCAATATTGAGAGGTCTCACTATTATAATAATTATCACATAGGCACCTTATTAACATTAAAATCAAAATTAAATTATTGCCAAAATCATCCAATACTGAAGCCCCACATGTCTTCAATATTTACCTGTGCAAGACCCCCTTTATGTTCTTGCACAGTCAATACATAATTTCACAATATTACTAGATTTATTTATTAGTATACATAATTTATAGCTTAAATACTCTTAAACTATAACTCTGTGTGGCCTCCGACATATCCACAACAAAGTAAATAATATTGAAGCCCCATACATGTCTTCAATATTTACCTGTGCAAGACCCCCTTCATGTTCTTGCACAGTCATAAAATAATTTATCTATACTATAATTATATTTACAGACTATAACTACTAAAACTAAGTATTATATGTGGCCTCTGTCATATCCACATTAAATACTCTTAGACTATAACTCTGTGTGGCCTCAGACATATCCACACAAAGTAAATAATATTGAAGCCCCATACATGTCTTCAATATTTACCTGTGCAAGACCCCCTTCATGTTCTTGCACAGTCATAAAATAATTTAGACTATAACTCTGTGTGGCCTCAGACATATCCACACAAAGTAAATAATATTGAAGCCCCATACATGTCTTCAATATTTACCTGTGCAAGACCCCCTTCATGTTCTTGCACAGTCATAAAATAATTTATCTATACTATAATTAGATTTACAGACTATAACTACTAAAACTAAGTATTATATGTGGCCTCCGTCATATCCACATTAAATACTCTTAGACTATAACTCTGTGTGGCCTCAGACATATCCACACAAAGTAAATAATATTGAAGCCCCATACATGTCTTCAATATTTACCTGCGCAAGACCCCCTTCATGTTCTTGCACAGTCATAAAATAATTTTAATACATATATCCAATTACATCATTTCATAATATTACTAGATTTATTTACGAGTATACATAATTTATTTTAGTTTCATATTCTTATTAATGAAATATTAAATAAAATAATTAAACGCTCCAATCTCTACCTTCATCAGAACTTTCTACGATAAACCAGCCAAAGACAAATTTTGAGAAAACACCAGTAAAGGGCTTTCCTCTAAGGCCCGCTTGCACGCAAATCTTGAGTTAAATAAATAACTCCGAGTTAACCAACTCGAAGTTAATTTGTTGCTTTTTTAACTCGGGGTGTATCTTGCACGAACAGAAATTAACCCAAGGTATACTAACCCAACGTTTTAACTCTGCATTGTGGTGTTTCTTTCTGTCAAATCCAAAATTCATCCGCTGTTACTACCTGCGGCTAAATACAAAAGTTTTTTTTTTTTTTTTTTCTCTTTCGCATATTTTGCTTATTATATCCTTTTCTTACGTCATATGGCCTAATGTGGCGTTTTGGGGGCTTTATTGTAAAACCTAAGCGTCAGCTTCATGACTCGTGTTAATAAAATAATAACTTCGCATTTTATAATCCGTGTTATTTTCTATAAAGATGGAAAAAATCTCATTTACGTGGCCCAAGTTTTACAAGTAGTGACAATTCTCTTCTTTGTGATATATCAAAATTAAAATTAAAAAAAACTGATGGCGCTAATCTTCCCCAAAAGTAAAAGTTTTGGCTAGAAGTAAGTTCAATGCTTTGTCTATCTGCAAATTAAAATGACCAATTTGTTCCGCAACTCTTCTATTGAAAAAAATCCAAATCAATATATTCGACAATTTTTTCGTTATCGTCAGAATACAAAAAGTCACTCACAATTGAATAAAAGATAATTAAATTGTAATTTCTTATCAAATACACAACTAAATGCGGTATAATCTCACAATTTTGTCGTTTTTAACCCAGAGTTAGAAATTTAACCGCCCAACTTTGGCGGGTTAAATATTTATCTCTTTAACCTATGGTTTGGTGTTAACTCTTGTCAGTGCAAGAAAAAATAAAAATATAACCCTGCGTTAGCAGCCAACTCAAAGTTAAACAATTCAACTCTGGAACGCGCAAGCGGCCCTAAGAGATATTGGCCATCATAGCTAACTTTCAGTATTAACCATCGCACTCCCTTTTGTATAACCCAGCGATCTCCAATACTTGTTTTCGTATAAAGCAAACCTGTTTTTAACCCCCGATGCAAACGAGTAGTTCTGTAAGTTTCAGGTGTGTATATATATATATCTCTCTCTCTCTCTGTGTGTGTGTGTGTGCGTGTGCGTGTATGTGTGTGTGCGTGTGTATGTATGTGTGCGTGTGTGCGTATGTATGTGTGTATCTGTGTATCTGGCCGTGGCATCGTAACGCCTTGGCAGATGATCCGATTTGCTTGCTTTTTTTTTTTTTTTTAATTGAAAGCCTTGTTTTGCGAGATGTTTCTTAACTATGATTCAATAGAGTATTCAGCCGTTTCCAGACCACCAGTTCTTTTCGAATTGATGAAAGGAACTAGGCAACTTGTAAGGGCTTTATTAATACTAAATTTTGTATTCTGTTACCTTTTGATATTGCAATTACATGGTAACCTCGACCTTATACTTTAAAGTCATCATTTTGAAGATTATCAGCATCGATTTAACTGGCAATTTTCGTATATAAATAACAGATTTTCTTAATATTGCAAGCCACTTTTTAACGTCTTTCTGATATCCGTTTGTACAAAAACTTGGTAGACTTATGAATGTTTAGTAACAATGCAATACTATTTTACCATCTAACCGAGTTCATGACCTAGCCTGAACGTAGGGACTGGAATTCTCTGATGCAGAGTTTTAACAAGACAATGTTGTTTGAACTCATTAGTCTTGTTGCAATATGTACTAAATCTGATTAATACCCATGATGCAAGGGCCTGCAGATGGTGCTGGAAAGTGCTACTGAAATTCTCGCGCAAAATTTAGAAGAGTTTGACCTCGATGGATTTTTGATGACGTGTAACATATTATAATGTCGAAGATCTTAAAATTGAGCTGTGAGGGTGCCATTGTAACTCAGATAGAAATTGCTAATATAGAGTAGAAGTTGTGAAGTCATTCCATTTGTTACCTAAGTTCTTTCTCGTGATTATAAGGTTCTGAAGATTGAGCCGGAAAAGTTTCATTGGAACTTCAAGAATCGAGATTCAAATGCAATTACAATTAACTGCTAACCAATACGAAGTAATGTTTTTGAATTAGAGTTTAATTATATTGTATTAACAAGTACCTTAGCGCTGGATGATTTTTAGGATCTGATGGTGGAACTTGAAGGTAACTATGAGGTCTTCTAAACTAAATATGATAAACTAGCCTAAATTGGACTCTTTTTTCTGTTTGGATAAATACTCTAGTGCTAGACGATTTCTAGAGTTTCATGATAGGACTGGAAGTAAGTTATGGGAACTTTGGAATAAAATAGAGCAACACCATTGAATTTGGTATCGCTTTAGTTTGATTCGTTATTATAAGGACTTTGGAGAGGGATGGCTTCCAGTGCCTGATGGTAGAACTGGAAGATATATCTGAAAACTCCTAAGCTAAACCAGGTTTACCCCATTAAGTGGGGACTAATTCGTATCTGAATAATAGGAATTGAAAGTTAGTAACAGGGACTTCTAAGCTATACGAGATAAACTCACTGAGTTTGGACACATTTGTTGTTTTGAGAAATATCCTGGTTCCAGATAATTTCTGTAGCCCTATGACGAAGCAGGAAGGAGGTTATGGAAACTTTGAGCAACGTCATCAATTTTTGGCTTATTTGGTTCGTTCTAATAAGAACTTTAGAACAGGATGCTTTCCAGTGTTATGATAGGGCTGAAAAAAGGCTATGAGAACTTCTAAGCTAATTTAGATAAACCTATCGCGTGTAGGGTAGTTCGGTTTATTTTGGTCAACAATTAGGCGCCGGATGTTTTACTGAGCTATAATAATGAAGGAACTGGAAGCTGGCCATCCAAGATTGGGCTGATATAGTAAGCCTTTATTACCAGGAGATTTGCAGGGTTTGATAATGGAACTAAAAGTGGCCATGGAACTCCTGGACTAAACAAAAAAGCCTATTGAATGTCGTCTTATTTGTTATACTTTTACATACACTCTGAATCAAAAAGATTTCCAGAGTGGAGCTGCAGACCATCGGAACTTTGCAATAAAACAACTAAAGCCTATTGAGTAAGGAAACGTAGTAACCTTAACCTGATGCTGCAAGATCCCCTTTCGAAGATCATCAGGTCCTTTCACGTTTTACTCTTAAAATGATGCATATGTAGCAGAATGGCAGCCTGAGGATGTGTCTGAGATTATTGATTTTATCTTGCTACTATACAATCATTTCTTTTTCAATTATATTGTTTCTATCTGGGTATTGTATTACGTTTACAATATTTTGTAACATTGAATCGCCGCGATGTACTGTCGAGATATCAATTCGAGAGACATAAGACGTACATTCAAGATATTTAGTGTAAGATCTAATGGATTACGACTCAAAGCATGGACATGGAAGACCAGGTCTATAAATTATATTAAAAGATATTCCTGCATCATGCTGATATATATACTGGTATATACAAAGCTGTTTTTTTTTTGTTTGTTTTTTTTTTTTCAAAATATTATTTTCTAAATCAATATTTCGCTAAATGTCCTATTCTACGACACAGTTCACATTCTTTTTTTTTTTTTAGTTTGATTGAATTCAAAGGAAGGGTGTATATCCTCACTACAATTATAACAATTAGTTACCCCTTCTGTACTAAAATTAAGTGATATTTGTCTATTGGGTCTTAATCGTATATTTATATATTAGGTACTAGCTTGCATAGGCATAATGGTATTCTGTTCTTTTAATACATTTTACGTTTCTTACAAAAACAAGAGTTTCTGGCTCTGTGAACTGTGCTGCTTCTGCACACTGGTTTTAACAGAAAGATCTTCTGTTTCCTCACAAGATACAACCAATAGCATTTGTACCAGGAGGTACAGTTGGCGGTAGATGAAAGGGCTCCTCAGTTCTTACCCCCTGACTGCGTTGTTGCGTCGGCATATACAGGCTGCGGCCACGTCCCCGTGTAGGGGTATGGCAGCTACGTCTATCTCGCCGTCTTGGCGAGGAGTGCGCGTGAGTGCGCCTTACTCGCTTGTGCCGAGACGTACGGCTTTGGTGGTGTCGCGGCCGAGGCCTCCGCTTCCCACTGCTAGTCGAGGATATCGAAGAATCTGAGCGTTGAATCGCGCTAGTTTGTTTTCGTGTAACTTGACCTTTGCCCATATTGACTTACTGAAATGAAATTAATACTCCAAACAGTAAAATGTAAAAATAAATATCTCCTCTGTAAATAAGTCAATGTAGATTTAAGTAAATATATATTTTTTTTTCATCAGTTGGAAGTGTAAAAATAAGCTAAGATTTTAACACAGATTCAGTTTAAGACTGAATCCGTTATTATTAAAAGTATTTATATTTGACTACTTTTTATATATTTGTTTAACCCTTTTGGTATATTGCCCAGAACATAATATAATATTGGATGTTATTAATGTTTGAACTCTCTAGCATGCTAAAAGTTTTTTTAATAAATAATAAAATAACTAGGTGTTGTACAACATAAATAATTAATTAAAATGCTAATATTTCAATAAATTATCCTTACTTGATTTGTGTTCTGTAAGGAATATGTACATATTCAATACTTCATTATATTAACCGACGTAATATTTAATTCAATTAAGTAAAATATAAAAAAAACAATAATAATAATAAAAACGCTTATATATTATTTAAGCCAATACTAATTAGTCAATTTTTAAATTTCATGCAATAATACATTCTTATTAATTTAATTTAGTATACATTCTTTTATTAATAGTAAATTAGAGTAAAATATTTAACAATCTTTTTTGATTGATTAATTTAATATTTTAATTTAAAATTGTAATTTCAGAAATTATATATTGGATAAGCAAGTATTTAATAATAAAAAAAAAACACTTTTTTTTTAAATTTTAAATAAGACTATAAAAATAAACGTAATTAAAACTTGAGTCAATAGATTGAATTGATAATATATGTTATTTTCTTAATTAAAAAAAAAATTAGGCATTACGATGTACCTTAGATGGGCGTTGTGTCCATATATCGAGAATATTGTCTCGATATTATCCCACTTCTGATTTGTTAGAAATAATACAGAAGTTTCATGTATAATATTTAATTCACTTTGCACTTATTGAATCTTAGCGTTTATGTGTGTTCTTGTCGGCCGTTCGTTTCACACTGATCCCCTCTACACGTTTTTATGCCTTTTATATTGTTAGGACTGCGGCCTAAATCAATTATTGCAACACAGATGTTCAAAACAACGACACAGCTGACAACTAAAAATATTCTGAATTACAAGAACGTACATTAATTCCACATTTCTAATAAATATTAATATAGTAACAAATAGAGTGGTTTTACACTAGATATTTATAGGAAAATTAAAATAGTGAATATAGTGAAAATCATATTAAATCAGATTATAGATAAGCATTCATGATAAAAAAAAAAAAAAAAAAGTCTATTACTTGAAAAAAGTAACAATAAAATGGTAAAAAATAACAATAATAATAATAATAATTTAATTAACATTACATTAAATTAAAAAAAAAGATAAAATTAAATTATAAAATTATTTTTTACACGCTAGATAATTATATATTTGACTACGAAAAGCATTTTTGGAGCAATTAAAAATATCGATGTCTGAAAATAATTTGTTAAAAGTTGTAGGTAAACGCAGTGCAATGGAATTCGCTTTGTAGTGCGTTTTGACAACTGGGATGTGAAACAAAGTTGTGTGTCTGGTACGTTTTTCTGGGACATTTAAATTTAAGACAGACTGTGTTAAGCGAGGACAATCAATATTGTAGCCAGTACATATATCAAACAGGAAATTCATGTCATGCACAATTCTCCTGTCCCGCAATATATATATATATTGTACAAGGTACATATCTGCGGGCTGTTAGAACGTAATCCACATTTACGGTTTATGTATTTATTAAATTTAGTTTGTATACGTTCTAATGAAATTTCATATGTTACGTAACGGGGATTCCAAATCGTGCTGCAGTATTCAAGTATGCTACGGACATAAGCGAAGTATAGGACTTTAATACAATCAATGTCAACAAATTGTTTTGTAATACGCATAACAAATCCTAGACTTTTGTAGGCCTTGTCAGTGAGATGATCGATATGGTGTGAAAAAGTTAGTTTACTGTCAAGTGTAACACCAAGGTCGACGACAATTTCAACTCTTCTGAGCACAGTATGCTTTATAGTGTAGTCGTATAAAATAGGGTTATTACTCCTGGAAAAAGAGATGGTGACACACTTTCTTATATTAACATCAATTCTATTTGCAGAGTAATATTCAGATAAACGATCTAAATCTCTTTGCAGAAGCAAACAATCCCTAGCGGATTTAATCGTCGCGTAAACTTTCTTATCGTCAGCGTATAATAGATATCGTGAGTGTGCGAAGCAGTGACCAATGTCGTATATGTACGCTGTGTAAAACAAGGGACCCAACAGGGACCCTTGGGGAACACCGGAAGAAACACTAACATAGTCAGAACGGTAGCCTCCCAATACGACAGCCTGTCTCCTGTTTGTAATATACGATTGTACCCACCGCAGAAGGTCGCCGTGAATGCCTAATTCGTGTAACTTTCGAAGCAGGATAACATGATCCACTCGGTCAAAGGCTTTTTCAAAGTCCGTGTAGATCACGTCAACCTGTGAGTTATAACCCATATTCTCAATTACATCTTTTGTAAATATAGCAAGATTGGTTTTCGTTGAACGGCCTTTTATAAATCCATGTTGTTCATCTGGAATACCTTGACGCAAAACGGTGTAAAGGGATGTGTACATAGCTTTTTCAAAGCATTTACTTAATACATTTAAGATAGAAATTGGCCTATAGTGCTCAATTTCTCTTTTGGATCCTTTTTTGTGTATAGGCACAATATACGCTTGTTTCCATATTGAGGGGAATATACCTTCGCGAATTGATCGATTGAATATCAATGTTATGAGTACGGACAAGGATTTTGCACAGCTTGCGATAAATATAGGAGGAAGACCGTCAGGGCCGGGACCAGTTTGAATTTTAACATTTTTAAGGTAATTGAACACATCAGCCTGATCAAATTTAACGAAAGTTAATGTGCGTGAAAATTGTTCAGGCGTTAGCGTGTTGTCTGGGTAAATCTGAGCTGGGTTTGCAAACATAGAGTGGAAGTAGCTGCTAAATCCAGCGCAAATCTGTTTTCCGCCGACCAATACGTCACCCTTAAAACACATCACATTAGGATATGATGTGTTGTTGCGGCGTCTACTATTCGAAAAAGACCAAAGAAGTTTTGGGTTCAACTTGATGCTGTTTTGCATCCTCTTGAGGTAATTTTGATGACATTCTACATTTAAACGCTTTTGCCTTGCTCGAAGAACACAGAAGGAATGATAGTCTGCTGGGTTTTTCCATCGTTTCCAGGACGCATGAACCTTCATTTTTTCTTTGGTTAAGTTTATAAGGGAGCGAGTATATTTGTGTCGTATATTTTACGATTATTGCGATTTCAAAAGAGAATCAAATATATTTCTTCTCTCTCAACTTCTCGTTGACCTAGAATTATGGAATTTGGCAAGAAGCAATGTCTTACATCACATGTAAAGAAATAATCCAAAAAACCATAATTTTTTAATTATATCACAAAAGAAAAAGTTTAAACGGAACCCTCGGTATGCGAGTCCAACCTTGACCGGTTCGCACTTGACCGGTTTTTTTACACCTCATAAGATAGCAAGCAAGCATAATATGGCTCTCCTAATAAAAAGAAACAAATATCGCTTATAGACGCGGGTAGAGTTCAGCAAAGTCTGGCATAGGTTCGGTACCACCACCTTACCTGATGCTACTGCTGCTGCTGCTGCCGGAATAGCATCAGTTAGTGTCGCTGTCGTGGTCCGATTTGAAAAGTAATATTATGCATGGCATTACAATCCCAAAACATCGATAGCAACGCTCCGTTGAAGTTTTTGATATCTATAAGCGATGGTTATCTTTCGATCAGTAGAGCCATATGCTTGCTGCTAGCCTATAAAATCCATACTTTCATAATAATCTGTATTAATATTATAAATGCGCATGCTTGGATGTATGTTTGTTACTCAATCACGTAGGCGCTAGAAACGCATTGGATGACATTTGGCACACATGCAGATGATGACAGAAACGACCTGGAATAGCTCGTAAGGTGGTAGAGTTCTGCATTGTCTCGCCCGGGTCTGAGTGCTAAGTGTGAGTTTTTCTTTTCGCAATCGATCGTGAGCGCGTTTCGAGTTTACTAGGAATTTGTATGTCATTTGTACAGCGCCACCTAGTGGTAAACTGGTTTCTCACGTTTACCACTAGGTGGCGCTGTACAAATCACATACAAATTCCTAGTAAACTCCAAACGCGCTCACGATCGAATGCGAAAAGAAATACTCACACTTAGCACTCTGGTACCACCGCCTTACCTATTCCTGCCGCAATAGCATCAGCGCTTGTCGCTGTCGTGTTCCGGTTTGGAGGGTAAGGTAGCCGGCAAACTTATGCATGTGGCATTAGACCTCGCCACGAGATAGCAACGCACCAATAACATCTTTGGCGTCTATAGGCGATGGTTGACTCTTTCCATCAGGAGACCCATCTGCTTGTTTGCTATCTTATGATAAAAAAAAAATACTTTTCATCTCGGAAAAATACGTTGTTCGCGTGGGATTCACCAAAAGTTTTTACAATGCAGCAGGCTGCATGGGTATGTTAATTTTATATTATTAGTTTTATAAATGTGATAGTCTGTTTGTATGTTATTCTTTCGCGGCTGAACCGCTGAATAGATTATGATGAAATTTGGCACAGAATTAGTTGTAATTCCGGGGTATAACTAGGCTAACTAACTTTTTTTCAAAACTCTAACGGGCTGAAAGATTGTACATATAAAAACTATGTCGAACTCGACACACATTAGCCTGCTCGCGGGCAAAGCTGCGCGTGTCAACTAGTACAAAATTCATAAAAATTCTATTTGAACGTTATTAAATTAAAAAACTTAATGGTGTAAGGTCATGCCTATTAGACCGAACAGTTACGCCCAAACTGAAAGCGCGGAGATTTTAATTATAATATTTTAAAAATAATAAAAGAAAATTATTTTATTGTTGTTATAATAGCCTCTAAAAATGCGTAATTTAGAAATTTTATTCAATTTGAATCATTAAATTGGCTAGAGAATTTCTAATTCATATAGCTAGCCATTGGGTCAAAACTAGACCGTAATTATATTACTGTTGTAGCACAAATTAAAATCTGTTAGACAAAATATACGATAAACAAATTACTTTTTACGTTTATTTTTTCCTAATCGTGCTGTTTAGTATCTATACATATAATAAAACCATAGGAACGTCAAAACTGTACATTGAATTTTTTTTTAAAAGAATACTTGGGGCGTGATCTACAATCGATATCGAAGCCAAAAATATAGTTTTTAGAATTTTTGTCTGTTTGTCTATATGTATGTCCGGGGTAAACTCAAAAAGTACTGCACGGATTTACTTCAAATTTTGCATGAATATTACTAACAGGTCGGGTCAACATATAGGCTACATATTATCACACTATCACCTAAGGGGGAGGAGCTGTGCGGAGTAAACGAAGTTCGCGCAGACGAAGTCGTGGGCAACAGCTAGTTAATTAAATTTATTAAATAAATAAATACTTATAACTGAATTTGACCATAGACTATATAAAAATCCTTTCTTAGTTTGACAACAGACTTTACCTATTAACAAAACAGTAGGTAGGTTTATACATGTGTGTGTTCATGTGTGTCGAAACCCATGGTAGTGGGTGTTTTTTTGTTATTAATTAAATTAATTTCTGTTGAATTCCGTGTCACGTGGTTTTTCCGTCATGAACTCCGAAATTATGGAACCGATTTCAATGAAATTTTATAGATACTTACTGTTTGGTCCAAATTAAAAGATAGGATAGTTTTTATCTCAATTAATCTCAGTGGAAACTCAGTATGTTACGCTCAGATCAC
This sequence comes from Apodemia mormo, assembly GCA_036924255.1. Lineage (NCBI taxonomy): Eukaryota > Metazoa > Arthropoda > Insecta > Lepidoptera > Riodinidae > Apodemia > Apodemia mormo. The sequence goes on from JAUPFN010000017.1 coordinate 33,900,521, forward strand.
GAAGGTCTCGTTTCGGTTACTGGATCGCTTAGTTTTTGAAAATAATCCAACACCAACTAGAATTTTGTGGGTGATGGGGTTAGCACCACGTAAAACCGACTGATAGACAAGTCGTCAAAATACAGCAATTTGAAATCACCACCGATCACTCAAACCGACAAACAAGCGAACTCGTGAACTAAAGCGTAATTTTAAGTTTTAACTCTCGGCATACCTCGCAGAAGCACCGGCGTGATATTCATTCTTGCAGCCTTGTTTTTAAATAAATAAACATTTTTGTCTGGATAATGTAGCTTTATAATGGTGAAAGGTTTTTAAAATCGGTCGAGGAGTTTTATAGTTAAATCGTAACAAACTAACAAACGAAAAATCAAATCTTTCATTTTTCAATTATACTAGCTGTTGTCTGCGACTTTGTTCGCGCGGACTTCGTTTACTCCGCACTGCTCCTCCCTCGTAGGTGATAGCGTGATAATATGTAGCCTATATGTTGACCCGACCTGTTAGTAATATTCATGCAAAATTTGAAGTAAATCCATGCAGTACTTTTTGAGTTTACCCCGGACATACATTGACTTTCCTACGATTTTATTATATGCATAGAAGATTCTGTCAAGGGGTGCATTAGATGCGAACCTAGTGACACGCCTTTAGTCTTATAACCTTGTTTTTAAATAAATAAATATTTTTGTCTGGATAATGTAGCTTTATAATGGTGAAAGGTTTTTTAAAATCGGTCGAGGAGTTTTATAGTTAAATCGTAACAAACTAACAAACGAAAAAATCAAATCTTTCATTTTTATATTATAAGTTTAGATGTTTGGCCAAATTATACGTAACTTACAACAGACTATATAAACTTAAACATTACTTACAGCAGTGTGAAGACTACGGTAATCCAAACTGACACAGTTTTGATCTGCGATCGGTCTGTCACAATACCGGCGCTTGCGCAGCGATACGTCACGCCCGCTCACCTTTTACACGTAAACTGAGTCAATAACACAGCGACGAGTATTCCATTACCTCAGTAGGGCGATTGATGTTTCTCTAATTCATAGCGGTATAATAAAATTACAATAGCGTAAAGTTTATACCGCGTTGGCGTATTTTTATATATCATAAGATAGCAAACAAGATGGTTCTCCTGATGGAAAGAGAACATTGCATATAGACACCATAGATGTAATGGTGCGTTGATATCCGTGTGGCGGGATGGCAATGGCACATGCAGAAGTATACCGGCTACCTTACCCTCCAAACCCGACAATGACAAGCATTGACGCTATTGCGGCAGGAATAGGTAAGGCGGTGGTACCAAATACCCGGGCGAGTTGTTACGGAACTCTAAGTAGTCCACGATGGTAGTGACACGTAATCGGTCGCCTTTACTTCAGTAAGTCTTTTCTTCAAAGGAGCCCGGACCAAGACGGGGGAATGGTTAAGTGATTCTGTTCTAGGCCACGAGTTTTCGGCTTCGATTACCTATCGGCGTATAATGGAGTTTATCTAGGAAAATCTTAAGAGCAGATGGGAGTCTAAAGAAATAGTGACATAGTAGATGTACTGGTTTTGGTCATCTTAGTGTGGTACTAATTGGCTATTTCAAATTTGAATTGGTGTACAAAAAAGTATAATGTTAAATAATATTATTAAACTAGCGACCTACCCGCAGTTTCATCCGAATAGCTTTTGTTCCCGTGGGAATATCAGAAAGGTTTATATACTTAAAACTTCCTCAACAATCAATATCTATTAAAAAAAAACCGCATCAAAATCCGTTGCGTAGTTTTAAAGATTTAAGCATACATAGGGACATAGGGACAGACAGAGAAAGCAACTTTGTTTTATACTATGTAGTGATAGTGATTTTCAAACTTTCACACTTAAATGAATCAATGAACACAGGCGATTTTAGTTTTGTACACCCCTTGTGTGTCTTTCGGAGTGACGAATATCTATTAGGTGAACTAGAATAATTTTCAATGTTTTTTTAAGTTACCTAATTAAATATATCGCTAGAAACAATCATATAAAAATATTGAGATTTTGATTGACTTCTATATCATATTTACAGGGACGTGCACTGTATAGAGGCAAAAAAGCACTGCATTACCTATATTTTAATAAAACGTTCATACGTTTTAAATGACTTTAATTAATTATAAATAAATGAATAAACAAAATATAATAACTTAAAAACGCCTAATATTTTTAAATAGCACCTATTTGCAAGCACAGCACTCAAACATGTTTGCCAGGCGTTTATTAAACGATAAATAATATTGAACGCAAAGTCCTGCCGCTAATATTCTGCCTCACATTGTAAATGCGTGCGAGACATAATTACCTATCCGCACGTAATTGGCTCACTTACACAATCATGCTATTTTGTATCGAAACTATTGCGAGCTTATTCTATAATCCGGGTAAAGATAATAGACGAAATATTATTGGCAAACAGTATGCTCACATTATGCATTTTTGTTTAGTAAGGTTATATTTGTTTAAATAGCAGAAATGTTTTGTGTTTCGCGGGGGCCATTTGCTTTTTCGTGTGATAACTGTTAAGCATTGTTTATTATTTTGTTTGTGCCAGTATATTATATAAATTTTCATTTTAATATTTGAAAGTGTGTAGGTACATTTAATGGGTTATTACTGAGTTTCTATAATAATTGTAGTGATTTGCTTTTGCTAGTGCATTTGTTGATTTTTTAAATGTTATTTGATTGTGAAGTTTGTGTTGAAAATGTGTGTTTATTAAAAATTAAAAATAACAAGTTTTTTCTATTTTGTCATTCAGTGAAAAGATTCAAATCATGTCTAAATGTAGGTGTGTACCCGAGTTACAATTAAACCAGCAAGGCCAGCAAAACGTATACACACATATCTGAGAAACACACAAAATCAACGACTCACAGAGCTTTCCATGATTTCTATTAGAAACGACATTAATGATAGAATTAAAACGCAATCCAACTTTCTATGACGATATCCTAAAATCATATTTAAAAAAGGATAGGGGCATAGATTTCACTACATAGTATAAAACAAAGTAGCTTTCTCTGTCTGTCCCTATGTCCATATGCATGCTTAAATCTTTAAAACTACGCAACGGATTTTGATACGGTTTTTTTAATAGATAGATTGATTCTTGAGGAAGGTTTCAGTATATAAACCTTTCAGATATTCCTACGAGAACAAAAGCTACGCGGGTGAAACCGCGGGCAGGTCGCTAGTAATCTATGCTAGTAGGTCGCTAGTAAACTACTAAATGAATGAGTAGTTTGTTTTTTTACTAACCCGTAAAGTATCTTCACGCCCATATCCCCGAAGGGGTAGGCAGAGGTACAACAAGTGCACCCACGATTAGCCGAAGATACTTGGTCCCACAAATGTGATAGGTGGCAAGCCTATCGCCAACCGGGCACTTTCCAATCCCGGGCAACATTGTCTTTTTAAGAAAACTGAAAAAACACTTTTTTTTTATGTGCCCGACCCGGGAATCGAACCCGGGACCTCATGTGGTCAACGCCAACGCTGGACCACTAGACCACAGAGGCCACAGAATACTAGAGACTAACAGAAGTCAATCTACATGCAAGTAATATACGAGTAACGCACACATAGATACCTCTCATGGACGTGATATCTCAAAATGGTGCGGAAAAAACTGTCCCGAACCACTGTGATGAGGCTCATCATAGTCATGATAGGCTTACTAACCCGTAATTTTATTATTAAGTTTATATTATATAAGGCCATATCGGATATCTCGCAAGGGATGTGTTCTGTAACTATCACTCACTTGGATAATATATTTGAGGTGATCAAAATCTTGCGTTTATTTATATCGGTGTATAGTAATCTCAAGTAATCAGAAACTTCAGTGAAAATTGAAGCTGACTAGGTGAGTAGTAAGATATTAATTTAGCTTATTATTTTACTTATTTTATTACAATTTCATTCGCCGCGACGATCGATTGCTGTTTTGTCTGCGTTGCCGTAGAAGATGTACATGAATAGTAGTACATCTAAGACTTATTCTGTTGGCATGATTTCCGACTTAGAGATCCCTCGCGTGGCTGTAGCTATTTTTTTTTTTATATCATAAGATAGCAAACAAGCAGATGGGTCTCCTGATGGAAAGAGTCAACCATCGCCTATAGACACCAAAGATGTTAATGGTGTGTTGCTATCTTGTGGCGAGGTCTAATGCCACATGCATAAGTTTACCGGCTACATTACCCTCCAAACCGGAACACGACAGCGACAAGCGCTGACGCTATTGCGGCAGGAGTAGGTAAGGCGGTGGTACCAGACCCGGGCGAGACAATGCAGAACTCTACCACCTAGTAGCCACGATGGTAGTGACTCGATAGCCAATCGGTCGCCTTTTACGACCTGTCTGGCAGAACGGCAGTTGGAATATTCTACAAAGGAGGCCCGGACCAACACGGCGATTACGACCTGCCTGAAGAAAAAGTTTTTGTAATCGAGTACACAGCTGCATACCCGGTGTCATAATTCTGTGCACGCCGCTGCATATTTAAGTGTTAACAGTGTAGGTACAGTAGCGGTACGAATAGGTTCGTCAGTTTTCAATTTGATTCACTTAACAAGCTGCGAGCACATTTTGACATTGAAAATTTGTCACATAATAGACTGTTGCATAGAAAATTATGCTTAACTGTTCGATAACATGGTTCAGACTTGCTTGCATCAACACTATATCCTTATTTTATCTTGTGTAAATGATTATTATCTAAAGAAATACTAATGTTTTTTTAATTAAAACCTTTTTGTTGATTTGACCTGCCATTAATATTAATGATAAAACTATTGTCATGGTTAATGTCACCGTTGTTATTTCTAGATGTCTAGTGTTATTCAATATTTTATTGCAAAATATATTTGACTGGCAGAATTCTCTGATAATTGCCATTCGTATAAAGAAGAAAATATATTTGCCATAAATATAAGAAAAAAAAAGTATCTTCACGCTCATATCCCCGAAGTGGTAGGCAGAGGTAAAACAAGTGCACCCACGATTAGCCGAAGATACTTCGTAGAGAGAGAGTAAGATACCAATCCCGGGCAACTTTGTGTTTCTCATAAAACTGAAAAAACACTTTTTTAATGTGCCCGACCCGAGAATCGAACCCGGGACATCGTGTGGTCAACGCCAACACTGGACCACTGAGGCCACAGAATACTAGAGACTAACAGAAGTCAATCTACATGCAAGTAATATGCGAGTAACGCACACATAGATACCTCTCATGGACGTGATATCTCGAAATGGTGCGGAAAAAACTGTCCCGAACCACTGTGATGAGGCTCATCATAGTCATGATAGGCTGTAATCCTTATCTAATCCTAATAAAACCATACAGCGACCCCTGCCCCCCCCCCCCCGCCCTCTTGGCGACCACTAGGTAGGTTCGGTCTCGCAGGAGACACCCTAAGAGCGGAGGGCGTACATCTTTACCCCTTTAAACTCTGGCTGAGCACTCCGCTCGCCCTCGCAACCGGAGAAGCTGTGAAGGCCCTTAAGGCCAGCAGTAATCCAGACATTCCAAAAAAAAGACTAGGTAACAAGTAGTTTCACAGCCTTTCTTATATCTGCCGCAATAACGATAATGCTTGTCATTATCATGTTCCGAATTGGAGGGTAAGGTAGCTGGTAAACTTATAAATGTGGCATTGCTATCTCGCCATTCGGATAGCAAGGCATCATTAACATATTTGGTGTCTATATGCGATGGTTTCTCTTTCCATCAGAAGAGCCATCTGCGTGTTTGCTATTTAATTATTTAAAAATAAAGATTCACCATGTCTGCCCCTGCAAGGGTATTTTATTACAATTGGAATTCCTAAAACATTTTTTTTAAAACACTACATATTTAAACTTTTCGAAACAAGATAATTTAAATGATATACCCACTTGTGTTCGCCCGGGTCCTCGATGAAGAACAAACCGCCTGACCTGCCAGGCAATTCGTAAAACGGGAACGATACGCCAAACCTGTAACTACTATTCAGAGATATGCAACCTCTCACCGGCGTTTGGTTCCAACTTCCATTGTCTTATGATTTCTGGCTGCAATAGCGTCAATGCTTGTCACTGTCGTGTTGGAAAATAGTTACCCAAGGTCAACATTAAAGGTCGGAAGGGCCCGGATGGCTCCCACGAAGTGGGGGCCCAAGACTGGATAATGGTAGATGTGATACTATTGACCAGTGTAATGTTTTTTCGCAGGTTTAATTAGTCTAGTCTAGTGGTCCAGCGTTGGCTTCGACCACATGAGGTCCCGGGTTCGATTCCCAGGTCGGGCACATAAGAAAAGTGTTTTTTCAGTTTTCTAAGAAACACAAAGTTGCCCGGGATTGGAAAGTGCCCGGTTGGCGATAGGCTTGCCACCTATCACATTTGTGGGACTAAGTATCTTAGGCTAATCGTGGGTGCACTTGTTGTACCTCTGCCTACCCCTTCGGGGATACGGACGTGAAGATACTTTTTTTTCAATTCCTGCATGTCGATATTTTTTTTGTTGTTTTAAAGCTTTCAAGTTTTCCCAACCACAAAGTGAGTGCTATAACACAAAAATAATTAGAAACACGAAAGTTCTAATCAAAATTATAATGTGAATTTCATCTGTAACGATGATCTCATTTAACTGGTTATACGTATGTATATCTAGCGATCAGTACAATCGACGGAATCGATCATGTAGCAAAGAAAAATTTCGCCACGTTGAGCCTGGCGACACTAGCTCAGTTCAGCATCTCGGCTTTAGGGAATAGGTCGCAGGTTCAATTCCTGCGCGTCGATATTTTTCTATGTTGATTGTTGTATTTGATTTTTTTCAAATATTGACCAGTCTATTTCACTTCTCGGTTATTGTATAAATTATAAACGAATTACCTGATCTATCTAGTTTAAATTGAGGTCGCAAGAGCTGAGAACTAGCCCGCGCGGGCTCTCTATCCTTCATGTTTCCTATTCTGCAAGCCAGGTCGAAGGTAGGATAAAAGAGAGATAGCCAGACTCATAAGAGGTCCGCGTAGGCTGGGTCTTGGTTGACGAATCCCTTCACTATATGGCTAACAAAACTTCACTATATGGCTAACAAAACTTCACTATATGGCCAGTCCGACAATGGATGAAACCAGCCCTGCATCACATTAGAATAATAACGCAGAAGAACAACTCCATTCCGGGCGCCCGAATCGCCGCACGCACACAGACGTGTTGTTTACACGGCCGCTAACCTATCTTGGCCAGCCAAGATAGGTTAGCGGAAACTTCAAAGGAGCCCGGAACCAATACGGGGAAGAAATAGTACTATTGTTTTGTTCCGGTTTGGAGGGTAAGAGAGCCCGTAGACTTATGCATGTGGCAGTGCCATCCCGCCACACGTATAGAAACGCATAATAAAAATATTTAGCTATGGTTATAGCTGGTGGTTTCTCTTTCTATCTGGAGAGCCATCTGTTATCAAATGGTAAAAAATACTTTATTCATCTAGAGGCGTACGAGGGTGGATTGAAAAGTATTCGGCCTAACTAAGAAAATAAACACATACTAAATCAGATATTATTTTTCTACATAACAACCATCAAGTTAGATGCACTTTTGCCATCTCCAATTCAAAGCATTTAGACCCTTGAAAAATAAAATGATTCTTCCTTAGAGTCAAAATATGCGTCCACTGCTGTTTTGACTTCGTCATTTGTCGAAAATCATTAACCTACCATGTGTTTTTTTAGGTTAGGGAACAGAAAGAAGTCTGACGGTGCCAGATCAGGTGAATAAGGCGGATGCGGTAATAGTTCAAAGCCACAATTGTGGATTTCAGCCATAGATTGCACAGACGTGTGAGCACGGGCGTTATCTTGATGAAACAAGACTTTTCTCTGAGCATTCCTGGACGTTTTTCTTTTATTTCCTTTCGTAAGCGACATAGTAAGACACAGTAGTAATCAGAGTTTATAGTCTGACCCCTTTCAATATAATCAATCAAAATCACACCCTTCGAGTCCCAGAATACTGAAGCCATTACCTTATTTGCCGACAAAAGCGCTTTAGCCTTTTTGGGGGGTGGTGCACCAGGTCTTCTCCACTGTTTTGATTGTTATTTGTTTCTGACGTACAGTAATGTTTTGTCCATTGTAATAAAACGATTCAAAAAATCATCTGCGTCGGCTTCAAATAACTCCAAACTGTTACATGAAATAGTCAATCGCGTCCTTTTTTGTTCACCTGAAAGCAGTCGCGGAACCCACCTCGCAGACACTTTGTGGAAACCCAACTCGTTGACTATGATATTTTGAGTTCGTTCATAAGAGATGCCTATAATATTTTTATTCCGCGGTCTCCCATAATTAATACAAGTAATTTTTCATTTTTTCGTCAGTAGTGGACATCGTAGGCCTTCTAGATCGGGGTTCATCCTTCACACTCTCTCTGCCACGCTTGAACTCTTCTATCCATTTTTGAAGAAATAATAAGACAGAGCACAATTCCCTAATGTACTGACCATATCATCATGGATGGCTTTCGGTGATAGCCCCTTCTTACGGAGGTACGTAATGACGGCACGCTGCTCGATTTGCTCCATTTGCAGAAAGCATGTCCGATTGCTTTGTTAAAAATTATAAAATCACAACAAATTATTGCACACGTTTCGAACTGCACACAATTAACTACTCTGAACTGAACTAAATAATGTGGGTAGATTTGATTTTTATAATTGAATGGATCTGTGTTAGGCCGAGTTCTTTTCAATCCACCTTCGTATCTCCTTATTTTCTAAGTTTAAAGAGTAAATCGAATCAAGTGTAGGTATTTGTTTGATGTGTCCACCGATTACGTCTCGCATAGGTATACAAACCAATGCCTTACCTATTTCTGCCGCAATGCTTGTCATTCCCGTGTTTTGGTTTGCAGGGTAAGTTAGCCAGTATACCTATGAAGTTGATATTTCCACTAAAGACACACGGATAACAACGCCCTAATGGTGTGACTGATATATTAGTATTCGCTAAGATATTAGTAATATTGAAAGGATTCGTGGATTAGTAATCCGGCGAACTGTAATATGCTAATATTTCATATTCGCCTAATATCTGTATCGGCTATCCAAAATGAATCGGATAATATCATTCGGTCTTCGGAATAGTTCGGATTCAATAGATTGGCGCCCGTCGGATTCGTGAAAATATTAAAATATTTTCACGATACGCCGCGTCGTACGTACGAATGAGATAGATAAGATTTTTTCCTGCCGTATCAGTATAAGATCTTATTACTGTTGCTTTTAAAGTCCAAATTACAGTGAAATATTAGTTATGGTATTTTCCTGCCGTATCAGTATCAGATCTTATTACTGTTAATTTAAGGTCCAAATTACAGTGAAATATTAGTTAATACTGACATATTAGTTAAGACATTATAATATTTCAAAGTGATTATATTAGTATCACCTAATCTTGAGAAATATCGGTATTAACCCACCTCTACAACGCACCTTTAATATCTTTGGTGTCTATAAGATATGGTTCCTCTTGCCACCGGAAGAACCATCTTGCTTGCTACCTAATATTATAAAAATACTGCTTAAATTCGTAATACAGGGATTTCAAGAGGGATTTCAAAAATAAAAAAAAAAACTTTGTTTACGAATCGTATCTCATATATTAACTTATTGGCTAGCGAGATAGTCGACAGGTGAGACAGGATCCCATCGCCGAAACGAAAAACGTTCGTGCGATCAATTTCTCATATTTTACTATAAAAGCGCTGGTTTTCTACCAATATATTATTTGTCTATCTATACAAAATATTATAACTATAAAATAACAAATATATACACAATGTTGAAACGTTTAAAAATACAGAATAGAAAAATCATTATTGTTTCAAATATAATCCGTTTCGATAAATCTTTAAAGCTACGTCCGCGCTAGCTAGGCGTCATGCGCGCAATGCGGCCGTTCGCGAACATTCTAGAACGTTCTGAATTTTACTAAGCTACTCGCGAGGTGGTTCGCTAGGCTCTAGACGCTAAGCAAGCTGCCTGCCTGTGCGTACGTAGCCTAACAGAAATAATCAGTTCGTATGTATCTCGCCTATTCTACTTTTGAGTAAGACATTTTTTTTATTTACATGCTCGTTTGGGGTCTGTTTCGAAAAATCCCAAGAGTATAATTTCCGTGTTGCCGAGTCCCTGAATGGATCAACTTCCGTAGTGCCAGGCATTTCGTAAAAGGCACGAGGAGGCTGAAAGTATCACTACCACCGTAGCTATTGACTAGGTCGTTTAACAACGCCTTACTCAGAGTGCTAAGTGTGAGTTTTTCTTTTCGCATTCGATCGTGAGCGCGTTTCGAGTTTACTAGGAATTTGTATGTGATTTGTACAGCGCCACCTAGTGGTAAACGTGAGAAACCAGTTTACCACTAGGTGGCGCTGTACAAATCACATACAAATTCCTAGTAAACTCCAAACGCGCTCACGATCGAATGCGAAACGAAAAACTCACACTTAGCACTCAGGTCTGGTACCGAATTATCTATTCATGCCGCAATTGTGTCGGAGCTTGTTACTCTCGTGCATCCGTTTGAAGGGTAAGGTAGCCGCTATCCTTGAATAAGTAGCCCGTGACACGGACGACAACGCACCATTAACATCTTGGTTGTTGTATTTTTTTATATAATTCGATAACACACAAGCAGATGGCTCCCCTGATGGAAAAAGAAACCATCGCCTATAGACTATTTTACGTAGAGTACGTTGCTATCCGAGTGGCGAAACGGCAATGCCACACCCATAACTGTACCGGTTTTCTTACCCTCTAAACTGGAACACAACGACAAGCATTGACGCTATTGTAGCAGGAATAGGTAAGGCGGGGTATCAAATACCTGGGCGAGACGTTGTAGAACTCCACCAACTAGTAGTCACGATAGTAGTGACACGTATAGCCAATCGGTCGCCTTTTACGACTTGCCTGGCAGAACGGCAGTTGGTCTATTCTTCATAGGGAGCCCAGACCAACAGGGGTCAAAAGTTTGCTTTCCCATTTCTCCCATAATTTCGGACCTCAATAATTATGTGGCACTAGAGTACAGATAATATTTAGAGCTACCCGAGCGAAGCCGATGGGCTTGGCTAGTTTCTTACATATTATTTCTATTGGAAACGGATTATTATTTACAGTCTTTTGTTAATTTAATATAATAATTAGGGATGGGCCGAAATTCGTTTCACATTCGGTTTAACCGAATTTCGGCAACTTGAACCGAACTTCGACATTCGGCCGAAATTCGGTTTAAATGCCGAACATTCGGCACTAGAAGGAAGTATCTTCTTTGCTCTAATTTGCTTGCAATCTATGCTAATGTTATAAAGAGGAAAAATTTGTATTCTATATTTTTGTATATTGTATCATCTAAACTCAAAAACTACTAAAGCGATTTGAAAAAATCTTTCACCATTGGAAAGATATTAAATCATCCCCGAGTAACATAGTCTATACTATACTTTCGGAAAAAAAATCCGTAAAACAGTTGACCTAGCAGGCCATCCCTGAAACATTCCGCTAAATAAAAAAACATAAAAACAAAAATGAAAAAACTTCAGCATAGATTTTTGAGTTCGAAGAGTTAAAAAAATCTGTAAAACGGTTGACCCGGCAGGTCATCCCTGAAACTTTCTGCTAGATCTTTATCTATATCTTAGCACATTACAGATTTTTTTCAGAGTTCAAAAATCATAAATTTGTTACAAACATTCGTTAGTACGTAGAAGTCGTTGTAAATGACAGTAATTTCAAAATTTTTGAAATGCTATATATTTTAAAAACGATGACTGATTTTGGTCTTTCGAATGGCATTCAACGCAATTTTTGACCTCTAAAATATTTTCATAGCTACGTAATTTACAGAATCAGAAATGTCGAAGCAATATCAAAAGTTATTTTTTGAATTTTCGATATTACTAAATCCCAAATAAATCAACCGATTTTGATGCAATTTGCTTATTTTACGCAATTTATAGAAAGAAAAGCTGATTAGAAGTCAATCGGTATATTAGTCTGAAAGTCATTTTAAACATGCTAAGTTTGCTGTAAACAACAAAATATTAATATTTGAAAAGCCGTAACTTTTGAAAACTTGATTTAATGTTGATCTTTGAAACTGTATTTGAAAAAATTTCGAATTTATGTCGAAAAAACACTTTTTCCAGATTTTTTCGTCAACGATAAGTTTCGAACGGATTAACTGATTATGACACAATTTATGAATTAGACACAGTTTTTTGACATAGGATACTTTTTTCTCTTACTTTACACGAGCGAAGCTGCGGACAATATAATAGCTAGTAGTAAGTAGTAAAATAGGTAAATAGCTAGTATAAAATAATAATATTTTAAGCAAATTCGTAAAAAAGTCACGACGTGTCGCTTTTAAGAAAGCGCCCCAAAATTAAACCGAAGTTCGGCCGAAATTCGGCCGAATTTTTCTATTTTCACCGAATGTTCGGCCGAAGTTCGAATTCGGTTCAAACCACATTCGGCCCATCACTAATAATAATACATTTTGTACCAACTGAAATTAGGAATTTGCTTTCATAGAAGTTGTGAGTTAAACAATCAAGAAAACTAAATAAAATACCAGCCAAATGCAAGTCGAACTCACGCACGATGGGTTCCGTATTATTATTTATAAAAAACGGCTAAAAAATCACGTTTGTTATATATATATATATATTATATATATATATATATACATATATATATATATATATATATATATATATATATATATATATATATATATATATATATATATATATATATATATATATATATATAACAAACGTGATTTTTTAGCCCCCGCTTAAATATTTTGTTCTGTTTTTAGTATTTGTTGTTATAGTGGCAACAGAAATACATCATCTGTGAAAATTTCAACTGAAATATGAAATACCTAAAAGCCTAGTGATGTAAGATATCTTAAGCGATTCTTTTACTAAGGGTTGTCATTTCACATTTTAGGTTTACTCGGGCGCGCACGCCGCCCGAGCGGCGTATGGCAGTGGGCTGTCGCTCGGCTCGCACGACCGCCGCGGTCACGGCGCAGACACACTCAACATATACTACATCAACTAGGTACAAACAATTCTTAAGCTACAACCCCAAGCCGACGTTCGCAGCTCGGTCATAAAACTGGGGCGCGCAAAGAAAATTCACGGTTCACGCGCGGTTATAAGTTTGAATTTTGCTTGCAGGCGGGCAGCTCTGGCAAGTCTAGATATATTTTTATATCCAAACCTGACTTCTGTAAGGGAGTGAATCTTCTGTACGGTAGTGTTAATAGGTATTACGTGATTTTACTGTGTCTGTAATAATAATTCGCGTGTATCAGTTCTCTGATTACTGACGTTACAAAAACGTTGCAAATAGTTGGTACAAAATGTGTCTAAAAATATTTACATAAATTACATTACTTATCTATGGAATGATTCTTTGTATCTAGTATATTTACTACAAATATAACACTAATTACAGTTACTGTACAGAAAGTTTGCAATCAAATAACATATGATGCAACGCTGTTCTATGATCAACAATAGTTTTGTTGTATTTTTTTTTAAATTAATTAAAGCAGATATGTAGTTAAAAACACAAAAATATTTAATCTCTATTTAACTACATTCTTGCTTGAACCAACATATTGCAGTGTAAACTCCGTTTAACGCTTCTCGATTTATCGCCAAACTCCATAAAACGTCGAAATTACTTGAACTTGGTTTACCGCCCCGTTGGTCGAGTGGTTAGAGACCCTGACTACGCAATCAACGAGGCTCGGGTTTGATCCCCGACGGGGACAAGCATTTGTGTGATGAGCAATAAATGTTTGTATTTCCGGGTTTGGGTGTTTATTATATATATTCTAGTATTTATATATGTATTTCTATGTATTAGTATCGTTGACTAACACCCATAACACAAGCAAATAATTTGCTTACTTTGGGGTTAGATCAGTAAGTGTAATTTGTCCCGTGAATTATTATTATTATTATACCTTATGCTCGTGCAATGATACACTTAATGTAGTATCACATAATACTAAATAACGCCAATAATACATTTTTGTTAAGCAATTAATAGTTATTTCTAAGTTGCCGAAGTTAATAAGAATTGCAGCAGTGTATGTTTTTCTATTTCTTTATTGACTGACAGGCTGCTAGCGTCATACCGAAGACTAAGAAATTTGTTATTTGAATTATTATAGTCTAGTGACTGTCGTTAGATTTAGTATCTATACAATATCATATTCTTAGTTGCTCACAAATTTTCAAAATGCGAACATGGCGAGTATTTGTGTATTGCGAAAAAGCGCAACAGAAGATATCTTCAAATCTTCATTTCTTCTTTCCGTTTAACGACAACTCTTAATAACGTCATAAAATGCGCAGTCACTTAAAGGTCGCTATATGGAGTTTACACATGTAATGGCTAATTGCACTAACCTTGTCTTAACTTTAATTAAATAAGATATATAAGTATATTCCTCTTTACCTTGCCATTGCTATACCCGACAGGGTCCACGATGATCTAACCATTATTTTAATCTAACATCTTGTAAACATTGTAGAATGCAAATAAATTAATTAAAAGAAATAACTTAGGACACTCTTTGGTAAAATTTTGTCACATTCTTTTCATTTAAGACAAGAAGTGACAGCTGTTGTAATAAATAGCAATGAAAATTTAAATTTTGCTCCATTGTTTATAGTCACACCAATTGCTAGCTGGCAACACTAATTTGTACTCTGTGTGTGAGCTATGCTGACTGATGTGCTGTGTAGTGACTAGCGAGTTGAATTTCCATGTGCGTAATAAAACAGTTTTGCATATTAAATCAACGTTGTTTTTATATAAAAGCACTAATAGTATAGGTTATGAGGCCCAGTGAACTCTGGAAATAAAAAAATAGGAGAAAAATAAAGAAAAAGTTACACTTCTTTGTTACGAGACACGAGGCGTCGTCTATTATAACCTCAATATGGATCCCACGCGGTCGATGAATTTTGAAAGATTTGATGGAAATAACTTTCGCCAATGGAAATTCCAAATAAAATGTGCTTTAAAAGCAAAAGGAATCGACATTACAGCTCCTAAACCGGCTGGAAGTTGTACTGAGTGGTTGAAAAATGATGGCATGGCGATGTTTATCATAACTTCTTCAATGGACTTCAAACAAATTACATTAATAGAAAATTGTGAAACTGCTCAAGAAATAATGTTGAAACTTGAGTCAATATATGAACAAAAGAGTGAGTTATGCAAGATGTTGATCCATGAAAAGTTTTACCAATATAAAATGTCATCAAACGATAGTGTAGCTCAACATATCTCAAAAGTCGAAACCTTAGCTAAACAGCTAAAAGAGAATGGGGAAAGTGTTAGCGAAATGGCCATCATTACAAAAATACTTGGTACATTACCTCCCAAGTATAGATCAGTGCGTCAAGCATGGATGTCAATGGATCCGGAACAACAGACAATAATTAATTTAACTGCCAGGTTATTAGATGAAGAGGCAAGTTTGGCATGCGAAGAAGAACAAGAAACTGCACTTCTTGTTGCTGACAAAGGTTGGAAGAAACAGGCAAAACTAAATGAACCAAGTAGTAGTGGTACAACTCAAAACAAATCTATGAAACATAGATTTGAGTGCTATAATTGTGGAAAGAGGGGTCATTTTTCCAAGGAGTGTCGTGCTCCAAGAAAATCCAAGTTTAGAAGGCCTTTACAAGAAGGCACAGATATGTTAGCATTCAATGTAGAAATGGATTATAAATGCAATGCAGAAGAAGACGCTTGGATATTGGATAGTGGTGCATCTGCACATATGACTTTCAGAAGAGATTTCTTTCTAGAATTAAACGAATCCAGTCAGAAATCATTGACACTAGGAAATAAGAAATCTGTGGAAGTATCTGGTGTTGGTAAAATTCTAATAAAAAGATATGTCAATGAACAGTGGGAGAACAGCGAACTTCATGATGTTTTGTATGTTCCGAGCTTGCGAAGGAACTTGTTTTCAGAAGGTGTAATAGTAAGAAAAAGTTATTCAATAATTAAAAAGGACACAAGTGCTTTAATTTATAAAGATAACAAAGTGATAATGAGTGCTAAAATCAGAGAAAACAATTTATATGTGTTATTAATAAAAACAGTTATTCCAAATCTGGGAACGTGCAACTTAATTCAAAACGCTCAAAGTGACATTAAAATGTGGCATGAAAGACTTGGACATATTAATCTAAAACAAATTAAAAACATGAGTGCTAATAGTATTGTTGAAGGCTTAAAAATAAAAGACGGTGGACAAAGTGACTTTGTTTGCGAGGCATGTGCATACGGGAAACAGAGCAGATTTCCATTTCATAAATCTGTACGAGGAGAACTACAGCCAGGTGACTTAATATATAGTGATGTCTGCGGACCAATGAGTCATTCTTCGATACAAGGTATGAGATATTTTGTATTATTTAAAGATGCTGCTACCAGTTACCGGCATGTATATTTTATTAAAAATAAAACTGATGTAATGGAAGTGTTCAAGAAATACAATGCTATGATTAAAAATAAATTCATGCATAATATAAGAGTATTACATACTGACAATGGAACAGAGTATGTAAATAAAATATTTAAGGAATATCTGGATGCAGAGGGTATAGTTCATGAGCGTACGGCACCCTATACGCCGGAACAGAATGGGCGTGCAGAAAGGGAAAATAGAACTATAGTAGAAAGTGCACGCTCAATGTTGTATGCAAGAGATGTATCACTGGATCTATGGGCTGAAGCTGTGAACTGTGCAGTTTACTTACTAAACAGAACCTCTTCAAGCCAAACTCCTAATAAAACACCTTTTGAATTGTGGAATGGCATTAAACCTCAGATAGGTCATATAAGGGTGTTCGGAAGTGTTGGTTATGTTCATATTCCTGATCAACTAAGAACAAAATTGGATAAGAAAAGCGAGAAGATGATTCTAGTTGGTTTTGACAATACAAATTATAGAATGTATAACAGAAACACTAAAACAATAAAGATATCAAGAAATGTAATTTTTGATGAATACCAAGTTTCAGAAAACAGAAAAAAATATTGCACAAATAGGTATAAATAATGATGATTTGCCAATGAGCCAAAATAGTGAAAATTCGGATGTAGTAGATACAAATGATACATTGATTGAAGTGCCATCAGAAAATGATGACAGCCTGTTGAGTTGCAATAGTGATGATCCATCGTATGAACCTTCTCAGGAGTTGGAGGATGTAATAACACAAAATATCAATTTGAGGCCAAGACGTAATAGGCATTTTGAGGCTAATCTTGTGGAGCTGTCATCACCACAAACTTATGAAGAAGCAATGAAATGTCCTCAAAAAAATGAATGGTCAAAAGCTATCAAAGAAGAACTATCTGCGCTCAAAGAAAATAACACTTGGACTGCCGTGAAGAGATCTGGTCAACGAACCCTTACCACAAAATGGGTTTTTACTGTTAAGAAGAATGAGCATAATAGAATAATTCGTTTTAAAGCTCGTTTATGCGCACGAGGTTTTAATCAGATTAAAGATGTAGATTATCAAGAAATATTTTCACCAACTACTAGATTTGACTCTATAAGAATAATTCTTTCCATTGCAGCTAAGTACAATTTAGAAATTCAACAATTTGATGTAAAAACTGCTTTTCTCAATGGGTTTCTTAAAGAAGATATTTTTATAGAAGTTCCTGAAGGTGTATCCGTTAAGAATGATTTTGTATTAAAATTAAATAAATCATTATACGGTTTGAAACAGGCATCACGGTGCTGGAACAAAAGGTTCACTGATTTTCTAAAGAAATATGGTTTTATACAATCTCAGGCTGATAACTGTATTTACATTGGAATCTTTAATAAAATAAAAATATATTTAATCATATATGTTGATGATGCCCTTGTTATATCTTCATGTAAACAACTTATTAAAGAAATTATAGAATATTTAAAACAAACTTTTAAAATTAAAGAATTAAATTTGAAATGTTTTGTGGGCATGGAAATTGAAAGAATAAATAACTCTATTTATATTCATCAGAGAAATTATATACAGCAAATTATTGACAAGTTTTGTATGAGTACAGCAAATCCTGCCAGTACTCCAGCAGATGTAAATGTTATTATCACAAAGAATTTAGATAAAATTGTTGTTAATTTCCCTTATCGAGAAGCTATAGGCTCTCTGTTATTTTTGAGTTCCGTTTCTAGACCAGATATATCATTTGCTGTTAATTTATTGAGTAGATATGTAAACAATCCTGATCAACAACATGTGAATGCTGTTAAACGTGTAATTAGATATCTAATAAGCACTAAAGATTTGTGTATAAAATATGGAGAAAGCAGTGATCTGATAGGGTATTCTGACTCTGATTTTGCGAGTGATGTTGACACGCGCAAATCTACTTCAGGCTATATATTTAAAATGAATGATGGACCAATAACATGGTCTAGTCAAAAACAAAAGACCATTGCTCTCTCCACAACAGAGGCAGAGTTTGTTGCAGCTTGTGAATCTGCGAAAGAGATTTTATGGTTAAAACAATTACTATCAGACTTAGGTGAGAGTTTTGAATGTGTTACACTGTATATTGATAATCAAAGTACAATTAAATTGATCAATAATCCTGTTTATCATAAGCGTACCAAACATATTGATGTAAAATATAACTTCATAAGGGAAAAGGTTGAGTTGGGATTTATTAAAATTAAATATGTTTCAAGTAAGGATCAATTAGCAGATATTTTGACAAAAGCTTTGCCAACTCAAACATTTGCTTATGAGAGATCAGTTCTTGTTTGTTTAATATTTTCTTGTTATTTGGAGCCTTTGTTAAAGAGGTGTATAAAGTTAAATTTTAGTGGGAGTGTTGTAATAAATAGCAATGAAAATTTAAATTTTGCTCCATTGTTTATAGTCACACCAATTGCTAGCTGGCAACACTAATTTGTACTCTGTGTGTGAGCTATGCTGACTGATGTGCTGTGTAGTGACTAGCGAGTTGAATTTCCATGTGCGTAATAAAACAGTTTTGCATATTAAATCAACGTTGTTTTTATATAAAAGCACTAATAGTATACTATTTAGGATTGTACTAAGCTAAGATAATGTTAGTGCAGTTGGCCATAAGTATAATATATTCCATATACAGTGCAAGTAGAAATGCGACGTTGCCACAGTAGGCCGTTATTAAGCTTAAAGTTATTAAGCGTTGTTATACTTAGATTTATCCGTCATATTATATAAGAGCCAATTCGGAGTTAAAGTGATACTGCAAATATTAAGTTTATGAGAAGTAAAATTACGTTATGTTAAATACCGCTATTTGTCGTAAAATAACAATAGGCTAATAAATATATATTCCATGCTAATATTGTAAATGCAAAAGTCTGCCTGTCTGTATGTCTGTTACGCTTAAGCCAATGAACCGGTTTTTTATAAAATTTGACAAGGAAATAGTAGAAGATCCGGGGTTAAACATATCTTATTTTTTTCAAAAATCAACCTCTTCCTAATTGAAGGAGATGAATGTTTGTTTTATATACTACTAGCTGTGCCCGCGACTTCGTTCGCGTGGAAAAAATTCTAAAATAAAAACCCGCATAGTTCCCGTTCCCGTGGGATTTCCGGGATAAGAACTATCCTATGTCCTTTCTTGGGTTTCAAACTATATTTGTACCAAATTTTATCCAAATTGGTTCAGTGGTTTGGTCGTGAAAGCGTAACAGACAGACAGACAGACAGACAGAGTTACTTTCGCATTTATAATATTAGTATGGATAGTATGGATGTCGACGGCACAATAATGTAATCAAGGGCAAAGCAGCGCGGATCAGCTTACACGTACTCTCTTCCTTAATATGTACTTACGACGTAAGTACATATTAAGGAAGAGAGGTGTGAGGATTTACGCCCTTGTACTGGCGGGTGGGACACATAAAATGTGATGCGTTTCGGCTGACTGTGGCCCGGCATATTGTGCTCGATTCTTAACACTGTAGCAATAGTAGATACATTATTGCAAAGGCCGCTAAATAGGCACTCGCAGGTCGAGAAGGCCGAGCCGCAGGCGAGGGCTTCAATGAACGAGACGTGCTTTTCTCAAAAAATGCAAGGAAATAAGACTTTTGTAATAATTTTAATTTACCTATTTTTCACCTTCGGAACCGTCGGGTCTAATTTTTAATTATGTGTATTATTAAAATAAGGGTGTCGAGACAAAATATTCGCTTTAGTTTAATTATTTTTTCTCCGACTATGCCGAAAAAAAAACGCATTTGCGGCTATACAGCCACGTGAACGCAACTCGTACCCAGATAATAAAGTTCTTAATTTAAATTACAACCCAGCACGCCTTTTCACACAACATTGTCGGCGTGTTTCTTATTCCAAATTCAAAAACGCGCCAGCAATGAATTTTATTTTTCCGTGTACCTAAATACGATACTTTACGTGTTCTTTAATTCAAACGCAATATATTTTATGGTTGGCTTTTTATATTTAAATCTGCGACTGGTGTGTCTGAAGATAATTCGCAGTAAAATAAACGAGATTTAATAAAAATGTTGTTAATATATTGTACATTATAACAACGCTTTTGTTTATATGAGTTTCACGCTAGCAGCTCCCATAAAAATGTTGACATGTCGCGTTTCTACTCATGCTCTGTTTGTTGGTTTAATATTTCGTATTTGCTTCTATTTAAATTTAAGTAATGCCATAGAAAAATAAAGAACTAGAATCCTTAAAAATTATTTACAAAAAATATTATATATGTATATCGCTATACAGTATTTGACATTTAAGACATTCAGGTCTTGTATATTTTTATTAACACCGAAGGAAAATTGCAATATCAACTCTGGGATTACAATCCTCTTGAGATTCAATAATTACGTATTTTTTTGCGTTACACATAGTCTACTTAATCAATATGGTCTAACACCCGATTTCATTTCACCTTCCACCGTCGAATTTCCTAATGAAATACATATTAGAATATTACAAATAAATTCACTTGTATTTCTAGATCACGTTTTATATTATTTGATACATTGTGACTAATTGACAACCGTTGTCACTAATTATAGCACTATCAAGGATTTTCGACCACAGTTGTAATGTTTACACAATTTTTAGTAGTTACAAGTTATATTTAAATATATTAAACACAGTTTTATCCCTGCATTGTAAATTATATATTAAAAATAAGGTGATGAAATGTATGGGATAATTTTTTTCTTTATATTGTTGAAGCGAATGTTTAATATTCACACAGACAAATGCGTCTGTTTTTATTGGGTTTTAAGACATTTTATTTCATGATAGGTGTTTTTTCAAAAAGAGGATAGTTATACATATATTAAATTTATTTATCTGTTTTCTAATTTCCAATTTTTTCAAAAGTTAAGTTGTAAATTTTTTGCATTGGCGACAGGTATTTTTACTTAATTATTATTATTTTTTATATCATAAGATAGCAAACAAGTAGATGGGTCTCCTGATGGAGAGAGTCAACCATCGCCTATAGACACCAAACCAAACCTTGTAACAAGGTCTAATCTTACATGCATAAGTTTACCGGCTAGCTTACCCTCCAAACCGGAACACGACAGTGACAAGCACTGACGCTATTGCGGCAGGAATAGGTAAGGCGGTGGTACCAGACCCGGGCGAGACTACAGAACTCTACCACCTAGTAGTCACGATGGTAGTGACTTGCATAGCTAGTCCCTTTTACGACCTTATTTTCAATTAAAGATAGTTATGCAGGGATAAGAAACGACTAACTTATTCTGTATGTTTTATGTAATAGGAGAGCAAACATACAGATGCTCTCCTGACAGAAACAGACAATCATCACCCATACAATGAGTATAGATGATGATTTTTTTAAATTATATTGACGTTGCTAAAATCTTCATTTCATTAGGAAACTAGATGAAGGAATTGTAGCCTTTTCAGTCTTTACATCGCGAAAGTTACAACAATTAAAAACAATGAGTATTTATTAATATTCAGAGTATTTGAAAAGGGAATAAGAACATTCTGTTAAGCTTTTTCACACTAAGTGAGATACTTGTCATAAAACTCCCATTGATCTGTTTCATGAATCACACGTGTGTTCAAATATTACGAACTAATCTAATCCAACTAATCTATTTCGCACATTTTCAAATATTCGGGAATATTTATAAAGGACGTCCCACTCAAAATGATCGATCAAATGTAATACAAGTGTAGAAGCATTAATTTAGCCGGTTTTATGTGTAGGAGACGCTCATATTTGACCGCCCCGTTGGTCGAGTGATTAGCGACCGCGACTACGTAATCGACGGGGCTCGGGTTCGATCCTCGACGGGGACAAGCATTTGTGTGATGAACATAAATGTTTGTATTTCCGGGTTTGGATGTTTATTAAATATATTCTAGTACTTATTTTTTTTTTATACTTATATATGTATTTCTATATATTAGTATCGTTGACTAACATCCATAACACAAGCAAATAATTTGCTTACTTTGTGGTTAGATCAGTAAGTGTAATTTATCCCGTGAATTATTATTATTATATTTCATATTACGATCAAAACCTTTTATGACGACATCGTTTAGAACATACAGATTATATTGACCCAGAACAAAGGTCCCGGCTGAATGCTATACGACCG
Source organism: Apodemia mormo (assembly GCA_036924255.1). Classification (NCBI taxonomy): domain Eukaryota; kingdom Metazoa; phylum Arthropoda; class Insecta; order Lepidoptera; family Riodinidae; genus Apodemia; species Apodemia mormo. The sequence goes on from JAUPFN010000017.1 coordinate 33,923,336, forward strand.
CCTTACCAAAAACATCGCTTTTTACGACACACCTCATTAAACGACTACATTTAACTAATATTTCTGGGGAACTAGATCTGTCAGAACGACCAGCTAAGCAGCATTGTAAACAATATGAATAGGTATCCACATATGGCCCAGTATGATGGTCAATGGCTATTAAAATCGGAAAAGTAAACAAACATGTTAGTGTCAAATACTAAGTACTTTTTGGAATGAAGTTCCTTACGGCAGGCTTGGAGGGGATAGGGATTTTGCTGCGCGACCGAACTGAAAAAAATGTGATAGTAAAACCGTAAGAAAAATGCGTGGAATAAAACCGTTAAATGAGACGTGCGCAGGCGCGACAATCGCGTACACAAGCGAGTAGTGCCGTTTAGCCGAAGGAATTTCGTTCCTACCTGGTGTCCCGCGACACCACATCATTTTTTTTATTTTGTAGTAGGGTCTAATGGTGATTAATATAACACATAGCGTAATATTATAGCGCGCTATGTATACTCAACGTATAGCGTACGCTATTTAGATTCTCATTCGGCGCTATATAACTAGCGGCTAGTGTAGGCCGTAGTTATCTATACATATAATAAAATCGTAGGAAAGTCAATGTATGTCCGGGGTAAACTCAAAAAGTACTGCATGGATTTACTTCAAATTTTGCATGAATATTACTAACAGGTCGGGTCAACATATAGGCTACATATTATCACGCTATTACTTACGGGGGAGATGCTGTGCGGAGTAAACGAAGTCCGCGCGGACGAAGTCGCAGGCGACAGTTAGTAACTTTATAAAATACGAAGTTACGAACTACGTTACCTAACGAATAATGTGCTAGATTGTAGACGCTAGACGTTATAACATAGTTTATAGTTTTATACGCTCGTTTTATAACGTTGTGATGAGTCACGCGTTGGCGTTACGCAGAGATGTAGGTTCGCTCTGCATCTTTTACCGTATTTATCATGGGGAGTATTCCGACGAGTTGTTCGAACTAATTCCTGCCACCAAATTCCACCATTGGACATCGCGTCAAAATTTAAAGTTCCATCCTCACCACCTCGATGTCTGGAAATCCACATCCATGCGCTTTTGTTGATACTTTTTGCCTAGCACTACTCCTTTGAGGAATCAATTACCCTCGGGGGTGTTTCCGAATGGATACGACTTAGGGACCTTCAAGAACGAGCTTATTCATTCTTAAAAGGCCGGCAACGCAGCTGCAATACCGCCGGTATTGCGGATGTCCATGGGCGGCGGTGATCACTTACCATCAGGTGCACCATCTGCTCGTTTGCCCCCTCTACTATAAAAAAATATATTTCGGCCGGCCCACGCGATCAGTGTTTAGTTAAACTTTATAATATAGTCTATAACGTAGCGCGCTAGAAAAATATAGTTTATAGCCTATAACGCGCTATCATAAAATAGTTTATTTGAACAATACTAGTAGGGTCTTTTGTAATTCTAAGAAACCAAACACGTGCATACAACAGAGTCGGAGCCCGCTTCTTCATATCTCTTCAATTAGTTTGTTACTTATCTGTTGACAAGACGCACCAAAACATATTGTGGAGTTATGATTAACTAGCGACCTGCCCGCGATTTCACCCGCGTAGCTTTTGTTCCCGTGGGAATATCGGAAAGATTTGTATACTAAAACCTTACGTAAGAATCAATATATCTATTAAAAAAAAACCGCATCAAAATCCGTTGCGTAGTTTTAAAGATTTAAGCATACATAGGGACATAAGGACATAGGGACAGACAAAGAAAGCGACTTTGTTTTATACTATGTAGTGATGTTGTGAACCTTTTAACATGAAAAAATACGACTTCGTATCTCGAAACCATCACCAGTTGTAGCAACTGGTGATGGTTTCGAGATACGAAGACTATCGGTCTTTACGACTGAATATGTGTAGTCCGTTTGATGTCGTTATAACAGATTTTGACTGTATTTTCAAGATTACTATTGGCCAATTGTACTAACATTGACTTAGCTGAACACAATCCTAAATAGTATACTGTCCCTTCTTGTCTTAAATGAAAAAAATGTGACAGCATACTATTTAGAATTGTCCTATGCTAAAACGATGTTAGTGCAATTGACCATTAGTCTTGCTTAAGAGATCGAATCCTGCTATAAATATGAACGTCACTATTCCCTTGCGTCTGAATCATTTCTAAATTATGCTAGGAGGTAGTAAATAAGTAACGTAGTGCGTTTTTAAATAATTGCTAAGAAATATCGAGTTCGAAGAAATATCGAAACTGTTTCTTGTTAAGATCAAACTAGTGTATTATTAAGGAGTATACATATATTTACTGGTAAACATATTTCACAAGTCAATGTCGTATTATTGCTGAAATTTTTCACTAAGTGTCAAAATTACTTAAGATTTCCTAATAAATCTATTTTAGTATGAAAAATATTTTTACAATCTTTGTTTAAATATTAAATATAAATCAATATTAAGCAACATTTTTGAATAATTTTGTTAAATGTGCAGCAAGTTTTTATTTATGAACTTTTTTAAGATCCTTAAAAAGTCATCATCTAAATGTTTAAAGATTAACAAATAAACAACGAGTGATTCTTATAGTTGTATATGTCAGATCTGACATTTAGTTGGTAAAATAGTAGAATAGTCGGTAAAATACATTTAGTTGGTATTTAGTTTAGTTTTAGAGGAAATTTAGTTGGTAGTTGATAAAGTCTGGCAACCAACTCTACCACCACGCGTATTTGTTGGTCAATTCAAATAGCGTGTTCTCATTGGTCAATTCAAATAGCGTGTTCTCATTGGTCAATTCAAATAGCGCGCTCTCATTGGTCAATTCAAATAACGCACATTCATTATTCAATACAAATATTGTGCGCTTCTTCAGTTTCTTGTAACACACTTCATCGCATTTTACAAAATCGCCTTAAAAGATTGCTGAAAAACGAGAAAATATTATGCACATCAAAAATTGCTACACATTTTGCAAAATTATTCCGATAGCTTATTTAAAATAGCTCGTTAAAATATGAAGAGTACCAAAAACACTTATACATAGAATTAACATATCGAATTATTGTTAGACCGTCTTCTCTTAAGCCCTATTAAACTAGTTATTCACGATAGATTCGTCATTAAATAATTCAGAGTTCCACATGAAGTCACAATTATCTTTCCTAATGTCATCGATAACACTTACTTGAAAGTCCGAGCACAGATAGTTGTAATAGGGTGACTAGTTGGGTCTCGGTTGGGGCTCGGCGTCGGTGTCGGAGTCGGAGTCGGTGGGCGGCGTGGGGGGCCCCGGCGGCCCCAGCGGCGGGGGCCCCAGCGGCACGCGGCGCGGCAGCAGCAGCAGGCAGGGCGGCGCGTCGATGGTGCCGCACGAGGCTGCCAGCCGGCCCCGAGCCAGTGCGCGCGCCGCGGGGGGCCCCGCCGGCACGGGGCCCCGCGCCGGCTCGCGCTCGTTAAACTCCAGCGTCTGCGACACGCGGCGCAGGCGGCACGGCACGCGCCAGCACCACACGGCGCGCGGCAGGCTGCCCGGGGCCCCCACGCTCTCGTACAGGGGGCCCCCACCTGAGTACCGCGCCCCGCTCTCTGCGCTCGCGTACACGCGCGTGTTCACGTAACTGTTCACAAAACATCCTCTCAAATGCTTGCTTGTGTAGTTTAGTGATCTACAAAAGCTTTAAAGCACTCAACAAATTAGATAATAAGGCTACATAATATTACAAATTAGGTTTTTCTTTAAGCCAGTTACAGGATTTCAAGTCAAATAAATAACACTAAAACAACATAATATGATACACATACTACCCAAGCAGCAATCAAGCATGTTTAATACCCATAAAGCAGCTCATATAGAACTTAAAGTTCTATTGCAGCCGTACAATGGTGTAAAAAGATGCTTTTATCGGTATAAGAGACCTTTATGAGTTTTTATACAGCCTAATGCTGTACAAGGCCTTTCTTAGAGTTTCGCGTAAGCTTTAGGCGTTATATCTGAATATTAATACACTACTGTACAACTTTAAGTATTTTGTAACTCATTAGGCTGATTTTAATCCTTAAAGCTATACAGCTTAACGTGCTACTTGGGTAGCGACCCAACTTAACATAAATCTGCAATCGCCATTGCTCTAACTGCTCCAGCTGCACCCACTGGCATCTTTGATGTGTATCATACAACTGACTAACTTAAAGCACTTTCAGTTGTCAATATTTGACTAAAACTGTAAAAGAGATCCAAACTTTGGAATATCCATAAAAAATACCATCTCAACTATTCCGGAACTACCAATTTAATTAAATGTCAACCAAAAAAATTTGAAAACAAAACTTTTTAAGTTGTGTTATCGACTGCGCTTAGTAACAAGTACTAGTCGGCCAGGTGTGGCGCACCTGTGTGATTTATATACATGTTATTGTGAGATAATGACGTCATTATTAACAATGGACAGGCAACAACGCCAATATAAATAAGGATAGTGTAAATAGGCGGTGATAAGTTGAGTTCGATTCATTGTAATTCTATCGCTTTGTGAAGCCGTTACTTTGGCCAAAAGTGATACTGTACGAGTAAAAGTGATTCAAGTGTTTTGTTTGACCAAATTTCTTCTCGATTATAGTTGTGTGGCGGAGGATGACGGTACCACTAAGCGCTCGAAGCTTTCACGGCCAAACCACTAAACCGATTTGGATAAAATTTGGTACAAATATATTTTGAGACCCAAGAAAGGACATAGGATAGTCTTTATTCCGGAAATCCCACGGGAACGGGAACTATGCGGGTTTTTATGTTAGAATTTTTTCCACGCGAACGAAGTCGCGGGCACAGCTAGTCACCTTATATAATTAATGTAGCAGGACCGTAAATTTATTTTTCAAAAAATTGGTAAAGCGGGCCACGCAAAGCCGGGCCACGCGCCATGTAGGGTTCCGAAGTAGCTTAGCACAATAATGCGGACTAAGAAGAGGGATAAAAACCCTCTTCTAGTTGCATACTATGAAAATTTAAGCTATTCAACGTTAATGACAAATATATATCTGCACCACAAGTTCACCGCCTATAAAAACTTCTCCAAGTTCACTTTATAAGTTGATCGATTGTTCCTCAAAAATTTGGGAAGCATTCGAAGCCGAAATAGTTTTTCTTTTAACTTCATTATATTTCCTACTACCAAGGTTTTTTTTTCACCCCTAAAAGCAACCGTTTAGCCTGTAGAAGGGGAGACACTTGATTCTAACAAAAATTATCACTTAAAAGCTTAATATTTTACAAACGAGTCATTTAATCGAAAACTAGTTTTCACAAATCTACAGTACTTTTTATAAACTTATCTAACTATACACCACACAATGAAGTACGTGAGAAAAAAATTAACATCCCGCTTAACATGTAGGGAAGCTAACCTGAAAAAAAATATTAAGATTTTATGTTACCACTTTCGTGTCGTACCAAATTACAGCTTTCTAATACTAAGGGTCTCCGAGCTATCGTGCGGACGGACGGAAGGACATAATAAAACTAAAGGGTTCCTAGTTTACTTCGGAACCATTCGGAACCCTAAAGAGGATGGTGGTGCAACACGGGGAAGTGTATGTGTATGTGTGTAGAGGTCTCACCAGACACGTTCGGCAGGCGGGGCGGGGGGCGGTGCGGGGGGTGGTGCGGAGGGCGCGCGTGGCCCCGCGGCGGGTCAGGCGGCGCGCTCCAGCACGGCCACGCCGGCGTACGAGCGCGCCACCGCCATGGGCGCCGCCAGCAGCGTCCACTGCTCCGCCGCCGGGTCGAACACCTGACCACCACGCCGATCGACAAGTTATGTGGGGACAACACCACCTACCGCGCAATACTCGAGACTAACACAAGTCAATCTACATACGACCAACTTGTCACGGACGCGATATTTCGGAATGTTATGAAAACAAACTGTCCCGAACCATTCCGAGATATCGCATCCATGAGAGGTGTCTATGTGTGCGTTGCTTGAGTATTACTTGTATGCACATTGACTTCTATTAGTATCCAGTATTCTGTGGCTTAGGACTCTCACATACAGAAACACGATAGAACGTTGAGACATGCTACGACGCAACATAATATGTAAAAAACTGTGTAAGTCTTAAACGCTTTGACTATATCACTGTTTAATTACATGAATTAAGCCTCTAGCTTTGTGCTAATAGGCAAACGATATGTTTGTTAACCGATAGGCCACACGTGTGACCACACATTCCAACTCACGCCGGCAGGAGTAACCTTAAAAAGACTTGTTCTTGGGGCCTGCGCTCTTTTGGCTTTACGGACCAAGTGACCGATACAAGCGCGAGCTGGAATCAGCTTAAGAGGGCGCTTGCCGATTTTTTTTACTCTACGTGAGAGTGGAAGTGGCAGAGAGAGATTTTCCCGAGTACGCTGCAGCAAGACTTACCTTTACAAACGAGAAGCATTTATCCCGTTTCGCCGAGCAATCCCAACACCAGAGCCAGGCCTCCCAACTTGCCGCTTTGCCGGTCTAAATATATATTTTCTTTCCTTTTTTTTAATATCAGAATACAGTTAAACACTTTTTTTTCTATTAACTGTAATTTCACGGTGGACAGGTTGGCGGCGCCTGTGCCCCAGCGGCGCGCGGGTGCGCTCACCTCCACGGTGGACAGGTTGGCGGCGCCTGTGTCCCCGGCGGCGCGGTGGGTGTGCTCACCTCCACGGTGGGCAGGTTGGCGGCGCCTCTGTCCCCGGCGGCGCGGTGGGTGTGCTCACCTCCACGGTGGGCAGGTTGGCGGCGCCTGTGTCCCCGGCGGCGCGGTGGGTGTGCTCACCTCCACGGTGGACAGGTTGGCGGCGCCTGTGTCCCCGGCGGCGCGGTGGGTGTGCTCACCTCCACGGTGGGCAGGTTGGCGGCGCCTGTGTCTCCGGCGGCGCGGTGGGTGTGCTCACCTCCACGGTGGGCAGGTTGGCGGCGCCTGAGCCCCGGCGGCGCGGTGGGTGTGCTCACCTCCACGGTGGCCAGGTTGGCGGCGCCTGTGTCCCCGGCGGCGCGGCGGGTGTGCTCACCTCCACGGTGGCCAGGATGGCGGCGCCTGTGTCCCCGGCGGCGCGGCGGGTGTGCTCACCTCCACGGTGGCCAGGTTGGCGGCGCCTGTGTCCCCGGCGGCGCGGCGGGTGTGCTCACCTCCACGGTGGCCAGGTTGGCGGCGCCTGTGTCCCCGGCGGCGCGGCGGGTGTGCTCACCTCCACGGTGGCCAGGTTGGCGGCGCCTGTGTCCCCGGCGGCGCGGCGGGTGTGCTCACCTCCACGGTGGCCAGGTTGGCGGCGCCTGTGTCCCCGGCGGCGCGGCGGGTGTGCTCACCTCCACGGTGGGCAGGTTGGCGGCGCCTGTGTCCCCGGCGGCGCGGCGGGTGTGCTCACCTCCACGGTGGCCAGGTTGGCGGCGCCTGTGTCCCCGGCGGCGCGGCGGGTGTGCTCACCTCCACGGTGGCCAGGTTGGCGGCGCCTGTGTCCCCGGCGGCGCGGCGGGTGTGCTCACCTCCACGGTGGCCAGGTTGGCGGCGCCTGTGTCCCCGGCGGCGCGGCGGGTGTGCTCACCTCCACGGTGGCCAGGTTGGCGGCGCCTGTGTCCCCGGCGGCGCGGCGGGTGTGCTCACCTCCACGGTGGCCAGGTTGGCGGCGCCTGTGTCCCCGGCGGCGCGGCGGGTGTGCTCACCTCCACGGTGGCCAGGTTGGCGGCGCCGTCGTCCCCGCCGGCCACGTACAGTCGCGCCTGGTGCGCGGCCACGCCGGCGTTGCGGCGCGCGTGCGCCATGGGCGCGGCGGGCGCCCAGCCGGCGCGCGGGCAGTACCGCTCCACGCTGCGCCGCACGGCCGGCCCGTCGTGCCCGCCCACCGCGTACAGCGCGCCACCCGCCGTGCCCACGCCCGCGCCTGACCTGCACACAAACATCATACCACATCACTTCCGTCCGCCACTTCACAACCGGCGGCGGCGGCGGCGGCTCGACGGGCGAGGCGAAAATTGGAAGGTGGAACGTTCATCGCCGCGACCAGATAGTCCAAGAGCGGGATGTCTTTTTCAACTTTATCTCGATATTGCTTGGAGGGTAGATTATTCACTTATTCGATATCTACATGTTTGGTGCATAAAAAAGGAAATTTTAATCAAATAAACTTAAAGATATTATTTTGCAAACACAAACAATCAATTATTATCAAGTCATTCTAATTCTACAATAAAACCTTCCTTTTAATTTTCCACTCCTATACACAAAACCTAGCAACCGTGTTCTATGAAAGTGTTTGGCCTTTGCTCGCCATTTTCGAGCTGCCTGGGTATGGTTGATCTCGAGTCCGGATGAAACCGAACAAACACTGAGAATATAAAAATTAGATCACTTTCGTCTGTTAAATAAAATATACCAGATTATAAAAAATATATATACATTTAAACCCAATTCGCAACTAGCTTGATGAGTTGTAAAAATAGGTAAAAATGATCCTGCGAGCCTAAACATAAAAGTTACCTGCGAGCTGCCATAGGCGCTACGGGTTCCCAGACATCAGCGGCGGGGTCGTAGCGCTCTACCGTGTGTAGGCACTGGCGGGACGCGCCGTCGTAGCCGCCTACGGCGTAGAGCTTGCCCTCCAGCACGCCCACACCCACGGAGGAGCGGCGCGTGCTCATCCCCGCGATGGGGCGCCACACGCCCTCGCGCGTGTCCAGCGCCTCGGCTGAACTGAGCCCTGTTGCACCATCGAATCTGAAATACATCATTTTATGAATCGTAATCTCTTAATAAATATTTGTATCAATAAAAGGAAATGGGACTGATTGTCTTTTCGATCAACGTAAAGCACAAACCACAACGCAGATCGGGATATAATATCGCATAGAATATTATCAGGTGATGCTGCTATTAGAAAATGGCACTTTATTAGCATGTTTTTCAAAATTGAATATTTTCGTTTTGTCGGTGTGGGCTACATTTGAAGGTTCATCATGCTCAGTTCCCTTCTGGCGTAGACAGGATAAACTGAATGTCTATAGATTTCCGTTGGAGAGATGAGTGGTGATTCCTATCGTCGCATTTTAGCGACTTGATAACCATCATAGTCTACTTGTAGTGATATCCGGGACCGTCAGTTATACGTGCTCATCCGTGGCGCACCGGAATACTAACATACCACCGGCTAGACCCCGAGCTGTTACTGAGATTTTAAAAACCTCAATAACAGTTTTGCTAGAGCCGATATCGAATCTGGAACCTTATTATCCCTAGCTCGTCTAGCTTTTTCTAAAGCAGTTAGCAAAGGTTAAAATTGTGACTACCATTGTGTGAATTAGGCTAGGTGGTAGAGTTCTGTCATGTGGAGCCTGATACTATCAATTTATCCAAACGTACGTGTTTGTTACTGTCGATAAGGAAAATCGTCAACTCTTTTCTTTTCAACGTCATCGGGTTATGAAAAGGCGAGTGATGAATTTAGTATGTCTGTTCGAGGTGAATTTCGATTGGGTAATCACGAGAGGCATGTTATGAGAGATTTAGAGACAAATATTTTCATAAGGCCAAATTGGTTGGTGTTTGGGGACTGGTGTGTTGTAAATTCTCTTCTCTCGGTCGTCGGTTCCCAAGAAATACCATTTTTATTGCAATATTTTATATAAAAACATTTGTGAAACAGTACAAGTACGAGTAATAAACATGTACATTGCTGTCCTTTGTATGCTTGGCATAGCGTTACAACTCATAGCATGTGTATTAATTAGATGCATTATAATTGATAGTTCGATTAAAGTACTTAAACATATCGGACTCATAATTTGCATATTGTCCACTGATATCCTGACACATGTACGCACGGATAAATCCCTACAGGATCCAACCGTACGTCATTTTGGTCCTTCGGGCTAGACATGAATTAGCGACCTATGGATCGGTTCACCATTTATATAAAACTGTCTTTTGCCTGCGGTTTTGGTCGCGTCAAGTACATTTTAGGGAAGTGGGGATTTAGAAACAGACAAAAAGTTACCTATGTCACTCTCCATTCCTTCAATTACCTCCACTTAAAAAAATTACGTCAATTCGTAGCTCCGTTTTTCCGTGAAAGACGAATAAACAAACACTTAAGCATTTATAATATTAGTATGGATATTACAATTAATGAATTAATGAAATTACGAATGAATGAATGATTGAAATTATTTATTTGCAGAATATGGAAATTACAAGTTATTAAAATTTGATTCAGTTACCAACATATTTTACAATAATATGATGCGCAAATATTTTAAAATTATAGTTACATATTTTGGAATTAAGAAAAGTTGAGTCGATTTTTTTTACAATTACTACTGGATCGGAATGTAGCCATACACTGAAAAGATCCGGCGGAAGAAACTCAGCGAACTTGGTTTTTTTCAATTAAACTTAATACAATTAGCAAATGTAGTATGATGTGGTGTGGTGCATTACCCGCCGACGGCGTAGATGACGTGTCCGATGACGGCGACGCCCAGCGTGGAGCGGCGCGCGGTGAGCGGCGGGCCGGGCGCCCAGTGGTCGGCGGCGGCGTCGTACACGTCGACGCTGCGCACGCGCAGGGTGCCGTTGAACCCGCCCACGGCGTACAGCCGGCCCGCCGCCGCCGCCAGACCCGCGCGGCACCGCCGCGACGGCAGCGCCGCCATCGCGCGCCACGCGCCCGCCTCCATGTCCCACGCCTCCACCTCGCGGATCGCCTGCGCACCACCACCACCACCACCACACTCCACGTCACCCTCTCACGTAACAAATGCGAAGAGAACACCACGTACCAGCTTTGAGTGAAAACTCAAAATCCCCGTGTTGGTTCCGGGCTCCTTTGGTAAATAGGCCAACTGCCGTTTTGCCAGACAGCTCGTAAAAGGCGACCGATTGGCTATGCGAGTCACTACCATCGTGACTACTAGGTGGTAATGTTCTGCATTGTCTAGACCGGGTCTGGTACCACGCTTTACCTATCCCTTCTTTGTTTGGAGGATAATGTAGCCGGTAAAGTTATGCATGTGGCCGAGGTCTAATCCTCGGCACAAAACAGCAACGCACCATTAATACCTTTGGTGTCTATAGACGATGGTTGACTCTTTTCATCAGGAAACCCGTCAACTTGTTTGCTATCTTATAATATGAAAAAAATTGTTTTATTGGCCGATTAACCACAGGTCTGATTCTCTCACCACCCCGCCCCAGTATAAGTAACATTAAAAAGGTTTTCACTTGAGGTCCGCGCTTTTTTTCTGCCTTTAAGGTCCGTGCAAACGACACAAGTGCAAGCTGGAATCAACTTCGAAGTGCCACTTGCCGTCTTGGTTCACTCCATGTGGCAGAGGAAATGAAGGATAGATGCCGGATCTTCCTGAATATGCTACAGCAAGACTCAACTACCACGAACACTAACGTCGTCAACCCCTCAAAATAAAGCCTTAACCTCACTCAGCTTTGTCACGCTGCCGCACTGTGATTTGTCTAGAACAAGCTAGGTGGACAAAAGTCACTGTCTAATTTCCAGGAATTGATCATTAGAGGTCGTTAAGTACAACCCCATTATACCATTTCCAAGAATTGTTTGTGCCATAATTCCGTTATGACTCACTAACGACGGGTGGAAGGGTAAGTGATAAGGAATCATACTTATTTTGTAATCGTTAGTTGCAATTTTGCTACACATTGGACACCATCTCATGAGTTCTCAGTGAACACACCAGTTTTTTGTGCTATGGATACTATGACTAAAGGTAAAAACATTACATTTACATATAAATTTTAGTCTTAAGTAGCTACAACTAGTAAAATTTTACCGTCTAATATAAAGTCTTGAAAGAACCGATTTTTTTCATCTTTTCTAATGTTTGAGAGACTGCATCTTTTTGTCTCCATAAGTCTCCAGGCTAGATTTTATAAATAACGTAGACGTAACTCTAAACTAAGTTTGAAACGTTACTTTCTATGCTCTTTTTTTGCTATAAATTTTTATTTGTTTTTTTTTCAGAACACGTACTTAGTGTTTCGAAAATTGAATTTTTCGAAGAGTGAATCAAACACGAAAAAGAAAACAGAAATTCGCGGCTTTGCGATTTCCTTTCAGTTAAGTTTGATCTTTTAACCATAAAGGAAGAATCACTACGCGAAATTAACAAGAACATCGCTGCTTATAGCACCAAAATAGCCCTAAAATGGAGTAGCGCAAGTCGCAACAGGGAAAGATTTTTATCGATGCATAAAATATGGCTAGAAGGCACGGACTTTTATTTCAAGGTGTCTGTTAACCCTCCAGTTCCCTCCACTTCAACTGAGTCTACAAAACGGGAAGACCTCAAAAGAGCTTTGAGGAGTTATCGTACAAAACCAAGAAACGACGTGTGGACAGCATCGTTTCCGAGTGGAGTGCGGAAGAGTTGGCGACTGCTACAGAAGTAGCCAGTAGATCGGAAGGCAAGAGGAACGTTGCTCAAGCTATAAAACACGCGAGTGATGGCACTAGTACTGAGCAAAATGTCTCCTGCCCTAATTGGAGACTTCTCACCACTCTTGAAGCTTGTGCCTATTATATGGACTCTAAGTGTACAAGTCACACGTACAAAGCTATCGTATCACAGTCTACGTAAGTGTTTCCTATCCTGTTATCCTCCTACGGAGTACATTTCTGTAAAGGAAACACGCGCAGAAATTAAGCTTCAGGCAGTTATAGACAAAACTACCGAAAGATTAGTAAATTCACAAGAAGAAGTTATAAGAAGTGTGCTCCCACAAAAGTCATCATTCACTTTAATAAGTAAGTGGGGCTGTGACGGCAGTTCCGGCCACAGTACCTACAAACAGAAATTTGAAGATCATGAGGCCACAGATGAGTTTTTGTTTGTCTTTTGTTTCGTCCTATTACGCTTATATGATGGCGATGATATTATTTGTCAAAACCCCCGCCCCTCCTCAACGATGTACTGTCGTCCCATAAAATTCATTTTTTCCAAAGAAACCACTGAGCTAACTGTGGCTGAAACTGATAGTGTTGGAAGAAGTTGCGCAACTACTTCCAACACTGTGTTCAGTTGGCGATACTCAAATTTCTGTTACACATAATTTCATTTTAAGTATGGTAGATGGTAAGATTTGTAATGCGTTAACAAATACACGTTCCTCTAAAACGTGTTATATTTGTAAAGCAACACCAAAAATGATGAATAATGACTTAAAGGACACTTTCATCATGGAAACACAAACGATGGAAACACGACGCGTAAATTTTTTGCCAATGCAGAGATTACAGGGTTGAATGTTGAACTTATTAAAAAAATTGATATTTATTGAGAACCCTTGCCTCTGGCTATGACATAAATTTAGAGAAATTTGAAAAAGTTTGTTGTGAAACGTGCAAGCTGTATTTAAGTCTGTATTCGTGGTATTTCATGCCTGCTACTGTGCATAAGATACTTGTGCACAGTACACAGGTTATAAAGACAGCGCTTCTTCCGATAGAACAGTTTTCCGAGGATGCCCAAGAAGCGCGTAACAAAGACCTACGTCGATTTCGTTTGCACAATACGCGCAAGATGTCTCGCACTGCCACAAATACAGACTTATTACACATGCTTTTAGCAACATCCGACCCTTTAATTAACGCATTTAGAGATGTGCCCAGGAAAAAGCCTGAGAAATTAAATCCAGAAGTTTTAAAATTAATAATCCCGCCTTCAGTGCCCATTACCCGACCATCGATAAATGTTCCGCGTAATGATAATGATTATATAGAATCGGATTCTTTAGATAATGATAGTGATAGGGAATAATTCTAAGAAGTTCTTAATTTATTTTTAAGTAACTTTTCTATAATTATGATTATTTTGTTGTATAGTATTAATATAAAAGTAGCATAAAAGGGTATGATATTAGTTTTAAGCTAAGTATAGTTTTTAATGTGTAAGGAAATATACAATTTGCATTTATTCTCAATATATTATTTTTTACTTTGATTTTTTTTTTTTTGATGCATCACAACCCCAAATACCAAAGGTCCTCTAAAATGTACATAATATGTCTGAATATGCTCAAATGAAGCCATTTTATTAAAAAAACAATTTTGTCCACCTAGCTTGTTCTAGGCGAATCACAGTGTGCCGGTTCAAAAATGTCTTTTTTTCCTCTTTTTTTAAACGTCGTTTACAATTTATTTTAAAAAGAATATAGTTATACACATTCTTACTATAAATTGTAGCACATCTTTATCTAAACCCACAATAATTGATAAAGTTTTGCGTTTATTTGCGTGCTTGTGTGTATCACTTTGGACGCTCATCTCACGAGCAGCACGCGCGGCCTGGCGCGATTGTGTGACTTTGGACGCCTGTTCCTCCACGATCAGCTGCAGGCGCGGGTGTGTGTGTCACCTTTGGCGCCTGTCCCCAGACGACCAGCAGCAGGTGCGGGTGTGTGTGTCACCTTGGGCGCCTGTCCCCCGACGACCAGCAGCAGGTGCGGGTGTGTGTGTCACCTTGGGCGCCTGTCCCCCGACGACCAGCAGCAGGCGCGGCGCGCGCGGCGGGCGGCGCGGCCTGGCGCGGCGGCTGGCAGCGGCGGCGGCGGCGCGGCGCTCGGGCCGCAGCAGATGGAAGGCCAGCGCCTCGATGAGCAGGTCCTTGACCCGCAGCCCCGCGCCCGCCAGCGGCTCGCAGCCCGCGCGCGCCACCAGCGCCTCGTGCCCCACCAGCGGCAGCCGCACGCGCTCCAGCAGCCCACCCAAGGACTCGCGCCGGGCCTGGTACCACACCACGCACTCTACTCGCATTCGGACAGCTTTAGCTTTAACACCACGCGAAGGTGAACGAGCGAGCCGTGGCGATGACTGTCACGGCACGCTCGCTCAGTGCCTTGAGGCCACCGAGCACCAGATTCCCCATATTGTTCATCGGAAATTAGACATTTTGATTATTATAATTGTAACGATAGAACACGCTCGCGCACAGATATCTTATCGTACCATCGTTATCACACTTTATCACGCAGCATATACGTGAGCTATTAGTATATAAGTTTAATGTAAAACCCAGTTAAATTATGGTTAATAAAACACATTTATCAACTGATGTTTGGCTGTCATTTAGTCGACGTAATAATAATCAAGCCGGAATTTTTGTAACTCAATCTATTTAAACTCGGTATTTTGAGACTATACTCCAGCCAAATTCAATAAAAAAAAACACATTTTTAACATTTTGCTAAGATAAATAGTTTATTTTTTTTTTTCTAAAATCGGGAAGTTCCTGGTCTCACATCGATTTTCGAAATAAAAAAATGTTTTATTTAATTAACCTTCAAATTTTTTAGGATTAATATTACCGCAGGTACGTAGAATTGACGGTAGAAACTCAGTGAATAAAATTTTCGAATTTTTCTCTCAGAGAAACACTCGGGGTTCGATTCCCGAGTCAGACAAATCAAAAATGTGTTTTTTCAATTTTCTAATAAAAACCACATTGCCCGGGATTTGAAAAGTGCCCGGTTAGTGATAAGCTGATCATCTATCACGTTGTGGAATTAAGATGTATCTTCGGCTAATCGTGGATGCACACGTTGTACCTCTGCCTACCTCTTCAGGGATACGGGCATGAATATAGCTTTTTTTAACTTTTTACCCTCGGGCTAAGATTGAAAATTGATCTCAATACAATATTAATCAATTAATACAGTTGTACTGTTTCAAAATAATCATATTGTAAAAAATCTGTAAACGATTTACCTTGCAGTCCAATCCTGAAATTACCCGCTAAATTAAGGTATTTTAACCTCAAAAGAGTAGAAACTATAAGCATAGAATTTTCAGTTCTAAGAAATATTGAAATGTCTCAATTGCTAAGTCACAAAAAACAGCAAGAAAACACTTACGAATGAACCAACTAACAATCATACATGGAGTCTATTTTAATAAAAATGGCAGTATATGGATTTTAGAAAAACTATATTTTAGAAACGATGTTAAAATTGACCAAATTCCAAATGGTCAAATTCAAATGGCATTCAACTCAATTTAACTATTGCTGTAGCTAAATAATCCAATTTCCAAAAAAAATTCTATGCAATGTCAAAAACATTTTTTTTTTAAATATTAACCATTGATAGACCAAAAAAATTGACCGATTTTTACCCAATTAACGGTACTTAACGCAGTTTTTAATGGAGAAAAGCTGATAAGATTTTGAAGTCAATCGGTATATTAGCCTGAAAGTTATTTCAAAAACATTAAGTTTGCTAAAAACAACGTAATTTTAATATTTGAAAAGCTGTAACTTTTGAAAATAAGATTCGATTTTGATTTTTAAAACGGCATTCGACGTAATTTTTTTAGTACTAAAATACTGTAGAGTACTAAAAAATGATTGGTTGAAATATTTCGAAGTTACGTCGAAAAAAGACTTTTTTCAAAATTTTCGTCAACGATTACTTCCAAATAGATGATTTGATGCAATTTATGCATTAGACGTATTTTTTTAAGAATATAGCTGATTAGTTTTTGTACTCAATCGGTACATTAATCTGGAAGTTAATTTAAAAAAATTTGTTTTGCCAAAATTTTTTTTGAGTTTTTTCAAAATTTTATCAAAACCCGTTCAGACCATTTAATTCAAATTTTCAGGAAAGTTGAGTGGAATCCAATCGAATGACATCAAGCGCGTTTCGATCGTTCCAGCCGTTCAAAAATTATGATATGTTTACATACAGACATACACACAGAGAGATTGACGTCATCGCGAAATTAGTAGAAAAAGGTTCCTAGGACCTCAAAACGTGGACATCTGGTGAAAATTCGATTTTTGAAAATCGGAGCAAAATCAGTAATTTCCTTATCTACACGTAGCGGGAGCGTACGTAGCGGGAAGTTAAAAAGTACAAGTGTATTAATATTAACAGATTAATATTGTATTAAAATGGATGGAATGAAAATGAATTAAATGAATTAAATCGCCGTGTTGGTCCCGGCCTCCATTGAAGAATAGGCCAACTGCCGTTCTGCCAGGCAGGTCGTAAAAGGCGACCGATTGGCTATCGAGTCACTAACATCGTGGCTACTAGGTGGTAGAGTTCTGCATTGTCTCGCCCGGGTCTGGTACCACCGCCTTACCTATTCATGCCGCAATAACGTCACTGCTTGTTGCTGTCGTGTTCCGGTTTGGAGGGTAAGGTAGCCGGTAAACTTATGCATGTGGCATTAGACCTCGCCACAAGATAGCAACGCACCATTAACATCTTTGGTGTCTATAGGCGATGGGTGACTCTTTCCATCAGGAGACCCATCTGCTTGTTTGCTATCTTATGATATAAAAAAAAAATCTACCACCAAAGTAGCATTTTAACTCGTTAGCATTTAATATTTTAACTCATAATCATACAATAAACCTGTTTTTTTCGTATTTTTTAAAGATGATGGACCGGAACCCTTCGTGCGTTATTCCAACTCGCACTTGGCCGGTTTTTCACGATTCAGAGTTTTTTGTCGTCTGCGGAAAAAAGTCCCTCGTCTGTGCAGGCCATTATTGTAATGGGCAAATCAGAACATTACATAAAGTGCGTGTCTCTACCAATTTATAAATTTCAAATATATCAAAACTTATCGAGTGACTTACGTATTATCGTTTGCTAACTAACGTTAATATGTTATGACGTTCAGTGTAAGAGGGAACCAAAAAACGTTAGCCGAAATAAAATGCAAATAAATTTATAACATACCTCGAGATCGTGCTGCACCCACTTTATTACTGCATCGAGTACCACTTCTTCACTTGGGACCTGCGAATAGACAGATATTGATCCCACTTCTGTTGTGTGATGTCCAGACAAATTATATATTTTTCAAAGAATTATAAATGGTGACATGGTTAAGTTTAAACCAGTGGCCAATCTCGCCTTCGGCTCGGGCTACGTCAGTTGGAAGCGCGATACCTGGGCCGTCACTGGCTTAATGTGGCTAAAAAGCAATGTTCATTATTGAAAGCACACATATTTTTTTTTAATTTTAGATAGGTATCAAGTCCAACTGCATGATATGGATTGCTTCGTTAACAGCCACACTCTCGACACACAGGTTCGAAACGTTTTGGCTTTGAGGATCATGACCCAGTGCGCCAACTGACAAACTGATGAATGGTTTTAAGTCAAGGCATCTTTTGACGTTCGATTTGCAGGGCAGGCAGAGTGAAATCAAGCCCTTCAAAGAAGTCGGATGATTATATTCATTTGTTTCATTTCTAGAGCACCAGATAATGTGCCATGCAATAATAATAACGTAAAATGTAAATATTAACTGTATCTTACTGACCGTTATCCTGTCGCTGTCGAGTAATTGAGCGAGAGTATCATAATCTAGAGCTAAGAATTCTTCCGTCTCCAACACCTGTAACAATTTAAGTAATTCTATATTTTAAAAGAATGAACGAAACGAAAAAGGACATTGAGGTTATGGTTGGGTAGAGTGATGTCTCCAGGTACTGAATCATTATAGTATATTAGATCGTATCAGTAAAATTGTAAATCCACATGTTTTGTATGTTTTGATGTGAAATATAGTATATTGTATCACTGTGCTATTTATTCTTGTGCACATAATGCAGTCTATACCTTTTAATATTTTTTTTTATTTGTATCATTGTTATCTTTCGATTAGCAAAGGTTTGATTAAAGGTTGTGGTAAAATAAAAATTATTAATTTAAAAAATGGAAAGAAAAATTTCATAAAAATTTTCTTCATAAATAAATATTAAATATTCATGTCTTGACAAATTGATCACCGTTTATAACGAATAATATTAATATAATAATAATAATATCGCTGAACAAATTACACAAATTAATCTAACTTCAAAGTAAGGAAATTATTTGTTTGCGTTATGGATGGTAGTCAATGATACCATAACTATGTAGAAATACATATAAGGTCCTTCCATAATAAGTGAACATATTTTAACACAGCGTTTGGTACGTCTAACCAAAGACATTCAGCTAAAAAAAGTTTTAATGGTGCCAAGACATCATTCGGCAGCCTTCCGTGGAAGTTTTAGATATGCAGCAACCGTGTGCTGGAACAACTTGCCCCCGCCTCTTAGACAGACAAACTCGATCTTTAGTTTTAAACGCAAGCTTAAGAAAATCTTACTTTCTCTGCAAAAAAATGAACTAAGCACAGGGTGTATGGTTGATATAAACTCAAACTTTTACGGATGGTTGTCGAGTAATAAGCAATAAATAAGGTACTAAGGCCTCACAAGCTACTATTTATTTAAGATTAAAATATGATATTATTATTATTATTCATATATGTAATGTTTTTATTATTATATTAACACACTTTATGTACTGACTTATACTTTTTATATATAAACACTAAAACAAAGCACTAAGTTTCCTTTTTTGACCGTCTCGTGGGAGCATCATAGAGGACTCACTGAAAATCAGTGTTATAGCAAATATTGCTATAGCCTATGCTGAGATGAGCATCCTTTTGGTATCATCACATCACTTATAAAAAAAAAGTAGTATAAGTTTACTTTTTGTTACTTGTTTTTAATTTGTTTTTAATTTGTTCTTTTATCCTTACAAACTAATAAATATTGTATATTGTCTACTATAAAATATTATGTGAAAATGTGGTACCAATAAATACTATCTTATCTTATCTTATCTTATCTTAAAAACAAACTTCATTCAAAGTACTAAAATTTACCTTTGTCTATAGACACGAAAAATGTTAATGTTGTGTTGCTATCTTATGGCGAGGCCTAATGCCTACCGGCATATAAGTTTATCGGCAACCTTACCCTCCAAACCGGAATACGACACTATTGCGGCAGGAATAGGCAAGCCGGTGGTAGCAGACCTGGGCGAGACTATAACTCTACCACCTAGTAGCCACGATAGTAGTGACTCGTATAGCCAATCGGTTGCCTTTTACGCCCTGCAGTTGACCTGTCCTTCAAAGGAGGGTGGACCAAGACGGGGAGGTTGTGTGTCGGGGTCGGCAGGCGGTCGGTGTCGGTGTGGGCGCTACCTCGGCGAAGTGTCGCTCGATGAACCGTGTGGCGTGGTGCGCCAGGTCGGCGCAGGCGTGCAGGTCGGCGAAGGCGCGGATGCCGAGCGCGTTGTCGGGCGCCAGCGCCGCCGCCAGGAACTGGCAGCACGCGCCGCGCGCCCCGCCCACCTGCAGCAGCGACGCGCCCGACAGGATGCCCTGCCACACCACACACAACACACACATCACACATCACACCTGACACCTGACACCGCCCACAACATACCGGTTAATACACGATTATAACACATTTTAGGCTGCGTTTCCACTGAAGCGGAGTAGAGTGGAGTAGAGCTTAGCGGTGCACAAATTGACCAATCACAATGAAAGAAATCTCCGCTCCGCTCCAGTGGAAACAGTGTTTGCGGCATGAAACGGCCTTTAAACTGGACGCATATTTGCGATGACAGCGATTCGTAAACAGTACCTTCGCGAACGATTAGCCAAAGATACTACGTATCACAATGTGATAGGCGGCAAGCCCATCGCCAACCGGGCACTTATTCAGTCCCAGGCAACATTATTTTTTATCAGAAAACTGAAAAATCGCTCAACCCAGGATCTCAAAGTCAACATCAACACCGAACGACTAGACCACAGATGCAACCTATCTATAAGCACTAGACCACAGATGCAACCTATCTATAAGTATCTATATAGACACTAGTAAAGATTGTTGTATTTAATTTTTTTTATTTTATTTAGGTTAACACTTGAGATCCCAGATTGAACAATCGTTATTCAGTTTACTATTAAAAATTTAGTTAAGTAGCCTATTTAAACTACTTTACTATTTAAACTACTTAACTAAAATTTTATTAGTATCTAAATAGGCTAGTTAATGAAAAATTGTTTAATAATTTACCTTGTTAAATATTCTAACCAAATAATTATTTATATTTAAATAATTCACATTTATAATAAAAATTTCACATATTAAAATTTACCGCGAAAACCCTCTGGACTATCATGGCGTCCTAATGACATCACACCATGGTAATATCTAATATATTATATAGTCTGTAATTTCTATGAAAATAATATCAAAACCATTAGGTACAAGTACAAACCAAGTATTAGGTATAAGTGGATTAATACTTGTATTAATCACTTGAAACAAATACCTACGTTATATCTCATTCTATGAGGTCTCGCCATCTCTTTTTATACAGCTGTGTTAGATAGAGAGAGTGAGATCTCAAAAAATTTAAATAGGTACTAGAAGTGCTGGCTCCAGGCATAATACAGCTTCATGATCAAGACCACAACATGACAACACTTCCAGATTTATTCCTAAAAATATTATTAATCCTAATCTTTTACAACAAATAGTTTGGCTGTCTATCCATCTGTCACTAGACTGTATCTTTACCGTGATAGTGAAACGGTTGAAATTCTCACAGATGATGTATTTCTGTTGCCGCTATTACAACAAATACTAAAAACAATAAAATAAATATTAAACGGTTAATTTATAAATATTTAATTTAATAACAACGACAACTGGTAAATGCTTCAAATACTCACAAAATATTTAGTTAAATATTCGCTTTAAAAATAAAAATAATAAATTAAAATAAAATAAATATTTATATCCTATAGTGTTCACATAACGAATTCGGCGCACGAGTGTTACGTGGGGCGTGCGGTGCGCGGCGCGGCGCCGGAGAGGAGAGAGGCGACACCGACAGTCACTTTTCTGTATTCAACGCTGACGGTTGATCATTTATGTTATATTTTAAATTTTGTTAGCGATTTATACCAGTCATCTACTATTACAGTCTACCTTTTATTAACGTCCCGTAGGACCCTAATCATTGGTCCTTCGAGCCGGAACAAACGTGATTTTTTGCCATTTGTTATAGATGATAGTACAAACCCTTCGTGCACAAATCTCACTAGCACTTGGCCGATTTTTTATATCATAGATAGCGTCACTAAAAACTCTAGCAAGTTGCACTTTAACTAACTTATAAGAGAACTATCTTAACAATAATTCACTAAACTCTCTAATGCTTAGCTTTTGTATCTATCAAAAGTGAATTTTACCTGAACATTATCTTCTGTGATGACGAGCGAGTCTGGATTGTAAATGTACTCAATGATGGCTTCAAGAGCTTGAGGTTCTATATCCTGAAACATAAAATGAAAATAAATATCACACCTAATCTTAATGTCACATTACGCATTTTTTTATATCATAAGATAGCAAACAAGCAGGTGGGTCTCCTGATGGACAGATTCAACCATCGCCTGTAGACACCAAAGATGTTAATGTTACGTTGCTATCTTGTGGCAAGATCTAATGCCACATGCATAAGTTTACCGGCTAACTTATTTTCCAAGCCGGAACACGACAGTGACAAGCACTAACGCTATTGCCAGGATACCCTTAATATGAATGCATTTTTTATCAATCTTTACAATTTCATTCCACATGAAATTGCGTCCACAAAAACATTGAATTTAACGAGGCAGCCACTCTAAATCATCTAAATCTCTAAATCAGTCCCAACAACATTTGTTCTACAACTTTTTATAATTAATAGTTTTTAAAAAAGTTAATTTTTCCATATAGACTATCGCAGACTATCGCCACGTGCAGCGGGGCGCGGTATTGTGGGGTGACGCAGCGGCGGTGATATATATATATATATATATATATATATATATATATATATATATATATATATTCTCATAGAACTTGATTTTATTTAAGTTACTCGGAAAATTTCTGAATAATAAAACCCTTGATTTTCTATCAAAATAATACCGATAAAATTTTACTGACGCACGGTTCACTAAATAGTCAATTAGCAATATCGGTGGTGATCTCCATCACCATTCTTGCCACTTTCAATTAATATCGCTTTGTATCGTTATATTCGAAACAGAAATAAAAATGAATATACCTAGTCCGATCTAAATAACGAAAAAAAGATAATCTAGTCCTCATGATCTGATTGGTACAGCTCACGCTAAAGAAAAAAGGTGCAGTAGTCAATATAATTTCCGTACATTAAAAGATAAAAGTAAACTGTAAAAGTAAATGTACAAATTAAAGTTAAAATTAAAACTTTAATTTCTACATTTTTTTGAAAGAGTAAGCGAATGTTTTAAATTAATTCTTAATATACTTTTAAGTTTTTGGTGTAGATACTAGATGTTAAGTATATGCGACACGTGCTTCCTTACTGTCTAAGCCGGAATGCAATATGACTTGAAATGTCTTCATGAAAACGAATAACTAGGGTTGTGCTTCATGTAAAAAAAGACATCAACAGGCTGTGTTCCCTGCAATGTTAGTAGAGCGAGTGGAATGTTACCTGTATGGTGACGGCGGGGTGCGAGCGTTCGTCGAACTGCGTGAACATGGCGCGAAAGTACGGCGAGCAGGCGCCAGTTACCTGTATGGTGACGGCGGGGCGCGAGCGTTCGTCGAACTGCGTGAACATGGCGCGGAAGTACGGCGAGCAGGCGCCAGTTACCTCCTTCGAGTACACATGTCGCAGGCGTGCAGTGCAGGCATGCACACACATGGAGCAGGCGCCAGTTACCTGTATGGTGACGGCGGGGCGCGAGCGTTCGTCGAACTGCGTGAACATGGCGCGGAAGTACGGCGAGCAGGCGGCCAGTACGGCGCGGTGCGCCCACACGCCCTCCGTGGGGGACGAGCCCGACGTCGCGCGCGCCTGTGGCCAACGTTACATTACTAGAAAAATCTAGAAATAAAAGAAAGTGATAGCTGCTTCTAGCGATAAACAATAGCCGCCGTTACCCAAACCGCTATGCTATAACTGACCTTCTCGCATAAGGGATAAGGGTGAAAATAGCGTGTCTTGTGACTTGTTTACATTTCGTTTTTTTATGCGTTATTTTCGGAACTTTCCGGAATATGGACGAACTTTACCTTTTGTATAAAAACGAGTGTATTAGCAAATAGCAAGTTAGTTTTATATAGTAATTCGGATTCAGATTTTATACAGTGACACCCAGTGTGTTAGTTTAGTGACTCGGTATAATCGGTTAATTCTAGTGTTTAAATAGTGAGTGTTATTGGTGTTCATCAGTATATTTACGTATTGCATTGTAGTGTATTGTACATTTGTGTTATAAATACACAGTTTTAATATAAGTGGTATTTTATTGCACAATACGAACTCGAAGCTAGTAACACTATTTATATACGGTCTTTCCAAAATATGTAAACTAATTTTTCAAAGTGTTTAATACTTCTAACATAAGATATCAAGCAAACAAACAATGGGTGTGTTCATGATAACTGCTAACTATTTCATCTTAGTAAGTTACTTTAACTTTTAGAGAATAAACAAAATTATACTGATCATCTAAGTTTAGCTTGTTTCAGCCTGGACACACTTTCATCTATAACTGTAAAAACCTATAAAAAAACTGTCAGAATTATACAAATGCGCTTTGACTTATCAAATATAATCGAGGCAAAGTAATATGTCTTAACATCTATAGTGTCCTGGCGAAATCTTGGTTAAGCCATTTGTCAATCTTGTTAGAATTCTGAGTTAACAGTCAGACACAATTGGGAGATATTAATGGTGCGTTGCTATCTTGTAGCGAGATCTAATGCCACATGGATAAGTTTACCGGCTACTTTACCCTCCAAACCGGAACTCGACATTGAAGAGCATCGACGCTATTGCGGCAGGAATAGGTAAGGCGGTGATACCAGACCCGGGCGAGACAATGCAGGACTTTACCGCCTAGTAAATGTAAATTGTAGAGAAGGCTTAAGATATAGGGACCTGCAAGCGCACGTCCGCCAGCGTGCCGTCGGTGCGCAGGCGCGCCAGCGCTGCCAGCAGCTGCTGCGCGTGCACCGCGCCCGCGCTCACCTCCGCGCCACGCCGCTGCGACGACTCGTCCAGCGACGACTGGGACGCGCAACGCATCATGCTGGAACATTGCCAGGGAACTGAGCTCTTTTCTTGTTATACATTACTTTGGTACTTGTGTAGACCCAAAAACAAACAATTCGTTGATTTTCAACATCTGAAGCTGGCAGTAAAAAAAGTTAAAATTGACGATCTTTAATTATGGGCATTCAATTATCGGACTTTTTTTGTACTGATATTACTTTTGGGAGTTGTCTAGACCCAAAAACAAATAATTCAATAATTCATTAATTGTCAATGACTGAAGCTGTCAGTTTGACATTTTCTACTGCAAGCTTTAGACGTTGACAATTAACGAATTATTTATTTTTGGACCTAGGCTACTCTCAAAAACAATATCAAATAATGAAAAGTCCGAAAATTGAATGACCATAATTTATAATGCTAATAAATTAATGATTGTCAATTTTGCCTTTTTTTACTGACAGCTTCAGATTATGATAAATAACGAATTACAATAGAACCTCATTAAATCAAACATCGATAAGTTGAAAATCTCCAAATGTCGAAAAAAGGTTTTATTCCCTTCTCTTCAAACTCTAAAACCTCAATTTTTCGAAATCTCAACCCTCTATTAGTCGAAATAATCAGTGACTCCCAGTCTCCCTCCAAGCAATTTTGGTACATGGTACATATTTTCGCCCCATAATTTGAAAAATTAAATTTTACTCTGTATCTCGAACATATCAATGTTTTATTTTACAACCTTACAACTCGGTTATTTGAGACTTATTACCTCTATAACTCAAAGAAAAATAAGACTTACATTACCCCTGCAACTTGATTTTTTATTTATTTTACCTTTCTAACTCAAAATTAATAAAATTGAATCTCAAGCTCTTTATGTTGAATAAAAATCAGCCTAAGTAATCCATACTACTATTATAAATGTGAAACTCTGTCTGTCTGTCTGTCTACCTGTTACGTTTTCACGGCTAAACCGTGGGACCAATTTTCACGAAATTTGGCGTGCAAATACTTGAAGACCTAAGGTCAAACATAGGCTAATTTTTTTTCAAAAATTAACCCCTAAATGGCTGAAATAGGGGATAAAAGTTGTATGAAAATCTATTGAGACGACATGTTAATCTACTCGTGGGCGAAGCTGCGCGGGTCAGCTAGTTTCTCAATAGGTCGAAAACTCTTTAACTCGAATTTTGTGGTGTCTCCCTTGATGTTCGACTTATAGAGGTTCTACTGTATTTGTTTTTGGGTCTACACAAGTCCCAAAAGTAAGGTGAAACAAGAAAAGAGCCCAAAATTTGACAAACGCAATTAATATTGCAGTTAAAATAAAGGTTGTCGTTTTTGAATTCTTTCTAAAGGTTTTTCACAATGTTGATGTCGAACCCAAAATTGTACACCCACAATATATATTGTGATTAGGTTAAAGGTCCTCATTTTTGACTTATCCTCCTGATAGTTTTAAATATTGACAATAAACAAATTATTTTTTTGTGGGTCTGGAAGACACTATAAAATAAATTCAAGCAGAACAAAGTCCAAAAATTGGACACCAGGAGCAACTATTGTAATTACCTGTGACACCGTATTTTGAATCAAAAACTTTTATTCCAACAAATTTGTAGATCATCTGAAATATCAAGTATGGAACTCTTCAGATTTTTTAATTCTATTGCAGCTTCAATTTTACAGTTATTTTTCGTATTTGTGTATTTTACAGTTTTTAAGAAAAGGGTTTTTTTGTCAAAGTTAAGGCGGCCATGTTCTCTCTGTATCCGCCGAAAAAGTTGGTGGCCAGTTTCTGTTACATATTTAAGTTAGATTGGTTATAAGGATCATTTGTTTTTTTTTTTGGAGGAGGGTGGGCATAGACAAATGTGACACAGTTACATACTATTGTGTGTTTCATCATCACTCATACTTGTATACAAACTGATTTCTAATAATTTTTTTGCAGCTGTTTCAAACTAAGAAACCACTAGTAACATACCTAAGTTGCATTAAACCTATGTGTTACTGAATGTAACTAAAAACATGTTAATTTACCTGCTACAATATCCTTTCAATTAGAAATGAAAGTGTTAAATAATTACAGGAAAGGAATACAGTACCCAGTGTGAAATGTCTATATATATATATATATATATATATATATATATATATATATATATATATATATATATATATATATATATATATATATATATATATATATATATATATATATAATATATATATATAATATATATGACGGCGTCCGCGCCATCAAATGCAAGAATATTGTAAACAACAGGTGTACGCCTGAGCCACCGAGCGCATCGTTCGATATCCCTACTACTCAAATTGTTTTGCTACCTGTATAAAAGGCTCTGAGCGCCCCCCGTTCGGGCAGTCTTGGCTCTGGCGTGGCTCGGTACACTTGTTGTATCTTGCTCGTAGCTTATCCTTGACTCTTGGATAATTAATTTGTGCAAACAAGTTAATTATTATTGTCAACTATAAATTAGTCGCAGTACAATTTATAATTGACTATCTATTGCTTAAATTATGACTTATTTGTAGTAAGGAATAATTATGATTTACTTTGTTAATGAGAACTAGTAATTAATAATGGAAAGTTGATCAAAATATAAAGAGCTGTTATATTACCACATCCGCATTTTATTTATCATATCTGACCCACTTCCTACATCAGAATTGGGATCGGATTCACTCCCACTTCAGCATCAAACTATTTCGGTTAATTATGTAGAACAGTAAATGTCTCTTTTCGCTTGTGGTATGGAAACTATTCTTTGAAAAATAGCAGAAAATATTAATTCACGTTCTGTAAATGCATCTACTCCCCTTAAGTTGATATACTTTGATTCTGATGAAGCAGACGATATGACTAACTGGTGTCCTCCTCCTAGCTTCGTATTCTTCATTACTGAGGGTCGTAACCTCCTCATTAGATTGTTCTTGATAGCACAATATTATGGACACACATTGGACTGTATCTTCAGCGGCGTGCAGAGCATCATAAAACATTTTAGACATAAGATTGGTGCAAACCTGTTCTGACCATCGCATAGGAGTACGACCACGTGGTCTTTTGTCTTCTACGTTTCCGGTCACGATTAGCTTTTCGAGATTGTCTCCTTGCTTTCTAGAGATGTGGCCGAAGTATTATAGAATTCTTTGAAGGCACGTAGCAGACAGTCTGGTCTTTACTCCAAATAGTTTTAGTATGAAGGCGTTGGTCCTGTGTGCTATCCAAGGGATACGTAACATTTTCCTCCAGCACCACATTTCAAACGCACCAATGCGACGTCTGTCTGCAGCTCTTAGTGTCTATGACTCTGCGCCGTACGTAAATATGGAGAACACCAGCGTACAAACCAGCCTCTGCTTTGTTTTTAATGAGATGCTTCTGTCGTTCCAAAGACCCTTCATCTGACTCGTAGCATTTTTGTGGTGTAACTTACTAGCTGGTGTACCTTAAGTAAAATAAATATAGAAAAGAAAAAATTAGACGGAGTTGATCTGATCATTGTAGCTACTCACTCACTTAAGAGTCATGCCGTCACCTACTTCACAAGCTACTGTCTTGGCAAGCTATATTATGACTTGAAGATCTCTTCCTTTTAGACTTAGATATGAACCGATTTAAGAGCACCACTGTATTTCGAGGAAGTTACAATTTTTGTGATAGAATCGAACATCGTAACAACTATTGCCGTGATAAACAGAAACTTATCTCAAATAATTTTTGCTTGCAGCGAAAGCAGGTCATCTACCACTATCTCTGGTGGCGTGTCCAGTGGCCGACCACCAGTGGTCTGCTATGTATGTTGTGACCCCGGCCTAACCACATAGCTTCCATTCGTCCGAAGCGCTACAAGAAGAAAGAAGTTGCCACTTCGAGTTCCGAAAACAGAAAACCAGCCATCATCTGTTCCAGAGCGTCACATGGTGTATTACACTAAGTGAAATTTCATTACCTTTTATATTTGACTCTGGTTCAGAATGCCATATCAAACAAATCTCTTGTGATTTCTTTGTAGGAGAACGGTTTTATGAACAAGAATCTAAGTAGTCGCTTGTCCTGACGTAGTTTCCACTCAACAGATCAAATTCTAACCACAGGGCAAAATTTAAATTTGGAGGTTATATTTCACGTTTAACCTGATGAGCCTTAATAAAAATGTTTCGTTAAGCCGCAAAATTTTGGAGCGAGGTAGAATAGGAACTAAGCAACAACAGGTTAATGCTTAACAGTACTTAACGACTTAATCCTGCTCAATTTTAAAATCTGTTAGCAAGGGTGTGGTAAACACTGACCTTGTAAGTAAAGATAGAGAGCGCTTAGTAGATATTTTTAAAAACAATTGACAACCAATTGAATTAAATCCGGCGAGCTTAAATTGATTTAGTGGACCCTTTGAAGACCATTAATAACGATCTTAAAGTTTATTACCAACTGAACTCGAATTAATATTAAAAAAAAAAACAATACAGATTTACATCTTCTTGCGACAGGCACATATAGAGCTAACAGTCAGTCCCAACGTGTGATGCGAATCTTGTAGGGTTGAATAATGATAGCGGAGTATAACTCTGACAAATCATGGCAAGAGCGGTTAGGTAATATTCAACACGCGCTCAACAGCATTAGGTATAGGGTCTCTGGATTTGCCCCGATTGATTTGACATTCGGTATTCAAGGCAACTAACTAAAAACTCACAAAAGTATCTACAAGCTTTGAACATTCAGTGTATCCAATAGAATCAAAAAATCAGCCCAATCGGACATTTTACGGTTGAGTAGAGTTAAAAAAAAAATATTTTAGACCTTTTAGTGTAGATGACATTGTCTTTGTTAGGAATGAAGAACGACACTAAACGAAACTTGATTCAAAATATAAGGGCTCCATAAAAGTTACCGCAATTTCAGAAAACAAGTGCGCCCATGATAGCCTCTGCGAAGTTCCCCATATTCCTGTAGGGTTTCTTGAGGTACCTATATGAAAATTATAACAAGGATGACGTGACGGCGTATACTCATGATAATGATCTTGTTCATAAAACTGGTCCAAACAATATTGATAGAAATGCAGTGTATATTGTAAATAGTTAACCCTTTCAGTCAGAGTTTTTAATATCTTCGAACTACCTGCGAATGAGATTCTCTAATCCTGTAATAACTAATGCCACTGTTCATAAGGCTGCATCATCAGCAAAAAAATATGATATAAAGTAAACGAAAAAAAAAAATGTAGTAAAATGATGATAAAAAAAATATCGCTAAAAATGTAAGTAAAAAAAAAAGCAAAAAAAATTAAAGGAAATGGGAGTCTTATAAGAAAAGAAATCGATGTAAAAAAAAAGTAAAAGAAATAATTTAACAAAAAATTTAGGATTGACAAAAGATGCAGGATTGACAAAAGATGCAGGATTGACAAAAAATGTAGGATTGACAAAAAATGTAGGATTGACAAAAAATGTAGGATTGACAAAAAAATGTGGGATTGACAAAAAATGTAGGATTGACAAAAAAATGTGGGATTGACAAAAAATGTAGGATTGACAAAAAAATGTGGGATTGACAAAAAATGTACGATTGGCAAAAAAAAATGTAGGATTGACAAAAAATGTAGGAAGATTAGTCATTGAAGGGAGTGTTCGGTCCAATGACTCAGCTAAAGGGGTTCATTCCGGTCTAGCCTTTTGGCTACAGGGATTGCAACCCGGTCTAGCGTTAGCTACAGGGATTTCCGGTCTAGCACTGTCGGCTAAAGGGATTTCCGGTCTAGCATTAGCTACAGGGATTTCCGGTCTAGCACTGTCAGCTAAAGGGATTTCCGGTCTAGCACTCTCAGCTAAAGGGATTTTCGGTCTAGCATTAGCTACAGGGATTTCCGGTCTAGCACTGTCAGCTAAAGGGATTTCCGGTCTAGCACTGCAGCTAAAGGGATTTCCGGCCTAGCACACTCCAGTCTCCGGTTTTAAACTGATGAGAGGGAGCTTAGTACACTCCAGTCTCCGGTTTTAACTGATGAGAGGGAGCTTAGTGCACTCCAGTCTCCGGTTTTTAACTGATGAGAGGGAGCTTAATACACTCCAGTCTCCGGTTTTTAACTGATGAGAGGGAGCTTAGTACAATCCAGTCTCCGGTTTCAAAACTAACGAGAAAGGTTTAATAGTTGTAGTTGCTGAAGGGGTTACCGGACCAGCACACTATTGTAACGTTTCGCTAAAAGATTACGCTAATTATAGAGTTGTAAAAAAAAAAAGATTATGTTTAGTTTTCTAAAAGATATGTCAGGATGAACGAGGCGTTCCTTGTCCTCAGATGTATAAAGATGCGCACACGAGGACGTGTGCATGTCAGTATGGCCGTGACGGCGTCCGCGCCATCAAATGCAAGAATATTGTAAACAACAGGTGTACGCCTGAGCCACCGAGCGCATCGTTCGATATCCCTACTACTCAAATTGTTTTGCTACCTGTATAAAAGGCTCTGAGCGCCCCCCGTTCGGGCAGTCTTGGCTCTGGCGTGGCTCGGTACACTTGTTGTATCTTGCTCGTAGCTTATCCTTGACTCTTGGATAATTAATTTGTGCAAACAAGTTAATTATTATTGTCAACTATAAATTAGTCGCAGTACAATTTATAATTGACTATCTATTGCTTAAATTATGACTTATTTGTAGTAAGGAATAATTATGATTTACTTTGTTAATGAGAACTAGTAATTAATAATGGAAAGTTGATCAAAATATAAAGAGCTGTTATATTACCACATCCGCATTTTATTTATCATATCTGACCCACTTCCTACATATATATATATATATAATATATATATATATATAATATATATATATATATATATATATATATGTATATATATATATATATATATTGAAGTCCAGAGAAGGTTGAAAAGGTGAGAAAATATAGAATAAATAACATTAGTTAAAAAAGCAGAACAATGTTTGCCGGGTCAGCTAGTATGGAATAATTTCTACAGCTGCTCTATTATTAACGCTGCTTTTAATAACACATGTAAGAATTTATTAATCAAATTTAAAACTATAATCTTTGACATGTAAACTTATAATTGAATGGAGGGTTGACTCTTAGTTATCTTTACTCAGACAAGGTGGTGGATGGCGGATGCAGAATATGAGACATTATAGACAAACTAAGGTAGCTAACAACCAAGGTTGAAGTTATTGAACTGCTGTAACTAAAATAAAAGATACAAAAAAAAAACAAAAATATCAAAATGCTTATTTCCTTAACTTATTTTACACTGATTACATAATATTACATTGTCCGGCACATCTTTTTAAGCAAAGTAATGCTTGTGTCAGGATGCACCGCTCTTCCAAAACATCATTACTCACTGTGTAATTTAAGTAGTATACATGCCTATTGTGTGTGTGTGTATATGAGTATGTATGTGTATATGTGCATGTACGAGTTTTGTATAACAGCACAGGTAATTGTAAGTAAATGTGTTACATTAATCTTAGTATTAGCAGTTTCTAACGGACAGATACATTAGATGACAGATACATATCATACATACTACAGTTTTCTTATATTATCTTGCTATAAATAATTGATTCAACATTGTCATAAGACAGTGACTTAAACCAGTCAATTAAAACATTTTTATGGTTGTAAATGGTTAGTGGATAATTATTTAACTTTTTATTAAGTTTGTTATATATTATAGTAGACTGATTTAAGAACTGTCTATTGGCAAATGGTGTTTTTACAGTTGCTTTTTGAAAAAAAAGTATCCTTTCTTCTTTTAAGTCTGTTGGTTATTATCATACGTAATCAACCTTGGTTATTATCATACGTAATCAACCTATGTCTTTTTTTGTATGGCATAGAGTATATATAGTTTTTTAACCAATAGTAACTAGCGCAGTGAGTACAGTTCAATTGTGGAAAATCTACTGGTTTTGAAATGCATTACTTTAAATAATGCTCTCTGGGCTCGTCCTACTTGCAACATTTTAATTTTAGTGGCACCACCCCATACAATAGCAAAAAATAGACTCTCTTTAAAAGTGAAATAAAAGTTGCTTGTATTCATTTTAAGCATACCTGTATCTAGATCCATCTCCGTCTCCTTCAGCAGCACTATGCTCCAGGCTGTAACATCATAGACGAAATTCATGACAATATTAAATTTGCAGGTTTTACAGGGGAGAAATTTTTATTCTTTATTTTTTACTTAGATGATAGTAAAAATAAATACACAAGTTGATTTTCTTAAGCTCTTGTACTGTTTCACAATAACATCTTTTAAGTCAACCGAATTCACCTGGTGGTCTTGTGTTTTAGCATTGTCTTTGTGTCTTTGTTTATAACATATTTTGTTTAATGCTCATATTACTGAACTGAGTACAAATATTGTAAAACTACCTACTTACATTTAATTACTTTATTTTAAAGTGTAAAATCATTTACATAGTCTTATATTGTTTTAAAATAATTTAGTTAAGAAGTGTTATAAATATAAATTTGTCCACTACGCCTGTGTAGTAGCATACATTTTACTAATGTGTAATCTCAGTAAGTGAATTATTGTAATTCTTTTGAGATTAATAAATGTTCTTAAACCATATATTTCATTACTAGCTGCAGCGTGCAGCCTGCTGCATTATAAAAGTTTTTAGTGAATCCCGCGGGATCACCTAACTTTTCCAAGATAAAAAGTAGCCTGTGTTATTCTGGGTCTTTAGCTATCTACATACCAAATTTCATCGTAATTGGTTTAGTAGTATTCGAGTGAAAAAGTAACAAACATCCATATATACATACTCACAAACATTCACATTTATAATATTAGTAGTTCACATTTATAATATTAGTAGGATATAACCTAAAAGCCTCAATGATGCTCAAATTTATTAGAGCATATTCAAAGTTTAAAAAAATTATTGTTATTGTGAAACAGAACAATAATTCATTTAAAAAAAAATTAATATAACAGTTTCACTAATCTGATGATGGAAAGTAAAAATTATAAATATACAAATACTTTAGTGATGACCTACAGAGACTTTTACCAAGAGTGGATTCTTCACTAAATAGCCTACTTTACTATCAAGAAAAGTGTGTACAATTTTTTTATATACATAAAGTATCTTCACGCCCATATCCCCGAAGGGGTAGGCAGAGGTACAACAAGTGCACCCACGATTAGCCGAAGATACTTGGTCCCACAAATGTGATAGGTGGCAAGCCTATCGCCAACCGGGCACTTTCCAATCCCGGGCAACTTTGTGTTTCTCAGAAAACTGAAAAAACACTTTTTTTTTAAAGTGCCCGACCCGGGAATCGAACCCGGGACCTCATGTGGTCAATGCCAACACTGGACCACTAGACCACAGAGGCGATTAATTATATACATATTTTTATCATAAGATATGAAACAAGCAAATGGGTCTCCTGATGGAAAGAGTCAACTATCGCCTATCACCAAAGGTGTCAATGGTGCCTTGGTATCTTGGTAAGTGGTGAGGTCTAATGCCGCATCTATAAATTTACCAGCTACTTACCCTCCAAACCAGAACATGACAGTGACAAGCGCTGACAATAGTTTAGGCAGGAATAGGTAAGGTGTTGGTACCAAACCTAGGCGAGTCAATGCAGAACTCTACCACCTAGTAGCCAACACTAATACTGAATTATTATGACTGGGCTATAAACTGGCCAACTACCAGAATTTCAATACTTCCAAACTCTCTGATCTTCAAAGTACAGAAACCCTCAAGGTTGATAATTGATACCCTATATTTTTCCAAGGTTGTTCACAAAGTGATAATCATAGATCAGAATAGATTTGCTCCCACACAACACAAAAAGTACTAATCTTAAAAAATACAGCAGATATTATGCACTACAATAATTTAATTTAGAGATATTTCAGTACCAAGAGGCCAGAAATAAAAAGTAAGTTTACATAACCAGCTTCCTTTAATGAGACTGTGAATAAATAAAACCTAGACCTTTGTATGGATAATATATGGATTTAGTTTCCTCAGTTTATCCCAACACAGATTTGTTGACGTTATATGAATATTTTTACATTGACAACTATTTATTTAACAGTGGGACCAATAATTCCAATACGTTTTGTTTTGTCAACCCCAACCAACCTCAAATTCGAGATGCGAATTAAAACCAACCCCAAATTCGATATGCGAATTTTAAATACCAACCCAAAATATGAGTAAGTAATAATGAGCTGCACACTTCTTACACTACACCTTGAACATTATTTTGTGAGAAAATTATGATTAAAATATTCTATAATTGCAATGATCATGAAATAAGATAAAATGTAAATAACTTACAGAACCCGGTCTCGATCAGCCTCATCGTGATTACCTTCCATAGCTTCTTCCAGTTTAAAGTTCAAACTTTAAAACATGCATCTTAGCCATTACAAAAACAATAACATAAAACATTCAGAAGTATGTTTTTAATAATCACAAAATCATCATAAAGTGCTGTAAACTTAACTTATAAAAACAACAAATAACGGATAAACTAATCAGCCAAATTTTTAATTATTGGTAAAGTATTTAGATATTGTTAAAATATAGTTTGATCAATTAATAACAATCAAAATAGGTAAGTCTTTTTTTGCAAAATGCAAATTACGAAAGTCAATTTTGAAATTAGTTTTCTTCGTTTATTTCAACAACTCAAGACAAAAGCGCCATGTTTATACAGCCCAGTCTATGTATTGAAATGTAAGGTCCCAACCAATTTTATATCAATACTTTGATTTTAATTTTGTGATAAGAAAGTCAATTTTCTTTCTTTTATTTATTTTAACATTTATTAATTTTTAATATTTTTTAATTTTCAACATTTATTAATCTTTGAGTAAATCGTAAGGTAGCTGAGCATTATTTTTTCGCAATTTCGTATTGAGTCCAATCGAATCCAATAAAGTTTTATTTAAATTTAAAATAAAATTTATGAATCTGCCTACCTGGATAAAGTATATTTCATATTCAGGGATATTCATTAATTTCCTTTTCATAACCATTCATTGCATGCATATTTTATAAATAGGTACATATTTTTACGCCAGATCCCTTACGGAGAAGACAAAGATCGTCAAACATAACGACCTATGAATTTACGCTGCTTCTTACCCATGATGACTATCTTCATATAGGTAAATAGATTTCCATTCGTGACAAATGGATTACGAAGACTTGATATCGTCTTTGGGCAGCATCCAAACAATCTGACCATGGAAAATCAGTCCTGTAATTCCCCGATACCTACATCATTCTACATTAGCATGATACATTATAATATGTTCCATGTCATCGGCTATCGTTTCTATTTTCTACATGTCCGACCCAATGGTGGATGCTTCTTTCCATTTTTATACCGAATTTTGTGGTTACTTCTCTTTCAAATACTTATATGTTAGTTTTTTGAATTCGTTTGTACGCCCATTTATTTTTTACAATGATATTTCATGACTGTTACATGTGTTTGTACTCGTAGCTCGTATGGAACCTAAGAGTACAGCATCATCTGCATAAAGTAGACAGTTTACCAGTTGAACACTCATGCGGGTTTTCACATTCAAAAACCTTAATCTTTAAAGATACTTACCCATATAGGATAATTAATAGATGAGCAGATACAAGACTGTCTGATGCTAATACAGACATCGAATGAGGGCTATATTAAGTTGCCGTTCATCTGCACACATTCTTTGTTGTTCCAATATATTAATTAAGACCAGACGTCGCGCAATTTACTTAAGATTCAGCCCGTTAAACCATGAGATGGAAGGTGAGGCCACGGGAAATGATGGGTTTGCTCGATTCTAATGTATGGATTTCACAGCATGCAGCAGAGACCCATCTATTCCCTAATCGTGTAGTCTCAAGTAGCAAGAGTGTTCCAAAGCTTCTTAAGCAAAACCCTATCAAATGCTTTCTCAAAATTCATATAAGGGCAGAATTATTTGTCTTTCTGGCTAATAGATATATGGCTATTATGACCTATGTATATTATGACATTACATTATGCTTTTCTACGATTTTCAGGTGTGATAAAAATTGATCCGTATATTCTCTTCAAGATCTAATACTTTCTTGTACCTCCCATAAATTTTCCTCAGGACGTTCCTGATATTCTCCTTTCAATTATTTTTCCGTCCACCTTCAATGCTAAGCTGAACACACTGATGGCCTTATAGCGAGTGCAATTTATATGTAAACTCTTGCCTTTGTTAACGCCCATGCCAAAAAAAACCCTTGCCTTTATACAAGGGCACGATGTCTCCACGCCGTCTAGCTTCGGATACTCTGCCGTCCCTCCAAACAGTTATCCGGTTCAATCAATTATATTTGTCCAATTATTCGCCTTTTACGAAATGCCTGGTAGAATGACATTTGGTTTGAGTGCTACGACGAGGTTTCTTTTGCTTGCACAATATGCTTACAAGCTTCTTTAGCTGTACTTAATCCCGAATCAATATGAAAAAAATACATTTAAATAATTTAAAAATCAATCAACCACGTGAGGTCCCAGGTTCAATTCCCGGATCAAGAAATTTAAAAATCTGTTTTCTCAAAATACTGATAAAAACAACGTTGCGCGGGATTGGTAAAAGTAGCCGGTTGGCGATAGGCTGGCCACCTATTACATCGTGAAACTAAGTATCTTAGGCTAATCGTGGGTGAATTCTTGTACCTCTGTCAAACTCTTTAGGTATACGAGCGTGAAGATACTACACTTGTCAATATTCTCATGGAACTATTTAGAACTCTTAGTTCATCTAAGTAGGTAATCTCAACTCATGTCCAAATATTTACAAACAATATTATGGTTGAGTATCTCTTTGGATAATTTGGAATAATTTGTAACACCCATATTTGCAAATTAAAAAAAAAATTATTTTCACTATTTTGATGTCTCTTTTTATTCGTGGAGGCGAAAATTTGTCATGGACACCCAAATACTAGTGCCCGATTCGTACCGGCTAAAATTCCGTCCTCACTTCTAACCACGAGTGTACCTGTTTAATGTATTGTTTAGAAATAGGTAAGAACGTGGTAGTTCCTAACCAGAGTAGGAAGTTACAGAAATCTGCCACCTAATTCTCATGAGTCACGATGGTAGTGTCACGTTTGGCTCATCGTTAACTTATTAGGAACTGTCTGCTAAAAAGGCTATGAAAATGACGGAAATTCGCATCCGTCCAATCCGGGGATCTTCAAGAAGAGTGAACAGGTACCCTCTAGGAAAGCGCGTTCCATCTTAGGCCACATCTTAGCTTACCATCAGGCGAGATCGAGGTCAAGCGCTTCCCTATCGACACTAAAAAAGGCAGTTGGTCTTCCACTAAAATGCTCCTGAAACAAAAAGGGGAATTCACCCATCATACCTATATCATATCTGAGTTGCAAAATCGTGCGATAAGAATATTGTCACCATGAGGAAAGGAGGTGTTGGTAAAGGTTGGTGGACATTTCAGTATAAGAGAACTGAAGTAGTTTAAATTTAAAAAAGTCACACACGCTTTTTTATTTTATTTATTAGATAGCACACAAACAGATGACTCTTTTGATAGAAAGAGAAATCATTGCCCATTGACAACAAAGATGTAAATGGCGTGTTACTTATAATCTCCAAACCGGAACACGACAATGACAAGCACTGACGCTATTACCTACGACAGGAATAGGTAAGGCGATGGTACCAAACCCGAACGAGACAATGCAGAACTCTACCACCTAGTAGCCACGAAGGTAGTGACTCGCATAGCCCATCGGTCACCTTTTACGACCTGCCTGGCAGAACGGCAGTTGGCCTATTCTTCAAAGGAGCCCGAACCAACAGCGGGAAAACTACATCCAACTACTGGTTTTCCAGTGTGAATGGTAAGATACCTATATGTAGATTTTTTAACAAAAGACAATACCGTCTTAGTCATGGAACTATCTACTACATGGAACTATCATTCTTTCGCGAATATGTATTTCCATTTTACTCTTGAATGAAATATTACGAAAATATTGGACGCTTTAGTTTTATTAAAAAAAACGTATCGTTTTTGACTTGATATCTTGGGTTAGATGTTTTGCCAAGGACCTTATATACCAGTTCTGTAAGTATATACCTCGTAGTATATCTATAATCTATGTACCAGTTATATTGTAGTATATGCTTTGACAAGAGAAAGATAAGGACTTGGCATTAATTTCCATAAACAATCAAAATTACAGAATTGCATGCATTCTACAAATCTACAAAATTTTTGCCAGTGTTCTAATTTCAAATCATTTAAGAAAAATATCGTCACCTTAAACAGCTTGCGGCCAAAACGCCATTACTAAAATACGCTGGTAGTAGTTTCCTTCATCTAAGAGTATATGTAACTTCCTTGGGTTCAAATTTGATCACGCACGTCGGAAGGACCTGTATAAATTTTATAATGCAGTTGACGATCCTAAAGCTGGCCATGCAAACACTAGTCTTCTGCCCGTCAGGATTCACAAGTGAAATGTTTCAGATACAGAAGGGGAGTTATTTGTTGATGTCGAAAATATCTCGTACGTAACACACAAGCCACGACGATGTATGGAAACGTTATAATTATCTCGACTTTTGACGTGTAGAGTCAATTCATATGTGCACCAATATATACTGTGGATATTTTTGGTCACACAAGCTCGTGAGAGTAGTAAAATGACAAGAGGGTTGCGGAGAAAATCTCATCAAAAAGCAATCCACCATGACTCCGGTTCATCAAATTTACATATTATACACCTCTCAATTAATTTTCAGCACTGTGTGTCACTGCCTTCTCATTATCAAATTGCATGCAGAGCTTGTTCATCAACATAGATTTGCATATTTTTATGTTAGGACTTTTTGGGAGACTTCCAAAGGGAAGCTTCTAGTTATTCTCTTGGTTAGACTGTTCATCATTAGTTAGACTGAGAATTGAATTCCATTTACTGAAATTAAATGGGATTTAACTCTCGATTTGGGCATACTTATGAGGTTTCTGATATAAAACTTCATAGACAATCTATATTAAGATGAAAACTAAGAATAAACTAAAATAAATGCAGTAAACCTTACACCCATAAAGTATCGAATTGCTGTTAAAATTTCATACAAATAATATTGTACTCATAGAAAAAATATATAGATTGTACTTTATGGACGGGTACTCGGTACCGCCCAAGGAACTTAAATACTGTAACTGGAATTTTACGAACAATATTTGAAAAATAAAAATGTACTTTATTTCGTAAGAAATAAAGTTGACATTTGTTTCTTGCATAACAGAGGGGAAAAACGTTCTGAGCAAGATAACGACAAGAGTGAATGTTGTCCCTTTCTTGCAATTGCCAGTGTAAATAAAACTATCTAGATGGTAAATTTTTACATATTCGGTAATCGTTAAATAATTTTTATTCATCCATGTCGATAAATAAATTAGCATAAAATGTATTGTAAACATAGTGAGTTCTAAAATGTACTTATTTTAATTATTACGTAATTACTTATGCAATGTAAAAACTGTTTCTGAAATTAATAGAATTACTTAGTAGTAATTTGCAAACTACGCATGGCCGCACTTATATATGGCGATTGGAGCTTTATTCAGTAGAAAGAGACACACTCCACTCATGTCGTGGTACTCTTCGGAACGATTTTGAAGCGCGTGTGGACATTCCGGGTAGAATGTAACTTCCTTGGTACCGCCTTTTTAGTGATGTGCCACACATAAAGATTAGAGTGCGCGCCAGATAAGTCTGCGCGCTGCAGAAATCAGAACTAAATGTTGTCCTCCATATTGTTGTAAGCGTTAAGGTGTAGATTGTGTAGTGTTCTCCGTGTTGATATTTCGTATTTCCCTAAAATACCTATTTACATCATGCCAAATGTCATTAAAAGTAGCGGTGGGCGATTATGAATGAATTTGATAATTGAATAACTTACTAATACTGATGTTTGTAATCGATTATGAAATTAGTGATTAACATATTTTCCATTTACCCTTACAATACCATAGCTATATAAATAAATAATAAACTACGTAAATTGTTTCAATGTTATTACTGCGAGAAATGGTTTTAGAATAAATTATTACCGTTATCATTTTTTTCAGTATGTAGTTGGGTGGCGAATAGATATTTGACCCACATAAAAAAT
This sequence comes from Apodemia mormo, assembly GCA_036924255.1. NCBI lineage: Eukaryota > Metazoa > Arthropoda > Insecta > Lepidoptera > Riodinidae > Apodemia > Apodemia mormo. Next base: position 33,964,555 of record JAUPFN010000017.1, read on the forward strand.
TTATTGAAAACAAAAAACCCGACTGCATTTAATCTTTAGAAAAAGTTCATTGCCTGAAATGAAAGCTAAAAAGAAGGAAACAAGCCCAGTAGTTTAGAATCATGTTAAGTAATAATGAATAAATTCACCATTGAAATAGTTCTATAATCGATGTACATACATATAAAATAATTCATGAATTTTAATTCATCACAGAACGATTAACAGTCGGGGCCCATTAAATTTTTAGCTATCAAATTTTTACAATGGTCCCCGACTGTTAATCGTACTGTGATGAATTAAAATTCATGTATTATTTTATATGTATGTACTTCGATTATAGAACTATTTCAATGGTGAATTTATTCATTATTACTTAACATGATTTTAAACTACTGGGCTTTTTTCCTTCTTTTTAGCTTTCATTTCAGGCAATGAACTTTTTCTAAAGATTAAATGCAGTCGAGTTTTTTGTTTTCAATAAATTTTTTATTTTATACTTTTTTTAGGGAAGGGATGCACCAAAGCTGTCTTTCATGTATTCGGTACCACGCCGTGTGAATAGGAGAGCCGGAATAGGCGTGTTAATACTGGTGCCAACTCTGGAGTATACATTTTTAGCACAATCGGAAGGATGCCATCTGGTCCACTCAACTTGTGGATGTCCAAGGAAAGTAGTGCTTTACACACAGATGACTGCCGAAATTGTGGTTCTGGCATGGAACTATCACACTGCAAGATGGTAGGCGGTGCGTTCCCTTGGTCATCCAGAGTCAAGTTGGCCGCAAAGAAGGAGCCTAGGAGATCGGCCTTCTCCTTTTCGGTGTGTGCCAAAGAGTCATCATCTCCATGCAAAGATGGAAGAGAGGGCAGTAAGAAATTCCCTAAGGCAGCCTTGGCGAAAGACCAGAACGCACGACTCCCTGAAGGAAGGCGAACTAATTTCTCACTAATTCTGCCTATGTGCCTTGGCGATAGCTCTTTTGAAGTACCTAGAGGCGGAATTGTATTCCTTACGTAACGCGCTGGTTTTTCATCACAAGATGCGCGCATGCGCATGCATCACGCTGCAGCTCAAGCCCGGTAGCACTCCTACTTGCAGTGTGAAGCCGTTTTACAGGAGTGACCAAACCAAGGCTGAGAGTTACCACCAATTGGTACCGCAGAAAATGGAATGAAAAGTTCCATGCCCTGCAGCACCATATCGGCAATAGAGTCAGCGACGACACTCTGATCATCCAGCGAGAAGCACAACTACCCCCATGAGTAGGACGCAAAAAAAGTCCGCATCCCGTCCCAATCTGCTGACCTCTAGTGTCAAACGCGACGTCAGCCTGCTACAAGAAGCCGTGATAGGCGCGAAACCGGCACTTTACTCCGGATCAGGCAGTGGTCTGACGAATCAAGTGGGACGCCCACAGATACCTGATAATGGTCCGGATTAGGAGTCAGCAGAAGGTCCAACAGTGAAGGCGTATGGTCATCCACATCGGGAACTCGCGTGTGCGAAGTTACCAGTTGTGTAAGACCATACGCCAAGGCAAAATCGTGAACAGACCTCCCCACATGATCGGTGGTGCGCGAACAAAGCCATTCGGCGTGGTGGGCATTAAAATCGCCCAACATCACGATCTCTGCGGAGGGGGTCTGCTCTAACACGGAATCCTGCCAGCCGTTTGTAAATGCTCGATGAGCCGGTCAACTTCATTATTCCCGCCATAGGACCTGTATAGACACGCGTAGCTGCGTGGATGGTCGTCGTAAGCTACGTGTAACCAGAGGATGGATAGGTGACCTGACCTTCAAGTCTGCCGAGGCGCCAGTAACAGATATCTTCTCTGATGTATGCGCACACACCAGCCCGCGGTACAAAGGAATGTTCCAGTTTGTACCCCGGGTAGGAGAGGTAGGAAGTATCAGCCGGAGAAGATATCTGTGTTTTGGTTAAGAAGAGCAAAGCTGGCTTCACCGTCCCGAGAAGGTAGTGTGTTAAGGTAGGAAGCTAGTGTTTCCGGGCTTCTTTGAAGAATAGGCGATCTGCCGTTCTGCCAGGGAGTTGCTAGGAGGTACAGGTATTATTTGTTTATGATGATTGAGTGCTTTAAGCAGATGGCTCTCTTGATAGAAAGATAGAAAGAGAAAACATCGCCTATAGACTAGAGATGTTAATGCTGCGTTGCTATCCATCTGACGGCATAGCAATGCCACATGCGTAAGTGTATCGGCTACCTTACCCTTTTAACCGGAACATGACAATGAAAATCATTGACGTTATTGCGGCAGGAATAGGTAAGGCACCGGTACGGTGTGGTAAATACCCGGGCGGGACGTTACAGAACTTTAATAACTAGTAGTCACGATGGTAGTGACGCAAATAGCCAATCGATCGCCTCTTACGACCTGCCTGGTAGAACGGCAATTGGCCTATTCTTCAAAGAAGCCCGGGAACACTACCTTCCTAAAGAAGCCCGGTCCAGCACGGAGTAAAAACTACTGAACCGATATTGATAAAACTTCCCTGACACAGTTCCCTGAGTTGTAATATACGTTGTATTAAATCAAGAAAAATTATCTGATTATGTCTTTTACTTCCCGAAAAAATCCTGGACAAACATACAAATATACATTCACTTATACAATTTTAGTACACGCGCTTGGACGCCTAAATATATCATCATAGTCAAATGTTATCCAATTCCAACAATATTATTACATACCTACATGTCAAACTGATAACCTCCACTTTTTCGTCGGTTAAAAATATTTTTAACTGATGACAAATGCTGATCAAAGTAATGAAGACCGAATAACAAATACCGAAGTAGGTATATAGGGATGTATAAAGTACGAGAATACAAATAGGAAAATTAACTTTAAATCGTAACATATCCTAAACTATTATTTAAAAAGAAAAATGATGAATAAAACTCAAAATGATTTTTAAATACCTATTCAACGATACCCCACATGATATTGTTCATCAATATATATTTTTTTAATTTTGGCAATATAGCGCCTGGTGGCTGCCATGGTGGGTTCTAATAAATGTCATGTCTTTAGTGACACTCGCAAGGTTAAGACGAATCGATTGACATACGATACATCAAAATCAGCCTACGCGTTTGGCCTCTAGAATGCCACATAAGAACAAACATACATACATACATATATAGACTGATAAACACAATACCCTCCTGCAGTCGGGTAAAAACACAATACCCTCCTGCAGTCGGGTAATTAGATAGAAAGCGGTCAAAATATAACTGTTTTTGTCATGGTACCAATTTATTATACAAACATTCCCTTCGTACTGGATCGCAGTATTGAACTTTATTTCCTTGAGAAAATCAATAAAACTCAACTGGCCAGTAAACTAGAAAAGTGAGTTATCATTTAGTTTCAATACTCGTTCAGTTAACTTTATAATAATCGAAAATATTACATTACCACTTAAAGTGAAAATTTATGCTTTTATTAATATGGCAACATTTTGCACGCCACCAGTCGCGCCCAGACTTACCTATCTGGCACGCACTATACTATGATTGTGCCACAGATAACAAAAAATTGGATTATGATTTCTGTCCGTATGTTTGTATGTTCTCCTGTTTCCACGTAATTTCCTAGCTACGTATCATATTTCATTTCAAATAGATATCAAGCAGATAGCTCTCCTGGCGAAAACAGATAAACATCGTCTGTAGACAAAAAAAATGTGCAAACACTCGGAAAGGGATCGTCATCATATTCTACTCGATCTGTATTCTTTGTATGAATCTCCCTACTAATACGCACATCTCTCGGAATCGTAACGTTATGTTCTAGCTTCGGGACAAGCCCAAGAACCTAAGTGCGGTGTGGTAAGCTAGCAGTTACAGCCCGTCGTTCCCGCGTAATGTCTCTCCGTAACCGAGCTTACAGCACAATATTGTTGGCAAATCTACTATCATTCATAAGACAACTTCCAAGACGTAAGGGTAAGCGCGGCATCGCCTAGTCGCAGCCGAGTCGACGTACCAGCGTTACTGTAGTGCGATTCTCTAAACGCAAACAGCGTAACAGCCGTGTTAACAGCAGCTGTAACATCGGTCAATGCGTGATTGTTATTCTCCAAGTTGACGTTTTAGTGCTGTTTGATACTAATGCCGCACAGCTGTAACAACGATGGCATAGCTGTATAGATGTCATGTTTATCATGTTTATGTCATATATATATATATATATATATATATATATATATATATATATATATATATATATATATATATATATATAACCGGACCCGGACGAGACAATACAGAACTCTACCACCTAGTAGTCACAACGGTAGGGACTCGCATAGCCAATCGGTCGCTTTTTACGACCTGCCTGGCAGAATGGCAGTTGGTTTATTCTTCAAAGGAGCCCGTACCCAACACGGGGGACTGTTTCAATTGTTTAGTTACCCTTAAAACTGAAACACTAGAGCGACAAGCACTGAAGGCTCGAAACACTGTTTTAAATTTGTCGGTCGGTCAATTTGAAGAAATATCTTCCAGTTTGAATGGTAAGCTAACAGACGCCACACCGTTTTGACCAGGAAAAATATCTGCTTGTTTGCTATTTAATGAAATAAAAAATCTGTTTTGACGTGACAACGTCTTATAATTCGATAGAGCTGGCTGCACGCACGAAAAAACATGACTCATGCGGCGTTACCTCGCTCTGAGGCGTTCCGTAAATGCTACCATTCCATTAGTATTTTCTTAAGACGTTGTCACGTTCAACTATCGTCTGTAAACCAACTTTACAGACAACCGATTTTTTTCAAAATTTTTTGTCGGTGTCAAATCACAAACAAATTGACCGATTTTTAACCAATAAACGGTATTGGACGTAGTTTTTAAAGGAGAAAACGAAGTTTTTGATTAAGGCTCCGTTCGTGAAATATTAAGCTTTAAAGTAGTAATTTTTGTTAGAGTCGGCTTCTAGAGTAGTAAACCTCTGCCGACTAAACGGTTGGTTTGGACGTGATTTTGGAGGTGTGAAAAAATTTACGGTAGTAGTAGATATATGTATGAATTTAAAAGAAAAACTATCATGGCTAAGTAAGCCTTGCAAGCCTTCCTCAGGGTAGTCACCTAGGACCAATACTACAAGTACTTAATATTTGCATTAACGACTTAGCCTCGTTATTTCCTAACTCTTGGTGAATATTATTTGCTGATGATCTTAAAATATACAGACAGGTTGACAGTATTGCAGATGCCCAACTACTTCAAAGCGATCTCAAAAAATTGATTGAATGGTGCTCCATTAATAGAATGACGTTAAATGCGGATAAATGTGGGCTTAGGGAATGCGGACTTAGGGAATGAGAATAATATGAGTTTGTTTCATGTCCTAATTACCAGACCGATCATCATGAAATTTGGCATATTACGAACGCGATCCGCCAATTTTAATCCGAACATTTTCCGTAATGCTTTCATCTTGACCTCGTTAATCGTACTTTTGTGCCCTTACAAATACATAACCCTTGTTTCCAGAGTCCGGTAACGTGAACATGCAACAATAGATATATCGTGCGTTCTGTTAAATGGTGCAAGGGTGGCAGACGGAGTCCCGCCGTTACGAGCTCGTTGGGAGCTATGTCGCTTATGAATATGCATGGAGATGGGGTAGCCACACGTGTGATTAGAAGCCTCGGATAAAATATTCATTATCCATATTTACTCGCTTACTTTCTAGTATTCACTTAATAATATTTACTTATTCACATACTTATATACAGACTGACTGGTGAATTACCTTCGATACTTCTGAAGAGTACTCGGTACTCGATTCTCATTAAAATGAAATAATAAATTTAGGGGCTTAATTTTTGATGAATATTTCTCTAAAAATAAGTGAAATGTGGATATTTGGTCCAGGCCCTCTTTGAAGAATATACCAACCGTCGTTCTGCCAAGCAGGTCGTTAAAGTCATGACTACTAAGTGGTAGAGTTCCGCAAAGGCTCGCCTGGGTAAATGGTACCACTGCCTTACTCATTACTGTTGCAATAGTATCAAAGCTTGTTATTTTCGTTTTCGGTTTAGAGGGTAAGGTGGCCAGGAGCATATGGCGTTGCTATCCCACCATATGTATAGCAACGCACAATTAACATCTCGATAACAACATCTCTCAATGACAACAATTTTATAGGCGATGGTTTCTCTTTCCATAAGGAAAGCTATCTGCTTCTTTGCTATTTAATGACATAAAAAAATGGTAGTCTGAAGACTTTCAGTTCATTTTGCCTATTCCGTATCAAAACGTGGATCATCATCATTAAAATGTTTGGTTATATAATTATCGGTTTTAATGTCAGAAGAGAGATTTTAGTGATTGCCGCGGGAACAATTTAATTTTTTAATGATAAATTGTAGCCTATGTGCTATTCCAGATTTTCATCCACCTGTGTGCTAAATTTTATCCAAATCCTTTCAGTGGTTTTTGGGTGATTGAGTAAAAACATATATCCATATATTCAAACTTTCATATTTATAATATTAGCTGTAGCGTACATCCCGCTACTTAATAAACGTTTTTAGTGAATTCCGCGAGAATGTCTCATTTTTATTTATTTATTTAATGATTTATTGTACACAATTAAAAGAGAAGTAATACACAGAGACTTATTAAAAACAGAGTGTACAATGGGCTTTGTCCTTAGCCTATGTGTTATTCCAAATTATCGTCTACCTGTATGCCAAATTTGATCCAAATTCATTCCGTAATTTTTGCGTGATTGAGTAACAAACATTCATCCATCCAAACATCTAAACTTTCGTATTTATAATATTAATATAGAAATAGATTATTTTTTTATACCTTAAAATAACAAAAAGCCGATGGTTCTCCTAGTGGAAAGAGAACCATCGTCTACAGACACCAAAGATGCTATAGCTGTGACGAGGTTTTAATGCCACTTATGCATCCAATGCATAAGTTTACCGGATATCTTACGTTACTACTTTGTTACTGTGACTAATATGTACATTCATGCCAAATTAAAGCTTTCTAGTACTAAGAGTCTCTGAACTAGACTGCAGACGGACGGACGGACGGACATAGCGAAATTATAAAGGTTCCTACTTCGATACTCTTAAAAACATAATCATCCTTCTAGTGCAAACTGATAAAAGACATCTTTCATATTTTAAAATCTAATAGATTTTATTTACTCACTAGCTGTTGCCCACGACTTCGTCCGCGCGGGATTCGTTAACTGCGCACAGCACCTTCCCCGTAGGTGATAGCGTTTAGCCTATATGTTGACCCGACCTGTTAGTAATATTCATGCAAAATTTGAAGTAACTCCATGCAGTACTTTTTGAGTTTACCCCGGACATACATATAGTCAAACAGACAAAAATTCTAAAAACTATATTTTTGGCTTCGATATCGATTGTAGATCACGCCCCAAGTATTCTTTAAAAAAATATTCAATGTACAGTTTTGACTTTCCTACGATTTTATTACATATATATTATATATATTATATACACTCGACGTAACGTCAACTACATATTTTTTGAGAAAAAAGGCACCCATATGCTATTTTAGGTAATTATCTACCCGTGTACCAAATTTCATTTAAATTAGCCCAACCATTTTGGCGTGATTCTATAACATACACCCAAACATACAAATTTTCATATTTATAATATGTATGGGATAAATGTTTTTGATCACACAGAAATTCAAAATTTTTGCATCTTTCATTCGTATATTTGTGGAAATTTCTCGAAAAGTGATTTAGCCGGTGGGCTTGGAATGTAACAGAATCCAAATTTACAATATCAATTTTTTATATCAATACGAACGAGTCTTATTCTACTTCAGTTTTTAAAAAACTTGTCCCAACATATTAAGACATTTGGTCAGCCTACACTAAGAGATGTTTGATGTCGACCCCTCAGCTGCAGTAAAGAAGCCGCTTAAGCATAAAATGCATTCTCTGTGAGGGTAGAAAGGGCTTATCTAACTATTTTGGCACCATGCTGAGCAGGTAATGAATATCATGAAATACTGGCTGGTAGCTGCGTCAATGGTCTGTAATCCCAGCTTATGAAATAGACGCATGAGTTCCTGGGTTCAATACCTAGCCCGGATATTTTTTGTAAATAAATTGCTGAGTTTTTTGTGGAAAAACCCAGAGCTGGATTTATAGCTAGGCTGGCTACAGTCACATTATGGACTTAGTGTGTGCGTCACTGCAGCAAAAGAATCTGAGATCTCCCGTGTTGAATGGGGCTCCTTTGAATGGGGAGTAGACCAACTGCCGTTCTGCCAGGCAGGTCATAAAAGGCGACTGATCGGATATACGTGTCGATAATATAATAAATATGTAACAGTGCCAATATTGTTGTGTCAAATAAAATATATTATTATTTTATTTGTTTGTTTTTTTCTCAAATGTACTCTGGTAATATAATAAAACACGGGCTTTCACCAAGTGTTAAATGAATGATGACATGTTAATGTAATACTTATGGTTACTTATAACCTATTTATTTTATGTAAACATCTCTTATTATTATTATTTATTAAACTCTTATCTCTTATTATTTATATCTCTTATTATTATCATCTCTTATTATTATTATTTATTATTTTATGTAAACATCTCTTATTATTATTATTATTATTAAAAAAAAAATATCGTGACTACTAGATGCTAGAGATCCGCAACGCCTCGCCCGGGTCTTTGGTACCACCACCCTACCTATTCCTGCCATAATAGCGTCAATGCTTGACATTGACTTGTTAAGTTTTAGAGGGTAAGGTCTTATGGGTGAAGACTTATGCATATGGCATTGCCATCCAGCCACGCAGATAGCAACCCACCATTAACACCTTTGGTGTCTATAGGCAGTGGTTTCTCTTTCCATCTGGAGAACCATCTGCTTGTTTGCTATCTTATGATATAAAAATAAATTGGTAAAGTGCGTCTCGGGCCACGCGTAATGTAGGGTTCCGAAATTGCCCACACAATAATGCGGATTAAGAAAAGGGCTTTTATAGATTCACACTATGAACATTTAAGCTACTCAACGTCAATGAGAAATATAATATATCCGCACCACAGGATCACGGTATAAATTAGACAGAGAGGTTTACAAACGAGGAAGTGCTCAGAAGGCTTGGAGAAAAAAGGACACTGTTAAGAACATTAGAAAACAGACAAGGGAAAATGATAGGTCATCTTTTGCGACGCGATGAACTAATCAAAACAGTGATAGAAGGAAAGTTGGAGGGAAGACGAGGTAGAGGAAGACCAAGGATATAGTTCATAAGCCATGTCAGACACAAAACCAACACAGCCTCCTATCAAGCGGTGAAAGAGCTCGCCCTTGATAGAGAAAAATGGAGATCGCTTCACAGACAAGAGCCTAGCTCTTAAATAGATGATGTGATGAGGTTCACGGTGGTACCAGACCCGGGCGAGACAATCCAGAATTTATCATCTAGTACCCTACTTCGAATCCCGCGTTGGACAATTTTAAATATTTTTTTTCTGGAAAACGTTTCTTGCTAGACTGCATAGGCATGTACCCGTTTTTGTTTAGTTTTTATTTTATAGGATAGCAAACAAGCAATTGGTTTTCCTGGTGGACAGAGATAACCAGACCACGTATAGACATCAAAGCTACATGCATAAGTTAACCAGCTTCCTTACTCTTCAAATCGGAACGCGACAGTGACGAGCATTAATGCTATTGCGGAAGTATTATGTAAGGTGATGGTACCGAAACTGGCCGAAACGTCGTAGAACTCTACTAGGTACCCAGATAGTAGTCACGATGTTGTTTTTTATATCATAAGATAACAAACAAACAGATGGGTCTCCTGTGGAAAGAGTCAACCATCGCCTATAGACACCAAAAATGTTAATGGGGCGTTGCTATCTTGTGGCGAGGTCTAATGTCACATGCACAAGTTTACCCGTCACTTAACCCTACAAACCGGAACACAACAGTGACTAGCGCTGACGCTATTGCGGCAGGAACAACGCAGAACTTTACCACTTAGTAGCCCCGATGGTAGTGAGTCGCATAGCCAATCAGTCGCCTTTTACAACCTGCCTTGCAGAACGGTAGTAGGCCTATTCTTCAAAGGAGCCCGGAACCTACACGGGAAAAAGCGTATTAGGCTTCTCTCACCTTTTACGGGATGTCTAGCTGTATGACAATTAATCTGTTCTTCAAAAAGGGATCCGGATTAATACGTGCTTCGTTGGCCAATCGTTAATGGCATACTTACACCTCTGACTAACTCTGAAGATATATGTTATACGGTGTTTATTTTAAGTTATGATATTCTGAGGTAAAGGAAAACTCGAAAATATTTGTCGAAAAACAAATATCCGTCGGACGCTGCATCGACGACGGAAATTAAATTTCCTGTCGATTCGCTCAGGTTTTGTGATTTTTGAGGTAGGGAACGCTGCCGTAGATCCCAAGCGGCGGTATCCTACAAAGAAAAGTAAAATTGATTTTATTTCGACGATATTTTGACAGAAATATACTTTATTTTATTTTTTGTAAAGCACACGACATAATTTAAAGGCAGAAAAATTGAGAAAACTGTCTTCCAATTTTCTTCATTCTAGAACCTTTACTATAGGCTACTGGGTAATAGAGTTCCGTCTGGGTTGTTTGCTATCTAATGATATGTAAAAAACCCTAGATCGTCATTAACAAATTTGCATGGAACCAAATAGGAAGTATACTAGTATTTGTAAGTAAGTAAGTAAGTATCTTCACGCCCGTATCCCCGAAAGGGTAGGCAGAGGTACAACAAGTGCACCCACGGTTAGCCGAAGATACTTGGTCCCACAATGTGATAGGTGGCAAGCCTATCGCCAACCGGGCACTTTCCAATCCCGGGCAATGTTGATTTATCGGAAAACTGAAAAAACACATTTTATAATTGCCTGACCCAGGAATCGAACCCGGGACGTATGAGGCGTCAACTCCGACACCGGACCACTAGACCACAGAGGCGACAAATACGAATAATACTAGTATTTGTAAGATGGGAATTTTGTTTATTTATGGTGGTGGTAATTTGTTACCCCGGGCGAGACGTTGTGCGTTGTTATCCTTGTAACGGGATAGCAATGCCATATGCATAAGATTAGCGGTTACCTTACCCTCCAGACCGCCACAAGACAGCGACACACACTGACGCCATTGCGGCAGGAATGGGTAAGGCAGCGTTACCAAACTCGGGTAAGGCGTTGGGGAACTCTACCACTTTTTTTACCCATGTTGGTCCCGGTCTCCTTTGAAGAATAGGCTAACTACCGTTCTGTCACGCAGGTCGTAAAAGGTGACCGATTGGCTATGCGAGTCACTAATATAGTGGCTACTAGGTGATAGAATTCTGCATTGTCTCGCCCGGGTGTGGTACCACCGCCTTACCTATTCCTGCCGCAATAGCGTCAGCCGATTAACTTATGCATGTGGCATTAGACCTCGACCTAGGCATTAGAAGATAGCAACGCACCATTAACGGCTTTGGTGTCTTTAGGTGATGGTTGACTCTTTTCATCAGGAGACCCATGTGATGTACCCCCCCCCCCCCCCCTATTTGTTAACCTTCCTACTAACTATCTAGGTACTGTATTCGACAAAGAAGATAAAAATATAGTCTTAAAATGTTCCGATTTCGGCTGGAATACGAATAGAAGCTGAAGTATTGGTTGAAAATAGTTTCGGTCGGTCACTAAGTATTTTTTATCTGATTTGCCATTAAAGCCATATCGAGATAATTCTTTTTGACTTAAATTGGGTATATTCCACAGCATGGAACAGTCTTAATTCATCGCAATCGGTTCAGTAGTTTTTAAGATATAAGTGAACTTGATATTGAAGTTGGTTTAGTTTTGTTAAAGTACTATTACCTACCTAAAACTTAACAAAAGTAGGTAATGTTCTTAGCTTCCGCGAAATAAAAGTCGCGGCCCGCGGGCATCAGCTAGTCACACATATAATTAACATTCGATTTTACTACGATTAATTATTACAAAAATCTATTTAAGAAAACATGACCGCCGTTGAAATAATTCCGTTGGTAGTTGAGATTTGAGTAGATACATAATTAATGTCGCTGTACTCGTTAATATTGTAGTAGATATGTAGCTATAGCGTATGCGGCGCGGCGTGGCAGCGTGGAGCGCCGAGCGGTGTGCGGCGCCACGGCCCGCGGGCGGGGACCAAGCTGAGCTCAGTCCGCGCCGCGCCGCTATCGGCCTCACACCGCCATGGAACATTTCATCGAAGCTGTACGCAAATATCCCTGCCTTTGGAACACAACAGCGATAGAATATCGTGATCAGGAGCTCAAAGATGCAGCTTGGGCCGAGGTTATGAAAGAATCCGACTTATCTTCAGGTAAGAGATTGTTTACCGGCGAGCGGCGCGCGCAGCCCCGCGCGTCTCGCCTCTCCCCCTATGCGGTCTCGCTTCGGTCGACTGCTGGGGGCGCTGGGCGCTGGCTGTAATCGTTTTTATTTGTGTAACTGAACTGATTACCGAATTATTATTTGCTAATTAAATTATTCTATCCTATACTTTAGTATATCAGCGACAAGACGTTTAATATCTTTTCGCTATTATTAGGTAACAATAGCATATTTTATTCTGATTCGCGGGTATGTTGAGTAGGTGCCTAACCTTTAGCTAGCGTATAGCGATCTATTGACTACGGCATCGATGGGGCTAGGGTTCGATTTCCGTAAGACCGTGAGTTTGTAAGCGTTGATAAGGTTTTTATATATTTTTATACCTATTTAAGTATTTACCTATGTATTTTTATGTATCTTTGACATTCGTATCACAGTTTAGGTAGTTCAATTAGTGTAATTTGCTATTATTTAATTTTATCTACCTATAGATAGGTATTAAAATAATAAAAAGGTAATGTTTATGAGATTATTTGTATGAAATAATCTCTGGAACTACCGAATCGATTTTGAACATTCTTTGACCAGTAGATAAAATGTCATTCAGGAATAATGTAACTATTCCTGAATGACATTTTATCCCGATTTCCCGATTTTCCCACGGGCTGCAAACCGCTAGCCATACTTCCATATCTACGTATATCGAGGCCCGATCGCAAAATTGGCCACATCATGAAATACTCGAGAATTTCATGAAATGGTGGCATTTCATGAAATTGTTTACTGTCCATTGGGCATTGGCCACATCATGATGTTCCTTGATCAGATCAATGATAAGCAATCGTTTGTCGATATGGTTAACTGAACGCGTGACTACTTCATGAAAATATGGTCAAACTTAATTTATAATATCATAAAATAGTTACATTATCTACCGATAGAGGCACTGAAATTGTTTTATTTATGTGTTAATTACCTGAAAATTATGTTGAAAGGACTTTTATTATTTCCTAGCGTTCCTACTTTATATAAATGTCTGTCGTACTATATTCAGGATTTTTATGAAATATATACATCAAATTTTCACGATATGGCCAGTCGTGGATGATAAAATCGTGAAACGTTAATGATTTAACGATCTAGTCCATCTCAGTTGCCCACATCATGAAATGCCACCATTTCATGAAATTATCGAGTATTACATGATGTGGGCAATTCTATGATCTGACTACGACATCTATACCGCCGTAGGTACTAGTCCATAGGTACTAGTAGCTATAAATGCGAATGTTGATCTGTGTGTCTGTCTCTGTATATCTGTTACGCTTTCACGGCTAAACCACTGAACCGACTTCGATACAATTTGGCATAGAGATAGTTTAAGAGCCGGGGTCAAACATAGGCTATTTTTTTTTCAAAAATTAATCCCTAAGGGATTGAAATATGGGAATAAAGTTTGTATAAGGGTGCAGCTACATATATCGGGCTACGGCGAAGGTTCGTGCTATCGCGATATCTCGAACTGCTTCGCGAAGGGCATTCACGCGTCACTGCAGTGGGCGTCAAACTGCGGTTCGCGGGTCATATATTTAGCGCGGCCAACACAATTAAATAATATAATTATGATAAACAAAAAATGCCAAACTGTAATTTGCACATGAAGTTAACTAAAAATAAATACCTATATAAATTTCCTCGTGTAACCCGTTTGCTTGCATTACGATTATGATGATCAGTCCGCCCCTGTCGTTCTGCCAGATATTTATAATATACTAGCTGATCCCGCGACTTCGTCGGCATGGAAAAAATTCTAAAAAAAAACAGCCTAAGTTACTCCCTATCACATCAGCTATCTGCCAGAGTAAGTTCCGTCAAAATCGGTCCAGCCATGGAGTTTGGCATGGAAAAAGTTAAGATCCGGGGTCAAAATAGTCTAATTTTTTTTCAAAAATCAGCTCCTGAAGAGCTGAAATAGGGAATGAAATTTGTATTAAAAGCTATTTCGACGACATATTTATCTAATCGCGGGCGAAGCTGCGCGGGTTAGCTAGTAGTTACATAAAATTAAAGAGTTTAATGAACGGCCTCTTGTAATTTGTTTGCTTTGTCGCGGGGCGCACAAACATAACCTGCGGGCCGCGGTTTGATGACCAGTGATAATACGACGTCATTATGACGTAAGCAGGCGTCGCGATGTAGTTCGGGCTAGCGCGAACCTTCGCCGTAGCCCGACATGTGTAGCTGCGCCATAAACCACAGACCACACAAATCTATATTGACGACATGTCAATCTGTACGCGGACGAAGCTGTGCGGCCCAGCTCACAGCTGGTCAATTATAGCATTTTAGCTTTGTTCTGTGAGTTCGCTCGCATTAGAATTTTGTTCAGGAACAGCCTTTATATAATTAAATCATAGCTACCCTATCTATGTCCTTTTCTGTACTCCTTACAACGTGTATGCAAAACACGTAGTTAAGACGTGAAAGCGTAACAAACTAACTCACTTTCGCATTTATTTTCGGTAGGTATATTTACGCCAATATAAATGCCTATGCAAAACCATAGGTTCCTTATCTTATTTTCCTATGTTTTAGCAAGTTCATACATACGATATTGCTACGTTTAACATAATCTATACATATAATAAAATCGTAGAAAAGTCAAAACTGTACATTGAATATTTTTTTAAAAAAATACTTGGGGCGTGATCTATAATCGATATCGAAGCCAAAAATATAATTTATAGATTTTTTGTCTGTTTGTCTGTTTGTCTGTATGTATGTCCAGGGTAAACTCAAAAAGTACTGCATGGATTTACTTCAAATTTTGCATGAATATTACTAACAGGTCGGGTCAACATATAGGCTACGTATTATCACGTTATCACCTACGGGGGAGGTGCTGTGCGGAGTAAACGAAGTCCACGCGGACGAAGTCGCAGGCAACAGCTAGTAATTAAATAGAATAATGTAGTTTGTTTAGATTAGATGTAGATCGTTTTGATGTTTACGTTAGTTTGTAAAATATAGATAGACAATGTTTATACCTACCTAGATTTTTGGTCAGAGTTTGTGAATGTTTATAGATTTCTGTTTATAAATTATGTAGAAATATTTTAACAAGTGTATAAAAATAGATTAATTAATAACTTATGTATAAAATATGCGAGGCAGCGAGCTTGCGGACAAACCGAGACACGGTTTTTGCAATGTTTTTCTGTTAACGAGTGTTAAAGTATATGTTTGAATCAATGAAAAAAAAGGTAAGTACTAGGTACCTAGCTACTTACTTGCCGTTTTCACGGTATAATCCGATCCCGCGGGACAACTGGATTTAAATATACCTAACAGATGTCATTCAGGAACAACGTAGATTGGAAACTTTCTACTGGTGAAGGAATTTTCAAAATCGGTTCGATGAGATTTCATCATACAAACTCACTAAATTAAAAAAAAAACTACCTCTTCATAACCTACCTATGTTAATATCTATATCTATACATATAATAAAATCGTAGGAAAGTCAAAACTGTACATTGAATATTTTTTTAAAAGAATACTTGGGGCGTGATCTACAATCGATACCGAAGCCAAAAATATAGTTTTTAGAATTTTTGTCTGTTTGTCTGTTTGTCTGTATGTATGTCCGGGGTAAACTCAAAAAGTACTGCATGGATTTATTTCAAATTTTGCATAAATATTACTAACTAGCTGTTGCCCGCGACTTCGTCCACGCGGACTTCGTTTGCTCCGCACAGTTCCTCCCCCGTAGGTAATAGCGTGATAATTACACTAGGCCACTTTCTATGCACTTTTGTGGTACATTTTACTGAAAAAGTATCTCACTTTTAGGTTTAAGATTTGACGTGGTGGTTTAAATTCATGTCTAGATATGTTATCTACCATTAAAATGCTATTTCATAAATATTAAAAAATAGAAGATACATTTTGTATTAGAATTTTAATACTGCTAACGCCATCTGTTATACAACTAACGAGTTAAAATGCTACAAAGCTACACTAGGCGACGATCTGTGCCCTTTAGTGGTACATTTAACTGAAAAAATATCGCACTTTTAGGTTTAAGCTTTGGCGTCGTAGTTTGATTTCATTTAATTAATTTTCATTCACTCCATTTTAATACAATATTAATCTATTAAAACACTTGTACTTTTTAACTTCCCACTACGTATGTAGATAGGGAGGTTACCGATTTTTCTCCGATTTTTAAAAATTGAAATTTCACCATATCCACCACCATGTCCACGTTTTGTGGCCTTAGGAACAATTTTTGACTATTTTCGCGATGACGTCAGTATGTCTGTATGTATGTGTGTGTATTTGTGTGTGTCAACAACTCATAGGTTTTATTAACGCCTGAACCGATCGAAACGCGGTTGATGACATTCAATTAGATTCTGCTCATCTTATACTGCCTGAAAATTGAACCAAATGGGCCCAAGAGATTTTGAGAAATTTTGAAAAATACCCAAAAAAAACATTGTGGCGAAACAGAATTTTTTTAAATATCTTCCAGATTAATGTACTGATTGAGTACAAAAACGAATCAGCTCTATTCCTCAAAAAGTTACGTCTAATGCATAAATTGCCTCAAAATAAGTTTATTCGTTTGGAAGTAATCGTTGACGAACATTTTGAAAAAAGTTTTTTTTCGATATAACTTCGAAATATTTCAAACAATCATTTTTTGGTATTCTACGATATTTTATGACTAAAAAAATTACGTCGAATGCCCTTTTAAAAATCAAAACCGTATCTTATTTTCAAAAGTTACAGCTTTTCAAATATTAAAATTACGTTTTCTTTAGCAAAGTTACTTAATATTTTTAAGATAACTTTCAGGCTAATGTATCGATTGACTTCAAAATCTTATCATCTTTTCTCCTTTAAAAATTGCGCCACGTACCGTTAATTGGTTAAAAATTGGTCAATTTTTTTTGGATCTATCAATGACGAAAATTTTCGAAAAAAATGTTTTTTGACATTGCTTCGAAATTTTTGAACCTACCGATTTTTTAGCTAAAGTAATATTTAGATTGAGTTGAATGCCATTTGAAAGATCAAAATCGATCATCGTTTCCAAAATATACAGCTTTTCAAAAATCAATATACTGCCATTTGTATCAAAATAGATGTTTACACTGAAAAAACCTATACTTATAGTTTTTACTATTTTGAGCTTAAAATACCTTAATTTAGCGGGAAGTTTCAGGGATGGCTTGCAAGGTCAACCATTTACAGATTACAGATAGTGATAGGTGACCAGTCTATCACCAGCTGGGTACTTTTCCAATCCCGGGCAACGTTGTTTTTATCAGCAAACTGAAAAAACACATTTTTGATTTGCCTGACTCGGGAATCGAACCCCGAGAGTTTCTCTGAGGGAAAAATTCATTCGCTGAGTTTCTACCGCCAATTCTTCGTGCCTGCGGTAAGTCCAATATTAATTCTAAAAATGTTGAAGGTTAATTAAATTAAATTTATTTTATAAGATCAACTTTTATTTTTAAAACTCATTTTTCCTAGAAAACTGTTTTACAGTGATGTGTACAGTTTTTAAAGTGGTGGTAGGTACTATATTATAGGTAGACCAGAAAATATGGTGTAAAATATGTAGATAACCTTTATAATTGTTCTGTGTAGATAACATTGATAATAATAGAAATCGTGTTTTTAATAAATCAAGAAAATTGTAAAGAATTTTTCTTAAACATAAGTACTAAAAAAAATTATATTAGAAACATTTTATTTATTATTTTAGTTTTATTTTTCTGCGCCTCTCTAGATACAAAGCCTGACGACGCCTTTGATGCGAATATAATAAATAATTTCCAAGATACATTAAAAGATGTTAAAGTCCATGATACATTAAAGGATGTAATTCGCATAAAAATACTTTCCTAATAATATTATTAGGTAATATAACTTAGCGAGCCCTTACAAAACCCTGCTTTTGCTAGTATGTAACCTATATGTTGACTCGACCTGTTAATAATATTCATGCAAATTTTGAAGTAAATCCATGCGGTACTTTTTGAGTTTACCCCGGACATACATTGACTTTCCTACGATTTTATTATATGTATAGATAGGTCGGGTCAAACCTAATTACGAATCTATAGGGCTCGGTTTCGATTCCCGTCAGGGATAAACATTTGTGTGATGAGCATAGATGTTTGTATTTGTATGCTGGCTGCAGGATGCAGTTAAAAAAAGTATAAATTAAAAATGTATACGAAACCCTGAGCATAACGTTCGAGTGTTTCAACACATCACTACATAGTATAAAACAAAGTCGCTTTCTTTGTCTGTCCCTATGTATGCTTAAATCTTTAAAACTACGCAACGGATTTTGATGCGGTTTTTTTTAATAGATAGATTGATTCTTGAGGAAGGTTTAAGTGTATAAACCTTTCCGATATTCCCAAGGGAACAAAAGCTGCGCGGGCGCGCGGCAGGTCGCTAGTTACCTATATTATATAGGTATTTTAATAAATAAAAAGGTAATAGGTATTTTTGAACAGCTGATGTACCTATACTGCCTTAGGAGCTTTAGGGGTCATCCATGAATTACGTTACACGAATTTCATGATTTTTGATCCCTCCCCTGTCCTTGTCACAGCTGCTCACATTTGCGAGACCCCCTCCTATCTTGTGTCATGTCACATATTCTACAATTTTACATTAGAATAATGATCTTCGATTATTTTTTATCTATACAGATATTAGGTAC
The DNA here is from genome assembly GCA_036924255.1 of Apodemia mormo. NCBI lineage: Eukaryota > Metazoa > Arthropoda > Insecta > Lepidoptera > Riodinidae > Apodemia > Apodemia mormo. The sequence goes on from JAUPFN010000017.1 coordinate 33,983,723, forward strand.
CTATGATATAAAAAAATGCGAAAGTTTGTAAAGATGGATGGATGTTTGTTAAAAACAGCAGTACCGATTTAGATAAAATTTGGCACACACACGTAGATCATGACCTGGAGCAGCACATAGGCTACTTAAAAAAAAGTATCTTCACGCCCATGTCCCCGAAGGGGTAGGCAGAGGTACAACAAGTGCACCCACGATTAGCCGAAGATACTTGGTCCCACAAATGTAATAGGTGGCAAGTCTATCGCCAACCGGGCACTTTCCAACCCCGGGCAACTTTGTATTTCTCAGAAAACTAAAAAAACACTTTTTTTTAAAGTGCCCGACCCGGGAATCGAACCCGGGTCCTCATGTGGTCAACGCCAACGCTGGACCACTAGACCACAGAGGCGACTAGTAGATTAGTAGTAGATTAGGCTACTTATATCCAAAAAAATTAGTAATTCTTGCCGGATTCATCAAAAACTGTTATAACAGCGGACAGAACGGTGCAGCGTGTCTACAATAAGGGGCCGTCCATAAATTACGTCACACGTGACATTGTGTGACAAGGGGTAGGGCATCAACACCCAGTATATTTAAAATATCAACACGCCAAGTTCTTTTGCAAGGTAGACAGAGTATACCGAACGTCTACAGACTTACTGGTACAACACGATTCAACAGGTTTGTCGATAGTAGTATTGTTCAAATAAACTATTTTATGATAGCGCGTTATAGACTATAAACTATATTTTTCCAGTGCGCTACGTAATAGTTTATATTATAACGTGTAACAGAGTGCTAAGTGTGAGTTTTTCTTTTCGCATTCGATCGTGAGCGCGTTTCGAGTTTACTAGGAATTTGTAAGAAAAACTCACACTTAGCTCATCGCAACGTCATACAGCGAGCGATCACTGAGCGCTATAACGCTATAAACTATGTTATACCGTTTGGCGTCTACGGTCTAGCACGTTACTCGTTAGATCGCGTAGTTCGTAACTTCGTAGGTTATAATGTTATAACCACGGCCTACGCTAGCCGCTAGGTATATAGCGTGGCGATATGTTATAGCGCCGCATGTGAATCTAAATAGCGTACGCTATATGTTGAATATACATAGCGCGCTATAGTTTAACGCTATGCGTTATATTAACCACCATTAGTCGATTGCCAAAATGAGTGATTCCCATCGCCGCATTATATCGACATGTTAACAATTTTCCCCGTGTTGGTTTCAGGCTCCTTTGAATAATAGACCAACTGCCGTTCTGCCAGGCAGATCGTAAAAGGCAACCGATTGGCTACTCGAGTCACTACCATCGTGGCCACTAGTTGGTAGAGTTTTGCATTGTCTCGCCATGGTCTGGTACCACCGCCTTACCTATTCCTGCCGCAATAGTGTTAGTGTTTGTCACTGTCGTGTTCGGGTTTGGAGGGTAGGTAGCCGGTAAACTTATACATGTGGCGTTAGACCTCGCCACAAGATAGCAACGCACCATTAACACCTTTGGTGTCTATATGCGATGGTTGACTCTTTCCATCAGGAGACCCATCTGCTTGTTTGTTATCTTATGATATAAAAAAAATGTCAACTATTTCTAGCGATAATCACCCTTGCACCTCACGTGAAAGAATCGTCAAGATATTGCCCTAAGCCAAGGTTCGGTCTCACAGGAGAGACCCTTAGGGCGGGCTCTCAGCCCACTTAAATTCTGGGTGAGCACTTTGCTCGCCCCAAAAGCCCGGTTTTGCAATAGCGGTCATTTGGACCAACTTCTTAAGTTCATTTCGAAAAAAACCTCACGTGAACACGTGAGCTTTACTTGTTTGAGTGTGACACAAGGATGGTAATATACCCGCTAGAGACTAAGAGAGAGAAATTTTGGATTACTTATCATGATAAACTCAATATAACTTTTAATTTAAACACCGTAAAATTGCAAAAAGCAACATCTAACCTCTATGTCTCCGAAACACTGCATCAGATCTTCACCAAATGGACTAAATGGAATTTATCATGTAAAGTATATATAATAATTACCCTATCAAACAAAAAAAAGAATTTTCAAAAACGGCTAATAAATAACCGAGTTATTATTAGGTATCAAACATAAAAAAATACAGTCGAATTTAGATTTACAGCTGATCTAGCTTAACATTGGACTAACGTGACAGTCACTCCCGTTTGTATATTCCTGGTGTCCATTTTGTCTATATAATCTGGTTTGTCTGATGTAATAATCACCTTTATCAGCCAATTATCCTGATCTCATGTTCCAAATATACGAGTAGAAATTCTTAGGATAAAATATAGAGCTCATAGAAAATATATTTTTTTCTTGTTTTCAGTAAAAGAAGTAAAACTAAAATGGAAGAAGCTACGAGACAGTTACCGGGACGCCCTCAAACGGCAAAGCGAGATGCTGGCAAAGGATCCAACAAACTCCACCAAGAAAAGCTATCCATGGAAGTACATGGGCTTAATGCAGTTTTTACAACCTCATATGAACGTGCGTAAGAAGCTAGCAGAGTCATACGCTCCACCTCCTGCTGAACACGCCCCGGAGCGCCAACAAAACGGTGACGCACATTCTTCAGAAGACTCAGATTCAGAAGCCGAATCCTCGCCAAAACGTAAGAGCAGTGAACGTCTCACGGTCATCGATCGGAAGCTGGACTACCTCTGCAAAGCGCAAAGCAAACGGCAATTCACAGAAGCTCAATACCAAGAACGGAAACGAGAACCACCCACACCTGATCCCCTAGATATCTTCTTTAATGGTATGTGCCAATCAACGAAGAGGTTTCCATATCCAACCCAAATTAAGATAAAGAAGACTCTCTTCAATGCTGTTATAGAAGCAGAGGAAGCTTTGGTTGCTGAGCAACAGAGTTATGCGAGTTTATGGGCTCGAGGCGCGGCTAGTGAATCCAGCAGTGAGCCTGATGAGCCAGATGAAGATCGGAAGCCATCCTGAGCCGCGCTACACCCCTGGCTTCAGTACTACGCCAGTTATGCTACCTACGCTACTTACGCTCAGTATGCTGCTGCTACTTACCCGTCCTAAACGTATTGCTAGTACATCGTTAAAAAATTACTCAGTTTTGATACCATCAGTATAGTGCGCCATATTGTCCCTTTAAAGATCCTATCAATTGTTATTGTAATTGTTAATGTAATTGCTTACTTTGTGGTGAGTAATCCCACATCTTACTTTTTTCTGCTACCACAGCCTCAGTGCTTGTATAGGTAGCATTACAACCTTGCTACAAGACATCATCACATCATTACCATCTCTTGTGATGTCAAATGTAGGGAAAGTAAATATTTCCAGTTTAGTCAGACTTTTTATATTGTAGGATAGCAAAAACGCAGATGGCTATCCTGATGGACAGATAACCACCGTTTATAGAGACCAAATATGTTAAAAATGTGTTGCTATTCATCGGGTGGATTAAGCCACATACATAAGTTTCTGGCTACCTTACCTTCCAAACCAGAACACGTAACTGACAAGCATTAACGTTATTATAGCAGGTATAGGTAAGGCGGTGGTACCAAAGCCGGGTAAGACGTTGCGGGGCTCTGCCACCTAGTAATCAAGTTGGAAGTGACGTTCGCCTTTTACGAACAATCTGAAAGAATGGCAGATTGCCTATTCTTCAATCGGGCTGATTATACTTGGATCATTATTATGCCAAGAGATTTGCCTTAATAATATAAAGTATCCTTTACAAAATCTGTATCGAGCGTTAAAGATTTAGTTCCCTTCTAAAGCGTTGTGAACAAAATATAGATATTTTGTGGTGTATTTAGACGGCATAATGCTAGCGCCTGACTAAATGTAAATAAAACAGATAATTTGGACAGTTTGTAATGAGTGTGCCATGTAATGTTGTAGGATTAAGGGTATATTGATAATTCTACAGAAACTACGGAGTGTAAAGTATAGAGATAATATATAAGTGAAGTGAAAATGGCCCGTTGATAGAGAAAGAAAGAACATATGTTTGGTATAAATGTTTCTTTTAGTGACGCATACACGTTATGTAATCATCACAATCAATCACTATATATTTAATCCGCATTATTGTGATGGACAACTTCGAAAGCCTACATTGCGTGTGGCCCGACACACATTTTACCAATTTTTATTATTTTCATCTGCTGCATTCGCAGTCTTTAAAAAGAGAAACCAGTAATAAATTAGTTTCCTTTCTCCTTCTATGGACGAGATGACCTTTTGTTTTGCTTAGTTCACCTACACTATGTATACTACGGACTACTTCTACGGTATAAAGGCCAGGAGAATAACCTTATACTCAAAAAGTGTACCTAAAATAGCGTTAAAGACGGAAGCCAGAATGGCGCTAGTGTTGCGAAAGATATGGTCTGAAGTGAGTTGTTTAAATGAAGTTTGTTAATTACTATTATGAATTTCAGCTGATTGGCTATACCAGTCACTACCGTCGTGGCTGCTAGGCGGTAGAGTTCTACATTGTCTCGCCCGGGTATGGTACCACCGCTTTACCTATTCCTGCCGCAATAGCATCAGTGCTTGTCACTGTCGAGTTCCGGTTCGGAGAGTAAGGTAGCAGATAAACTTATGCATGTGGCATTTGACCTCGCCACAAGATAGCAAAGCACTATTAACATCTTTGGCATCTATAGGCGATGGTTGAGGATCATCAGGAGACCCATCTGCTTGTTTGCTATGTTATGATATAAAAACATCTATTTTCGGTGAATTTCTTTAAAAATCGTCCTCTGTACAGCAACGCCACCTTCTTAAGGTTGTTTTAGACACACGTATTTTAGAATGAGATTATGCTCCTGGAATTTACAATACATAAGAGAAACGTCCGCATCAGTGTAGCTGACTCTAACTTAAGTTATGCAGATAACTACAGACCATACAACTAAATATTCTTTGCGGATAACCAATTTTTTGGTTTGGCTATACTTTTTCGGCGGTATCTTCAGGAGTCTTCCGATGTAGATTTTACTAAAATGTGATTACATAAAGGGTGGGTAAATTAAGTCAAATTTTGTAATTACATATCGATCTCACTAGACGCTTTTGTCGTACATCTCATACAGACTACAGGTAACTTTTTAAAATTAACTCGTATCAACATATTTTTACGAGAAATCGTTTTAAAAATAGCAACGCAAGAAATTGTAAGACCATTTTCGTTTCGCGGTGCACATGATTTTCGGTAGTTGCAAAGAATGGTGAAACCGTGTTAATTTACTTTTTGGGTGAAACTATACTAGCAAACGAATACAAAAAATCAAAATAAGTTTCAAATTTGTACATAACTTATTAATATATTTTTTGCGTTGTAATGTGTCTTTTTTCGATTTAAAATCATATTCCGATTAAAAGTTCTTAGCATAATTAGGCTTACGTAATATATATCTTATTATAAGTTTCCCTTGGGGGATTAAAAAGTGTTGGTTTTATGATTGTATGAATGCCTGTGTTATTTTAACCACATAAGCGTGTTTAAATAAAGTCGTATAACTAATTTTCAATACTAAAAATGCGAAGAATCTCAATGCGCTTGCGATATATGTATAATATATTGAACTTTTAGAGATACGTCATTATAATTTAACTTTTTAAGTTACCATATGAGAGGCCCATATATTTTTTTAATTATAGGGTTTAATCAGATTTTTGTGTATTTAGGGAATTAGATGAAGCGTGTTGTATTTTTGCAGTGATAAAAATATTATATATTCTGTACATTTGGTCGAGCGATAAGAACCTCTAATGTGTAAGCATCCTAATATATTTAAACTATGTTGTGAAAAGTTCCAATAATCTGTATTTAGAGAAACTTAATAGGACAAGGCCCCCAGTCTCGTGGTGCCTCAAATCTAAATTATTATTTGTTATTGTAAAGAAAGGTTACCTAACCTTTTAACAATAGGCATGGTATAATTTTCAATCTACGAAAAAACGGAGGTTATCAGTTTGACATGAACGTTTGTAATATTGTTGGAATTGGATCATATTTGAATATGATGATCTACTTAATTGTCCAAGCATTTGTACTTTTCGTAAGTGAATGTAATTTTGTATGTTAGTCCACAAATTATTTGGGGACTAAAAGTAAAAAGATACCTAATTCTTTTTGATTTAAATTACGTTTATCCCAACTTAGGTAACCGACCTAGTTTTATTAAAATCGCTTGTCATTTTTGAGATATGGTATACCCACATCTCAGTTGATATATTTGAAATCGGTTTAATTTGTTTAATTTCTTTATTATATGTTTATCTAAACTAGCGATCGCCTGTAGCCGCATTTCGACTATAGACTACGTAATAGAATCTCTTAAATTTGACAAAATTATTTATAATACATGTGTGTATAATATAGTTTATGTCACAAATGCTTATTTTAATTAATTTAATCTTATTCTAGTGCATTAAGTATATTTAAAAAGGTTTCCTCAGTCCTCCGCAATGTAAAGTTTAACTGTGCCAAATTTAACTCCACTGTTCGCGCATTTGTCTTAAAAAGGGGTACAAAGTTAATATATAGATTTGGTCTACTGGTCACCCTACTCGGCTCAGATCGTTAGCTTCAGGTCAAGCAAAAAAAAATAATTTTTAGGATCTATTAAGAAAAAAATCTCAGTAGCAGTTTGGAGTATAGTGGAGATTTTTTTAGAAGAGGGGGCAAACGAGTTGGAGGCGCACCTGATGGTAAGTGATCACCGTCGCCCATGGACATCTCCAATACCAGAGGGCTTGCAGTTGCGTTGCCGGCCTTTTAAGAATGAGTAAGCTCTTTTCTTGAAGGCCCCCAAGTCGTATCCGTTTGGAAAGACCCCTACCGTTAATTGATTCCACAACAGAGTGGAGCGATGCAAAAAGTGCCGAGAGAAACGCACGTTTTGGATTTCCAGACATCGAGATGGTGAGTGAGTAATAGGTATAGTGGAGGTGTGTTAGTTATCAACCATATATCTTGAATTAAATATAATTAAATATAATAAATAATTATTTTTTTTAATAATTAAAATTAAAATGGCGCCCCCGGCAAGAAACAATCGATTTGGAAAATCTGAATATGCACGCCTCATAGCGCTCTTTTATAAGGTTAATCATTTCACTACCATTTAATCGATATTGCTGTGGGTACCTAGGTACATCAATTTTAGTATTTCATTAATAGGAAACAATCCCGTGACATAGATACTGAAGTTGTTAAAAAAATGGTAGAGATATTTTAAGTATTATGAGCGTGATCGTGGCATATCTATACGTACAGATTACAGACATCCGGACGTCCAGAAAAACTTTCTTGAATCAGTTTTTTTAACATACTTGACAAATATTTGTTTAAAATATTAAATGTGTAAGTATAAAAAAACTGTTTTATTTTTTATTTCTGTGTATATTACTAGTGAAATATGAATTACATTAGGGACTGTGCACATTACGTTTTATAAACGCAACATTGACGCGCGTTTGTAGCGATAGATAGATAGATATATAGATGTGCAAATGTTTACAGCGTGAGTCAAACGCAGGCTGTAAACATTTGCACATCTGTATAAATTCAAATACGTGTTTGAATCGATATATACGCCCGTGTATAGCGATAAAGACGCGATGCAAACGTGCGTGTTTATCGATATAAACGGTGCGGTGCACCAATTTGCTCGATTGCAACTAGTGTAGATACACACCTCCCTCGTTCCAAGGGAACCCCATCCGTAGGAGAGGCGCGCGTGTTAGTGAGCCATGTTTTAATCGATTCAAAACGCCACGGTAACGCGCGTATGTATTGATACAGACGCACCGGGGTCACGCATTGAGTCGATACAAACGCGATGCTAACGTGCGACAACAAACTGCTTTGTAGGATAAAAGCGCACCGTCGACGCACGTTTAAAAAACGTAGTGTGCACAGGCCTTTAGATACAGCTTAAGTCCAGAAAAATGCTTAATCTTGTCATGTTGAGAGTAGAGCATTTCGCTTGTGCGTGCAATAGTTGTTACTGGTCCGTAAAATATGACAATGGGGATCACTACGTGTTACGCCAACCGGCAAACCGGTTAATCGTGGTGAACTATTTTTTGATGTTTAGTTCCTTGTGCATATTTTTGTATTAATGTAAATGTGTGAAACGATCGCATATATATTTGTTCAAGAAATATTTGTAAATAAGTTTCAGACATTTGTTTGTAGAATAAATATGACTAATTTAATAAAAATTAAATTTGTCCTCAATTTTGAAATTTTGTTTTTTACTATTGACATGTTACACTCTGTGTGAATTAGTCTTTTGGGAATCTCATGAGTGCTATCATAGAGCTATGCGTTATTTGGGGTTAATAAGTATCCTATATCATAAGCCTGGGCATAGATAATCTATACATTATATAGATTATTTATTCCCAAACTGAAATTTGGCATATAGTGTACACCAAGATTCATCTAAATCCGTCTAACCATTTTATGTGAAAAGTACCTAACACACATATAAATTTTCACCTTTAAAATATTACTGGGATAAATTAAAAAGGATGTTAGTGTATATCTATACATATAATAAAATCGTAGGAAAGTCAAAACTGTACATTGAATATTTTTTAAAAGAATACTTGGGGCGTGATCTACAATCGATATTGAAGCCAAAGATATAGTTTTTAGAATTTTTGTCTGTTTGTCCGTTTGTCTGTTTGTCTGTATGTATGTCCGGGGTAAACTCTAAAAGTACTGCATGGATTTACTTCAAATTTTGCATGAATATTACTAATAGGTCGGGTCAACATATAGGCTACATATTATCACGCTATCACCTGCGGCTGTGCGGAGTAAACGCGCCGCGCGGAAGAAGTCGCTGGCAACAGCTAGTTCTAAATATAGGTACATAATTGGCCAATACAAAAATGGCCAGAAACGTGCTCGTCGCGACCCCTGCCAGTCCACTGGACTGCAATTCTGGCCCGAATAAGTACCGCAGTGCGGATTAGGGCGTCCCCTGGAGGCGACGCGTACCGATCCGCCCCCGTCGTCGGTACGAAAAGAGGCAGATACGGCGATGGGGGCTGCCACCCCATAACGCCAGGCTCGAATAGGCGAATCGAGGGGAGCAGAGTGCCAAATAGGCACGTGGAATGTAAGAGGTGGGTTGGAAGATAAGATGCATGAATTGATAGATGTAATGAATGAGAGATGCCTGGATGTTTTGTGTGTAACAGAGACTAAACGTAAAGGTAGTGAAACCACTGATCTCCCCGGTGGCAATGACTCTGTGGTCTGGTGTGCCCCAGAGCGATCATGCTGGCGCCGGAGTAGGTATACTTCTATCGTCATGCTTAGTCTCTGGTTTGCAAGATTATGGGATGGCTGGCTTGAGACTTCCCTGTGTCCGGATCAAACTGGAAATCACGAGAGTTTTTTTGGTCGCATTATGTGCACCGGTAAGCTCTACGTCGCCCAGTGACCTGATTGACCTGAGATTTTATCATCGACGTAAGGCATTTTCTAAAACGAAAAAACTTTATCTTTGCAATTTGACGATGTCCTTTGTATACGTGCAAATTATACAATTTGCCTGCGACATCCACATAACATACACGTAAGGAAATACAAACAAATACTTACCTCCATGAAACAACTGGTAGCTAAAAAAACGATAATTTAATGTTTAATGACGAGTTAAAACAGCCGTCCACTGCACAATTCCGATAACTTTTTACTTGTTCCATTTAACAAACACGTATTTAATTAACTGAGTGCTAAGTGTGAGTTTTTCTTTTCTCATTCGATCGTGAGCGCGTTTCGAGTTTACTAGGAATTTGTATGTGATTTGTACAGCGCCACCTAGTGGTAAACTGGTTTCTCACGTTTACCACTAGGTGGCGCTGTACAAATCACATACAAATTCCTAGTAAACACCAAACGCGCTCACGATCGAATGCGAAAAGAAAAACTCACACTTAGCACTCTGCTGTCGCCGTGTCTAGCGAGCGCGGCGACATCCACAGCGACATCCGCCCTCGCATTGAACCGAACCTTACCGAGATTTCACGTTCGTGAGAAGTGTCTATGTGTGCGTTGCTGGACGACTAGGTGTATTTAGATTGTCTTCTGTAGTTATTCTGTGACAGAAGTCAATCTTGTGTATGTACGTCTGTAAGGGATGTGGAAGGATGTACTTACCGGGGAAGACCAAGACTGACATACCACGATCAGATTAATCGAGTACTGTCCGAAGGTGGTGTCAAGAGTCTTCGCAACCGGCGTGTGTGTATGAAGAGAGTGATGAATGTGAAGGAAGCGAGACAAGCGTGCAAGGATCGTGATGTATGGCACTCGGTTCTGTCTGGATATTCCGTAAGGGATCTGGCGTAAGATATGTATGTATGTAGGTACATAATATGTACTAGTAATTAGCCACATAGCTGAAGGCCATTATCAATGTAGATCAATAAGACCTATATACTCAATTTTGCTTCAATGGCTCAACGTAAATGCATTGTATTACATGTAGTCTTAAGATAGGTTTTTGACGTGACAACGTCTTATAATTCGATAGAGCTGGCTGCACGCACGAAAAAACATGACTCATGCGGCGTTACCTCGCTCTGAGGCGTTCCGTAAATGCTACCATTCCATTAGTATTTTCTTAAGACGTTGTCACGTTCAACTATCGTCTGTAAACCAACTTTACAGACAACCGATTTTTTGGGTTCCGAAGTAAACTAGGAACCCTTACAGTTTCGCTATCTCCGTCCGTCTGTCCGTCCGCACGATAGCTCAGAGATCCTTATTACTAGAATTCTGTTATTTGACAGGAATATACATATTAGTCACGTCAACAAATTGGTAACATTAAACTTGAATAATATTTTTTTTCTTCCACATATAAGGTTTTTTTTCTCATGCATACCCCATAGTATGGGGTATCATTAGATAGGTTTTTAAAAAATTTTGTAGGTTTGTGAAAACAAGTTTTTGATTAAGGGACTCGTTTGTAAAATATTAAGCTTTTAAATGCTAATTTTATTAGAGTCAAGTGTCCCCCGAATGCTAAACGGTAGATTTTGGCGGTAGGAAAAAATCATGATTGTAGTAAATATAATGTGGTTAAAAGGAAAACTATCACGGATTAGAAAGCTTTACAAGTATTGAGTAGTCGACCAATTTATAAAATATACTTAGAGAAGTTTTTATAGGCGGTGAACCTGTAGTGCGGGTATATATTTGTCATTGACGTTGAATAGCTTAAATGTTCATAGTATGAAACTATAAAGGCCCTCTTCTTAGTCCGCATTATTGTGATAGGCCACTTCGGAACCTTACATTGCGCGTGGCCCGACACGCAGTTTACTATTTTAGAAAATGTATTGCTTATGCAGAAATGACAAAATAATTATGGAGTGGAAGAATAAGTATATACCTATGAGTTTTACCGAAGTCCAGGAGTATAATTTATAACAATATATGATAGTAAATTTTATATAGAATATTATATTTAATAAATAAATATACATTTTACATGACATTTTTTGTTTGTTTTGTATTACGGTAAAGCCTCGAACATTTCTTGGAATGAACGAAGCTCGTTTTCTTTTAATAAGAGTAATGTTTTGCGTTATAATATTTTTCCATTTTATATCATTTCACTTGGCCTGAGGACGTGTATCTTATCATTGTACGTCATCTAAATGTTCGAAATATTCAATGTTTTATTTTCTTTGATTTATTTATTAAGGAACATAATTGGGATCTTGATTAGATTAAAAAACGAACAACGTACAAAACGAACAATGAGATTATCTTTGGTTTTTAAACAAATTATCAGCAAATATCTATATTTAAAGAAATTCAACAAGCATCTACATACCTATATGTAAAATCATGAGCAAGCTACTTCTTATAAAAAATTCGACAAACATTTATACGTGCAGAATTGAAATAAACATTTATGTATATGTACAAAAATAGACAAGTCTGTGAAGTAATTTAACCAGTACCGAAAGGTTAAAAAATGTCAGCAAGCATCTGTCCATACTAATATTATAAATGCGAAAGTCTGTCTGTCTGTCTGTCTGTCTGTTACGCTTCCACGGCTAAACCGCTGGACCGATTTTCTTGAAATTTGGCATGGAAGTAGTTAAAGAGCCGGGGTCAAACATAGGCTAATTTTTTTTTCAAAAATCAACCCTTAAAGGGTTGAAATAGGGGATGAAATGTTTATGAAACAGCTATCTTGACGACATGCTAACCTACTCGCGGGCAAAGCTGCGCGTCTCAGCTAGTGTAAGTATATGTAAAAAAGTCAAGAAGCATTTGTGTGTAAAAAATTTAATAAGCATTTAGGTACCTATATTACGTAATTAGGTACGTAATTAGGTACCTATATTTCAGAAACATCTATAGACGATCACTGTTCACACACTTTTCCCCCGTGTTGGTCCCGGGCTCCTTTGAAGAACAGGCCAAATGCCGTTCTGCCAGGCAGGTCGTAAAAGGCGACCAATTGGCTATACGGTCACTACCATCGTGGCTTCTAGTTGGTAGAGTTCTGCATTGTCTCGCCCGGGTCTGGTACCACTGCCTTACCTATTCCTGCCGCAATAGCGTAAGTGCTAGTCACTGTCGTGTTCCGGTTTGGACGGTAAAGTAGCCGGTAAACTTATGCATATGACATTAGACCTCGCCACAAAATAGCAACGGTCCATTAACATCTTTGGTGTCTATAGGCGATGGTTAACTCTTTCCATCATGAAACCCATCTGCTTGTTTGCTATCATATAATATAAAAAAAACACTCCAATGGTAATTTTTAAAATTTTTCGGTTTATTTCTATTTTTTTCACGATATAATATATCTACAAATATATGAAATTTTTGAGTGATAGGAGCGTTTGCTCATATTCGCAGCGACACGTTTCCTTCCCAATGCCGTGTTTATTAGTATTCATGAGGTCTGTAGTTTAGACATTTGCAGTGATTATTTTAATGTGTAGATACACAATACACGAATGTTATGTAATAATCCTACGATATTTCTATCCCTTTCGTAGTAGAGGATATGATGTCGATGTAGTAGTGGCTCTTACTGTAAGACGACTTTTACCAAGCTAGTTAATGGATGAAAAGTATATCCAATAAAATATGTTAATTAATATATTGCAAACTAGCTGTTGCCCACGACTTCGTCCGCGCGGACTTCGTTTACTCCGCACATCACCTCCCCCGTAGGTGATAGCGTGATATATGTAGCCTATATGTTGACCCGACCTATTACTAATATTCATGCAAAATTTGAAGTAAATCCATGCGGTACTTTTTGAGTTTACCCCGGACATACATACAGACAAACAGACAAAAATTCTAAAAACTATATTTTTGGCTTCGATATCGATTGTAGATCACGCCCCAAGTATTCTTTTAAAAAAATATTCAATGTACAGTTTTGACTTTCCTACGATTTTATTATACCTATGTATAGATGAGTTGACTATAACATTTCTGCCCATAATATGATTAATTAATAATTAATTTTTAGGATTCCGTATCTAAAAGGTAAAACGGAACCCTATTACTAAGCCTCCGCTGTCTGTCTGTCCGTCTGTCCGTCTGTCACCAGGCTATGAGATACTCATAAACCGTGAAAGCTAGAATACTGAAATTTTCACAAATTATGTATTTCCGTTACCGTTATAACAATAAATACTAAAAATAAAAATAAAAAAATATTAAAGAGTCTTTAAAAATATTAAAGAGTAAATATTAAATAAAAAAATATTAAATACAATAAACGTGTTTTTTTCGTATTTTTTTGCTATGATAGTACGGAACCCTTCGTGCACGAGTCAGACTCTCACTTGGCCGAATTTTTAAAACATTTCACTGGTTAATCTGTCTCAAATAAACAATCCAATTGAAAATATGAAGCCTATTAGAGTTTAGAATAATATGGAAACGTTACGTTGACTATTTTTTTCCCCCAACAACTCCTTGGTAAGCAGGTTACTAGTATTTATTTACCTGTTTATATATTTGCTTATCCAAGACTTGTGATGGGAAAAAAATAGTCAACTTAACGTATGCATAATCTATAGGCTTCATACTTACGATTGGTATGGAATTTGTGCATTAACCAAACCATTATTATACGAATATAAAAGCAATGCTTTAACCGCCCGGCCGTGGCCCGGCCACAGCTCGTGCGGCGCGTCCGGCGGCGCAAATTGCGGCGCGGCGAGCGGCAACAAATGTAGGAAACTGTATGAAGTATGCCACAGCTACCGGCGACGCGAATTGCGGCGCGGAAAAACGCGCGACCGTGACGAGCGGTGTAATGAGCGAATAAAACAAAAGAGTACTTTTGTTTTATCCACTAGTAAACCAGGGTTGGAATCAGAATAACACAAAATTATTACCAATGGAAATTATATAGATACTATATTTTATTAAAATTTTTACTAGTTGTTTTTAGCCTCCGACGCAAAAACGAGGATTGTTATAACTTTCAGAGGTGTGTCTGTGTATCTGTCCGTGCATCTTAGCGCCCTAGCGGATGGTCCGATTTAGTTGCGATTTTTTTTACTTGAAAACCTTATTTTGCGAGATTGTTCTTAGCTCAAGATGATTCAATAGAATCTGTGCAGCCGTTGAAAGCTCACCAGCTCTTTTCAACTTGATGAACGGAGTTTAGCAACTTGTAAAGGCTTTATCGATGCTAAATTTTGTATTTTATTACTTCAATTATATTGCATTGACATGGTAACCTAGACCTGATGCTACAATATCTTCATTCGAAGATATCAGCTTTTATTAAACTAGCAATATTTGTATGTAAATAAAAGATTTTCTAAATATTGCAAACCATATTTATCGACTTCCTGATATTTTTTTTGTATTGAAATTTGGCATATTTTGTAAGTTCAATGACAATGCAATATTATGGTACTATCCAGCTAATATCATGATGTAGCCTGGATATAGGGATTAGAACTCTCAGATGTAGAGTTTTGACCAGGCAACCAAGTTTTGGGTCATCGGTTTTGTTGCTATAAGTAGGTACTAAGGAATATTGGACAAGGTATCAATCACCCTGGACAGGGCTAGGTCATTGGGTAAGGATAGTTTGTGTACTTTTCCTAGAGTGTGCGGTGAGTAGTGTATGGGTATTCTATGAGAGTTGGGTAGGTACACCCCCCCCGCCCCCCACTCCCCCCTCTGTTTCTTCACACCACTAGACGCGATCGCCCCGCCGGGTTAGACCCTTGGGGGAAGCCCGACAAAGCGTCCCGCGAGGCCAGTGGCGACTTGTGTAAAGGAGGGGGGTGGGGGGGGACGATTTATTGGTTTAAGATATCACGGGGGTATGGCCGCGCGTCAGGAGGGCGCGCGTGCCAGGGAGCTATGTTCTGAATTTCGGGGAGGGAAGAGGAATCGGCTTTGTTGAACATGTTGGTGGCTAGTCTCTTGATAAAAACCTCCAGGCTTTCTATTTTTAAGTCACGGCTTATCACTTCGTTTGACATATCTTGGGGCATTTGTGACCCTACGCAGCGCTACGTTCTGCTTGCGTTGTAGGGCTAAGCGGTGGCTTGGAGTTGAGAACTGATACCACGCAGCCGCTGCGTAGGTGAGCCTTGGTCTTACATATGTTTAGTATAGTGCCAATTTCGTTTTTAGAGGGAGCCTGGAGTTCAGAAGTCGACGGAGTACGGTGAGTACTACTTGGGCCTGGTTGGCCACTGACTTGACGTGGCCTCGCATGGTGAGCGCGTTATCAATGTTTACCCCCAGGTACTGTACGGATTTAGTCCATGTGATGTCCTAGCCTTGGAGTTTAAGTGGGGTGAGAGCTTTTTTGGTCTTGGGCCGTTTAGGCAAGAGCGCTTGAGTTTTAGTGACGTTCACCGAAAGCCGCCATTTTCCTAACCAGTCTGGCAGTAGGTCCAGGGTTCTCTGTAGTTTGGTGATGGCGAGAGTGGGCGATATTGAGATTGAGACGTACGCTGCGTCGTCGGCGAACAAGGCCAGGGAGCAGCCGTCTCCCACCGGCATATCGTTGGTGTAAACCGAATAGAGGTTTGGGGAAAGACAGCTGCCCTGGGGTACTCCTGCTGTTATAGGTTTGGTAGTAGATAGGTGGTCTTCTACTACAACTCTGAAGGTCCTGTTTTCGAGGAAAGATGCAATGATCTTGATTAGTCTTCTGGGGGTAGTGGTGTGTGCTAGTTTGTAGAGAAGGCCCTTGTGCCAGACCCTATCAAAGGCCTTCTCCATGTCCAGTAGAACTGCGACTGCCTGCTCTTTTTTATTGCGTGCGGAGGCGAACATATGCAGCACCCGTGCTAACTGCAGGGTCGTGCTGTGTTCAGCCCTAAAGCCATATTGCTCGTCTCGAAGTTTTATGTGGGGTTCTAGTTTGTGCAGGAAGAGTTTCTCGAAGAGTCTCGTAATCGAAACGATGGTTTTATAAGGTAGGTATCTCAGAGTTTTGTTGGTGATATTGTCTGCGCCCGGGGCCTTTCTAGGTTTTGTCTGGAAGATCTGTCTCCGTACCATCTGTGGAGAGAAGTAGATAGGATCTTCTGCTGGGTCGAGGTTTGGTGTAAGGTAGACTTCGAGAAACTCATCGATCTTCTTGTTGTGGGCAGGGTCGTGGCTGGGGTTTGGGCTGAACTGGCGCTCTAAGTAGTTTGTGAAAATTTCAGCTCGGTCCTCCGCACCGTATCTAGAAGTGCCGTCTTCGTGTCGCAGTGGTCTCACCGGTTGTGGCGCTTTTGTGAGCTGGCGGCAGAGGCGATGAAGAGAACCCCAGTCGTCAGCGGCCTCTTGTAGTCGGGTGTCCCAGCTTTCGGTGTTAATCCGTTCTAGGTCGGCTTTAACTTCAGCCGAGAGCATATTGAGAGCATTTTTCAGGATGGGACATCTGCTTTCTATTTGTCAACACTTCCCTATTTATACTCGAGGTAAAGTTTGACTACAATCGCGAATGTTCGGCAATAATCTCGTAAACAATAGCAGTTATTGTAAACAACTTATGATAAATAAACAAGTCCTAGTGCAAGTTATTTTCACCTTATGCCCTATACCATAAAGTCCATTATGACATAGCTATGCGGTTAATGGTCAACCGTTTGTTTGTCAATAGGAGTAGCTATCTGTTTCTTTTATTTCTTGATCTCTCCAGCGTTCCAGCTCTTTACGTTTCTAGATTATTCGTAACAATATAACGATACAACTAGAAAGTGGATACTTGAAATTGGGCTGATATAGCCTTTATTGCTAGAAAATTCACATGGTTTAATAGAGAGGACTCGGGAGCTTTGCAATAAAACAGTTCAAGCTAGTGAGTAAGGAACCACAGGTTAAAGTTACCTTTAATTTTATGCCGCAGGATCCCCTTTGAAAGATCATCAGCTCCTTTTACGTTTTGCGCTTAAAATTATGGAACTGAATTAAAATAGTGGGTAGACGATAAAAAAGTGTTAGTTTTTTAAATTTTAATTTAGAGTTAGTATGATGATTTATTGATTAAATAAATAATTGGTTATTGACTCATTATTTTAATATTATACTTAAAATAATATTAAACTTAATTTAGTTTATACACCGCAACTTAAACTTAATCTAAACACTTCACAGCATTTTCTCAATTTAATGTCAGCTTGCGTTAAACAAAATTTGTCCTATACATTTATCTCACTCATATTAATAAAAAATACATACTTTCTACAGCCCACTCCATCAAAAACGACCATAGTTACGAATTGCACGGAAAATATCTACGTTGCCATACAAAAAAAAAAAAATAGCTGCTTGTACTTATGTACGCGCGTGAGAAGTTATACTTCTTTGGCGTCATTAAAAAATAGTGGCCACGTTTCCTATCCGGTAGTAGTTTTTAAAAAATATGTTGACGTGTCAAAATAACTTGTAAAAAGTTTTATTGAATAAAGTACTTCTGTTTTCTGATAGATTTTAATTGCACGCAAATACTTCATTACATTAAAATAATAAAAGGACTGGAAAAGGATAGTCAAGGATTTCGGGACTTAATGAGCAATTTAGCGGACAACTTCAACCTGTAACTTTGTCGTTATGGTGATGCGCGTGCATCTTAAAATTTCACTCGTTGTCTAAAGAAATATTACGAGCCTAAAATAATATAACTTCAATAATCTCAAATGGAGGGATCAATAATAAGGTAATATATGTAAGTATCAACGTTATCAATATATCAATCCTAACGTTACGATAATATGTATATACTACGCATCAAAAGAATATAGTAAAAATAGTATTATAAATTCCGACCCTGGTACTGGTATGACAGCTCAGAGCGGCACGCCGCCGCGGTCGCAACAAGTCGAGCTGTGGCATACCCAGATGGTCGCGCGTCTCACCGCGCCGCATTTCGCGTCGCAGGTCGCGCCGCGGGTAGCTGTGGCCGGGCCGTAAGCAAGGATTTAAATATCGGTATTTTGTAATAACGTTTTTGCGCGCGGCATGACATAACGTTATTTTCAAGCACAGCGTTATCCAAAAATTATACAGATTTTGTTACTATTTAATAACGTTATTCATCACATTCTGTTATATACTACGAATTAACGTTATGGTTCATGGTATTATGACGTTGTCTTCTAGCGCTAGTTGGCGAACCAATCACGAAAAAGCATGAAACGCGACAAACTAATCACGAAACAGTATGAAACGCGCATACATATCGATATTATGACGTTATTTGTCGTTAACAGTTTCGTTCTGTTATTTGAGTAAGTACATAAATAGTGTTTGAAAATAATTTTGTTACTGAGGTATCGCTTCAGTAATATCGTTAAGTATCGTAAAATAAGTTCTATTATCTGATAACGTTTTGAATCCTTGGTTTTTAATTTTCTGGGCTCTGTTAAGTTATATAACTATAATTTTAAGTTTTAGTAATACATAGCCCTAGTCAGTTGTTAACTTGTAACTTTAAAAAAATGCCGAATTGTATTAAAATTTGACGAGTGGATAATAAATGTATTACAAATTATATAGTAATGTTTAAATTATAATGAACCTATTTTCCGATAAATCACATTTTTTAGTTAGCAGGCAATCGATGAGAAGATTTTTCAGCCTGCTAAGTATAAGCAGCGTTTTAAAATTTGTCGATTTGTTTACTCGTCATTAAAGAATATATCTACTCTCTACCGTGTTGGACACATCACTCGACATGATACTTCAAAAGCAGAGATAAGAATCAATTTTAATTTGCGAAGTACAATCCACACGTTGGACATGTACGCGCTTTGAAGAGATTGAGGCGAAGAGGGTGGATGCGGAGATGGTGCTATTCTATAAAGTCATTTTTTAGCGCGAAAGTGGTAGAATTTTCAATGTCAAATCTTACGTAATTTTAGATTCTCTGCTCCACCCCTTATCCATAGTAAGAAGTTATAATATTCAATCAACACTCCCCCTCCTCGAAACGCCTTACATAATTTATGAACGGCCACTTAGTTGCTATTTTCAAAATATTTTCAACTAAAGAAAAACGGAGGAGTTTCTCAATTCGACGCGTATTTTTTTTATGTTAAACCACGTATAACTTTTTACAGAGTGTTCCGTTGGATAATTATTTTTTTATTGGAATGGGTATACCTCGAGGGTGGTTCCGAATATATATTTTTAATTCCATCCGTAAGAATACGTAAACAAGGGATGATTGATTGTTCACTCACCGATTTTAATTTATGATCATGCATAACATTTCGTCGGTTTAATTTTTTGTTAAAAAGATATGATTAAAATAGGAAAAATAACTGTTTTATTGACCATGCTATATTACAAATATATTGTCTAAAAGTATATATAATAAAAATATAAATATTGCCTAAAAATACCTATGTATACTTTCATTTTTTCGACTGTTGACACTCGATCTGTATGACCATTACTGCAATACCGGACTTTTGGACGAGCAGAGTGCTCAGCCATAGTTTAAATTGATGGACTTCCTGCCGCCGGCCACACGGATTGCTATCGCCATTAACACCTTTGGTGTCTTGTAGGCGCTGATTTATCTTTCCATCAGGAGACCCATCTCCTTGTTTGCTATCTAATGATATAAAATAAAAACTCCCTCTTCCAAATACATACTTATATACAGGTACATAAATACGTACAGACAAATACACAAATTCTTCGAAAAGGGTCCATCAACCACACGACGCCTTTACGATGGACAGACAAGGAAAACTTTTTCTGTTAACGTTGGTTTTCTTTTGTGGCTGAGCCTGTTAGGTTTTTTCAATCGGAATGCGCACAGGTCATACGCTATCGTACATATTTTTGGATGCGCGACCCTTCAAACATGTGTTCTGTTTGGGACGGTTCAGGTACTCAAACAAATAAATCCGGCGATCCTGAGCCGCCTTTGTAGTGCATCCTGTTTATTGCGCACGCGCGTATACCACGGCAACATCAGCTGATCTTGGGGACCAAATCTACTAACACGTACAATCTATATTCTATATTAATATTATAAATGCAAAAGTATGAATGTTTGACAGATGGATAAATGCATGTTTGTTACTCAATCACGTAAAAACTACTGAACAGATTTGATTAAAATTAGGCACATAGGTAGACGATGACCTGGAATAGCACAAAGGCTACTTTTTAACCACGGAAAAATTAGTTGTTCCTGCGGGATTAACCAAAAACTTCTATAATGCAGTAGGCTGCTGGCTGCAGTTTATATACTTTATATTTTCTTTCGTCAGCAGTATGTTAAATTTAACACTTGTACTGTTTCACAATTCACAAACTATACAGGGTTATTTTTGGATCACCTGCCAAATTTAAATACGTGGTTCAGACCATGAAAGTAAACAACTTTCCCAAAGAAACACGGGTCGAAAAGTGAAAAAAAATTCAGATCTTGCATACGAAATCGACCACGTGGTCAAGCAGTTTTCTATGGGAGGGTTGAATTTTTTTTCACTTTTCGACCCATGTTTCTTTGGAAAAGTTGTTTAGTTTCGTGGTCTGAACCACCTATTTAAATTTGGCAGGAGATTCAAAAATAACCCTGTATATTTGTTTAAATAATAAGTGCTAAGAACTGAAATTATTGACAGTTTAATTTCCTGTAACTCCTGGGTAGGCAGGTTACTAGTATTGATTTACCTGCTTAGATATGCCTGTTTATATTGTGGCGGGAAAAATAGTCAAGCTAACGTTAGCACAATTATTCTACAGGCTTCATATTTTCGATTGGTATGGATTTGTTCCATTAATTAACTAAACCAATGAAATGGTCTTGGAAATGGAAAATATTTTTTGGTCAACTCATTTGCAATATATTTATTGACATATTTAATTGGATATGGAAAGTGTGAAATCGGTTGGCTATTTAACTAAGTAGTAGTTACGATGGTTGGAAGATAGTCTACTATCTACTACTTAGTGAAAGGAAGTAGTGATTTCACGAGTAACATCTAGTTTAAAATAAATAAATTCTCGATGAGGTAGGCAGGCATTATTTTAAGTAAAAAACCTATACGCCCTCACGCGATATTTATACATAGACTGGTATAAATCGCGTGTGGGCGCACAGACGACTGACGTCTCACAATGCCTTTACATATCATTATCATTATCATTATTATATAATAAAACTAAGTTGATAAAATGTGCGTGCCGATAAAACTTAAAAAGGAGTCCCGGCACGATAAAGGGACTTATATAGTGCGATAGCCCTTTGTCCCCCCTCGAACAAGAAAGTTCCCGTTTTAACCTAAAGGGCGTGTTTTTAAAGATAGGGCTTTTCCAACCCTTCAACTTGGAAATAAAGTGTAGTGGTGCCATCTGTTGTCGAGTATTTAAACTTAATTCTGAACAACGATTATTTGGGTTGCATTTCGAAAGGCCCTGCGAGCAATTATTGCAACATGTGTAGTAATGGCGCGAAATTTAAAACTCCAATTTCAATTAAGCCTTAAATTACATTTGTTATATTTCAACTACCACGTAATCTCATATCAACTCCCGAGCGAAGCCGGACATCATAGCTAGTAATAAATAATAATAAATAAATATTCACGGGACAAATTACACTTACTGATCTAACCCCAAAGTAAGCAAATATTTGCTTGTGTTATGGGTGTTAGTCAACGATACTAATACATAGAAATACATGTATATAAATACCAGAATATATATAATAAACACCCAAACCCGGAAATACAAACATTTATGCTCATCACACAAATGCTTGTCCCCGTCGGGGATCGAACCCGAGCCCCGTTGATTGCGTTTGCCTCAGCGCATTTTATACTGTTTTCCCACACCTCTGCTTAGATCTTTGGAGATACAGGCGTGATGGCATTTAATTTTAAGTTTTTTAACCCCCAAAGCAAAAAAAAAGTGTTATAAGTTTGACCGCTTTGCGTATGACTGTGTGTCTGTCTGTGGCATCGTAATTCTTACACAGGTGAATCGCCTAAATTTCTGGCAATGCCGATCGTGTCACACTTCAAGGTTATAGGTACCAGTTGCTGAATTCCTTCCATCAAATAGGCTTTTTTCTATTCGATGAAAGAAATTCAGCAACTGAACAGGACTGAAAGATACAAAATGTGGTATTCTGTTACTTCAATGATATTGCAATAACATGGTAACCTTGGCCTGAGGCTGCAAGATTCCTATTTGAAGATCATTAGGTGTATTCGAATTTTACCCTACAAATGATGATAATATGAGGCTGAAAGGTAATCTTATGATAAAGTAGTGTGTCTAGTATTTAAAATTTTTGATTTAGAGTTATTTATTTACAAATAATCGCAACGATTACGAACCGTTGCAAGCTTAGCAGAATTGCCGCACAAGTGCAGCAATGCATTACGATCCATATAAGCCGTAAACACATTCCAGGATAAACCGTTACTAGTTCTAAGAATGGAACAGCTGTTTTCTGTCAAAGGAAACATATGTTCGGTGTATCGGTGTGCGTGACGTGTGGCTAGACGACGTTCGCAGAATTGCTCCGACTGACATATTTTTGACGTTTTTTGTTGAAACTACGTTATTTTTGTATAATGTGGTGTTTTTTTATGTATTAAGATAGCAAACCAAGAGTCGGCTCTCCTGATGGAATTTTATTCCGGCTACCTTACTTTTCGAGTCGGAACACGACAGTGATAAGCACTGATGCTATTGCGGCAGGAATACTGGTAAGGTGGTGGTATCAAACCCGGCTGAGACAATGCAGAACTCTACCATCTAGAATTTTTTTATCCTAACAATGCATGTTGCCTCTGTGGTCTAGTGGTTCGGTGTCGGAGTTTACCGCATGAGGTCCCAGGTTCGATTCCTTGGTAGAGCAATTCAAAAAATTTGTTTTTCAGTTTTCTGATAAAAACAACGTTGCTCGGGATTGGAAAGTGCCCGGTTGGCGACAGGCTGGCCACCTATCACATTTGTGGGAGTAAGTATCTTCGGCTAATCGTGGGTGCAATTGTTATACCTCTGCCTACCCTTTCGGGGTTACTTTTTTCAAAGAATATATAAGTCAGAAAGGCGCCAAGCTTAAACTCTTTCAAAAGTATGGTCAAA
Source organism: Apodemia mormo (assembly GCA_036924255.1). Classification (NCBI taxonomy): domain Eukaryota; kingdom Metazoa; phylum Arthropoda; class Insecta; order Lepidoptera; family Riodinidae; genus Apodemia; species Apodemia mormo. The sequence goes on from JAUPFN010000017.1 coordinate 34,007,315, forward strand.
CGTCACTTTCTATGTACCTAGTAACTTTGTTTAATCTTTCTTATTTAGGTTTATGTATAACCACTGATTTTTTTTTTGTTTTGTTTTGCTTTTCTGTGTAACTGTAACCGGATGTTACTTTTATTATTATTATTATTATTTTATTAAAGAGCATAAAAACTATAAAGTATCTTGTGGTTAGCACCACTTTTCCTAGTATATTGTTATCCTTATTATAAAGGTTGTCTGGAAGAGATCACTTTATTAGTGATAAGACCGCCTTTCATATTTCATATTTTTATGTTGTAACTTATAACGTTGTCTATATGACAACGTTATAAGTTACAACATAAAAATTTTTGGTGCACAATAAAGAGTTATTGTATTATATTGTATTGTAATCTAAGAATATATAAAAAGTGAAGATACTTTTTTTCTAACAATGCAATGCAAACAAGCAGGTGTCTCTATTGAGAGAGAGAGAGAGAGAGAGAGATAATTTCCGCATATAGACCGCACAAATATTAACGTCTGGCACCCTTTTTGAAAAATAGTTAATCTGCCTTATTGCTAGGCACCTCGTAAAATGCGAGAGAATGCTAATAATATGTGTCAATTACATCGTGACTCGTAACGAGGTGATAGAGTCTGCAATGTCTTAACCGAGAATGGTACATATTTCTGTATGCCTCAGTGCTTGTCACTGTCATGTTTTAGTTTGGAGGGTAAGGTAACCGGTAAACTTTTGCATTTGGAATTCCAATTTCCATTCTTACCGCATATATAGCAACGCTTTAATAATATCTCTAGTGTATGCAATATGTAAATTCATCAATTCTCCTGATGAAAAGATATATATAAATAGTTGTATCCTCTCATCAGGAGAAATGACGAAAGAGAACAAAGGAATTAACTAACTAAGGAGAAAAAAATTCGTCGAAACAGCAAGTGACGTCCAGTTTCACAATTATTTGGAGGGTAAAGCTAAGTTAGCTTTAATGAAACTGGAGGTGTTCAATCGTGTAAGATAATAATTCACTTTTGTCCATATGCTTATCCTTTATAAAGCGTGAGTACGGCCATACATGGAGTTGTTCGTATCTTTGGCCCAGAGTAACCCAGCATCAAACCCTCAAATTTGATAAAATTCAACGTACGCTATGGCATGTCGACAACGCCAGTCTCACCAGTGGTTTTGAACCGCTTACGGCCGGTTTCTGAAACACGAATTAAATCTACAGTCAAACTTAACAACTTGTTGACAATCTCTTAGTTTCTGGTACGCCCTTTAATGGATAAATATCTGGTTGGCCGAGCTTTTCACGATTTTTCACATACCCATATCTTGGGAACCGAGCTTTTTTTGGACCTGGAACCTTGATAAATCGATTCCTTGACCCGAAAAACACCTAATTTGTGACTTTCATGAAAATCGTTGAAGCCGATTCCGAGATTCCAATTATATATATATATATACAAGAATTGCTCATTTAAAGGTATTAGATTAGGTAATCGATCGTTATAAGTTGATAATTATTTCGGCTGGTTATATAATACTCGATAATCTGTAGTTATCAATTATCAATAGCAACTGAATTAGCAGCCACATTAACAAACTGTTGATAGATTGTCAAAAACATAATTCAGAAACTCGAATCTTTTGTTAAACACAGATTAATTGTTTGTTAAAATTAATTTGGGTTTCGGAAACCGGCTGTCTACGGTGAGACATTGGATTTCCATGTGTGTTCTACTGCCTGTATAATGGAGAGTGTACTGATGACTTATTTAATTTAGTGCTGGCATCCACGTTCCGCCATCGCACAAAACAAGCCGTAGCCAGAGATTCCATCCACACCATTTCGACGATTGGTCATCCACGACTGTTCGATTAGCCTGTATCTTCTTTATACGAACAGTCAAACTCTGGAACAGCTCCGTTTTTGCTGTGTCTCACCTCACACAATTTTTCCGAGTAGCTTTGATATTGGAATTTTTAAAAGGGTCAATCAAATTCTAAGAAGTCGACACCACGTTGGCAACTAACATTTTGTGTTAAAAATGTCCATGGGTAGTGGTGACCGCTTTCCATTAGGTATTTCACTTGCTCATATGGCTGCAGAAACTATAAAAACGTACTTCAAAAAGTAATTTAACAAAAGACAAATCAGTAGATTAGGTACAAGCAAAAACTAAAGTTATTACTTTAATGTTAGGGTAGGAAACAAGCGGATGGTTCCCCTAAAGGAAAGAGACAATTGTCGCCTTAAACATCAAAGATGTTTCATAGATTCAAGTTTCATTCATGTTCAGACGAAAAAAACTAGTTATTTTGCAAACTACTATTTTGTACTACTGAGGTTCTCGTTGAGTGTAGTAATGATCGTTTCTCCTGAAGATGCTTCGGTTGTGAAATGAAACGTGTGTTGAGTGCGTAAATTGTGTGTTTGTGTTTAGTGCTGTCGTGGTATAAATTATGGTAGACGAGGGTGGATAACTGTGCCGCTGGGGTCTTCATTATTTTTCAGACCTACGGTAAGTTTGTTCCATTTCTTACATCGCTTTCTTGTGTACTTATGCGATGTCACTGAAAAGTATAACATAATACTTTTCAGTGGCATCGCATAAGTACACATAAAAGTTCGCGGAAATTTGCAAAATAACTAGTTTTCTTCGCCTGATCAAAGATGTTAATGGATTCTTGCATTTTAGCTCCCTACGTGGGGTCTCACGTGCATAGCAACGCACCATTAACTTTGGTGTCTATTAGGGCGATCCGCGATAGTTTTCTCTTTCCATCGGGAGAGTCTTTTGCCTGTTTGCTATCTTAAGATTTAAAAAAACGGCCAAGTGTGAGTAGAACTCGAATACCCATGGTTATCGGACAACGGTCATATCTTTTGATCACGTATTTTGTGATGTAACTAAATATTTATCGTTTTCGTATTTTCCCCTTTACATGTCCTATATAAGTATCAGTTATAGTCTTGCCAAATTTTATAATTCTAGGTATACCTATATAAGAATCTCAGCGACGTATCGAATTCTCCTTTTTACATCCGAAAAAATAGAAACATTGAATAGAAATTCTTTTGCCGTCAATGAAAAATATTAAATTGTTAATTGGTCGGTAAATCAAGATACATTTACTTCCAAGAAACATCTCTATATCCGTAGAGCTGACGAGGGGAAGTAATGACATAAAAAGATTATTATTTTAGCTCCGACTGTACATTAACGCCCTTTAATGTGTTTTCAAATGGTATTTTTAACGAAGCGAAAGATAAATAAAGTAAGAAATTTATTACACCTTTATTGCCATGTGATACTTTTGTCTGATTCAGGGTTACCAACTCTACGTACTTTTGATAGTTCTACATACTTTAGGCTTCTTACGCACATATCTACCTATATGTGCGTAAGAGGCCTAAAGTATGTAAAACTTCAGTGTCTGAAACTACGTACTTTTAGCAAATATTTAATTTAGTAAAGTTAAATAAAAATGTTTTTATTTTAAAACACAATCTTTCGTTCTGGTTTGGTTTTTCTGTTACTTTCTTATGTTATCGATCTATTCCGTAAAGCTGTTCTAACTTTGTTTTTTCATTGTTCTAACTTTAACTAATAAAATTCCCGTGTCACAATGTTAATGTCGTAATCTTCCGAAACGGCTTGACCGATTTTTATGAAATTTTATACGCATATTCAGTACATCTGAGAACGGGCTACTATCTATTTTTCATAACGCTAATTGATAAGGGTTGTTTAATAATTTATATGGCAAAACAACGTTTGCTGGGTCAGCTAGTTAACTATAAAATGTAAGTAAAAATATTTAATATGTAAATTGTAAAACTTAACGTCTAGATCAGTTATATTTTGAATCTATGGTCCTTTGTCATTTTTTTGTGACTTGTGCAATGTACAGGGTTGCCAAAGCTCTACGTATTTTACGTACATTTACGTATTTTAGGGCGTTCGCATAAATATACCAACTTCGACACAAAAATCTATATATTTTTAGATTACATTGGATTCTATCCTTTTTAGTTTTTTATTTTATTTTGCAAACAGCTCATTTTCTCGTAGTTTTACTAACGCATGTCTTTCATTTAATTTGTAAAAGAAGTGCCATAAAGTACATGCAATTTGCTCAGCTATCTGTGTCACCTTTATACTTTTAATTTGAAATTTGAAATTTGAAATTTGAAATTTGAAATTTGAAATTTGAAATTTGAAATTTGAAATTTGAAATTTGAAATTTGAAATTTGAAATTTGAAATTTGAAATTTGAAATTTGAAATTTGAAATTTGAAATTTGAAATTTGAAATTTGAAATTTGAAATTTGAAATTTGAAATTTGAAATTTGAAATTTGAAATTTGAAATTTGAAATTTGAAATTTGAAATTTGAAATTTGAAATTTGAAATTTGAAATTTGAAATTTGAAATTTATTTATTTGCTCAGAATACGGTACAGTTTTATAGGTTAGCAACATTTATAATTCTACATTATATATATCTCGTATTTTAAAGCAAAACTTGGATGACATATTAAGTGAGACTAATTTTGGTTTTTGAAAAATAAATTACAGCCTAAAACTGAGCGTTAATTGGTAAAGACTGACACATATTACGCCTTAATCTACTTTTAAAACTATTGTGACTTGAAATTCATTTTAGAATACGTGCATATATCTATTCAGGAGTAGATTATATTCCATAAGCCTGTGTTTTTTCTGTTAAATTGGTCAGATAAACTATTAAAATTAGTTAGAAAAGTTCTGACAGATTGTCATCTGTGCATTTAGTTTGCCTAATTAATTATAATTATAACTCTAAACTTCGTTATGATTACCATAATAGAGTAAAAAGATTACGTTTTTACCGTCACAATCGATATAACAATGACATGTTAAGGTTGGTAGTCAAAGTGACTACTGACAAGTAAAAATGATCATTATCTCTACTATTGAAGTAATATGTCGAATGATATATCCAACACGGTTGCAAATTAAAATAATCTCTTTAATGACAAGAAAACTACTAAGCAAACAAACAAACGCACATAAATCTCTATCCTTTAGCATCAGTTTGATATATCGTCAGTTTATATCGCGTAATAAAAAGTATTTAGATCTCGAACATGATCTCAATGGATTTTCACCAAATCTACGTATTTTTGTTGTCTGGTCTGCGTATTTTTTTAAAATCCAGTTGGTCTATTCGAGACCAACCGGTGGCTCCCGAGGTAACCAATGTTTTATGAAGAGGATTCTTTATAATAAAAAATGATGTGGTGTCGCGGGACACCAGGTAGGAACGAACTTCCTTCGGCTAAACGGCACTACTCGCTTGTGTACGCGACTGTCGCGCCTGCGCACGTCTCATTTAACGCTTTTATTCCACGCATTTTTCTTACGGTTTTACTATCACATTTTTTTCAGTTCGGTCGCGCAGCAAAATCCCCATCCCCTCCAAGCCTGCCGTAAGGAACTTCGTTCCAATAAATAATCAAAAATATTCACGGGACAAATTACACTTACTGATCTAACCCCAGAGTAAGCAAATTATTTGCTTATGTTATTGGTGTTAGTCAACGATACTAATACATAGAAATACATATTATATAAATTATGTTACATACACAATAAACATCCAAACCCAGAAATACAAACATATATGCTCATCACATAAATGCTTGTCCCTGTCGGGGATCGAACCCGAGCCCCGTTGATTGCGTAGTCAGGGCCGCTAACCACTCAACCAACGCGAACGGGGCGATCATGTATACATCTTACGCACAGAGCACGCTTAGAGAATACGTTAAAACACATCGTCTAAGCGTGCTCTTAACTTTCGCACATATAATTCCATGTGCGAACGTTTGAAAATTTAATAAAAAATTACTAAATTTTTATACTTTCGCTAATTACTAATTAATTATATACTTCTTGAATATTGTTTCAAATTTCAAGTGACCGAAAAGGGTATTAAGTTCAGAGGTTGAATTTTAGCTCATTTCACCAGCTTATTCATTTAGAATAATGGCTTCTAGAAAATTGTAGAATAATGCAACCATTGCATCCCCCTTGGATTCGCGCCTGTACCAAGATAGGCAAAACCGGTATTTATAGTATAGTATGCTGCTTAAACAATATTTAAAACATCTTCTTGACATTCTAAAAGAAATATATGCAGTTCTAAAATTATGAGCAAAATTCAAACTTGCCAATCTGAAGGATGAGCGCGTCGCTCGTAAAAATGATGCCAATTTACGATAAAAACCTGATTCCTGCGTTTGGGAAGGATGAAGGAGATAACACTGAGCGTTTTTAGTGCCTCCTCTCCTGCGCCTAAGTTTACCGAGGCCTTTATGACGGTGCGAATTTATTACTAAAGTTTTAAACTTGCTGTAAGCTAAGAGCTTTTTAAAAAGTGTCGTAAAGAGGCCATAACGCGAAACTTTTGCGGTTATTAATAAAATTTGTGCGCATCTCAGACAGGTATCTATTCAATTAATCTTGGAGTTTGTTGGTTTTGTTATAACCTATTTTAAATTCAAGTGTCTTAATCTTGGCGGTGTGGTCATAAAACATAATTTGAATATCATGGCCCATAAACGTCTCTGAGGGATTTCCGCGCTGGTTCTATTTGCCAGATGACGGAAAAGGAAGTGAACTTATGTTTGTATTATTGAATAATAGACTATTACATTTCCGTTGACTGATAGGCATCGTGATTTAGTGGTTTGCCTATTTGCGGTGGACTATACCGAATCCCTGAATTGGGAAAAAAAATATTAATGAGGTTTTTTAGAAAATATTTCACGAGCAGCCTTTCCTTACCATGAATACAAAGTCTCTCTGCTTCATGGTCTAGATTCTAGAAGTTTTTTCGTTAAATGTAAACCGCATGAACCAATGTTTATGCAGTAGGTATTTTTGAAGACATTTAACAAATATTAGTTTTTTTTTGTTTTAGCCTAAAGGTTAGCATATGTGACTTAAAACATGAGGTCCCTTAGGTATCTATATATCTATACATATAATAAAATCGTAGGAAAGTCAAAACATGTATGTACATTGAATGTACATTGAATATATTTTTTTTAAAATACTTGGGGCGTGATCTATAATCGATATCGAAGCCAAAAATATAGTTTTTAGAATTTTTGTCTGTTAGTCTGTATGTCTGTTTGTCTGTATGTATGTCCGGTGTAAACTCAAAAAGTACTGCATGGATTTACTTCAAATTTTGCATGAATATTACTAACAGGTCGGGTCAATATATAGGCTACATATTATCACGCTAACACCTACGGGGGAGGAGCAGTGCGGAGTAAATGAAGTCCGCGCGGACGAAGTTGCAGGCAACAGCTAGTTTTTTAATATTCCTTCACAAATTACACGAATTGATCTAACCCCAAAGTAAGCAAATACTCCAAAGTAAGCAATTTTTTAGGGTTCCGTACCTAAAAGGTAAAAACGGGACCCTATTACTAAGCCTCCGCTGTATGTCTGTCCGTCTGTCTGTCACCAGGCTATATCTCATAAACCGTGATAGAAAGCTGAAAATTTCACAAATTATTTACTTCCGTTGCCGCTATAACAACAAATACTAAAAAAAATGAAAATACTAAGGGAAAGTTCCTAAACAGCAAACGTAATTTTTTGCCGTTTTTTATAGATGATGATACGGAACCCTTAGTGCGCGAGTTTGACTCGCACTTTATTTAATGTTTGTTACCTCAGAACTCAGTCATTTATGAACCGATTTTGAAAATTACTTTTTTGTTTGAGACGGTATACGTGTACCATTTTAATTTAGGATTTGATGCAGAGTCCCGGAGATAAAGGAAACGAAAAGTAGCTTGTTGCAAGTTTTACTGCGTTTAAATTATTTGTCCAGCGATATGTATTTATTAATTAATTAAAAAATAAAAATACTAGCTGTTGCCAGCAACTTCGTCCGCGCGGACATCGTTTACTCCGCACTGCCCCTTCCCCGTAGGTGATAGCGTGATAATATGTAGCCTATATGTTGACCTGACCTGTTAGTAATATTCATGCAAAATTTGAAGTAAATCCATGCAGTACTTTTTTAGTTTACCCCGGACATACATACAGACGAACAGACAATCAGACAAACAAATAAGCAGACAAAAATTAGACATAGATAGATTAACTGCACCATGTATCCCGCTGCGCTATAAAAGTTTAGGTGAATCCCGCGAGCTCATTCTAGGTCGTCTCCTACATGTCACTGTGTTTTTTTTTATATCATAAGATAGCAAACGAGCAGATGGGTCTCCGGATGGAAAGAGTCAGCCATCGCCTATAGACACCAAAGGTGTTAATGGTGCGGTGCTACCTTGTGGCGAGGTCTAATGCCACATGCATAAGTTTACCGGCTACCTTACCCTTCAAACCGGAACAAGACAACGACAAGAACTGACACTATTACGGCAGGAATAGGCAAGGCGGTGGTACCAGACCCTGGCGAGACAATGCAGTACTCTACCACGTAGCAAAAAATATAAGATTAGAAGATAAATTTTCTTTGGATAAGAAATCCCATGATGTTGAATTGCACGGTTTTGTTATATAACCCCATTGTCTATAGAATGTGCTCTCTGTATAAGGCCGATTGCCGAGGTCATTACCTAAAGTTTTAATTTATTTTAAAACGTTATTCTCGTCGGTACCGATCGACGCAGATCCTTAAAGCTCACTTCCATCCCTACGCCCGAACTTTACGCAGTTCCAAATCTCCTAAAGTTACGACCGCGGAGCCCTGTTTATTTTTTCAATGAGTAAATCGTATGCTTTCTAACTGTATGTGATTCTATTTTACTGGCGTAAACGTATCCTTATGAAGTAGTAAAATGGAATTAGAATTGAACCGAAATAGTGATGGCCACAATATTTTCTTATATACATTTCTTGACGCATATCGATAAGTGTTCTATCGAATTACTAAATTGTGAACAAATAGTTTACGGCCTTGATAACCCAGTCGAGAGAAGCTTGAGTTCGGTTCTCGACAAGCATTTGTGCGATGGCCATGGGTGTTTTTATTCCTGAATTTAGGTATTTATCACTACATAGTATAAAACAAAGTCGCTTTCTCTGTCTGTCCCTATATCCCTATGTCCCTATGTATGCTTAAATCTTTAAAACTACGCAACGGATTTTGATGCGGTTTTTTTTTAATAGATAGATTGATTCTTGAGGAAGGTTTAAGTATATAAACCTTTCCGATATTCGTACGGAAACAAAAGTTACGCGGGTGAAACCGTGGGCAGGTCGCTAGTTAATATATTTCAGAATTTACACATTGTGTATAAGTAGTTTTTATCTTGTGGTTAGATAAATTCGTGTAATTTGTATAGCGATATTGGAACGAAGTTCCTTACGGCAGGCTTGGAGGGGATAGGGATTTTGATGCGCGACCGAACTGAAAAAAAATGTGATAGTAAAACCGTAAGAAAAATGCGTGGAATAAAAGCGTTAAATGAGACGTGCACAGGCGCGGCAGTCGCGTACACAAGCGAGTAGTGCCGTTTAGCCGAAGGAAGTTCGTTCCTACCTGGTGTCCCGCGACACCACATCATTTTTTATAATTTATTTATTAACTTTCATATACAAGGACATGTACCCCCAGTGAATTTACTAATAACATTCTTTTACTTGTTATAGCTAGCCAACCTACAGTGATTATCCATATAAAATCCCCATTGTTGTGTATTCATACTAATATTATTGAAGTGCGTTTGTTACGCTTTTGAGGTTAAACTGCTTAGACAACTTTAATGAAATTCGGCATGCAGATAGTTAAAGATACGGGGTCAAATAAAGGCTGCCGTTTTTTTAAAACATCGACCCTTAGGGGCTGAAACAGGAGATGAAAGTTTGTAATTTAGAAATTTAGAAATTTATTCATTTGCTCAGAATACGGTACAGTTTTATAGGTTTACATAAGTTATAATACATCCGCGTATTCTACCAAATTGGCATGCAATTTTTTTAAACAAATATATTTATAAATAAAAAAAACTACTAATTTAATATTACTTCGGCATAAAAATTTAAATATTTGAACCAACAATAAATTAGAATAATTATACAATCGTCATATGCCTGTCCTGGTTAATATTTCCAAACTTTTTAAATAACATTATTATTTAGTAATCTAATAATAAACTTAATCTACTCTATAATTATTAAAAAATGTTACGAAATATCTATAACCTGAAAAGTAAAAACGTAGCAAAATATCTATCAAATTACGTGCAATTAATTTAGCATCCATTTAAATGATAAGATTATCATAAACAATACTACTATTATTTTACAATTACTAATTATTGTACTATTACTATTATTTATTACGTATTCTACTCATGGGCGAAATAGCGTGGGTCAGCTAGTTTAAAATAAAAGTTAACTTTTAATTATTTAAACGCAGTAAAACTGCAATAACCACCTTGCAGTCTTCTATATCACTGCAAACCTAGATCAAATCTTAAGTAAATTTATATGGGATCAAATTGGACGGATCCTTCCAAAAAATCTGTAAGCCGATTGATCCTGTGGACTATCCCTGAAACTTTCCGCTAAATTGAAGTATTTAAGCTCAATTAAACATAAAGTAAGCATGAACTTAGAATTCATAAATCTAATGTTATAAAAAATATATTTTTTTAATGTTCGAAAAGAAGTATATTTTCAAAATGTTGATCAATTTTAATCGTTTGAATGGCGTTCAAAGCAATTTTTGAAAAATATTCGCTATAAAAATCGAGTACTCAATACCCTAATTTAGTATGTTTAATTTTTTGCCAGTCAACCTAGTTCTTTATAGGAACTAAGACAGAGATCATATACTGATTAGTTTGCATAGTTCGTTCGTAGTATTTTTTTCCACACAGGTCTTCGCGAAGTACTCACCTCTAATATCGATAGCGTGTGTTTTTCAGCGATTCCCTACGAGGGGATGACATTCATTATTGGTGACAGAGCCGCCATTATTCACGTGCATAATGACGTCATAACGGGACCTTCGCGACGAAATTGCTTATATTAAAACTGTTATAATGTTTATTATTAAAATATGTCGTTAAGGATACCCTTACAAAGTCTCCGTTTTTTAATACAGTTTATATTTACATAATGTTCGGCAAACGGCTGAACATACGAAAATGTATAGGGGCCCTCTGTTACGTGCCCTAGGCCTACCTTAAATTTGACCTAGGCCTACCATAGATATTCATGACCTTTTTAATAAATGCAAAAATTCGTTACCTTTGAATCCTACTTTAATAAGTTTTTTTTATTCAAAGATCTAGCAATATTTGGTTTTATTTTGATCTTTAAACATAGCAGATTTTGAGAAATGTAATTTTGTATGTGGCGTCGCAGGACCGTACCGCTTAAGGCTCATAGTGATGGAATCAGCGGGCCAACTACTGTCAGGGTGACGTCATAGCTGTAGATGTTAATGACGTCACACTCGTGACAAGGAAGGAGAAAAAGAGGATCTTTCCAGCCTAGCCTTTCAGGATGGGCCTAGCCTAGGGACCGAAGTCCATTTGAAGAGCGTTGAAACTTGTGTTTACAAGATAAACTATTGTGATATCGCGATTCAGGATTTTATTTTTGAATTTCATTATTTTCAATTTTTTTTTCTTGTAGCGTTTGTAAATTGCTTGAACCACTACATGTACAATAAGTTTGTATACCTTTTTCCAGTTTTATGAAATAATCAAAATTTATGCCGTTTCTAATTTGCGATTTGCATATTTGTTTCAAGAATATCTTAGAGTTATTTGCAAATTTCGTCTCCCTGGAGTTTTTTTGCTAAAACCCTACTTTTATGGAAAGCAAATTATCTTGCTAAATTAACGGAAAGTTCACTGGGATGGTTACAAAAAGTCATAAAGTTATAAGACATCGATGATCGTCCAAGCATTTTGAAATATACTAGTAGGAGACTATGTTTTAAACATTGCTTTCCTTAACTTAAACCCCAGACCTCGCCCCACTTGATTTTTACGTCTTTTTTATATCATAAGATAGCTAACTCCTGATGGAAAGAGTCAGTAATCGCATATAGACACCAAAGGTGTTAATGGTGCGTTGCTATCTTGTGGCGAGGTCTAATGCCACATGCATAAGTTTACCGGCTACCTTACCCTTCAAAACGGAACACGACCGTGACAAACGCAGACGATATTGCGGCAGGAATAGGTAAGACGTTGGTACCAGATCCGGGCGAGACAATGCATAAATCTATCACCTACTAGTTACGATAGTAGCGACTTGAATAGCCAATCGGTCGCCTTTTACGACCTACCTGGCAGAGCGGCAGTTATTCAAAGGAGCCCGAAACCAACACGTCCGGGGAAAGACCAAAAAAATTAAGCTAAGTCACAATAGAAAATCGATCGGGTATACTACCACCGCTTTATCTATTATCTGCTGCAATAGCGTCATTGCTTGTCACTGTCGTATCCATAAGTTTAGCGGCTTACTCTTCAAACCGAAACATGACAGTGACAAACGTTGACAATATTGTGGCGGGAATAGGTAAGCCTTTAAGCAATTTAATTACAAATTGATTTAATATTCCAGTAACATTAATTTAAATATGGCTCTCACTGTAGGAAGCAGGTTAACTCGGAAAGGAAAATAAATTTATTACAATTTGATTATTAAATTGAACTCTGTTGGTGGAAGCGTGAAAGTCTAGGTGTTGCCTTGCTGCCAACCAAAATGCTGTCTTCCGATAGGAAAGTGATGTCGGGATAAATTTCAGAAAGGTTGACAAAACTGCTGCAGCCGGTAAAATACTATACTTGTATTTTATTTATGTACTAGCTGTTGCCAGCGACTTCATCCGCGCGGACTTCGTTTACTCCGCACTGCTCCTCCCCCCGTAGGTGATAGCGGGATAATATGTAGCCTATATGTTGACCCGACCTGTTAGTAATATTCATGCAAAATTTGAAGTAAATCCATGCAGTAATTTTTGAGTTTACCCCGGACATACATACAGACAAACAGATAAACAGACAAACAGATAAACAGACAAGCAGACAAAAATTCTAAAAACTATATTTTTGGCTTCGATATCGATTGTAGATCACGCTACAAGTATTCTTTTAAAAAATATTCAATGTACAGTTTTGACTTTCCTACGATTTTATTATAAGTATAGATAGATACTTGGTATCGAGTAGGTATCGACTATCGATACTTTCAAAAATTTGCGGATCCCTAAGGACGGGGAAACACATTCTGAAGAAGTTCGTCTGTTTTTAACATCGATATATTACCATAGCTTAATGGGTGCACTAGTTACGAATCTTTTGGGATCTCTATAGATATGGGGGTGACATTATTGCACGCCGCGGCGCGGTTGTGCTTTGTTATCGGTTGAAAGAAAATAAATAACCAACTTCAATCACACTCAGTATTAAATTCTTACACTAATCTTATATTATATATATAAAAATCAATCATAATTTTCCTTGGTCACGACATCACGCCTAAATGGCTGGACCAATTTCGGTAATTTTTTTTGTTGTGTTTGTAGTTGTAAGGAGAAGGTTCTTATAAAAGAAAATATTAAGAAAATTGCGCGGAAAATTAGAAAATTTAAGAATACTTAACCACCATATAAAGTTTAATGCCATTTTGACTGCGCGGAAGGACAATCCCGTAGTCTTATATATAAATTACGTGTCACGTTGTTTGTCCGCTATGGATTCCTAATATGTAAGGCTAAACAACGTTTGCTGGGTCAGCTAGTTTGATATAAAAATTATATGATTATAAAGACAAACCTTAATTCTTCAAATTCTGTATAATTGTAAGCCTTTGAAAAGAGTTAATTATTTTAAAAAAAAACAGTAGCAGTCGTGGGACTGCCGATAGAAGTGAAAACGGAACTATTAAGTTGAGAGTAATTAAAATTATATAACTATATAAAGCGTCCAACGCGCACATAATACAGTCAGAAATAGTCGATGTATTAGTGTATACGTGTACACAGGCTACTGCGCGTGCGCTAGTCTGGCTCTCCATAGCTATAGATATACTATTATCATTAGTGTTTAGTTCTGGAACACCATGATAGATGACGCTGTTCCGAATTAAATCACGATAGCATTTGAATAAAGTTACTTTGTATTAGTAAATATAATAATGAAGTATTTAGTTAAAAGTTAAGATAACAGATGTCGCTATACAATATTACATCGCGTTATCGTTTGCTTTTCATTACTCTGTATTAGCAATAAATGTCTTTGTTATCGTTGTTAAGAATTATAACCAGTGACTGAGTAACGAAGTTTTATTTACATTTTACACCTTCGTGAGTCGTGCAAATTTTTGGGAAAGCGTTGAACAATTAGCATGTCGGTGACGCGAACCGAGGATTTTACCCTCTACCAAAACGCTCAACGCGCCTAAAGAAGTTTTCACTTCAAAAACAAATCAAAAATAAAAAATTATTTGATGGCCGTCAGTTGATTACTTTATGTCTGTAAACACGAAATAGGTTGATTGGCTTTATGAATTCACTTTATTTTACTTTACTTTACTATGGATATTATCTAATCCACTCAGAATAGACCCTATTGTAAATAACTTCTTTCGGATCTGTTTTTCTATAGTAAACAATTTAAAAAAAAACGTTGTGGCTTGCACTTTTGGATTATCCAAATTTTTTTACCGTTTTGATACTTTATTAAAACTTTTGACCGCCCGGCCCCATTGGTCGAGTGGTTAGAGACCCTGACTAAGCAATCAACGGGGCTCGGGTTCGATCCCCGACAGGGACAAGCAGTTATGTAATGAGCATAGATGTTTATATCTCTGTGTTTGGGTGTTTATTGTGTATGGAACAGTATTTATTAGGGCGAGCGAAGCGAGCCCTACACTAGGCCACTTTCTATGCACTTTTGTGGTACATTTTACTCAAAAATTATCGGACTTTTAGGTTTGTGCTTCGACGTAGTAGTTTAAATTCATGTCTAGATATGTTATCTACCATAAAAATAGAGAGAGGGTGAGGGAGAGGGAGGGGGCGGGGGAGGGAGGGGGAGGAAGAAGGAGAGGGAGAGGGTGAGGAAAAGGGGAAGGGAGGGAGGGAGAGGGAGAGAGAGAGAAAGAGGGGGAGAGTGGGAGAGGGAGGGAGACGGAGAGGGGTAGGGAGAGGGGAGGGGGAGAGGGATATGGAGAGAAGGGGAGGGGGAGAGGGCGAGGGAGTTGGGGGGAGAGGGAGGGGGAGACGGAGAGAGAAGGGGGAGAGAGGTAGGTGGAGATGGGGAGGTGGAGGGGGGAGGTGGAGAGGTTTAGGGGGAGAGGGAGGGGAGGGGGAGAGGGGGAGTGGGAGAGGGGGAGAGGGCGAGTGGGAGAGGGGTGTGGGAGAGGGGGAGAGGGAGTGGGAGAGAGGGAGGGGGAGACGGAGAGAGAAGGGGGAGAGAGGTAGGTGGAGAGGGGGAGGTGGAGGAGGGTAGGTGGAGAGGGAGTGGTAGAAGGGGAGGGGGAGAGGGGGAGTGGGAGAGCGGGAGAGGGAGAGGGAGGGGGATATGGAGAGTGGTGGAGGGAGGAGAGGGAGAGGGGGAGGTGGAGAGGGAGGGGGAGGGGAGAGATGAGAGGGGAGGGGAGAAGGGGAGAGGGAGGGGGAGACGGAGAGAGAAGGGGGAGAGAGGTAGGTGGAGAGAGGGAGGTGGAGGAGGGAGGTGGAGAGGGAGGGGTAGAAGGGGAGGGGGAGGGTGAAAGGGGGAGTGGGAGAGCGGGAGAGGGAGAGGGAGGGGCATATGGGGAGTGGGGGAGGGAGGAGAGGGAGAGGGGGAGGTGGAGAGAGAGGGGTAGAGGGAGGGGAGGGAGAGAGGGAGGGAGAGAGAAAGAGACAGGGGGATGGAGAGGGGTAGGGAGAGGGGAGGGAGAGAGGGATAGGGAGAGGGGGGGGGAGTGGGAGGGGGGAGAGCGATAGGGAGAAGGGAAGGGGGACAGGGAGAGAGGGAGAGGGCGAGGGGGGAGGGAGAGGGAAATGGAGAGAGGGGAGGGGAGGGGAGTGTGAGGGGTGAGAGGGGGAGGGGAGACGCAGGGGTAGAAGGGGAGGGGGAGGGGGGGAGAGTGAGGGGAGAGAGGAGTGAGAGGGGAAGGGGAGGGATATGGGAGAGGGAGAGGGGGAGGGAGAGAGGGAGAAGAGGAGGAGAGGGAGGGGAGAGAAGGAAAGAGAGGGAGAGGGGGAGGAGGAGAGAGGGAGAGAGGGAGGGGTGAGAGGGAGAGGGGGAGGGATAGGGAGAGGGGGAGAGGGAGAGGGATAGGGAGAGGGGGAGAGGAGTGGGGGAGAGGGGGAGAAGGTGAGGGGAAGGGAGGGACGGAAGGGACGGGGAGGGGGAGGGGAGCGGGAGGTGGATAGGGAGAGAGGGATAGGGAGAGGGGGAGAGGGATAGTGAGAGGGGGGATAGGGATAGTGAGAGGGGGAGAGGAGAGTGGGAGAGGGGGAGGGGGAGAGGGAGAGAGGGGGGGGGCTGGCTGGCTGGCGGGGAACAGAGTGAATAGAGCGTTAGTTTTAAGTCAGGGTGCCCCTCTTGCCCTGCATAATCATTCCTATGCCTGCCTATGCCTATCCCAACGATATTGTATGAAAGTGAGAGTTGGGTATGTTAGAAGGGCATGAAAGTATAATCAACGCAGGACCAGGTTCGTAATGTTGAAGTGAGAGAGAAGTTATGCTTGAAAGAAAGTGTTGGTGTAAAGATGAGAAAGGGCATGTTCCATTGGTTCGGACATGTACAAAGAATGGTAGGTGAAAGATTAACAAAACAGATATACAATGCGAGAGATGAAATACTTTATTATTTATTTTCTATACATTAAAAGATTATAGACTTTTTTATTATAAATAAAGTCTATACATTAAAAGATGTAATTCTCATAAAATACTTTTCTAACAATATTACTAGATAGTATAACTTTGCGAAGCTCTGCTTTTTGCTAGTATATTATTTCTATGTGTTATTATCGTTAACTAACACCCATAACACAAGCAAATATTTTGCTTACTTTGGGGTTAGATCAGTGTAATTTGTCCCGTGAATATTGTTTATTTATTATTTTTAACTTACCACCACCATAAGTTTTTTTTTTATATCATAAGATATAGCAGATGGGTCTCCTGATTGAAAGAGTCAACATCGCCTATTAGACACCCAAGATGTTAATGGTGCGTTGCTATGTTGTGGCGAGGCCTAATGCCACATGCATAAGTTTACCGGCTACCTTACCCTCCAAACCGGAACACGACAGTGACAAGCACTGATGCTATTGCGGCGGGAACAGGTAAGGCGTGATACCTGACCCGGGCGAGACAATGCAGAACTCTACCACCTACCACACTAGCCACGAGGCTAGTGACTCGCATAGCCAATCGGTTGCCTTTTACGACCTGCATGGCAGAACGTAGTTGGTTTATTCTTCAAAGGAGCCCGGAACCAACACGGGGAGAGGATAAAAACCATAAGTACCAAAAGTACAAACATTTGTGAAATTATTTCGCATTATTTGATCAAAGTATTTTAACGCCTGCATCCACGAAGAGCTAGGTAGACGTACAACAAGTGCATCCACGATTTCCCGAATATACTAGTCCCACAATGTGATAGGTGGCAAGCCTATCGCCAACCGGGCACTTATGCAATCCCGGGTAACGTTGTTTTTATCAGAAAGCTGTATAGGTAGATAATGTTGTAGAAAATATGATTGACTTCTGATGAAAACAAACTAAATCACTTGTTACTTATCTATAAATATATTTTCATCCAGTTGTAACCTTTGGTTACCTCTACGTAAATACCGTTCAGTGGAATAGGTACCTACCTACTAGGTAGTCCGTAGTAGAGTTCTGTCTGGCACGCCTTGCCTAATTCCTGATGCAATAGCGTCAATGCCTGTAATTATCATGTTACGGTTGGAGGCTAAGGTAGCCGGTGAACTTATGCATGTGGTATTAAGACCCCGTCACAAGATAGCAACTTAACATCTTGGTGTCTATTGACGATGGTTTCTCTTCCCATCAGGAGAGTCATCTGCTTGTTTGCTATAAAAAATGCATACAAAAAAAGAAAAAAAAACATTATTTTCTTTTCCCTTAAAAAGTAGGCTGTGTTACTTATTGTTGGATATATTTATTGTAGCTTTTTATTAGTGAAATAATTTTCAAAATCAGTCCAGTAGTAATATTGATTATATTTATTGAATAAATAAAATAAACATTGCTTTGCAAATTACATGAATTGATCTAGCCCCAAAGTATGCAAATTGCATATTATTGGCTTGTGTTAGGAGTGATTTAAACTATGATACCAATACATAGTAATATATAAATAAATACTGCAACACGCATAATAAACACCCAAACTGTATTGTACCTAGAATACTATCGTTACTATGAATTAATAGTAGGTAGGTGCGTAGGTTTAAATAGTTTTATATACCTACATAATATAAAAGTATTTAAACCTACCTACTACCTAAAGTAGTAGCTGTTGCCCACGACTTCGTCCGCGCGAACTTAGTTTACTCCGCACAGCTCCTCCCCTTAGGTGATAGCGTGATAATATGTAGCCTACATGTTGACCCGACTTGTTAGTAATATTCATGCAAAATTTGAAGTAAATCCATGCAGTACTTTTTGAGTTTACCCCGGACATACAAACAGACATACAGACACACAGACAAAAATTCTAAAAACTATATTTTTGGCTTCGATATCGATTGTATATCACGCCCCAAATATTCTTTTAAAAAAATATTCAATGTACAGTTTTGACTTTCCTACGATTTTATTATATGTATAGATTATCAACAGTTAGATTACTGAACCGTAGAGTTACGGTAAACGCTTCCGTAACTAGAGAATTGGTGTTAATAATAAGTAGGTAGGTAACAGTGTAAAAACTCGTTCGCTCACCCGTCCGAACGAGCCCAATCGATACCTAGCGACGAGGAATTTATAAAAGTGGCCGGCCGCCGACCACAGCTGGACGGAGCGTCTGCGCTCTTGCTTTGTCACGTGTCTCCATGACTGTACCGCTCCCTCACAAACACACACACTAAGTGCAAGCGAGACAACCATGTTTGCCCGTTTGCTTCTCGCTGCGCGTGTCTGTTTGCCATTATGCGCGTTGCCGTGTTTGTTCCCCGCGGTCGTTGCGAGGTGACGTGTCTAAAATATATTTATAAACAAATATAATGCTAATTGAAATAATAGTTTGAAGTTTTGTGTAATTAAAAACCAAAAAAGTAAATTGTTTCGAGTGTACTTTTCAAGGTTAAGATCAAGGTATGGAAAACAAAGATCGTACGGAAAACGACAAGCGTCAAAGAGTAAGCATGCCGCAGTTGGTTGTTGGTGGCGAGGTAACGGAAACACCTACGAAAATTGGCAAGCTGACTGATGTTGGCAGTTTGGTTGATTCAAATCAAGCTGATGATCGAAAGTTAATTAAACTGGTGCGTGAGAGGCGGTTGTTGTACGCGCGAAACAATATGCCAGTCGCTAGTTATTATACACAGGTCAAAAATCTATGGAATGACGTCGCAAAAGAAATGGGATGGAGTGGTATATATTTTTATACTTTTAGATCCGCTTGCACCAAGCTATTGAAATACTTTTGGAACGTATTTAATTATAATAGGGTCTATTAAGAAGTTTAAATAGTTTGGTGCTATATGATAAATTAACATATTTTAGTGTAAACTTTGTAAATAAATTTCATAATGACGTACATATATGTACATAAAAATAATCTAAAGCTGACTATATATATATATATATATATATATATATATATATATATATATATATATATATATATATATATATATATATATATATATATATATATATATATAATACATTATTTAACATAACAAAACTGTTGTTGTGGTGACTCCTTATGCCCAGCTTTCTGTGAAACAAGCAATAATACACATATCACAAAAAAAGTAATAATGCGCGTATCATGTTGTTAAAATACGTATTTTGTGTTAAACTGCGTTTTTACAAGAAATGCTAAATTCTGTATAATTAAACTTAAATAAGACAAAACTTTAATACAAAATTTGATCCAAATCGTTAAAGACGCATCGGACATACAACTTTTTAATCTCATATGTAAAGTTGTTATTTTGATGCAGACTATAATATATAGTGTATAAACAAATAGTGTATTTTTATGAAACAGCCTGATCAAGGTGAACAACTTACAAATTAATATTTTTTAGTTGCTGATGTACGTAGAAAATGGTCTCATATTCGAAATTCATATTCACGACATCTTCGAAATGAAATGCATGGAGCATGTACTAGTAAAGGACGAATGGTATCTCGATGGTATCTTGCAGATGAACTTGAATTTCTACGTGAACATATGGCAACTGATATGTATGTATTTTTTTTAAATTTTATTTGTCTTAAAATGCTCAATAAATTATTACATTGATTTTCATTGATTCATTTTCAGGAGACCTTCGCCTTTTCCATCATATGCACCTTCGTTTTTAGAAATGGATCTAAGTGAATCTTCAAATCCTGAAAGTGTTGATGTGAAACCATTTATTTCTAGCCCTTGGTTTGCTATGAATACATTGACAGAAACTAAATTAGAACCTAAAACTCCTTCTATAAATAATGAAGATAGTTCGAATTCATTTGCATTTGCGCCTGATGAAAATTCTTCCTACTTTCAGTTTTTTCGTGGTATATATAACGATTATCAGGAGCTTTCTTCTAAAAATCAAAGATATTTCAAAAGAAAATGCTTGGAATTGTTACATAAACTGCTCGATGAAGAAGAAAGTGGACAATCTGCATCTGCAATTATATATAATCAAAATAACGCATTAAATTTATCAAATTCTGGACATGGAAGCGAAGATGAAAGAGATATTAAACCTAATGAAGACAGTTACTCTATACTACCGAACAACTAATGAAATATAAAATTAAGTGAATTTTATGATTCATTATTATTAAACGTTCTAATTATTTATTTTTTCTTCAACGTAAAGATTTTTGAATTTAATAAAATTTATGATTGTGCCTATTTGATACATCTGCTTTTATTATATTCTTTGTTCTCGATTGTTGCGTTTCGACTTTGCTACCGAATACGATACTTTCACTCAAACAAATTATATTTATAAGTTTTAAATTTTAATAAAAGAATAAGATACAATGCGCTTGGTTTTTTTTCCATTAATTTAGAATTTATTTACATTGTTACAAGCTATCCCAGAGCCCGTTTTGTACTGTGACCACAGAGAGTGACATATTGAAGTTTAATTACAATAAATGACACATAGACTTAAAAATGACATAACCTAAATAAACATAAACATTATAAAATAAGAACTTTGAACATTGAAATAATCGAATGGATTTCCTATGTATTTTGGAAAATCTTATCTACAATTGGATTAAAGAATTTATTGCAGATAAATTGTAATATGCAGATTCTCGAAGTGTGATCGCAGAGAAGGTATATTTTTGTGTCATATATTTAATAGGTTAGTTATAATATTTTCTATATATTATTGGTTTTAACTTCTTACGATTTATATTTTATAACATCGAATAATCTTATTGGATTCAAAAATGTTACAGATTAGTCAAAGATTCAACTCCAAACAAATTTATAATAAAAATCTTATGTAAGAGATTAACAATTTAAATAAGCATTTAAAATTTGTAGAAAATCTTTATAATATCTACTTAATACTAATACAATAATAGGATATATAATGAAATAGTGAAATCTGGAGCAATAACTGGCTGTCTTTGCTAATGTTTTTAATTTAAAAAGACATTAGGATTCAAAAGAAATCCACAAAATTATGTATGTCATTAATTATGACCCTGAAGTTAACGGACAGCAGACAAAACAAAATTTCAGATAGGGATATCTACAAGCGAAATTAAGTTTTTCGAGTTTACCAAATTATAAATGGTTTGTCGTTGACTTACCTACAGATGATAATAAACAATTTTTATTTTGCTAATAAAAAATTTTTTACATTAAAAATTTAATTTTGGGAAACTCTCACTGTGTTTCCTATCGTTTCATAAATATGAAATTTTCAAATTTAGTTTATTTTTAGATTCAAAAAAGATGATTTCAGTTAGTTTTTTAAATTTCGGCTTAGGTCATTCTGGGACGTATATCTGCGAGTAAAATGATTATTATTAAAAAAATAGTCACCTTTTCGTCTTTGAAAAATCTAAAGATGATATTTTTTTGATTTTAAATTTGTTAGTCGGATCGTTAGATATCCTTAATTTTTTATTTTTTTTTTAAATTTTGGTGCCGGATATCAAAGTAAAAAATAATCAAAATCATAATTAAAAAACTGTTATGTTTTCATTTTTCACGAATCTAAAGATGATTGATCTCGGATTTTTTATTTTCTTATTTATTTCTTGAATATTCTTATTTTTTGATTTTTTTAAAATTTTGGTCCAGAATATTAAAATCAAAAATGATGAGAAACACAGAAAAAAAGTTTTTCATTTTCATTTTTAAAAAATCTGAAGATGATTCTTTTCAGATCTTTTTTTTTTCAAAATGATTTTTATGGGTTAATTATATGGGAAAACTTTAAATTTATCCAGCGAGTACTTAGAATTGAAATTAAGAGCTACCCTTTGGTGAGAATTTTTTTTCTATGTATAGAACAGTATTTCGTCAATGGAGTAAGAAAAAAAAAATAGTTGTCCCAATTGAAGCACCCTAATATACAAACTATACCTCAGTTTGATCATGACTGATATGAATGAACATGACTATATTAAAATGGTTTGACTTGGTGGAAACTAGTACATTATTTATTATGTTAGACACAAATATATATAAGATAAAATATTATAGGACAAACAAACTATACCTCAGTTGTATTTTTATCTTGTAGGGTTTTATGCCTAATGTAATAAATAATGTTTTAGTTTCCATCAAGTCAAACCATTTTAATATAGTCTATGATTAAACTGAGGTATCGTTTGTATATTCTATGAGTTATCTTGTAGGTATTTATGCTTAATTATATATTATAATAATTATAATTTCAATGTATTTTAAAAGCGGGCAGATTGTAATGATTTTTTATATTATAGCAGACAAGCAGATAGCCCTCGTAAGAGATACTATTGTGTCAGAGATTCAGAGATACTATTCATGCCAGATGCATAAGATGTGGGAACCCAAATTACCTTGCAGAACATTATAACTATGGCTTGATAGTTAAATAGGTTTGAATGATCGTGAAGTATTTTGAACTAAGGTGTCTTACAGGAATGAAGTTTTATGCCTAATGCATAAAATACCTGGAAAGGTTGTGTTATAAACAGTGCCAACTCCTGAACACATGTTTCTAAACACATGTTCTATAAGCCTTCTGTCCCTGCACAAAAATCATAGATAGCTCTTTGTACAACAAGAGGCTAAAACACGGTTTCTGATGGAACAAATTTCTATGAAATTGTCTTTGTTTTTGGTTATAACTTTTGAAGACTCATGGGCAGAATTATATTTCTGGTCTGAGCACATCATTTTTTTCATTAAAAGATGCTGCAGCAGCTGCTTATATAATATTATATTATTAACATAAAGCCATTTTGCTATTGGCTGCTGGCTATTTGTGGCTATTTAACAAAGTCTGAGATTTGCCACCAATAGGTTTCTTGTAGTACCACTTCAGCGACAGAATCAGTCAGGCACTGGTTTAGTGCCGTTGGTGACTCTGTCAGTGACAGAATTGTATTAACCAGGGAGACGCACATTTTCCAATGAGTGTGATGCAAAGAAGGATTGCCTCATGTCCCAATATAATTATTTGTAGAGTCCCACACTGCATGATTTGCAGATGAGGCCACATATTTACTTCACTAAGGATCTAGCAACACAATAGTCCGAAGTGGGACTTCAATGGTTATGATTGGTGGGATTTACTTATGCAGAGATACCAGCTATATTGAACAGGTACAAAGGCAAAATCGTAGAAAGTTCTTGCCGACTGTGCCATACTGGTTGTGCATTACTTTACCTAATCGGAGTGTTGGATCGCCAAGTATTAATCTGTTGCTGGACTGAACATTATTGCGATCATTGCATATCAAAGCTGTATAGGTAAGCATAGATGCGGGGATGAATGAAAAGGTTGCTGTCCCTAGAGGCTGGCCCAACCCATGGTACAAACTACAAAGTAATATTCTAATTTGTACCACGGTTAAGAGAAACAACAGTAAGAAAGAAAGATATTTGTGCTTCAGTCAAAAAGAACATAGAAGAAAGATATTTGTGCCTCGGTCAAAGAACATAGAATCAGAATTATTGTATGTAATCTACCAGATGGCAAAGCTTTTGCTATCTGGTAGATTACACACAACAATATTGACTACTTACTGACGTGGCGTGGCGTAGCTAGATATATCATAAGATAGCAAATATGCAGATGGCTCTCCTGATGGAAAGAGACGAACTATCGCTTACAGACACCAAAGATGATAATAATGAGTTGCTATCTATTAACAGGCTGGTTATGCCATTTGCATATGTCTACCTTATCCTCCCAACTCGAACACGACAGTGACAAGCATTGATGCTATTGCGGCAGGAATATATAAGGCTTTGGTAAAACCCCGGGTGACGTTGTGTAAATCTACCACCTAATAGTCACTATGGTAGTGACACGTATAGCCAATCATTCTCTTCTTACGAAGCGCTATTGGCTATTCGAATGGGCTATTCTTATACTATCAAGGTACTATCCCTTACCTATTCCAGTGGTAATAGAGACATTGTTTGCCACTGTCGTTTTCCAGCTTGGAGGGTAAGGTAGTCGGTAAACTTATGCACGCTGCAGTACCATTTTGATAGCAGCACACCATCAACATTAGTGTCAATAGGCAATGGTTTCTCTGTCTATCAAGTGAAGTATCTGTTTGTTTGTTATTTTATCTACCTATATTAATATTATACAAGTGAAAGTTTGGATATTTGGATAATAATATTAATAATAAATGTTTATTTCAAAAAATTACAAAAGCAGAGTAAATGCTATAATTACGAAGTTTTCTTAGATATTTATGACATGACGTGTGCCTGAACTAGGAAAAACTGTGTTTCAGGCTAAAAGAGCAAATATTTTTTAATTAACTAATCATATTTTATCATTTACACTACGAATCTATTCTATACATATAATAAAATCGTAGGAAATTCAAAACTGTACATTGAATATTTTTTTAAAAGAATACTTGGGGCGTGATCGACAATCGATATCGAAGCCAAAAATATAGTTTTTAGAATTTTTGTCTGTTCGTATGTATGTCCGGGGTAAACTCAAAAAGTACTGCATGGATTTACTTCAAATTTTGCATGAATATTACTAATCGGTCGGGTCATCGGGTCAACATATAGGCTACATATTATCACGCTATCACCTGCAGGGGAGGAGCAATGCAGAGTAAACGAAGTCCGCGCGGACGAAGTCGCAGGCAACATCTTGTAAACAATACAAATAAATAATGGTGGGATGTTGGTCACTCAATCACGCAAAAAGTACTTAACGGATTTGGATGAAATTTGGCACACAAGTAGATGATGACCTGGAATAGCACATATGCTACTTTTTATTCTGGAAAAATTAGGTGATCCAGCGGGATTCGCCAAAAACTTTAATAATTCAGCGGGCTGTATGCTGCAGCTAGTGATATATAATAAAAAAAACGCTAGCGTAACGTGCGTTTTTTCAACATGATAGCGGTAACTACTGACATGACTAAATGAGACATATGGTAGTGACGAGTTTAGGCTTTTATCGAAGTAGCCTACCACAAGGCCAATGGGAGCATGGACATACATCTTAGGCCTCAAACTGGATCTCGGCGATCTGTGGCGCGGCGGCGAGAGCGGCGCTATCTAACACATAGATTTTTATTGAAGTAAACTGGATGACAGCGGTGCGGGAAGCTGTGTCAGAGCGCTACCGCTAGAACCTAGCCGCGCTGCAGATTGCCGACATTCAGTTTGAGGCCTTAGTGGCTTACTTGAATGAATCAAATCGTAGGTAATTATAATTATGATGTTAAGTACACCAAATTCCCTGATGTCTTATAGGATATGGTGGGTGGAATGTAAGGGTAACAAATAAGAGAATCACCATAACAATCCACCCTAACGAAGTCCTATTCATAAGCAGGAAATATTTATCGGAAAATATTGTCACCTTCGTCATTAGATCACCTATCAAAGGCATTATACATAATATTTTATTGTAGACTAGACATTGTCATAGAAGATCGTTGGTAAAATTGAAATGTGTCAATATTTCAAAACGATAAGTTTTAATTTTAATATATCAAGTACTAGCAGTGCCCGCGACTTCGTCCGCGTGGATAAATTTCTAAAAGTTAAGTTACTTTTTATTACCGTGGTTTAAGAATAGTCCCGGGGTTTTATCCGCGTAGTTTCCGCTCTCATGGGATTACTGAGATACAAACTATCCTGTGTCCTTTCTCGGTACATTTTTCTACCATGTAACCCGTGGTTAAGGCGTGAAGAAGAGACAGACAGGCAGACTGAAAGAGTTACTTTTGCATTTATAATATAGTATGGATTAACTTACCCGCGCAGTTTCGTCTGCGTATAAATTGTCGATATAGTTTTTATACAAACTTAAAATTTTCATCTTCTGTTTCAGCCCCTGAGGGTTTGATTTTTGAAAAAAAAAACATTCTATGTTTGAACCAGGTTCTTTACCTATCTCCATGCCAAATTTGATCAATATTGGTTTAGCCGTGAAAGCGTAACAGACAGACATACTTTCGAATTTATAATATTAAAATACAATAATATGTATATGGATTGTTGGTAAAATATGTGATTCAAAAACCACTTGTCAATCCCTTGAATTTATTTTAGACTAGACATTTACATAAAAAATCCCAAAAATTGTAAATTATTAATCCTAATGTATCAAAATATATTATAGGTAAATTACGTTGTAATGTAGTATAATTAATAAATATTTGAGTAGTAACAGTCGGTATACATAGGTAGTTTGTTGAAATTTCGGCGACAAATAATGCGTTGTCTGAAATATTTTGAACACGTAATTTAAAAAATATATATTATGCATACTAGGATAGAAATCTCGACAGGTCTCCTGATGGTATTGGATGTTTGTTGCCAAATAATGTTAATAAATAATAAAAGGTAATAATGTTAATAATAATAAATAATAAAAGGTTTCTTACTTATGTTTATTTAAACCCCAAGTTTTAGATTGTATGATGGAGTTGCTGATAAACAGGATGTCGTTATGATATATTTATGTCGTAGAATAATAGACAAGCAGATGTTTTTCTTGATGGAAATGGATTTGACCACCGCATATACACACTGAAGATGTTAATTGGGCGTTGCCATCCTTGTAGCGGCCTAAAATGCAACATACATAATATGTTTACTGGCCGCCTTTGACCTAATCCTTCAAAGCGGAACATTGATAAGCAACGACACTGTTGTAGCACTTTTCGCTAACTCTTTAGAAGCTCCTTTGCAGGTTAGCATATAGTCTACTAGCTGGCTCCCGCCGCTTCGTCCTCGAATAGAGTAACAAGTCATCAGTTTAACTTTACAAGTCATCAGTTTACCTATCTTCATGCCAAAATTCATCAAAATCGGTTTAGCGGTGTGGTCGTGAAAGCATAACAGACAGACAGAAATACATACGGATAGACAGATTTTTCTATTTATAATATTAGTATGGTTCCTCATAACTCATACGAGATCTGAACATAAAACCTCAATAGACGCTACAAGGCTTTGTTTAGTAATATTTTTAGTGAATTTTTTGGGTCATAGTTCTCTTATCACTTCGAAATTTCATGCAAATCGTATGTTATGTCTAGTATATAAACATCCTTGCCTTTTGTATATATGTACTTTAACTCGCAAAAAACAAAACTGGGAATGAGCCCAGGGAGTTAGATGTGCTAGGAGAAACGTGACCTCGTTTCACATCAGGTATCTTTTGAGGAACTCCACAGGGAACTCAAATTTACCTCAGAATAAAGCTTATCTATATCTCAAACGATATTGAGCTTAAAGTATGAGTGATAGAGTTTATTTTTCGTGGAAGCAGTTTTTATGAAACTAGTCAAGAAGGTTGTTACAACTAGCAATGTTAATGGCTCAATATGGTCTAAGATCTGGCTTCAATTGATCGTCTTTCATCGAGTTTCCTAATTACTTTAGTATTTTAGCCCTTGCTAATCCAGGCCCTTTTGGAAGAACAGACCATCTGCCTTCCAGCCAGGCAGTTAGTAAAAGGCCTAGCATGTCAATAACATCGTGACTGTTAGATGTTAGTTTTTTTATTATATCATAAGATAGCAAACAAGCAGATGGGTCTCCTGATGGAAAGAGTCAACCATCGCCTATAGACACCAAAGATGTTAATGGTGCGTTGCTATCTTGTGGCGAGGTCTAATGCCACATGCATAAGTTTACCGGCTACCTTACTCTCCAAACCGGAACACGACAGCGACAAGAAGCGACATCTAACAGTCACGATGTTATTGACATGCTAGGCCTTTTACTAACTGCCTGGCAGGAAGGCAGATGGTCTATTCTTCAAAAAGGACCTGGATTAGGACGGGCTAACATACTAAAGTTATTAAGAAACTCGATGAAGGACGATTTTTCGTCGTGTTGGTCCCGGCCTCCTTTGAAGAATAGGCCAACTGCCGTTCTGCCGGTCGTAAAAAGTGACCGATTGGCTATATGAGTCACTAACATCGTGGCTACTAGGTGGTAGAGTTCTGCATTGGATCGCCCGGGTCTGGTACTACCGCCTTACCTATTCCTGCCACAATACCGTCAGAGTTTGTCACTATTGTGTTCCGGATTGGAGGGTAAAGCAGCCGGTAAACTTATGCATGTGGCATTATACTCGCCACAAGATAGCAACGCACCATTAACATCTTTGGTGTCTATAGGCGATGGTTGACCCTTTCCATCACGAGACCCATCTGCTCGTTTTCTATCTTATGATATAAAAAAAAACTGGTATCTATAGGGGATGATTATCTATTTCCAGGCGCGTGCGCTCCTTATAGGCAGAAAAGCAGTGCTTTACTTGCCATTCACAGATATTTTAATAAAACGTTCGTACGTTTTAGATGATTTTAATTAATAATAAGTAAATGAATAAAATGTGTCATAATCATGTGCACGCCGCTGAAATCTATAAAAGAAAAAGTTTTTGTGGCCGAGTACTCCGCCGCATACTCAGTATCATAATCCTGTGCACGCCGCTGTCTATTTCCACCAGGAGAACTATGTGTTTGTTATCCAATGAAATAAAATAACTAGAGTTTCGCATTTTCAATATTAGTTGGATATATACGGAAACATTTGTGTAATTCCGGCTCACATTCTAGCTGGCTTTTCGTCCTCCAATTTTCTTTCCGCCTTCAATCCTTCCGTAAACAAATACAATTCCATTATGGCAGTCGAAAATTGGTTCGTATAATTTTATTTTCTCCGGAAAATAACTTCCTAAAATAAACATCGCTAATGATGATTCCGGGTAATCAGAGTGAAATTAGCGTCGGAAGTCCTTTGATTGCGACCCTTTTCTTATTTATTAAGCCTTTGAGTGTAATCCTTGGAAGGGTAAGTGCTTTTAAAACCTTCCACTTTAGTCGTAAATAAATAAAATGTATCTTTTAATTTTGCAGCAATATATCTAATACCTTTAAACGAGCAATTCTTGTATATATATAAGTCGTGTATATATATATAATATATATGTAGTTATTTTACACCTTAATACATGGTAACATGATGCGATGGGAATCTAAATAAAAAATATACCAATTACTTAGAATGAAAATATTTTTTTTATGTATTTCCATGTTAGAATGTTTTTGCACACCTTACTCATCACTTATGAAGTTTTTGCAAAATGCGGAGCAATATGTCATCCTGACAGTCCCATTCTCAGTTGGAACGCATAGTAGATGATTCTCTTGATGGAAAGAGATAACTATTGCGTTTATACACATTACACAAAAGGTGTGAATGATGCGTTGCTCTTCGTGAGGCGGAGTTGTCATGATGTATGCATATTTTTACTTTCTAACGTAGCACGATGACGAAAAGAACTGACGGTAGGTATTACGGCAGGAATTTCTCCCCTGTGTTGGTCCGGGCCCCTTTGAAAAATAGACCAACTGCCGTTCTGCCAGGCAGGTCGTAAAAGGCGATCGGTTGGCTATACGTGTCACTAGCATAGTGACTACTAGGTGGTAGAGCTCCGAAATTTCTCGGGTATATAGTACCACCGCCCCTACAATGTCGCAAAAATGTCAATACTTGTCATTGTCGTATTCCGGTATCGAGTGTAAGGTAGCCGGTAGACTTATGCATGTGGCATAGCCATCCTGCCACACGGATAGCAACGCACCATTAACGTCGTTGAAGTCTGTACGCGATGGTTTCTTTTTCCATCAGGAGAGTCATCTGCTAGTTAGCTAATGACATAAAATTAAAAAAGAAAACAGTATGAGTGGGTGTCTATACTAAATATTTTTATTGGATAATTAGGTCAAAATTTAAGTACAATTTTTTAAATTGTGTCAGCTTTCACAGCAAATTATAAAAAAGGTAGATTCCAAAGAGTCTTTATACAAGTAACCACAATTAATATTAGGTACTCAATGTTACGGAACCCTGACCACGCTAGTCTGGCTCGCAGTTGAGAGGATGGACACGTTTGTGCGTTTATGTAAACTTATAATATATAATTTTTACTTCTAGACATGGTGACTACGGTGGAGAGTGAGAGACTTATCGAGTTGGTGAAGAAGAACAGCTGCCTGTATGATACCAATCACCCACATTACTCGAGCAGTGCCAAAAAACGGCAATTGTGGATTGATATTGGGAAGGAGATGAAAATGTCAGGTATCCAAGAGACTCTGAAAATTTGAATCGATTTGGCCCAGGACATTTTGAGAAATTGTGAAACAACCTTATTATAAATTTCGGCAAAATAATATATTTTTTAAATAAATTCTAGATTAATGTACTAATTGAGTACAAAATCTGTTTAGCTGATAGAAAACTGCGTCTAATGCCGTTAATTGCATCATAACCGGTTTATCCGTTCGGAAGTTATCGTTGACGAAAAATTTTGAAAAGTGTTTTTTGACATAACTTCGAAATTTTTCAACCAATCATTTTTTCAACTTTTTAGTTCTTAAAAATTTATGTCGAATGCGGTTTCAAAAATTAAAATCGATTCACAATTTCAAAAGTTACAACTTTTCAAATATAAAAGTTACACTGTTTACAGCAAACTTACTTTATATTTTTAAAATAACTTTCAGGCTAATATATAGAATTATTTAAAAATCTAGTCAGCTCTTCTCCTTAAAAAAACTGCGTCAAATACCGTAAATCGGATTAAAATTGGTTGATTCGTTTGGCGAAAATTTTTAACAAGGGTTTTTATTACATTACTTCGACATTGTAACCTATCACCCTTGTAGCTAATAAAACAATTTAGAGCTCACAAATTGCATTGAAAGCCACAAAAAAGATCAAATATCACTTAATATATTTTTTACAAGCTTTAGATTTTTGAACTCTTCGAACTCAAAAATCTATGCTTAGGTAAGTCTTTGCTATTTTGAGCTTAAAATACCTGAATTTAACGGAAAGTTAAAGGGATGGCCTGCAGTATCAACCAGTTTAATTTTTTTAAATTCTTATTTTGTTTTAATTTTTTTGGAACGAAGTTCCTTACGGCAGGCTTGGAGGGGATAGGGATTTTGCTGCGCGACCGAACTGAAAAAAATGTGATAGTAAAACCGTAAGAAAAATGCGTGGAATAAAAGCGTTAAATGAGACGTGCGCAGGCGCGACAGTCGCGTACACAAGCGAGTAGTGCCGTTTAGCCGAAGGAACTTCGTTCCTACCTGGTGTCCCGCGACACCACATCATTTTATATTATACAATCATAGTTGTAAGATATTACGCTCTTATACCTGTATTCTACTTATATTTGTCCATTCTCGCTTCTCGGATCTGGTAGATACGTCTTTCAGAGATAAACTCGCCTTTTATACATTTTTATGTAATAACTAGCTGCAGCGTGCAGCCCGCTGCATTATAAGAGTTTTTAGCGAATCCCGCGGGATCACCTAATTTCTTCGGGATAAAAAGTAGCCTATGTGCTATTCCGGGTTATTATTATTACAGAAGTAGATTCTGTGCCAAATTTCAATGAAATCCATTCAATAGTTTTTACGTGATTGAGTAACAAACATCCATCCAAACATCCAAACTTTATAATATTACTAGCTGTGCCCGCGACTTCGTTCGCGTGAAAAAAGTTCTAAAATAAAAACCCGCATAGTTCCCGTTCCCGTGGGATTTCCGGGATAAGAACTATCCTATGTCCTTTCTTGGGTCTCAAACTATATTTGTACCAAATTTTATCCAAATCGGTTCAGTGGTTTGGCCATGAAAGCGTAACAGACAGACAGACAGACAGACAGAGTTACTTTCACATTTATAATATTATAGTATGGATAATATAGATTTTTTATAGAATTATATTTTCTTTTTAATAAAGTGTTAAATAAATAAATAAGGCTAACGGTACGTCGTCACTTTAATAGCGAAGATGAAGTTCAGGCCAAAGAGACGGTCATATATTTTTTGCTGTTAAAACGTATAAATATATTCTTGATAATTTTACGTCAAAAACTTTAAATAGTAATCACATAATTATGTCCAACTTAAAAACTTGTGATCTTATTTTAAACTAGCTGTGCCCGCGACTTCGTTCGCGTGGAAAAAATTCTAAAATAAAAATCCGCATAGTTCACGTTCCCGTGGGATTTCCGGGATAAGAACTATCCTATGTCCTTTCTTGGGTCTCAAACTATATTTGTACCAAATTTTATCCAAATCGGTTCAGTGGTTTGGCTGTGAAAGCGTAACAGACAGACAGACAGAGTTACTTTCGCATTTATAATATTAGTATGGCTTGTGTTTGTAGCGTTTGAGTGCAAGTCCCGTTGGAACAACATGAGATATACATACAGAAAATCCATATCAAGAAGAAGTGCTGGAGATAAGGTTTGTCGATATAAATACTCGAAACAAATGAGTTTTCTCAAGAAAATTTTCAAATTTGATACTAATGTAGAAGATGAAAAGCCATATGACGAAGACATTGAAAATAGTCCAGCGCTAAGTGACGTTCCGGTTGATGATGGTACTGATGACAAAAATAATGATGTTGAAACAGAAAATGAAGAAGATAAAAATAGCGATAGTTTAAAATTTCCAGATGAAATAGAAATCGACTATCCTGAATTTCGAAAAAATATCGAAGAAGTTAATCCATTAAATAGAGAAATTCATCCAGTCGATACATTCTTAGCAAGGGTAGCTCCAACGTTAAAAAAATTAAGTACAAATGATTTGAACTTAGCGAAACTAGAAATTTTTCAGATAATACAAAAATATAAGATGAAATCTATAAAAGAATTGAAACAGAAAATATCTTTAAATGATGGGTCAATGGGTTCTAAAGGACACTTAAGTGACGGTGAAAGGCTGGATTTTTAGATGCGCTGCTAAACGCGCTACCGGATAAAATTATCGAAGTTAGAAATTTGTTATATTATACACAAATATGAAATGAGGTTTATAACGGAATGGAACAGAAGAAGACGTCTTTGGAATGTGAATCAATGTGCTTTTAGACGAGTTGCTAGATGTGCTCCGAGGTGAATTTAGTGAAACTAGAAATTTCTATAATTATACAAAAATATAAAAGAAATCCCAAACTTGTGGAAAATTTCTGAAATCTTCAATAAATATCAACTTTATTTCTTCTTCTTCTATCATCTTGTTAAACACTTTGAGGCACAGAAATCCACCCGACGCGGAGACAAGAGTATCACAGCGCGCGATACGGTTTCAACTGTCATAGCGCATGCGTCAAGGGCATGCCTCACGTGCGCTGTTTTTATGTTACTGATGGTAAGTGGTCAACGCTGCCCGTAAAAATAAACTAGTTTACCTGGGACTGACCCAGGTAACTCATTTATGTGCTGCCTATGTTGGGACATTAAGTGTTACGTCTCGGTGCCAGTATTTACACTGCCTGCTTTACCCTTCTCTCCGAAACACAGAAAAGCTGTTTCATGGCAGAAACAAGCAAGATGGTGGTACCCATGCAGCCGGGAGCGCGGCCCAGCGCATCCCTCCTACCGGTGTTGTCTGCACTGTGATACATGCCCTTGATGACCACAAAATTGCATAGTGAACATAGCTAATAAAAAGTAACTTAGGCTATTTTTATTTTAGAAGCTCTTCCACGCGAACGAAGTCACGGGTGCAGCTAGTTATTCATAATTATGCATTAATTGACACATGCGAAGTAAACAACATCAAAGCATACACTACCGAGCGGTGCAGTGCGCTCGGTGCACAGTCGCGGTCGCCATGCCGTAATACGGCGCCGCACCGTAGACATGTGTTCACGCCCTTAGACAACAGCTTATAGTCCGGTATCACTGTTTTAGCACTCCAGGCTATAAGCTGTATATAAAAAGAGTGTCGCCTCTGTGGTCTAGTGGTCCAGCGTTGGCGTTGACCACATGAGGTCCCGGGTTCGATTCCTGGGTCGGGCACATAAGAAAAGTGTTTTTTCAATTTTCTGAGAAACACAAAAGTTGCCCGGGATTAGAAAATGCCCGGTTGGCGATAGGCTTGCCACCTATCACATTTGTGGGACCAAGTATCTTCGGCTAATCGTGGGTGCACTTGTACCTCTGCCTAACCCTTCGGGGATATGGAAGTGAAGATACTTTAAAAAGAAAAGAGTGGGGAGGCTACGAAGCATCGCACAAATAGTACGGGATCCGAATATAAGTTGACCTTCACCCATCTGTTTACCAAATGAAACATTTTTTTTATTAAATTTCATACATAGACAAATACGTCATGCACGTATTGCCTATCAAAATCTATTCATAGCTATCCTTAATTAAAAAAATATTAATTAATTTTTTTTAGGAAGTTTCTTCCACTTGTTTACCGATCAAATGTTATTGATACTAAAAGTTTTAAACATTTATACATATAAAATAGGTCTGTGAGGTATTGCCTACGTGTTTATGTTATATTTACTTACATGTTTACACCTGCTTACCTGGTAGCCATGAACGTAAACACGTAGGCAATACCTCACAGACCTATTCCACATGTTTAAAACTTTTAATAGCAATAACATTTGATCGGCATTCAAGAGGAAGGAACTTGTGAAAAAAAAAATTAATTAAGGATAGCTAGCTATGAACATATTTTGATAGGCAATACATGCAAGACGTATTTGTCTATGTATGAAATTTGATAATAAAAATGTTTCATTCGGTAAACAGATGGGTGAAGGTCAGCTTATATTCGGATCTTAGGCTAAAAGGAAACCGATGTAATGTCCTAGCGTTCGTCGTTGCGATAGCAGTTACCGCCATAGTAGGAAGTGCTCTCTTATTGGATCGATGAATACGCGCAGAGAAACATCCAAGCTCCTCTCCTCCAACTCCATGCTATGACGTTACACCGAGTAATATGAAACACTATAATGTGTTCTATCGCAACCTCACGCAGGCTAAATTCTATAGATGTACGGTTTTTCTACAATAGTAAAGCATTTTTCTTGGGTTGGTTCGGGTTCCTTTGAAGAACGGACCAACTGCTGGTCTGACAGGCAGCGGCGTGCACAGGATTATGATACTGAGTATGCGACGGAGTACTCGGACACAAAAACTTTTTCTTTTATAGATTTTAGCGGCGTGGACATGATTATGACACATTTTATTCATTTACTTACTATTAATTAAAATCATCTAAAACGTACGAACGTTTTATTAAAATATCTATGAATGGCAAGTAAAGCACTGCTTTTCTGCCTACAAGGAGCGCACGCGCCTGCTGACAGGCAGGTCGTAAATAGCGACTGATTGACTAAATGTGTATTCGGCCGGGTATTTGGTACCACTGCTTTACATATTCCTACTTTTAATAGCGTCACTGTTTCGGAGGGTGAGATAGACAGTTGATTTATGCATGTGGCATTGCCATCCCAATACACGGATAGCAACGCAACATTAACATCCTTGGTGTTTATAGGTGATGGTTTCTCTTTTCATCAAGAGAGCCATCTGCTTGTTTGTATCTGTCAAGTGTCAAAGCAGTGTCACCTATTCAAAATTTTAGGTACGTCTGGGACTTAAGAGTAATCTAACAAACATACTTCATATTGTAATAAGTCTAATAGCGGCTAATTTGTGGCTATTTAGAGGCATATATAAATATGACGCAATTTACGGCACTACAAATGATAGCCACGCCATCTAACGCTGATTCTGATAAACATGGAAATAGTTGCTAGGTGGTACGCTAGCTTCATGTACCTATAACATAATTGTTTATTTCGCCAAAGATCTTCAAGAAGACATTACGCGGCGTAAGGAGTAAGTGGAGTCATCACAGAATTTTACAACCTAGTGGTCACGATCGCGAACAAGCATCCTCATCTCCCCCGTCATATCCTCACTACTGAATGTTGTGATTCCTCCAATAAGAGAACAATTTCTCTTTTATAATCTTTCTCCCTCTTCGTCTGTCCTTAGCGTTGTGGAGTAGGTAATCGTGCAGCTTTGTATTTAGCGAGGAGTGGATTTGGGCATACCGTCAATCAGGTGAGAGTCTCTTGGCCTATTACCATCAACGTTTCCAGTATTAATCAGCTGCTTAAGGTTAGGCATGTCTATTTTTAAGACAATATAACTAAAGAACTCAAGGATTATTCCCAAACAAGTGATGACGAGTCTAGTTTTAATATTCTGAGTGCTAAGTGTGAGTTTTTCTTTTCGCATTCGATCGTGAGCGCGTTTCGAGTTTACTAGGAATTTGTATGTGATTTGTACAGCGCCACCTAGTGGTAAACTGGTTTCTCACGTTTACCACTAGGTGGCGCTGGACAAATCACATACAAATTCCTAGTAAACTCAAAACGCGCTCACGATCGAATGCGAAAAGAAAAACTCACACTTAGCACTCAGTTCTCAAAGGATAGACTCGATTACTAACAAGCATATGACTCTTCTAATACCAAAAGAGAAATATTCATCCCTATTCCCTTTGGACGGTCAAAAATGTAAATGTAATGTTTATCGACTATTTTAATTATTTACCTTTCCCTCGTAAAAAAGAATCGGACCGACTGATAGAACTGGAACAGTCACAATGCTGCTACAGCGGCAAGAATATAAAGGTACGGCAATTTGATCAAATCTGGGCAGGACGTAGAAATCTACCACCTAGTAAATTAGATTTTAGCTATCCACCCACACACACTGCGAATTGGACTCACATGCCGCAGGTTTCGTATAAACTTGTATTTTATGCTTTAAATCTTGAACTCTGGGCTTAAAAATCTATGTTAAGTTTTTTTTTACATCTTCTAGCTTAAAATACTTTAATTTAGAAAGAAGTTTCAGTTAGGTATGTAGGGTCAACCGAATTACAGATCTTTTCTATTTCTTATAAGTTAAATGCTCGCGGCCTTCGGAGAGATCCAGATATTTGTTGTACATATGTTTGACTAATGCCTAAGTCAATAAAATTGCAGCAACAACATTTACTAGAAGCTATATAGCATTAGCTTCTATTCTTCCCGACTATAAATGGAATGAATTGTATAATATTTTATAGTAGGTATGTAATGCCTTCAACCAACCTATACGCCTCTTTCGAATCGGACAGATACGTGTATTATTATATTATATTGCTTACAGGTGGGTTGCTATATATTTTTATACTCAAACCTGAATTTGTAAGGGAGTGAATATTCTATAAGGTAGTAGATTAGGTATTCTGTGCCTTTAGGGAAAACTTTAAAAAAATTATATATGCCTAGAATGGATTTCAGTATAAGTTTAACCATAATAGAATTCGTGCAAACATGTTAAAATTGATAATGAGGGTATAAGGATTTGGGTCATGGGATGGGGATATGTGAATGCCTAATTCAGTTTATGATAATTGATAACTCTGTAACTCAGTGAGGCGTGTCATCTCATTAGGTATGCGTCAAGAACACACACATTATAGATTAATCAAATTATCGATATCAATAATTTGTTTAAGTACTACTAATTATAGAGATGTACCACTACCCATGATATCGATAACTTTATACCTATAAACAATTATATCCACCGCGTGTTGGTCCGGACTACTTTGAAGAATATGCCAACTGCCGTTCTGCCGGCAGGTCGTAAAAGGCGACCGATTGGCTATGCGAGTCATTACCGTCGTGGCTACTATGTGGTAGAGTTCTGCATTGTCTCGCCCGGGTCTGTTACCACTGCCTTACCTATTCCTGCTGCAATAGCGTCAGTGCTTGTCACTGTCGTGTTCCGGTTTGTAGGATAAGGTAGCCGGTAAACTTATGCATGTGGCATTAGACCTCGCCACACGATAGCAACGCACATCTTTGGTGTCTATAGACGATGGTTGACTCTTTCCATCAGGAGACTCATTGTTTGCAACTTGATGATATTAAAAAAAATATAAAACATGTATTAACTAGCTGTTGCCCGCGATTTCGTCCACGCGAACTTTGTTTACTGCGCACAGCTCCTCCCCGTAGGTGATAGCGTGATAATATGTAGCCTATATGTAGACACGTCCTTTTAGTAATATTCATGCAAAATTTGAAGTAAATCCATGCAGTACTTTTTGAGTTTACCCCGGACATACATACAGACAAAGATTCTAAAAACTATATTTTTGGCTTCGATATCGATTGTAGATCATGTCCCGAGTATTCTTTTAAAAAAAATATTCAATGTACGATTTTTTTCTACGATTTTATTATATGTAAAAGATTATATAGGTACAAAATGTAGTTGGCATTAATTTAGGTGTATACGCGGCTTAAAGCACATGTAGATTTCCACTATTTCTAAAAGATGCCTTCTATTTCTGAAATTGCCTCTTCGAGTATATAAACCTCTTAATATATCTATGCATTCCCTATCATTGTAGCATTTGTTTTAAAAGAAAAGGAAAATATCTCTAGAACTATTGAACTGAAATTCGAAAATTCTGTCATCAGGCGAATGTAACATCCACCGAACAGGCACTTTTTACCCGCACTACTCCCATGTGGAACGAGCTATCGGCAGAAATTTTTCCGAACGGATACGACTTAGGGACCTTCAAGAAGAGCCTACTTATTCTTAAAAGGCTGGCAACGCAACTACAATTAGTGTAGTTGTATATGGGACGGCGGTAATCACCATCATGTGAGCCTCCTGTCCGTTTGCCCACTCTTCTAAAAAAAAAACAAATGTTACATAATTGCTGAGTAACGTAAGCCACATTTTATCCCAATTTCCAGACGTATTTTCGTCACTTTTAGTATTGATTCCCGAGCTTTCCCCGTGTCGCTTCTAATCACGGATTAAATGGATGCGCCTTTCAAAACAATTTCTTAGTTAGTCAGAGAGAGAGAAATACAGTTAAAATACTTACCAATGAAATAAAATCATTTCAAGCTTAATTTTTAAACCTCGTCATCCCATTCGGTACGATAAAACAGTACAACATGGTTTATTTCTATTTTTTCACAATATAATATATCTTACAAGTGTATGGAATGTTTGACAGTAGTAGGAGCGTTTGCTCATATTCGCGGCGACACTTCTTTCCCAACGGCGTGTCTATTAGTATTCATGTGGTCTGTGCTTCTAATGTTAGTGTTTATTTTGCATACGTTTTAAAGTACAAATATGTCGTCCCACATCATCGACGCCATATCGTGTTATCTAACAATATACTTACAGGGTTACTTTTAAAAGTCCGGCCAAATTGTTAAGAGACTCCATAATCGATAAAATGTTTGATATATGTAATTAAAAAAAAACATTTTTATCCCACACAGAAAAATGTCGAGAGCAGCTCGTGTAGTGTCCTCGCACCCCGAAAACACCGCCCGGCGGCGGTCAATTCACACGACTCGGTGCAACCGATTCACGAATTTAGTGGGATATTCTTAAACGAATATTTTTATATTAGCTTACAATTATTTTATAATAATACTCAAAACGCACTTTCAATTCAATATATAGATCTT
The DNA here is from genome assembly GCA_036924255.1 of Apodemia mormo. NCBI lineage: Eukaryota > Metazoa > Arthropoda > Insecta > Lepidoptera > Riodinidae > Apodemia > Apodemia mormo. Next base: position 34,047,609 of record JAUPFN010000017.1, read on the forward strand.
AATTTTCAAATTTGGTCGGATCTTTAAAGGATATACTGTATATACAAATCTTAACGTCACAAATTTTTTTTGGTATTATGAATTTAGGTCAGTACGACCGTTACTCCAAAATAGGTAAGACGGTGGTACCAGACCCGGACGAGACAATATAGAACTCTACCACCTAGTAGCCACGATAGAAGTGACTCTGTCTAAGAGAACGGCAGATGGCCTATTTTACAAAGGCGGCCCGGACCAACACGGGACAGTGGCATCAGGATTTCGGATCGTAAATAACTCTTGAGCAGTCTCGAGTGGTTTCAGATTGAAAGTGTGTATGTGTGTGTGTATCATGTGTGTATGTGTGTGTGCGAGTGCGTGCGTGGGTGCATGTGCGTCACGGTCGGATAGGATGCTAACAAATCCCTATAGATAATTTTGTTAGAAAATTATATTCCCAAATCGTACTTAATTACAGGTAATAAGATAATTTAAAGTTCGTTTTACGACATTTAAATGAGAACTAAAGCTTCAACCCTTCATAACTCCGACATAAAACAGAGTGTAATATAAGGTACCTACGTTTAATAGGAGTTGCGCTCTTTAAGCCAAACTGTGGGATAATATAAGGTTATATGTTAAATAAGGAGTTACGCACTTTACGTCTGTCTTCGGGTTAATTTAAAACATTAACTTGCGTTTTATTGCGAAAGCCATTACATAGATCATAAAATAAAAGGGACATGATTAAACTTCAGGGAGCTGCGTCTTTGGCCAGGAAAATAGCGACTCCGTTATCAGAACATGAAGATAAGTGATAAGTTCATAAAACAGAGAAAAAAGATAATTCCGCTGAGTTTCTTCCGCCTGATCTTCTGTGTGTGGCCGCGTACCGATCTGGTAGTAATTTTAACATGTTTATATATGTTTTTTTTCTTTCAAAAAATTAGGAGATCGCGACTCTTTCTCTCTGACATCGGCTATTAAGCTATTATGATTGATTTATATTTTATAATCTGTACTCTATGTAGTTCTGTAGCTCTGTGCTGATCAAGGAACTTATATACGATATCTGGAATTGTTACGAAGCAATATTTGAAAAATAAAAATGTACTTTATTTCGTTATCCATAAAGTTGACATTTATTTCTTACTTAACAGAGGGGAAAAACGTTCTGAGCAAGACAACGACAAGAGTGGATGTTGTCCCTTTCTTGCAATTGCCAGTGTTTAAATAAAACTACTGATGGTAGATTTTTATATATTCGGTAATCGTTAAATCTCTTTTATTCATACACGTCGATAAATACATTAGCATAACATGTATTGTAATTAACATAGTGAGTTCTAAAATGTGCTTATTTTAATTATTATGTAGGTAATTACTTATGCAATGCAAAGCTGTTTCTTAAATTAGTAGAATTACTTAGTAGTAATTTGCAAACGACGCACGGCCGCACTTATATATGGCGATTGGCGCTTTATTTAGCAGAAAGAGACACACTCCACCCATGTCGTGGTACTCTTCGGAACGATTTTGAAGTGTGTGTGAACATTCCGGGTAGAATGTAACTTCCTTGGTGTTGATCTATAAATAATGACAGCTCATTGACGTGTATAGTGGTAATATTATACACGTCAATGTGACGGCTACAATAAAAAACCTTAAATTCAAATATTGTTTTCTTACAAAAGTATTTGTATTTTATAAAGTATTTATAAAATACCTATTTTGTATCTAATATTTCAAATACTTTTCTCGAAAGTATTTTGTATTCCAAATACTTTTTACAGGGTATTTTGTACACCATTGACGTTAAATATGCTATAAAAGGAGTGTAAGCAAAAGGAGCAGCTGCTAAGATGGATTGTACCTTTATGATAGTAGGCCTTGTAAAAAATATAAAAAGTGGCATAACACACCGAAATTAAAAGTCAAGTTAAGGATATATTTTGGAAATGCTTCTTCTTAACGTTTGTTATTCGAGACACTGACCGCATCCGCTGAGAATCACCAATAAGGTATGCATTGGTGTACAACAAACAATTTACACGTTCTAAAAAGTTAAAAAATTAAAGAACTTATGTTTCCAAATGCCTGTGGTATCTATGTATTCTGACGGAAAATAAAACTATCTCCTTAAATGAACTAACACACTTTTATAATGTCACGTAATACGTTTTGTTTCTTAAATTACCAAAAATTATTTACATTTTTCAGCTTTTGAAAAGTTAAGGAGCACGTGGTACCTCACATTTTTCCTTAAGTAAACACCTTTTAGTGGGTTTACCCCTCTAAAAGGTGTTTAAAAAAATATTTACATTTTTCAGCTTGTGAAAAGCTAAGGAGCACGTGGTACCTCACATTTTCCTTAAGTAAACACCTTTTAGAGGGTTAAATGTTCAAAATTTCACAATATCGTCGTATACGAGGAAACATTTGTGATGCATCACTCATTAACTTGACAAATGCGTCAACGATTTTTTGTCTTTTCACTTCTGTAGGTAACTCCGTAGCAAATACTTGGTCTTTAATATAACTCTACAAAAAGAAGTCTAATGGAGTCAAATCTGGAGATCGTGGGGGCCACAAGTGAGGAGCGTTAGGACCAACTATATTATTTGTATACCAAATTAGAATCGAAGGTGTATGGTAAGATCATTGAAAGGAGAATGCAAGGGAAGTCCGTGGGAATGTTGTGGGAGGTACAAGGGGGTTTCAGATCTGGAAAAGGATGGATCAAGTTTTCTCACTTCGTAACATCGTAGAGAAGCACCTGTCTGTCGGCCAGAAGGTCTTCTGCGATTTTGTGGATTTGGAGAAAGCGTTTGATAGAATTGTGCGAAAGAAGCTTTGGGACATTTTACCCAGTTATGGGATAGATAGGCGTCTGCTGCATGCTTTGCAATCCATGTACTGGAATTGCAAAGCATGTGTGCGGGTGGACGGCAACATATCGCCCTGGTTCGATGTCAATATCGGCGTCAAGCAGGGTTATGTGTTGTCAGCTCGTCTGTTTATTCTATATCTGGATAAGTGTCTCCAAAGATTGAGGTCATTGAATGTGGGAATGCGCATGAGTGATCTAGTGGTGAACTGCCTGCTTTATGCAGATGACGCTGTACTTCTAGGCTTAACTCCATCTGAGCTGCAATCACTGGTCACAGTTATGAATGAGGATTGTAAGAGTATGGACTTACATTTGAATGCGAAGAAAACTGAAGTTTTATTATTTGAAAGAGAAGCAACCAGAACGGATGTAAGAGTTGTGGTCAATGATGTAGTACTGGATCAATTGGATGAGTTTGTATATCTTGGATGTGCTTTTACCAGGGATGGAAAGTACACCGCTGATGTTAAAAGAAGAGTGTGTGCAGGGAACAGAGTGAATGGAGCGTTAGGAAGATTACTTAATAGCACATTTTTAAGTCAGGGTGCTCGTCTAGCCCTGCATAATCATGTGCTTATCCCAACGCTATTGTATGGAAGTGAGAGTTGGGTATGTCAGAAAGGGCATGAAAGTAGAATTAACGCGGTCGAGATGAGGTCGCTAAGAAAAATATGTGGTGTGACACTCGCGAACCGGGTTCGTAATGTCGAAGTGAGAGAGAGGTTAGGTTTGAAAGAAAGTGTCGGTGTAAAGATGAGAAAGGACATGCTCCGTTGGTTCGGACATGTAGAAAGAATGGTAGGTGAAAGGTTAACAAAACAGATATACAATGCGAATGTGGAAGGATGTAGGTACCGGGGAAGACCAAGACTGACATACCACGATCAGATTGATCGAGTATTGTCCGAAGGTGGTGTCAAGAGTCTTCGCAACCGGCGTGTGTGTATGAAGAGAGTGATGAATGTGGAGGAAGCGAGACAAGCCTGCAATGATCGTGATGTATGGCACTCGGTTCTCTCTGCCTACCCCGTAAGGGATCTGGCGTGAAGATATGTATGTATGTATACCAAATTCCTGGTCGAACAACTATTCGACTGCTATGCGCTGGGGCGCCATCCTGTTGAAAGTATATCCGCCGGAGTACACCTAAAGATAGTTCGTCCAAGAATTATTAAGCTGTTATAAAAATATCTGTAGGTTCCCCTATTAGCCGGTTAGGTAAAAAATAAGGGTCCACTAAACGATCACCAAGCATACCTGCATACACGTTGATGGACCGGCGATGTTGATGAGCAGTTTGCCCAAACGCATGCGAGTTGTCTGTAACCCATAAGTGCGTATCTCGATGATTGAACATTCAATTTCTCTGGAATATACTTTCATCACTCCATAATACGTCGCTAATGAAGGTAGCATACACATTTAATTTGTCGAGGAGTCTATGACTATTGGATTGGACTTTCAAAGTCTTACACAAAGTCTTGCAAAGACTGCTGTAGGTCTTTGACAGTGCAGTACTAAAATGGATGGCGCAAATATTTTTTAATCACACTACAGACTGTGCTATGAGTATCTCCAACCACCTTCCAGCTGACTTGGTAGATATCTGATATTACGACACGTATGTTTTGGTCGCGTTCGCCGCCGGCATCCGAATTGCGAGGGGAAAAGCATCCATGATCTCGTAATCTTTATATTACTCTCATAATTACACTGCCGTTACTAGGTTTCTATTGATCGTTGCGATGACCAAAATAGTTCAAATACATACGTAACGATTCACTTTGATTACCCATAGCCATGACATTAATACTATATCAGTATACTGTAGGTACATTACTGTACTGAAAAATGGCACGATGAAAACACACTAACACTAAAAATACTAAAACACTAACAAAACTTATAAACAAATACTAAAATAACAGAAAAAAATACCGATTTTATCTATGCGTTATATACATGTAAAATATGCGATAACGAGGTTTCGACAAAATATTGAAAAGTGAAGAAAGAAAGTATCTTCACGCCCGTATCCCCGAAGGGGTAGGCAGAGGTACAACAACCAGTGCACCCACGATTAGCCGAAGATACTTGGTCCCACACATGTGATAGGTGGCAAGCCTATCGCCAACCGGACATTTTCCAATCCCGGGCAACTTTGTGTTTATTAGAAAACTGAAAAAAAAAAACACTTTTTTTAAGTGCCCAACCCGGGATCGAACCCGGGACCTCATGTGGTCAACGCCAACGCTGGACTACTAGACCACAGAGGCGACAACAAAATATTGAAAATTGAAAATAGATATTTTGTAAAATTTAAAGCTTGGTACACACTATCATAATTATCAGAACTTAAATTTTTGTAATCGTTATATTTGATATTTATTTGAAGAATAACATAAAATCGTACAAGTAATAACTAGTGACTGCTCAAAGTATTAATTCGAAAATGCCTATTTGTCTGTTCTCTAAATAGAAAAAAATAAATAAATACCATTGCTTAATTATGTTTTAAAGGACACATCACTAGCATTGATGACCACAGCTTTAAACTACACGCGTAATCTTATTCGGGTACCTGTGATAGTAGTGTGAATAAAAAATATTTGGCTAAACATGTTATGACCAAATTCGTTATGTTTTTACATCATGTTATTATATTAAAAAAAACATAATGAATCCAGTTTTTTCATAATTAAATAATTTTTTTATTACAATATATTATGTCATAATACTCATAAGTAAATATATGTTAGTAATGCTATTCATTCAACTCATATAAATAAAACTTTGTGGAATTACAATTATGATACATCAACTAAAAAAAAGAATACAAAATCCATACTAATATTATAAAAGCGAAAACAACTTTGTCTGTCTGTCGCTTCTTCACGCCTAAACCACTGAACCGATTTAGATGAAATTTGGTAGAAAGATAGTTTGAGACTCAAGAAAGGACATAGGATAGTTTTTATCCAAGAAATCCCACAGGAACGGGAACGATGCAGGCAAAATCCTGGGACTTTTACTTTTAGAAAATTTTCCACGCGGACGAAGTCGCAAGCACCGCTAGTTTAATCTAAAATCGACAATAATCTAAACAAAATTAAAGTGCCGTAAGTACTTGTTAATCCATAAAATTCCTTTTTTCTTTTAGTATAAGATACTTTCTACAAATCCATATATTTTTTGAACTAATCCTTTATATGGTACTATGCGTTCCAACTAAGAATAGGATCGCGCTTGTTATCAACTTCATACCACAAGTGTGAAATTAGTAATGTCAGCAAAAAAATATCTGTTCAAAAAATATTGCTGATTTATTGAATAACAAATAACGTTTTAATAATATTATTTTAATCAATAAAAAATTAGTAAAAGACATTTGTTTAGCTCTTCATCTATAAATTATATAAAAAGTCGTTATTTACGCAACTTATAAGCAAAAACGACTGGGTCAATTTTGTTGCGATTTTTGTGGGTTTGGCTTGTCTTTATCCAGAATAGGCTAAAAAATATTAAAATATAATATTCATCGATAAAAAAATAGCAAAATATATCAGTCTAGCCGTTCATCTAAATATATATATATATATATATATATATATATATATATATATATATATATATACATATAAAAGTCGTGTTAGTTATTTTACACCTTATTTTAATACACGGTAACATGATCTGACTGGAATCTAAAAAAAATAATATTAATTAGAATAAAAATATATTTTTTAAAGTATTTCTTTGTTAGAATTTTTTTGCACACCTTACTCATCACTTATGAAGTTTTTGCAAAATTCGGATCAATATGTCATCCTGACAGTCCTATTCTCAGTTAGAACGCATAGTAAATATATTATGAATAATACATTCGTCAGTTTCGTGGCCATTTAATAAAACATTAGCTGACAACATAGTGAAAGGAGCATCCAAGAGCTAGGTCATTAAATTACTTTATAGATATTGTGCTTATTTTGAGCCTTGTTAATTTATTCATTACTCCATCCACGGTGTTAACAGGGATGTAATATGTCAATCACAGTAAGCCTCGTAATACCCCTAAATTGATTGAATCCGCGGGGATTAAGCGATCTACAATGTGTCACGTTGTTCAGTTTATAGCCAATAAATATACCTTGCCCGGCTATAGGTTCTATTACAAAAGAAAATGCATTTTTTAAAGATTTTTAGTGAAACTTCTTTAGCTGTTAGGTAAAACTTATTATAATATTAAATAATTTCTAGCCGATAAAATTAAATCGGTTAGCGAAATGACCCTACTGCCGTTTTTTGTCGCATTCGATTATTGATTACTTTTAGCCAGCGTAGTCAGGGTCGCTAACCACTCGACTAATGTGACGGTCATTCAAAGCACGGGAGGTATTAAAAATATACTATCCGCCCGACTCTGAACTGCTTCTAAGATTTTGTATTTTCGAGAAAAACCTCGAAAAAACTTCAATCACAATTTTGTCCGAGCCGGTGATGAGCCGGCCATCCCGGAAACTTCCCGCTAAATTGAGGTATTTTAAGCCCTAAGGAACAAAAATCTATGCTCATAGATTATTTCAGAGTTCAAAAATCTGAATTTTGTTAAACATTACAGTAATTTGATTTTTGAAAAGCTTTATATTATGGAAATGATGACCGATTTTGATCTTTCGACTGGCATTCAACACAATTTTTGAGCTGTAAAATATTTTTTGGCTACATAATCTAGATGTTGAAAATTGTCGAAGTAATATAAAAAAAAAAATCGTCATTGACAAATCTCTTTTTTATTAAGTTTGACAAATCTCTTTTTGATTAAGTCGATCGATTTTGATCCAATTTACGGTATTTGAGTTTTGAACAGTTTTTTAGAGAGAAAAGCTGATTAGACTTTTTTATATACCGGTATATTAGCTCAAAAGTTATTTTAAATATATTAAGTTTTGTGTCAGTTACAAAATATTAATCTTTGAAGAGCTGTAACTTTACTAGGGAAGCGCGTTCCATCTTAGGCCGCATCTTAGATTACCATCAGGCGAGATCGTGGCCAAGCGCTTCCCTATCGATAATAATTAAAAAAAAAACTTTTGAAAACTTTTTGCAATGGCATTAGAAAACTTAATATTCGAAAATCTAGGCAAAATCGGTAACTTCCTTATCTACATACATTAATATGTATTATATACATTAACATGAAGTTAAAAAACTTGATTGCAGAAATTCTTTGATAAAAGCTAGCATTGTAAGGATTTTTTGAAGTTTCTAAGAAGCGTCAACTTAACACTTAATTTATCAAAAAATCTATCTATACATATAATAAAACTGTAAGAGATCGAATTCTGTACATTGAAGATATTTTAAAAAAAATTTTTGGAAGATACTCTTTAATCGACACTTAAGCGAAAAATGTATTTTTTTTTAATTTTTGTCTGTCTGTCTGTCTGTATCAAGGCCGCGTATCACGCCGAATCTACTGAACGGATTCAAATGAAATTTAGCATGGTTAAAATTCATATTCCGAAGAAGGTTATAGGATACTTTTTATCCCAAAATTCAATACGATTCCCGTGGAATAGGGGATGAAAATAAAAACGTATATTTAGCTTTAATTCATTAACCTGCATTCCGAAATCATTTATTATTTTTTTGTTCAAAAGTAAGTACTATAAAGATTATCCCTTAAAAATTTCAAAGTCATCAGTTTTATAATTTAGAAGTTACAGACATCACAAGTTTCAACGGTTTCCGGGTGGCAAGTCCAGTTGAACGTGACACCCGGATTGTATACAAAACCTTTGCATGCACGGCTCATTATAAGTTAACGTAATCATTTCATAGTGTTTTTATAATGGATATAACCCGAGATATCAGTTTAGAATATATACTGTTTTATTAAAAAAAAAATGAGTAAAATATGTGTAAAATGCAAACCTAAACATTTTATTTATTTATATAAGAATAATTATTATAATATATTTGAAAATAAAACAGGTCATTTTTCATTTTTTTGCCAATATCTCAGAAAATATGCATCTAATCGACATTAAGTATACTAATAGAATTTGTTCTTTATAAAATTTTACGTAAGGATAGGCTATTGGGAAAATACACTATTTTGTTTTTACATTGCATAACGTAAAAAGGGGTAAAAAAATTATCTAACCGTCCATACCCGGAATACGTAGGCAGAGGAACAAGAAGTGTACCCACGATTAGCCGTATACATCATCTCACACAATGTGATAGGTGGCAAGCCTATTGCCAACCGGGCCCTTTCCAATGGGCCCGGGCAACGTTGTTTTATCAGAAAAGTTAAAAACACGTTTTATTTTGCCCGACCCGGGAATCGAACCCGGGACCTCATATGGTCAATGATGACACCGGACCACTAAACAACACGGTGAATATTTCAAAATTCTTTGAAAATGAATGAAACTTCTGCGAAGTGTAGATGTTGGAGTGCTTAAACTACTTAGTCTACTCAGACTCCAAAATACTTTTTAAAAATTATTAAGTAGAATATACGAACATGTACTTATAACTTCAGTCCTGGATAAGATTAACATCTTACAGAAAAAACTTTAGACAAAGATAACTTCATCAAAACAAATTCAATAAAAAGTTACTTAACTTTCCTTTATTTGTGAGAATCGAAAATCAAAAATGTGAGAAAAAATACGTGACTTTGTTGTTTTTTATTGAAGTATCATCACTCCCGGTTCCCTTGCGGAGTCGGCAGAGTAAACCGAATGTCTATAGACTTTCCGTTTCAGCGCGATTCACCGGTTTGTCGGTTGGTGATATAAATGGTAATCCTCATCGCCGCATATACCGACACTTTAACGATTATCGAATATTTTTAGCGATAACTGGGACCGAAAGTTTTACGTGCTCATCCGAGGCACGGGAGTGGTAATATACCACTCCGCCAGTCTCCGAGTTGCTACTGAGATTTTAGATTTTCGAGAAAATCCTTGAAAATATCTCAATACCACGTTTGCCCGATCCGGGGATCGAACCCGGGACCACATGATCTGAGCCGAATAGGCTATCCCAAGACCACGAGGCAGAGTAGTTTGTTATTAATAAAAAAAACCCTTGACTGCTTATCTTGCTTATTTGAAAATGATACAAATTTACATTAAATCTTATTTTTATTATTTATTTTACACTTTATTGTACACAAAATACATCTTTTGAATAATTAATATAAAACATGTACAAAGGGCGTGCTTATCTCTGAAAGAGATGTCTACCAGCAGACCCGATCTTTTAGAGATTTAAAAATAATAATAAATTTAAGAAAAGTGCAACAAGATTTTTTTACTGCAAATCGTTTTCAATGAACAAAGATAAGCTTCTTAGTCAAAAGCTATTTTGTTTTTTATTAATAACAAACCACAAAGCCAAGTGTTAATTAATTTATTATATACTTCCCGCTACAAAAAGTGCCTTAAATAAAAATGATTCAAAAAAATAAAACTGAATAAATAACATTTCATCTTTCTAACTAGGTATATATTTTTAACTTCCCGCTACGTGTCTAGACAAGGAAGTTACTGATTTTACCCCGATTTACGAAAATCGAGTGTTCACCAGATCTCCACGTTTTGAGGTCCTACGAACCATTTTCGACTACTTTCATGATGACGTGTGTGTGTGTGCGTATGCGTGTACGTGTACGTGTACGTGTACGTGTCCGTGTACGTGTACGTGTACGTGTATGTGTCCGTGTACGTGTACGTGTACGTGTACGTGTACATGTACGTGTACGTGTACGTGTACGTGTACGTGTACGTGTACGTGTACGAGTACGTGTACGTGTACGAGTACGTGTACGTGTACGTGTACGAGTACGTGTACGTGTACGTGTACGTGTACCTGTACGTGTACGTGAACGAGTACACGTGTAATTATTAGAAACGTTGCTAATATCATCTCCAATATATTGTCATGGTTGATAAATGAATCATTTTTGCAAAGAGTATTTCCAGATAGATTAAAAATACCTGTAGTAAAACCAATGTTTAAAAAAGGCAATCGAGATGATGTTAACAACTATAGACCAATTACTTTGGTCCCAGTAATTTCAAAAATATTTGAAAAAGCCATGCATAAACGATTAGTAAATTTCATAAACAAAAATGATATAATACATAAAGAACAATATGGTTTTCAAAAAAACAAATCCACTAGGTACATTGGCAGCTTTCTCACTCATGAAAACAATTGCAGAGAATATTAACAAGAAAAATGATGTTGATGCTATTTTTTTTGATATGAGTAAAGCTTTTGATTGTATTAATCATAATAAATTGATCAGTAAATGTGAAAAGTATGGTATCAGAGGAGTTGCTCTTAAGTGGATTGAGAGTTATCTGACTAACCGCCAACAATATGTCGAAATAACACGACTTAATACCAGACAAGAATTAGTAACATATAAATCTGATACTCTTCGCAGTCAAAGTGGAGTCCCACATGGTAGTGTAATGGGTCCATTATTATTTCTCTTTGGTACAAACGATTTACCCAATATACTACATCATAAACATCATAAATGTATTCAATTCGCGGATGATATATCACTTGTAGTTGGTTGCAATCAAAATAATAAAAATATCCAAATAGAAGTTAATGAATCTATTAAAGCAGTATTTCAGTGGCTTACTGCAAACAATTTGAATGTAAATATAACTAAAACTAAGATGATACAATTTCTACATTATAAATACATTTCCTAAAATTCTTAAAGTTGAATATGATGGACATTATATTTCCAAAACGCTTGAAACTAAATTCCTTGGTATTTATATTGATCGACATTGTAATTGGAAATCTCATACAAATAATCTATGCAACCAACTAAGTAAAATGTTTACGCACTACGTAAAATAAGACAAACCATCGGGAAAGATGCTGCTCTTACTGCCTATTATGCATATGTTACCTCTCTACTAAGATATGGGCTGATACTATGGATGAACTCACCCAACTGTAACAGTGTATTTTTAACCCAAAAAAATGGATAAGAGCTATATTTAACGTGAGCCCGTTAGATAGCTGTAAGCCCTTATTTAAAAATAATAATATTCTTACATTAACAGGTATATACATATTAGAAGTTGCTCGTTTTGTTAATAAGTATAATGAGCTGTTTGATGTGGCAAAGAATAAATCTAGGCTTGGGTATAGAGATCCTACGAGGCTGATGATGCCAAGCTGTAAAACTCAAATATTTGAAAAAAGTTGTTATGTAACTATATAAGAGTTTATAATAATATACTTAAGGAGATAAGAGAGCTACCAGGTAACCTACAATATAATAAATTAAAAAAATGGCTTCTGCAACATACATTTTACTCACTACAAGAATTCTTTGATTTAAAAAAAATTTAACTTATTATCAAACATATGACCTATATAATAATTACAGTGTTAATTGTAAATGGTTTTTAATTTTGTATTCATTAAAAAATATTAATTATATGATTCTTGTTATATGACATTTAAAATTATTTATTGACATTTTAGTATTATTCACATGACGTTCATTTTATGACTTTTTGGTATATGCATCTATTATTTATATTAAATTCTCAATAAACAATAAAAAAAAATTAAATATAATTATATTAGTTATGTACTCTTGCATCAATTTTATAATTGTAGACATTAATAACTGTTTAATTTCAATTTGATATATAAATGACGTTGTTTTTTAAAATTTATTATTACTCTGTAAATTCGAGAGGAAAAATTGGTTGGAGGTGGTAATGGCTTGATAGAACTATAAAAAAAAACAATAATAAAATTAAATAAAAATGTTCAGACTAGTAGCAAATGTTTTAATTGGACTTGGTATTACTCTAGTGGCTATCCAACATCATATACCTAGTATTTCTTCGATTTTAGTGAGGGTGACACATTGTAACATTTGCACGCCACAAAAAGTAGTGTATGTGTATGTGTATGTGTGTATGTGTATGTGTATGTGTATGTGTGTGTGTGTATGTGTATGTGTATGTGTATGTGTGTGTATGTGTATGTGTATGTGTATGTGTATGTGTATGTGTGTGTATGTGTGTATGTAAACATCTCATAACTTTGAACGGCTTGACCCATCGAAACGCGGTTAATAGGATTCGATTGGATTCCACTCAACTTAGACTTCAGTCAAGGAGATTTTGAGAAATTTTGAAAAAACCTCATGTAAGTTTTTGGCGAAATAGTATTTTTTTAAAACAATTTAATCAGCTTTACATCCAACTGCGACCAATGCATAAATTGCATCAAAATTTATTTATCCGTTCGGGAGTTTATAGTTGACGAAAAATTTTGCAAAAGTATTTTTTCGGCATAATTTCGAAATTTTTTAACTAATCATTTTTAATCTTCTGCAATATTTTAGTACTTACTAAAAAACTACATTGAATGCCGTTTCAAAAATCAAATTCGAATCAAATTCTCAAGTTACAGCTTTTCAAACAATAAAATTACGTTGTTTACAGTAAACTATCGAGTCACTACCTTCGTGGCTACTAGGTGGTAGAGTTCTGCATTGCCTCGCCCGGGTCAGGTACCACCGCCTTGCCTATTCCTGCCGCAATAGCGTCAGTGCTTGTCGCTGTCGTGTTCCGGTTTGGAGGGTAAGGTAGCCGGTAAACTTATGCATGTGGCATTAGACCTCGCCACAAGATAGTAACGCACCATTAACATCTTTGGTGTCTATAGGCGATGGTTGACTCTTTCCATCAGGAGACCCATCTGCTTGTTTGCTATCTTATGATATAAAAAAAAAAAAAAAAAACTTACTACATATTGTTTAAATAACTTTCAGGTTTATATACCGATTGATATAAAAATCGAATTAGACTTTCGATTTTTATATCAATCGGTCGGTATATAGTAAACTTACTACATATTGTTTAAATAACTTTCAGGTTTATATACCGATTAATATAAAAATCGAATTAGACTTTCGATTTTTATATCAATCGGTCGGTATATAGTAAACTTACTACATATTGTTTAAATAACTTTCAGGTTTATATACCGATTGATATAAAAATCGAATTAGAGTTTCCCTCTAAAAAACTGCGCCAAATACTGGAAATTGGATCAAAATCGTTTGATTTATTTGGCATTTGACAATGACGAAAATTAAAAAAAAAAGTTTTTTTTTACATTTATCAGAGAGAGAGAGAAATATTGTGGTCAATTACTAATAATTACTCTGCAAGGATGGTCAAACGCGAACGAAGTCGCGGGTACAGCTAGTTATAAATATGTTCACTTTAGGTACAATGCTTGCTTTACAAACATGGCTAACTGAAAATCACTTTTTCAAAAGTTGGTTGATGAAAAAGAATCCAAATACCATGATTTTCTGCTAGTATTACAAATCCACAACTTTGTAGAGCACACAGAACCTTTGACGAACTGCAGTTTCCTGCACTACAATCGCTCTAAATGGCCTCCGGATGCATTCCGCCCTGCTTCCTGTAGCACTCTCTCTACTCCCTTTGACTATGATATACTATGATTTATATACTTAGTATTAAGTAATGAGTACAAAATACCCCGTAAAAAGTTTTTGGAATACAAAATACAAAATACTTTTAAATTAGGTATTTCACATATCAAATACAAAATACTTTCGAGAAAGGTATTTGAAATACTAGATACAAAATAGGTATTTTATAAATACTTTATAAAATACAAATACTTTTGTAAGAAAACAACATTTGAATTTAAGGTTTTTTTTATTATAGCTTTCATTATACATAGATCAGCAGATCAATTATTGTAATTTTAAGTTAGATTTAAGTAAAACCAGCTCTTCGAACATCTTATCCGTCATTTTCCTTCGATGTGGCCTCATGATCATAACCCCAAAATAAAAGACTCGCCCCACAGGGGCAGAGCTCGGCAAATAGAGTACAGACTATAAAAAATAAATCCATTATAATAACTTAATATCCGGTGTCACAGAGAAAGAGTCGCCATCTACCTATTTTTTTCTCACATTAATAACGGCACGTTCAGTTCTACGCATATCTATACATATAATAAAATCGTAGGAAAGTCAAAACTGTACATTAAATATTTTTAAAAGAATACTTGGGGCGCGATCTACAATCGATATCAAAGCCAAAAATATAGTTTTTAGATTTTTTGTCTGTTTGTCTGTTTATCTGTTTGTCTGTATGTATGTCCGGGGTAAACTCAAAAAGTACTGCATGGATTTACTTCAAATTTTGCATAAATATTACTAACAGGTCAACATATAGGCTACATATTATCACGCTATCACCTACGGGGGAGGTGCTGTGCGGAGTAAACGAAGTCCGCGCGGACGAAGTCGCTGGCAACAGCTAGTATTTTATAAGTGACACCAAATAATATATTTTTTATCAGAAAAACTATTTATTAAATACTAAGGTACTAAATATAAGATACAAAATCCATTCTAAAAAGTATTTTAGATACAAGATGAAAATATTACGTATTTTGTATCTGTATTTCAAATGCTTGTGTCTTAGATAAGTCACATACCTGAGTATAACGATATAATATTATATATCGTTGTTTATTACATGAATGCTATTCACCCTTTCTAATTAACTTTAAAAATCGGAAATAAAAAAAAAGATAAGTGAATACCGAAACAATTTTTTACGAAAATTGCCTGGACTGAGGAGTGTGAAATTTGGCACAGTTAAAGTTTATACATATGGAGAAGTGTAGAAGTTTTATATAATATGCATTAGAAATAAATTGAATTTAAAACGAAATAGTGCTCACATACACATAAGTGTGTACTATTATGTTAAGGTTAAGGCGAGGCACCGGAGACAAACGGAAAAAAACTGGTTTGCTTAATCACATCTTTATGTATTGATTGTTAAATAACGGGTTTACAAAAATTAACGATATACTTGCAGATATTATCTAAGGAATGTACTAACTTATTACAAGATAGAATTTGGGGGCACGGTAGTGCCCCCGCCAAGTCGAGCAAAAAAAGCGGCACGGCCGTTACCATCCTTTTCTCGAAGCAATTCAGGGCGTTTTCGACCCCCTATAACTTCGTTGTGGATAAAACAAGAAGCTTGAATTTTCAGTTACTAATTAGGTAAATACAGTATATTTAAAATTTCATTTAATTTGAACTAGTAGTTTAAGAATTGTAACTTGTCAAACTTTCTCAATTTTGTCACTGACTGACTGACCGATCATCAAAAGTCTAAGGCACTTCTAGCAGACATAGAATCTTCAAATTTAAAATATAATAAGTGTTTAGTGTCTAAATCAAGGGAAAACCTAAAAATTTCAAAATTTCTGGCCAGTTTTCTACATACACCAACAGCACGAATAACTTTGTAATCCCATATAAATGTATAGGATTATACAAAGTTATTTGCAGTTAATGAATCATTGTACTCGTATAATGGAATAATAGTTGTAGATAGGTACCTAGATATATGTGTGTGTTTAGCCCACGAAACTGTGCAACATTCCTCTAGGAAAATATGACGAAAAAAAAGGTGCAAATAAATAGACTAAATAACTCGAAATTACCAATTACCATGAAAGAAAGAACACTAATAATCAAATCCGCTATACTATTAATAAATTGATGATTAATTTAAAAAACCTTTGAGTGCCAATTGACGAGTACAAAGAACAATGTTACTCCAAGGAGGATGAGTGTGGTCCGAAATATTGCTCGCGCTAGGGATGCAAGCGAGGTACGCAAAAGGTGAATACCCTCCAGGTACACTTATCTTATGGCCCCAGTACACATAGGTTTGTAATAGCCCTTGCTTTGCAATGCACCACTGTAGGCCACGATTACTTGTGTTCACACAATGGCCCATGGCTCATTGCTGTCGTGCGAAATACTCATGATGGACGTGGAAGTAGTTACGGCCGTGACAATTTATTTATAATATACTGCTTACAAGTATTACAGAAGTGTGTACCGCCACAAAGTCATAAATAAAATGACGCTTAGGGGGTGGTGGATGCTAACCATTTACCGTAAAAGGACAAGGGTACGTAGATTTTTTAATATTTCTTAGATGTATTTCTAGTTTTTTCAGGCTTATTTTAAATACGTACGGAATGTTAACGTATATGACTAAGTATCTTCACGCCCATATCCCGGAACAGGTATGCAGAAGTCCAGCAATTGCACCCACGATTAGCCGAAGATACTTGGTAATGCGCTGATGGATATAGGTTCCGCAGTGTTAACATCCGGTCAATCATACGTGGCACTTTCCAGAGTTACAAGTCTGGGCGGTTTACATCTAATTAATGTTGACTTTGGAAGTGTTAAAGCTCAGGAATCCTCAATTTGTGAATACAACAGATTAAGAAGTATTTATCGTCCAGACTTGTAAAAAATTGTAACATCAAAGCCTCCGAGAAAAACACATCGAGACAGGGAGTGGATTTTGAGAAAAACTGTAGCTGAAGCTCAAGAAGTAATACCGGAAAAGAAAAAGAGGAAGACTACCTACAAAAATAAGAAAAAAACATAATACAGGGGCTTTAAGAAAAATCGTTATTGGTATTCTAGAAGTAAAAGGTACCAAAAAGGAAAAAAGTAAGACTCTACAAAAATAAGTAAGATATCATCAAAACATCCTGTAAAAAAACCAAGTCTCGCAGCTCAGTGTTTCTACCGTAAAAAGTTGTAAGATCCATGTAATACCAAGTCGGTTAATTTATTTAGTCCCTACTTAAGGGACCTTCTGTCTTAAGTTATTACGTAAGTTGTTATCATATCAATGTTAAAAATCTTTTACTTTTTAAATAAATAGATTGACTTGGCCATCGCATGATTAGATGGTTTAGTATGTATCACACAGCACTACGGGCCAGCAACCTGGTTTCTAGCAAAAGTCCTTCCGAATGGATGTGAGATGATCTTTAAGAAGTTAATGGAGGATGGTTAATGGGTCACTAGATCCCGTCTCCACTTCTCGGTTTATTGACAAATTTAAGCCATGTTGTCATCCGATGGGCCACTTGGAAAAGTTATACATTCGTTTTGGAGACGAGTTTCAATCGCGTGGAGCGCAATAGACTAAACAATCTAATATAATTATGTATAAATTGTAAGATACGGTGTGTTTCCATGCGATGGCCAACTCGATCTATTTATTTAAAAAGTAAAAGATTTTTAACATTGATATGATAACAACTTACGTAATAACTTAAGACAGAAGGTCCCTTAAGTAGGGACTAAATAAATTAACCGACTTGGTATTACATGGATCTTACAACTTTTTACGTTAGAAACGCTGAGCTGCGAGACTTGGTTTTTTACAGGATGTTTTGATGATATGTACTTTACTCGATCGTATAAAATTCCAAAAACAGTCTAAATAAATATTTAAAACAAATAATTTGTTCATATTTTTAATTTTCCACATTTTTATATGGTGATATTTTAGTTTTAAATACGATAAAGTACTAAATTTTGATTTTTAGCTGAAGACCTATATTTATTTATCCGAAAAGTAAGCCGTTTCCCAGAGGTTTCAGAACATACCGCGCCGCCCACATTCTATATTTAGTATTGGCGCGCTTCAAAATACCTCGCCTTAAAGTCGGTTATTAAACTTAGAAAAGATTTTCATATAGTGTATGATCAAACTAAGCTATAGTGAGTGCAGTAGATCAAATGAACAACTATGTCTATGGCCCCGATTACACTTTGATTAGTGCAAGTGCGAGCGTTTAAGGCAGTTGATTAGTATTAAGCAAAAAATACGTGAAGACAACCGTTGATCAGTGCGAATGATTAGTAATCAGCGTAGTAAAAGTGAATAGACGCTGATTACTAAACACTCGCACTGATCAAATTGAGCGTAAAAAAAGTGAACAGACGTCAGCCGCAGCCGTATCAGACGCTGATTACTAATGTCTGTCTACACTATTTTTTTGCTTAATACCTACTAAGCACCTGCATTTTTTAAACAGTTTTTTAAACATTAAACAGTTGCTCTCGAAATAATCAGTGTTACCGGGGACCAAGGTTACGTCCGCACAGAGTGGCGGCTTGCTTAGCGACTCGTGCCCAGCTCCTAGTGACAGAAAACCAACACGTTTGGTTACTTCTATAAGCAATAAGCAAAGCGCCAAGCGCGGAGTGCGGACGATCTCAAATATTCTAGAACGTTTGTTTTACTAAAATACTCGCGAGGTGGTTCGCTAGCCTCTAGGCGCTAAGCAAGCCGCCTATCTGTGCAGACGTAGCCTTAGACTGGTAAAAGACTCATCCGCTTGCTTGTTATCTTTTTTTTATTATAAGATAGCAAACAAGCAGATGGGTTTCCTGATGGAAAGAGTCATCCATTGCCTATAGGCACCAAAGATGTTAATGGTGCGTTGCTATCTTGTGGCGAGGTCTAACACCACATGCATAAGTTTACCGGCTACCTTACCCTCCAAACCGGAACACGACAGCGACAAGCACTGACGCTATTGAGGTAGGAATAGGTAAGGCGGTGGTACCAGACCCGGGCGAGACAATGCAGAACTCTACCACCTAGAAGCCACGATATGATATAAAAAAAATAATTTGCCTTTGTTCATGAAGGGAAAGTAAATGGTGCTTCTTCAAATGAAGTCTGGACGAATATCCATACCATAAAAATTGAATTAAATAATGTAACATCTGAGTAGGCAAGCCTATTGTCTACAGCAAACATGCAATACAAGTAGCTCTCCCGGTGCTGGAGGAGATCTACGTCTTTAGACATGCATTGTACATACATATCTTCACGCCAGATCCCTTATGGGTAGGCAGAAAGAACTTGTCTTGTTTCTTCCACATTCATTACTGTTAATTAAAGCCAATAGTTTTGTCAATCACTATAATTTTGTATTAATTTTACAGTAAATCAAATCAGAATATCAGAATGACAACCAATCCATCCGATCGTCAGATATTTTCTTAACGTCGCCTCGCCGTCACAAGTATTCTTTTTTATAGCGCTCGATGTCATAGACTACAACAGCGGCGCGTAACATTACTCTTATTATGCAAACACGCAGGTTGCAAAGACTTGACACCACCTTCGGACAGTATTCGATCAACCTGATAGTGACACGTCAGTCTTGGTCTTCGCTGGTACCTACATCCTTCCACATTCGCATTGTAAATCTATTGAAGTAGGTACCTAATGTATATGAGTAGGGGAGCCCAAGAGGGGATTTTGGAATTTACTCGATTACGTCAGATTAACATAGGAGGGGGTACCTCGCATACGGTTAAGACTCTCCACCAAAAATAATCCCTTTCTATAGAGGGGGGTAACTATGGCAGAAAAAAAACAAAAATAAAAAAATGATGTGGTGTCGTGGGACACCAGGTAGGAACGAACTTCCTTCGGCTAAACGGCACTACTCGCTTGTGTACGCGACTGTCGCGCCTGCGCACGTCTCATTTAACGCTTTTATTCCACGCATTTTTCTTACGGTTTTACTATCGCATTTTTTTCAGTTCGGTCGCGCAGCAAAATCCCTATCCCCTCCAAGCCTGCCGTAAGAAACTTCGTTCCAATAACTTCAGCTTGTGGAAATTGTCAGATTATAGTTTTTTCGTAATTCTTGCATAATTTCCTCTATAACAAAAGAAAATTCAGTCGCGCTCGAAACTGTAAAGGCAACATTTTCTTTGCAACTTTTTGAACCTCCCACTCCCTTACGCTACACTTGATTCGTCAGATTTTCTAAATTTTAGCTGGCAATTAACCCACCATACCCTAATCTAACGCGCTTCAGTGTTTCCATGTTACAGATTTTTTTAAACATTGTTTTTTCTGTAGATTTTCCTTCACCATTGAAATGAAAAAAATTATATAACCTTTTATTTTTCCTATAATTTAATCTACAAAATGCAACAGGTCCCTAGGACGGACGCGACGCTCGAATAACTAGGTACACATTTAGCGTCTTGGGCTCCCCTGCTATCCATACTCCATACTAATATTATAAATGCGAAAGTAACTCTGTCTGTCTGTCTGTCTGTCTGTCTGTTACGCTTTCACGGCTAAACCGCTGAACCGATTTGGATAAAATTTGGTACAAATATAGTTTGAGACCCAAGAAAGGACATAGGGTAGTTCTTATCCCGGAAATCCCACGGGAACGGGAACTATGCGGGTTTTTATTTTAGATTTTTTTTTCACGCAAACGAAGTCGCGGGCACAGCTAGTATTTTATAATTAATTTTCATCGCAAAGATGTAATTGCACTTGGTGAAATTTTTCTTATCCATACTATCCATACTAATCCATACTATCCATACTAATATTATAAATGCGACAGTAACTCTGTCTGTCTGTCTGTCTGTTACGCTTTCACGGCTAAACCGCTGAACCGATTTGGATAAAATTTGGTACAAATATAGTTTGAGACCCGAGAAAGGACATAGGATAGTTTTTATCCCGGAAATCCTACGGGAACGGGAACTATGCGGGTTTTTATTTTAGAATTTTTTCCACGCGAACGTAGTAGCGGGCACAGCTAGTTTTAAATAAATTAAAGCAGTTGGTCTGTGTAACCATAACTACGAACTGGACTGTTTTGTGAACCTTTCACTCAGCCAGAGAGTTTCTCTTGACATATGTATATTTGTATCATTTTATAATTGCAAAAAATGAATATCGTACGATTTATTTCATAAAGTTGCTTGATTTAGGTAAGGCACGATTAGGGCACTAACTCAACCGCTTCGCGTTGAAGCGTTCAATATCATTACTCCCTTTAAAATAGTGGTTATTTGTTTCTTCTCAGATCTAGTTATAGGTACTTTATCTTATATATATAAAAGAAAGTCGTGTTAGTTAATCCACTTATAACTCAAGAACGGCTGAACCGATTTAGCTGAAAATTGGCAGGGAGGTAGTTTAGAGCCAGGAGAAGGACATAGGATACTTTTTACAAAAAAAATCTGCTTATTTATTGCCATTAAGGCGGAACAAAGTTTGCCGGGTCAGCTAGTTTCTTATAAAAATATTGCCACGCGATATTAGCTTATTATAAAAAACTCAAACTTATTTTCAGTGTAAAACTAACCTTACTTGTGTAGTGCGGGTATAACAGTATCGCAGTTCGCGAGCATAAAAGCCTTTTGTGTTGGAACAAAAGCCGCCACGCCCAACACTACAGGTAATCAGCGATGGGATTGTATCCCATAATAACCCCTGTTTTGGGCAATGCCGCTTTTATATGTAGGAATTTAAATACATTTCTACTTTTATTAGGATCCTTTGCAACAATACCTTTTTCTGGGCTATTATGGTACGCGACTGACGTTCACGTTTTATCTTTTGTTGAGCGAATTGCAAAGGAGTGGAATTTTGGTGCCTAAATGTATTGAGATTTTGACTTAAAGAATGTCTGTCGTTTCTTTTATATTGGTTCTGTTGCTTTGTCAGAAATATCTCATATACTTCTAAGAGATGTCAGTCTTATATACGCATTTTATTGCTTTTGTGTCATTTTCATATACAAAGAGTAGATTTTGCCACATTAAATACGACACAGACTTTATCAGACATGCGAAGTCCATAAACCCACTTCTACCCACTGGTAGAATGCCATTCGAAAGATCAAAATCGATCATCGTTTCCAAAACACACAGCTTTTCCAAAATCAATATACTGTAATTTATAAGTAACTGGCTGGTGTTTGAACATCTATGCTTATAATTTTTCCTTCCTTCTTTTCAGCTTAAAATACCTTAATTTAGTTGGAAGTTTCAGGGATATCCTGAAACCATGGTTCCACAAACGGGTATTAACTTCAGTATTTCACCTACTTATAAAGATTTTAACCTCCGTTTTGTCCTTTTTCAAATAAACATACGTATGATTAAGTAAAGCAAAACTAAAACTGAAGGTCATTGAGGCTCAAAATTGCTTACGTAGTTAGTAAGTAAATAAATAAAATGATGTTATCTCAGTTATAGAGATATATGAATATTAAATTCACTCGCTGTCTCAGTTATAGAGGTAACAATGATGATAAATAGAAAGAACGAATCTCAGATATAGAGGTTTGCTTCGTCCTATTAACAGAGGTAATTCAGTGCCGAAGTGTTGGGACCTCAGCATTAGTTCCAATTACGGAGGTATCGCACGTGTCAAGGTCCTATTTAACCAAATTTCACTGTATTTGGAAATAATACCAATATGGCTACATAAGGATTACGATAGTACCTACTTTAAAATGTCATCACCTTTAGTTAGCGTTTTCTAAAACCACAGTAACAACATTAAATAAAATATTTTTTAAACAGAAAAATACCTTATAAGAACTCAAAATAACATTTGAAGATTTTGTTTAAAAAAAGAAACTTACAATAACTTAAAATAGCATTCAAAGATGTTATTTTCGAAAGAAAGACAGAAATTTACAATTCATCATATCAGCCATAGGACGCCCACTGCTGAATATTATTCAGCAGTGGACATCATTATAGGCTCCTCTAATGACTTCCACTGCGACTTGTTAGAGCCAGCCGACATCCAGCGGATCCCTGCGACTTTGACCAGGCCGTCTGTCTACCTGGTGGGTGGCCGTCCTACGCTGTGCTTTCCGGTACGTAGTCTCCACTTAAGAACCATTATTTCTGCTCCATCGGCCATCCGTTCTTCGAGGTATGTTCCCTGCCCATTGCCACTTCATGTTACCGACACGCTGGGCTATATCGGTGACTTTCGTTCGTCTTCAGATCTCCTCGTTCCTGATTCAAGCTCGCAGAGAAACCCCAAGCATAACTCGCTCCATAGCACGTTGAGTGACCACAAGCTTTTTTAAGAACCCCCATAGTTAGAGACCAAATCTCGGCACCATAGGTCATTACTGGTAACGCACTGATTGAAGACTTTTGTCTTTAAACTTAGGAGTACTTTGGATAAGAAGACGCTGTGTATTAGCCGAATGCTACCCAGTCGAGTTGGATTCGTCAATTGACCTCTTTCTCGAAACTTACAAAAAACTTACAATTGGTAACTTAAAGTAACATTTAAAGATTTTATTTATGGAAGAAAGAAGGAATCTAACGATAACTTGAAACAATAAATAACTTTGCAATTACCCTCGTGTTGGTTCGGGCGCCCTTTGAAGAAGATGGTATATCTGCCATTTTGCCAGGAGGTTCGTAATTATAGGCTGTACCTGTCACTACGTTGTGACTCCTAGGTGGTAGAGTTCCGCACGTCTAACCAGGATATATGGTACCACTGCCTTACCTTTTACTACCGTAAAAGCTTCAGTGCTCGTTTTCCTCGGTTTTCGTTTTGGAGGGTAAGGTAAGCCGATATACTGTAGCAATAGCTTCAATGCTTGTTTTTCTCGCTTTCCGGTTTGGAGGGTAAGGTAAGCCGATATACTGTCGCAATAGCTTCAATGCTTGTTTTTCTCGCTTTCCGATTTCGAGGGTAAAGTAAGCCGATAGACTTGTGTGACATTGCCATCCCGCCACATGGCGATAACTCACCATTAACATCTTTGGTGTCTATTGGTCATGATCGGCTCTTTCATCAGGATTCCTATCCTGCGATATAAAAAAACTTGAAAAACATTTAAAAATTTCATTTTTACATAATATTTCAAGATTTTATTTGTGAAGAAGAAGAAGAGAAAGAAATAAAATTTGTTTGCAATAGTTTTTTTTTGGTATCGAGCCTTTATTTGAATTTCTTTCAAAACTAATTAAGGAAAAATTCTTTCTTCACAGCACGAACCGCCTGAAATTCTATGTTATGAATGCATATCATGTATGATAAATAAATGTCTCATACATAATGTTTGTTATTTTACTTAATAAGAACTCAATAGGGCTGTCATATTTTTGGTATTTGATATACATAGCTAACTTCATACCAAATCTCTTAAAGGATATAGGCAAAGAAAATTAAGGCAGACTTGCCTTGCTTCTTCCACATTAATTACTCTCATGCAAACACGCCGGTTTCGGAGACCCTTGACATCCACTTTGGACAGTACCCGAACAATCCGATCATGGTACGTTGGTCTTGGTCTCCTCAGGTAACTATATCCATCCACGTTTTCTTCGTTTTTTA
The DNA here is from genome assembly GCA_036924255.1 of Apodemia mormo. NCBI lineage: Eukaryota > Metazoa > Arthropoda > Insecta > Lepidoptera > Riodinidae > Apodemia > Apodemia mormo. The sequence goes on from JAUPFN010000017.1 coordinate 34,072,593, forward strand.
ATAATTCATCTGCTATACTTTTTTCAATCTCATTGTATCTACGCATTTTTACACCTGTACTGCCTTTTAACCTCCCTCTTTCTTACTTGTCAATGCAATCCGCTTTTGTTACACAATATGTTTTTCATGACACCCTCAATTAATTTTTCTATTATGCTCTTTCTGTCAGACTTAGCTGTCACTTCCGTATGGTATGGGTTTAGCACGGAATCATGAAGGACAAGATGGTCTCCGCAACTTAGGATAGTATAACTTTGATGTAATTTCCCCTAACGCTTTTATACTCTGTTTCACACGCACACTTTTATTTCTGTATCAGCTGCGTACTTATAGGTATTTTAGAAAAGTCAATTTTATTTCGAAATTTCCTACTGCTTATAATTATTACTTGAGACTTGAAGGAATTAGGCAGTTAGCCAAAAGAGTCTGTTCAAACTTGTATAGCTGTAAAATCTTTACTAATTTCAATAACAGAATTATTGAAATCCGATACAGCCGAATGTCTATTAAATTGTAAGTCATTAGTATACGGATGTTAGTTTAAGAAGATAAATTCAGTAATTTTGTTTATGAACACAAGGAAAAGCAATGGAGATAAAACTCCACCCTAGGGAACACCGGCAATCAAATTATTCCATTCAAAACGTGCCTCACCCAACCGAATACATTGTTGGTGACCTCGCAGATATGAATTAAGCCATTTTATCACGGATGAAGATATTTTAAGAGATCCAAGTGTACTAATAAGGATTTTAAAAATCCATTACTAAAATTCAACTTAATTAGAATATTAGCGTTTTGTTATCCATAGCAAATCATCTGTCATCAGTGACTTTGATTAAAGCCGTTACTGTACTGTAATGGACTCACAAATCCTGACTGGAATCGGCTTGACAGATTATTGTATATTTTTTAATATATCCTGTCACGTGGTCTAGAGTTTAAGGTTCGAGCCGAATAGGGTTACCTTATTCGGCTCAGATCAGGTGGTTTTAAGGTATTCAGGTTTTTTCTAGGTATTTTCCAAAAAAACAAATCTGAGTAGCAGGTCGGGGAATGGTAGTGAGTGTTAACAAGCCTCGGATGAGCGCTTAAATCTGTAGTTGCCGGTTATCACTAGGAATAAGTTGTAATCGTTATAAGGTCATTAGGGTCGCAGTAGTTGACATTACGCAGAGATAGAGCTTCGCTTTGCATCTTCTTTCGCATCTATCACAGAGAGTGTTCTGACGAATTGTTTGGATTAATTCCTGCCGCTGAATACCGGCATCTGATATCTCATCAAAATAAAGGACCCTCACCACCTCGACGACGTCTGAAAATCCACAACACTGCGTTTTTCTCAACACTTTTTGTCTCGCAATACTCATTTGTGAAATCCGTTACCTGCAGGAGAGTGTCCGAACGGATACTGTTAAAAGGTTCTATTTCAACCTACCTTTATTTATTCTTAAAAAGCCTACAACGGAACTGCAAGACCTCTGGTAATGCGGATGTTCATGGGTGGCAAATGGCAATGATCACTTACCATCAGGTGCATCTCCTGCTCGTCTGCCCCCTCTTTCTTTATAGAAATAAAGAAGTTGATGTGATTTCGATGCCCATCGAAAGCGACTAGGATCACCTAAACTCGACGACGAACCGTTGAAACGTGGTGAACCGAAAAGTCTATAGACGTTCCGATCACTCTGCCTATATCGCAAGGGATCCGACGTGGCGATAATTATTTTCTTAATTCACTGATAGCTGACAACCCTTAAATCATAGCCCCATGCTTGTTTGATACAGCTTCTAGATTCAATCAACTTATATTGGCGTTATTGTTTCTCAACCAAAATGCCATTTATTGAAACTAAACCTTATTACTATCGCTATAAAACTGGAAATTCTTTAAAATATTGCACAACGTAGTAATGTAAAAGAAATTGAGCTTTGTGAATAAAGCGTTAAGATTAAAATTCAAGAAATACAAAAAGGCGGAAGTGTTCAGCATTTTTTTATAGAGGAAGAAAAGTGTATTGGAAATCGGTATCCAAGGAAATAATTGAGATATAAAATGAGCAGAATAATTGCAATAAAAGCTCCTGGCATTTATGTTCTTATTATTTATATTTTTATATACTTAGTAAAGTCATTTTATGGAAATTCGTACACTTTATCTATAGTAATAAATAATAATATAATAGTAATAATATCTTTTGGCAATTTTACATGAATTGATATTACCCCAAAAGTAAGCAAATTATTTGCTTGTGACGTGGGAGGGGCTAGTCAACGATATTATAATAGTTAATACATAGAAATACATATATAAATACTTAAATTTATATAATATATAATGAATACCCAAACCCAGAAATACAAACATCTATGCTCATCACATAAATGCCTGCCCCTGTCGGAAACCCGAGCCCCATTGACAGCGTAGTCAGGGTCGCTAACCAATCGACTCAAAATTTATTTATGTATCTATAGATACATAAATAAATTTTGAGTGATTCCATTTTGGGTTCATTCCATTTTTTTATTTGAATTTTGAAGTTTTTTTAATTTTCTAGTTTAAAAAAATTATAAATTGGAAAATTCAAAAGTACACATCTTAGAAAACCAAGTTCGAGGCAGTATTACTGTTAATCATAGCCTGTACCGTGGACACAAAAGAATAATAATTATTATCGTTGAAGTTTATTTAATATTTTGAGATATGTTCACATGATAAGAAATATAAAATCACAAAAAAGGTAGGTAATCAAGCTTTTCACATAACTATCACTACATAGTATAAAACAAAGTCGCTTTCTCGGTCTGTCCCTATGTCCCTATGTCTCTATGTATGCTTGAATCTTTAAAACCACGCAACGGTTTTTTGATGCGGTTTTTTTAATAGATAGATTGATTCTTGATGAAGATTTAAGTATATAAACCTTTCCGATATTCCCATGGGAACAAAAGCTACGCAAGTGAAACTGCGGGTAGGTCGATAGTATAATATAAGTCTAAAATTAACAGCAGGTTAATTATATATATTAAGCACTTATGAACATTAAACAACAAAGGAATTAGAAAAAATGATATTTTTTTATTAATTATATTTAAGCATCGAATTACACAGCCATTTGCAATAGGAAACTACACACGCAAATTATTCTAAACCATTATATTTTAAACTTAATAAAAAAACTTGAGAGGTGTCAAGGGACACCCGGATGGAACGAAGTTTCGATTAATTAGTGAAGGAATTGTAATAATTTTTTTTTAAAGTTATAATAATATTTTTTATTATTAACAAATATAATGTAATATAAACTTACTTATAAAATATCTGGCTTGTTTTCTATAAGAGAGAGAGAGAGAGAGAGAAACATGCGCACGCCGCACAGCTTACAATAGCTTACTATAGCAAAAAGCGTCGTGACAACTTTTCGTAAGAATTTTTTCCGTCTAGCCCCCTTTCACAACGCGCGATAAGGAACTTCATTCCAAAAATATGTTAAGTTTTGCGGCCATAGTCGTGTCAGATCCGTACATCCAGACATCCGGACAGGCTTAAAATTTTTTCCCAATCAGTTTTTTACACTAAATGAAGTAAATGTCTTTAAAAAAATCAAATACGTTTACATGAGGTTTTTTCTTGACATACGATTATCCGTATCATTCCTAAAGTACAACATAAATAAAATAGAGCTGTATGTTTACTTCAGAAAGTTATTGGATTTTGGTAAAGCGAACATAGAGCACTATTTAACGCTTCGCGTCGAAGCCGAGCCACACTGTTGGAAACGAACCCTCCACATGGGTCTCCACCGGCGGTTTACAACAGTGTAAACACTTGTTTGCAACAAAAAATCATCTGAATTCCACAAGCCTCCCACCAAGGTCACCCGTGTTGGAAGCTAGTTTCCAACAGTGTGGCTCGGCTATGAGGCGTGCGTCAGGAAAAAATCATCTAATACTTTAGAGAACGAACTTTTCTCGATGAGAACTACTAAACGATCGATTACAGCACCTGCTTCAGAACACTATTCTAAGTATTGATGCTAACGCTGGCGCTGTACAAGTTTACCAGCTACCTTACCCTCCAAACCGTAACATCGACAGTTTCGGTTTGAAGGGTAAAGTAGTCAGTGAACTTATACACGTGGCATTACCATCACGACAAACGGACAGCAACGCTCTATTGTTACTAGTGCGTTGCTAAGCCTAAGATGTTATCTTTACTGCCTATAGTCGATGGTTGTCTCTTATCATTAGGAGAGTCATCCGCTTATTTGCCATCTTATTATGTAAAATTGTATATGTGTTAGTTATCACTTTCCTTCAGGATATTTCAGCTATCTGCTTTTTTGCTATCATATAAAAACACCACCGTTTTCCCCGTGTTGGTTCCGGGCTCCTTTGAAGAATAGACCAACTGCCGTTCTGCCAGGTAGGTTATAAAATGCCACCGATTGGCTACGCGGACCACTACCATCGTGGCTACTAGGTGGTAGAGTTCTGCATTGTCTCGCCCGGGTCTGGTACCACCGCCTTGCCTATTCCTGCCGCAATAGCGTCAGTGCTTGTCGCTGTCGTGTTCCGGTTTAGAGGGTAGGGTAGCCGGTTAACTTATGCATGTGGGTTTAGACCTCGCCACAAGATAGCAACGCACCATTAACATCTTTGGTGTCTATAGGTGATGGTTGACTCTTTCCATCAGGAGACCCATCTGCTTGTTTGCTGTCTTATGACATAAAAAAAACACGCTGTTCTTCAAAGTTAAAGACGTGTTTTTCTACGTTTCGATCCGGTAGTAATTCTAAAAACGTCGACTCTACAAAACTGGCTGTCAAAATAAATTTGAATTAAACATTTTTTGATTTTGGATGTCATTTTCCTAGCTGTGGCCAGTGACTCACTATTGTGCCCATAAAAGGAAACTGGCGTGATTATATTTTCGGTTTATCTATCCGAAATAACCGCAACACCTGGAAAATGTTGGAGGAAGCCTATATCCGTCAGGAGCCTTAACTAAATACCTGTGTATGTGTTTATTTTTCAAATATTTATTACTTGTGTTTGTTAAGGAAATAAAAGGCTTTCTTATTATATATCCGTGACTCATGAGGCCTTGGATTTAACTTGTTGTTGCCATGATATTTACGTGGATATAATGGATGTTTTGAAGATACAACGAATTAGGAGCTTCCTTCAAAACAAACTAATTGGGTCGACAGCTCAGCGGGCGGTGTCGCCGTCCTGACGACAATAACATGTATCGAGATACAGTCTATAATTCTATATACATAGTAGGTTGTAGGTACATTATAATAGAGACGAGTTTTTGCCCGTAGCTTTGCTTGTCTCTTATAAGGGGGTCACATCCAGAATTTTTGTACAATTTGAAACTAAAAAGTGTTCAGAGATATAATTGGTCTAGTACAGAGGACGGCAACATTTGTAGTTGGAAAAGTCAAAAATTTACAATTTTAAATTTAATTTTTAATAACATTTTACTAAATTTTTATCTTTAGAGAGCCAGAATTTTTATTAATAAACAAAAAATAGTACTTGCATAAACAAAGTATTTTTATAAAAAAACTATTTACATTTGTAAGAAAAATATCCAATTAGATAAAATTTTTATATGATTAGATGCTTGCTTATTATTTAAATAAAAATTAAAACAATTAATATTTTTTTACAACACATCAATTACTTACAAGTTACAACACTAACTTGTACTTCAATAACAAACAATCGAGCAAACAAATTAAATGGAAGCGATGGCTTTGCATGGTTATTCAAGTTAAATATTTTTTTTAAATGTTTTTTATAATATCTACACATATAATAAAATCGTAGGAAAGTCAAAACTGTACATTGAATATTTTTTTAAAAGAATATTTGGAGCGTGATCTACAATCGATATAGAAGCCAAAAATATAGTTTTTAGAATTTTTGTCTGTTTGTCTGTTTGTCTGTATGTCTGTTTGTCTGTTTGTATGTCCGGGGTAATCTCAAAAAGTACTGCATGGATTTACTTCAAATTTTGCATGAATATTACTAACAGGTCGGATCAACATTTAAGCTACATATTATCATGCTATCACCTCAGGGGGAGGAGCTGTGCGGAGTAAACGAAGTCCGCGCGGACGAAGTCGTGGGTAACAGCTAGTAAACAATATTTGCGTATAGAACAATGAGCCGCAGCTTTACATCCAAAGAGCCGCATGTGGCTCGCGAGCCGCAGGTAGCCGACCTCTGGTCTGGTCTATTGAAATATTTAATAGAAAATGTTGACATTTAAATCGGTCTTGCACTGACTCTTACTACTATATTTTTCCCTGTGTTGGTTCGGGCTTTTTGAAGAATAGACTAGACGAACTGCCGTTCTGCCAGGCAGGTCGTAAAAGGCGATCGATTGGTTATACGCGTCACTACCATCGTGACTATACTGAGTGGTGGTTACGCAAGGTCTCGCCCGGGTTTGGTAAAACCGCCTCACTTATACCTGCCGCAACTGCATCAACGCTTGTCATTGTTATGTTCCGGTTTGGAGGGTAAGGTAGCTTAGGACTTATGTATATGGCACTACCATTCCGCCACACGGATAGCAAAGCACCATTAACATCTTTGGTGTATATAGGCGGGGGTTTCTTTTTCCATCATGAGAGCCATTTGCTTATTTGCTATCTAGTGATATAGAAAAAAAAAATAATAATCCAATAAAAATGATAAGTACGGACCATCGACCACACAGCCCATAGACGCCTAATGTTCGATTTTCCGTATTGAATGCATTCTGGCAACTAGCTGAGCTGAGCTGCAACATCGTGATTGGCTTACTCAAGGCCACAGTGAAAGATAGTGATGTACAGAGGATCTGATTGGTCGACGCTGATTGGGTATTGGTGCATGGACATTTACATCGGAACTATAAGTCAGATGTGTTGACAGAAGCTATTCGCCTGTTATTAGGGGTCTATGGGTTGTGTGGTCGGTGGTACGGACACTCGCGCATAGTTATCAAAGTTTATTGTTTATGCGCGAGCGCCCGTTGCCTGCAAGGTGACAATATTTTTTGAATATTACGATACCAATATCGTTGAGGTTTACTATGTAGGTAAGTAATATTCTCTTTTTATTATATTTTTATTGATTACCAGTTGTGCCCGCAATTACGTCCGCGTGGAAAAATTTCTAAAAGTAGCCTTACTACTCCTTATTACCGTGGTTTAGAAGATAGACAGTCCCATGGTTTTACCTGCATAGTTCCCGCCGTGTTGGTCCCGGCCTCCTTTGTAGAATAGGCCAACTGCCGTTCTGCCAGGCTGGTCGTAAAAGGCGACCGATTGGCTATCGAGTCACTACCATCGTGGCTACTAGGTGGTAGAGTTCTGCATTGTCTCGCCCGGGTCTGGTACCACGGCCTTACCTATTCCTGCCGCAATAGCGTCAGTGCTTGTCGCTGTCGTGTTCCGGTTTGGAGGGTAAGGTAGCCGGTGGACTTATGCATGTGGCATTAGACCTCGCCACAAGATAGCAACGCACCATTAACATCGTTGGTGTCTATAGGCGATGGTTGACTCTTTCCATCAGGAGACCCATCTGCTTGTTTGCTATCTTATGACATAAAAAAAAATAGTTCCCGTTCCCGTGGGATTTCCGGGATAAAAACTATCCTTTCCCTGTCTCGGGTCTCTCGGGTACCAATTTTCATTCAAATCGGTTCAGTGGTTTAGGCGTGAAAAAAAGACAGTCAGACAGTTACTTTCGCATTTATAATATGAATACAGATAAGTATATGACCGCCCTATTAGTCGAGTGACTAGCGAACCTTACTACGAATTGAGGAGGCTCGGGATCGATTCCCGACAGGGACAAACATTTGTGTGATGAGCATAGATGTTTGTATTTCTGGGTTTGGGTGTTTATTATGTATGTAACAGTATTTATAAATGTATTTCTATGTATCAATATCGTTGACTAATACTCATAAAACAAGTAAATAATTTGCTTATTTTGGGGTTAGATCAGTTTGTATTATTTCTCCAGCAATATTATTATAATATTATTGTTAAATGTCGTGTCCTACAAGTCTTTTACCGCTTTTTTCGTAAAAAATGACCGTTTTATGACTCAATAATACCAATTTTACCGTTTTTTAATTTTTTTTGTCTGTCGATCTGTTTATCTGTATGTCATTTTATGATACGAGAGCTTGACCTATTTTATGAAAATTTATATTCAGTCCAGGACAGCAAAATACAAAGGTAAATTGAAGCAATTGGAGTAAGCTTTCCCCGAAATAGGCGATATTTACAGCTAATTAATATGTAAAATATCTATACGTATAATAAAATCGTAGGAAAGTCAAAATTGTACATTGAATATTTTTTTAAAAGAATACTTGGGGCGTGGTCTACAATCGATATCGAAGCCAAAAATATAGTTTTTAGAATTTTTGTACGTTTGTCTGTTGTATGTATGTCCGGGGTAAACTCAAAAAGTACTGCATGGATTTACTTCAAATGGCATGAATATTACTAACAGGTCGGGTCAACATATAGGCTACATATTATCACGCTATCACCTACAGGGGAGAAGCAGTGCGGAGTAAACGAAGTCCGCGCGGACGAAGTCGCAGGCAACAGCTAGTACAATATATATGTATAAAAAATATTTGTAAAAAATCTATAAAAAAATATAAAAATGGTTAAGTCAGTATAGTTATTCTTTATCATCGACATAATTTCGCTGTATATTATAAAGTTACTCTTAGATATTTAATTGTTGTATTCGCCGTGTTGGTCCCGGCCTCCTTTGAAGAATAGGCCAACTGCCGTTCTGCCAAGCAGGTCGTAAAAGGCGACCGATCGGCTATCGAGTCACTACCATCGTGGCTACTAGATGGTAGAGTTCTGCATTGTCTCGCCCGGGTCTGGTACCACCGCCTTACCTATTCCTGCCGCAATAGCGTCAGTGCTTGTCGCTGTCGTGTTCCGGTTTGGAGGGTAAGGTAGCCGGTAAACTTATGCATGTGGCATTAGACCTCGCCACAAGATAGCAACGCACCATTAACATCTTTGGTGTCTATAGGCGATGGTTGACTCTTTCCATCAGGAGACCCATCTGCTTGTTTGCTATCTTATAATATAAAAAACAAATTGGATTCCGCTCAACTTAGACTTTCTGAAAACTAGAAACAATGCGGTACAAGAGATTTTGAGAAATTTTGAAAAAACCTCAAAGCGAATTTCGGTGAGTCAGTATTTTTTAAATATAACTTACGAATTAATTTACAGATTGACTACAAAGTCTATCAGCTCCTTTCCTGAAAAAATTACGTCCGATGCATGAATTGCATCAAACTGGTTTATTCGTTCGGGAGTTATCGTTGACGAAAAATTTTGAAAAAAGTGTTTTGTTATCACATTGTGGGACAAAGTATCTTAGGCTAATCGTGGGTGCACTTGTTGTACCTTTGCCTACCTTTACGGGGATACGGGCGTGAAGATACCAAAAATCGAATCCAAATTTCATAATCTATTGCCGAATCGGCTGAACGAAAGAAGTGGTCTCTAAAAAAGTAAAACCATAATAGTTCCTATCCTATCTGATCTTGGTGTGGAGAAAGTTTATGTCTAAATATGAATTGTCCGGGTCGACTCTCTTGGCTCGCTACACATGTACATACGGAAATGTATTCCGCGCTGAATTTGTTTGAGAACCAACTGAGCTCTAAGGCATGGTGCACATATGTGTACCATCTATATATATACCTAGATATAATAAAATCGTAAGAAAGTCAAAACTGTACATTGAATATTTTTTTAAAAGAATACTTGGGGCGTGATCTATAATCGATATCAAAGCCAAAAATATAGTTTTGAGAATTTTTGTCTGTTTATCTGTTTGTCTGTATGTATGTCCGGGGTTAACTCAAAAAGTACTGCATGGATTTACTTCAAATTTTGCATGAATATTACTAATAGGTCGGGTCAACATATAGGCTACATATTATCACGCTATCACCTACGGGGGAGAAGCGGTGCGGAGTAAACGAAGTCCGCGCGGACGAAGTCGTGGGCAACAGCTAGTTAATAATATAAATGCGAAAGTTTGGATGTTTGGATGGATGTTTGTTACTCCATCACGCAAAAACTACTGAACGAATTTAAATGAAATTTGGCACACAGGTAGATAATGACCTGGAATAGCACATAGGCTACTTTTTATCCTGGAAAATTTAGCTGATCCCGCGGGATTCGCCAAAAACTCTTTTAAAGCAGCGGGCTACACGCTGCAGCTGGTATTTAATATTATTAATGCGAAAGTTTGGATGTTTGGATGGATGTTTGTTACTCAATCACGCAAAAACTACTGAATAGATCCGAATGAAATTTGGCATACAGGTAGCTGAAGATCTGGATTAGCACATATGCTACGTTATCCTGGAAAAAATAGTGATCCCGCGGGATTCACCCAAAAACTTTTATAATGCAGCGGGCGTTAATAATTGCCCGTCCCGTTGGTCGAGTGGTTAGCAACCCTGACTACTTATTAGACTTTTTCGTTTTTTACGAGATGCCCAACAGCAAGGCAGTTGATTTATTCTTCAAAAAGGGCCCAGGTCAGCATGGAAAAAACTAGCTAGCCGGAAAACTTCGTAATATAAGTATCGTTGAGTAAATCCACCCCGCAATATTACCAAACACATACCACATCTAAACTGGTTAACCCCTCGAAACCCAAGGCCGCACGAGTGGAATTAATCCCTGGCGTTTGACCTTTGACCGTTTAAAGGACATGCCAAAGCTGTTACCACAAAATACTATAAATTTTTACAAACCAGTGGTAAATGTCAATATAGCTGTCTCATTTCACAGAATATATGCAAGACCGTCAATTACCAACCTTATTCTAACTAAATTAACCACTATTATTATGTGAAATAGAGTATAAATTCAAATGGGTGTGGTCACATTTTACCGAGTTGCGGCCGACCGAATAGAAAGTTATAGGTAAAACAAAGAGTGGTCATATTTTTCCGGTCTAAGGCTTGAGGGGTTAAGTAGTTAGAGTTTACCTTAACTAGTGTAACTAATCAATTTATATTTATTTATTACCCCGTGTTGGTCCGGGCCCCCTTTGAAGAGTATACTATCTGTCGTTATATCAGACAGCTTGTAAGAGGCAAAAGAAGAACTATACGTGTTACTTCGTAATTACTAGGTAGAATTCCACAACGCCTCACATGGGTATACGATATCACCTATATCTTATCTATCTGATAATAGCATCAGTGATTGTCACTGTCGTTTTACCGTTTGGAGGGTTTGGAACTTTTTTTATAGTACAAGATAGCAAACAAGCAGATGGATCTACTGATGGAAAGAGTCAACCATCGCCTATAGACACCTTTTGGTGTTAATGGTGCGTTGATATCTTGTGGCGAGGTCTAATGCCACATGCAAAAGTTTACCGGCTACCTTACCCTCCAAGCCGGAACACGACAGTGTCAAGTACTAACGCTATTGCGGCAGGAATAAGTAAGGCGGTGGTCTCAGACCCGGGCGAGAGTAAGCAGTACTCTACCACCAAGTAGCCACGATGTTAGTGACTCGTATAGCCAATCGGTCGCCTTTTACGGCCTGTCTGGCAGAACGGCAGTTGCCCTATTCTTTAAAGGAGTCCGGGACCAACACGGGGAACTGGTAGACTTATGCATGTGGTATTGCCATCCCACCACATGGATAACATCTTTGTTGTGTAGGGGAACCATCTACTTGCCTGCTATATTATAATATCTATATACGTATAATAAAATCGTAGGAAAGTCAAAACTGTACATTGAATATTTTTTTAAAGAATACTTGGGGCGTGATCTACAATCGATATCAAAGCCTAAAATATAGTTTTTAGAATTTTTGTCTGTTTGTCTGTATGTATGTCCGGGGTAAACTCAAAAAGTACTGCATGGTTTTACTTCAAATTTTGCATGAATATTACTAACAGGTCGGTTCAACATATAGGCTACATATTATCACGCTATCACCTACGGGGGAGAAGCTGTGCGGAGTAAACGAAGTCCGCGCGGACGAAATAGCAGGCAACAGGTAGTTTTTGATATAAAAATATTTTTTTTTTTTATTTCTTAGAAATCGCGTGTGTGCTTAGCTTTATGTTAATGTTCGGCTCCGCCCATTGAGCATGCGGCAAATACGGGCCCGGCCTAAATATGGACCACTTTACGGGCAAACCACTCACGTGTACAGCCTTGTGAAATTTTAAGACCGTATTCAGTAGAATATTACTTAAGTATCAGCTCTACATTCTACTAAAGAAGTCATGAGAGATTTTGCAACAAAATGGATGAAAGTTTTGTGCATCGGCAATTATTAATAAATAGGTCGGAGAAAAAGCTTTTTTTAATTTTGTAAGTTAAAAGCTGCAGTAAAATCTTTTTGGACCTTTAAATAGATGAAATTTTCAAAGTATATAAATAAAAGGTGAAAACTGTTTGTCCCGTGTTAGTTCCGGGCTCTTTTAAAGAATAGACCAACTGCCGTTCTGCCAGGCAGGTCGTAAAAGGTGACCGATTGGCTCTGCAAGTCACTACCATCGTGACTGGTGGTGGTGGCACCATTAACACTAAAGGTGTTAATGGTGCGTTGCTATCTTGTGGCGAGGTCTAATGCCACATGCATAAGTTTGCCGGCTACCTTACCCTCCTAACCGGAACACGACAGTGACAAGCACTGACACTATTGCGGCAGGAACAGGTTAGACGGTGAGACAAAGCAGCACTCTACCACCTAGTAGTCACTATGGTAGTGACTCGTATTGGCCAATCGGTCACCTTTTACGACCTGCCTGGCAGAACAGCAGTTTGCCTATTCTTCAAAGGAGCCCGGGACTAACACGGGGAATAAATTATGGTCGATTCTCATTTAATAACACGGTAATTGTTTGCTATGAAACATTCTAACACATCGTATCTTCAAAGTGATATTTTTTAAACCAATTACGATATGAATCCTGATGGCGGGATATTGCTTCCGCCCCCCTATAGAGTTCAATTTACGACCGTCCCCTCGTCCGAAAGCGAAATGTTTTTAGTGGTAATTGACTTCTGGCGTGCACTGAAACAGCTAACCTATTTTTTGTTCCACGTTATGTTCAACACAATTATCGAATGTCGATAATTTTAAAAACAAAATTGGATTATTTGCAGTTTTATAAGAGTGTGAACCACAGACCATATTAATACTAATAGTCACGATATTGGAAAGGAAACGTGTCGCCACGCATATGAGCAAACGCTCCTATCAATGTCAAAAGTGTCGTACATTTGTAGATATATTATATCGTGGAAAAAATGGATATAAACCATGTTGTACTGTTTTATCGTACCGAATGAATTGACAAGGTTTAAAAATTACCCTTGAAGTGATTTTATTTCATTGGTACGAGGCGATTGAAAAATACTCGGCCTAACACAGATCCATTCAATTCTAAAAATCAAATCTACCCACATTATTCTGTTCAGAGTAGTTAATTGTGTGAAGTTCGAAACGTATGCAATAATTTGTTGAGATTTTTATACATTTTTTAACAAAGCCATCGGACATACTTTCTGCAAATGGAGCAAATCAAGCAGCATGCCGTCATTAAGTATCTCCGTAAGAAGGGGCTATCACCGAAAGCCATCCATGATGATATGGTCAGTACAATCTAGGGGATTGTGCTCTGTCTTATTCATCCATCAAAAAATGGATGACAGAATTCAAGCGTGGCAGAGAGAGTGTGAAAGATGAACCCCAATCTGGAAGGCCTTGACGTCCACTAAATACTAAATCCACAAAATATTAAAAAAGTACTTGATTTAATTATGGGAGACCGCAGATTAAAAAATAGACAGATAGCCGAGATTATAGGCATCTCTTACGAACGAACTCAAAATATCATAGTCAACGAGTTGGGTTTCCACAAAGTGTCAGGTGGGTTCCGCGACTGCTTTCAGTTGAACAAGAAATGACGCGATTGACTATTTCACGTAACTGTTTGGAGTTATTTGAAGCAGATGATTTTTGAATCGTTTTGTTACAATGTATAAAACATGGGTTCATTACTGTACGCCAGAAACAAAACAACAATCAAAGACGTCGAGAAGACCTGGTTCACCCCCCCCCCCCCCCCCCAAAAAAATCTAAGGCGCTTTTGTCGGCAAATAAGGTAAGGTATAATAACTTCAGTATTCTGGGACTCGAAGGGTGTGATTATGATTGATTATATTGAAAGGGGTCAGACTATAAACTCTGATTACTACTGTGTCTTACTACGTCGTTTACGAGAGGAAATAAAAGAAAAACGTCCAGGAATGCTCAGAAGAAAAGTCTTGTTTCATCAAGATAACGCCCGTGTTCACACGTCTGTGCAATCTATGGCTGAAATCCACAATTGTGGCTTTGAACTATTACCGCATCCGCCTTATTCGCCTGATCTGGCACCGTCAGACTTCTTTCTGTTCCCTAACCTAAAAAAGCATTTGGAAGGTCAAAGATTTTCGACAAACGACGAAGTCAAAACAGCAGTAGACGCATATTTTGACTCTAAGGAAGTATCATTTCTTTTCAACAGTCTAAATGCTTTGAAAGGGAGATGGTAAAATTGCGTCGAACTTGATGGTGATTATGTAGTAAAATAAAAATATAACTGATTTAGTGTGTGTTTATTTTCTTGGTTAGGCCGAATACTTTTCAATCCACCTTTGTATTAAGTTGTTACCAGGCGAAATATTGCAAATGTGTATCTCTTTGTGTAAGTGCAAGCTTCACTGACATACGAAGAAATTGCCTTGAAAGGCGTATCCATTTAATCCGTGGTGTAAACGAATGAATGACAGCTATAGTAAGACGCGGCTTTATCTTTTATTGAATTATGATTGGAGATAACCTGCATTGGTTTCATTTACATCTGGTAATAAATTGTTTATGACCTTTTACCCAAAATACTTTAAAAATCAAAAATTTGTTTTTTTTTTTATTTAGTATCTACAATGTTATTATTTCCGAGATTGTGATATTTTATATCAATCACTCCAGATAAATTACATATATACATAATTTCACATCTAATAATTAAAAACTAAAATATAATTTGTAACGTTCTATAACTAGAAATATTATAAGATTAAGAAAATGTTAATGTCACAATAACTTAACAAAATTCTATACGTAAAAATCTATAAAAAATAAATAATTTGTGATATTTGTAATACTAATATACACCACAATTTTTATAGCCCAGAAAAAATATAACCATATCAATTGCCATTACTGATCACAATTTAGAAATAAAAAAACTGAAAATTATTATAAAAAAATGTCCCACATTAAACCCAATTATTGAATAGTTGCTATACAAATATTGTAAGAGGCACGAAAAGGTGAGCAATATCTTCCTTCTCGCTTGCTTTGCATTAATAAAATGACACGTAGGTAATATTTTTGTTGTAATTATTGTGTCCATGATTTTGCAGAGGATTTATAAAAACTTTATTGTAACTTCGTCACTGTTGAGTAAAAAAAATATTACTACATATTTACGATCTCTTAAGCATTCTATATGACCCGATATTTTTTGGTGATTAAAATAGTGGTATATAACTTGAAATAAGTTTAGCTAGTAATTTGCGGTGGTTTTTTCGTACATCATAACTCAAGTAGATTGCTTTTTGATGAAAAGAGACAACCATCGCTTATAGACACCAAATATGGTAATGGTGCGTTGCCATCTGTATCTCACCATCGTACATATTTAATGGTATTTAATTAATCGCTTTATACTTCGAAACGAAACACGATAATGAGAAACAGTGCCGCTACTGTGGCGGGAAATGGCGGGCGGATGTATTATAACTTATGTAAACCTACAAAATTGTACCGTATTCTTAGCAAATAAAGTTCATTTCATTTCAAAAGAAAATAGTACCAAACCCAGGCTGGTAGAAAATCAGATAATTATTCTTTAGAAACTTAAACCAATACTGAGAATTTGTTAATTCCACTTTCATCGTAGAAATCTTATACATAAATGAGTAAATGTTTTGTCATACGTTTGTTGTATGACTAAAACCACGAATTAAACTGGATACGCTATTCAAGGCAATTTCTTAGGTCGTCAACCTCGCTAGTATTTATGCTGGAGCCGCACTTGCATCTATCGTCACAAAGCTTCGTGCAATGACACGATATATGCAGATGTGACCGGTTATTATCGGCTTTTGTCGCATTCATTCCGGACTGCGTGCCTTAGTGCGCATATGACTTCGGAACGATAGCGCAAGTGAGACTCCAGCATTACGCAGAGAAATACAGAGTTATATACTTACCGATGAAATAAAATCACTCCAGAGGTATTCCTTAAGCCTTACATTTTATTCCACACACGATAAAATAGCACAATATGGCATATTTCTATTTTTAACGATATCATACAACGTTGATGATTGTGAGAGGCATTAAATGAAGCCACGTGTACTATAAGTACCTACCTACTATTAATTTAAATCAATGTTTCAACAAGTTAGGAACAACTATTTAAAATAATTGTTCTACACCAAAACATAAAACGCTTGTGTCCAGCTACACGAACTAACCAATATGTGTTGTGTGACGTGTGAAATGTGTACGCTCATCAAGTGTTTTTAAATAATAATGAATGAAATATATTTGTTATAATTTCAGAAAGTGATTTTTTTAATACTTATGAGAAATAAATATTCTTCTTTAACCATATTAATTCGAAACTATTAAAAAAAATTTACTAAAAGTATACAAAAAATTTTTTTTAAAGATATTAAACAGCTTAATAATTGAGTTAATATGTAAACTTCCTTTATAAAGATTTGGACTGACCTGCCGTGACCTGCGAAACAAAACGCCCACATCGCATCTCTTTTTCATACTAGCTGACCCGGCAAACGTTGTTCTGCTTTTTAACGACGAGTTTTTCTATATTTTCTCACTTTTTAAACCTTCCCTGGACTTCAACAATTAATTCAAAACCAAAACTAGACAAATCGATTCAGCCGTTCTCGAGTTTTAGTGAGACTAACGAACAGCAATTGATTTTTATATAACTAGATTTCGTGCGGCGGGCTCACATACCTACAAAGTGGAGCGACCGGGACTAAGAAAAAACTAAAAAAGTTCCTGTGACTAAACTATTGCTTAAATATATTTCATATTTCGTGCAGCGGGCTCACATACTTACAAAAGTGTAGCGGCCGGAACTATAAAAAAACTAAAGAAGTTCCTGGAACTAAACTATTGCTTAAATTGATCTAATTTTTCTTCTGTAGCCTGATAATGTACGAAATATGTGGTTTTATTTAATGCCTCTTGCTTTTATCAACGTTATATATCTAAAAGTGTTTGACAATTACATACATTTGCTCGTATAAGTGGCTACGCATTTTGCTTTCAACACCGTGTCTATTAGTATTTATGTGGTCTGTGGCTAAAACTATCGTGTGTTACACTCGGCACATCCCTGTTTCTATCAAAAGTTAGTTTCGCTCACTTCACACGCTGCGTGAGATGATTTGTCTGTAATTTGGCCCCCACCCCACCTCACCCGCCACCCCCTTTCATCTAAGAAAACATTTTATATATCGAGCGGCAAATTACATGATATAACTCACGTGCTAACACCCCCACTTCTATATTAATTTGGCTTCCTTTAATTAGGGTTTTTCTTCCATAATATATTCGTTAATACTTCCCAGATTGGTTTCGCTAATTAATAATTCAAGCAAAGGTTTCTTACCTTGAACCAATACTTTTATCAGCTAAGTCGGAATATGGCTAGCTTTTGCCGGTGAATTTATCTTGTGTTTTAAAAAGTATTTTTGTATATATGTAATGAAATTAAATGGGGAGAAATGAAATATTTATTTTCACGTTATTCAAGTTATTAAACGTTCAAGTTTTTTAAGTTGTTAAAGTTAATCAAATATACTATAGTGCATATTCTACCACAATATAATGGTATGCAAATATTATAATTTTTTGGAGCCAAGTTCCGTATCGGAAGGTGCGGGCCTGCCAGATGAGGGCTAGGCGAAAAACGGGAATTTTCTGCCACGAGTTGTCGTCACGAGCCTTTCTTTAGTGTAGTCGATTTAAAAAAAATGAAGTGAATTAGAAGCTATTGAATCTGGGTCCCTCCCATCCTTTATGACAACGGGACTCACCTTTCTGCTCTACAAATCTAGTAGTACCACAGATCCGTAGAACTTTAGACCCATCACATGCTTGCCTACAATTTATAAGCTCCTTACCTCCATTTTGAGAGCAAAATTAAATAATCATTTTTATACACATAACATGCTAGATTCTGTTCAATATGGATGTAGGGGTGGGTCACGTAGTACTAAAGAGCAACTCCTCATTGACATGGCCATTAATCATCAGGTTCATAGAAATAGAAAAGGCCTTGCCGCAGCTTGGTTTGATTACAAGAAAGCCTATGATTCAGTGCCTCATTCATAGTTGTTACGAGTGATGGAACTGTACAAAGTTAATACAATTCCATGCAATTTCCTACGCTCATGTATGAGGTAATGGACCACGACTCTCTGTCTTCCTAGGGTTGGTGAGAGTTTTTGTATTTCCGAACCTATAAGGATAGAGCGTGAAATTTTCCAGGGTGACAGCACAGAATACTAGAGACAGTCTCCAGTATTCTGTGGTGAATGTTTTAGCACTTTATGGTTTTTGCTTGGCTTTGAATCCCTTAAGTGCTCTACTTAGAGATTCAAAGCTAGGCTATCGGTTTCGTCGAATGGGTGAAATCATTTCTCATCTCTTGTATATGGAATATGGATGATCTTAAACTATTTGCATCCAACAAACCAGATTTGATGTCATTACTCAAACTTACGCAGATGTTAAGTAATGATATTAAAATGGAATTTGGTGTAGGTAAATGCGGGGTTATACATGTTCAGAGAGGCCGAGTCGTGAATAGCGAAAATTTACGACTCTCGGGACAGTGACTTTCAAATCTCTCTCTGAAACCGAAACCTATATACCTTATAATACCTTGGTATGTCAGAGTCCTTAGATATACAGGATAGGGACACTAAGCAGTTGGTTACTGAGCGTTTCTTTGGCCGTCTGACAAAAGTTCTAATTAGTCTTTTGTCTGGTGGTAATAAGGTGCGTGCATTCAACAGCTGAGTCTCAAGTGATGCCCTGGCTTATATACACCTTCGGCATACTAAAGTGGACTCAAATCGAGTTGGACGCCCTGGAATGTAAGGTTCATAAACTACTGACAATGTACCGCATTCACCACCCATGTTTATCAGTAATGAGATTATATATTCTACAAAAATATATTCTACAAAAATATTTCTTAATGCCAAAAACCTACATAATCGTGAGGTGTATAATCTTAGAGAATACTTGCATCACGTTGAATGTGGAATGCATCGGGATGTCGTTGCAGTAGATAATGGTCTGACACCGCTCTTAGCTAAAGAGAGCTGGCACAAACCGGTGCTACTCAACACTCAAGATCGCTTGAACGTACCTAAAAGCAAGGAGTTACATGGAGGCTTCTATCGGGTTCTTTATGGGCCTGATATTGATTTACCGGCGTCGGCATTCTATGAGTTCTCGCCATCTCTTTTTATACAGTAGTGTTAGATAGATAGGATGAGACCTCAGAAGATGACAGCAGTATTTAAACCTTAAAAACAGCAAAGAAAAATATCGACACGCGGTTTTCTTTGCTGTTTTTAAGGCTTTTCCAGATTCCCAAGCACGGGGTGAGTGCTATAACACAAAAATAAGCAGTATTTAAAGTTGTGTTTCCAGTAGATATTAGAAGTTTTGCCTCCATATATAATACAATTTCACGGATCTAAAACATGGATTGTTATTGATGCGATCTGGATGAAAGTGGCGCAACGGCGCGGCGGCGCGGGGAGCTGTATCAGACCGCTAAATTGTGCCGCTCTCGCCGCCGCGCCGCAGATCGCCGACATCCAGGTTGAAACTTTATAGGTGCAGCCGCTTTGAAGTGATCTGCGGACAAGCGTTTGTGTCAATAGATTGCACTTTCAATTATCGGCACTTGGTAAAATTCCTTTGTTATTAGTTAAAACTAAGTTATGATCATTAAAGTACAAGTGATCATAACTTAGTTTTAACTAATTTGTGGCAATTGCGTTTTATTTATATATACTAGTCATCCAACCCGGATTCGCACAACTCTGGATTTGCATAGAATCCGTAGAAGTAGCCTAGAGATCGTCATGTAAAATGTTTATTCTAATACTAGCTGCGTCCTGCAGTTTGCATAACAGTTTTTGGTGAATCCCGCGGGAACAACTCATTTTCCGGAATAACAAGTAGCCTTGTGCCGTTCCAGGTCATCATCTCGGTTCATTCAAATAGGTTGAGCTGTTTTTGAGTGAAAGAGTAACACACATCTTCCATCCATTTTTTCATACTTTCGATTTATTAGTAGGATAGAATCTTAGAGTATTATTCTATGGATAGGATATAATATTATGTATGCTCCACGTAGATTTCAAAATGGGTAGAGCGATTGGTTAAAATTTTCAGATGATCGTCATACTAGACTTTAAAGAGAATTAATTACATGAACAGTTTTTTTAACTATTGGTACTTAAGCTTCCCAAATAGGAAAAAGTTATCAATTCGGTTGTATTTTTTAACTTTTTGCTAAAGGAAGTCACTGATTTTGCCTCAATTTTAGAAAATCGAGTTTTCACCAGAACTCCAAGTTTTGATGTTATAGCCATCTTATTTGACGATTTTCACGATAACGTCAGTATGTCTGTATATTTATTTTATACTAGTTGACCCGCGCAGCTTCGCCCGCGGGTATATTAATAAGTCGTTCAAATAGCTTTTAAATAAAAATATCATTCCCTATTTCAGCCCTCCAGAGACTGATTTTTGAAAAAAAAATTATCCTATGTCTGACCCCGGATCTTCAACTATATCCATGCCAAATTTCATGAAAATCGGTCTAGCAGTTTAGCCGTGAAAGCGTAACAGACAGACAGACAGACTTTCGCATTTATAATATTAGTGTGGACGTAAGATATCAAACAAGCAGAGGCTCTTCAGATGGAAAGACATTATCATCGTCCATAGATAACCATCGTATAGCGTGTTGCTGTTTTTTTGGTGACATCTTGATACCACCTACATAATTTTACCAGCTATCTTACCGTCCAAACAACAGCGACATGCTTTCTTGATGTGGCGGCACCGCCGGCAGGTATAGTTAAGGCGGTGGAACCAGCCCCGGTTGAGACAACAGCGACAACAGTGACATGCTCTCGTGA
This sequence comes from Apodemia mormo, assembly GCA_036924255.1. NCBI lineage: Eukaryota > Metazoa > Arthropoda > Insecta > Lepidoptera > Riodinidae > Apodemia > Apodemia mormo. Next base: position 34,093,969 of record JAUPFN010000017.1, read on the forward strand.
TGTTGCGGCACCGCCGGAAGGTATAGTTAAGGCGGTGGAACCAGACCCGGGTGAGACAACAGCGACAACAGTGACATGCTCTCGTGATATTGTGGCACCGCCAGCAGGTATAGTTAAGGCGGTGGAACCAGCCCTGGGTGAGACAACAGCGACAATAGTGACATGCTCTCGTGATGTTGCGGCACCGCCGGCAGGAATAGTTAATGCGGTGGAACCAGACCCGGGTGAGACAACAGCGACAACAGCGATATGCTCTCGTGATGTTGCGGCACCGCGAGCAGGAATAGTTAAGGCGGTGGAACCAGACCCGGGTGAGACAACAGCGACAACAGCGACATGCTCTCGTGATGTTGCGGCACCGCCGGCAGGAATAGTTAAGGCGGTGGAACCAGACCCGGGTGAGACAACAGCGACAACAGCGACATGCTCTCGTGATGTTGCGGCACCGCCGGCAGGAATAGTTAAGGCGGTGGAACCAGACCCGAGTGAGACAACAGCGACAACAGCGACAACAGCGACATGCTCTCGTGATGTTGCGGCACCGCCGGCAGGAATAGTTAAGGCGGTGGAACCAGACCCGGGTGAGACAACAGCGACAACAGCGACATGCTCTCGTGATGTTGCGGCACCGCGAGCAGGAATAGTTAAGCCGGTGAAACCAGACCCGGGTGAGACAACAGCGACAACAGTGACATGCTCTCGTGATGTTGCGGCACCGCCGGCAGGTATAGTTAAGGCGGTGGAACCAGACCCGGGTGAGACAACAGCGACAACAGTGACATGCTCTCGTGATGTTGCGGCACCGCCGGCAGGTATAGTTAAGGCGGTGGAACCAGGCCCGGGTGAGACAACAGCGACATGCTCTCGTGATGTTGCGGCACCGCGAGCAGGAATAGTTAAGGCGGTGGAACCAGCCCTGGGTGAGACAACAGCGACAACAGTGACATGCTCTCGTGATTTTGCGGCACCGCCGGCAGGTATAGTTAAGGCGGTGGAACCAGACCCGGGTGAGACAACAGCGACAACAGTGACATGCTCTCGTGATGTTGCGGCACCGCCGGCAGGAATAGTTAAGGCGGTGGAACCAGACCCGGGTGAGACAACAGCGACAACAGCGACATGCTCTCGTGATGTTGCGGCACCGCGAGCAGGAATAGTTAAGGCGGTGAAACCAGACCCGGGTGAGACAACAGCGACAACAGTGACATGCTCTCGTGATGTTGCGGCACCGCCGGCAGGTATAGTTAAGGCGGTGGAACCAGACCCGGGTGAGACAACAGCGACAACAGTGACATGCTCTCGTGATGTTGCGGCACCGCCGGCAGGTATAGTTAAGGCGGTGGAACCAGGCCCGGGTGAGACAACAGCGACATGCTCTCGTGATGTTGCGGCACCGCGAGCAGGAATAGTTAAGGCGGTGGAACCAGCCCTGGGTGAGACAACAGCGACAACAGTGACATGCTCTCGTGATGTTGCGGCACCGCCGGCAGGTATAGTTAAGGCGGTGGAACCAGACCCGGGTGAGACAACAGCGACAACAGTGACATGCTCTCGTGATGTTGCGGCACCGCCGGCAGGTATAGTTAAGGCGGTGGAACCAGGCCCGGGTGAGACAACAGCGACATGCTCTCGTGATGTTGCGGCACCGCGAGCAGGAATAGTTAAGGCGGTGGAACCAGCCCTGGGTGAGACAACAGCGACATGCTCTCGTGATGTTGCGGCACCGCGAGCAGGAATAGTTAAGGCGGTGGAACCAGACCCGGGTGAGACAACAGCGACAACAGTGACATGCTCTCGTGATGTTGCGGCACCGCCGGCAGGAATAGTTAAGGCGGTGGAACCAGACCCGGGTGAGACAACAGCGACAACAGCGACATGCTCTCGTGATGTTGCGGCACCGCCGGCAGGTATAGTTAAGGCGGTGGAACCAGACCCGGGTGAGACAACAGCGACAACAGTGACATGGTCTCGTGATGTTGCGGCACCGCCGGCAGGAATAGTTAAGGCGGTGGAACCAGACCCGAGTGAGACAACAGCGACAACAGCGACATGCTCTCGTGATGTTGCGGCACCGCGAGCAGGAATAGTTAAGGCGGTGAAACCAGACCCGGGTGAGACAACAGCGACAACAGTGACATGCTCTCGTGATGTTGCGGCACCGCCGGCAGGTATAGTTAAGGCGGTGAAACCAGACCCGGGTGAGACAACAGCGACAACAGTGACATGCTCTCGTGATGTTGCGGCACCGCCGGCAGGTATAGTTAAGGCGGTGGAACCAGGCCCGGGTGAGACAACAGCGACATGCTCTCGTGATGTTGCGGCACCGCGAGCAGGAATAGTTAAGGCGGTGGAACCAGCTCTGGGTGAGACAACAGCGACAACAGTGACATGCTCTCGTGATGTTGCGGCACCGCCGGCAGGTATAGTTAAGGCGGTGGAACCAGACCCGGGTGAGACAATAGCGACAACAGCGACATGCTCTCGTGATGTTGCGGCACCGCCGGCAGGTATAGTTAAGGCGGTGGAACCAGACCCGGGTGAGACAACAGTGACATGCTCTCGTGATGTTACGGCACCGCCGGCAGGAATAGTTAAGGCGGTGGAACCAGACCCGGGTGAGACAACAGTGACATGCTCTCGTGATGTTACGGCACCGCCGGCAGGTATAGTTAAGGCGGTGGAACCAGACCCGGGTGAGATAATGCAGAACAACGCAATTTCTCCGTGTTGGTTCCGGGCTCCTTTGAAGAATAGGCCAACTGCCATTCTGCCAGGCTGGTCGTAAAAGGCGACCGATTGGTTATGTGAGTCACTACCATCGTGGTTACTAGGTGGTAGAGTTCTGCATTGTCTCGCCCGGGTCTGGTGCCACCGCCTTACCTATTCCTGCCGCAATAGCGTCAGTACCGGTCACTGTTGTGTTTCAGTTTGGAGGGTAAGGTAGCCGGTAAACTTATGCATGTGGTATTAGACCTCGCCACAAGATAGCAACGCACCATTAACATATTTGGTGTCTGTAGACGATGGTTAACTCTTTCCATCAGGAGACCCATCTGCTTGTTTGGTATCTTATAAAAAAAGAATCACTATCAGTCAACCAGTAGCCACAATGCTCTTACAAACTGCCTGGCAGTACGGCAGATGTTTATTCTCAAAGGGGGCCCGGACCTGCACGGAGATATGTATATGTGTGTGTGTATGTGTGCGTATGACATCGTAGCTTTTAAATGGATAAACTGTTTTAGATGCGATTTTTTATGTAAAAGCTGATTTTCTAGTGGTGGTTCTTAGACATATTTTATCAAAATTGGTTCAGACATGTCAAGATCATTCAATTTGCACAGACCTGTTCGATACGAAATTGGGTATTCTGATACGTTAATGATACCTATTGCAATAACTTGGTAACCTTTTCTTGATGCTTCAGGATTCCCTTTTTAAAATCATCAGCTTTTTAGGGTTCTGAAGTAAACTAGGAACCCTTATATCTACGCTCTGTCCGTCCGTCCGCACGATAGCTCAGAGATCCTTAGTACTAAAAAGCTGTAATTTGGCAGTAATATACATAATATTTGTCACGACAACAAAGTAACGTTATAAAATCTTTAAAAAAAAATTTTAGGGTAGCTACTCTACATGTAAAGCGAAAGATATTGTTGGATAGGTTTTTTAAAAAATATTGTAGGTTTGTAAAAACAATTCTTCGGTTAAAGAACTCGTTTGTAAAATATTAAGATTGCTATCTTGCTAAAATTGCTAAATTTGGTTAGAGTCAAGTATTTTTCTCCCCGTGTTGGTCCCGGGCTCCTTTGTAGAATAGGCCAACTGCCGTTCTGCCAGGCAGGTCGTAAAAGGCGACCGATTGGCTATGTGAGACTACCATCTTGGCTACTAGGTGGTAGAGTTCTGCATTGTCTCGCCCGGGTCAGGTACCACCGCCTTACCTATTCCTGCCGTAATAGCGTCAGTGCTTGTCGCTGTCGTGTTCCGGTTTGGAGGGTAAGGTAGCCGGTTAACTTATGCATGTGGCATTAGACCTCGTTACAAGATAGCAACGCACCATTAACATCTTTGGTGTCTATAGGCGACGGTTGATTCTTTCCATCAGGAGACCCATCTGCTTGTTTGCTTACTTATGATATAAAAAAAAATTCTCTCTGCCAGCTAAATGGTTGGTTTTGGGGGTGAGAAAAAACTCAAGGTAGTAGTTAATATAATGAAATTAAAAGGAAAGTTATCACGGCTCTGAAAACTCCAGAAGTTTTTGAGTAGTCAACTTATTTAATGTACTTGGAGATGTTTTTATAAGCGGTACACCCACGGATTAAATAGATACGCCTTTCAAGACAATTGCTTAGTTTGGCAGCAACTTGCAATTACATACAATAATACAGAGTTATACTACTTACCAATGAAATAAAATCATTTCAAGGGTAATTATTTAACCTTGTCATCTCAATCGGTACGATAAAACAGTACAACATGGTTTATTGCTAATTTTTTTCAATATAACTTACATATGCATGAAATGTTTGACAGTAATAGGAGCGTTTGCTCGTTCATAGTATGAAACAATAAAAGGTTTAGTCCGCATCTTCGGAACCTATATTGCGCGTGGCCTGACACACATTTTACCAGGGTGTACAAAACCCACTACAATGACCTGGTAGTATTTATTGCCAGCGTATGATACCATGGTAAGGGGGCCATCAGCCCCGAAGCCATTTCCCCGCCCCTTCTTCAGGGGGTGAGAGAAGATGCACGTACAATTTTACCAATTTTTTAATTTAAAGTTATTTAAATCAAGTACATTTTAAAAAGGAATAATCAAGAGTAAACTAACTATTTGAGGTCAGAAATATATGCTTTGGAGGTAGATATGAGGCCCCGGACCCGCTCCCGGGTCAGGCACTTGAAAAATGTGTTTTTTCGGTTTCCTGATAAAAACTTATGCATGAGGCATTAGACCTCGCCACAAGATAGTAACGGATCATTAACATCTTTGGTGTCTATAGGCGATGGTTGACTCTTTCCATCAGGAGACCCATCTGCTTGTTTGCTATCTTATGTCATAAAAAAAACAACGTTTCTGATAAAAAGGCTAGGATTGGATAAGTGTCTGGTTGGCGATAGGCGATAGATATGTAGGGGTAGGTGGCAACCTATCATATTGTAGGGTTAAGTATCTTCGGCTAATCGTAGATGCACTGGTCGTAATGCGTGCTTTTTTTAACCATTATACGTTATATTTTTAACCACTATTCACTATCATGGAGAAAGTCGCGGCCATTAACTAGTAAGCACTATATTGTGTAGAACTGACCACTATTCACTATCATGGAGAAAGTCGCGGCCATTAACTAGTAAGCCCTATATTGTGTAGAACTGACCACTATTCACTATCATGGAGAAAGTCGCGGCCATTAACTAGTAAGCACTATATTGTGTAGAACTGACCACTATTCACTATCATGGAGAAAGTCGCGGCCATTAACTAGTAAGCACTATATTGTGTAGAACTGACCACTATTCACTATCATGGAGAAAGTCGCGGCCATTAACTAGTAAGCACTATATTGTGTAGAAGCTGCCTGTAATCGACATACGATGATCTGTCTCTTTAATACCAACTCGTGTCAGCAAACAAACTCGTGATTGATTGTGTGCAGGGTCCACAGAGTGCCGTATCTATTACAGGGTTGTCGCTGTCCATTTTTTAAAGCTTTAATTTTAGTGTGTCGCCTTTGTGGTCCAGTGGTCTGCTGTTGGTGTTGACCACATAAGGTCCTGGGTTCGAATCCCGGGTCGAGAAATTAAAAAAAGGGTTTTTTCAGTTTTCTGATAAAAACAACGTTGCGCGGGATTGGAAATTGACCGGTTAGCGATAAGTTTGCCACCTATCCCATTGTGGGACTAAGAATCTTCGGCTAGTCATAGGTGCACTGGTACCTTTGTCCGCCTCTTTGGAGATACGGGCGTGAAAATACTAATATCAATAAATTAACTATTACTTTGTGTTTTATTTTATTTTTGATTTTTTTTACTACACCTTAAATACTGCCCAGGCTAGTTCTGCAACGTCTGACCGGTATTACTTTATCTATTACTGCCGCAATAGCGTCAGTGCTTGTCACTGTTATTTTTCGATTCGGAAGGTAAGGCAGCTGGTAATATTATGGATGTGCCATTCCATACTACCATCGCGACCACTAGGTGGTAGAGTTCTGCAAGGTATCGCATGGGCAATTGGTACTTTACCTATTCCTACAGCATTGTGTTTTGATTTGGAGGGAAAACTCTCCGGTAAACTCACGCATATATTAAATCCGCCTTACGGATGGTGCAATGCACCATTAACATCTTTGGTGTCTATATACGATGATTGTCTTCCATCAAGAGAGCCGTCTGCTTGTTTGCTATCCTATGATATAAAAGGGTGTTGGTTATTACGACACAAACATTCGCAACACGCTGTCGTTGTCACCGATCTCTGCGATAAAGACTTCTCTATAGCCATTGATATAAAAATCCCAAGATACACAATCAGTGTCTCAAAAACGTTCTCCAAACATGAGCGCACAATTTTAAATTGTGCGTTCTTTTCAAATTGAATCGCGTCGGTCGCGAAACTGTCAATTTTATTTCTTTTTGTACATTGCTTTGTAAAAACAACTATAAATCTTACGCTTTAGGTTGGATTTGCAAAGACATGTTTTTGCCATATCTATAACTATTTAAATGAAATTAAGGACACTTTTGAATGTCAGTTTTGTACGGGACTGTGCATCTTGGGTTTTTTATATCAATGCTTGCAAATGAAATAAAATCACTTCAAGGGTAATTCTTATAGCTTGTCATCTCATTCGGGATACAATTTAAAATTGTGCGCTCATTTTTGGAGGACGTTTTTGAGACACTGATTGTCTATCTTAGGTTTTTTATATCAATGTTTGCAAGTAGTGTAAATGTATTTGTGTGTAAACGCAAGCTACATTGACAAACTTAGAAATTGCCTTAAAAGGCGTATTCATTTAATCCGTGGTACCAACCCTACAACTCCGTAAGCAGCTCTCAGCAAAGTAAACTTAAACAGAAAAATTAAAATCTCTAGAGGCTCTCGCGTTTGTTCCTCGTATTTATTTAGGTGCGCTTCAATATTTTTATTTTTATTAAATTGATGATTACTAGAAAAAAATCCAGTCGATATGTTCACTGACGAAGTAGCCAGAGGTGTAACATGAACAAAGTGTATTAGATTTTATGATGTAATAGATGCACAACCTATTAGTTAAAATCAGTTTTGGGCAAACTCCAAAAGAATTAAAAATCTTGTTTCGAACGATTTGTTTCTGAATTTAAACGAATCTATGCCGAAGCTGGTGTCGTATTACAATTTACAATATAGACGATAATTAATAATACTAAGTGCTATTATTCTTTTCACATTACCAATTTAAACAATCCTGGATGTTAACTTTTCCAAAATTAAATAAATAATTATTATTAAAGGTGGAATAACATTACTTTGCAAAAAAAATTAAAACTTTTGACACGACTGGATATTTAAACTACCGATTATCGTGCCTTAAGGCCAGGCAACGCTGTTACCGCTAAGCTACCTGTCAGTGGTTCAGCGTAGCGAATTTTTTGATTTTGTGATTGATTTCATTGATTGCACTAATCGCTAGATAATATACGAATATACTTCTTTTTTATATCATAAGATAGCAAACAGATGGTTCTTCTGATGGAAAGAGAAATCATCGCCTATAGACACCAAAGGTGTTAAAAGTGCGTTGCTATCTGTGTGACAGGATCGCAATGGCATATGCACAAGTCTACCGACTACCTTACTCTCCAAATTGAAACACGATAATGACAAGCATTGAAGTTATAGCGGCAGGAATAGGTAAGCCGGTTTAACCAAATAGCCGAGCGAGAATTTGCGGAACTTTACCGCCTAGTAAAGTTTTTTTCCACTATATAAGTGTTAAAAATTCACAAGAGTTCAGGATCGTTACAGATGAAGTTCATATTTATAATAGCGACAAATACTAACGTGTTTCTATGCATTATTACTATGCATACTAATATTATAAATGGGAAAGTGTGTGTGTTTGTTTGTCCGTCTTTCACGGCAAAACGGAGCGACAAATTGACGTGATTTTTTAAGGCGAGGTATTTTGACGCGCGTCAATTCTATAGAAAATGGGTGACGCGGTATGTTCTGAAACCGCTAGGAAACTTGTTAATTTTCGGATAAATAAATATAGGACATCAGCTGAAAACTAAAATTTAGCACATTCTTTTTTGTATTTACAACTAAATATCACCATATAAAAATCATGTGCAAGATTAGAAATAATATTAACACATTACCTATTTGTTTTAGAGATTTTTTTAGCCTGCTTTCGGAATTTATATGATCGAGTAAAGTACATTCTATCATGTAATAAGTTAGCACATTCTTTAGATAATATCTTCAGGTATATCGTGTAATTTTTGTAAAATTGTTATTTGACAATCAATACAAAAAAACGTGATTAAGCAAACCAGTTTTTTCCCGTTTGTCGCGATGCCTCGCCTTAAGTGGAGATAGTTGAAGGGATAGAGAGTGACATAGGCTACTTCCTGTATCTTACTTTACGCTAGTGTAGCCGCAGGTAATAGTGAGTTCTACTATAAAGAAAAGGAATAGATAAATATTATATCGGTTAAAAAGTTGAAATTAATTAAATTTTCTATTCGCGAATTGTTCTATGTCTCTTCCGCGATGGCATCGAAAAACCTTCGGTTTAATAAATGGATAAAAATCACCGATGCTCCGGACAAAAAGAAGACCCCAGCGGTAAAATTATCCATTCATATCACCACACTTTCCCACCCACATCCCACGCCGGAACTAAGAACAAAAGCACATAATTTACATAAATTCACGTTTCACTTCCAAACCGAAGCATATTCAGGAGAAACAAACACTACCTCACTCAACGCGATTGTGAGTATTACCACAGACTACCAGAGACTAACAGTAACAGAAGTTAATTTACATACAGGTAATATTCGAGCATAGCACACATATTATACACCTGTCAAGGACGCGATATCTCGGAATGGTTCGGAAGAACTATCCCGAACCATTCAAGATCTTTCATTCAACCATTCAAGAAGTCTTGAAATTATATTCTTGTTCTGTAGTGCACTTAGCACTACAGAGCAAAAATATAATTTTTGATAACGGTTTTTTAAAACGAAGATAATCTCTGCATAGCGTTTTACGAAAATAGGCGTCACAGTTATTTTTCAAGAGGAATACAACCATTGTAATGTGCCAAAATATTTTATTTTGTGCATTTTCCAACAGGATATATATTCCTAAAGTTCAACACAGAGCCAAAATGATAAAAATATTGTTGTTAGATAAATACTGTTGTTAGATAAAATAATATTAAAAAATTACAGAATCAGTTCACTTTAATATTTTTTTTTTACCAGTAAGTATTTCAATAGAAACCTGAAGTATTTATTATATGTGAATTAGGGTAATGCTCAATATACTGATTTTTTTAGTCCGTTATATGAATTTATTTATTTAGAAGAATTATTTTAAAAACACTATAAATCCTCGCGGGCAATCGGTTGCCGATCAAATTTTGAACCGGCGGTAATTCAAATAATCAAGATCATGCAAGACTGTAATATCCTTCGAATAATCAGCTCACATTATTACGATATTGTTCTGGAAAAATCTTGAAAACATGAAGTTTTCGTTGCGAATCGAATACGCGCCCTTAAAAGTAACGCATATTGATTGTATTTTAATTAATACATTATTAATTTCTTCTGAAATAGAAATTGTATCACGAACATTTTTTATAATGCTAAAATTATTAAAAACCGGTAAAGATTAATAAACCGGTAAAAAAACTTGATTTCACAATTATTTTACTATTTTCAGCAATTCACTTCACAATATATCGTCAACATAGATAAGTTTTTGCATCTCTCATCGTGAAGATTATCTACTTAACCACTTAAAAGTTAAAAGATGGAGCAACGTTTTTGTAATGCAAAATATTTGTTACTTTTTCATAGATTAAATAGAAAAAAATTTTTTTGTTTCTTTATGATGATACCCAGAGTAGCTACTTTATGAAACCTTCTGTAAGTTTCGACTATAAGGCCCGCTTGCACGTAAATCTTGAGTTAAATAAATAACTCTGAGTTAACTAACTCGAAGTTAATTTGTTACTTTCTTAACTCGGGGTGTATCTTGCACGAATAGAAATTAACCCAAGGTATACTAACCCAACGTTTTAACTCTGCATTGTGGTGTTTCTTTCTGTCAAATCCAAATTCATCCGCTGTTGCTACCTGCGGCTAAATACAAAAGTTTTTCTCTCTTTCGCACAACCATATTTTGCTTATTATATCCTTTTCTTACGTCATATGGCGTAATATGGCGTTTTGGGGGCTTTAAACATTGTAAAACCTAAGCGTCAGCTTCATGACTCGTGTTAATAAAATAATAATTTCGCATTTTGTAATCAGTGTTATTTTCTACAAAAATTTGGAAAAAATCTCATTTACGTGGCCCAAGTTTTACAAGTAGTGACAGTTCTCTTCTTTGTGAAAATAGAAAATAGAAACACATAATTAAAAATAAAAAAAAAACTGATGGCGCTAATCTTCTCCAAAAGCAAAAGTTTTGGCTAGAAGTAAGTTTAATGCTTTGTCTCTCTGCAAATTAAAATGGCCAATTCGTTCCGCAACTCTTCTATTGAAAAAAATCCAAATCAATATATTCGATAATTTTTCGTCATCGTCAGAATACAAAAAGTCATTCACAATTGAATATCAGATAATTAAATTGTTATTTCTTATCAAATACACAACACAACGCGGTATAATCTCACAATTTTGTCGTTTTTAACCCAGAGTTAGAAATTTAACCGCCCAACTTTGGCGGGTTAAATATTTATCTATTTAACCTATGGTTTGGTGTTAACTCTTGTCAGTGCAAGAAAAAATAAAAATATAACCCTGCGTTAGCAGCTAACTCAAAGTCGTTAGCAGCTAACTCAAAGTTAAATAATTTAACTACTGGAACGCGCAAGCGGCCCTAAGTAGTAGCAGATACTACTTATAACTTTTATTGCATTATACAATTGTTTGTTTAAAATTTTGCTTCTAAACTATCCCATTCTTTTCTAATATGTTTGGTTGATCATAAATAAAAGAAAATGTTAACTTTATGGCAGAAAAGCGTATAAATTTGATTAGTTTCATATGTCTATCAAAAAGTATCAGTTGAATTATATAGGCTTATTGTGCATTAAATAAATTTGATAATTTCGGCTGACGCTATATTTTTGTACCACTTATAGGCCGATCTCATCTATCTCCTTTCTACCATCATAATCAGTCGTTTACTATAGCATAAAATTTCGGGTGTGACGATTGGGTCGGCTAAAAAATGATCATAGAATCTATATTAATATTATAAATGCGAAAGTTTGGATGTTTAGATGGATGTTTCGATGGATGTTTGGATGGATGTTTGGATGGGTGTTTGTTACTCAATCACGCAAAAACTACTGAACGGATTTGAATGAAATTTGGCATACAGGTAGCTGATAACCTGGAATAGCATATAGGCTACTTTTTATCCCGAAAAATTAGGTGATCCCGCGGGATTCACCAAAAACTCTTATAATGCAGCGGGCTGCACGCTGCAGCTAGTGAATGAATAAATGATTACATTTTATTGCGTTGATAACCTCCTTTTTGGGAAGTCGATTGAAAACTAAATTATAACACACCCTTTAATTTATTAGCTGTTAATCGCCTCTGTGGTCTAGTGGTCCGAAGCTGGTATTAACCACGTGAGGTAGGTACTGGATTTGATTCCCAGGTGAGGCAAATTAAAAAGTGTTAATTCAGTTATCCATACTTAATATTATAAATGCGAAAGTAACTCTGTCTGTCTGTCTGTCTGTCTGTTACGCTTTCACGGCCAAACCACTGAACCGATTTGAATAAAATTTGGTAGAAATATAGTTTGAGACCCAAGAAAGGACATAGGATAGTTCTTATCCTGGAAATCCCACGGGAACGGGAACTATGCGGGTTTTTATTTTAGAATTTTTTCCACGCGAACGAAGTCGCGGGCACAGCTAGTCTGAAATAAACAACGTTACCCAGGATTGGATAAGTACCCGTTTGGCGATGGGCTGTGATTGGCTGGGCACTTTATATCACATTATGGGACTAAGTATTTTCAGCTAATCATGGATGCACTTGTTGTATGCCTGCCTGCCTCTTCGGAGATACGGGCGTGAAGATTTTTTATTAATTTGTTTCGAGGTTCTCAATTCGGAACAAATAGGTTTGTATGTTTGTTAGAATTATCCCTTTTTGAAAAGTCAGTTGCAAATAGATAATAATTTGTTAGGTAGAGTTCAAACCACACATATACTATTGCGACAGTGTCTTTAAGAGCAAAATGAATGATGTAGGGTCGGCACAATTTCCTGGCGCATCGATCACTCGCCGGCAGAAGAGGTCAGGCCGCCAGATCAATCGATAGCACTTACAACTCCATATGACTACACCCTCATCACGCCCGAAAAACTTGTTAAATCTTAATATACGGTGTGTAAAAAAAACCCTGTCCTATCGTCAAAGGCATTATTTAGTAGCTTATTAAAAATATATTTGTGTCATTATTTTATGAATATTGATACATAAATTTTCAAAATATTTGCTTGATTTAAGGGGAAGTTGCTCTATTTTAGTACTAAAACGATACACTTTAAACTACAATATTTTTCTTATTCTTATATTAATAAATTTTTTTTTTTGATTGATTTTTTTGATTTGATTATTTGAATTTCATTGACCTACCTATATACCTCTTTCGAATCGGTTAGGGTTTTCTTTACATCCTGTATACAGTAGAAACTCGATTAACTAGACTAATTAATATTATGATGCATTCGGATAATCGAAAATTCGGATAACTGAACATATTATTCTTAACTCTAGAAAGATTCTAGCTTCTTCCACGTACACATTATCACATCATAATCATTATGTGAAGTTATTATGTGTGGTGTTTTTAATAGGTATGACATTTGTTCGCACGTACATCGTAAATCTTTTATATATATATATATATATATATATATATATATATATATATATATATATATATATATATATATATATATATACATATATATATATATATATATATATATATATATATATAAATCAATTGCTGTTCATTAGTCTCAAGTTAGTTTTTATCTCAAACAACCCCTCCCATTTAGTACCAAGTAGTTTGTATGGCAAAACAACGTTTGCCGGGTCAGCTAGCTAAAGATAAATAGATAATATATATATAGCTTCAAATAAAATAGATAAGATATAAAAACATAGATTAAATTTTTTCTAGGTATAGATGAACTGCCTTATAGCTAGGCATCTCGTAAAAGGCAAGAAGTGTCACTAACATCGTGGCTACTAACCAATGGTAGAGTTCTTACCTATTCCTGCAGCAATAGCGTCAATGCTTGTCACTGTCGTGTTCCGGTTTGGAGGATAAGGTAGCCAGTAAACTTATGCATTTTTTTAAGGGCAACAGGCCCACTTCTCGTTCCCACCACTGTAACTTCTGTAAACTAGAATCAAAAACGGCAACCGTCCTGATAACCTATTAGTTGCGAGCTCAGGGTGTCCTGGGGAAAAGCTAAGCTGTCTTGGATCCTGCAACGAAATTTATCAGAAGTATATAGGAGGAGTAGGAAAATATATCCTGTTTCCCTCCCTTTTTAGCAGGAGATAGCAAAATGTTAAAAGCTAAACTTAAATAACTAACTAAATGTTAAACTTATTTTACCAATAACATCTTTGGTGTCTTAGGCGATGATTGGCTTTTCCATCAGGAGACCCACCTGCTTGTTTGCTATCTTATGATAGATACGTAAAAACAGTTCTGCAGCGACTTGACCGGATTTAGTACCAACGTCTTTCGTCGGTGCTTGTTGCTGTCGTGTTCCTGTTTGAAAAGTGAGGTAACATAAAATTGGTAATATTATAGATCGGTTTAAAGAATTTTATTTCTCAAAAAGGACATTACAATTGTTCACCTAACAGAGACATTATAATCAAGCTTATTTATAAACATACTAGCTGTGGCGTGCTGTCCGCTGAATTATAAGTTTTTGGCATATCCCGCGGGATATGCCAGAAATAAGTGCTATTCCAGATCATCATTTATCTGTGTGGTAAATTTCATTCAAATCAGTTTAGTAGTGTTTGCGTGATTGAGCAACAAGCATCCATACATCCAAACATCCAAACTTTCGTATTGATAATATTAACTAGCTGTTGCCCGCGACTTCGTCCGCGCGGACTTCGTTTACTCCGCACAGCACCTCCCCCGTACGTGATAGCGTGATAATACGTAGCATGTATGTTGACCTGACCTATAAGTAATATTCATGCAAAATTTGAAATAAATCATGCAATACTTTTTGAGTTTACCTCGGACATACATACAGACAAACAGACTAACAGACAAAAATTCTAAAAACTATATTTTTGGCTTCGATATCGATTGTAGATCACGCCCCGAGTATTCTTTTAAAAAAATATTCAATGTACAGTTTTGACTTTCCTGCGATTTTATTATATGTATAGATTACTGTCGCTATCCAATAAAGATGTTAATCATACATTATTATATGCGTGGCCGGGACGTAAAAAATTCTAACCAAGATTTCACGTGAAAGTACATGTAGTAGTTTAGTTAGAAACAGTTGTAATTGAGCACTGACAAAATGTAGTATTGGAGGGATCTGTTTTAATTAAATCGTTTGCTAAGTGAACGCGACTGGGGACGCTTCTTGACAACAATCATTGAGCGGGGATGGTTAGAGTCTGTCTATACACACAGCGATAATATTGACTACTTTATATCAAACGATAGCACACAATTAGATGGAGCTCATGATAAAAAACAACCGTCGCTTTTAGATTAAAAAATCTATACACATAATAAAATCGTAGGAAAATCAAAACTGTACATTGAATATTTTTTTTAAAAAAATACTTGGGGCGTGATCTACAATCGATATCGAAGCCAAAAATATAGTTTTTAGATTTTTTGTCTGTTTGTCTATATGTATGTCCGTGGTAAACTCAAAAAGTACTGCATGGATTTACTTCAAATTTTGCATGAATATTACTAACAGGTCGGGTCAACATATAGGCTACATATTATCACGCTGTCACCTACAGGGGAGGGGTAGTACGGAGTAAACGAAGTCCGCGCGGATGAAGTCGGGGGCAACAGCTAGTTATAAATAAAATAACTCCACACTAGACGAATTACACGAATTGTTCTAACCAAACCAAATTAAGAAAATTACGAGTATTTGCTTGTGTTATGTGTGAGATCTAGTTAACTTTATGCTTCCGAAAGAGTTCTGCAATGACCGAAACAGGTGAAAATCTGATGGAGCAAGGTCAGGGCTATACGGAGGATTCATCAACATATCCCAGCCAAGCTCTCTCAATTTTTGCTGCGTAGCCATAGACGAGCGCGGTCTGGCGTTGTCATAGTGGAACACCACGCCTTTCCAGTTCACCAGCTCCGCCTGGTTTTTCTCAATAGCTTTTTTAACCTCTTCAGTTACTGATAGTAGACGTCAGAATCGATAGTTCTAACTTCCTTCGTTCTAACTCCCGGTGGCAAAAGCTCACAGTGGACGATTCCTTTCCAATCCGAGCATACACATAGCATCACTTTGTTCCGAGTCAGGCCGGGATTTGCCACGGTCTGTGGGGCTTGTCCATGCTTCGACCATGACCTTTTTCGCACATATTGTAAGTCACCAATTTTAATCAACTGTTTAAGAAATGGTTCGGAATTGTTAGGTACGTTTTATTTATTTATTTAGCTTTATTGTACACCTTAAATTAATTTGTACAAAAGGCGAACTTAAAGCCTAGTGGCATTCTCCTCCAGTCAACATTTAGGCCAACAGAGAGTACGTATGCGGTGTCCCTAAATTGTAAGGATATAATATTATGTAGCCCTAAGCAAATCCTAAAATATACTGCATTACACTATACGTAATATGATATAATTAATATTAGTTATATAAAAATTTATAATACATACCTACACATCGCCCAAACTTACACAAATACTTATAAATACATATAGACTTACAAATACTTAAATAAAATATACATATTAGATATGATTGAAGCATGAGATGATGAAAAAATATGCTAATGCCTACCTATAATTTAGCAAATGCATTTTCAGATTTTGTTTAAACGTAAACTTAGTATTCGCTTGCCGCAACGTTAAGGGCAGTTCATTCCACATTCGAGCAGCATGCACTGCGTATGAGTTTGAGACAAAATTGGAACGGTATAGAGGAATGGACAGAGTGAGATTGTCAGATGATCGAAGGTTCAAATTGTGGGTATTACAAAGGAATTCAAATATAGATTTTAAGTATTTAGGGGCGAGTGGATCAAACAGTATTGTGAAAAGCGTACATAAAGTCCTAAGATTACGTCGTTGAGTAATAGTAAGCCAGCGAAGCTGGTTCCGGTAAAATGATATATGGTCATACTTGCACAAGCAAAAAATAAAACGGATAGATTGATTAAGCAGACGCTCTAATTTCAAAAGTAGGTTAGTAGAAATGTTGGTATAGCAGACGTCACCATAGTCAAGAATAGGCAGAACTAACGTTTGAACTAGAAGTATTTTGGTTTTTAGAGGTAAAAAGTTCCGCAGACGATTTAAGGATCGCAATGTGCCAGTAACTTTACGACACAACTCAGTAGTTTGAACAGACCAGTTAAGGTTGCAGTCAATATAGATACCTAAATCCTTAACTGAAGGAGTAAATTTAATTATAGAATTATCAAACATTATGCGGTGAATCGAAGCTATATCAATCTTATCCAACTGGCGTTGACTACCAATAATAATGGCTTGACATTTTAAAGGGTTCACCCTTACTCCGAACTTCGAAGATCAAACTCTGAGAACTTCGAGAGAACTGTTTATTTTGGAAATGGCTGTCCCTAAATTAGTTAAATCAGTATGCTCATAGAGTTGCAGATCATCGACAAAGAATCGCAAATGGAAACACGTTGCATTAGGTTTCTCTCAGTGAGATCATGTGGTACACAAATGCCAAATTTTTTTCTTGTACCCAGACTTTCGTAAATGACGTAAAACTGTTTTATGATCAACACCCAGTTCTCCAGCAATTTTGTAGCTACTAATATGTCGATCTTGCTCCACATCTCAATCCCATCAAAATCTCATCAATCATCATCAAATCATCAAAATCTCATCTCAAAGATGGCACTGATTTTATCTGTGACAGGGCGTCCAGAGCGAACCTCATCTTTTACACTAAAATATCCAGACTTGAAAAGCTTGAAACGCATTAACCACATTTGCGCTACTCTTACTGATACCGCATTAGGTCCGTAAACCATACAAATTTTATTGTACAGTCTGTTTTTAATAAGTCTCTATGTATTACTTCCCTTTTAATCGTGTACAATAAAGAATTAAATAAATAAATAAATAAATAAATTTTAATCGCGGCGTTCGTCGAATTATTTAATTACCTTTTTTATAATAAAACTTTAAAATATGCCGAATTTTTTCGTCACATACGTTCATTTTGCTTGCTTGAATAACAATTAAAAAATGGCGGGAACTAGTTTTTTATTTTTATTTATTGCATCTTCAGAATGTCACATTTAATGGTATTAAAACCAGCCAGTGACATTCAGTACAGCCAAAGATGTTTGTTTGATTACTAATAATAAATTTAAAATACGAAAATACATTTGCCTCGACCGGGGCAAATATATATATATATATATATATATATATATATATATATATATATATATATATATATATATATATATATATATAGATATATGTATATACAAGAATTGCTCGTTTAAAGGTATTAGATTATAAAATTGTTGCAAGATGGCATTCTGCTAGGTAATTTGTAAAAATCAAACGATTCGAACGATTTTTTTCTATAAATTTGTATCAGAATCAAGACGCACAGTCTTTTATTAGTAAACCTTTATACCCGCTTACAACTTTGCTATCGTCTTTCGTATACTTGCAACCATAAAAACAGGTTGTCATTTTTTTACACTTAGGCATGTGTAAGTTACAACATATTAAAATTTTAGCCTTGTGCGAGAAGGTTATGTAAAAAAATTTTTTACATTTTTAAAATTTTAAACGATGGTGTCGCAACGGGCAACCACAAGACCCCTGCCAGACCGGTATTTTCTTAATTGCCCGGTAGTAAAATATTATTCAAAAAAGTTCTAGTTTTGTGCGAAGTGGGTTAACCGGAGAATTCAGTAGCTCTTAGACTATAACAAACTAGCAAACCAAGTTCTAGCTTTCTACAAAGCGGGTTGGTCGGAGGGTTCAGTAGCTCTTACACTATAACAAACTAGCAGCTGATCTCTGACAGGGCTTATTGAGGCGTTATACAGGTGGGCAAAAATCGTGGATCATACGAAACAGGATGATAGTTGCGATTATTTGCAATAAAAATACGGCAGAGCTCAATCTTGATCTTCTTAGAAGTTACGACTATTTTAGTGTTTTTGACGATAACAATAAATGGTGTTTAGTTGCTTCTAGAGAATGTATCAACACTACCAAAGTGCTTTTACGATAGTGGGTACGATGATTTATGAGTATTGACACCTTTTTCAATTACTTTTAAGCCTCATTAAAGATTATTTGTAACTTTAGAACATTACTGTAAAAAAAATGTACAACCAAAATGTGAACTTGTATTAAAAAACTTGCCTATAATAATCCCAACTATAATCTTGTTTCGTTTGATCCACGATTTTTTACCCATCCTGTATAAGTACAGAAAACTTATACATGCACCTATTAAGCAGTAGCGTCACTACGACATATAGCAATGCTCCATCTTTATTTGCTTTTATTTAAGGATACAAGAAACTTTTACCCAACTGCCTTTAGAATGTGGGTTATCTTTTGAGTGTACGTATATATGTATGTATATTTTTTGACATGCACTGTAGCCTAAAAAGCTAGATGGATTTTAGCGGCAAATTAGTAATTTGTTTTTTCAGTTTTCCGATAAAATAACGTTACCCGGGATTGGATATTGCCCGGTTGACGATTGGCTTGCCACCTATCATATTATGGGACGAAGTATCTTCGGCTAATCGTGGGTGCACTGGTTATACCTCTGCTTACCTCGTCGGAGATACGGGTGTGAACATACTGGATTTTAGTTTGAGAGGTGTTGGTAAATTCATCGTAATTGTAAGACAAAGAATATTTCTTTTTTCAGATCGAGTCGCAGTCGGGTTTTTATAATAAAGTAAGCGTTTGTTTTCTAATATCTCGCATGTGGCAGTGGTGTGTCAGTCTAACCGGGTATCGAGCGAAGGCAGGCGTTTATTGGCAGTATATCACGGGCCAACGATAATTCAATTTACTGCAGGAAGCCCAAACCTACTGATTAAACTCGGATAAAGCCAGTCTCTTTGTTCGTATTCTTCGCAATGCGTAATTCCGAATTGATTCGAGTCGATGTTTCTTTATGCGCGTTTGTTTTATTTCAATTGGTTTTCCTTTTCCATTCGGAAAAATAACGGGAATTATAGCCTTTTAAAACCTATACGGGTATTATTTATATCAACATGAGAAGGTAAAATAGTAATAGTCTAAGATCCCATTATAGAACGGATGAAAAGTATGGATGAAAACATTGACATAAAAAGGGAAGATACGTTACCTAGTCACAGCGCCTGGTCCTACAAAACTAGGTCCGTGGACACAGTGACAATTGGTGACAATCAATTACGCGTCGGACCTCATATCATACACTTACATTTTCCGTCTGTTTTTGCCATTAAACACGCATCAAAATACCTTCTTGTACATTCAACCAGTGTTATAATCACTCAAGGAAAAAAATAAGACACACGGGATTACTTTGCATTCGTAAGTACGGCTAAAACAATTTGTTTGAAAATAAGATTAAATTATTGTTTAGTTCGCCATATTTGTGAGAGTGAAATAGTACAATACAAAAGTAAGCGAGAGAAACGTAGTCCGCTAGGTTCGTCGCATTACTTTGCGTTCGACCGACCGAGCTTAGGTTTAGCAATTGCAATGTTAGAGCGTAACATATCTTTTCTTTTTATATCAATGGATGAAAAGTATTTTATACCCAATTAAATATTTCAATAAATATATTGCAAATGGGTTTACAATAAAATTTCAGTTTAGAATATGATTTAATTATCAGGGCGAGCGAAGCGAGCCCTACACTAGGCCACTTTCTATGCACTATTGTGGTACATTTTATTGAAAAAATATCGCATTTTTAGGTTTGAGCTTTGACGTGGTAGTTTATATTTATGTCTAGATTTGTTATCTACCATAAAAATACCATTTTATGAAAATAAAAAAATAGAAGGTACAATTTGTATTAGAATCTTATTACTACTAACGCCATCTCTTATTAAATTAACGAGTTAAAATTGATAGGTGATACATTTTCTATTAGAATTTTTGAACTTATTAAGAGATTACCTACTTCATGAATTGTTTCTTCATATTTGACTGGCGGCGCGCGGTTATCGTGCCCTCGTATAAAGGCGAGGTTAAAGTATAAACTGCAATAGCTGTAGGGTCATCAGTTTGATCAGTTTGGCATCGAAGGTGTATGATAAAATCATTGAAAGGAGAATGCAAGAGACGGAAAGTTCGAAGTAATATTGTGGGAGGCACAAGGAGAATTTAGATCTAGAGCAGGGATGTTTGCTGGGAACAGAGTAAATAGAGCGTTCGAGAGTTTCACAATATGCTTATTGAGAAACAGTACAGATGTATTAATTGATTTATATTGTATTGAGATCAATTCCCAATCTTAGCCCGAGGGCGAGGGTAAAAAGCTAAAAATAGGTATATTTACGCCCGTATCCCCGAAGAGGTAGGCAGAAGTACAACGTGTGCATCCACGGTTAGCTGAAGATACTTAAGTGCCACAATGTGATAGGTGGCCAGCCTATCGCCAGTAGGGCACTTTTCCAATCCCGGGCAAAGTTGTTTTATCAGAAAACTGAAAAAACACATTTTTTCATTTGCCTGACTCTGGAATCGAACTCCGAGGGTTTCTCTGAGAGAAAAATTTGAAAAATGTATTCGCTGAGTGTCTAACGTCAATTCTCCGTGCCTGCGTAGTCCAATAATTTTGAAGGTTTATTTAAATAAAACATTTTTTGATTTTGATTTCGTAAATCGACGTAAAACCAGGAACTTCCTGATTTTAGAAAAAAAAACAATTATTTCAGCAAAATGTCAAAAATGTGTTTTTTATAAGATCAACCTTCATTTTTAATACATATTTTTCCTTGAAAATACCAACAAACAAAAACCAAAAATTCCTAGTCCAAAACCTGACGACGCGGGCCTTTGATGCAAATGTAATGTTTAGGTGAAAATACGCTGAGTTTTTTAGGTTAGATAATTATAAATAAAGACCATACATTAAAATATGTAATTCTCATAAAAATACTTTTCTAACAATATTATTAGATAGTATAACTTTGCGAGCCCTTACAAAGCTCTGCTTTTTGCTAGTAAATTATTATTTTTTTAAACGTTTCACTAGTTGGTTAATAGACAAATGCCAAACCAATCAAAAGTATGAAGCCTATAGAATGTGAAAACGTTAGGTTGATTATTTTTTCTCTTCAGACCGGTGCAAGTTACTAGTATCAATAATTTATGTGTTTATACCTACCCAAGGGTTGTGACGGAAAAAAATAGTCAACCTATAAACCTAATATTTGCATATTTTATAGGCTTCACACTTTCGATTAGTATGGAATTTATTAACCAAACCAGTGAAATTTAAAAAAAAAATCATATACCGGACTGAAATTTTTTAGTCCTCGCATTTGTAATATTCAATATTTTATATAAATAAACACTTGCACTGTTTCACAATAAATCCATACTATCCATACTATATACTATGATATTATAAATGCGAAAGTCTGTCTGTTTGTCTGTCTGTCTGTCTGTTACGCTTTCACGGCTAAACGGCAGGATCGATTTTCCTGAAATTTAGCATGGAAGTGGTTGAAAAGCCGGGGTCAAACAAAGGCTATTTTTTTTTCAAAAATCAACCATTAAAGGGTTGAAATAGGGGATGAAATTTGAATGAAAAGCTATCTTGACGACATGCTAATCTGCTCGCGGGCGAAGCTGCGTGGGTCAGCTAGTTATTATAATATATTATTCAACCGGTTTCGCTTCTACCTAAGCATCAATTACAACTTATAAATAAAAACACAACATAGTCTAACCCTCATGATTTAACATTTTATAGTTTTCAATCATGATAGTTGGATTTTCTTAGATGTCTTTCGGTATCCTCGGTTATTCGGGAATTTTTGTACAGGGTACTTTTAGTCCTCTGTGTGCGTTGCCTGATACAGTTTATTAGGGACTAGCTGCGGCGTGCAGCCCGCTGCATTATAAGTTTTTGGTGAATCCCGCGGGATCACCTAATTTTTTCGGGATAAAAAATAGCCTATGTGCTATTCCAGATCATTATCTACCTGTGTGCCAAGTTTTATTCAAATCCGTTCAGTAGTTTTGCGTGATTGAGTAACAAACATCCATCCAAACATCTATCCAAACATCCACCCACACATCTAAACTTTCGCATTTATAATATTTATATAGATCTATATTGGTGGATAAAAAAGTACCGCCGTGTTGGTCCCGGCCTCCTTTGTAGAATAGGCCAACCGCCGTTCTGCCAGGCAGGTCGTAAAAGGCGACCGATTGGCTATCGAGTCACTACCATCGTGGCTACTAGGTGGTAGAGTTCTGCATTGTCTCGCCCGGGTCTGGTACCACCGCCTTACCTATTCCTGCCGCAATAGCGTCAGTGCTTGTCGCTGTCGTGTTCCGGTTTGGAGGGTAAGGTAGCCAGTAAACTTATGCATGTGGCATTAGACCTCGCCACAAGATAGCAACGCACCATTAACATCTTTGGTGTCTATAGGCGATGGTTGACTCTTTCCATCAGGAGACCCATCTGCTTGTTTGCTATCTTATGATATAAAAAAAAAAAAAAACCTCGAGGCTATTCCCTCGTTTGCGCAGTCCGTTAAGGTCCATTATCTTTTTGCAATTTTAAACTTTGCGCAGATCTCCGAGCAGGGTAGTTAGTTGATCTATATTTCTAAAGGGGCCCGAATCACGGCTATACGAGAGTTTACATTAGATTCAATGACTTAGTAAACACAATTAGTTACACTCCAACTGCTAATGTAGAGGTTGCTTAAATATTAGAGTGGCATAATGGATATCGATCTCTCGGTCTAACTCGACTTAATCGAATTCCACGAGTTGGGAGATAATCGACTGGAACGATTCCTTTGAGTTCGGTTCAAACCATTCCGTTAAGTGTAGATATCGGATAATGTGATTTAGAAAGTGATTTTACTTTTATGAAATTCCATGTATATACATAGAAGTGAAACTTCTGTAAAATAGTTCCAACTGGATATCTATAAGACACCTCAATTTTTTATACTTTCAACATTGCATATTGTCGGCACTTCGTAAAACTCCAAGTTAACATGTACATATTTTTATTACATGTACACAGTTACAGTACATGTACATATTTTGTAAATTTTCAAACTACTTTTAGTAAATTGTCAACTTTTATTAAACAGTATTGATTATACAGACATGCTGTTAAATGCATGAAGTCTCTCTCTCGCTCTCGATTGCTTTATAAAAACTGCCCTGTATTTTTCAACACATTCTCTGTGTCTCACAACTCTATTTATACCCAGGGTAAAGTTCTAAAACAATCGCGTATGTTCCCCAATCATCTCGTAAATAATAAATAATTATTGTAATCAACTTATGATAAACAAGTTACGACTCATAAATCCTAGTACACGCTATTTTCAACCTTATGCCCTATATCATAAAGTCCATTATGGCATAGCTTAGGTCAACTATTAGGTTGTCAATAGGAGTAGCTATCTCTTTCTTTTATTTCTAGATCTCTCCAGCGTTCCAACTCTACACGTTTCTAGATTATTCGTAACAATATTAAGGTGCGGTGTTAGCTCAACATAACAAAACTGTTTCTTTGACGCTCTAGTACGAGGAAAACCAAGGAAAATATCCCATGCAAAAAATACAGAGTATAGAATAAGGTCTAAAGAAAAAATCTTAACCGTATAGAATTTTAAATATTTGTTTAATATTTTCAATAAAAAAATCATAATATGCTTCACAAAAAAAATCGAAATTCTCTGTATTTTCAGTGATAACAAGTTTTTTTAAAAAAATATAATATGAATAAAGTTTTATTAAAACTTTAACCAGAAAAATATTGAATTTAATGCGTATATTCTGAGTTGTCTAAGGAAATCCTGCAAATTAAACGTTTATTTGCAGTCTAGTTACAGTTAGGGATATACCCATTCCAATAAAAAAAAATAATGATCAAAATCGGTCTACTCTTTAAAAAGTTATGCGTGGTTATGGTCGTATATGCATATAGGTATATACCTATATACGCCTCGAATTGAGAACCTCCTCTATTTTTACATTCGGTTGAAAAACTGAACTTACAAAACAGCGACAAAATAGTTGAAAAGAAACGAAAAAAAATGGCGAATTGTAAAGTAACAGATATCTATATTAAATACTACAAATGACAGCTGTTGGTGTCTGTCTGTTATTTAACATTACCGGCGTACAGCTGGCGGGGAGCCAATCACTTTAGTATTATTTG
The DNA here is from genome assembly GCA_036924255.1 of Apodemia mormo. Lineage (NCBI taxonomy): Eukaryota > Metazoa > Arthropoda > Insecta > Lepidoptera > Riodinidae > Apodemia > Apodemia mormo. The sequence continues at coordinate 34,118,889 of JAUPFN010000017.1, forward strand.
TTAGATAGTACCGACCGTTACCCGATACCCACTGGTAAGGATTTAGCTGCGGAAATGAAAACAATATATCGATATTTTTAACCGACGTAAAAACGGAGGAGGTTCTCAATATAACATGTATTTTTTTATGTTAAACCACCCATAACTCTTTACAGAGTGGTCAGATTGTAATAAATCTTTTTTTATTGGAACTGGTATACCCCGAGGGTGGTCCTATATATTTCTTTTAATTACAACCATAAGGGTAAGTAAATAGAGGATGATTTATTGTTTATTCACCGATTTCAATTTATGAACACGCATAACTTTTTACAGAGTGATCCGATTTTGATAATTCTTGTTTTCCTAAACGTGGCCCCAAGTCCGATTTTAGTAAATCTTTTTCCCGAGTGAGATCCTATTTAATTTTTTTTTTAATTCCAAATATATGGGTACGTACAAGCGATAATTGATTGTTCACTCATTAATTTTATGTGTGACCACGGATAACTTATCGTCAGTTTAATTTTTTGTTAAAAGGATATTATATAATTGTATCCGTATTTATCCATATTCAACTAATATTGTAAAAGCGAAAGTCTGTCTATCTGTTACGCTTTAACATCTAAACCAATTTTGATGAAAATTGGCATGGAGATAATTGAAAATCCGCGGACGAACATAGTTTAACTTTTTAAGGTTCCGTAGCCATGTGGCAGAAATCAAAACCGAATACGTAGAAATATCATCATTAGATAGTAAACAAGCGGATGGCTCTCATCGCGTATAGATATCAAAGATGTCATTGGTACGTTGCTATCCGTGTGGCGAATTGGCAATGCCACATGCATAAGTCTACCGGCTACCTTACCCACCAAACCGGAATACGACCATGTCAAGTATTAACGCTATTGCGGCAGGAATAAGTAAGGCAGTGGTACAGACCCGAGCAAGAACTTTGCATATCTTTATTACTAAGTAGTCACGATGATATTAACTCGTATAGCCAATCGTTGGCCTCTAACGAACTGCCTGGCAGAATGGCAGATAATCTATTCTTCAAAAACACCCGGACCAACAAGGCAGTGCTAAAATCCCGGGGAAGATGTTGCGCAAATCTACCACTAAATAATAATAAAGGTGAGATGTTATACCACAAATCTAAACTTATGCATGTGGCATTAGACCTCGCCACAAGATAGCAACGCACCATTAACATCGTTGGTGTCTATAGGCGATAGTTGACTCTTTCCATCAGGAGACCCATCTGCTTGTTTGCTATCTTATGATATAAATAAAAAACTCACATTTTTCTCATACCGGGCGCCTTATATCAAAAAACCGATTCTTAAGGAGTAAACTCCAATAAATGATAAATATATATGGCCATATACACACATATGGGAACAATTTATTTTTCTAGGATAAAAAGTAGCCTATGTGCTATTCCAGTTCATCATATACCTGTGTGCCAAATTTCATCCAAATCCGTTCAGCAGTTTTTACGTGATTATGTAACAAACATCCATCCATCGAAACATCCAAGCTTTCGAGTTTCGCACTTATAATACGAGTATTATTTAAGAACGTCACGAAAAGTAAACCATTCTGTGTGATTTTCTGGTCAGCCTAATGGTTAGCTGGTAAAGAATGCTTTATACATTAAGCTCGCAATTTTGTACCCTGTACAGTGTACATTTTGTATGTGGTTCAGTAAAAAATAAATAAATAAAGTCCATACTAATATTACAAATGCGAACTGTCTGTCTGTCTCTTCTTCACGCCTAAACCTCTGAACCGGTTTGGATGAAATTTGGTACAAAGATTGTTTGAGAGCCGAGAAAGAACAAAAGATATTTTTTATCCCGGAAATCCCACGGGAACAGGAATTATTCGGATAAGAACACGGGACTTTTATTTTAGAAATTATCCACGCGGATGAAGTCGCGGGCTCAGCTATTATTAATATAGGGGAATATTTACAACAAATCACTGGTCCAATTTCTATGGAGCACGAACCCTAACTTTTCACTCATAAATCAGTGGCGATACATCGCAAATTGATATTAATTATTTACTCTGGCAAGAAGAATGGATCCTTGAAGCCAAGATTAATTATGGATTATTATATAAATTATCGCGGGATCAGACAGATAGGATATTGAATAATCTATTGAATAAAGAAGTCGCTTCTGTGGTCTAGTAGTCCGGTGTCGGAGTTTGGCCACGTGAGGTTCCTGGTCGATTTCCGGATCGGGCAATTCAAAAATGTGTTTTTTTTCAGTTTTCTGATAAAAGTAACGTTTCCTAGGATGAGATAAGTGCCCAGTTGGCCATTCTGATAAAAGTAACGTTGGCTGGGGCTGGGATTAGATAAGTGCCCAGTTGGCCATAGGGTCGTCACCTATCACAGTGTGGAACTCATTGATAAATGGTGGAACTTAAGTATTCTTCGGCTAATCGTGGGTGCACTGACCTCTTTCTACCTCTCGGGGATATGGTCGTTAAGTTACTTTCTTAGGATGTTGAATACACGATTTTTTTATATCATAAGATTGCAAACAAGCAGATGGGTCTCCTGATGGAAATATCATACATCGCCTATAGACACTGAAGGTGTTAATGGTGCGTTGCTAGCTTGTAGCGAGGTCTAATACTACATGCATAAGTTTACCGGCTACCTTACCTTCCATACGGGAACAAGACAGCGATATGCACTGACACTATTGCGACAGGAATAGGTAAGGCGGTAGTACCAGACCCGGGCGAGACAATGCAGAACTATACCACCTAGTAGCCACGATGTTAGTGACTCGTATAGTCAATCAGTCAGCTTTTACGACCTGCCTGGCAGAACGGCAGTTGGCTTTTCTCCAAAGGTGCCCGGGATCAACACGAATGTTGTTTATTAGTTTTTCCCATATTGGTCCGACCCCTTATTGAAAATTAGACCAACTGCCTAGGCATTTCGTAAAAGGCTATTACGTATCACTAACATCGTGACTATTAACTAGGTGGTAGAGTTCTGTACCTTCTCAACCGGGATTGGTACCACAGCCTTAACTATTCTTGTCACAAATGCGTCGGTGCTAGCTACTGTCGTGTTCCGCTTTAGAAAGTAAGGTAACCTTTAAACTTAAGCACGTGACATTTGAACCCGCTACAACATTATTAACATTTCTGATGTCTATAGGCGATGGTTATCTCTTTACACCAGGTGAACCATCTGCTTGTTTGCTATCGTTTTATAGAAAACTAAAAGACATTAACAGAACTATTTACATTATAAAGAAATTGATTTATAGCAATAATGGAAATAAAAAAGTATCTAGTACTATTACGCCCGTATCCCCAAAGTGGTAAGCAGAGGTGTAAACAGTGCATCTACGATTAGCCGAAGATATTTACGGTGGGTTTCCGAAATGTAATTTTTTTTTCATATCATAAGATAGCAAACAAGCAGATGGGTCTCCTGGTGACAAGAGTCAACCATCGCCTATAGACGCCAAATATATTAATGGTGCGTTGCTATCTTGTGGCGAGGTCTAATGCCACATGCATAGGTTTACTGGCTACCTTACTTTAAATTAAAACCTCAGAAATCTGACTAGAATTCTGAGCTAAAATTTCCGCCGGTCGCCGGTACATTTTATAGAAATACTTAGAAACTGCCCAATGCCGTCATTTATCTTAGTATTTACGGCACGGTTTTATAGCATAACTAGCGACCTGCCCGCGGTTTCACCCGCGTAGCTTTTGTTCCCGTAAGAATATCGGAAAGGTTTATATACCGAAACATTCCCCAAGAATCAATCTATCTATCAAAAAAAACCGCATCAAAATCCGTTGCGTAGTTTTAAAGATTTAAGCATACATAGGGACATAAGGACATAGGGACAGACAGAGACAGACTTTGTTTTATACTATGTAATGATTTCGATACTTTTTCCTTAGGTTCACTTAAAGATAGAAAGTGTTTTCTGAGTTCTGACCAAAACCGCTCACTCACAACGCACGCACATCACAACGCACAACAATAAATAACATTTTATTTACTTTGACTGTCTAACTCAGATTAGTGAGATTATAGTTTGGCTGAACACAACCTTAAACCTTTGATACAATATTTGTTACAATATTTTGGATAAAAAATATTTTGGAAAATGATTACTAATTGTGCTTAGTTTGTAAAAAAACATTTAAAACTCTAATTTTTTTGTATTTTTTTAATTAATTTACTCCATCCAAGGAACTTATATACGTAACTGGAATTACTACGAAGCAATATTTGAAAAATAAAAATGTACTTTATTCTGTAACACATAAAGTTGACATTTGTTTCTTACTTAACGGAGGGGAAAAACGTTCTGAGCAAGACAACGGCAAGAGTGGATGTTGTCCCTTTCTTGCAATTGCCAGTGTAAATAAAACTATCTAAATGGTAGATTTTTATATATTCGGTAAAAGTTAAATCCTTTTTATTCATACACGTCGATAAATAAATTAGCATTAAATGTATTGTAATTAACATAGTGAGTTCTAAAATGTGCTTATTTTAATTATTACGTAATTACTTATGCAATGTAAAAACTGTTTCTCAAATTAGTAGAATTACTTAGTAGTAATTTGCAAACTACGCATGGTCACACTTATATATGGCGTTTGGCGCTTTATTTAGTAGAAAGAGACACACTCCACTCATGTCGTGGTACTCTTCGGAACGATTTTGAAGTACGTGTAAGCATTCCGGGTAGAATATAACTTCCTTGACTCCATCTCAAAATATTTAACGCATTTTTTAAAATTTAAACCCCTTGGATTGATAAAACGATTTATTTGAAATAATGTCCTAGCATATATTCTATACTTTCCATCGTCGGCACTTGGTGAAATTCCATTGTTACTAGACACTTTTACTTTTCCACTTGTACATCAATTTCACTTTACACAATTTTTATTATATTACTCGACCGGTTTCACTTTTTAAAGCATCTTCAGGATGTAATATACTTAACATCCTGAAGATGCTTTAAAAAGTGAAACCGGTCGAGTAATATAATAAAAAATGTGTAAAGTGAAATTGATGTACAAGTGGAAAAGTAAAAATGTGTCTAGTAATGTCCTAGCAGTTATTTTAATTCCAAAGACCTTCCAGTTATTGAAGACGTTACAAACTCCTTTCAGGTATTTTCTTGTATGACAACTCGCCATTGTTCTTTACGCTATAACATAAAAAATTGGCTTACCTAATAGATGATGATGTGTACCTAATATCGCCTCTGTGGTCTAGTGGTCCAGCGTCAGCGTTGACCACATGAGGTCCCGGGTTCGATTCCCGGGTCGGGCACTTTAAAAAAAAAAGTGTTTTTTCAGTTTTCTGAGAAACACAAAGTTGCGCGGGATTGGAAAGTGCCCGGTTGGCGATAGGCTTGCCACCTATCACATAGTGGGACCAAGTATCTTCGGCTAATCGTGGGTGCACTTGTTGTACCTCTGCCTACCCCTTCGGGGATATGGGCGTGAAGATACTACTACATAGTAACAAATTATGTTCTGTAGCTAAGCAATTTCCGTTTGAACTGTTAATTTATCATATTTAAACTATTTTAGATGGCGGCAAAATTCGTTCGGCAAAAAAAAAAAAAAACGTTCATTTGACGTACGCTGCGTACGCACACGTGTAAAAAAAGAAGTTATTTGCCAATTCTTCTGGCAGCCAAGTTCACGGCGACCGACAAGCTAATTAGTTACGACGAACTTACATGCGACATTTAAAAATTATATTTTCAAAGATGCGGTAATTGGAGAATCATATTTATAAAAGATATTTGTATTTCCAGGAAATTTAATATGTTCTATAAAATTCAAAATGAAGTCGAGTTTTACTTTAAGTTGTATTTTTAACTGGATTAAAAAAGACGGATCTTATTTTATCATTGTTCTGGGAGGTTTAATTCCACCCGCTGAGTTTCACTATCGGAAATTTTGAAACCTTGGGAGCGAAGTCTGACATCTTGTCTGGAAGTCCATTACATTGCGATTTTCAAGGCATCTGTTGTCTCTTACGACTATTCTGTGGAATCAATTGCCTGCGAATGTGTTTCCGAGCTGATACGATTTGGGGCCTTTAAGATAAGCAAGACTTCCAAGTTGCAGCTGTTCATGAGCGGCAGTGTTTAATTACCATCAGGCTTCTAGGTAAGCGTCTTGTCCGTTTGCCCCTTATTCTATAAAGAAAAACTCAAAGACTCCTAGACCGATTTATATATTTTTTCCTTATTTGAAAGAGTATAATTTTCAATTGCTCCCACATAAATTTGGTAAAGATTTGATTCACTGATCCAGAAATACAGGAGTTTTTTTTTTATGTCATAAGATAGCAAACAAGATTCCTGATGGAAAGAGTCAATCATCGCCTATAGACACCAAAGATGTTAATGGTGCGTTGCTATCTTGTGGCGAGGTCTAATGCCACATGCATAAGTTTACCGGCTACCTTACCCTCCAAACCGGAACACGACAGCGACAAGCACTGACGCTATTGCGGCAGGAATAGGTAAGGCGGTGGTACCACACCAGGGCGAGACAATGCAGAACTCTACTACCTAGTAGCCACGATGGTAGTGACTCGATAGCCAATCGGTCGCCTTTTACGACCTGCCTGGCAGAACGGCAGTTGGTCTATTCTACAAAAGAGGCCGGAACCAACACAGCGAAAAACGGAGTAGAAATTTTTCGTTACAGTTTTCGTTACAGTTTATGGTGGCGTTTAAATTACCAATAATAGGTTGCAGTAATATTTGTATTAGAATATCTGTTCTGGGCTTCAAGCATTTAAATATATTCTTACTAGATGGTAGTCCAGATTCAAAAACAGCTGTGTTTTGAAGTTTTGAAGTACTCGCTAGCTTGGAATTCGTTTTTTTATATCGTAAGATAGCAAAAAAACAGACAGCTCTCCTGGTGGAAAGAGAAGTCATCGCGTATAGACACCAAGTTTGTGGTGTGTTGCCAGACCAAAACGGAACACGGCACTGACAAGCACTGACGCAGTGCAGGTATAGGTAAGGCAATGGTACCAACTACTTGGGCGAGACGTTGAGGAACTCTACTGCCTAGTAGTCATAATGGAGGTAAGGAGAGGTATAGCCAATCGGTCGACTTTTACGAACGAACTTTTACGCCTGGCGGAACGGCAATTGGCCTATTATATATGTGTGTTTTAACACTTATGTATATATATATATATATATATATATATATATATATATATATATATATATAAGTGCTAAAACACACATACAGTACTCGATACTGCAGTATGATATCAAATATTGTGGTCAGTGTTAGTCGGGGCTCGTTTCGAAGAATAAACTGCCGACCTTCCAGGCATTTTATAGGAGACTGTCTATTCAAGTCAATACCATCGTGACTACTACGTGGTAGAGTTTTGCAGGCGTTTCGGCGGATACATGTAACCAGTAATTATGTAATAAAAAATATAAAACAAAGTCGCTTTCTCTGTCTGTCCCTATGTCCTTATGTCCCTATGTATGCTTAAATCTTTAAAACTACGCAACGGATTTTGATGCGGTTTTTTAATAGATAGATTGATTCTTGAGGAAGGTTTTAGTGTATAAACCTTTCCGATATTCTCACGGGAACAAAAGCTGCGCGGGTGAAACCGCGGGCAGGTCGCTAGTTATGTAATAAAAAAAGAATATTGCAAAAAAATTGCATGACCACGGCGTCTAATTGGACTGTAGTACAAAAATGCATACAGAGGTCTGATTTTTTGCCTGTAATAAAAAAATACAAGCAGAAAAATCTCCTGACGTAAATAGAAAATCATCGCCTACAGAAAACATTGCCATATATGTAGTAAGATGAAATGCCGCATGCATAAGTTTACCGGCTACCTTACCCTCCAAACCTATTGCAGGGATTAGGTGAAGCGGTGGTAATAAACCAGACGTTTCAGAACTCTACCACCTAACAGTCACGATGGTAGTGAAACGTATAGCCAATTTAAATACTCTATTGCACAAAAATGATACAAAAGCGTAGCATGTATTTTCTTATAGTTTACTTTATATGCTAAGAGAAAAATCTTGGGTCTCCCTTCGTCTATATTTAAAAGTTCGTACATTCGCGGACTGGATTCGTAATATGGGAGTGAGAGAGGTAAGAGTTGAAAGAAAGTGTCGGTGTAAGGCTGATTTTAGTGTCACGCTGACCGCACGCTGACGGTCGGCGCTGATGTGTGTAGCCTACGACCGTCAGCGTTGAGCGGTCTGCGCGACTCAAAAAACGCTACACATGACTACATACATATTAACCCACCAGCGCCGACCATCAGGGTCGCGGTCAGCGTGACACTAAAACCAGCCTAAAGATGAGAAAAGGCACGCTCCGTTGGTTCGGACATGTAGAATGAATGGCAGATGAAAGGTTAACAAAACAGATATACAATGCAAATATGAAAGGATGTAGGTACTGGGGAAGACCAAGACTGATGTACCATGATCAGGTCGATCGAGTACTGTCCGACGGTGGTGTCAAGAGTCTTCGCAACCGGCGTGTGTGTGTGAAGAGAGTGATGAATATGGAGAAAGCGAGACAAGCCTGCAAGGATCGTGATGTATGGCACTCGGTTCTCTCTGCCTACCCCGTAAGAGATCAGGCATGAATATATGTGTGCAATAGTTTGCCTTTTACAAACTGCTTGACAGAATGGCAAGTGGTGTATTCTTTAAACGGAGCTCGGACTAACATGCGGGATTCAGAACTCTACCACTCAGTAGCCACAATGTTAGTAACACCTTTGGCCTGTTATTCCAGAGTTTAATGTACTAGAGAAACTATGCTAAGTAGAAGTCGTATTCCATGTCGTTAAAACTCGCTGCAGCGCTGAAATAATAATAAATCGTCCAAATAAATTCAAAATTAAGTACAATTTGTTACGCGCTTTGCGTTCGTATTATGCTATAAATTACCACTAATATATTAAAACCCTGTATTTACAACACAAATATACAAAACACCACAATGAAATACGTAAATATACTGATAAACACTAATAACATACACTATATTAACACTAGAATTAACCGACTACACTGAATCACTAAACTAAAACACTTCCTGTATTCACTGTATTATATCGCTGGTCGTCCCAAGTATCGCTTCCGATGGCTTTATAAAAACTGAACTCTATTCGCCAACACATACCTATTTATACCCAAGGTAAAGTTCGACTATATTCCCGAATGTTCCGAAATTATCGCGTAAACAATAATTTTAATGTAAACGAGTCCTAGTACACGCTATTTTCACCCTTATGGCACACTGAAAGAAGATCCGTTATGGCATAGCTTCTTGGGTAACGGCGGCTGTTGTTTATCAATAGAACAGCCTATCCCTTTCTTTTGTTTCTAGATTTGTCCCGCGTTCTCTTCACTTCTTTAGATTATTCGTAACAATATATACTTGCGACCAAAATTTCGTAACCGTCGTGAATTTCATGGCACTTACGCGTTTTATTCAACGAACTCTGACGTAGGTGCAGTCCACAGACTGCACTTTAATGGAAATGCATGCATGTCTAGTACATTTGTACGTAAAAGTCTTTGAATTATTCGTTTTCTAAGTGCTAAGGATTTAAATATGCGTATTTCGTAATAACATTATTGCTTGCGTCATGACATAACGTTATTTTCAAGCATAGCGATATCCAAAAATTATACAGCAATAAAGTTGACATTTGCTTCTTACTTATATACAGAGGGGAAAAACGTTCTGAGCGAGACAACGACATGAGTGGATGTTGTCCCTTTCTTGCAATTGCCAGTGTAAATAAAACTTTTGGATGGTAGATTTTTTATATATCCGGTAACCGTTAAATCCCTTTTATTCATACACGTTAATGTACATTAGCATAAAATGTAATTAACATATTGAGTTCTTAAATGTGCTTATTTTAATTATTACGTAATTACTTATGCAATGCAAATACTGTTTCTCAAATTAGTAGAATTACTTAGTAGTAATTTGCAAACTACGCATGGCCACACTTATATATGGCGATTGGCGCTTTATTTAGTAGAAAGAGACACACTTCACTCATGTCGTGGTACTCTTCGGAACGATTTTGAAGCGCTTGTAAGCATTCCGGGTAGAATGTAACTTCCTTGGTCTATCCTTTTCTACGCTAATTCAGAATCCATACACACTTTTGCCTGTAGTATTATAAAAAATATTTAAATCTATAATCCATGATTGAAGGTTCAACCCGCACAACTTGATAAGAACCTCATAAAAGCTTAAGGAGTTTGAATATCACCTGAACAAAACCGTTCCCTGTAATAACGCTGGATTACCGCGATTGGGCCCTAATCCCGGATTAACTTTGCAAAAGGTCTCTCCCCTTAAACATTCCTTTATCTTTCTTAGCAATATTTATCCTAGTTTCAGGTTTGTTATTGTTTTTATTTTATATGTTATTTTTTACTTCGCTGACCGCTATTCATTGAAATACTATTTTTTATATCATAATTCATAAGATAACAAACAAGCAGATGGCTCTCGTAATAGAAAGAAATAACCATCGCCAATAGACCAAACATTGGTAAAGCGCGTGTCGGGCCAGGCGCAATGTAGGGTTCCGAAGTTGCCCATCACAATAATGTGGACTAAAAGAGGCTTTTATTGTTTCACTAGCGATCTACCCGCGGTTTCACCCGCGTAGCTTTTGTTCCCGCGTGAATATTGGAAAGGTTTATATACTTAAACCTTCCTCAAGAATCAATCTATCTTTTAAAAAACCGCATCAAAATCCGTTGCGTAGTTTTAAAGATTTAAGCATACATAGGGATATAGGGACAGACAGAGAAAGCAACTATGTTTTATACTATGTAATGATGATACTATGAAATTTAACCTGTTATATAGATTAAATTAATGTATCCGCGCTTCAGGTTCAACGTAAGTTAGCCGGAACCCGACAATGATAAGCATTGACGCTAAGATTAATAGGTACCATTCATTTGAGCTGAATTTTTCCACCCAGCAGGTAGCCATGATGTTAATAATAAGTTTGGCCTATCACCTTATACGTACTAATTAGCAAAACGGCAGTAGGTTTATCCTTTAAAAGGAGCCCGGATCAAACCAGTAAGACATAATAAAAAAATCTTGACTGCCAAATAAGCCTAGTGGTTAATTTACTCCGATATCTGAGGATCTGCGTTCGATTCTGAACAAAATGTTATTAGATTTAATTTCCCCGTATTGGTCCCGGGCTCCTTTGAAGAATAGGCCAACTGCCGTTCTGCCAGGCGAAACGAGTCACTACCATCGTGTCTACTATGTGGTAGAGTTCTTTATTATCTCGTCCGGGTCCAGTACCACCGCCTTACCTATCCCTGCCGAAATAGCATCAGTGCTTGTCACTGTCGTGTTCTGGTTTGGAGGGTAAGGTAGCCGGGCGAGGTCTTAAGCATGTGGCATTAGACCTCGCCACAAGATAGACACCATTTACACCTTTGGTGTCTATAACCGATGCGATGCGATGCGAAGCGATGGTTGAATCTTTACATCAGGAGAGCCATCTATCTGCATGTTTGCTATCTTATTACATATAAAAAGATTTTGACTTAAAATTCTAGTAGCATTATCTTGTGTTACTAACACCACGTTCCGAGTTTCGGAAAATTAGGAACCCTATCAATCCCGGTTATTTTTAACTTTATATCATAAGATAACCAACACACAGACGGCTCTCCTGATGGAATGAGAAAATCATCGCCTCTAGGCACCAAAGATTTTAATGGTGCGTTGCCATCCACGTGGTGGTATGGTAATGCCACAAGCATACGTTTACCTTACTCTACAAAGCGGAACATTAACAAGCGTTGACGCTATTCCAGCAGTAATAAGAAAGGTGGGTAGGACAAACCCGGGTAAGATGTTACAGAACTCTACCACCTAGTTGTAACGACGGTGGTGGCACGTATAGCCAATTTTTGACCTTTTACTAACTGCCTGGCAAAATAGCAGACGTGTTGGTCTGGAGCCCCTTTAAGGGGGTCGCGGTCCATCAAGGGGCTGAGCAATAGTCGTATGTCATTTTAACAAACTTTAAATTTTTGCGCTCGAAAGCTCAAAAATCTATGCTTAGTTTTTGTTCTTTTGAGGTAAAAAAATTTCAAAAGTTTTAGAGATGGGCTGCAGAGTCAACTGGCTTACAGATTTTTATATCACAAACGAGCTGATAGTTCTCCTGATGGAAAGAGATAGCCATGTCTATAGATACAAATACGTTAAAGGTGCATTGCTATCCGCGTGGCGGAATGGTAATGCCGTATGCATTAGTTTACAATCTACCGTACCCTCCGAACTGGTACATGACAGTGGTAAGCACTGACGCTATTGCGGCAGGAATGGGTCAGACGGTGGTACCAAATTTAGGCGAGACAATTCAGAACTCTACCACTAAGTAGCTTTAAAGTTAGTGACTTGCATAGCCAATCGTTTGCCTTTTACGAACTGCCTGGGAGAACGGCAGGTTGTCTATTCTTTAAAGAGAGTCCGGACCATCACTGTATCCTCACGCTGTATCCCCGAAGAGGTATACAGAGGCATAAAAAGTGCACCCACGATTATCCGAAGATATTTAGTTTAGTTAACCGGCCACTTATCAATCCCAGACATGTTTATATTAGAAAACACACATTTTCGAATTGGCCAACTTGGGAATCGAACCCGGGCCCACATGCGGTCAACACCGACGCCGGACCATTAGACCACAGAGGTGAAAAATATTACGAATTGAAGGAAGCATAATCCTTCAATTCGTAATATTCTTCAGATCGACAAAAACCTATGGAAGTTGGGGAATATTGAATCACTTGAACAAACTGAGCCCTGTAATAACATAAGATTAGGCCCTAATCCCGGATTTTAACTCTAGAGGGCCCTTCAATAGTTTTCCTTAAATATATCCTTGAACATTGTCCGGCAATATTTTTCTAGTAATACTGTAACTCCTTCTTTGTGTTATTACAATAGTAAATTATAATTACCTTAATTACAATAGTGCTGGCCACTTATCTTATTTTCACAGAATTGTTTAAGGAAAATCATAAAAACAGAATGGATTGTAATTTTCATTCGGTTCGGACATGGGTCCCGAATAAATGAAAGCATTGCAGGAATTAAACGTAATATTCAAAAAGTTCCTCATAAAACAAAGTCTTTTCTTTTATACTGAGTGAAACCGAGAAACGGTACCTCAAGCTCGCTGCAAACAGAGAAACCCCAAAGGCGATTGGCGGCATCGTTACAATAGCATTTTTAGCATATTATACCTACTGACTCGTGGTCTAAGGGTTAGCCTGTTCGGCTCAAATCATGAGGTCCCTGGTTCAATTCTCGTGTTGTTAAGGTTTTTCAAGGTTAGTCTCGAAATTTAAAATCTCAGCAGCAGCTCGGAGTCTTGCCGATGGCGTATTACCACTCTCGTGCCTCGGATCAGCACGCGTAAATGCGTGTAAAGGCGTTGTTCCCGGTTACCACTAGAAATAGTCGATAATCGTTATTAGGTCGGTAAATTACGCCGATGAGAATCACCACTCAACTCGTCATTAGATAAAACGGTGTTCCGTGGCGAACTGAAAAGTGTATAGATGTTTGATTTACTCTGCCTACCCCACAAGCGAACTGGGCGTGATGATACATTTCTATTAGCGTTCTGTACCTAAAAGGTAAAACGGGACTCTATTAAAAGCCACCGCTATCTGTCTGTCTGTCACCAGGCTGTATCATATAAACCGTGATAGCTAGAAAGCTGAAATTTTCACAAATTATGTACAGACCTATTTCCGTTGCCGCTATAACAATTAATGATTAAAACAAAAAAAAAACAGCAATTAAAGGGGGGTTCTCATCCAATAAACGTGTATTTTTCATATTTCTTTTGCTACGACGGTGCGGAACCCTAAGTGCGCAAGTTCGACTTGCACTAGGCCCGTTTTTATAAATCAGGTCATTCGGTGTTTAGTCATATCTGTACATCACGCCGGTTATCTTAGGGGTAGGCAGAGTAAACCGAACGTCTTGGAAGGGTAGAGTTGCCATTTCACCATGATTGACCGGTTTGTCGGTTGATGAGACGAGTGGCGATCACCATCCCCGTATTTTACCGACCTGATAACGATTATCGCTTATTTATAGCTGTAAACGGGACAAACAGCTTTGCGAGCTCAAATGAGGCAGGGAGGTGGTAACGCTATAAATAAATTGGCGTTATAAATGGCACCATCTTAATGAAAATATAAACCATCAATAACTAAAATATTTTAATGTCATTGTTATACCCACAGACCACATAAATACTAATAGACACGATATTGGAAAGGAAATATGTCGCTGCGCATATGAGCAAACGCTCCTATCACTGTCAAAAATTTCATACATTTGTAGGTTATATTATATTGTGAAAAATAGAAATAAATCATGTCCCCGTGATTTGATTCCGGGCTCCTTTGAAGAATAGACCAACTGCCGTTCTGCCAGACAGGTCGTAAAAGGCGACCGATTGGCTATGCGAGTCACTACCATCGTGGTTACTAGGTGGTAGAGTTCTGCATTGTCTTGCCCGGGTTAGGTACCACCGCCTTACCTATTCCTGCCACAATAGCGTATTGGCTTTGTTCCGGTTTGGAGGGTAAGGTAGCCGGTAAACTTATGCATGTGGGATTAAACTTCGCCACAAGATAGCAACGCACCATTAACACCTTTGGTGTCTATAAGCGATGGTTGACTCTTTCCATCAGGAGACCCATCTGCTTGTTTGCTATCTTATGACTAAAAAAAAGTTACAAAAAAGTTATAGTTAGAGTTTTCTAAGAATTTCTGTACCCAATGAACGTTAAAACGAGTACCAAAATAGAGGATTATAGCATTTATGTCAGCACAGAGAAACAAGAGATTTGAGCCCGTGCCAGGCGAGCGTGTAGCTCCGTAATGAGAACGCTGCTTACAAAGACTTATATAAAAATAGACTGGACTATTGCATCCAGTTAGATTTATTTTATATTATAAAAATAGCAAACAAGCAGATGGCTATTAACTATTAATTAAAATCGGCTACACTCACGTATAATCGGCGTAGGTTCCGACTAAACGCAACGCGGAAAAAGAACATCACGGAAGATGATAGTATGGTAGACGTTGTGAGTGCATTTTGTGCACATTTAAATTCTTACAATAATTTAAACGTGCAAACTAGAGGTTGTGCACCATCTTCGCCGACGGCGCTTTTCACATTCCCGATTCCAACGGACCGCGCACGACGAGCTACCGCCCGCAGTTCCAGACGAGACGCTACCGAGCGAACGTCTAACTCACCTGAGGAAGGACCTCATATAAGTTAGAAACTAGTCGGAACCTACGCCGATTAAACGTGAGTGGAGCCGATTTTAATTAATAGTTAACAATGTCTCATGACAGTTTTAATAAGCAGATGACTCCCCTGATAGAGATAACCATTACGTACAGACAGCAAAGATGCTAATAGATGTTCTATTCTTCAAAGGGGACCCGAACCAACACGGGGGAAAACGATTGTAAATACTCGTCAAGGAAATATTTTCTTTTTATTCATTAATTATTACATTTATTAACCACTACGTTGTTTTCAAAATACACGTCATATTTGTTATATATTATTATATGTTGCTCAGGCGCTGTAAATAAAAAAAATGGTATTATCACACCCAGTTCCGCAGGGTAGGCAGAGTAAACCGAACGTCTATAGAATTTCCAGTTCACCGCGATTCACCGGTTCATCGGTTGGCGAGATGAGCGGTGATTTCCATCTCCGCATTTCATTCCATCAAATAACGATTATCGTCTATTTGTAGTAATAACTGATATCTACGGCTTTAGTTAGCTAGGCTTGCCTCAGCATGATAATTATAACACATCACAATCAACAAGATAGATTCCGAGCTGCTGCTGATAAAACCTCAATAACACTTTTGCCTGAACCGGGGATCGAACCCGGGACCTCATGATCTGAGCCTTGAGAAATAGCTTATCAGTTAAAATAAAGGTAAATTTCTACATATGAAATTAAGATTGTGGCGCCGCTGGTCCGTACCGCTGAAGGGTCATAGTGATGGAACCAGCGGGCCAGCTTCTTGTCAGGTGACATCATAACTGTGGAGGTTGATGACTTCACACAAAGACAAGGAAGGGGAAAGGAAGATTTTCCCAGCTAGGCAAGGTGTACTGCCTGGGGACCGAAGTCCATTTGAGAGGCGTTGAAACTTGTATATAGTGTGTACAAGATATATAATTGTGACATAGCGATTTAGGATTTTATTTTGAATTTTATTTTTTTTCATTTAGGTGTAGTGGTCCGGTGTCGGAGTTGACCACATGAGGTCCCGGGTTCGATTCATGGGTCGGGCAATTTAAAAAATGTGTTTTTTCAATTTTCAGATAAAAACAACATTGCCCGGGATTGGAAAGTTCCTGGTTGGCGATAGGCTTGCCACCTATCACATTGTGGGACCAAGTATCTTCGGCTAATCGTGGGTGCACTTGTTGTACCTCTGCCTAGCCTTTCGGGGATACAGGCGTGAAGATACTTTTTCATTTTTTATTATTTTTTCTAGTAGCGTTTGTAGATTGCTTGAACCGCTCGGTTTGCTACGCAGTATTAACATCTTAATTTATTTTTAATAACCTGTGACACCCATATTCTTGCAAATAAATACTTTTTCATTTTCATTAGGTTTTTTTATCCAGAGAGTTGTTGTAGGCATTGTATCCTTTAGTATAAAAAACTTGACACAATTTTTATGTATATGATAGTATACAAGCAGATGGCTCTCCTTATAGGAAAAGGCAACCATCGCCTATAGACACCTAACATGTTAATGGTGCGTTGCTAACCTAATGTCGGCGTCTTAATGACAAAAGCATTAGTTGATTGGCTACCTAACCCTTCAAACCGGAACACGACAGTGACAAGCACTTATGTTATTGCGGCAGGAATAGATAAGGTGATGATACCAGACCCGGGTGAGACAACGCAGAAACTTTACGGACTGCAATTTTTAAAGTGACATATTTAATGAATATCTAATCTATTCTGTATATATGTCTTTGGCTGCATTACATCGAATATTGTAGACAAACTTACTGAAATTTCTAGGAATATTTAGAGTTTCGTTTGTTGAACAAGTTCCAATACTAACATCAATTACTTGTCATTTGAAGAATTTACTTTCACAGACAAATTGACACCGAGCGTTGACATTATGGAAGACAAGAAACTTTTTTTAACCAAAGAAAACTTTTTAAACGACTAGATTTGGACCTTATCCGCCTTATTCCAAAACGAGGTCTAAATATAGTACCGACCTTAACACCAGTTTTATTACTAGTATTAGATGAAACGTTATTATAAAACCGGGTTTAGCGCTAGTCCGAGTATCTTCTATGGTTCTAAAGATAAACCTACGCGACCCCTAGTTTAACTTTAATACTAAGCTCAAAACGTCAAACTTCAAAGTTGACATAAACGTCGTATTTGTTGTGAAATAATTATTTGTAATTAAAATAATAAAAAATGGACATAAACGTAATTGATATAAAGGATTTGGAAGATTTGGATGTATCGGAAACATACCAGAAGCTTAATAGACCCCAAAGTCGAGTGAATCCGTTTCATTTAATTGACGGAGACTTTCGAAAAAATATAGATTCACAAAAAGGTTTGCCAGCAAAATAGTGGATTTATTGCGAGAGGATTTAATTCATGACCCTCGGGGACAGACTCTCAGTCCTGAGTTGCAAGTGGTTTGCGCATTACGTAACTGGGCTCGTCATGAGGTAAGTGTATAAAATTGATAATCTACATTACAAGCAATGCCAGGATATTTCAATTGCTGGAGAACTTACTGAAATATTATTATTGTTTCTATAGATTCAAGACGATACTGCCGACTTACATGGTGTATCTCAGCCGACTATTAGCAAAACTTGTAAGAAAATAGCAGGGATTTTAGATGGATTACCCCATAGATTTATAAAGATGCCAGCTACTTTAAATCAGCAAGAAGAAGCAATGAGGAAGTTTCGCCGTATAGCTAATTTTTGAAAGTTATAGGTGCTATAGACTGCACTGACTGATTGATTACGGTAAAAAAAGTAATGCTAGATTTTATAACAAAACCTAATCGTACCTACTCGAGGCACTCAGGTTTTGTGCTTCAATAATAAATAAAAACAGACTAGCTATGGAAATACAGAAATATTAAGTAACTTGAAGTGCTGTTGTATATATATTATTAAAATGTTTACTTTCGCATATAGTATTTATTATAAACATTCGGATTAAATTACGCGCGTCACACTTTTTTTTTTTGTTTTTTTTTAGTTTATTTCGTTGTACGCTAACTCGATACGTGTACACATGTAAGTATATAGTGGAAATAAAAAGAAAATTCATATAATTTCAACGTTTTCAGATTTAAGATAATTTTCATAGCAAAATTGTACCTATATTTTATTTTATTATCACTTTCGAACTCATAAATCACTTTTAATAAACAATTTGCTTTCTTTTCATATAAGTATGTTTGTTGTAACGGAACGTTGCATGTTACGCCGAGTGAATGAACGAAAGGTTTAGAGTCATTTTAGCTTATAATCTGTGGAAACATGTTCATCCAAGGTCTATCTTCGGTATTAGCTAGTCCTCAGTTAGACTCGTTTTTGTAATAAGAATGAATTTTAGTACTGAATCTAACTTTAATACCGTAACAAGTCTAGACTTCTTAATCTTGGTTTAAACACAGATCTAGGCCTGTTTTTGTAATAAGGCGGTTAAGGTTCAAATCTAGTCGTTTCAAAATGTTAGGTGATAGGTTCTTAGCCTACTAACTATTACAATATAAGCACAAACCTAATATAAGCACAAATACACAGCCTGTAGTGCTTGATTTACATTTTGATTACTACGAGTGCGGGTGTTTAGCAGTTACGAGTGATATGTAACGATGCAACCATCTACAGAAAACATTTTTGGTTATCTTATTTTGTGCAAAAATCGTAAATGTTTTATATAATGAATATTTCCCCTTGCCTAATGTAAGGCATGGAGATACCAGCGTACAACTGGATGCAAAAAAATCTGGATCTGGTGGATTCCACTGTGTTTTTAGGTATTACTTTATATAAGAAATTACAATGGGGACCGCACATTAATAATTTAGCAAATAGACTTAGTTCGGCAGCTTATGCAGTTAAAAAATGAGACAGTTAACTGATGTCGACACAGCAAGAATTGTATACTTTAGTTACTGCCCCGGCATTATGTCATATGGAATTCTTCTCTGGGGAAATTCTGCTGAAATAAATACTATATTTGTATTGCAGAAAAGAGCTATTTAGGGCAATTTACAATCTTAGCCCGTGGGTTTCCCTGAGAGAAAAATTCAAAGAAATCAATATTCTAACTGTTATATCCCAATATATATTTGAGAACTTGATGTACGTTCGTAAAAATATTTGCTTTTTTTAAAAAAATGGTGACGTATACTCACTTAATACAAGGAACAAAAACAATCTTGTTGTGCATTCATCTCGTCTCCACAGAATAAGTAACTCTTTTACGGGATAATGTATACGCTTTTACAATAAACTTCCCGAAACTATAAGAGATCTACCAGTCAATAAATTTAAAAACTGTGATCCGATCCGATGGTAGTTTTTAATAAATATGTTGACGTGTCAAAATAACTTGTAAAAAGTTTTATTGAATAAAGTATTTCTGATTTCTTCGTTTGTGCTTTAATATCTTCCTTTTCACCAAATTTCATTTTTCTGAATCTACGGGAAGAACGTACAATATCTGAAATGTGTTTGATTATGTATAAAATAATATGCGACGAAATTTTTTTCTTTTATAATTTTACTTTAATCATCAAACTATATTTCGAAAGAAGACATGTTTGTCGATTAATAAATATTCGGTGAAACGTTCAATCGAAGTAGCGTTTGACGATAAAAAGTTGTTTCAAAATAAAACCTATTCGAACTATCGTTCAGTCGACTTTCCATTTATTGAACACATGACTCTCGAAGTTAAATTTTGGTGGTCATCACATGCATGAGTTTACTGGATACCTTACCCTCTAAACTGAAACACGACAGTGACAAGCACTGACGCTAATGCGGCAGGAATAAGTAAAGCAGTGGTACTAGACCCTGGTGAGATGATGCAGAACTCTATCACCTAGTATTCACGATGGCAGTGACACGTATAGTCAATTATTCGCCTTTAATGACCTGCCTGGCAAAACGGCAGTTGGTTTGTTCTTCAAAGGAACTGGCCAACAGGGGGATACCCTGACCAACACGGTAAAATTATTATTATTTAATTAATCTAAAAATTAAAATCCCATTATTATAAAATTATTATTTAATTAAATTAATCTAAAATTAAAATCCCGAACCCGATTCATCCCCACCGGCCACGTAGTTCGGCAGTAGGTATGTTTTCGGGAAAAGCAGGGTGACATTTTTACTTCTGTGTTTCCAGGTATTGGTAGTGGATCACTTTCTTCTACTCCGCGTGGCAGTTGAAGCCACGGGAAGGCTGCTCAGATCCTGAATACTTCTGCAGCGAGACCCGCCGCCCGTTTCTTCTTCGCAGAGTCAACCAGCCAGCCAACGAGCTAAGCCCATGACCCATCAGCTCATCGCGTCGCTGGCCCCTCCAAGTGTTCTTCGAATTCCTCAATTTTCTCGATATTTTTTTTAATAACCCGATTGTTGCGAAAATTTTTCGTTTCAGTTAAGTTTATAGAAATTTTTTACATAACGTGCAGTGTTTTTTTACCTATCGCTAAGGAACCTGTAACGAGGGCGCGACAGAACACGCTCACACTTATCGCGCACAGATACCATCGGTATCTTATCGCAACATCGTTATCCGATTTTATCACGCAGCATACACATGAATCTCTAACATTCAAGCTTAATATAAACCCAGTTAAATTACTGTTTAATAAACACATTTATTAACCGTTGTGTGACTGTCATTTAGGTGACTTAATAAAACCCATAACAGCATGTTGTACATATAAATATATAGCTTTTGCCAGCGGCTTCGCTCGCGTTACATTTTTTTTAGGAAAGTGGGGGACTTAGAAAGAAACAAAAGTAGCCTATGTCACACTCCATCCCTTCAATTATCTCCACTTAAAAAATCACGTCAATTTCTAGCTCCGTTTTGCCGTGAAAAATGGACAAAGAAACACACACTTTTCCATTTAAAATGTTAGTATGGAAAAGCTTTCTATATTTCTTCCACTCATATCAAAAAAATTATAAATTGCTTACCATTGGGTAAGCAATTTATAATTTTTTGATATGAGTGGCTTTGTTAATGTTAGGTCAATTCGGGTAATTTATCCACTTATAATATTTCCGAAATGCAACATAATATACACATATATAGTATTTATCACACAAATGTTCCCGCTCGTGGAGACTGTCTCCACCATAATAATGAGATCCTCTATTTTTTGTTTTCTAAAATACATTACCTAATTTGTCTCTTTGTTAATATATTACCCATTTTACTTGAAGGCAGTATATTGCTTTCGTTTTGTCTTCGTTTATATTACCAACAAAAATAAAAAAGCAGGTAATTTAAGGGAAAATAAATTACCAAGCTTTACAATTTCTTTATGTACTGCTTACCAAGTAATTTTCTTTTTTTCGTCAATATATTCCACTGGATTGTTTTTGTATCTATACAGAAGATATCTACGAAATTTTAATGAAATCGGTTCAGTAGCGGAATCTATCGCGGAATTTCGACGAGAGGGCGACCGCTAGTTAATGTAGGTACTAATCGCGAAACGAAAACTTTGTACCCTCTTTTTACAATTATGAGAACAGAGGCGTATAAAAATTAGCACATTTAAAGTTTACATACTGTAATAAAAAAAGTGCTGAAAGCTAATATTTTTATATATTACTAGCTGACCCGGCAAACGTTGTTTTGCCTTTTTAACTACTTTTATTTCCTAACCATTTAAACCTTCCCTGGACTTCAACGATTAATTCAAAACCAAAATTAGCCAGATCGGTTCAGCCGTTCTCGAATTTTAACGAGACTAACGAACAGCAATTGATTTTTATATAACATCTTACCTACTGGGCGTGGACCCAGGCTAATTGCAGAACTATACCACCTAGTAGCCACGCTGGTAGTGATTCGCATAGCCAATCGGTCGCCTCACGAATTGCCTGGCAACATGACAATCTGTTTTTTCACGGCGCCCGGATCAACACGGGGGAAACTGAAATAAAAATAAATAAATATAAAATTACTTTGTTATGACTGCCTCTTTGTTTAGGGATTAGCCTGTTTGGCTCAGGTCATGAGGTCCCAAATTCGATCCCCTGGTCGAGCAAAAGTGTTATTAAGGTTTATTTGAGGTTTTTCTCGAAAATCTACAATCTCAGTATCAGCTCGTAGTCTGGCGGAGTAGTGTATTACCACTTTCGTGCCTCGGATGAGCACGTAAACCTGTCGGTCCCGATTATCACTAATAGTCGATAATCGTTATCGTCGATAGAATTCGGCCATCACCATTTTACCGACGGGAGGGATCAGCTTTGCTGTGTTTCAGAGAGAAGGGCAAGACAGACAGTGTAATTACTGTCACCGAGACTTAACATCTTATGTCTCAGGATAGGCAACACATGAATGGGATACCTGCTGCCAGCAAATTTAGTCGACCCTAAGTGCACCCAGCATGGGTGCAACAGAGAAAATCGCGCCCAAAAGTTTGCACCTTTATTTTTGCCGTTACAAAAAAATTTTGAAAGATCAACATTTTTTTCCATGTCTTTTATAGATTTTTTGTTGCGTCAAAAATATAGGTGCAAATTTTTGGGCGCGATTTTCTCTGTTGCACCCAATATGCACTTACGGTGGGCTAAATTAGCAGGGCAGTGGGTTAGTTCCAGCCTAGGTATCCCATTTATGTTTATTGGCGACGTCAACCACTTACCATCAGGATGCACGTCTGCCAGTTTGCCTATCCCTTCTTCTTCTCTTCTAATTTAAGAGACTTGTTTTTGTCGGTGGAGTAATCGCCGTTCTTTGTTATCCATAGCCATGGTTTTGACCTCCTGATACGACAAGACATTTACTTTGTCCTTGATTTGATCAAGGTAGGAGCGTCTAGGTCTTCCTCTCCCTCTCTTTCCTTGGACCTTACCTTGTATGATGTATCTTATAAAACTGACGTGTCGTACCAGACGCCCAAACATTTTCCCTCTTCTATTCTCTATAGTTCTTAAGAAGCTCCTATTTTCATTTACCAGCTCTCACACTTCTTCATTTGTTCTCTTCCTGTCCAACCGGCTATCCCACTAAAATAAAAATAAAAACACTCATCTCGCCAATCGACAAGCCGGTGAATCGTCGTGAACCAGAAAGTCTATAAACGTTCGGTTTACTTTGCCTACCCCGCAAAGAAAACGGGCGTGATGATACTTTATTATTTCAGTAATTCAAGATGGTGGAAATAATTAAAGCGAAGTTGATAGAGAGCTATGAATAAATTATATCGAGACAAACAGAATAACCGATGTTGAAAACACTGATAGGCCGTACAAGAAAACCATATTTTGATATTTAAAACTCAACCTTAATATTAAGGTGAAAATACACAAATTTGCTTAGCATTTAACGAAATATTTTAGATGTAAATAAATAAGAGCTCTATACCCTGGTGATAGGGTTTGATTTTGATGAGTATAAAGTGTTGGTCTTAAAGGGTTGAGGGTTGAAGTTTGCAAGAGCTTTAATTTGCACTGCAGACTCTGAAACTTGGCAATAACTGTTGGTTAACTATCAGTAACGATTGTCGACTGATAGCATTTATCCGTCGGAACTTTTGGGAGCCCTCCAAATTGAAAGGGCTCTTACGGAATCATCTCTTGAAGAGTTTCAGCCTAAGAGCTATTTGCTGAAGTTAGAATTAATGCCGATTACATTATTGTTGGATTAAATCTGTTATGGGAGTTGTTAAAGTGAGGTTTTAGCCAAATTGTATAATACGAAATACATTTTTTAAGAATAAATACATATATATCTTTATGCCAGATCGACAAATACTCGATGTGCCAAATTTAGTTCAAATCCGTTCAGCAGGTCTTGTGTGATTGAGTGACAAACATCCATCCAAACATTCGCATTTATAATATTAATATAGATATATAATGACGCATGTTCTTTTCAACCGACGAAAAACGGAGGAGGTTCTCAATTCGACGCGATTTTTTTTTAAATAATTTTTTACAGAGTTGCCCAATTTTGATAATTATTTTTTTATTGGAATTGGTATAACCCCAAGGAACTTATAAACGATAACGGGAATTATTACGAAGCGTATTTGAAAAATAAAAATGTAGGTACTTTATTTTGTTAAACATAAAGTTGACATTTGTTTCTTACTTAACAGAGGTGAAAAACGTTCTGAGCAAGACAACGACGAGAGTGAATGTTGTCCCTTTCTTGCAATTGCAAGTGTAAATAAAACTATCTGATGGTAGATTTTTATATATTCGGTAATCGTTAAATCCCTTTTATTCATACACGTCATTAATTACATTAGCATAAAATGTATTGTAATTAACACAGTGAGTTCTAAAATGTGCTTATTTTATTTATTACGTAATTACTTATGCAATGCAAAAACTGTTTCTCAAATTAGTAGAATTACTTAGTAGTAATTTGCAAACTACGCATGGCCACACATATATGGCGATTGGCGCTTTATTTAGTAGAAAGAGACACACTCCACCCATGTCGTGGTACTCTTCGGAACGATTTTGAAGCGCGTGTGAACATTCCGAGTAGAATGTAACTTCTTTGGTATATGGTTTTGGTTGGATGATTGATTGTTCACTCACCGATTTTAATGTATGACCACGGAAAACTTTTAGTCACTTTAATTTTTGTTCTCTCTGTCTACCAGTGGTGGATTTACACATAGGCCCGTGAGGCCTGGGCCTAAGGGTTAAGGTTAAGGGTCTAATTCTAGGGGCGGCAAAATTTTCAAAATGACAAAGTTTGAGAGGCGACATATGTAAAGGGCAATATGAATTTATTATACGAATTTATTACCTCTTGTTGGTTCCGGGCTCCTTTGAAGAATAGACCAACTGCCGTTCTGCCAGGCAGGTCGTAAAAGGCGACCGATTGGCTACGTAAGTCACTACCATCGTGGCTACTAGGTGCTAGAGTTCTGCATTGTCTCGCCCGGGTCTGGTACCACCGCCTTGCCTATTCCTGCCGTAATAGCGTCAGTGCTTGTCGCTGTCGTGTTCCGGTTTGGATGGAGGGTAAGGTAGCCGGTAAACTTATGCTGTGGCACAGTACCTCGGCACAAGATAGCAACGCACCATTAACACATTTGTTGTCTATAGGCGATGGTTGACTCTTTCCATCAGGAGACCCATCTGCTTGTTTGCTATCTTATGATATAAAAAAAAGAATTCAAAAATCTTGTATGAAAAATTGTTAGAAAAGGATAAATTGATTATAAAAATCCCTTCTCCTAATGGTAAACTACTAGACTTAGCACAGAATACTTAGAGACTAACAGAAGTCAATGTTACATACAAGTAATATTCGAGCATAGCACACATAGACATCTCTCACGGACGCGATATCTCGGAGTGGTGCGGAACAAACTGTCCCGAATCATTCCGAGATATCGCGTCCGTGAGAGGTGTCTATGTGTGCGTTGCTCGAATATCACATGTATGTAGATTGACTACTGTTAGTTTCCAATATACTTTTATTTTATATATCATAAGATAGCAAACAAGCAGATGGGTCTCCTGATGGAAAGAGTCAACCATCGCCTATAGACACCAAAGATGTTAATGGTGCGTTGCTATCTTGTGGCGAGGTCTAATGCCACATGCATAAGTTTACCGGCTACCTTACCCTCCAAACCGGAACACGACAGCGACAAGCACTGACGCTATTGCGGCGAGAATAGATAAGGCGGTGGTACCAGACCCGGGCGAGACAATGCAGAACTCTACCACCTAGTAGCCACGATGGTAGTGACACGATAGCCAATCGGTCGCCTTTTACGACCTGCCTGGCAGAACGGTAGTTGGCCTATTCTTCAAAGGAGGCCGGGACCAACATGGCGTAACCGTGCCGTACTGTGACCGTAGTCTCACAAACAAACTTTTTTTTATTAATAACAGGCTTAATTTTGGGAACAGCTTCGTTTTGACGAGACAATCATCTTTTCTATCTTCTCTATCATCTTTTCTATCTTTCGAAAAATCTCGAATCGGGTAACTAATAAAGTTGAGGCATTGAAAATTTGGAAGTTTCTCTAAATCGTGGTTTTTGGCATTTGTTCCTCTATGCGTACTACATAATTTATTTAGCGTTTAAGGACACAAACCTTTATTTATCTATTCGTATAATAATACGAGAAACGAAAACTTTGTACCCTTTTTTAAGATAATTACGCCAACTGTGGAGTATAAAATTTAGCACAGTTAAAGTTTATATAGCGGAGGACTGCAGAAAATAATACGCATTGGAAATACATTGAATTCATAAATATAAATATTTCAGGTTATTATTTTAAAACAATTTGAACTGAATTTTTCACTTAAGTGCCATATATTTTTACTATTAGCGTTGAAAACAATTTTTTGAAAATATACAATCAATAAATATTTACAAGAGCTTTCGAATAAAACTTAATTGAATGTTATGGTAGCTCTGAGTCTAAAGATATACCATATTATGCAAAATATGTAACGTAGTAAAATTTACTAAAAATGGCGGCACTTTCCACTCCTTTATTCGCGAAGCACCGTAATCCGCGTTCAGCTTATCAAATTCTTTGATTTTTTAGCTATCCAGTGATATAATTAGACTTTGGATGTTGATGATAGTTATGTAGTTATAACACCAAACTGTATCCCCAAATTTTGTTATCATCCGTTTTTTGAATTGTCCCCCCTATGTAAACAATTTTAAAGACGTATTCACGTCAAAATGAAAATAAGGCGATGGTATTACACCCACCCGAGACAATGTAGAACTCTACCACCTGGTAGCTGCATATAAAAATGTAAGCGTGAGGTGATGTGATAGAAAATGTAGAGCGTGTGGAATTCGTTATAATTTTAATAGCACCAGTAATAGATATCCAAGATCATCACAGATGTTAACGACATCCAAGACAATACAAATAAATTGCAAATACCATGTAGCTTTCAAAATTATGTTTAAATATTCAATTACCGTGACATTTTCAAATAACTGCCCACGTCATAGTTTATTTACGGGTTGAACGCACGTCAAAACTCAGCCAGATAACAATACACCTATTGTGCTCTGTGGAGATTTCAAATTTGAATGTCTGACTTCAGTCACGTTTCTTTGGTTGTGGTCGCGCCAAGTTTCGCCTAGACTCCCCGGCGGCCGAGGGTTTTGACGTAAAAGGCACCTTTCCAATTCCTACGAACAATTTGCTCTCTGACACGGACTTGCTTGGCAACTTTGTTGCTGTAAATAGCTATGATCATACAGCAGACTCATCACTGGAACGAAAATGGACGGAATGAAAATTGAATTTCGCAATTTAAGTTGTATTACAATCTGGTGTGTTTAACTTTTTTAAATTACAGAAAGTATCTTCACGGCCGCATCCCAGAAGATAATATCTTCGGGGATGCGGACTCCATCCGACTCCATATAATAATTATATCTGGGAATATATTATATTCAGAGGTACAACCAGACCATCCATAATAAGCCGAAGATACTGTCCCACAATGTGCCACCTATAGCAAGCCTATCGCCAACTGGGCTATTATCCAACCCCGGGCACCGTTGTTTTTATTAGAAAACTGAAAAAACACATTTTTGAACACACAAAAAATGTTTATTGTATGTCTATTACTATATACAATCATATTCCTGATAGTCTTAAATCATTACCTATAAATAAATTTCACAAAAAGTTGTTTGATTTGCTGTTAGATAAAACTTATTATGATATTACAGAATTTTTAGCCGATAAAATTAAATGTTAATGCATAGAAATATAAGTTTATTGATTGCCTTAAAAAAATTAATGTGGGTAGTAAAGTTTGTAAATGGTGGAAACTTTGTAAATTACAAAAATCTTAATCATACAAGAAAGGAAACTTGTAATTATAAAAATAACTTTTGTAATATGAAATCATTCTTGTACATTAGTAATAAGTACATAGAATAGGGAAAAAAGACCAGCCCGCTGAGTTTCTTCAGCCGGATCTTCTCAGTGTGTGGCCGCGTTCTGATCCGGTAGTAATTCTAAAAAATCGATATAGTGTTTTAAATGTTATATTATCCAATAATTTTTTAAATATTTGCACACCATATAATGGTAGAATATGTTGGTAACTTAATTAATTTTTAACAACTTGTAACACTATGTGTGTTACAAGTTGCAAGTTCTTGCAAATAAATATTTTCTTTCTTCTTTCTTTCTTCTTTTCTGGTTTGTCCCAACTGGAAATTGAACCCGGGACCTTATGTGATCACACCGACACCGGACCACTAGACCACAAAGGCACAGAATACATAATAGTAAAGGCAACAGTTAGTTGAGTTCATAACTTTAGATGAAATTTACTTTAGTATTTAATTTTAATTTAAATTTTTAGTATTTAAATTTAATTTAATTTAATTTACTATAATATTAATCAATACTTGCATGTTTCTAACTATTTTATTAACTAGCTGTTGCCAGCGACTTCGTCCGCGCGGAGTCCGTTTACTCCGTACTGCCCCTCCCCCGTAGGATATAGCGTGAAAATATGTAGCCTATATGTTGACCCGACCTGTTAGTAATAATCATACAAAATTTGAAGTAAATCCTTGCAGTACTTTTTGGGTTTATTTACCCCGGACATACATACAGACAAACAGACAAAAATTCTAAAAACTATATTTTTGGCTTCGATATCGATTGTAGATCACGCCCCAAGTATTGTTTTAAAAAAATATTCAATGTACAGTTTTGACTTTACGATATTATTATATGTATAGATTTAGTACATACATATCAACTCAAATAAATTTAATTAACTCACTCAGAAATAAACGTGTTTGTCCAGGGTTCCTTTGAAGAATAGGCCAACTGCCGTTCTGCCAGACATGTCGTAAAAGGCGACCGATTGGCTATACGAGTCAGTACCATCGTGGCTATTAGATGGTAGAATCCTGCATTGCCTCGTCCGTGTGGCACCACCGCCTTAGTATTCCTGTCGCAATAGCGTCAATACTTGTTACTGTCGTGTTCCGGTTTGGAGGGTAAGGTAGCCCGTAAACTTATGCATGTGGCATTAAACCTCGCCACAAGATAGCACGCACCATTAACATCTTTGCTGTCTATAGGCGATGGGTGATTCTTTCCATTAGAAAAGTTGACTCGTTCCAAAAAATACAATCGTCTACACAAATGATTGTCCCTCTAGGGTCCGCCTCGAGCCTTTTTGTTTTTTATGATGCAGCTGTTGGTAGCTGTTGGTATATATATATATATATATATATATATATATATATATATATATATATATATATATATATATATATATATATATATATATATATATATATATATATATATATATATATATATATATATATCGTTGCGGTAGGTTCCGTTCCATTTCATTCTATTTTATACTATTCTATACTTCCTTGAGTGGAGGGATCAGAAAAACCATCGAATGTGTAAGTCAAAAGTTTTTTCGTGTTTTACATAAAATAATCAAGCGATTTAAGTAAAAAATGAATTGTTATTAATCTATATAGACCGGGATCTCTGGAACAAACTTTTTTTTCATTACTAACAAGCTAAATTTTTGTGAACAGCTTCGTTTTGACGAGACAACCATCTTTTCTATCTTTGAAAAATCTCGAATCGGGTAACCAATAAAGATAGATAAAAAAGAAAAATTTAGAGTGTTGGACTAAGAAAAGTTTCTACTTTACCCATAGGAAAATGTTACCCTTGAATAACAATAATAATTAACAAGCTGTTGTGAGAAAATTAGGTTGTTATTAAATTAATTAATATCAATTTAAACATCTCATAATTCCGAAACTTTAGAGTGGAGGACTCGCCAGGAAAACCATCGAATGTGTAGGCCAAAACATTCATCGTGTTTTTCATAATATAATCAAGCGATTTAAGTCAAGATATAATTATTGTTATTAATAAATATTTTTCTTTCACCGAATCAAAACTTTATTATCTACCCAATTTGAGATTTTTTGAAGAAAAGATGATTGTCTCGTCAAAACGAAGCTGTTCAGAGAAATTCAGCTTGTTAGTAATAAAAAAAAAGATTGTTCCTGGGATCCCGGTCTAATATTATTCTTTCGCCGAAATAACATGTTTGCAGCCTTCTAACTTTATTACTTAGATTTTCGAAGAAAAAACGATGGGCGTCTCGTCAAAACAAAGTTGTTCAAAATTCAGCTTGTTGTTAATCAAA
The DNA here is from genome assembly GCA_036924255.1 of Apodemia mormo. Classification (NCBI taxonomy): domain Eukaryota; kingdom Metazoa; phylum Arthropoda; class Insecta; order Lepidoptera; family Riodinidae; genus Apodemia; species Apodemia mormo. The sequence goes on from JAUPFN010000017.1 coordinate 34,149,504, forward strand.
AACAAAAATGTTCTGTTACCAAATTTTAGTATTTCGTTGTCGATATTAAATGTAAAAACACTTAGAGTTTTTTAATATACTGTTAAAAATAATCGTGTCTTAGTTTTGAACAATAAAAATGAGCGTGACAGACAGGTGAAGAGAAATGGGAACGACGACCCTGTGAAAGGTGCCAAGTGCTATTTAAAATTATTACATTACGCTACGGACTTGTAACCATTACATCATTGATTTGAACTTGAGGAAGGTCTTGGGTTTTGCCATTTTAGGGAAGCATACATCAATCATCTCATCATCTTCATGACAGACAGTGGCGTAGCGTGGACTAATAGATACGTGGGCAAAGTCGCATCGGCGAGGCCCCTTTCCGTTCGTTCCTAAAAGCTACCCAAAAACACGCGCCAAGTTTGAAATAAGCGAAAAGCTATCGTGTCTTTATAACGCGTTAACTTAGGATCTAGGAGTTGTTTCGTTTGTATTTCAGATACAGAAGAGTGAGGCCAATATTTTTCAGACTTTTATTTAATTTAAAATTAAACAAAGATTTTAAATCAGGTAGTGCCAGACCCCTTTAGGTGCGAGGCCCCTTTAGGTGCGAGGCCGTGGACGAAGGCCCACTTCGCCCACGCCTAGCTACGCCACTGATGACAGATTCCAAACAAGAGTTTATATATCATAACAAACTAGCAATCTCCCCGTGTTGGTCCGAGCTCCTTTGAAGGATAAACTAACTGCCGTTCTGCCAGGCCGGTCGTGTAGTCTCTATACCATGCGAGTCACTACCATCGTGACTACTAGGTGGTAAAGTTCCGCAACCTCTGGCCCGGGGATTTAGTACCATCACCTTACCTATTCCTGCCGCAATAGCGTCAATGCTTGTCACTGTCGTGTTCCGATTTAGAGGGTATGGTATCTGGTAGACTTATGCGTGTGGCATCAAGGCCCCGCCACACAGATAGCAGCGCACCATTAACATCTTTGGTGTCTATAGGTGATAGTTTCCATTTTCATAATGAGAGCCATCTGTTTGTTTGCTATCTTATGATATAATAATAATATTTTTTTTTATTTGCACGAAATAGAAGTACAAAAAGTTCTTATTAGAGTGAATTACAGTCCTTTCTACTTCACCATATAATGTGTTCACATTTTTATACATTTAAATAAACAAAAAAAAAACAAATTTTGAATTTAAATTAACAAAAAAAAAACAAATAAAAAGAATAGTTCCTTGATAAAAGGAGAAACCTTCGCTTAAAGACACTAAATATGCTAATGGTGCGTTGTTATCTATATGGTGGAATGGTAATAAGTTTACCGGCCTTACCCTCCAGGCCAAGGAATAGGTAACGTACCGAAACCCGGTCAATTCGTTGCCGAATTTTACCAACTTATAGTTACGATGGTAGTGACTGAATCGTTCGCCATTTACGGCCTGCCTGACAGAATAACACTTGGCCTATTTTTCAAAGAACCCCGTACTAATACGGGGAAAAATGTATGTATGTATTTATGTACTCCTATAAGGCTACCGTCATGATCAACTCCATATGATATAGTTTATTCATTTTATATGTGGTAAAGATTTATAACGTCTCGTCCTGTTCCCCAATTCACGTAATGAGTCGGTTCGTTTAGGGTTTTCACACACATAAACACGATATAACGTCGATATGTGCTGCATATAATATGTAAAAAAATGTGTAAGAGGCTTAAACGCTTCCACTCGATTACCGTTTTGTTACGTAAATTAGGCTACTAGTTGGTACCATTGGTTTAACTACGCCAATAGTCGGTGCTAATCACTGTAAAGTGTATTTGTATATTTTGAAAGACACTTGTAGTAGGTACTTGTTTCATTTACAAATACCAACCGATTTGGTATTACCGTATCCTCATGGCTAAATCACCACTGTTTAAAACAAAATTGTCAATTTGACAATCACAAAATGTGTACAGAGTGCTAAGTGTGAGTTTTTTTTTCGTATTCGATCGTGAGCGCGTTTCGAGTTTACTAGGAATTTGTATGTGATTTGTACAGCGCCACCTAGTGGTAAACTGGTTTCTCACGTTTACCACTAGGTGGCGCTGTACAAATCACATACAAATTCCTAGTAAACTCGAAATGCACTCACGATCGAATGCGAAAAGAAAAACTCACACTTAGCACTCTGAATACTGATGGTAGTAGGAAAAAATTAGTTAAAATATACTTGATGTTGCTGTTACCATGCATTATATTTACCCTATTAAACGGGGAAAATTTTATTTGCTTATTTAATAATTCATCAGATGTTAATGATGTACATAAATTAATTGATCTATAAAATGTCAAGTTAAGATAAATCCACATTGTAATAAATAAAAGTCATAGTACAGTTTTCGTATAAAATACTTAAAAATTGGTTTACGGACGATAATTTTATGTTATAACGTCATAGGAAAACAATATCGTACCTCTCTATCCCTTGTTCCGCGCTCTCGCTTGCACGCTGGACTCAGATGGAACGTGATAATGAGTCATACTTTTTCGTGAGTGCAGCCGGCGTTCACCGATTTTTAAGACGTTAGCACGTCAAAAAAACTTGATCATAAAATTCTATCACTGTCGTATTCCTGCTTAAAGGGTCAGAAAACCAGTCAACTTACCATTATTACACAATTACCATCTTTTTACTTTGAATTCTCTGAGCAATGTTTTCTTCTTTTTATAACGAGAGAAATCTACATGTTTGCTATGATATAAATGATAACTTTATTTTATTGACATTTTAAGTGCAGTTCAGTGGATCACGAAAAGCGAATCCGTGACGCCACAGTGCTTCGGCATAATGTCGGCCGCACGCACATAAATCACCTTTGAAAATGCTAAGGCGTTTTAACTTGAGACATTATCCTAAGTAATGTAAGTCATATAAATAATGGGCCGCTTAACAACTCATAACGTGATATATTGATAGCTATACATTTCGTTATGCTGCCATATTATGGAGAGACTAATTTGCCGAGTTGAAATGTACCTAGCAATAATTTGTGTTTTAGTTTCGAGTAAAAGATGGAGCTATGTATATATTTCATGATGGTGGTATAATACAGAAAATTTATGTTTTATAATAGTTTCGATTCCGTGTAATAGATGGAGCTGTACATCATGTTGGTATTATATAGACAGACAATTTTTCTGTAATTAGTTTTAGTTTTAATTCAGGATAACAGATGGAGCTATACATTGCGATACGTGACAGTATGTAGTATTTTAGGGTATAAACGATTTATAATAGGTAGCTTTTAATTTTCGTTTTGAGTAATTAATAGAACTATAATTAAAATAGGGGCAGACAATTTTATCGCGATTATGTTCTCTAATAAATTTTTATTTTAGTTTCGAGAAATAGATGGAGCTATGCATTCCATTATGCTAGTATTGTTACGAATAATCTAGAAACGTGTAGAGTTGGAACGCTGGAGAGATCTAGAAATAAAAGAAAGAGATAGCTACTCCTATTGACAAACAAATAGTTGATCTAAGCTATATCATAATGAACTTTGTGGTATGAAACATAAGGTTGAAAGTAGCGTGTACTAGATTGATAATGACAAACCAAATTTTCAGAATAACGGAAGCTTTTATGTTGCTTTTATGTAATCGTTGTATTTTTTTGAATTTGTAACCGAGTTTTCAAGATGTATAGGGTGCAATGGTTTTTTTTGCATTTTCCGAATACTTTTACTTGAAATAACGTAGATTAGCTGCATTGGAAAGTAATTGATCTAACCTCAAGTAAGAAAATTATTTGTTTGTGTCATGGGCGGTAACAACACTAATACATGAAAATACATACAAAAATATTGTGACATACCTACATAATAAACACCCAAACTCAGAAATACAAACATATACATACAAATGTTTGTCTTTGTAAGGAATCGAACCCGAGTTCCATCGATTCATCATATCGATAATTAAAATTTTGGATATCAATGTGGATAGACATTTTTTCGCGTTGATCTTCTGTAATACGTTTTAGTTCCGTGTAATAGATGAAGCTGTACATTTTAAATTATGGTGGTATTACACGGGTAGACAATTTTTGTCCATATTTTACAAAAACATATATAAAATAAGTATATGCGACCATTATATAAAAAAAAGTGTTTTTTCAGTTTTCTGAGAAACACAAAGTTGTCTGGGATTGGGAAGTGCTCGGTTGGCAATGGGCTAGCCACCTATCACATTTGTGGGACCAATTATCTTCGGCTAATCGTGGGTACACTTGTTGTACCTCTGCCTACCCCTTCGGTGATATGGGCGTGAAGATACTTTTATATGCGATCATCGATTTCTAAATTGTTGGCAAAATAAAGCTGAAGTACTATTCTTGACTTGTTACTAAAATAACCCGTATTGATAAAGGTAATAATTAAGTTAATAATCGACTATAATATGTTTTAGTCCCGAGTAATAGATTGACCTACCATCTTGTTGTGGTGTCATAATATAAAAGGATATAATATTTTTGGTATTTTTATGGGAGTTTTTAATTTTGGAACCAAGTAATAGATGGAGCTGTAGGACACTTTATTATGGTGGAACAATAATGACATAACACTTATTTCTGAACCTCTCATATGTTTCCAGAGATGTTCATACTTCATATATACATATATAATTGCTGCTATTCATTTACAAATTACGAATAAACAAGCCGTACTTTTAAGTTTATGAAAATACAGTACAATTTATTTTGATTGTGGTTAAAAGGGGTTTTAAACAAAACATTGTCGTCATATTTTTTAGGACAGGACCGTTTAAATTCCTCTGCTGACATGTTAATGTGCTTGAAGCGAGCGTCAATGTTTAGAGATGTCCATAGTTGTCGACGGTTATATCGATATTTACCAGGATTTACTTATTGCAATATGTTACGCGTAACCAAGAACAAGAGTTAAGCGAGCTTGGGCTATTTAATAGCTTTAATATCTATTATATATATTTACTTTAATAGCTATACGAAATAAATTTTATTACCGAGATGTTTGAAGGCAAGCCTATTTGGCTCAGATCACGGGATCCCGGTTTCAATCTTTGGGTCGGGTAACAAAGTAATTGAGGATTTTTCGAGGATTTTCTAGAAAATTCAAAATCTTAGCAGTTTGAGGGTTAACGGGTGGTGTATTAACATCTCCGTGCCTAGGATGAGCATGTAAAACTTTCAGTCCCGGCTAACGCTATAAATAGGCGATAATCGTTATCCTGTCGGTAAATGTAGTGATGGGGATCACCACTCATATCACCGAACAATAAACCGGTGGATCGTAGTAAACCGGAAAATCTATAGAGATTCAGTTTCCTCTGCCTCCAACACAAATCACACGATTATGTGGTAGGTATATTTAAAAAGAATAGTCATACCTGGACCGTATTGTTTTAAATGTATCAGCACCACATAATATGCTACCCGTTGGCTACTAGAAAATTATTAAATTAATTTGGATTACAGATATATATTTTAAATTATAAGAAAGAAAGAAAGAAAATATTTATTTGCAAGAATGTGGGTGTTACAAATTGTTAAAAATTAATTAAGTTAGCAACATATTCTACCACCATATGGTGTGCAAATATTTAAAAAATATCATTATATAATATTACATTGAAAAAATTGTTTTGATTTTTAGAATTACTACCGGATCGGAACGCGGCCACATACTGGGAAGATACGGCGGAAGAAACTCAGCGGGCTGGTCTTTTTTCTCTATTTTATGTACTTATTACTAATGTACAAGAACTATTTCATATTACAAAAGTTATTTTTATAATTACAAGTTTCATTTTTTGTGTAATTTTTTTTTTTTATAATTTACAAAATTTTCAGCATTTACAAAATTTTACTACATTATATTTTTAAGACCAATTCAGAAGAATATTTTTATACTAATATTTAAAATAAAACTCGCAAATCTTAACATATTCGTGTTTTTTTTCTATTTTTTTCTAATTGATAGAATTGTATTTTTAAATTAATACAAAATGTAAGCATGTATATTGTATACATTGTACATAATATCTACATCTATCCTTGAAAGCAACAATATCGACAAGTTATACTGAACATCCCTGCCTATCTTTATAATTTACGCCACATGCTGGCTCAAAGTTAACCTCGGATTAATATTATAAACATGCGAAAACACGTAGCAACGCGAGAATCTTCCAAATTCGTACCGCAACTCCATCCAAATTACCTACATTAAGGATTCTCCTTTCTAATTACGGGAACGTACTTGAAACTTTGTCATATAATTTACTTGTAACTTTTCCAGCTCCGCGTGTGAATATTGGGATATGCTTGTTTTTTAATTTTAAACGTAGCGAGAAAAATAAAAAAGCGATGGAGTGGGATATATGTATACTTATAAAAATAAAATATTGGTTCGGGCTCTTTCTTTAAGAATAGGCCGTTAGGTCAGCCATCTGCATCTTTGTGATTCTGATATAAAAAAGAAGAATAAGTTATTTCCTTATAGGTAACAAGAGAGAACCGTTTTGCATATACCACCCCGTAGGTCGAGTGGTTACCAACCCTGGCTACGCAATCGACTTGGCTCGGGTTCGATCCCCGACGGGGACAAGCATTTGTGTAATGAGCATAAATGTTTGTATTTCCGGGTTTGGGTGTTTATTAAATATATTCTAGTATTCATATATGTATTTCTATGTATAAGTATCGTTGACTAACACCCATAGCACAAGCAAATAATTTGCTTACTTTGGGGTTCGATCAATAAGTGTAATTTGTCCCGTGAATATTTATTTTTATTATTTATTTATATACCAATGTTTCTATTTCTAAATGTAATACTTATCTTACTATATCACGTTATATTACGAACTACACTAATTAATGATACAATTTAACCATATTATTTCTTTTTTATTATTATTTTTAAATGTAAAAAAAAATTGTAAATTAAAATTGGATCATCAAACCCGGTTGGGTGTTTATTAAATATATTCTAGTATTCATATATGTATTTCTATGTATAAGTATCGTTGACTAACACCCATAGCACAAGCAAATAATTTGCTTACTTTGGGGTTCGATCAATAAGTGTAATTTGTCCCGTGAATATTTATTATTATTATTTATTTATATACCAATGTTTCTATTTCTAAATGTAATAGTTATCTTACTATATCACGTTATATTACGAACTACACTAATTAATGATACATTTTAACCATATTATTTCTTTTTTATTATTATTTTTAAATGTAAAAAAAAATTGTAAATTAAAATTGGATCTGTGAATAATTTAGCATGCATATTGTTATTGTAATTGTAATGAATAAGCAAGAAATAAAAAGCTTTTTATTTTATTATTTATTTATTTTTTGGTTTTTTTAAAAAGATTTATTGTTTATGGGATAATCTTTATTAATATAAAGATATAAAGAAAGAAGAACGTGAAGCAACTTGTAGCCCTTTTTAAGACGATCACGCATGCATAAGAAATTCAGCACAGTAAAAGTTAACATTGTGGAAGACTGCAGAAACCTAATATTTTAAATGATATGCATTAGAAATACATTCAAATTTTCTGCTACACTTACTGATTGACTGACAGAGAATGCCGTTAAGGCGAGGCACCGGAGACAAACGGAAAAAACTGGTTTGCTTAATCACGTTTTAATGTATTGATTGTTAAATAATGGTTTTACAAAAATTACACGTTATACCTGAAGGTATTACCTAAAGAATGTATTAACTTATTACAAGATAGAATGTACTTTACTCGATCATATAAGATTCCGAAAACAGGCTAAAAAAATCTCTAAAACAAATAATTTGTTCATAATATTTCTAATTTTCCCCATAATTTTTATATGGTGGTATTTAATTTTAAATACAAAAAAGAATGTACTAAATTTTGGTTTTCAGCTGAAGTCCTATATTTATTTATTTAATTGATCAGATATAGTCATTTTGTTAGCAAGAACCTCTCAATGAAAGGTAAAGGCCTCCTCCAGAGATGACAGTACTCTTTATTCCCCGACACTCGCGGCCATTGACTACCTGCTTCTTTTATGATGTTGAAACCTTCGTTAGAACCAAAAAATAATCCCCTTTAAAAATCCGGAGATAGACTCAAAAGAAAATTAATGAATTTACAACGACTAATGTCTCTAATTTGGATATTTCTAAATATGTGAGATCTCCTTGTTCGATGACATGTGTGTTGGCAAGCCGTGAGCGCGGCTCTTCTTACCCGAGAGTATATTAAATGATTGCATCATCTCGTCCCACTACAAACTGGTTTCGACTTAAAGTTCCTAAGCAGAAGACGAAAATTCAATTAACAAAGAAGTATCTATGCAGATTAAAACCGTCGTTAAGACCTGGTCCATGAAGGAACAAAGAATTGGAGGTGTTAAGTGACGAGTGAGACAATATCTTTTTATAGTTTTTGCTTATCCATAGTACCAGCTTCTTCCACTTGATCACATTCAACGTAGAGCGTTTCGAATGGTTGATGATCACGCTATTTTGAAACGACTTGACTCTTTGGCATTATGCAGAGATGTAGGTTCGTTCTGCATCTTTTATCGTATAAATCATGGAGAGTGTTCCTACGAGTTGTTTGAATTTATTCCTGCTGCTTAATCCTATTATTGGACATCCGTCAAAATTTAAAGTTCCACCCTTACCATCTCGATGTCTGGAAATCCACAACCGTGTGGTTCTCTCGGCACTTTTTGCCTCGCACTACTGTTTTGTGCAATTAATTATATAATTTAAATTCAAGCAGAGAGGTTACTCATTTTTAAAAGGTTGGCAATTCTTTATTGCGCACAAACTTACAATGATTTATGTATATAGTTTAACTAGCGGTCGCCTGTGGCCGAAATTTGACCACAGACTAAACAATAAAATCTCTTTTAAATTTATCATCTGACTTTAACTGTGAAGAAATTATTATACACTAGCTGACCCGGCAAACGTTGTTCTGCCTTTTTAACTACTATTATTTTTTTCTATATTTTCTCACCTTTTAAAACTTCCCTGGACTTTAACAATTAATTCAATACCAAAATTAGCCAAATCGATTCAACCGTTCTCGAGTTTTAGCGAGACGAACGAACAGCAATTGATTTTTATATAAGATGTGTGAATATTATCTTATATGTCACATTTAGTGTGTGTAATATTTATTTTTATTAATTTCATGTACTCCTAACGCATTTTATTTAAAAACTAGCTGTTCCCGCTTCCCCGCGGCTTCGCTCGCGCATATTTACTTTACGGCATATTTTACCTTTATTTATTTATTTATTTATTACCAATAATTTATAAGCTACTTCCTTTATTTTACCCCCTTAGGGAACGAATTTTGAGAAACGCTTGAGCACGTAATTTTTTTGTACTCTATTTATACGAAATTTCATACAAATATGTCCAGAGAAAAAAAATCATACAAACTTTTATTCCCTATTTCACCCCCTTCGGGATCGAGTTTTGAAAAATCCTTCCATAGTAGATACCTACATTATAAGAGAAATACGTGTTAAATTTCACTTCAAATTACTAGCCCTAAGGGTTTGGCCTGGGTGTTGATATATCAGTCAGTGATTTTTGTCTTTTCTATGTATAGATATTAGGCAGTTTTTGCCTTTTATATATATATATATAAATATATATATATATATATATATATATATATATATATATATATATATATATATATATATATATGTATATATATATATATAGGTATTTCTGCACTCATCCGTAATGTAAACTCATCCGTAATGTAAAGGGATCCAAAGTTATTCCTTCACGCATTAATACAAAGATATGTAAAATAATTCTACCTAATAGTTATGTGTTACGTTTTTGTGACACCTCCATATTTCATCGTTCCATGATTTCGCCATAATTATTTTGCTCCATACGTAGGTATGCGCGCGCGCAGATCGCTACATATTAATCAACTTATTCTTTTCATCTCTTTGTTTTTGACTCATTTGTTTCAGTTGACGTTGCATTAAAAATTTCGGTCCATTATACGTACGAACTAAACAGGATGACAGGAGAATAATGATCCCAAAATAAGATAATTACCGCCATTATTTAACGTGGAGTTTAAAATTCAAAAGGAGTTTAAGTTTCAGATGTTTTGTTTTTAATACTGAAAGGCGTTTAATATTTCTTTTTAATCTATACATCTATACATATAATAAAATCATATAGGAAAGTCAAAACTGTACATTGAATATTTTTTTTAAAGAATACTTGGGGCGTGATCTACAATCGATATCGAAGCCAAAAATATAGTTTTTTAGAATTTTTCGACTGTTTGTCTGTTTTTCTGTATGTATGTCCGGGGTAAACTCAAAAAGTACTGCATGGATTTACTTCAAATTTTGCATGAATATTACTAATAGGTCGGGTCAACATATAGGCTACATATTATCACGCTATCACCTACGGGGAGGAGCTGTGCGGAGTAAACGAAGTCCGCGCGGACGAAGTCGTGGGTAACAGCTAGTATATGATATGATAGCAGACAAGCAGATGGCTCACCTGACGAATAGAGATAACCACCACTTATAGATACCAAGATGTTTATCATGAGTTGCTATTAGTGTGAGCAAGTTAACCGACCACCTTACCATTCAAACAGGAATATGTCAGTGAAAAGCACTGACGTTATAGCCGTAGGAATAGGTAACGCGGTGGTACCAAACCCAGGCAAGACAGTACAGAACTTTACCACCTAGTAGTGGTCGCCATGGTAGTTACATATTAGGCTAATTGTTCATTTCTTATGAATTGCCTGACAGGAAGGTGGATGTTCTATCCTACTTAATAAAGAACTCGGACCAACAAGCTTATTCCTGACCTACCTACTACTCTTTTAATTTCCCCGTGTTGGTCCCGGGCTCCTTTGAAAAATAGGCCATCAGGACACCTAACTGCTTGTTTGCTATCTTGAAATATAAAAAAAATATTACACTAAAAAAACATCTGAATTGAGAATCTCCTCCTATTTGGAAAGTCGGTTAAAAAATTTAATTGACAGACGTTATACACATATTCTCTGTGTGCGTGACCTCGCCTGTTGTAACGGCAGACAGAGCGGCGCTGGCTCACTGCCATCACGGGCATACCAATCCCACAGTTCATGGAGACGTCCCCCCCATACCTGTCACTATTATATTTATAACATTTCTCTGTCAAGGCGATATATCTCTCATAAAAACAATTCGCGGATCATTTCGTACCACAATAGATAGCTGATATTTTATTGATGTCGTCTAAATAAACAGTTTTGCCTTTAAATATTCTTATTTCAACGTTCGCGTTGTCGCCTCTGTGCTCTAGTGGTCCGATGTTGACTACATGAAGTCTCGAGTTTGATTCCCGGGTCAAGCTAATCAAAAAATTTTTTTATTCGAATTTCTGATAAAAACAACGTTGCCCGGGATTTGATAAGTGCCCGGTTGCCGATATGCTTGCCACCTGTCACATTGTACTAATCTTCAAGTACCTTCGACTAATCGTGGGTGCACTGACACGTACTAGAAGAGATAGGTACCTCTACCTATCTCTTCTGGGATACGGGCGTGAAGATACTTTATTTACTGAACCGTATTGGTCTGGGCCCCCTTAGAAAAATGAAGCATCTGTCATTCTACCAAGCAATTCGTTAAAGGCGAGCGATTGGATTGGAAGCGTGAATACTAGGTGGCGGAGATCCACAACGTACCGGCAGGCGTATCACCTAAAATTTGCGATTCGCCAGCGACCAGCGATGACTGTTAAAGGTAATAAAAAATCAACAAAACCATCGCTAATTTCTTGCTAATCACTGAATGTACGCGTACTTTTTGCGATGTCACAGCACCAAAATAATCAAGCAGCAGCTACTTTCATTAATATATAAGGATGATATGTGTCTTACAATAACTAAACAATTAAGATAATTGCGCATTGCGAGATACGTGATAACCCCGCCGGTTACCGAACACGCCTTACCTATTGCTACCGCTGTACCGTCACTGCTTATCACTATCGTGTTCTGGTTTGAAGAAAATCATAACCTGTAAACTTATGCATGTAGAATTATTATCCCGCTACACGGAGAGCAACGGAGAATTAGCCTGTCCGGATTCCTTTGAAGAATAGACCAATTGCCGTTCTGCCAGGTAGGTCTTGAAAGACTGATTGGCTCTACTGGTCACTACTACCGTGGTACTAGGTGGTAGAGTAAGACACCAGATAGTGAATATGTAGTACTGCTTTACCTGTTCATGCCGCAATAACGTCAATACTTTTTTTATATAGAAGAGGGGGCAAACGAGCAGGAGGTGCACCTGATAGTAAGTGATCACCGCCGCCCATGGACATCCACAATACCAGAGGTCTTGCAGTTGCGTTTTAAGAATGAGTAAGCTCTTTTCTTGAAGGCCCCAAGTCGTATCCGTTTGGAAACACCCCTGCCGGTAATTGGTTCCACAACAAAGTAGTGCGAGGCAAAAAGTGTTGTCAATATCATTGTCGTGTTCGGGTTTGCAGAGTTACATTGACATCCCGCCACACGGATAGCAAAGCACCATCAACATTTTTGATGTCTATAGGCGATGGTTTTTCTTTCTAGGTGATGGTTTGCTATTGTATATAATTTTTTAACATTTTTTTTTTATATCATAAGATAGCAAACAAGCAGATGGGTCTCCTGATGGAAAGAGTCACCCATCGCCTATAGACACCAAAGATGTTAATGGTGCGTTGCTATCTTGTGGCGAGGTCTAATGCCACATGCATAAGTTATAACATAGCGAAACTGCAGTAACCAACATCGCATTTCCTGTATCTCCGGAACCATTCACCAAATTAAAACGGAACTACACGGAAGTATACCCTCTTGAACAAAAACAGAGTTTTAAAAATTGGTTTTTAAATGTTCGAGGTCTAAGGTAACAAATATTAAAATACTAGCTGCAGCGTGCAGCCCGCTACATTACAAGAGTTTTTGGCGAATCCCGCGGGATCACATAATTTTTCCGGGATAAAAAGTATGTGCTATTCCAGGTAATTATCTACCCGTGCGCCAAATTTCATTCAAATCCGTTCAGTAGTTTTTGCGTGAACATCCCATTCAAACATCCAAACTTTCGTATTTATAACTAGCTGTTGCCAGCGACTTCGTCCGCGCGGACTTCGTTTACTCCGCACAGCACCTCCGTCGTAGGTGATAGCGTGATAATATGTAGCCTATATGTTGACCCGATCTGTTAGTAATATTCATGCAAAATTTGAAGTAAATCCATGCAGTACTTTTTGAGTTTACCCCGGACATCTGTATGTATGTACAAACAGACAAACAGATAAACAGACAAACTGACAAACAGACAAACAGACAAAAATTGTAAAAACCATATTTTTGGCTTCGATATCGATTGTAGATCACGCCCCAAGTATTCTTTTAAAAAAATATTCAATATACAGTTTTGACTTTCCTACGATTTTATTATATGTATATAGAAGATATTAATATAGGTATAGCCGAATTGTTAGACTCGCTAGATTCATCACTGGCTGCACGCAGCAGCCTGCTGCATTTTAACAGTTATTGGTAAATCCCACAGAAACAACTTATCCGGGATAAAAAGTAGCCTACATCCTATTCAGGACGTCATCTATATTTACTAGGTAGAGTTCTGCATTGTCTCACTCGGGTCTGGTACCTTCACCTTACCTATTCCTGCCGTAGTAACGTCAGTGCTAATTACTGTCGTGTTCCGAGTTGGAGGGTAAGGTAGCCGGTAAACTTATGCATGTGGTATTAGACCTCACCACAAGATTTCAACGCACCATTAACATATTTGGTGACTATGCGCAATGGTTGACTCTTTCCATCAGGAGACCTACGAGTTTGTTTGCTATTTTATGACGTAAAAAGGAAATCATTTAAATATGTGTGCGAAATTTTATTTAAATCAGTTGCATTATTATATCAATGACCTGCTGGCCTACTCTTGAAAACAATATAAATCTTAAACCAATATTGATAAAAACAATAAGTTTCGAATATCGTCGAAAAACGGTACTCTTGAAACCAATATTGCCCGCATTGATTCAGTATAGTAACGACCTAATTATTGGAAATATATGTCATCGTTACACGTCAAGCTAGTGTTACAAGTGGAAATTTTAAGTACCGTTATAAACAAAATAACGAATAAAAGCAATAATGAGTAGTTCCAAAAAATTTCGAAATCCGTGAGGCGCTGTCGCCGAATTCAATAATTGAATATAGTTGTCCAGAGTACGAAATACTTCAAAATTCATTAAATATTCATTTAAAATTGAAATCGGTTTTCAATAGTAGCCCTACGGTTCGTTCGTTTTTGCGTGAAAGAGTAACTAACATCCATCTATCCGTTCAAATATACTTTCGCATTTATAATACTACTACTGCAGCGTGCAGCCCACTGCATTATTTTTGGCGAATCCCGCGGGAACAACTTATTTTTTCGGACCCAGCCTAAGCTAGGCCTAAGCCAGGTATCATCTACCTGTTTGCTAAATTTCGTCTAAATCGGTTCAGTGGTTTTGGCAAAATTGACTAACAAACATCCATCCGTCCAGACATCCAAACTTTCGCATTTATAATCTGTACAAATAAATATAATTGGAGTGTCTGTTTGTAATGTTAAAATAACCACTTTTTACTAAATACATAATATATATTTCCAGATTTAAAAGAGCTAGGTATCTAGAAATATTTCAGAAATATAGATAAAAAATAAAGATTGTAGGTCTTCTTATGACTGAAGAAGATCACACTAATAATAAAAGAGATATGATTTTTTATTTGAAAATAAAAACTTTAAAATTGATTTCCCACAAATGCCGTTTTGGCGCTTTAGCATTTTCTCCTTTCCATTGATGATATTATTTTAGACTAGCTGTTGCCTACGACTTCGTCCGCGCGAACTTCGTTTACTCCGCACATCACCTCCCCCGTAGGTGATAGCGTGATAATATGTAGCCTATATGTTGACCCGACCTGTTAGTAATATTTATGCAAAATTTAAAGTAAATCCGTGCAGTACTTATTGAGTTTACCCCGGACATACATACAGACAAACAGACAAAAAATCTAAATCTATATTTTTGGCTTCGATATCGATTGTAGATCACGCCCCAAGTATTCTTTAAAAAAAATGTTCAATGTACGGTTTTGACTTTCCTACGATTTTATTATATGTATAGTTTTTGTATAGATGGTACATGTAACAAAATAATATTTTTTTTTAAATTTTTGTCTGTCTGTCTGTTTGTTCCGGCTAATCTCTGGAACGGCTGAACCGATTTAGACGGAACTTTCATTGGCAGATAGCTTATGTAATAAGAAGTAACTTAGTACTTTTATTTTAGAAAAATTTCCACGCGGACGAAGTCGTGGGCATAGTTAGTATTCATATACAGGGTTACATTTAAAGGTCCGGCCAAATTTTAAAATTATGAACTAAGTATTGAATTGAAAGTGCGTTTTAATTATTTTTGTAAAAATATTGCAAGATAATATAAAAATATTCGTTTAAAAATATCCCACTAAAGTCAAGAATTCAATGCACCGGGTCGTGTGAACGGATTGAGGGGCAGTTTGAGCGGCGCCGCGGCGTGCGGGGGGCACTACTCGAGTCGCGCTCGATATTTTTGCGTAATTGAAATTATATCCATGCGTTGTATATTCTGTGTCGGATAAAAATGAAAATTTGAATGTTTTAAATTATGTTTTTTATTAAATAAATCGAATATATTATCGATTCTGAACAGCCCCTGAAAATTTGGCCGGACCTTTAAAAATAAGCCTGTATATTCAAAAATTAGTGTGATATCCTGCGGACTACAAAACGTACACATAGATAACCTCATAATGCGTAGTATATGGTTATAACAAAACAACGTAAATTATCAAAGGGACCGTTACTGTTTATTGCTTGCAGCACTCGGCGGCTTCGGTAAATCGAGCTCTAATGACGTAATACACCTTCTGGATTACGATATCTTATCTCTTTATCCTAATTTAAGGGCCAACGAGTCCTATGACGGTGTTAAAGACAAAGAGCTTCATTTCACTATGGTAGACAAGTCGGATACTATATCATTTTAATAAAAAATTAAATCGACGAAAAGTTTTGCGTGGTCATACATGAAGGGCGGCTTGCACCAAAATGCTTAAATCATTTTAAGTCGCTAAATACGTTTAAAGTGACAGCATTTAAGGCGTTTTGAATTTTCTAAACATGTTTAAGGGACTAAATGTGTGCAGCACAGACATGTTTTATTGTAAAATTTAATGTAAATAGATATTAAGGCAGGATAAATTGTATATTTCGTTTAGTTCGTAAGTTTTCTATAATAAATAATGTTCGTTTTCGTCTTTTATTCGCCCTCAGACCTACATAAAGCTTTGTTGTATAGAAATAATAAAGCTTTATGTAGCTATGATCGTTGCCTATTAGGCATATTACGATTAAAGCAAGTTCCACGCAGTTGACGACATTACGAGTCGACTCTTGCGAGATAATATTTATATGCGAAAACTCGCAATCACGAAAAATCCGAAAAGTGCAAAATTCTTTATGAAAACAAATGTTTATCGATTGTAAATAGTATGTATAATGTAAGTATAAGCCTTAGGCATATGTTTTCGGTAATATAAAGATAGTTAACAGGATAGTACGACCTGAAAAGGCGTACAACTCTGTAATTGTAAGAGTTTCCGAGGTCCTGTAAGAACATACAATGTATATAACACTCTTGTTTGTTATTGTATAAGTTTATTTGTGTTAGATCCTTGTATATAAATAAGAAATAACACATTATAATTAGATTTCGGTAGGTCTTAGGGCATTATGTACTTTGTTTTGCATATATTTGTAAAAAGGTAGTACCGTTGCACTCGCTAGAGGGCCACACTAGGTAATTAGAGGTAGGAGAAGCTACCTAAGATAAAATTATTAAGATTAGATTACGAAAAGTAGGATTTTAACAATTCCCAGATATTGTGGCGCCACACTTGGCGCCATTTGTCTTTGTCGATTTACGCCGCTCATCTGGCCGCGCGCTATAAATATCGGAGAGCGCGGCCATACAATCAGTTCCGTTCCGATCAAGTTACAGTTTCGTTACGACTCAATAAGTTTCCCAGACAAGTTCCTGGGCTTTAGTATATCCGTAGGGTACCGGCTTTAGAGTAGGGCAGTGTTAGGGCAAGTAGTGGCTCTCCCATAGAATAGGAATATTTGCAACGGTGCTAGCTTTATTGCTATTTATTTCGTTACAATAAAGCACCTTTGCATCGAACAGTTGTGGTCTCTATTTATTCTTCCCGGCGACACCCGGCTCACGACCAAAGCACTGCGGCTGGTGGGGCGTCGAAGAAGTACCAGATCTACAGTCCGCTGGCTCCCCCGGCTGTAGTGCACAAAATGCATTTAAGCATTTTCGTGCGAGCCGCCCTAAAATCACTTAGTGTACAATCTCTTATCCCTTGTTTTCGTACTCTTATGGTTGGAATTTTATAATAAATCTGTGAGTCTCTATTTAATTTTCGTCACCCGGTGCAGGATCGCGACCCACCAAATGCTAAACGCCGTGCTGGTCTAATATTATAAATAGAAATTATTTGCATTATTGTACATTTACACTAAGTACACTGTACTTATCCTAAAAATTCTTTTGCTATTAGTAAGCTACTATAACCAGGAGTAAATTAGGCTTTATTTTTAACCAACTGAACCAAAAAAGTAATGATTTTGAGTCACGCGTAACATCTATTTTCCCTCTGTTGGTCCGGCTTACTTTGAAGAATAGACAAACCGTCTTTCTGCCAGGCAGGTCGTAAAAGGCGACCAATTGGTTATATGTGTCACTGCCATCGTGAGTAATAACAACGCAACATCTTGCTTAGGTCTCTGGTACCACCGCCTAAATTATTCCTGCCACAATAGCGTCAATGCTTGTCGTTGTCGTGTTCGGGTTTGGAGGTTAAGGTAGCCGGTATACTTATGTATGTGGCATTCCTCCACGTAGATAATAGACGCCAACGCACCAGTAACATGTTTGGTGTCTATAGCCGATTTCTCTTTCCATCAGGAGAGCCATCTGCTTGTTTGCTATCTTATAATCTATATTAATATTTTATTTCGAAAGTTGGATGTTTGCATGGATGGATGTTGGTTACTCAATCATGCAAAAACTACTTAATGATTTGAATGAAATTTGGCACACACGTAGATGATGACCTGGAACAGAACTACTTTTTATCTCGGAAAAATTAGGTGATCCCATGGTATTCACTAAAAACTTTTATAATTCAGCGGGTTGTACGCTGGAACTAGTATAAAATAAATAATAAAAAATAGTTAGTGATGATAAAAAGACAGATCTACTTCACGTTAAATAGAAGTCAATGCCAAAAATACGAAATTAAGGCTGAAATTTGCATAATCGAGCTCGCCCTCCAACCGTGTCAGTTTTCTAACTCCCATTACGATTCACAACTATACTCCTCCCTTCATTAACAAGGAGGATCTTTACTGAAATTTGAGAACACTTAGTACACTGAATTTTTGAATAAAAGTAACTTCATCACGCCGGTTTCCTGACTAAAAGGCAGACTCCAGTTCACGACAATTCACCGATTTGTGTGTTAGCAAAATGGGT
The DNA here is from genome assembly GCA_036924255.1 of Apodemia mormo. NCBI lineage: Eukaryota > Metazoa > Arthropoda > Insecta > Lepidoptera > Riodinidae > Apodemia > Apodemia mormo. The sequence continues at coordinate 34,168,250 of JAUPFN010000017.1, forward strand.
GGTCTTCATAGATGCTTTTTAGATAACGATTACCGCTTATTTTTACACGCCGTAATGTCATTAGGACGCCATGACAGTCCATAGCGTTTTCGTGGAAAATTATAATTTCAATTTTAAAACGCTAATTTTTGTTATAAATATACGTAATTATAGACCGGGATCCCAGGGACAAACTTTTTTTTGATTACTAACAAGCTGAATTTTTCTGAACAGCTTCGTTTTGACGAGACAACCATCTTTTCTTTTTTTGAAAAATCTCAAATTGGGTAGATAATAAAGTTATAGGGGCTTTGAAAATTTTGATTCGTTGAAGGAAAAATTAACAATAATTATTTTTTTACTTAAATCGCTTGATTATGTATTATGAAAAACACGATGAAACTTTTGTTCTACACATTCGATGGTTTTTCTGGCGAGTCCTCCACACTAAAGTTTCGAAATTATGAGATGTTTAAATTGATATTAATCAATTTAATAACAACCTAATTTTCTCACAACAGCTTGGTAATTATTATTGTTATTCAAGGGTAACATTGTCCTACACGAAAAGTAGAAACTTTTCTTAGTCCGACACTCTAAAGTTTTCTTTTTTATCTATCTTTATTAGTTGCCCGATTCGAGATTTTTCGAAGATAGAGAAGATGGTTGTCTCGACAAAACGAAACTGTTCACAAAAATTCAGCTTGTTAGTAATCAAAAAAAAGTTTGTTTCAGGGATCCCGGTCTATTAACAAAAATTAATAGTTTTTTTGGTAATATACTTAAGGTAAGTTATAATACAGTTTTCCAATTAACTAACCTCTTTATAAGATCTGCCTAGTAGTTTTTGTTTATTTGTTGCAAACATATAAAAATACAAAAATTCAAATACAATTTTTTTCTCTTTATAATATTAGTGTTATTGATTTTATACAGACAGACAAAGTTTCCAAGTTATAATACGCCTGTTTTGCATTGGCTTAAAACACGAAACAAGCCTCGGAACAACGTGGAAAGATAATCTGAAAGATGATTGCATGCAGCTCGGCTAAACGAACGCTGACTTAAAATTGGCCGAAGTAGCTGGCACGACGCCGACCCTCGCTCAAATGGCACGCACGCCGGGAGTATATACTAGAATAGAGTGCATACTAAAATACTTAACACACACACCGACAATCAAAACGAGTCTAAAGCCCCTTTGCGCTAAATGGTTTAAATACCTTTTAAATGAATTTAACTATAGTAAAAAGTATCTGCGCGCCGGTATTTCCAAAGACGTACACAGAGGTATAACAAATGCACTCACGGTACTTAACCAAACCCAGGGCAACGATGTTTTTATTAGAAAACTGAAAAAACATATTTTTGAATTGTCTGACTCGGGAACCGAACCCGAAACCTCACGTGGTCAACACCGACACAGACAATAGAGGCGATTACTATACTGTTATAGTAAATGTCATTAAAAAAATATTTAAATTCTTTGGTGCAGGTGGACGTAAAATAAGTTAACATTTGTTGAGTATAATTCAAACGCAGTAAAACTGCAACAAATAACTTCTACATATGTCTGAAATCCTAAATTACATTTTTATCAAATTTATAAGGGACCAAACAATAACTATACTCTTTCTAACTAAAATTTTCCTAATCGGTTCAGTTAAAACATTTAGGTGAATATTCACTTGTTAAGGTCGGTTAAAGATTATCCTTCAAATATACGGTACATTGTTTTTATATAATAAGATAGCAAAAAGATGATGTCTTTCCGGAATGAGATCAAATGGAAGAAGCTGATACTGTGGAACTGCCGTCCAGAGATGAGAACAGTACTCTATGTGAGCAGATTGTCTCACTCTACTGAGCATACAGCGCTTTTAGAAGCTAGTTTAGCATTGTGTGTGTGTTTGTGTATTTTTTTAAATTATCACGTTGAAACTGCTTTAAGGGTTGAAATAATATTTGGTATAAACGTAGTCTACATCTAGACGAATTACAAAGGCTATATTTAAACTCGGGAAAAAATGCATTGCTTTTTTGAAATTTACAAATAGAATATGCGTGGCGCAGCTGTTATAATGCGTGCTCTACAATAACATATCCTCCGATGAAGCATCTCACTAGATCGGCCACTCGCCATTCAATTAGGCCGGGAGGATAAAGATTTGAATACCAAGACGCAATTTCCAATATCAAACGCAATCTCGCAGCCCCATTTTGCGATATTACCAGCCGGGGACACGAATATCAAATATGGCTGACATGTTGCGTTTCGTAAACATGTTTTATGATAGAAAACTCTCCGAGGAAATTACTTTTCTTTGTGACAAAGTTTAAGTTTTTATGTATTTCACTTTTTTATATTATAAGATAGGAAACAGGCAAAAGGCTCTCATGATGGGAAAAGAAAACCAACGTCTATAGATTGGGCGAACTCAGTATTTTTTAAGAACGAGGCAGAACAAATAAACTTGAAAAGAAAATCATACTAATATAATATTATAAATATAAAAGTATTTCTGTTTATTTAAAAAAAAGTATCTTCACGCCCGTATTCCGGAAGAGATAGGGAGAGGTAATTTAAGATTTATCGAAATCGTAAATCATTATATATTTTATCGTGGGATTAACCCACGATTAGCCGAAAATACTTAGTTCCATTGTAATAGGTGGCAAGCAAATTTCCAACCGGGCACTTCCAATCCAATCCCTGACAACATTGGTTTTTACAGACAACTGAAAAACATATTTTGAATGCCCGACGCGGGAATCGAACTTGGGATCTACTGTGATCAATACTATAGTCGGTCGATGACTATGGTCGAATTTCGGTCGCAGGCGATCGTTTATATGTGTAAGTAAATATCATCACGCCAGAGAACTGCTTGTGAAGACTTGCCTTGCTTCCTCCACAAAAAAGAAACACAACGGGCTGGTATTTTTTATATTTACGTACATAATATGTAAATGTAAAAAATACCAGCTTTATTTTGTATTACCAGCTTTTTATTACAATATTTAAAAAAGATTGGTGTAAAAAGCAATTAATATTAAGATTTCTTATATACCTACTAAATATTACAAAAAATATCATAACTTTCCTACATTAATTCTTCAAATTGTTTACTGGGAGAATTCTTATAGCTTTTGGAAGCTTATCGTAAAAGCGTATACATCGTCCCATAAATCAGTTACTTATTTTGTAGACACGACATGCATACACAACAAGATTGTTTTTGTTTCTTGTATTCTGAGAGTAAACAACAGTATTTTTTTAAATAAGCGAATACTTTTACAAATATACGTTAGGTTTATACATGTACTATCTGCGTCTTACAACCAATTGCATCATAGAAGTTTTTGGTGAAACCCACGGGAACATCTTATTTTTCCGGGATAAAAAGGATTGTTATATTATTCACGTCATCATCTAAATGTATACCAAATTTCATCCAAATCGGTTCAGCCGTTTTTGCGTGAAAGAGTAACGAACATCCTTCCATCCATACAAGCTTTCGCGTTTATATTAGTACGAAATGCTGCAATTATTCAGTTACAATATTAAATTCTTAGTATTTTTCTTCAAGGAAACCCTTATGTCAAAATTGTGAATTGTCTATACAGCTTTACATATATAAAAAGTATCTTCACGCCCGTGTCCCCGAAGGAGTAGGCAGAGGTACAAGTGCATCCACGATTAGCAAAAAATACTTTGTCCTACAAATGTGATAAGTGGCAAGCCTGTCGCCAACCGGGCACTTTCCAATCCCGGGCAACATTGTTTTTATCAAAAAACTGAAAAAACTTTTTATTTAATTGCCCGACCCGGGAATTGAACCCGGGACCTCATGTGGTCAACACCAACGCCGGACAAACATATATAAAATAAGTATTTTTTTGTGGAAGTGGGGGAAAACAATCAAAAAGTTATCCCGATCGTAAGTGGACCATCGTCAATGAATCTTCGTCACACTAGAGATCCCTCTCAGTTGTGTCGCTAGCCTTTTTAGAATGAGTTAGCTTTTTTCTTGAAAGTCTCTGATTCTAATCAGTTCTACAGAGCAATAAGTGTGGGGCAACAAGTGATTCGAAAATCACACGGTTTCGGATTTTCTAGACATCTAGATGGTCAGGATGGAAACTTGAATTTCAAAGCGGAGTCCGAGCATTTGTTTGTTTGTTTTGAGCAAACAAGCAGATTTCTCCTGATGGAATGAGATATCACTATACATACTAAAAAACTACAATATATACTAAAAAGTCACCCCTTTTTTGTATATAGGCGTTGCTATGTATGTGACGGGGTTGATCTGCCATAATTTAAAAAAGGTAATATAATTAACATATTAAATAAAAAATATCTGAATATTTGGATGATAATAAGGCATGGGATTAATTGCTCCGTCGGTAGTCTCATAATAATTATAATATATTATTCATAAATTATTGTAAATACATTGTTTAAAAAAAATGTATATGCACAAAAAAAGACAAGCCCGCTGAGTTTCTTCCGTCGGATCTTCTCAGTGTGTGGCCGCGTTTCCGATCCGGTTGACTCGTCAAAAGTGCCTGTAAAGGATAATTTGAATAAAAATGTTTTGACTTTGACTATGCACAGGTTTGCCGGCTACCTTATCTTCCAAACCGGAACACGACAATGACAAGCACAGACGCTATTGCGGAAGGGATATGTTATAGTAGGGGAGCCCAAGAGAGGATTTTTGCATTTACTCGAGCGCGTCATATTAACATAGGGGGGTTCCTCGAATAGTGTTGAAACTCTCCACCAAATATAAGCCCTTTATAAACAGGCGGGTAACTAGAACATAAAAAAAACAAAATTCCAATAACTTCGGCTTGTGAAAATTGTCAGATTATATTTTTTCGTTATTCTCACATAATTTTCTATATAATAAAAGAAAATACAGATGAGCTCGAGAATGTCAAAACAACGTTTTCTTTGCAACTTTGTGACCCTCCCATTCCTTACGCTACACTTGATTTGGCAGATTTTCTAAATTTTAGCTGGCAATTAACCCAACATACCTTAATCTGACACGATTTAGTGGTTTCATGTCATAATTCTTTTTAAACATTTTTTTCCGTACATTTTTCCCCACCATTGAAATGAAAAACGTTAATTAACCTTTTATTTTTTCTATAATTTAATCTACAAAATCCAATAGGTTCCTACGACGCTCGAGTAACAACCCATTTACCATCTTGGGCTCCCCTACTATAAAGTGATGGTTCTAAAACCTGGGTGAGATGTTGCGGAACTCTATTTACAACGCGGTCACGTTAACTTGACGCATTTCTGGCATGTAAGGCGGGGCTTCCCTTAGCTTACTCGGTTAATAATATAAGTGTCAGTATGGCCATGGTCAGCATTTTTACCGATACGCGCGTAGATAATTTGGTTAGTTTACTGTTATATTGTTTTTGGACATTATTGTTACGTTTTGCGCCAAATGACGTCATCAACAGCGTGCGTCAAGTTAATCTGATCGTAATGTTACAGGGTTACTTTTAAAGTTCCGGCCAAATTTTAAAATTAGGAAATAAATATTGAATTGAAAGTGCGTTTTAATTATTATAATAAAATTATCACAATATAAAAATTTTTGTTTAAAATATCCCACTTAATTCATGAATTAGATGCACCGAGTCTTGTGAATGAATTAATGCTGGCAGCGTGTCATTTTACATTTACCTATAATTACGATAGTAACTATTATGTCATCTGTCTCCCGATTACTTTTAATTTGATTACAAAATTCGAACTAAAATATTTTAGTTCGAATTTTGCGTAATTGAAATTATATCCATGCGTTTCGTTTCTTGTGTCGGATAAAAATGATTTTTTTTTAAATTATTTTTTTATTACATAAATCCAACGTATTATCAATTCTGAACAGCCTCTGAAAATTTGGTCGGACATAATTTGCTTCATTTGGGGTTACATCAATTCGTGTAATTTTTCTAGCGATGTTAATTTTCTAGGTATTCGTTTATTAATGACTAGGTGACCTGCGCAACGTCGTCTGCGTCACATAAGAGGGACCTAAAATACCATTCTAGAGGAACTGTACCTTTTTTTGATTAATCCACGAACCATTTGAAAACTATTGAAACAAACAATCATATCTGCAGTGCTAATTAAAACCAGAAGAATTTGTACCTATATCTGCTATGTTTGTAGGTACATTCATTTGAAGTTTGATTATGTTTTTTTAATATTCACGGTAAGAGTGTAATAAAGCCTTTTATGTCATCCCACTACGACCGTGATTAGTAAGACTGAAACTAAAGTTACGAAGTAACTATTAATCTGTTCTGTAGTAAAAAATATGTAAACGGGACTCTGCGGGCCATCCGTGAAACTTTCCGCTAAATTAAGGTATTTTAAAATCAAGAGTAAAAACTATAAGTATAGATTTTTTCAGTTCAAAGTTCAAACATCAATTTTGTTAAAAATGGCAGGATACTCATTATTGAAAAGCTGTATATTTTGGAAACGATGATCGCAGGCTGCAGATCATAGCTAGTGTTTTATATTTTTAAAAAACAAAACAAACCGGATAGAAGGAATAATATGATAAATGATTTAAGCTCTATATTTGAACATAAAGATAAAATTTCTTACATCCAAACGCAACCTCGTAGGTAGTAATTTGTGTAAAATAACGAGACTGAGACTCGAATATCAAATATGGCAGCCAGACGCCATTTTGCTTTTTGTCAACGTGTTTGATAAAAGAACATTTTCCGTTGAAATTACTTTTCCTGGTGTTGGTTTTTTGTTGAAGGCTATTTACTCGCTTCCGCGTTATTTTTTTAACTAATATCGTGAAAAGAAAAGTTTTTTTAACAAGAAATTAAGATAAGTATTTTAGAGCAGCTATGCCTGTGACTTCGTCTGCGTAAAAATATTTCTAAAATAAAACCCACATACAGTACCCGGCGATAAATATTGCACATCGACCTTTGGAAAGAGACAATCGGCTAATTTCGGCTTCGTAGAGCGTTATCTCTGTCGCACAAAATACAAACAGTCCGGTACCTATTAGGAGCTGTTAAAACAAGTATGATTTGCTTCTTTTGATATTTTTATTCTTTGTATAAAATACACTAATTTTTCTATAAGTGATGGCTTTAGGTTGGGGTAAAATAAAATAAAAAAACATTTTTACATTATGTTTACGTATTTAATTATTTTGGAACATTACAGCTTTAGTGTACATAATAAACACCATTATACCTATTGCTAAAATGAGACATTGCAATAAAAATAATAATAATTCTAATTCTCAATTACTTCCATTTCACTATCTGTGCTCTCAAAGAGGTCAATATCACTGTCACTATCAGCCGTATTTATTACTAATCTATCAGTGTAATTGTCTAAACTGTGTTGAATGCTTCTATATTCATTCTCACATTTGATTGCATGATCGCAAACCTTTTTCCACTCTTCAGCGCCGATCATGTTTACTTTTTCAGTCAATAATGTTTTTACTGTAGTTAAGTTCATACCCACATTTCTAGAGGCTACATAGCCTTTCAGTTGAGACCATATATTTTCAATTGGATTAAAATCCGGATGATATGGTGGCAATCGCAACACAGTGTGCCCATGTTCGGCAAGTATTTTGTCCACAGAAAACTCTGTATACCTCTCCTTGTGCTGACATATAATAGCGTAAATCTGGGTTTTTGTTAATTTTGGATCAACTGGAATTTCATGTCTGTTTAACCAGTTGATCATTTCCCGTTTAATGGTGTTTGAGTTGGGGGGTCTCTCAACATACTTGTTGTGATAGGGTGCGTTGTCGATAACTAGAACAGAATCACTGGGTATATTTGGGATTAATTGGTTAACCAGCCATTTCTCATAGTTATCGTTATTCATTTCATTGTGATAGTCACCTGTAGTGTCCGTGGATTTATACGTTAAAAAAGCACCGGGTACAAAGCCTTTTTCATTTCCCGCATGAACTATTATCAAACGTTGACCTTTTGAAATTGGCTTTTTTACTCCTTTTTTCTTATCGTCACTCCAAGATTTCCCTTTAGTGTGGGATGCATGTATATATGACTCATCCATGTAGACGATATTTTTTCCTGTTTCGCGAAATTTGCGTATTTTATCAAGGTATTCCATTCGTTTGAGACTAACGTCGTGCTTTTCCATTAGAATTTTTCGATTATCTTCCATTTTAGTGAACTGAAATCCCATGTCATGAAGTATTTTTCTCAATGTTTTTTCAGACCCATTGTAATTAATAGCTTCAGATAACTTAGCTTTTAATGATTTTATTGTTGGCAGTTCATTAAATCGTAAGTAAGGCTATGTAGCCTCTAGAAATGTGGGTATGAACTTAACTACAGTAAAAACATTATTGACTGAAAAAGTAAACATGATCGGCGCTGAAGAGTGGAAAAAGGTTTGCGATCATGCAATCAAATGTGAGAATGAATATAGAAGCATTCAACACAGTTTAGACAATTACACTGATAGATTAGTAATAAATACGGCTGATAGTGACAGTGATATTGACCTCTTTGAGAGCACAGATAGTGAAATGGAAGTAATTGAGAATTAGAATTATTATTATTTTTATTGCAATGTCTCATTTTAGCAATAGGTATAATGGTGTTTATTATGTACACTAAAGCTGTAATGTTCCAAAATAATTAAATACGTAAACATAATGTAAAAATGTTTTTTTATTTTATTTTACCCCAACCTAAAGCCATCACTTATAGAAAAATTAGTGTATTTTATACAAAGAATAAAAATATCAAAAGAAGCAAATCATACTTGTTTTAACAGCTCCTAATAGGTACCGGACTGTTTGTATTTTGTGCAACAGAGATAACGCTCTACGAAGCCGAAATTAGCCGATTGTCTCTTTCCAAAGGTCGATGTGCAATATTTATCGCCGGGTACTGTAGTAGCAGTTCCCTTGGAATCTGTGGGATGAAAACTATATGTTTAAAGGAGAAATTATGGTATTTAATTTGCAAATTTTCCGCGAAATATTATATGGAACTGCCGTGATGCAACAGAAATGAAAGGTAGTGTAAGGAATAGGGCAAACTTATCCAAAGTCTGAAATTATAGAAGACCACAACGGCACAATAGTCCAATCACTTCCACCACACTTTCTTACACATCAGAAGCAAAGGCAGTAACATACAAGTTATGTACTCAACGCACGTTTCACTTTGCTCGGATGTCTAGGAATGGGGTCGTCAAAACCTGGTTACTTTTGACCCCAAGAAGATATAACTTTACGTGTTTTCCCCGCAAAAAAGACGCCCTTTGTTCTATCACCTCGATTGGAGGATACTCTCCTGACAGCTTCAGCTAATGTCGGAATCCTGGGAGTTGACATATCGAATTACGTTCAGTTACGCGGACACTTGAAAGGCAAGGCTAAACTAGCCTTCAAAAAGCTTGGTGTGCTCAGCAGAGCTAAACAGCACTTTTTGCCGGCCTATCGCCTTCAACTTTATAAGGCACAGGTTCGGCATCACATAGAGTACTGTTCGCATATCTGGGCCGGAGCTCCCCAGTACCAGCTTCTTCCTCTTGATCGCATTCAGCGTAGAGCGGTTCGAATCGTTGACGACCAGGCTATTTCTAGTTCTAGGCTAGTTCTCTCTCCGTTTTTTAACGTATATATCATGGAGAGTGTTCCGACGAGTTGTTTGGATTAATTCCTGCCGCCGAATTCCATCATCGGATTTCGCGTCAAAACTTAAGATTCCATCTTCACCATCTCGATGTCTGGAAATCCACAACTGTGCGATTATCCCGACATTATTTGCCTCGCACTACTCTGTTGTGGGATCAATTACCGGCAGAGGTGTTTCCGAACGGATACGACTTAGGGTACTACAAGAAAAGAGCTTACACATTCTTAAAAGGCCGGCAACGCAAATGCAAGACCTCTGGTATTGTGGATGTCCATGGGCGGCGGTGATCACTTACTATCAGGTGCACCTCCTACTCGTTTTTTTTTCGAGATTTTCACATATTTCATGACCAAATGCGCAAAATTTGTTTATTCTAATATTTTACTAGGTGGTAGAGTTCTGGATTGTCTCGCCCGGATCGGGTACCACTGTCTTACCTATACCTGTCACAATTGTGTAAGTGCATGTCACTGTCGTGTTCCGGTTTGGAGGTTCCGAACAGCAACTCGCCATTAACATATTTGATGTCTATCGGTGATGGTTATCTTTCCATCAGGAGAGCCATCTACTTGTTTGGTACATGTATCTTATGACATATTTTTTTTTTAAATATTATAAGATAGCAAACAAGCAGATGGGTCTCCTGATGGAAAAAGTCAACCATCGCCTCTATGGTGTCTATACACCAAAGGTGTTAATGGTGCGTTGCTATCTTGTGGCGAGCTCTAATGCCACATGCATAAGTTTACCGGCTACCTTACTCTCCAAACCGGAACACGACAGTGACCACCACTGACTCTATTGCGGCAGGAATAGGTAAGGCGGAGGTACCAGACCTGTGTGAGACAATGCAGAACTATACTACCTAGTAGCCACGATGGTATTGATGCGGATAGCCACTCGGTCGCCTTTTACGACCTGCCTGGCAGAACGGCAGTCTAATTGATATTTGTGCTTTAACGTTAACGCAGGTCGAATTTACTAGTGGGCGATATTAGTTTTTATTAATAGCTTGAAATAAGTTTTTAATTTGTTCATTTTCATCTTAATAGTAATATCTTCATCTCACGCTATGGCTCATAAAATAAACTCGCGTATGAGATACGGTGAAGATCAGAGGCGTAGTGTGCTTTGACAGGGCCCCTTATAAAAATTTGTTTGGGGGCCCTTATGAAGGGTAGAGCTTTCTCACACAAGAAAAAAAATGTGTTAACATTAAAAGAAATATTTATTCATCATAATTATCTATCTGTCACTTTTTCCAAAATTTTTACAATTATTTTATTTAATATACCTACACTCTCCTTGCCATTTTTTTCCAAAATTCTTACAAACAATTTTATTTAATATACCTACACTCTCCTTGCCTTTTTTTCCAAAATTCTTACAAACAATTTTATTTAATATACCTACACTCTCCTTGCCTTTTTTTTCCAAAATTCTTACAAACAATTTTATTTAATATACCTACACTCTCCTTGCCTTTTTTTATACTCTCCTTGCCTTTTTTTTTCAAAATTCTTACAAACAATTTTATTTAATATACCTACACTCTCCTTGCCTTTTTTTTCAAAAATTTTTACTAACAATTTTATTTAATATACCTACATTCTCCTTGCCTTTTTTTTACACTCTCCTTGCCTTTTTTTCCAAAAAAATTTACAAACAATTTTATATAATATACCTACACTATCCTTGCCTTTTTTAAAAAAAGGAATTGCATTTTTTGACTTTTGCTATTTGGGAAGTTTTTATTAATTTTTGGTCACGCACGTTGGGGGCCCCCGTGGCCCAGGGGCCCAGTATATTTGATACGACAGATACGGTGGTAGCTACGCCCCTGATAACGATTTAAGTGTTAAATATTTGTTGGTATTCGCTGTAAAAATGATTATGTTTGTGTATTATGAAAATTAATATCTCTGACGCACACTTTTAAAGTGTTTAAGAGTGTGATCACAATATAAGCGAAAGCGATATTAAATTTATTACATAAAAAAAATATAAATAGCTTGAGCTTTTCTCTCACGCTCCTTTGCCCATCAGGCTATAAGACTCTGGAATGCACTTTCTGTTGATGTTAGGAGAGCAAATTCAAAATATTCTTTTAAATGGCAATATATATGCATTACTGTAAATTCAATATGTATATCTATTAATATAATTTTATTATAAATAAATAATGTAATGTTTCCTTTGGTTTAAGTTAATTTAAGTTAGTTGTTTAAGTTAATTTATGTGCTTAATGTACTTAATTAAGCGAGTTATTAATTTTGGAACGAAGTTCCTTATCGCGCGTTGTGAAAGGGGGCTAGACGGAAAAAATTCTTACGAAAAGTTGTCACGACACTTTTTGCTATAGTAAGGTATTGTAAGCTGTGCGGCGTGCGGACGTTTCTCTCTCTCTCTCTATCTCTCTCTCTTATAGAAAGCAAGCCAGATATTTTCATTTCTATTTCGCATTGAACAGTGTGGTGTCGCGACGATTATTTTTGTTGAGTGTATACAGGTTTTTTGTAAATAATAATAAAAGGTACTTCGTTCCATCCGGGTGTCCCTTGCCATATCTCAAGTTTTTTCTCTCTCTATGTGCACCCCTTGCGCCTTCTGTGTATTCCTTTGAGGTTGACTGGCAGATGATGCTCTTGTAGTTGATGTAGTATGCGCGAGCGTGACGTAACCGCGACTGTCGTGCGAGCTGAGCGACAGCCCACTGCCATACAAGGATTTATAACGTTATAATTTCGATATATTTGCTGTTTCGTGATTGGTTCCCTGCGTTTCATGATGTTTCGTGATTGGTTCGTCAACTAGCGCTAGAAGACAACGTCATAATATCATATACCATAACCAATCACAACGACGCAAATATATCGAAATCATAACGTTTTAAATCCTTGGCCATACGCCGTTCGGGCGGCGCGCGCGGCCGAATATACCTAAATTGTGCGGAGTGACACCCCCCTGAAGTGGGTTACGTCTTTGATCTGCTTATGCTATATTTATGAAATTTTGGATTCTAGACAAGCTTTTAATAAATGTGCTATTTCATGTATGTAAGATAAATAGTTTTTGAGTCGTGAAGGAGTCAAATGTAGCTCGAGATGGTTCGTGTAATATTACACACGGTTGCTGCGTCGTCAGTTCCTTCTTTGAATTTGGCTGGACACGCTCTCTCTTTTCTAGATATATGTGTGTATAATATTATCATTTATGTCACATGAATGTAGTGTGTGTAGCTTATTTTTTAATTTACTCTATTTCCAACGCATTTTATTTCTAAATATAAGGAATCTGCACTCCTCCGCAATGTAAACTTTGTTGTTTTTGCTTTACGTATTAATATAATGTTTATAACTAAAGAACACAGGTGATTTTGAGTATAAACATATTTTGCGTGTCTTTAGGAGTGATGAATAAAATCATTTTCTACGTTTTTAAATTAATTAAATTAAATATATCACTAGGAATAATCATATAAAAATATTGAGACTTTAATTTTATTAACTATTACCATTCATTAATTCCATTCAACTATTTACCATTCACAAAACAAATTATATTTAAATTAAAATAGCAATAACCAGCATATATCATTGTTTTCATTATAAGTATCATATTTAAATTCTGGCTGTATTTATACAAAAGAATAGTTTAAAGCTAGTTTCATTTTGTTATTTTAAGTAAGTATCTATAAAGCATCTTGGTAATATCTTAGCTCAGAATGCTGTCAATCTAATTTAGATTTCTGAGATTAGCAGTTGTACTAAAGACATCCAAGGACAAGACCAATAGGTACCTAAACACAGAATACTAAGGAGAGACCTTAATATTACCGTTAACCTTACCTAAATTCCAACTTTATATAGCTATTATTCCCCAAGTTTAAGAAATATTTATTAAATGCGGATAAGTTAAGGAGTTGATATAGAATCTTACGGAATATATTAAACTTTAAGTTTATAACTAAAAAAATCTATAAACCTTTGACCCTGCGGACCGTCCCTCACACTTCCCGCTAAATTAAGATATTTTATGCTCAAAATAGTAAAAACTATAAGCATATTTAATGCAAAATGGCTCTAATGATTTTTAAAAAGCTGTATATATATAGCAGTATATTTTGGAAACGATGATCGATTTTGATCTTTCGAATGGCATTCAACTCAATTTTTGAGATCTAAAATATAAACTTAAGCTACATAATCTATAGGTTGACAAATTTCGACGCAACGTTTTTTTCAAGAATAACAAACAAAACATTTTTTTTCAAAAATTTTCGTAATTGAAAAATCCCAAACAAATTGACCAATTTTGATCCAATTAACGGTATTTGAGGCAGTTTTTGAAGAAGAAAAGCTTTTTAAAACGAAAAGATTTTTAAGTCAATCGGAGCATTAATATAAAACATATTTTAAATATATTAAGAACATTTGCTAAAAACAACGTAATTTTAATATTTGAAAAGCTGTAACTTTTGAAAATTAGAAAAAAAACTTTGGGGTTTTTTCAACATTTCTCAAAATCTGCTGAGTCGATTTAGTTCAAATTGTAAGAAAGTCTAAATTGAGCGGAATCCAATCGAATGCCATCACCCGCGTTTCGATTGGACCAGCCGTTCAAAAGTTATGAGATGTTTACATACACACATACATACATACAGACATACTGACGTCATTATGAAAATAGTCGGAAAAGGTTCCTAGGACCTCAAAACGTAGAGAAACGAGATCTGGTGAAAAATCGATTTTCGAAAATCGGGGCATAATCAGAGTGCTAAGTGTGAGTTTTTCTTTTCGCATTCGATCGTGAGCGCGTTTCGAGTTTACTGGGAATTTGTATGTGATTTGTACAGCGCCACCTAGTGGTAAACTGGTTTCCCACGTTTACCACTAGGTGGCGCTGTACAAATCACATACAAATTCCTAGTAAACTCCAAACGCGCTCACGATCGAATGCGAAAAGAAAAATTCACACTTAGCACTCTGTAACTGCCTTATCTGCATACTAGCGGGAAGTTAACAAACGATGTATGAAGACTGGCTCATGTTCTTTCTCCATCAAACTTTTTAATTGTCATTTCCATTAAGTTTCCAGTTAAAGCCGCTGCCGCGTTTTCATCGCTGCGGCTTAACGAAGTGTCCAAATGAAACTCTATCATCATTCATCGCGGTAACAAAATTGCATTTCTGGAGCGCGGGAAAACATAGATAAATTAATTTGAGATGTAATTTATCGCGGAGTCGGCCGCCCGCCCCGCTGCGTGTTTTATTCCTCGGTTTTGTTGCTCATACATTTTAATAAACAAAGTTTAAATGTTTCCCTAAATTAATTTACAAATATATACATACTAGCTGTTACAAGTCCAAACTAGGTTATAGTCACTTGTACTTTATAAAATACTAGCTGTTGCCAGCGACTTCGTCCGCGCGAACTTCGTTTACTCCGCACAGCACCTGGCCGCTAGGTGATAGCGTGATAATATGTAGCCAATATGTTGACCCGACCTGTTAATAATATTCATGCAAAATTTGAAGTAAATCCATGCAGTACTTTTTGAGTTTACCCCGGACATACATACAGACAAACAGACAAACAAATAAACAGACAAACAGACAAAAATTCTAAAAATTATATTTTTGGCTTTGATATCGATTGTAGATCATGCCCCAAGTATTCTTTTAAAAAAATATTCAATGTACAGTTTTGACTTTCCTACGATTTTATTATATGTATAGACTAGCGACCTGCCCACAATTTCACCCGCGCAGCTTTTGTTCCCGCGGGAATATCGGAAAGGTTTATACACTAAAACCTTCCTCAAGAATAAATCTATCTATTAAAAAAACCGCATCAAAATCCGTTGCGTAGTTTTAAAGATTTAAGCATACATAGGGACATAAGGACATAGGGACAGACAGAGAAAGCGACTTTGTTTTATACTATGTAATGATAATCACAAAACAGTTACAGAAGTCAAACTCATGTATGTACTTTACTTTTTATACCTACGCTCGGCGGTCGCACTAGGGTTATCAACTTTGGCTTATTCACAAAAAACTAGTAGTGGCACTCGTATCTAGGTACCTATTTGATTAATGGTTAAGAATGAAACAGGGAGAACGGAAATGTAAGCCAATAATATGAACTTTTAAGCTAACGCCACAGAATATATAATAGTACAAGCACGCCGTGTTGTTCCCGGCCTCCTTTGAAGAATAGGCCAATTGCCATTCTACCAGGCAAGTCGTAAAAGGTGACCGATTGGCTATCGAGTCACTATCATCGTGGCTACTATGTGGTAGAGTTCTTCATTGTCTCGTTCGGGTCTAAGTACCACCGCCTTATCTATTCCTGCCGCAACAGCGGCAGTGGTTGTCGCTGTCGTGTTCCGGTTTGGAGGGTAAGGTAGCCGGTAAACTTATGCATGTGGCATTAGACCTCGCCACAAGATAGCAACGCACCATTAACATCTTTTGACACAAAACACCATTACACACATTAACACCATTAATAGGCGATGGTTGACTCTTTCCATCAGGAGACCCATCTGCTTGTTTGCTATCTTATAACGCATTCTGCTATCATTTTTGAAAATATATAAACCGGTCAAAAACGCGTACATATATAGAACTTACTTGTAAATCTAGACGTTTCGGCCAAGTTGCATTGACCGTGGTCACGATCGGACCGTTTAAATATTTTAAAAACCAATAATAACTAAAATACTTTCTCCGTTTGGTGGTTGAAACTTGAAAGTGCCCGGTTGGCGATAGGCTTGCCACCTATCACATTGTGGGATCAAGTATCTTCGGGTAATCGTGGGTGCACTTGTTGCACCTCTGCCTACCCCTTCGGGGATATGGGCGTGAAGATACTTTTTTTTTTCTTTACTTTCTCCGTGTTGGTCCCGGGCTCCTTTACGACCAACTGGCAAAAGTCAGTACTATCGTGGCTACTAGGTGGTAGAGTTCTGCATTCTCTCGTCCGGGTCTGGTATCACCGCTTTACCGATTCCTGTCGCAATATCGTCAGTACTAGTTACTGTCGTGTCCCACTTTGAAGGATAAGGTAGCCGGTCAACTTACGCATGTGGCATTTGACCTCGCCACAAGATAGCAACATACAATTAACATCTTTGGTGTCTATAGGCGATGGTTGATCATTCCATCAGGAGACCTATCTGCTTGTTTGCTACCTAATGATATATAAGAAGAAACTCTGAGAAGTTCAGCCCAAAGCATAGAAGCGTAGATAAGTTTTCCCTTGTATTAGTCCGCGCTTTTAAATAATGCACAATGCGTAAAAAGTAAACGAATCCATATGTACTAGCGGTTGCCTGTGGCCGAAATTCGACCATAGAAGAAACAAACAACAAAATCTCTTAATTTTGATAACTGACATCTTAGAAAGTGTATCCAGCGATCAGCAAGCAATTATCAACATTTCTGATGATTTTTTTTTGCGTTTGACAGTCATGGCTGATAGCTGGCGGAGAGCAAATTTTAAGTAATTCGCCTATGGGGTTATAAGGTTAGTGCTTCTAAAAAGTGATACCTAGTGATTAATACTGTAGTGACATCATCCGGGAACAATGATGTCATGTACATACCAGCAATGACTGCAGCCTGGGTGGTACCTCACGACTTACGCTGACCATTCGATAGTTCCGTGATTAATCGGTTTACTTTATGTATTTAGATTTAGTCATCAGATTTGCATAAGTATATCATAATCAAAAATATACCGTTGGTTGAATGATTACCGACTACGCAATTGGGGCTCGGGTTCGATTCCCGATTGAAATACGGAAAAATTAGCATGAGCTTTACCTAATACTTCTTTATTTGAATTAGCTGTCCTGCTATTACAGAAATCGAAACTACAAATCTGTGAAAATGCGCGTGGATCGTTAGATCGTGTGTTCGAATTCTGGAAGTAGGAACATTTAATATAGGAAGTTTTTTTTTTATATATATCATAAGATAGCAAACAAGCAAATGGGTCTCCTGATGGAGAGAGTCAACCATCGCCTATAGACACCAAAGTTGTTAATGGTGCGTTGCTATCTTGTGGCGAGGTCTAATGCCACATGCATAAGTTTACCGGCTACCTTACCCTCCAAACCGGAACACGACAGCGACAAGCACTGACGCTATTGCGGCAGGAATAGGTAAGGCGGTGGTACCAGACCCGGGCGAGACAATGCAGAACTCTACCACCTAGTAGCCACGATGGTAGTGACTCGATAGCCAATCGGTCGCCTTTTACGACCTGCCTGGCAGAACGGCAGTTGGCCTATTCTACAAAGGATATTAGGGTTAGGGTTGTAAAAACCTGGGGCCTAAGGACGTAAGAAGTTACGGTAAGTATATGAACCCAACCAAGAGGAGATAATTCCATACCGAATACAGTCGAACTAATAATACTTGTAACCGACTTTACTTGCAGCTCCGTTTTCACTTTGTGTAGTGCGAGTGTGAGTATTTAATGCAGGTGCTTAGTATTAAGCAAAAAATACATGAAGACACTCTTTGATCCCTGCGAGTGATTAATAATCAGTGTCTATCAACTTTTACAGTAAAAGTTTTATTACGCTGAATACTGATCACTCGCACTGATCAACTGCTGTCTTCACGTATTTTTTGCTTAATACTAAGCACCTGTATTAAACACTCGCACTCACACTACACAAAGTGAAAACGGAAGCCTCGTTTTCACTTTGTGTAATGCGAGTGAACACGGTTAACGGTACATTCACTATCCGAGTGACTAGATTGTTAAATGTCAACCTATGTCTCCCCGTGTATCAGTAACCTTACACATTAATGGATACAGGTTTAATAAAATTAAGTTAAACACATTATCATGGTCATTCAATTTTCTAGAAGGTACCTGTTCACTCTTTTCTTGAAGATTCTAAAAGTAAACTTTGTTTATATAGAACGATCATTTGTTGAACATTAAAAGTATCTTCACGACTGTATCCCCGAAGAAGTAGGCAAAAGCACAATCTAAATTCACCCACAATTGGCTGAAGATACTAGGTCCCACACTTTTGGAATCCCAGGCAACATTGTTTTTATGAAGAAACTGAAAAAACATTTTTGGATAGCCTGACCCGGGAATCAAAACCGGGACTTTAAGTGGTCAACTTTGACACCGGATAACAGAGGCGCTATGTATATAACATGATTTTGCAAACGAAAATGTTATTTTTGTTCAAAAGTAAACACATTTTACCCAAAAAGTTTTTTTTTAAATAAACCCAATTGCTTATGCAACTAAAACATGTATATTTTGTTTTATTTGAATCCTAATGAACGAAATGAAATGCATCCTGTGACTGTTGGAGGGTGGGGCGGAGTTCATACTAAATCCCTCATGGTCGTTTGTCATGTGCAACTTTATCCTGCCGAAGGAGAAGCCAAGCTTAAAAATATCCCTGGAGTGATTTTATTTCACCGCTAAGTACTATAAGTCTATTTCTGTGTAAGCTTGCATTTACAAGCTTTTTTATATCACTATAAATCAAACAAGCAGATAGGTCTCCTGATGGAAAAAATTATTGATAACAAAAAACCCGACTGCATCTTGAAAAAAGATTCATTGCCTTAAATCAAAACTAAAAAAAATAAACAAGCTCAGTAGTTTAGAATCATGTTAAGTAATAAAAATAATAAATAACTACACCACTAAAATAGTTCTATAATCGATGTACTTACATATAAAACAATCCATGAATTTTAATTTATCACAGAACGACAGTCGGGGCCCTTTGTGAAAATTTGACAGCTACCTAAATATTTAATGGACCCGGCTGTTAATCGTTCTGTGATGAATTAAAATTCATGGATTGTTTTATATTAGGTATGTTAAAATTTTTGAGATCTAAAATACTAAAAGCTAAAGCAAAATACTAAAATACTGCTTTAGTATTTTGCTTTAGCTTTTAGTATTTATATAGTAGTATAGATCTGAAAAATTGAGTTGAATGCCATCATCATTTTCACAATATACAGCTTTACAAAAATTAATATACTGCTATTTTTAACAAAATAAATGTTTGAACTTAAAAATTCTATGCTTATATACTCTTTTGAACTTAAAATACCTTAATTTAGTGGGAAGTTTCAGGGATGGCCCGTGGGGTCAACCGCTTACACATTTTTTATATATCATAAGGTAGCTAACAAGTAGATGACTTTCCTGATGGAAAGAGAAGCCATCGCACATAGACACCAAAGACCTAAACGGTGGGTTGCTATCTCTATCGCGAGATGTCACTGCTACATGCATCAGTCTACTGACTACTGGCTACCCTACCCTCCTAACTGGAACATGACAATGATAAGCAATGACGCTATTGCGGTAGGAATAGGCAAGGAGGTGGTACCGTGGTGGTACCAAATACCCGGGCGAGACGTTGTGGTACTCTACCACCTAGCAATCACGATGGTAATGACTCGTATTTTCAATTAGTCGCCTTTTATTGGTCGCCCGACCACCCCATTGGTCGAGTTATTATAAAAATTGCCGTGTGTTATAAAAAGTGATTAGCGACCCTGACTAGGCATTCGACGGGGCTAGGGTTCGATTCCCGACGGGGAAAACATTTGTGTGATGAGGATATATGTTTATATTTCTAGATCTGGGTGTGGATTATGTATGTAACAGTATTTATATATATTTACAATCTGCCGAGCAGAACGGCAGTTGGTCTGTTCTTCAAAGCAGCCCAGACCAACCTACACTGATAACTTTTTTGGAGAACAAGAAATTGTCTGAAAGGCGTATCCAGTTTTATCCATGGTCTGACCACTGAGTAACATTTCCAGTTAAACGAGGCGAATTTCCATTCACCTTGCCTAACTTTAGGCAAAGGCTTGTAGATTCAGTTTCAATCGTAAGGAAATTTCTCTTTGTTAAGTTTTGTATATACATAGGTGACCAGGTAGGTATATTATAAAGGTACATAATACTTAGTTAAACTTTGTTTATTCAAAAGCGTAATTAATTCAGGAAAGGCCAACATCCACTCGAGCGGCGTATTGGATAATACGGATATCTCCAGTTCATCCACGTAGTACCGATTCTGTTAATTAGTACCTAGATAACATGGTAACAAAGAAAAAACACAACTGTAGTCCGTATCACAAGTACATAAAACCGAAAATTCTGTACCATATTTTAAAGTAATGTAGAAGGGAAATGGATTATATAAAAAACATCTAAACTTCAACTTTATGTCCTTGCAATGTGGTTGAAATTTGATTGTAGGTCATTCAGAACGTGATCGATAAATGACATGCGCATTTAAGGCCGATCTGTCGATCGATTTCTAGCGCGTGTTTAACGATTAGTTGCTAGATTTGGTGCAATTATGCGCTTAGCAACAGTCAGCTGTTCGCAACTTGAGACCCTGTGAATGAAGGCCATTATTTTTACTTTCCCTACATATATATAAACGGTTTGCGTCATTGAAATAAGTTCAATAATCAATACGTCCCTTTATATTTCGTTTCGTCGAGGGTTCGACAAGTTTCATATGTTTTGGGATTTATTTTGGGATGGAATGGCAACAACTGAGCTATTTGCGTAGGCGTAGACCTATACAAATAGGAAATGTGAAGATTAAATTAATTTCTATTTGTATTTTAAAAAAGAGTTTTGTTTAGGTATGATAACGCGTGAAAGTAATAATAATAATATCACTGGGCAAATTACACGAATTGATCTAAAGAAATTTAAATAAAGAAAGAAATTATTTATTTGCAAGAATGTGGGCGTTATAAGTTGACAAAAATTAATTAAAATACCTATCAATATTTAGAATATATTGATATGTAAAATAAATTAATAGACGTTAATTTAAAAATTAATGTTTTTGGTGTTTAAAGGAGATGTTTTTCTTTCCATCGGAATAGCCATCTACTTGTTTGCTATCTTGATGGGACTCGGGTTCGATTCACACACACATACAAGCAAATAATGTGCTTACTTTGGGGATAGATCGATTTGTGTAATCTGTCAAGTGATATTATTATTATTATATAAATACTGAAATATATTTAATAAACACTAACACCTAGAAATACAAACATCTATGCTCATTACACAAATGCCTGTCTATGTCGGGAATCGAACCTCGGTCCCATTGATTGCGTAATCAGGGTTGCTAACCACTCGACCAACGAGGCGGTCAATCGGGTCGAAAGTAGAAAAAGGGTAGATTTTCTCAGCCAGACACGGTGAGACTGAAGACTGAAGTCCTATTCAGAAGTTTTGGTATTATACTATATGTTAGGATATTTTTAATAACTGTGTATAAATGCGTATGATTTATTATGTAAATATATTAACTAATATTTTAATAATAACAGATGTTTAAATTTTAACGGTAAAGCCGTTAAAATTTAAACTAAACCGCGCCAATTGTCACCTGTTGGTGGCGTGATTAGAATCCCGCCTTAACCTAACGGTTGGCGGGGGTAAGGCATTAATTTTTACCATTCTGTATCGGACAGTCCACGAGAACGGTTCTATATTTGATACTTATCGAAATATAAAGTCGTTATGTTGAATGTAATGTAATGCAATGGATAAGAATATGTGATTATGTTGAAAATATCGAAAACTACTTAAAATGAGAATTGAGAATAATCGCATGTAAATGGAGGATATTATATATAAGAATGTATAATGTAATAAATGATAATTCAACACTAATGTGTTTTTCTGGACTAAAAGGTAACATATAGGATAGCAAACTATCAGATGGCTCTCCTGATAGAAAGAGACCTACAGACACCTACAGACACCAAAGGTTTTTTTTAATATCATGAGATAGCAAACAAACAGATGGGTCTCCTGATGGGAAAAGTCAACCATCGCCTATAGACACCAAAGGTGTTAATGGTGCGTTGCTATCTTGTGGCGAGGTCTAATGCCACGTGCTTAAGTTTACCGGCTACCTTACCCTCCAAACCTGAACACATCAATGACTAGCAATGACACTATTGCGGCAGGAATAGGTAATGCGGTGGTACCAGACCCGGGCGAGACAATGCAGAACTCTACCACTTAGTGGCCAATATGGTACTGACTCGCATAGCAAATCCGTCGCCTTTTACGACCTGCTTGCCACGAACTTCATTGGGCCTATTCTTCCGCCCGGGACCAACACGGGGGATTTAAAGGTACATTGTTATGTGTTAGCACGAGCGGGATATTGTGAAATATTATTTTTTTAGATAGATAGATAGATAGATATATTTTATTTGCATGAAAATGGGTTACAGTTAATAGGTGTTACAGCTTTTTCAGAACGCCATAATCTACCGGCAATTCCGGTGTGCAAATACATAATATTACAATATAATTAATTATAATTAATAATTACATTTTATAAATCTAAGTTCACAATTTATCTTTACAATTTACTTACAACTAAACTCATAAAATCAATACAAGAAAAAAAAATGTCCCATCACATGTTATTATTAATTTATACCTGATAATCCATCTTTAATTATATTTTTATTTAGAAACATTGTTATAAAATATTAATCTCATTAAATATTAAATAGTTGTATAAAAAGAGTAAAGGGAACATCAATTTCATATCGTATTATTAAGTCACATTCGATTATTTAATGTCATTTTATATATTAAAAAAAAAGCTTAAAAAATATTAAATCACAATTAAAATTAAGTCATTGAGTAATAAAATAATAATTATAATAATTATAAAAAAAAAAACTTTAACTTGAACTTTGCTATAGGACAACCTTAGTATTTGAGAAGAATTCATTTAAGTCATAGAAACATTTGTTAACTAGTCAAGTCTTTAATCTATTTTTAAATTGATTATTGTCTAGTCGTTTTAAATCATTTGGAAGATGGTTATATATGCGTATAGCCGAAACATATGTACATTTAAACATTATTTTATTTGATATTTTTGGAAGACTAATATTATATTTATATTTACTGCGTATATTTTTACTGAATGCTGATCTTAAATTAAAGTATTCAAAATTTTGTTTAACAAATAAGGTTTTCAGATTACACCAATTTTCATTAATCCCATCCACATCATAATGCGAATGTGTGTGGGTCTGTGTGCGATGTCGGAAGTTTGTGTTTTGTCTAATGTCTGATATGTGTGTGTGCAAAAGTTTGTATATTTGTGTATTTTTTTATAAGATAGCAAAAAAGCATGGGTCTCCCGATGGAAAGAGAAACCATCGCCTATAGACACCAAAGATGTTAATGGTACGTTGCTATCCGTGTGGCGGGATATTAATGCTCCATGTAGAAGTATATCGGCTGCCTTAGTTCAAACTGGAATGAAACAGTCACAAACATTAACGCTATTGTGGTAGTAATAGGTAAGGCGGTGGTTTTTTTTTTTCATTTATTGAAACATATACTTTAACACATATTAACAAAAAGCATTGCAAAAACCGTATCCCGGTTTGTCCGCAAGCTCAATTAAAATAATACAGAGTTATATTAAAACCGGGCGAGACGTTCCGGGACTCTACCACCTAGTAGTCAAGGGAGGAATCAAGTCTATGGTTCAGGGAGGGTCAGATATTTGAGTTTCAGTCACGATAGGCTTGAATCCTTATCTAATCTTTATAAAACCCTTACATACCCCTACCCAGGAGGGGTCATGAGTCATGATCCCCATGATCCGCCCTAGATCCGCACTTGCTAGTAGTCACCTACCTACCACCTAATTGTGACATGTTTGGCCAATCATTTGCCTTTTACGAACTGCCACCTGTCAGATGGTCTATTTATCAAAAGGGACCGACCAACACGGGCCAACACGGGGAAAAATATCATCACGCCCTGGCTAAACATAACGACGACCACGAACTTATCGATATACGAGCCTATTCAACGATTTTAAAAAATGATTTTACTCCCGACACTATAGTACTGAAAAAAGTATCTTCACGTCCATATCCCCGAAGGGGTAGGCAGAGGTACAACAAGTGCACCCACGATTAGCCGAAGATACTTGGTCCCACAAATGTGATAGGTGGCAAGCTTATCGCCAACCGGGCACTTTCCAATCCCGGGCAACTTTGTGTTTATCAGAAAACTGAAAAAACATTTTTTTTTATGTGCCCGACCCGGGAATCGAACCCGGGACCTCATGTGGTCAACGCCAAAGCTGGACCACTAGACCACAGAGGCGACTATAGTACTGATCACCTTTCAAGACAATTTCTTAGTTCGTCAGTATAACTTGCATTTATACACAGTTATATTACTTACCGATGAAATAAAATCACTTCCAGGTAATTTTTACATCTTGTCATCTCATTCGGTACGATAAAACAGTACAACATGGTTTATTTCTATTTTTATATTTATTATCCACAATGTAAAAAAGCGCAATGTAGAGCCACGCAATAACCACAAAACTGTCCGTCATTTTACTTTAAAAAAGATTACATCAAAAATATTTTGATACTATCTAGCAAAGTAACAAAATAATAATGGACTTATCTTTCTTCAGTACGTGGAAACTAATAAATTTTAAATTCTTGTTTACTCGAGGTGATAACATGTAGTCTCTCACAGCACATGAAGGATGGACAAATGCAACAAAAACGAAACACTTCAAACTATTAAATTAAAAAGCGTTAACCCTGCCTGACTACTCCCGAATGAGTGTATGGCAGTTTGGGCTCCCTCTTCCCCCTGCAAACCCAGCAAGATTGCCCTGTGTAGACGTGTCCGTTGGCCGACTGTATTATATAGACTACATTCATAGAACTGTGCTATATTAATAAATGTATGACTTTTTGACAGTGATATTGCTCTCATGCGCGGCGACATGTTTCCTTCCCAATGGCGTGTCTATTAATATTCATGTGGTCTGTGGTGCTAATCGACTTAGTGTCTGATAAATTGTAGATAATATAAAGCATACAAGACAAGCCGCAAACCAGGCTTTGCAGTTCGAACGTGTATAACGTTCGAACTTAATCGACGAACCAAAAACACAAGGCTTTACTCGCCCGTCGATCAGAGCTTTAAGTCTATATATTCAAACGCTCAAACTCGGTAAGACTTATTGATTTGGCTTTCGCTAACAAATTTATCGGTGACTTCCTAACATTATATTAAATTACCTGATTTTATGTGTTTGTCACACAATATTCAGAAAGGCGCTACAGATTTTCCCCGTGTTGGTTCCGGGCTTCTTTGAAGAATAGACCAACTGCCGTTCTGCCAGGCAGGTCGTAAAAGGCGACTGATTGGCTATGCGAGTCACTACCATCGTGACTACTATGTGGTAGAGTCCTGCATTGTCTCGCCCGGGTCCGGTACTACCGCCTTACGTATTCCTGCCACAATAGTGTCAGTGCTTGTCATTGTCCTGTTCTGGTTTGGAAGGTAAGGTAGCCAGTAATCTTATGCAAGTTGCATTAGACTTTGTCACAAGAAAGCAACGCACCATTAATATCTTTGGTGTCTATAGGCGATGCTTTACTCCACCAGGAGACCCACCTGCTTGTTTACTATGCTAATGCAAATTAATAAATATTTTTAAATATTTGCACACCATATCATGGTAGAATATGATGGTAACTTTGATTAATTTTAACAACATTAATTTTAATAAAATCTTACATTACATTTTAATTGCTAATTCCAAAATGTAATGTAAGATTTTTTCAGAAAAATGTTTATTTTATGGCCATTAAAATATATAATACAATACCAAATAATATTAAGGATCTACCAATTAACAAATTCAAGAAAAAAGTAACGACATGGCTGTTAGATAAGTGTTTTTCTACGATGTAAACGAGCTATTCTGTAATAAAATGTGAAATGAACACATACTTAGCCTAGGTCATTAAAAATAGCATTTATTATTAAATAGAGAGTTTTCATTATTAAAAACATTTGTTTAGTTATTAAAACGTACTCGTAAGTGCAATCAGCGCTTAACAATAAACTTAGAATGAAGTTAAATATGGTTATTTTTATACGATATGAATTTATTAATTATGTTGTAAGCTTTTCCGTATTTGAAATATTTTTATTAATATGAAATGTTAGTTTTGTAAAAGCTTGCATGTTTTGTTAAATATTATAGTTTTTGCTAAAAATACATACTAAATAACGTTAAAAATGTTTATTTTATGGCCATGGCCACAAAATTAATTGAATTTCAGAACTACCACAGTAATATTACCAAAAACACAAATATATTTTTAAATAAAGTAAATATAGATGATGTAGATTATACAAACTTTTTAGGAATAATTATTGACAAAAATTGTAATTGGAAAGCACACATTGAATCTCTATGTAATAAGATTGATAGATTTGTCTATGTCTTGAGAAGACTAAGGGAAGTAGGAGACGCAAAAGCCTCCCTATTAGCATATCATGGATATGTCTCTTCTAATTTACAATATGGAATTCCTATTTGGGGAAATTCTGTTGAATTGGTACGAATTTTTAGAGTCCAAAAGAAATGTATTCGAGCAATATGTGGTGTTAATCAGTTACATTCCTGTAAACCACTTTTCAAGTCTCTTAAGGTACTTACCTTACCATGTTTGTATATTTTAGAGGTATGCGTATTTGTAAAAAAGCACCAAAAGTTATTTAAAACAAATGCTGAAGTCACTGGTAACTCATATTTTGGGAATAGTAAGAAATTATATGTGCCTAACCAAAAATTAAATATTTTTACAAAAAATGTGTATTGTATGTCTATTATTATATACAATCATATTCCTGATAGTCTTAAATCATTGCCTATAAATAAATTTCGCAAAAAGTTGTTTGATTTGCTGTTAGATAAAACTTATTATGATATTAAAGAATTTTTAGCCGATAAAATTAAATGTTAATGGATAGAAATATAAGTTTGTTGAATTGTCCTTAAAAAAATTTCAATGTAGTAAAAATTTTGTAAATGGTGAACATTATGTAAATTATAAAAAAATAATTACTCAAAATATGAAACTTGTAATTATAAAAATAACTGTAATATGGAATCATCCTTGTATATTTATAACAAGAACATAAATTAGAGAAAAAAAGACCAGCCCGCTGAGTTTCTTCCGCCGGATCTTCTCAGTGTGTGGCCGCGTTCCGATCCGATAGTAATTCTGAAAAATCGATACAATTTATAGTTTTAAATGCAATATTATATAATGATATTTTTTTTAAATATTTGCACACCATATATTGGTAGAATATGTCGGTAACTTAATTTATTTTTAACAACTTGTAACACCCATATTCTTGCAAATAAATATTTTCTTTCTTTTCTTTCTAGGTGGTAGAGTTCTGCAGCGGCGCGACACGACGACTAAAACTTATTATGATATTAAATAATTTTTAGCCGATAAAATTAAATGTTAATGGATAGAAATATAAGTTTGTTGAATTGTCCTTAAAAAAATTTCAATGTAGTAAAAATTTTGTAAATGGTGAACATTATGTAAATTATAAAAAATAATTACTCAAAATATGAAACTTGTAATTATAAAAATAACTGTAATATGGAATCATCCTTGTATATTTTTAACAAGAACATAAATTAGAGAAAAAAAGACCAGCCCGCTGAGTTTCTTCCGCCGGATCTTCTCAGTGTGTGGCCGCGTTCCGATCCGGTAGTAATTCTGAAAAATTGATACAATTTATAGTTTTAAATGTAATATTATATAATGATTTTTTTTTAAATATTTGCACACCATATATTGGTAGAATATGTCGGTAACTTAATTTATTTTTAACAACTTGTAACACCCATATTCTTGCAAATAAATATTTTCTTTCTTTCTTTCTTTCTTTCTTTCTTTCTTTCTTTCTAAAACGAAAATTTGCATATCAATTGATGGTGAAGTAGGAAGGATTGTTACTCTTTAGCTAATTAAGATCTATTTGTACTCCTATTTCATGCAAATATAGAATTATTATTATTATTATTATAACCTGTGACACCTAAAGTATCATCACGGCCATATCACTAAAGTGGTAGGTAGAGGTACAACCTGTGCACCCACGATTAGCCGAATATACTGACGACCGGTTTTCGAGACGCAAATTAATTTTAACAAGCAATTTATCTGTGTTTAAAACAATTATTACAAATAAATAATCTGTTTAACACAGTTAAAATTAATTTGCGCTTCGGAAACCGGCCGTTAGTCCCACAGTGTGATAGGTGGCAAGCCTATCGCCAACCGGCGGGGCTATCACGTAACTCGCAATGCGAAAGTATCATCATTGTTTAGTTATTGCAAGATACATAACAGCCTTGTATATTAGTGGCAGTCGTTACCGCTCGATTAGTTTTGGTACTGTGCCATTGCAAAAAGTGCATCTAGCGACCAGCAAGCAATTGGCAACGTTTTTGATGAGTTTTTGGTTACGTTTAAAAGTCATCGCTGATCGCTGGCGAATTGTAAACGTTAGGTGATGAGTCTGCCGGTATTTTTTCATTCCCGGGAAACGTCGTTTTTATCAGATAATTACAAAAAACACATTTTTAAATTGTCCGACCCGGGAATCGAACCTGGGACCTCATGTGGTCAACACCGACACCGGACCACTAGACCACAGAGGCAATTGTAACACCCATATTCTTGCAAATTAGTATTTTTCATTACATTTCAAATTCATTTAATTTCGTTTCATTTCATTCGTTAATTTCGTTTCGTTTCATTTCTTTTCCTTTCATTTCATTTTCTCGATTGCATGAGAGGTTCGCTAACCTCTCGACTAACGGGCGGTCATCAAAAATGGTCCAAAAGTAATACAAGGCGTTAAAATACAAAGGTTTCCACTTCCTTAATTACAATGCTAAACATTTTGCGAAAGGGCAGGGTCTTACGACAACACGGGTACATTCATCCTTGGAAATCCCAACAACTATGTTATTCAGATTAAAGTTAATGGAAATAAATGTTTATCCACATTCTCTCAAACTCCGGAGATTTGTGGAACATTTTCGCGATTATAATTTGGCGATCGTGTTATGTTGGGGCCGTATTTGCGTCTACCGTCCCGGAGTATATGCGCGCTAAGGCACGCGCAGTCCGGAATGTATGCGAAAATACCCGATGATAGCCGGTCACATCTGCATTATATAATAATATAATATAATAATAATTCACGGGACAAATTACACTTACTGATCTAACCCCAAAGTAAGCAAATTATTTGCTTGTGTTATGGGTGTTAGTCAACGATAATAATACATAGAAATACATATATAAATACTAGAATATATATAATAAACACCCAAACCCGGAAATACAAACATTTATGCTCATGACACAAATGCTTGTCCCTGTCGGGGATCGAACCCGAGCCTCGTTGATTACGTAGTCATGGTCTCTAACCACTCGACCAACGAGGCGATATAACAAATAGAAATAAATAGAAGGGTCGTAGTGTGTATGAACCAACGAGCCAACTATTGTCAGGATGACGTCATAACTGTGGAGGTTGATGACGTCACACAAGGACAAGGAAGGGGAAAAGGTAGATCTTCCCAGCCAGGCAAAGTGTACCGCCTGTGGACCGAAGTCCATTTGAGAAGCGTTGAATATATATACAGTGTGTACAAGATAAATAATTGTGATATCGCGGTTCAGGATTTTATTTTTGAATTTAATTTTTTTCTATTTTTTATTATTTTTTCTGGTAGCGTTTGTAGATTGCTTGAACCGCTACAATGTCATTGCACGAGGCTTTGTAACGATTGATGCAAGCGCGGCCCCAACATTACGCAAACTACGTGGTCACATGTACTCAATCGACAATAGTCTATCTCATTTCAACTCGCAATGCGCACTAATGCAAAAAAGGGATGAAATTAGTTGCGGTAGAAAACCGTAGAAGCCCGAAGCACTTCATGTTACTCCAGAGCCACATTATCGGGTAAAGATTTTTTGATTGTTGTCGCGATCAAACTGTGTCCGTGCTTCAGTAAATAGGCTAATCAACTAAATTTCAAATTCAAATTCAAGTATTTATTTGGTATCAACTTATACATAAACTTACGATACTATTGAAGAAATATGAGCAATTTTCTTAAAATAAATTTATGAAGAGTACAATTGAGTGCAATTTACATACATGTACATTAACATAAACAAAAAAAAAACACAAGACAGAAAACGAATGCTTGAAATGCTTTTATTACTTTCTTATCGCAAGTGATGTGATACCAAAATGGAACCCAACTCAGCCTACACTGCAACGATTGTGCCACAACACTGATTTTCAGTGAGTCCAGAAAAAGACGTGCTGCGTCTACGAGGCAGCCACGGGGGTCCGACACTGCGTTCGCATTATGAATATACTTAAAATAATAATAATAACCATAAACAATGAAAAAAAAGACATGTG
The DNA here is from genome assembly GCA_036924255.1 of Apodemia mormo. Classification (NCBI taxonomy): domain Eukaryota; kingdom Metazoa; phylum Arthropoda; class Insecta; order Lepidoptera; family Riodinidae; genus Apodemia; species Apodemia mormo. The sequence continues at coordinate 34,199,348 of JAUPFN010000017.1, forward strand.
TTAGAAATAATACAGAAGTTTCATGTATAATATTTAATTCACTTTACACTTATTGAATCTTAGCGTTTATGTGCGTTCTTGTCGGCCGTTAGTTTCACACTGATCCCCTCTAGCTCTACACGTTTTTATGCCTTTTATATTGTTAGGACTGCGGCCTAAATCACTTATTGCAACACAGGTGTTCAAAACAACAACACAGCTGACAACTAAAAATATTCTGAATTACAAGAACGTACATTAACTTCACATTTCTAATAAATATTAATATAGTAACAAATAGAGTGGTTTTACACATGTATAAAAATGTGGATTAATTTTTATATACTAGTTATATTAGGTATAAGTATTAAGCAAAAAATCTATCTATTTTTGTTAAATAACGTATGTACGTTTATAATAAAAACTAGCTGTGCCCGCGACGTCGTCCGCGTGGAAAAATTTCTAAAATAAAAGCCACATAGTTCCTTTGAGATTTGTAGGATAAAACTATCATATATCCTTTCTCGGGTTACAAAACTATCTTTGTAACCAATTTTATCCAAATCGGTTGAGTGGCTTAGGTGTGAAAAGGGGACAGACAGACAGACAGAGTTACTTTCACATTTATAATATTAGTATGGATTTCGCATTTTAAAATTGAAATTAAAATTATCCGTGAAAACGCTCTAGACTGCCATAGCGTCCTAATGAGATCACGCCGTGGTAATATCTAAATTACATACCTACTATCTGGTTTCTATGAAAATGACAACATGACATCACGCCGTGGTAATATCTAAATTACATACCTACTATCTGGTTTCTATGAAAATGACAACATGAAGATTATCATGTCGCGGCGTGACATAACGATTTCACTGTCACCTGAATTAATGGGGTTACTGGATGATTCGCACGAATTTAACTCGCACGAAATGTGCGAATCGACATTTTTTAATAATATTATTTATATTTTTTCTGTAGGCGATTCGTAAGTTAATTTTTTGGTGTGCGAATTGACAACTCCCAAAATAGGTATGTAGTAGCGCTATTGGCACATATTTTATTTTACAGAAGACAAAATAAAAAGTACAGTCGTGTTCACCCGTTTCATAAATAATAAGAATACGAAGAATTAATCGAAACTTAGCAGCTATTTTACTTGAAACTGGGAAATCCATGCATAATCATTTTATCATGATTAATTTAAGTGTTAATTTATTTACTATATTTTTTTGATTTATGTATGTTAAAATAGTAATAATCTTAAGCTTTGTGAACGAGATTTGATAATTTTTCAGTCCTCAAATCATGTCATAGTGAATGAAGAAAACGCTTAGACATTTTTATTATAATAAAGACTATTTCGATTAATTTATGTCTCATTTTATATCGATAAAAATTTTTAACCCTAAGTACTTTGGTACTAAAGTGTACTTTATCATAAGTATATTGCTCAAAACACAACGTGTGTGCCAATAGCCCTACTAAATATTTTTGGGGTTTTCGGAATAACCTACAGAAAAAAAAATTATAAAAAAAATGTTGATTCGCACATTTCGTGCGAGTTAAATTCGTGCGAATCATTCAATCACCCCTTAGGTAATGTCTATTATTCGCCGAACTTATATCTTAAAGATATTCTGTACCCAAAGGGTAAAATGATACCGTATTACTAGACTCCGCTGTCCGTTCGTCTGTCTGTCTGTCCTTCCGTCATTAGGCTGTATCTCATGATAGGCAGTTGAAATTTTCACAGATGATGTATTTGTGTTGCCGCTATAATAACAAATACTAAAACAGAATAAAATAAATGTAATTTTTTAAAGACGTAAATTATCATTTATGCATATGATATTCCAACCTTTCCACACTCATAGCAAAGAATCATTAACATGTTTTTTATAGTTGCTTCTGTGGTCTATTGGTCCGGTGTCTCTTGACCGAATGAGGTCCCGGGTTCCATTTCCAGGTTGCGCAATTCAAAAATGTGTTTTTTTCAGTTTTCTGATAAAAACAACGTTGTCCGGGATAAGTGCCAGAGTGGCGTTAGGCTTGCTACCTATCTTCTAAGTATCTTCGGCTAATCGTGGGTGCATTGATTGTATCTCTGCCTACCTTTTCGGGGATGTGGGCGTGAAGATTACTTTTTTATTATCATCTTAGGCGTCTATAGGCTATCTCTTTCTACGAGGAGAACAATCAACTTGTTCGCTATTCTATGAAAAAACTGCCTACCTGTAAAGAAACCGGCAGAAAGATTATAACAAAAAAAGCGCTAGCATTATAATATATACATTGTATCAACGCGTCGAACGACCAGTCGAGCAACATATCAGTGGACTGGCTAACCTAGAAGCTATTGTAGGGTGTATATATTTTAGGGGCTTAAATTGATTTTGTAATTGGCCAAGGGAAGGGCCTTGCATTTGAAAGGGTAAAAATTTTACTCGAGTACCAAGGAAAGATTATAATTACAGAAAGTATTTCTAAAAAATTTAAATTATAAAAATATTAACCATCATGTTTTCCCCGTGTTGGTTCCGGGCTCCTTTGAAGAATAGGCCGACTGCCATTCTGCCAGGCAGGTCGTAAAAGGTGACTGATTGGTTTTACAAGCCATTACCACCGTGGTTACTAGGTGGTAGAGTTCTGCATTGTCTCGCCCGGGTCTGGTACCATCTTCTTAGCTATTCCTGCCGCAATAGCGTCAGCGCCTGTCACTGTCGTGTGTGTAGCCGGTAAACTTATGCATGTGGCTTTAGACCTCACCACAAGATAGCATCGCACCATTAACACCTTTGGTGTCTATAGGCGATGGTTGACTCTTTCCATCAGGAGACCCATCTGCTTGTTTGCTATCTTATAATATAAAAAAAATTGTAGATTAGCGTACCTGCATGAAGAGAGTCATGTATATAAAGGAAGTAACATCATCAAAATTCACAGCGGTGATGTCATTACGACGTGAGAACCACCACTTACGACCAACGGCGCCACAGTGGTGATTTTTCTACAAAAACAACACGCAACAACCTTCTGACTATCAGCGTCCAATATCCCTTCCGCTCCCAAGAGCATCAGCTGGCTTCACAAGCTACGCTTCATCTAAGCTTTTCGGAATCCACTTCGAACTGCCCACGTTCACTGAAACTCCACGCAGCAATCCTGTCTCACTCGTTTCGACTCATTGCGAATCACAGTGGAGCGCACTCGTCCTGATACACCGAGGGCGTGCATACAGCTCGTCTCTACTCACCGCAGACTCGAGAACTCAAAGCACATACGCTTCACTGGCTCGACTAGATCGACCTCCGGTTTTGAGGGCGAGTATTGTAGCGGTTCGAGCAATCTACAAACGCTACACGTTGCTATCCAGACTACTAGCTACTTTACCCTCTAAATCGTAACATGATAGAAACAAGAAAACACACAAGCACGCTATGCGGCATATAGCTAAAACGGTGGTGCCAAATCCGAGCGAGACTATGCAGAACTCTACCTTCTGGCTGAGCACTCTGCTCGCCCCCGCGACCGGTGAAGCTGTATCAGCCCATAAGGCTAACAGTAGTTAAGACATTCCGAAAAAAAAAGAATTCTACCATCTAGTAGTCACGATGGTAGTTACACCTATATAACCAATCGGTCGCTTCTTAAGACCTGCCTGGCAGAACATCAGTTGGTTATTCTTCAAAAGATCCCGGAGCAACATGGGGAAACATGCAGAATAGTGACGTTTTAAGTACAGAATTGAATCAATAAAATAAAGATAACACTTGATCTACACTTGGCTTTTGATCCGCGCAGACCATATCTTTATTGGAAAGAAAGAGCTATAGAAAAATTTAAAAAAATAATAATATCGCTCGACAAATCACACGAATTAATCTACTAACTAAAAGTTAGCAAATTATTTGCTTGTGTTATGGGTGTTAGTCACAGACCACATGAATATTAATAGACACGCTATTGGGAAGAAAACGTGTCGCAGCGCATATGAGCAACCGCTCCTATTACTGTCGAAAATTTCATATATTTCCAGGTAATATTGAGAAAAAATATGAAATGAACGATGTTGTACTGTTTATCGTACCGAATGAAATGACAAGGTTTAAAAATTACCCTCGAAATGATTTAATTTCATTTCAAAGGTAAAAATTTTGTATTTCGATATGAAATTGCAAGCTACACTGACAAACTAAGAACTTGTCTTGAAAGGCGTATCCATTTAATCCGTATTGTTAGTCAACGATACATAGAAATACACATATGTGTAATGGTAGAGTCTCATGTTTGCGCGTGACATGGTCACCGTATTTATTGATTCCAAATAACCTTGGCAGTGAGCGAGGACAGCTATTCTGAGGGTGGGGCCGGGGGCTCTTTACAAAAATCTCCCTCGTTACACGAGCAATGGGGTAGCTACCACCCTTGACAACTTTTGATGTTATTTACGGAATTATAACAGAATTCGTTATTGTATTTAGTTATTTGGGATTGTTTCTACACAGGGGCCATTTTTTATTAATTACTAGCTATTACTCGTGACTTTGTTTGCGTGATCCAAAATCGATACTTTTCGAATCGATTCGATATACTTCCTTGTTTCACTCAAGTAAAAAGTATCTTATGTCCTGCTCTGTATACTCCTCTTTTTTTCAGTGATAGTTCCATCAAAATCAATTACCCCGTACAAACAGATTGACAGACAAACAGATATTTTAAAAAGGACGTTTAAAACTTAGTTATTTTAAATTCATAGACAAACACTTTAATTTTATTTATATGTATAGATACCTATCTTAATAATAAACATAAAATATAGATTTTCAAAATAATTGATGCCTTTTGTAAAATATGTATTGTATTTACTAGGTGGTAGAGTCTATATTGTCTCGCCCGCGTATGGTACCAGCGCTTTATCTATTCCTATAATAGGTCAGTGCTTGTCAATGTTGTGTTTCGTTTTAGAGGGTAATATTCTAGATAGGAAATAGTTATTTTTATCGAAAAACAATTGTGTCACCAGAATAAGCCAGATAAAAAGAAAGAAACCATTCATTTTATCGGTAAACAATATCATGTACTTGTCGCAAAAACCGAAATGCCATAATGGACCTTCTCACAAAAGGTTGAAATTTACGTGTACTTTGACTTTAAACGTTTAAGTTGTTTACCACTTACTATTAATCTTGACTATTGCAGAACTTTCGAGAACATTTTCGAAGCTTACCTGGTATATAAATAGGGATATGTTAACGCGAAGCAAGTGAGTATTGTAAAGTGATTTGTAGTGGTAATTTTGACGTTATTGTAAAATGCGAGAAAAGTGATAGGGTGTTTTAGTCTGAATACGAAACAAAAACTAGAACAATATCGTGATTGCGTTCAGTCAATTAATTTTAGCAAACGTTAGCATGATATAGTGACGATTTTGTTATTAGTGTTAGTCATTGCGTACATACGAGTTATATTTGTGTTTGTCGTCCGTTTAGTTGTAAATAAATACGGTTTCGATAAAAGTGGGATTTTATTACACAATTTTCAATAGAAAACAATCTTGTGAAACTACATCAACTTAGGTTTAAGTTATGTCGTAGATTTTTTGCTTATAACTATTTTTTTATATTATAAGATTGCAAATAAGCAGATTCGACCGACTCATAAAGAACAATGTTATTTTGCTTCCTACCCACATAAATTAACTAGATATTAAGAATTATCCAGTTCTTGTAATAAGTTGTATTTAGTAATAGTAGTAAATAACCAAATATAATAAGTATTGTTTGTGTTAGTCCGCTCGTAGTGTAATTAGTGCATGCCTAGTGATAATTCTCATGTAAGTGAATTTACCTAATTCTTAATGAGAATAAAATTCTTAAACCTCAACATCCAATAAGCAGATAGCTTTCCTATTGGAAAGGGATACTATCACCTATAGATATCAAAGATGTTGATAGTGTGATGCTATTCGTGTAGCGGGATACCACACGCATAACTGGAAGACAACAATAACGAGCATTGACGCTATTGCGGTAATAGGTAAGGCGTTGGTACCGAACATCCGATTGAGACGTTACGTAATTCTCCTTATATAATGTATATAAGTAGAATTATATACATTAAATATATATATATATATATATATATATATATATATATATATATATATATATATATATATATATATATATATATATATATATATATATATATAAATATAATATATAGTAGCATCTTCACGCCCATATCCCCGAAGGTTAGGCAGAGGTACAACAATTGCACCCACGATTAGCCGAAGATACTTAGTCCCACAAATGTGATAGGTGGTAAGCCTATTGCCAATTGGGCACTTTCCAATCCCGGGCAACTTTGTGTTTCTCCCGGGTCGGGCACAAAAACACTGAAAAAACACTTTTTTTGTGCCCGACCCGGGAATCGAACCCGGGACTTCATGTGGTTAACTCCAACGCTAGACCACTAGACCACAGAGGCGATAATATATATTATATGATATATACGTTCGGCTAGTATATTATATAGGTAGAGTTAAGTGTATATCAAAAATTAAAATGTTCCTGAGACCATGGTATATATGGATTATTCGTTTGACAAACTTAACCCAATCACCTTCATAAACTTTATTTAATACTAACTTGTCAAAATATAGTATATCGCATTTCCGCAATTTGTGTCACAACTCAAAAAAATAAAAAAAGGATCTTATATATAAAATTCTCGTGTCATAATGTTCGTTCCCGTACTCCTCCGAAACGGCTTGACCGATTCTCATGAAATTTTGTGAGCATATTAAGTAGGTCTGAGAATCGGGCAACATCTATTTTTCATACCCCTAAATGCTAAGGGTTGTCCACACCTAAAAATATTTTATTTTATTTTATAGACAATTTTTTTTATGATTTAACATTGAAAAATACACACAACTCTAAATTTTTACTCTTCTATCACGAACCCTTATTTTACGTCACAGCTTGCGCGCAAGTTGGTTGTGCATCTAAATATTGCATATAGTGTTATTTGCTGAATTATGTCGGTATATGTGATGAAAAATGTATGTGAATTCTTTAATTACTCTTTTTTGCTATTATTAGTTAAAAAAAGGTGAGATATGTTTAAGTTAAATAATTGAAGAGCAAATTTATTGTAACAGTTATTGGCGAGTTGATAGAGACACACAGTTTTATGTTGTTATTGTATTTCTTAAAAAGAAAATATTTTTCTCACGCTTTAATTATACAAAATTTCCCATACCATAAAGTGACAACTCAAAAACATAAAAAAATAAACAATATTTTCAGGATTTTTATACCTCATTTTATAGAGCTTAAAAACCAGTGCAATTTACTAACACATTTTTTTGAGTTAGCTTTCTTAGATTATGAGTTAAAGCTCCAAAAATGAAATTTAAAATTTTAAACACCTTTTTCTTCACAGTTTGCTGTTTTGACTTATGACATTATTTGAGCCGACGTGCGATATGTACAATTATTTATGTACAATAAAATATTGTATAATAATTTTTCACTTTAACAGGTTATTTTATTACATAATATAGAACTGTATAATATTACAGGAATATTACTCGGGACAATCCGTTTTACAATGTTATAAGTTTTTGCGGTTGAGTATCCGCAATACAGTCGCTAAGTGGGCACCGATCGATGACACCTGGCGAGGGTTGGGGCAAGGGGTTGGGGAGGAACCCTGGCGTGAATGAGCATTGATTTTTTTTATTTCTGAATGAAAAATCATATTAGCAGCTAACTGTAAATTGAAATCGTTTTCATGTATCGCTTTATTAAGTGTTGGCATTTATTTGAAAAGCTAAATACCAGATAAAGTATTCGTCGCTATACCAGATAAAGTTTAAAACTAAAACCGTCTATTGAAAAATTGCGCTATAAAATCTAACCTCTGAACATCAGTATGAATTTAATAATAATCTATATATATATAAAAATCAATCCCTATTTTCCTTGGTCACGACATCACGCCTGAATGGCTGGACCAATTTCGGTAATTTTTTTTGTTGTGTTTGTAATTGTAAGGAGAAGGTTCTTATAAAAGAAAATATTTTTTTGTATAAAATTGCGCGAAAAAATAGAAAATTTAAGAATACTTGACCACCATATAAAATTTAATGCCATTTTGGGTGCGTGGAAGGACAATCCCGGAGACTTATATAACTTACGTGTCACGTTGTTTGTCCGCTATGGATTCCTAATATGAATTTCAAAACAACGTTTTCCGGGTCAGCTAGTATAATAATAAATATTCACGGGACAAATTACGCTTACCGATCTAATCCCAAACTAAATTATTTGTTTGTGTTATGGGTGTTAGCCAACGATACTAATACATAGAAATACATATATGAATACTGGAATATATTTAATAAGCACCCAAATCCGCAAACATAATCATTTATGCTCATCACAAAAATGCTTGTCTCTGTCGGGGATTGAACCTGAGCCCCGTCGATTGCCAAGGGGCGGCATGACTATGTATTACATAGTGGTAGAGTTCTATAACGTCTTGCCCGGGTATTTGGTACCACTGCCATACCTATTCCTGCCGAAATAGCGTCAATGCTTCTCATTGTCGAGTTCTGGTTTAGAGGGTAAGGCAGCCGGTAAATTTATGCATGTGGCATTGTTATACCGCCAAAAGCCTTGCTGTCTATAAACCATGGTTTTTCTTTCCATTGGGAGGGCTATTTGCATTTTTCCTACCTTATGCTATAAAAAAAGCTAACAAGCAGATGACTCTCCTGATGGAAACACAAATCATCGCATAAGTTAATGTTGCGTTGCTATCCGTATGAGATGGCGTTTCCACATGCTAAGTCTAACGGATACTTTACTTTTCAATTCGGAACACTACATTGACAAGCATGGATTTGACCGCCCCGTTGGTCGAGTGGTTAGCGACCCTGACTACGCAATCAACGGGGCTCGGGTTCGATCCACGACGGGGACATGCATTTGTGTGATGTATGTTATGTTTTATTATGTATGTAAAAGTATTTATATATGTATATCTATGTATTAATATCGCTGACTGATACCCATAACACAAGCAAATAATTTGCTTTTTTTGGGGTTGGATCAGTAAGCGTAATTTGTCCCGTGAATATTTATTTATTTATGGATGCTATTGCGGTAGGAATACGTAAGGTAAGGTACCACATACCTGGGCAAGAGATTGCGGGACTTTACCACCTAGTCTCGACGGTAGTGTCTAGTATAGCCAATTATTAGTGTTTTACGAAATGCCTGGTAGGATGGCAGATAATTTTTCAAAGGGGGGCAACGCCAACGGACCAAGGCGGGGAAAAATTTAGGACAGGGTATTGTCAGCTGCAAAAAGTAATGCAAATTTAAAAGTGAAAGTGTTTTGGTAGGTTTTACGCTTACAAAATTTAATATAAGGATTAATTATTAGCCCCGTGTTGGCGCGGACTCCTTTGAAGAATAGACCAACTGTCGCTCTGCCAGGCAGGCCGAAGAGGCAACCGATTGTCTATGCGAATCACTACCATCGTGGCTACTAGGTGGTAGAGTTCTGCATTGTCTCGCCCGGGTCTGGTACCACCGCCTTACCTATTCCTGCCGCAATAGCATCAGTGCTTGTCACTGTCGTGTTCCTGTTCGGAGGTAGCCGGTATGCTTTTGCATGTGCCATTAGATCTCGCCAGAAGATAGTAACGCAACATTGAAATTTAATGTCTATAGACGATGGTTGACTCTTTCCTTCAGGAGACCCATCTGCTTGTTTGCTATCTTATGATATAAAAAAATTAAAAACACAAGTAACGCTAGAAACAACGAAAAAGAGATCCATGTTTTAGATAATTTCCACCCTCAAAGGAAAACGACAAAGGTCCTGAACATCAGAGTACAGGAAATTTGATTTCAGAAACTCTTAAATTGAGTAAAATTTGCGTAACAGTGCCTCAGGGCGACGTAGTTTTTGGGCCTATTTGTCATAAACTTTTATATTCTAAAGTAGACGTGTTGTGAAATATGTCTCTTGGTGTTTCTTGGACTTTTTATGAAAGCCTCCTACAATCTCAGGTGTTTAACAATGATTTAAACAAAATATACCGTCAAGTTTTAAGAGAACAATTTGAGATGAGAAATATTACTAATACCTCTTTTGTTCTTTACAATTTAATGCTATACTAGCTGTTACCCGCGACTTCGATTACTCCGCTCCTACTAATCATAGCCTGATGGACCCTTTCTCGATAACTGGATTGTCTAACACTTTTAGTTTTTTTTCCAAAACCGACTTGTAGTTCCAGAGATTAGCACGTTCCAATAAACAAACAAACGAACAAAAAGCTCTTCTGCTTTATTATATTATGCTATATAGAAAACTTTATTCAGTTATGAAAGTTTTCCTAGAACGGGATAAGAAATAAAAATCATATAGGTATAGTTAGAAAGAAGGAGTGTTGATTATGTTATAAATGAAATGATGAATTCATTTACAAGTAGTTACATCCCGTGTTGGTCTGAGCTCCTTTGAAGAATAGACCAATTGCAGTTTTGCCAGGCAAGTCGTAAAAGGCGATTAGCTATACGTGTCACGAACATCGTGACTACCAGGTGGTAGAGTTCGACAACATCTTGCCTGGGTATTTGGTACCATCACCTTACCTATTCCTGCCGCAATAGCGTCAATGCTTATAATTGTTATGCTCCGGTTTGGAGGATAATGTAACTTAGGCATGTGGCATTGACATCCCGCCACAGGGATAACAACGCACCATTAGTATCGTTGAAGTCTATAGGCGATGGTTTATCTTTCCATCACGAGAGTCGTCTGTTTGTTTGCTATATCATATATATATATATATATATATATATATATATATATATATATATATATATATATATATATATATATATATATATATATATATATATATATATATATATATATATATATATATATATATATATATATATATATATATATATATATATATATATATATATAGTAGGATATGTCTACCTTTGTATGTATAGAAGTCTTCGTTGTGAGAGCGCCAATATTCGTCCATTTTTAACCAGCAATCCTAGCCCGGGGATATCTCATGGAATAGACAACGAAGGCAGCTTTGAAATAACATGATAGGGAAACAAGTTTATTTTCACTAGTGTTATTCCTATCTTCATCAGCCGAATAAAATATATTATATATAACGTGTTATATATTGAGTTATATTATTATATATAGTTATAATATATATTGAGTTTACTCATACTTTAATTACGTACAAACAGACAAAAATTAGAATAAAATAGGAACTGTCAACATTCAGATTGCTCCGCGAAGTAATAATCATCAGTTTCGTAAGTAAGGTCAGCCCCTAGAGCAAATGCAAATAAAAATTTTATTTTCTCAAAAATAAGTGTGACGTTTTAAACACTAATCGGACCAGCAATCTAGGCCCTAATTAAAAAATAAACCATCTGCCATTCTGCCAGGCTGCTCGTAAAATAATAATTGGTATGTTGGCGTGATACGTGTCACTGCCATTGTCACTACTAGGTGGTAGATTTCCACAACGTTCCATCCAAGTATTTGGTATCACCTTTACATATTCCTGCCGCAATAGCTTCAATGCTTGACATTGTGGTGTTCCTGGTAGCCGATAAACTTATGCAAGTTTCATTAACATCTCGCTATATGGATAGCAATAATCTTTAATATCTATAAGCGATAGTTGTCTTTTTCCATTCGGAGCGCCATCTGCTTGTTTGCTATGTTATAATATAAAAATCAAAAAAACTTAACATGTTTCATTCTATTGTTATCTATACTACATATAATAAAATCGTAGGAAAGTCAACGTATGTCCGGGGTAAACTCAAAAACAGGCCGGCAACAATTTTGCCATATATTACTAAAATGACTATTAAAAAATAGGGGTTGGTGCTAGGAGGGTGAAAATTTAGGGTTGCATGTATTTTTGAAGCCAAAAAATTTTGTCAAAAAAATAAAAAAATAAATGTTAGGGGTGGACAACCCTTGTCATTTAGGGGTATAAAAAATAGATAGTAGCCGATTCTCAGACCTACTGAATATGCATACAAAATTTCATAAAAATCGGACAAGCAGATTTTATCTATACATATAATAAAATCGTAGGAAAGTCAACGTATGTCCGGGGTAAACTCAAAAAGTACTGCATGGATTTACTTCAAATTTTGCATGAATATTACTAACAGGCCGGGTCAACATATAGACTACATATTATGACGCTATCACCTACGAGGGAGGAGTCCGCGCGAACGAAGTCGCGGGCAACAGCTAGTAAATGAATAATAAATAAATATTCACGGGACAAATTACATTTACTGATCTAACCCTAAAGTTTAAGTTAAAGCAAATTATTTGCTTGTGTTATGAGTGTCAGTCAACGATGCTAATACATAGAAATACATATATAAACACTGGAATATATTTCATAAACATCCAAACCCGGAAATACAAACATTTATGCTCATAACACAAATGGTTCTCCCCGTCGGGGATTGAACCTGAGCTCCGTCGATTGCGCAGTCAGGGTCGCTAACCACTCGACCAACGGAGCGGTTAATATTTTCGGTACATATTTTCTTACCAAATGTAAGTAGGTATGTAACCTTCTTTGTTCCAGATTATCTACTGGCTGGTTAGAAACAAATTCTCTCATAAATTTAAAAGTGAAAGTGTTTGGTCTTTAAAAATAAGTTCATGCGCATGGCCACTGGTTGGCCATGGTACGTGCGCAATATAGATCTTCACCGGACTTAGAGCTCCCAATCGTTATGCATCACATGAAAGAACTATCGAGTCCTTATTTCGAAAAAACAACACATCTTGTTAACCCATTAATCACAGCTGCGGCTGACTACGAGGCCGCAGCCGACGCGGATGTGATACACGTGCTCAGGAGGCCCCGCCACTTACTTTCCTATCCCAATGACGATCCCACAGAGCACAGAATCGCAGTCGGTCGCGCCTGATCGCGACTGCGATTCTGTGCTCTGTGGACGATCCCGACATATACACACACACTCACACAACACGACACCGTCGTCGCCGGTCTCGATGACGACGACTTCTGTATCGTTATGCGCAGGGCGCAATGCCACAACTCCGTCCACCACAGTTAGTCCGAACGCCACACTAAGCCGAGGTCTGGTCTCACAGGAGACAGCCCTTAGCGTGGGCGTTTATAAAGCCCAAATTTAAATTTAAACTCTGGCTGAGCACTCTGCTCGCCTCAAAAGCCCGGTGACGTAGTGCTGACCCATAAGATCAACTGTCGTAGTTGTTACGAAAAAAGGGCTGTAGAAACTACACTATTAGTCAGCACATGAAAATCTGGGGTTTTGTAATTGACGAGAGCGTCTTTCGGGCTCGCGGTCGCGTAATGATCCAATTCGTTGTACTTAATGAATTAATTATATTTGCGATAATTATATCCATCAAACGTTTGCATAGATTTCCTTTTAAAACAGTTATTTTAGTGCAAACACTAATCTTTCCTTTATTAGACTATGCTGATATTTGCTATCCAGACATCACTGAAGAAGGCCTGAATAAACTTGAGCGCCTACAGAATGTAGGAATTCGCTTTGTTTTTGGATTGACAAAATTTGACCATATTTCCAATTTTAGAGCGCAACTCAAGTGGCTTCCTATTCGGGAGCGTAGGAACACTCATACGCTTTGTCTTCTTTATAACATTTTATTTAACACAAACTCTCCATACTATATTCGTGAACGCTTTAATTTTCTATACGATTTTGACTCAAATTGTCGTTCACATTTACGCGGAATTTTACAATATCCATCACATTCGTCCATATTTTATGGTAATTTATTCACTATCAAGTCTGTGAAACTTTGGAATTCACTTCCTTTTCATATCAGGAGCAGTCAGTCAATAGTACGTTTTAAAAAGACATTAAAGGAATTTTACATGTCTGCATAATTTTTCAATAAAAAGGCACAGTAAAGTATTATTTATTATTCATAGTATTAAGTTAATTAAAATAAGAATTTGTAGCTCTTCTTTTGTCTTTAAATTGTATGTTTCTACATTAATAATTTGTACACCGTATATTCTGCATTTCTTTTACGCATTCTCATTCCTTTTGGGTTTGCTGGAAGAAATCTCTTGCAGAGATAAGCTCGCCTTTTGTAAATGTTTACAAATTAAAATGTAATATAACTTTTAAGTGTACAATAAAGTATTAAATAAAATAATTAATTTTTTGAAAGACTGATATTGATGTACTTATGGAAAGGGGGGCCTACGCACATAGGCATGTATCCTAAGGCACTAGTAAGTCTTAATTCGGCACTATATCCTAGAATATAAAAATACACTCTTTCTGAAATTCAAAGCAAAGACCTCGTGCATCTGTACTAAAGCCGAGTCAATCAATTGAAATAAAAAAAAAACGATAAAAATTAAAACAAAGGCCTACCAAGAACACATTTTTTGAAATGTATAATATGTACATACAATCCTAATGGAGTAAGTATTAAAGTGGCAGATTGGGTTAAATGGATTTAATAATCACAATCACTGAACAAATGGATTTGAAAATTTAATTATTCATTGATAATGGGCGTGTCGGTATTAATTTACAATTTTTATGTTTAAAGACCATGGCTGCAGTTATATTTATTCTACTATTATGTAAGTTTTAACTTTGCTTTTGTTTAATACATTGAATAGTTTCTGGAACGTCCACCATTTCGGATTTAGAGTGACTCCATTTGCTCGTTCTTACATTGCTGCAGGATTCTATATGGTTGCTGGTTTCTGAGTTAGCTCGTTCCCTTTTTAAAATGTCATTCGAATTTAAGCGAATCAAAATCCGATTCGTGCTGCATTGGACATAACGACCAATAAATCATTAGGTCATTCCTAGAGGGATTATAATATTCTCATGTCTCTAAAACGGCTTGACCGACTTTCATGCAATTTTATATATATATGCAAAACATCTGAGACTAGGTTGTACTCTATTTTTTGTACCCCTGAGTGGTCCACCTCAAAAAAAAATTTTAGACATTTTTTTTGTTTTTATTGTTTTATAATTCAGCATTGAAAAATACATTCAACCCTAATTTTTCACCCTTCACTATCAACCCCTATTTTTTAATAGCGATATTTGTAATTCAATAATTTATATGGCAAAACAACGTTTGCCGGGTCAGTTAGTAGGAAATTAATGTTTCTCTCATGGTCAATTGTACGTAACATATTACACGTGTAATCAAATCATATGGGTCCATTCTTGCACTTAAAAAAAAAACAAAAAAATACCGAATAGGTACTACAAGACGCTAAAGGTATTTGATACGATTGCATCAAATTAGCAAAAGTATAACAGAAAGCTCTGCAACATTGATAAGCGAATCATTTCAGTTACATTTAAGGGTCGAGCGCACTGGAACGAACCGCAACGGGCCGCATCGCAACGTAAAATGCTTGTTTAGTACATTAGAACGGGCTGCAACGGGCCGGAGCGGGCAATATCGCATTCACTGAAATCTGTTGTGCAAGACTCTGCCCCGTTGAGGCCTGTCCTAGTGTGTGGTAGGTCATATAAAATGTTTGAAAGCGATCGAAATGGATTTTTGCAATACGCTATGTCGCCAGTGTGCTATGGCGAGCGAAATTGCTCGTACTCGTTCCTCCATGTTTTAAGTATTAATTTGTAAAATAACATAATTACGGACGAAAAACGATTAATGATCTAGACCAATGTATCTTCAACAGCTACAATCTATTTATAGACACCTGGATGTTGTAACGGGAAATTATCTTTTGGGAACGTAAATTTTGATGTATCTTCTTTAACGTAACAACATACGGGGTAAAAATTAAAAGTAGAGTTTAAAAAACTATACCGTAAATGGGGATATTTTTTAAGGTCTACCATCAACTTTATCTGCAAAAGCAAAAGCACCACCTAAGATTGAGAAGCAAATGGAATATAAGCCTCCAAGAAACTTATCTGATGATAAAATACTCGTTGATTTGGGAACTTTTGTAAACGGATATAACTCTTTACGGAAGTATTCTTTAAGAAACGATACTAGGAATGACCTCAGATGGCAATATACTAAATATAGAAATTTACTAGACGATAGCAAATTTTTAAGCAAACGAGTCGTCGATTTGATCATGCATCACGTCTATAGTACGCAAGATCGAATTCGTGAAATTAGTCCTATATTGATTAAGTGGCAAGAGGACCCGGCTGTAAGGATGTCGTTTATTTATCGAAGGTAAGTGTAAATTTTAGCTATTCCTGTCGAGAGCGTCACTGCTTGTGAATCGTGTTCTCGTTTAGAAGGTAAGGTAGCTGGTAAAACTTCACGTCTTTTCAACTTAAGCTTAATCAAGTAATTGCATCTTGCTAACTTTTTGAAGACCTGTTTTACAATCGGCAAAGGCCTTCTCAAACCGTTTCCGTTCTCGTCTTCCTTGAGCTATCTATTCCACGTTACTCCCACAACTTCTTTAATATCATCGTCCCGTTTTTTCAGCGGCTTGCCTATTTTCCTTTTACCTTCCCTGGGATACCAATTTGTCAATTTCTTACTCCATTTATCATGGCCTTTTACCGTGGACCCTGTTCATCTCCTTTTAAGTTTTCTAATTTTCAATTTTACATCTATGACTTTTGTTTTATTTCTAATGATGGAGTTTCTTAGTGTGTCTCATCTCTTGATTTTTTCTTCTAAGAAATTCAATTTAAAATATATTGTATTTATTTTAGATTAATGCAGTTATTGATTGACATTAGACGCATTTATACGTACTCGCTTAAAAAACACAAAGCGATTCGTGTATTTGAACACATGGTACTGTATGAACATGCTCTGCTGAAATTTTTCGACGTGATATATATTGTTGAATACTTCATAGAGCTGCACGTTAAATACCAACCGTGGCTGAAAAAAATGAAGAAATACTTTTAATATAAGTATATGTTTTATTACATTTTATCCTTTAAAGTATCATCTATGTAACGTATCATCACCAGTTAGTTTCCTTGCGGAGTAGGTAGCCGTAAAATAAACCAGTGAATCGTGGTGAACTGAACTTTATTTTTAAACTTCAGTTCACCGCGATTCACTGGTTTGTCGGTTGGCGAGATGAGTAGTGAGCCCCGATGCCACATATTACCTGTTTACGACTATTTCTAGTAGTCCGGTGTTTAGGCTTATGCGCTAAGGTTTTGGTACGCGGAACTAAATGAATTACAACACAAAAATATTAAATTTTTGTCAGTCGTATGCGCCCGAAATAAAAATAAACTGGTATAACGCGTGTCGAGCCACGCACAATGTAAGGTTCCGAAGTTGCTCATCACAATTATGCGGACCAAGAAGAGGGCTTTTAAAATTTTATACTATGAACATTTAAGCTATTCAACGTCAATGACAAATATATGTCTGCACCACAACTTAGTAGATTTACACAGAGAGACTATAACTCAAAAACTTGTGAAGCCTTCTAAGCAGGCTCCCCTAGATTCACCACCTATAAAAACTTCTCTAAGTAAGTTTAAAGTTTATAAGTTGGTCGACTATTACTCAAAAACTTGTGAAGCCTTCTAAGCTGTGATAGTTTTCCTTTTAACTACATTATATTTACTTCTACAATGATTTTTTCCACCCCCAAAACCAACCATTTAGCCTGTAGTTGGAAGAAGAGGGATCACTTGACTTTTTTATATCATAAGATAGCAAACAAGCAGATGTGTCTCCTGGTGGAAAGAGTCAACCATCGCCTATAGACACCAAAGATGTTAATGGTGGCGAGATAATCTGGTGACGAGGTCCAATGCTACATGCATAAGTTTACCGGCTACCTTACACAAGCACTATTGCGGAAGACGCTGTTGCGGCAGGAATAGGTAAGGCGGTGGTACCAGACCCGGGCGAGACAATGCGGAACTCTACCGCCTAGTAGCCACGATGTTAGTGACTCGTATGGCCAATCGTTCGCCTTTTACGACCTGCCTGGCAGAACAGCAGTTGGTCTATTCTTCGAAGGAACCCGGAACCAACACGGGGAACACTTAAAAGACTGTTAAAATGTCTGTAACAAAAATGGGCACTTAAAAGGTTAATATGTCACAAACGAGTCCATTAATCGAAAATGTGTCTTCACAAAACTGCAATATTTTGGCAAAACCCATCCAACCATACCCCACTCAATGGGATACATGAGAAAGAAACTCAACCGACTTCCTAAGTGGAGGAGGTTATCAATGTTTTTCTTTTTGTTACCTCAGAACTCAGTAATTTAGGAACAGATTTTGAGAATTATTTTTTATTTGAGAGGTTAAATTTTCTGTGTAGTCCCATTTTAATTTGGTGAAGACCTGATGCAGGGTTTTGGAAATACAGGAAATGGGAAGGCGGTTGCTGCAGTTTTTCTGCGTTAAAAATATTCTTAACTAGCGACATGCCCGCGTATTCACCCGCGTATTTTTTTTTTATATCATAAGATAGCAAACAAGCAGATGGGTCTCCTGATGGAAAGAATCAACCATTGCCTAAAGACGCCAAAGATGTTAATGGTGCGTTGCTATCTTGTGGCGAGGTCTAATGCCTCATGCATAAGTTTACCGGCTACATTACTCTCCAAACCGGAACACGACAGCAACAAGCACTGACGCTATTGTGGCAGGAATAGGTAAGGCGGTGGTACTTGACCCGGGCGAGACAATGCAGAACTCTACCACCTAATAGCCACGATGGTAGTGACTCGCATAGCCAATCGGTCGCCTTTTGCGACCTGCCTGGCAGAACGGCAGTTGGTCTATTCTTCAATGAAGCCCGGAACCAACACGGGGAGTAGCTTTTGTTCCCGTGAGAATATCGGAAAGGTTTATTTACTAAAACCTTCCTCAATAATCAATCTATCTATTAAAAAACCGCATCAAAATCCGTTGCGTAATTTTAAAGATTTAAGCATACATAGGGACTTAGGGACGTAAGGACAAACAGAGAAAGCGACTTTGTTTTATACTATGTAGTGATAAATTTTAAATATTATGGACTGTGTGGTTGTTATACCACCCCGTTGGTCGAGTGGTTAGCGACCCTAACTACGCAATTCGCGGGACGTGGGTTCGATCTCCGACGGGGACAAACATTTCTGTGATGAGCATAAATGTTTGTATTTCAGTTCTGTTGCCAGCGACTTCGTCCGCGAGGACTTCGTTTACTCCGCACTGCTCCTCCCCCGTAGGTGATAGCGTGATAATATGTAGCCTATATGTTGACCCGACCTGTTAGTAATATTCATGCAAAATTTGAAGTAAATCCATGCAGTACTTTTTGAGTTTACCCCGGACATACATACAGACAAACAACTGAACAAACAGACAAAAATTGTAAAAACTATACATACATTAAGGTCAAAACTGCTAATTTTTATACTCTTAAACATCTTACACTCAACTTTACTAGGTGCTAAAGTTCTGCATTATCTCGCCCGGGTCTGATACCACCATGGAACATAGAAAACAAGCGGAAGTGGGAAGTACAAACATTTGTATCAGAACCGCTAACGTCAAACTCACACATAAAATAAGCATTATTGCATATAAACTACTAATGCAAACATTGTTTCATTGGTCGTTTTCATTTTAAACAACAATAATCCGAAACACACAAACAGAACCTTTAAAAATATACCAAACTGCGTTAAAATAAATTTTATTTTGCTACAAAAAAAAAGAGTATTTACGTCCTTTTGTAGTCTTTTCAAAACAGACTCATCTATTTGTACAATAGTGAAACTATAATCTTAATAGTTTCGCTATTTTACAATAGATGGCAGTACTGATTTTTCCGTAGTTTTCAGTTGGTCATATTTGAGAAGAGAACCTTCTATGATTATATGACTGTCATTACGTATATCTTTCTACAAAAATTAGGTCGAACTAAAATGTACTTTATATGTAAGATGTACGGCTGGTTTTAGCTTGACTTTCTATTATATCATCAGAGATTATATTAAACAGGAATTTTATTAAAGTAAAATGAAAATTGTACTTTCGGATGATATGAAATATCTCCATTTTTAATCATCTGTATTTTACTATCATTTCTGCATTCAAAGATGGCACAATACGGCATAATTCAGTGTATAATAGATTTTCGCACGACGACTATCTCCTAAAGATATGGTAAGTATCACTAAGGCAATTTAGAGTTACAGCGCATAATAGTGATGCACGCGGTACGCCCACTTTTCACTTCCACTTGTTTTCTTTGTTTCATGAAACAATGGGTATGGGTACCACCGTCTTACCTATTCCTGCCGCAATAGCGTCAGTGCTTGTCATTATCGTGTTCCGGTTTAGAGGGTAAGGTAGCCGGTAAGCTTATGCATGTGGCATTAGACCTCGCCACAAGATAGCAACGCGCCAATAACATCTATAGCCGATGGTTGACTCTTTTCATCAGGAGAGCCATCTGTTTGTTTGTTATCTTATGATATAAAAAAAAAAAACTAAAAAGAATATAGAATTTTAAGTTCATAAGGCATCATTGACCGCCCTGTTTGTCGAGGGGCTAACGAACCTAACTGTGATTTGATGGGGCTCGAGTTCGGTTCCCCACAGGGACAAATATTTGTCATCAGAGCATAAATGTTTGTATTTCTAGGTTTGGGTGTTTATTATGTATGTAACCGTATAAATATATGTATTTATAATAATATGTATTAGTATCGTTGACTAACACCCATAACACAAGCATATAATTTGCTTTCTTTGAGGTTAGGTCGATTTGTGCATATTATTATATTATTATTGTTATCAGTGCAGCTATGAAAGTTAGTATGGTTGCCTTAGTTTATTCGCTTAAGGGACCTAACACAACATCATTAATAATTTTCAGTATAATAACACTTAACGCTTCAAGAAAGCGACAAGTCCAGGATAGGGATGAAAATACACCTCCCTATACAATTTCGAAAACGTCCATCACTATGGCAGCTACATTACATTGATTAGAGATGTGCTTATATCACAAAGTTTTCGATTATTTCGATTATTTAATTGTATCAAGTGTATTTTTAAATAATTTTAATGCAGCGAAGAATATTTGATACAATCAATTTGTAAATAATCCTCAGATATAAATGTTATATCATTATCTTATTGTTACAAAAAGCGAGGTGAACATAAAAATTAATAAAATCGGTTTGATGAATGTTTATTTCATTTTTCCACTTTAAAATACTGCTAATAAAGAAAAGTGAAATAATAATTTTATTTAATTCAAGAATACAGTCCTTTAAACTCATAATTTATCTGTAGGGGTGTAATTCATAGGTGTTTAATTACAAATTAATAAATTAGTATATTAATTACTTGATTTTGTCGTGAATTTCGGAAATAGGATAGCTCATAAGTATCAATTTCAATAGCAATTAGTGTCGCGTATAATTACAAATTGTGTGCATGGACCAAAGCATGAACATAAACTTAGAAATCGTAAAGGTGGTAGTTAGGTACCTTGAAGAGAAAAAAAGTGGTAGGTTAAACTACCTATATGACATACATATGTTAAATCCGTAATTTTTACTGTACATTTGCTTCATTTGTCGAAAGCTCCTCACATATCGCAACTCTATACATATAATAAAATCGTAGGAAAGTCAAAACGGTACATTGAATATTTTTTTAAAAGAATACTTGGGGCGTGATCTACAATCGATATCAAAGCCAAAAATATAGTTTTTAGAATTTTTGTCTGTTTGTCTGTATGTATGTCCGGGGTAAACTCAAAAAGTACTGCATGGATTTACTTCGAAATTTGCATGAATATTACTGACAGGTCGGGTTAACATATAGGCTACATATTATCACGCTATCACCTACTGGGGGGAGCAGTGCGGAGTAAACGATGTCCGCGCGGACGAAGTCGCAGGCAACAGCTAGTATTAAATAAAGAAATCCCTCCTCCTTATACTCTAACAAGTAAGAACCTAATTCAGAGTGGACAATTTATTAGCCGTACAAATTCTAACGATTTCTACATACTTTTTATTTATGACTAGCTGTTGCCTGCGACTTCGTCCAAGCGGACTTCGTTTACTCCGCACTGCTCCTCCCCTGTAGGTGATAGTGTGATAATATGTAGCCTATATGTTGACCCGACTTGTTAGTAATATTCATGCAAAATTTGAATTAAATCCATGCAGTACTTTTTGAGTTTACCCCGGACATACATACAGACAAACAGACAAAAATTCTAAAAACTATATTTTTGGCTTCGATATCGATTGTAGATCACGCCCCAAGTATTTTTTTAAAAAAGTATTCCATGTACAGTTTTGACTTTCCTACGATTTTATTATATGTAATAGATTCACGAAACCAACAGGTCCACTTGTTATCCAAAACAAGGGGTGTTGATAGTGTTGATACACTACTATTATCTTTAAGACTGATATCGTTTATTTTTCGGCCGACTTCCAAAAAAGAAGTACCTACTATATATGAAAATTATGGGTGTAGCATTAACACCCCTCGACATGGGTAGCAACGCGCAATTATCATGTTTGGTGTTTAAAGTCGATATTTGTTTATTTCCATCAAGAGAGTCGTCTGCTTGGGTGGAGGGTGCTAATGTCACATGCATAAGTTTAACGGCAACTTTATCCTCCAAGACGTAACACGAAAGTAACGAGTAGCCACATTTGTGCAGTAAGAAAATATTAAGCTCTTCAGTGCACTTAATTGAGTCTATGCGCTTAGGGCTCTCACACACATAAACACGATAGAAAGTCGGGACCTGCTACGACGCGGCATTATATGTGTAAGAGTCTTAAATGCTTTGACTCGATTGTCGTTTGATTATGGGAATTAGCCCCAAGGTGACGTAAATACGTGGCAATGATGCCACGTATTTATGTCGTTTAATTTAAAAATCGTTTGAGTGATAAAAGATGTTTCACAAATTACTAAGTTATAGTCATATAGTCATAGTCCTATCAACTTAATAATATCTAGCCAAATACGTCTTTTCTTGGGTACTCTTGTATGTACTCTTTAATAATTTTTTTTTATTAAAAAGAAAAAGAAAACTTAATTTATATAATTCATTACAATTATTTAATGGTTTATCGGTACATGGTTTCGATATTATAATTTTATTTATTTTTGTTCGCAAAAGTTTTTTAGTTTCAAGAAAACAAAATATATTTTTTTTGTTTAGAACTTTACGTAGGAACGTCCTTTATCTTATGACGGCAGAACTTTAAAATTGATTATTTTTACTGCAGATTTCAGCAATAAAAATAATCGTTTTTAAAAGTTCCAACAATTGGACATCACTATCGCTTATATTTGGTAAAATTGATTCGAATTCCCCATTATAAATTGAATACGATATTCTGTAATTGCCTTGAAATGTATGACGTAGGTCTGACGGCTGCGGTTCAATCCCTGGTGCATGGTTTATTTGATAAACTAATGGTTAATATTAAAAGCACGCTTCTCACTTTGCATATTGTAACTAGTTTCGAATGCGAAATTGGGCCATTCGGGAACAACTTCTTAATAGGCATTTCTGATGATGTAGGCAACTGTGGATGCCTTGGTTATGAAGCTGGAGCAATAATATTATTACGTACTTCGGGTTCCTAATTCTAAGAAAACACCACTTATATTAAATCCGTGTATTTACAATACAAATATACAAACAACAAAATGAAATACTTAAATACTCTGATTAACACTAGTCTCTCACTGCACTAGCACTAAACTTAACCGACTACACTCGCTTCGCACTGGTCACTTTAAGTATCGCTCTCGATCACTTTATAAAACTGGACTGTATTTGTCAACACAACTCTATTTATACCCAGGGTAAAGTTCTACCTGGATCCAGAAAAATCTATATGTATCGGGTAAACAATGAATCACTTCTTATTGTAAACAAGTTATATAGTACACGCTATTTTCATCTTTATGCCCTATACCACAAAGCCTATTATGGTATAGCTATTCAGATAACGGCCAACTATTTGTTTATTAATAGGAGTAGCTATCTCTTTCTTTTATTTCTAGATCCCTCCAGCGTTCCAACTCTTCACGTTTCTAGATTATTCGTAACAATATTTATATTTAGCAATAGTTTGGTTATTATTGTGGCTCTTTTTGAAGAATATGAATATACTATATAATTTATTAAAACTTTCTGCGAATTATTAATACTAATAAAGCTATGGATGTTTATCAAAAATAAAAAGTTATATTATTATTAATAATAAAGCTATGAATGTTCATCTGAAAATAAGAAGTTATATTATTATTACTAATAAAGCTATGAATGTTCATTTGAAAATAAGGGGTTATATTATTACTAATAATAAAGCTATGAATGTTCGTCTGAAAATAAGGAGTTACGTTATTACTACTAATAAAGCCATGAATGCTCATCTGAAAATAAGAGGTTATATTAGTACTACTAATAAAGCTATGAATGTTCATCTAAAATAAGGAGTTATATTATTAGGTCTAATAAAGCTATGAATGTTCATTTGAAAATAGGGAGTTATATTATTATGTCTAATAAATCTATGAATGTTCATTTGAAAATAAGGAGTTATATTAATACTGTTACGTACTCGGGTTCGCAATTGTAGGAAAACACCACTTATATTAAATCCGTGTATTTACACAACACAACACAACGTAATACTAAAATACACTTTACACAATAGTCACTTGCTGTACTATCACTGAACTTAGAACACTACACAATAAAACACTTCTCGCTTCGCACTAGTCACTTGATGTATCGCTCTCGATCGCTTGATAAAAACTGCCTTGTGTTTGTCAACATCTCTGTATTTATAGGCAGGGGAAAGTCCTAGCTGGATCCAGAAAAATCTAAATGTATCGGGAAACAATGAATCACTTCTTATCGTAAACATGTTATGAGTCATAAATCCTAGTACACGCTACTTTCAACCTTATGCCATATCCCACAAAGTCCATTATGGCATAGCCCCGGTCAACTATTTGTTTGTCAATAGGAGTAGCTATCTCTTTCTTTTATTTCTAGATAATTAGCTCGCGCGCGCTCCAATTCTACACGCTTCTAGATTATTCGTAACAATACTATTAATAAGGTTTTGATGTTTATCTAAAAATAAAAAGTTATTTATTATATATTATCAAGCTGTGTCTTCTTGGGTTTAAATATTACCAAATTTTGACGATCCCCCTCGGGGACATTCAAGAGTCGATTTTAGACTTCAGACACTTGCTCGTCTCAGCACTTATCGACGTGTTTCCGAGAATAATGGTACGGCCGGAGTATGATGTCATCCGTCACTAATGCTGTCATTTGCATAGCAATGAATGTTGCTTGTTCGCGATACGTTATCGTTGACTACATCCTTGATGATCTAGTCATGCTGGTGATCCACTAGCATAAATTCTCGGGAAACCTATAGGAAGGCCGCTGTGCACTTTGTGCTGTGACACAATTAGTTTTTGGGTGCGCCCAACCAAAGGCATTCGCTAAGCTTTAATTAACAACCGATTCTTCCTTCTTGACTCACCGGGAAGGCAAACTGGTAAAACGGCATATCTATTCTTAATAAGGTGGAGGAAGTAACACTAATCCCTAAGGTAAAATAATATTTATTTAATTTTTAATCTGGTACAGTGGTCCGATATCAGTGCTGACCACATAAGATTCCGGATTAGATTTCCGGTTCAGGCAATTCAAAAATGTGTTCAGTCTCTTGATAAAAACAACTTTGCCCGGGATTAAAAAAGTGCCCGGTTGGCGACAGGCTTGCCACCTATCACATTGTGGACTAAGAATCTTCGGCTAATCGTGGGTGCACTGGTTGTACCTTTGCTTACCTCATTGGGGATACGGATATAAATTTACTTTTTACTTTTTTATAATGTTTAATAAGAAGGAATAGCATGGAGGGTGAAAGAACCCGTCATATAATGACCCTCATATTTAATAGGAATCATACAAATACAGGCTGTAAGGATAAACACTGTTGTCACTAAAACCATTGGTAGTTGACTTAATTATAAATATGTTTATGTGAATTTAAAAATAAAAAAAACGTTATTTTCTTTAAAAAATATAAGAAAGTTTCTGTCCTACACCGTCCGTAAATTCATGAATACTATGCGCGTTGTACTAAACACAAAGGGCGTTAACCTGCCGCACTGCTCGTCCGTTTCAACTACCTACACAATATTTCACAATATTCCCGCGCTCAGTCCACTTTGCCGTGCACTTGTATAGGGTGAAATAATTTTGGGAAAAATGGAGACTTAACTTTAAATAAAATTGTTTCATTGAATATACATTCTTTAAGTGAAAACAAACCATTGGTTTCAAGGATAATGGTGTTTACACTAACAGCCTATATATAGTTTTCGCTATGAAAACAGCTTTAAGTCTATCAATCGATTGCGATTTGAATAGAATGCCTTTAGATTTCTAAATTAGCTAACAATCTATATTCAAGTATCTATTTATAAATTCTATTAAAGGCAAGTTCAGAACCGTATTAGATACATCTTTTATGGCAATCAAGTGCTATTCTTGTCGATTTACACCTCGATAAACATGCAAAGGTCAAACCGAATGAATCCTACATTAAGGACACAATGCTTAATTAATTTATTAAGAGTATAAAAATATATTTTATACTTTCCTACCCTTATATTATCGAAAGTTTTTTTATTCGTTTACTAGCTGTTGCCTGCGACTTCGTCCGCGCGGACTTCGTTTACTCCGCACTGCTCTTCCCCCGTAGGTGATAGCGTGATATGTAGCCTATATGTTGACCCGACCTGTTAGTAATATACATGCAAAATTTGAAGTAAATCCATGCAGTACATTTTGAGTTTACCCCGGACATACAAACAGACAAACAGACAAAAATTCTAAAAACTATATTTTTGGCTGCGACATCGATTGTAGATCACGCCCCAAGTGTTCTTTTAAAAAAATATTCAATGTACAGTTTTGACTTTCCTACGATTTCATTATATGTATAGAATAGATTTGTCACGAATAAACTCAAAAATGACTGGACTGATTATAATTAATATTCTTAGACTAGTAGAATGCTACATCAATGGGCGTACCCAGGTTCTGGGTCAGTGGGGGGGCAACCATCGCCTATAGACACCAAAGATGTTAATGGTGCGTTGTTACTCTTTTGGCGAGGTGTTAATTCTACTTGCATAAGTTTACCGGCTACTTTACCCTCCAAACCGGACCACGACAATGACAAGCACTGGCGTTATTACGACAGGTATAAATAAGGCGGTGGTACCAAAAGCGAGAAGCAAATCTCTACTACCTAGTAGTCACGGTGGTAGTGACACGTATAGCTAATCGTTCGCCTTTTACGACCTGCCTGGCAAAACAGCAGTTGGTCTATTCTTCAAAGGGGGCCTGGAACAACACGGCGGAAATCTCTAACGTAACCCAAGGTGGAAGATGTAACCTACAAATGTTAGAGACGCCACGAATGGTGTTTTTGCCGTATACCGAATATTTGGCCAAGCCCTTGGCCGAATTCCGTATATTCGGCGACGCATTTATTTCATTAGCGAGTTGATCGTGTCACGACACGTATTGTTTGTTTATGACGATTGAGAAACTATTAGTCTTCTTTCTAGTAGTACTTGCATTTACACTCAGAAATACAGATAAATAATATTCACGGGACAAATTACACTTATTGATCTAACCCCAAAGTAAGCAAATTATTTGCTTGTGTTATGGGTGTTAGTCAACGATGCTAATACATAGAAATACATATATAAATACTTTAAAATACATAATAAACACCCAAACCCGGAAATACAAACATTTATGCTCATCACACAAATGCTTGTCCCCGCCGGGGATCGAACCCGAGCCCCGTTGATTGCGTAGTCAGAGTCGCTAACCACTCGACCAACGGGACGGTCAAGAGTTAAAATAGCTATGAAATAAAATCACTCCAGGAGTATTTTCAAACCTTGGCTTTTTATGCATCATTAGATAACAAACAGCAGCACCAGCAGATGGTTTTCCTGAAGGGAAGAGAAATCATCGCCTATAGACACCAAAATGTCAATGCTGCATTACTATCCGTACGGCGGGTTGGTAATGCCAATTCCATATGTTTATTGGCTACCTTACCACTAAACATACACGACAGTGACATACACTAGCATTATTGCGGTAAGAATAGATAGGCGGTGATACCAGACACGGGCGACACAATGCAGAACTGAGTGCTAAGTGTGAGTTTTTCTTTTCGCAACCGATCGTGAGCGCGTTTGGAGTTTACTAGGAATTTGTATGTGATTTATTTGTACAGCGCCACCTAGTGGTAAACGTGAGAAACCAGTTTACCACTAGATGTCGCTGTACAAATCACATACAAATTCCTAGTAAACTCGAAACGCGCTCACAATCGAATGCGAAAAGAAAAACTCACACTTAGCACTCTGTACCACCTAGAAGTCACGATTGTAGTGACACGTAATAGTCTATCGGACGCTTTTTACGACCTGCCTGGTAGAACAGCAGTTGGTCTATTTTTCGAAGGAACCCGGACTAACACGGGGAAATAATAACGGGGGGAAAAGGGATTTTTATAAAAAAAGATTTAAGAGAGAGGCGATCGCTACTTATTGTAGTTATGTTACTCTTACCTAAGTAGATCCTTCTATTTTATTTTTGAAAGTTAAAAAAAACGTAGGCAGAAACTAATCTCAGTCTTCATACCTTGGCATTAATCAAAACTGAAGGTTGTTTTGTTTTATTCAAGAGAATACGAAGTGATTTATTTGGATAAGCCGTAACATTTTGTATTCAACGCCATCTCAGTAAATGCAGATTACTTTTTGAATTATTGCTATCAGACATTTCATTAAAAAATGTATCATCACGCCGCACAGTGTGGTATTTGATCTCAAAAAGCCAATATTAATTCTCACTGCTAACAGCTACAGTTGTATAATATAAAGTTCAAACTGCGGGATGAAAAACAATAAAAGGATTTAATTTGATATGACATACTACTATCATCTAAAATATTAATATTTCTTAAATAATTTTCTAATAATTTTAAAACATCAGATGATAGTATTCTCTTTATTTTGTAACGAGAGGTTCGCATTTCTGTTGTTAGGGGGTCCAAAGTTAAAAAAATCCTATTGAGCATGTCCAGATTGCAGGTCACACGTAAAAATTTTCGCGAATAATTTAAGCGGTATGATCTTGCGGACAACTATCTTATAGACCCTCTTCACAATGGGCCATGATGGTCGACTAAAGGCATGCACGTTAGCGGTTAGTGTAGAGGGCATAAATGTCTGTGATCGGTCATCATCGGGTATGATCGAGCGCAATCGCCATGGTGTCGGTACATCAAAGGAATGATGGCCGATGATTGCGTGCGCGTCCACACAATCGCCGATTAATCATTACATAGATGTCTCAAACGTAGTGATTGTATACTCTTTGGTTGTCTCTGGTACATTCTAGACGGTGTAGACATTAACTAAATGATTATAAGAGCTAAGTAAAAATATTTCTGCAGCTGCGATCACCTCGCCATACTTTTTCAATAGACGTCATAACATAACAGTAGACAGCTAGTAAATGAACGTTCACGACTGTGTGGAGAGTTGCTCGATCATGGCGGCGATGCTGGACGATCATTTGATAGGCCATAATGGCCCATTGTGAAGAGGAGCCATAATAGGAAGTATCTTCAGTCCCATTTCGAAGTACATTTTGTAAAGTGTCTCCAAAGACATAGAGTAAAAATCATTCAATCTCATATACAGAGTGTAAAAAACCTTGTCCGATCCGAAAAAGGTATATATGTAGGTCAATGACATTATCAAAAAAAATATATTTTTATTAAAATAAGAAGAATAACGTAGTTTAAAGTGCCTACGAAGTGACATACGAATCATCAAAATCAGCCTACGCGTTTGGCCTCTAGAATGCCGCATAGGAATTAACATACATACATATATACATATACAGACTGACTGGTGGGTTACCTTCGATACTTCAGGAGAGTACTCGGTACTCAATTCTCGTTAAAATAAAATAATAAAGTTAGGGGCTTAATTTTTAACCAATATTTCTCTAAAAATAAGTGAAATGTGGATATTATACTTTCTAGTACGCGCTAGTCGACACGAAGGACACGCCGCTGCCCCTCCCCGCTATTCTGTGTTCTGATAGCGCACTATGCGACACGTGGGTATGCGCGGTGTCCAGTATGGTGCAGGTATATATAGGACTCTCGGTCGGTTTACTAAGTTTACTAAGAAGTATTTTAATATTTATTTTTAATGTTTTTTTTTCTCATCATATATGATCGTCAACTATCACGTCCTTAAATATTGAAGGTACTCACCAGTCAGTCTGTATAGACTGATAAACACATTACCCTTCTGCAGTCGGGTAAAAAGAGAAATTCAAGGTAAATTCCAACACCAACTTGGACTTTTAGTAGATATTCCCGAAGCCAATTTTGGATCTGCAAATGATGGCAACACTGGCAGGCGATTCTTTAAAATAATAAAAATAATAATAATCACGGGACAAATTACACTTACTGATCTAACCCCAAAGTAAGCAAATTATTTGCATGTGTTATGGGTGTTAGTCAACAATACTAATTAATACATATAAATACATATACAAATACTTGAATATATTTAATAAACACCCAAGCCCGGAAATACAAACATTTATGCTCATCACACAAATGCTTGTTCCCGTCGGGGATCGAACCCGAGCTCCGTCGATTGTGTAGTCAGGGTCGCTAACCACTCGACCAACGGGGCGGTCGAGGCAATGGCTGCCATAACAGGGATAGATAAAACTTTATTTATACATAGACTAAAAGTTTATGTAAAAAATCATAATTTTCAAACACAATGTATCTTATGTAGATACATTGTGTTTGATTCATGTGAATATTCCCCGTGTTGGTCCCGGGCTCCTTTGAAGAATAAACCAACTGCCGTTCTGCCAGGCAGGTCGTAAAAGGCGACCGATTGGCTATGCGAGTCACTACCATCGTGGCCACTAGGTCGTAGAGTTCTGCATTGTCTCGCCCGGGTCTGGTACCACCGCCTTACGTATTCCTGCCACAATAGCGTCAGTGCTTGTCGCTGTCGTGTTCCGATTTGGAGGGTAAGGTAGCCGGTTAAGTTACGCATGTGGCATTATACCTCGCCCCTTTGGTGTCTATAGGCGATGGTTGACTCTTTCCATGAGACCCATCTGCTTGTTTGCTACCTTATGACATAAAAAAAGAACAATGTCATGTGGGGTATCGTTGTATAGGTATTTAAAAATCATTATGGGTTTATTATTTTAAATAATAGTTTAGGATATATTATAACGATTTAAAGTTAATTTTCCTATTTTTATTCACGTCATTCGGTCTTCATTACATAAATCAGTAGTTACCATCAGTTAGACAATATTTTCAACAGACGAAAAACGGAGATTATCAGTTTGACATGTATGTATGTAAAACCATTGGACTTGGAAAACATTGATTACCCATGATGATATATTTAGGCGTCCAAGCGCGTGAACTAACACTGCGTAAGGATATGTACACTTGTATGTTTGTCCAGGGTGTTTTCGGGAAATAAAAAACATACCAAGATAATTATTTTTAATTTAAATTAAGTTTTATTTCAACTTAGGGAAGAGTCTAAGTTTTATCAAAATCTGTTTTTTTATATATCATTACTACAATATATCATTACTACTATTTTGTACATTTTTTTTTATGTCATAAGATAGCAAACAAGCAGATGGGTCTCCTGATGGAAGGAGTCAACCATCGCCTATAGACACCAAAGGTGTTAATGGTGCGTTGTTATCTTGTGGCGAGGTCTAATGCCACATGCATAAGTTTACCGGCTACCTTACCCTCCAAACCGGAACACGACAGTGACAAGCACTGACGCTATTGCGGCAGGAATAGGCAAGGCGGAGTTCCAGACCCGGGCGAGACAATGCAGAACTCTACCACCTAGTATTGACTAGCATAGCCAATCGGTCGCCTTTTACGACCTGCCTGACAGAACGGCAGTTGGTCTATTCTTCAAAGAAGCCCGGAATCAACACGGGGCCGGGGTTCAGTAGTTTTTACCCCATGTTGCCTTTCTGCCAGGCAGGTCGTGAGATGCGATTGATTGGCTATTTCCGTAACTACCATTGTGACTGCTAGGTGTAAGAGTGCTGCAACGTCTCGCCCAGGTAGTTAGTGCTTCGCCTTACATATTCCCACCGCAATAGTCTCAATGATTGTCATTGTTGTGTTCCGATTTAAAGGGTAAAGTAGCCTAGCCGGTAGACTTATGCATGTGGCATTGCCATTCCGTCACATGGATAGCAAAACACCATCAATATCTTTGGTGACTATAGGTGATGATAACTCTTCCCATCTTTCTGTCATGAGAGTCATCTGCTTACAGCATTCAATCGTAATAAACAAATAATACGTGTACCTACCTCGTGATACGAACAACTCAGACCTCGGTAATGAAACAAATACATCGCCAAATATTCGCCAACATCACTATTCGTGGCATCTCTAACTTTAATACTGAACAAGGTATTGTTATTTAATGAACATTCAAACCCAGAAAGACGTACATTCATGCTTTTCAAACAAATGATTATCCCTGCTGGGAATCAAACCCAAGTTACGATAATAGCCATTATATTATAATAATCTGTTCTCAATTCCCAAGCCCTGTTGATTGGTAGTTGGGTTTGCTAACGACTCAAGCAATAACGGGGCGGTCAGAGCGTTAGTTAGTTAGTTTTATTAGGTACCTACCTATTTAATAACTTGTAAATACTTTTCCTTTAGAATCCCATTTTTAACTTCCCACTAGGAAAGTGAAAATTCTCAAAATTCGGAACGTCGATGGTTTCAACCCCATTTTCGAAAATTGGGTATTTATCAGATTTCGAGTTTTGAAATTCTAAGAAGCTGCTCTATTTCTAAGGTACCGTTTTCATTTATAATTTTAAACTGGTAGGTACTACAGAAGTAGGTATCTAATAGTTTAGGATATAAGTACATGTATAAAGTTTTAAATTGGTTCAAAATCATGTTCGCTTATTTTCCTACTTATAATAAGTACTTTTATACGTATATGTACTTTAATAAGTATATCGTTCTGCCTTTACAATGGGGGCATTAATGTAAAATATAAATAATATTGGTATCTACATTGATTATTAGGTACCTATATTTTACATTGGGAAGGGAGCAATGGGAGTTATAGGGACAATAGAGTGACCAGTTCTTGGAAGGGACCAATTGGAACCCGGAGAATTGCCACAGGCTGTTTATATAGAATTTGACGACAAAGCAATTAAAAACAATGTTCCTGAAGTGGGACTGAGTTCCGTTTGCCAAATTGACGATGGGGTGCGGACCGGGCAGAATGCATTGCATTCAACGAAACCTTTCGCAAAAATCCCGCCCATTTGCGCCTCCCACCGCCGCGAAGCGCTGTCATGTACGATATTATATTTTAACGATAGCTATACTGTATAACTTTCCACTAATTTTTATAATAAAAATGTTTTCCCGCGTTGCAACGAACTTTTTGTAAATAATAGACAATCTGCTTTCGGCCGAGGCAGCTCGAAAAAACAAGCAAAGGCTACACATGTGCTTGCAAAATGCTTCTGTGATATCGTACATCATAGGTACTTAAAAAGTCGTTAAGTCGGTCATAAATAATTATCGCATACAACCGTAACGATCTAGTGATGTCCTTTACATATCGATATCAAAAGAGATTTAAAATATATTTTTTTTAAACTTCAGTATTACTTCGTTGATGGAATAATAAAAATATTCATAACTTTAGTCTTCATAGTCCCGGGTTTGTGGTCTGAATTAAGGACAAAAATCATATTAAGATTCCTTAGTCTAGTGTAAGTATCGATTTGTTAGAAATACCGGTTTTGGCCATTTTACTACTGTTTCTGGCCAATTGAAATTAGAACATTTTTGATGGCATTAGATAGCAAACAAGCAGATGGGCCTTCTGATGGAAAGATAAACCATCGCCTATAGATAACAAAGATGTTAATGGTGCGTTGCTATCTTGTGGCAAAGTCTAATGCCACATGCATAAGATTACCGGTACCTTACCGTTCAAACCGGACACGTTAGTGACTAGCACTGACACTATTGCGGTAGGAATAGTTAAGGCGGTGGTACCAGACCCGGGCGAGCCAATGCAGAACTCTACGACCTAGCAGCCACGATGTTAGTGACTCGCATAGCCAATCGGTCGCCTTTTACGACCTGTCTGGCAGAACGGCAGTGGGCCTATTCTTCAAAGGAGCCCGGGCACAACACGGGAGGACCTATGAACTGATTTGATTTATACTTGAAAATACAATAATGAAAACATAGACGGTCTTTCGTTTTTATTGCTTACTTGGCGAATAAGATGAGTAGCTAACCCAACCCTGGTGTAGGCCGCCCAGAGGCCTTAATAAAATCAAAGCGTAATCTACGCAATTGCTATCCGAGTTACTACTATCGTAGCTACTAGGTGGAAGAGTACTGCATTGTTTCGCCCGGCTCTAGTACCACCGCCTTACCTATTCCTGTTGCCATAGCGTCAGTGCTTATCACTCTCGTGTTCCGGTTTGGAGTGTAAGGTAGCCGGTAAACTTATGCATGTGGCATTAGACTTCGCTACAAGACAGGAACGTACCATTAACATTTTTGGTGTCTATAGGCAGTGGTTGACTCTTTTCAACAGGAAACCCATCTGCTTGTTTGCTATCTTATGATATTAAAAAAGCTACATTAATTTTCTCGAAATCTTTAGCTGTCGATATAAAGCATCGATATTTGTTGTCATCGAACAATTCGATAAATAACGGGGTGAAATCCGCCCTTCAGGAAACACAGTAGTGCGACCACGCGATAAGCTGCCGGGCGGGCGGTAGAGGACGCTGAAAATACCGGAAACAGCCGATGATTCACGAGCGAGCATTGACAGCGTGGCTCGATTATTTATCGTACAATTATTGTCTCCCTATACAGGAATATGGGGTAGGGTTGCCAATGTCTATATTATTAATGACAAATCCGTTATTTGAATTTGAACTGTGATGACCGATGGTATTGTCAGGTTTGGATAGAAAAACCTTAGGATCAAAGTTAATTAAGGTTGATAAATGCTCCCACAATATAAATAATAATAATATTATCACTGGATAAATCACACAAAATAATCTAACCTCAAAGTAAGCAAATTGTTTGCTTGTGATATGGTTGTTACACCCAAACCCAGAAATACAAACATTGTTGCTCATGCAAATGTTTATCCCTGTTTGCAATCAAACCCGAGCCCCATCGACTCGTAGTTAAATTCGCTAACCACTCGGCTAACGGGGCGGTCAAGTATATTTCCAGTCCCGGGCAATTTATAACTTTTATGAAAAAGAGAAATTTAATTTAGATCAAATCCCCGTATTGGTTCTGGGCTCCTTTGAAGAATAGACCAAATGCCGTTCTGCCAGGCAGGTCGTAAAAGGCGACCGATTGCCTATACGAGTCACTACCATCGTGACTACTAGGTGGTAGAGATCTGCATTGTCTCGCCCGGGTCTGGTACCACCGCCTTACCCATTCCTGCCGCAATAGCGTCAGTGCTTGTCACTGTCGTGTTCCGGTTTGGAGGGTAAGGTAGCCGGTAAACTTATGCATGTGGCATTAGACCTCGCCACAAGATAGCAACGCACCATTAACATCTTTGGTGTTTATAGGCGATGGTTGATTCTTACCATCAGGAGACCCATCTGCTTGTTTGCTATCTTATGACATAAAAAAAACACCGTTCCTGCGATATGAACCTGGAACCTCACGTGTTTATCGAAGCCAGTATGACTAGATATATAAGACAACAAAGAAAAGAACATATAAATCATAAGTTTATCACAATAGAGTACAATATTGTTTGATTGCGTAATCATATTTAACAGCCTGGACTAGTGAGGTCGTTCTCCATTAATAATAATTTTCCCTGTGTTGGTGTTGGTTCCGGGCTCCTTTGAACTGCCGTTAGGTCAACTGCCGTTCTCCCAGGCAGGTCGTAAAAGGCGACCGATTGGCTATGCGACTCAGTACAGTTCTGCATTGTCTCGCCCGGGTCTGGTACCACCGCCATACCTATTCCTGCTGCAATAGCGTCAGTGCTTGTCACTGTCGTGTTCCGGTTTGGAGAGTAAGGTAGCCGGTAAACTTATGCATGTGGCATTCGACCTCGCCACTAGATAGCACCGCACCATTAACATATTTAGTATCTATAGGCGTTGGTTGACTCTTTCAATCAGGAGACCCATTTGCTTGTTTGCTATTTTATGATATAAAATAAAAACTAAAAATTAATAATAACAAATACTTATTCCAGTTTACAATACAAAAATACTTATGGTGCTAGGTGCTATTAATAACCGTATTTAAGTATGCGTGTAGAATAGCGCTCAGTTTTCCTTTATGTCACTAGATAGCAAACTAGCAGTTAACTCTCTTGATGGGAAGAGACTCCATCGCCTCTACAGTGCCTTTTCTAAAAAATAATAAAATTTACGGAAATACACAAAATAAGCAATATATTATGCACCATTTGACGCGTCAAATAAACAGCGGGTTTCAGAGTTTCGCGGACATAACAAGTTAGAGCAATGAATGCTTTAAATTGCGTAGCATGAAAATAAGAAAAAATCATAAAAATTTAGCATTTCCCATAAAAAGAAATATCCATCATGACTAGAACGTAAAAATGGCATGTTTTTTAATTATTTGGTAAACCATCCCTTACACATGTATACTTAAACTAACCATATTGTTTACATTTTAAAACGGGACATTTAGATTTGATCTAAACTACGCAAGTAATAAATGATAGCTGAAATGTCTCTAGGATGTATATTTACGTTCATAAGAAGAACCGAAATCGAATATCAATGTTGTCCCCGTCGGGGATCGAACCCGAGCCCCGGCGATTGCGTTGTCAGAGTCGCTAACCACTCGCCTACCGGAGCGGTCTGTCAAATAAAATAAAATAAAATAAAAAAATCAATGAAATAAAATCACTCTAGGGGTATTTTATAAGTCTTGGTTTCTCGTTCGACTCATAATTGAAATTTCAATTTTTTTACTATATATTTCCACCAAGCGCTTGACACTTACGTCTTACAAACATTTACTTATCACAGCGGATACAAGTTCCCGTCCAATACTGTATCTATTATATAGTACTTATGTCGTCTGTGGGTAACACTTAACATAACTTATTAACTTTGTAAATAGTCTCGACGTTCCTTTGCTTTTATGGCATTCGAGTCCACTGTCTCTTGTCATCAGTCAGAATGCGTCTTTTTCTAAAACGAAGTCCATTTTTTCGTTGAAACTCATACTACAAACAACCTCAAATTTGGTTTGTATTTAATGCCACTACGGGTATTGAGTTCCCCATATTTTTCAGTCTTAGAATAATAATCCTCCTGACCGATTTATGCCACAGCGACTTGGATCTGCCTATTGAAAACATTGCTGGTGTGCTCTCATGTGACTGACATATCCGATTTTTGCAGTGAATTTGCATCCACATTCATGAACCACATAATCTTAGAATAGCGTGACAGGATTCTAGTTAAATAAATATCAATTTATATACTGTTAGCAACCTGTAGTTACAAAGAATATAGTTCAGAGTTGACAGCCCTGGACATAAGTCATAGAGTGATAATATTTATCTCTTTTTGCTTTTCCAATAACGATAAAATATATAATATTACAGAAATATAGTTTTTCTTCCAAAAGAATAGGGGTTACAATGGCTTGCATTTATCTGAGGTGGCACTAGGATTTCCTTGGCCCTTTGTAAGCCATAACCACGTGACAGATGCAATTTGTTAGCGGAAGGCCCGCCCGGTCGGTGTAACTCGAAATCAATACAGAAACCTATTCCGACGATTCTGGCTCAACGACTATTCTGGTAGTACAGGCGTTGGTTGCATTTTTTTACGTCCTGTATACCTTTTTTATATCTAGAATAGCAAACAAGCAGATAATATGTCTTTATGGAAAGAGACAACCATCGCTAATAACGACAAAGATGATAATGGTGCGTTGCTATTCATGTCATTCATAACACGTGCATAATAAGTAATAAGTTAACCGGCTAATTTTCCCTCAGTAAGAGTAGTCAGTGTATTAAAATACAAAGTGAAATTAACGTTCATTATTACAGAGTGGAATATAATCTATGTCCGTTAATAATCTACCTCCGGTTTGTAGGATAAGATAGCCGGTAAACTTATACATGTGGCATTAGACCTTACCACAAGATAGCAACGCACCATTAACATCTTTGGTGTCTATAAGCGATGGTTGACTCTTTCCATCAGAAGACCCTTCTGCTTGTTTGCTATCTTAATATATATAAAGATATTTGTATTTTTTGTATATTTGTAACGAATAAAAATGAAAATTACTGGACCGATATTAAAAATTCTATAGCCATAAGAAAACTATACTATCTAGGAGAGACATAACGTCGCTGCGCCTAACAAATTCTATGTGTGATATTTGTAAGGTTTCAGGAAACTTTTACTAGGTGGTAGAGTTCTGCATTGTCTCGCCCGGGTCTGGTACCACCGCCTTACCTATTCCTGCCGCAATAGCGTCAGTGCTTGTCGCTGTCGTGTTCCGGTTTGGAGGGTAAGGTAGCCGGTAAACTTATGCATGTGGCATTAGACCTCGCCACAAGATAGCAACGCACCATTAACATCTTTGGTGTCTATAGGCGATGGTTGACTCTTTCCATCAGGAGACCCATCTGCTTGTTTGCTATCTTATGACATAAAAAAATAGGCTTTTTTGTTAATTTATTGTTTGTTATTAAATTAACAAATAGACTTTTTTAATTTACTATTTGTTATTAAATTAACAAATAGATTATTTATTAATTTGTTATTCGTTATTAAATAATAAATAGAGTATTTGTTAAAATTATGAAAATGAAAAGTTTTTATTTGCAAGAATAGGGTGTTACAAGTTATTAAAATTGGTATTTGTTAGTTTAATAATAAGTTTTTTGTTGTTTCCTAAAACCTTACAAATTGAAATATCACACATGGAACTTGTTAGACGCAGCGACGGTAAGCTACTTTTTAACTAGTCGAACAAAAGTAACTAATGATTTAGGGTCACGCAAACAAAGTTATGAATAACATCTATTAAAAAATATAAGTGTTTGCACTTTGTAATTTATACTTGTGATTTTCGTTACAATTAAAACGGGCATTTAGATTTCCCTACGTCGACAAAAGTTATTTTTTTTTATGTCATAAGATAGCAAACAAGCAGATGGGACTCCTGATGTAAAGAGTC
This sequence comes from Apodemia mormo, assembly GCA_036924255.1. NCBI lineage: Eukaryota > Metazoa > Arthropoda > Insecta > Lepidoptera > Riodinidae > Apodemia > Apodemia mormo. The sequence goes on from JAUPFN010000017.1 coordinate 34,238,886, forward strand.
AACCATCGCATGTAGACACCAAATATGTTAATGGTGCGTTGCTATCTTGTGGTGAGTTCTTATGACACAAGTATAAGTTTACCGGTTACTTTACCCTTCAAACAGGAATACAACAGTTACAAGCACTGACGCTATTGCGGCAGGAATAGGTAAGGCGGAGGTTACAGACCCGGACGAGATAATGCAAAACTCTAACCATCTAGTGAGTAATCGTGGTGAACAGAAATATCTTACGTTGCAGAACTCCACCATCTTGTTATGAGTCACAATTTTAATGACAAGTGTTGGCCTTTTCTCACCTTTTACAACACTTGTAGCACCAATTAGGCTTATTCTTGCTCGGATACCATTGATATAAGAAATCCTAGATACACATTCAATGTCTCAAAAATGTCCTCTAAAAATGTGCGCAATATTTTAAATTGTGCGCACATTTCAAATAGATTCGTGTCGGTCGCGAAACTGTCAATTTTATTACTTTTCGTACATTGTTTTGTAAAAACAACTATAAATCTTGCACTTAAGGTTGGATATGCAAAAACATATATTTTTGCCATCTCTATAACTTCTTGTGTTAAATTAGTGACAGTTTTGAAAGTCAGTTTTGTTCGGAAATGTGCATCTTGGATTTTTTATATCAATGTCGAATACTGAACGGATCGCTCTGTACTAGTAATAAATAAATAATTTATTAATGGGCAACTTTTGTACCGTACGAAACAAATTATATTCTAAGTTAAATTTCTGAGTAAAATTATATTCTAAATTAAAAACAAATCAAAGCTTTTACTAACATTCTTTCAAATGTATTAGTTCGGTCTTTAGCACAGTAGTAGTATTCTGAAGGAATAGGGAAATATATTTTGATTATCCTTTATATTTTGGAAATAGTAACTCGAAACAAACTCGTTTATTTATTACGCGAATTTATTGACCTATAGGTATATTAGAACTATATTATATATGACATTTTTCATAATGCATTATCTTCTATTCATATAATAAAATCGTAGGAAAGTCAAAATTGTAGATTGAATATTTTTTTAAAAGAATACTTGGGGCGTGATCTACAATCGATATCGAAGCCAAAAATACAGTTTTTAGAATTTTTGTCTGTTTGTCTGTATGTATGTCCGGGGTAAATTCAAAAAGTACTGCAGGGATTTACTTCATGTATGAAAATTACTAACAGGTCGAGTCAATATATTGGCTACACATAATCACGCTATCACCTACGGGGGACGGGCAGTGCAGAGTAAACGAACTCCGCACGGACGAAGTCGCTGGCAACAGCTAGTTCAAAATAAAAATATAGGACCATACTAAAAGCAATCAATGTCCTGATTTTAAGCCGTTTGATACTAATTTCTTAAAAATAAGACAATTTAGGAAAATATTTATTTAGAAATAAAAATAAGAGTAGGTAATCAGTAATTTCATAAACATAAAGTTTAAAAATGTTAAATATCGGTATTATGTGGTAATTGCCGACGGCATGACATGTTTATTTTCAAGCATAACGTTATTCAAAAATAATAAAGAATTTGTTAATATTTAATAACGTTATTCATTACGTTCTGTTATACGCTACGAATGAACGTTATGGTAGATACATGTTATTATGATATTATTGTCTTCTAGAGCTAGTTGGCGAATCAATCGATTAGTTGGCGAAACAGCATGAAACGCGGCAACGTCGCGTACCTACACAGCGTTGTTATAACGTTATTTAGCGTTAACAATATAATTTTGTTAGAGTAGCGATAAATATTATAATGTGTGTTTGAAAACAATGTTGTTACCGAGGTATTGCGACAGTTACAACGGTAAGTATCGTAAATAAGTGATTTGATAACGTTTTAAATCCTTGTTTAAAACCAAGAATTTAAAACGTTATAATATCGATATGTTTGCGCGTTTCATGCTGTTTTGTAATTGGTTCGCCATATACCGTATACCGTATCATATACCGTAACGTTAAAATATCATATACCTACGAATTAACCAATCACGAAACAGCATGAAACGCGCAAACATATCGACATTATAACGTTTTAAATCATCGTTTAAAACACCAATGAGAGACACCTTAATGAAACAAAGTTATCAGTTATCATAAACCAAAGTTGATAGGTTGATATTTAGACATATTTTCGTTCCAGTCGGTGTTAGGCATTAACTATTAATAATACTTTAGTACATGATCTACACAAGCAGCAAGCGTAATCGTGTATCTCACTCCCTCGTTTACATATTTCATATTGTTTCAGCTCGTTCTATCGCGAGAGTTCACACTGAGCCAGAGACTACGAATATATTATTGTGAACGACGAAGTACTAAATGAATCGTGTACTAAAGAGGAAAAGAAATAGTTCGTTCTGGTCTGTGTCGAGAAATGACTCTTAATAGTACTAAGTACATGTACACAAGTCTAGCAGCAATGCAGTTGATCTTTTTTAAAGGAGGTCCGCATAAACACTAAGAAAATTTCGAAAGACTTGTGCAGTTCTTACTCATTGGTTTCCATAAGTACTCCTGGTTACATAACATAACATTACAAGAAAAGTGTGACGATTTTTATTCTTTAAAATCATTGGATCTAAATAATCCGTCGCAGGATCTTAGATTATACCGGAAATTGTTATATAACATGGAAATCTGTAACCTTCGCAAATTGTAGTCCATTTGCAAAAGGTGATTCGTCAGTTCATTTCAATCATGGCAGCGTTCCCTAATGAGATGTGCTGATGGGAATTTGGGGGGCGCCACGAAATTGATGTCCCGAATATTGGTTATTGGTATTTACGTAACTGTGGAGCGAAAAATCACGATAAATTGCATCAAATCGAAAATTTGAATTGCGAACTGCTGATTTATTTCTTCTTCTTTTTTGTATCAATGGCAATTATCAGTGAACTTTGTCGATTTTCGATTAAACTTAGGAAGTGATAAAAGACTGATATAATTTTGACATTAGACACAATGCTGGAGATGAGAATCCAATATAACCATTAACCCCCTACAATAAATTTCATTGGAAGAATTACACAAATTGAGCTAGCACTAAAGTAACGGTTAGAAAAATATGTGTAATTTGTTATTATTTATTAATTACTGATAAACCCCAAATGAATCAACTGATTTTGATCTAATTTACGGTATTTAACGCAGTTTTTATAGAGAAAAGCTAATTACATTTTAAATCAATCGGTATATTAGCCTAAATGTTATTTTAAAAATATGAAGTAAGTCTGTTGTAAACAACATAATTATCATGTTTGAAAAGCTGTAACTGTTGAAAACATGATTCGATTTTAATTTTTAAAACTACATTTGACATAGATTTTTATGCGCGTAACATAGTATATTGTAGAAAGTCAAAAAATTATTGGTTAAAAAATCCGACGTTATTATGTAAAAAAAACACTATTTTCAAATTTTTAAGTAAACGATAACTCTCAAATGGATTATCCAATTTTGATATAATGTGTGAATTCAACGCAGTTTTTGGAGAAAAAGGGGTGATTAGGTTTTGTATTTAATCGGTATATAAATCTGGAAGCTATACACACATATAAATGCATACAGACATAGTGACGTCATCGTAAAAATAGTTGGAAAAATTTCTAGGACCTCAAAACGTGGATAACCGGTGTAAGCTCAATTTTTGAAAATTGGGGCAAAGTCAGTAATTTCCTTATCTACATACGTAGCGGGGAGTTAAAAAGCAACAAAGCAATCCGCTATCTTACGAAACTAAACAAATACAAATAACTTTCCTTAGTTTATTTTATAAACAAGTTTAGTTTATTTAATAAACAAGTATTTAATAATACCTATCACCGTTTCTACACTTACCATTATCGGCACTTGGCGAACTTTCGTTACGGTTTGACACAATTAATAGTAATGCAGTTGTTAATTTCTAGTTAGTACTTGTAGTTTTATTTTGCTTATCAACGTTTAGTATATTATCCAAAAAGTTAAACTTTTAAAAGCATATTCAGAATGTAATGTAATATACTTAATATAGCATAACAATCAAGCAAACTGTATAATTAGAGAAACCACCGTCTACATAGAATCCACCACCATTTGCGTTGCTATACGTACGGCAGTATGGCAGTGCCACATGCATAGGTGTACCGGCTGCTTTACCCTCCAAACTGGAACACGAGAATGACAAGCATTGACGCTATTGCGACAGGAATAGATAAAGTGATTGTAAGTACCTACCATATACCCGAACGAGTCATTTTAGGATTCTACCATCATCCAGAATTCTACCATCAAGGTCACCATGGTAGTAACACGTATGTATATATGTATGTATATATATATATATATATATATATATATATATATATATATATATATATATATATATATATATATATATATATATAGATAAGACTACCTGAACCAAACTGTAGATGTCAAAAAAACCGGTTCAGTAGTTTAGGAATCCATAGCGGACAAACAACGTGACACGTAATTTATTTTAGATTAAGATACATACCTACCTGTGTACCTAGTAATGGAAGTTAATATAACGCATAACCCCATACTCAACACGCTATGTATTCTTATTGTAAGGCGTACGCTAAAAATTCCCATTCGGCGCTATAAAATAACGCCACGCTATATACCTAGCGGTTAACGTTGGCCGTAGTTATTTATAAAAATACGAGGTTATTCAAATATTCACTACGCGATTAAACGAGTAACGATCGAAACATGCTAGTCCGACAGACCGTAGACGCTATACGTTTGCTCATCACTCAGTCACCGCGTGCTAGCGCTCACTGCATGACGCTATTGATACGCGAGCGCTATTTCGACCGGTCACGCGAGTTATGTATTTCGAGCTATTAATGTTTTTATAGATAGTGACTGGTGTGTAACTTCGCACAGTTAGTGTAAATAAAATAGATATTGGGTGACTATTAGCATAAGTATCCGAATATGACACTATCTACGTCTTAATACTTTTGTACTCTGCGTTCCAACTGAGAATAGCATCGCGCTTGTATCAACTTCATATCACAAGTGTGAAATTAGTGATGTAAGCAAAAAATATTTGTTCATAAATATTGCTGATTTATTGAAGAACAATAACGTTTTAATAATATTATTTTCATCAATAAAAAAGTTCATTTATGTATATATATACAGTCAAACCTGGATAAGTGAGAGTTCAAGGGAGCACAATCTCATTCTCGCTTAGAGGTTTCTCACTAACCCAAGTTTTTCTAATGCAGGTACCTACATACATACCTAGGTAGCGTTTTTCTTATAGAGGTACGCAGCAATGTTATTGTCACAGTCACAGCGAGTACGGACGTATTATGTATGTGTGTATATATATATATATATATATATATATATATATATATATATATATATGTATATATATATATATATATATATATACATATACATATATTTAACTAAGTACTTTATTAGGGTAGGTATCAAGATGTATCTATACATATAATAAAATCGTAGGAAAGTCAAAACTGTACATTGAATATTTGTTTAAAAGAATACTTGGGGCGTGATCTACAATCGATATGGAAGCCAAAAATATGGTTTTTAGAATTTTTGTCTGTATGTATGTCCGGGGTAAACTGAAAAAGTTTTTGCATGGATTTACTTCAAATTTTGCATGAATATTACTTAATACAAACATACACCTTATTTTAATACAAAAATAACATGATCCGATCAGTTAAAATAAAAAAAATATATATTATTTTAAAGTACTTCTTTGTTAGAATTTTTTGCATACCTTACTCATTAGTTATGAAGTTTTTGCAAAATGCGGACAGCGGAGCAATATGTCACCCTGACGGACTGTCAGTTGGAACGCATAGTACCTACCTATAGTGTAAGACTTTTGTATTACAACTTAAATAAAAACTGTTCGGGAAGACAAAGAAAATTGTGATTGTGTTTTGTATATTATTAGGTGTAACTTAATAAGGTATTTTTAATAAACGAAAATGCCTAACCGCCACGACGATTTGCCAATATGGAAATTTTTTGAAAAGTCTGGCCATGGTGATAAAACTGCAATATGCAATTATTGTGGCCGAGAACTGTCATACAGAACTACGATAACAAATTTAAAAGCACATCTAAAACAAAAACACATATTGGTATACAATATTTTTTTGAATTTTGGAACTAACCTACAAAATACTACTGATCCCGAAACTTTAAGTAATAATCCTTCTACATCTCTTGACGAAGGGTCGTATGTGGAACATCTGGACGATGGGAATACGGAAATGGTGTCTAGCGATGAAAAAGGAGAAACAGTAATATGGATAAACAGTGAAGGTAATATTGATGAGCCACCGAGAAAAGTACAAAGAGTTAAACAAGAATATTTACCAAAAAAAATAAAATCGGACGATAAAAAGAAAATCGATCTTAGTCTTTTACAAATGATTGTTTACGACTTTCAACCCTTTTCAATAGTTAATGATACAGGTTTTCGCTCATACACGCAAGCATTGAATCCCAACTATGAGATACCGGATCGTAAAACTTTATCTGTGAATCTTTTATCAAAAGTATACAAGAGGAGACTAGAAGAATTAAAAATGTTTGTAAATATGAATGCAAAATCAGTTTGTATAACAGTAGATTGTTGGACTTCTCACGCAATGGACAGCTACATGGGCATAACGGCTCATTTTGTAACAGAAGACCCCTTAGAGCGTAACTCCGTATTAATTCAATGTGGCGAATTCGAAGGTCATCATACTGGATTTAGAATATATCAGGAAATAAATACGATTTTACAAAACTGGAATATTCATAAAAAAGTTAACTTCTTTGTTTTCGATAATACATCTAACATGGAGAACGCGGCAAAATATTTCGAAAATGATGGCATTCAACATTTTGGATGTTTTGCCCAAAAATTAAATCTAGTAGTCCAGGATGCACTTGGCGAAATTAAGGATACTATACTTAAAGTGCAGAGGATTGTTAATCATTTTAGAAAAAGTACCATAGCCAGAGAAAATTTACTGAAATATCAAGAAAATCATCAAAACGATAATCAACAGAAGACGGTTGTTAAATCGGTGCCTACGAGGTGGATCTCAACATATTTGATGGTAGAAAGGTTTGTACATTTAAGAGAAGCTTTGCGAGCTACCATACCTAAATTAGAAACAGATTTGCCCACCATTACAATGGATGAATGGAGGTGCTTGGAGCAAATGTGCGTTATACTAAAACCTTTTTACGATGCCACAACGGAAATGAGCTCTGAAAAGTATTTAGTAGCAAGCAAGGCCATTGTTTTGAGTTCAAATCTCACAAAAATTTGTACTAATTACAGTAGTCTCGAAGGATTGTATCCGCCAGTAAAAAATTTAACTATAAAATTAAAAGATGGTATGATGAGTCAATTTGGGGATATAGAATCTAACGAAATCATTGCTATAAGTACTATTCTCGACCCACGATTTAAATTAAAAGCGATCAAGGATGAAAATAATAAAGAAAAATTTAAGGATTTATTAGTAGAAAAAGTACTACAGGAAATCAATATTGAAAATCTTGAAGATTCAAAAGATCCAGTAGCATCCACACCAACGGCAGCTCCAACGCTCTCAAATACTCATAAATTTGACTTACCTTCTTATAGTTTGTGGTGTGAATTCGACACCGAAAACAATAGAGATTTCGAGCCTCAGACAGCACAAATTAAGGTCACGGAAGAATTACAAAAATATCTGGCGGACGCTTTAATAAAAAGAAACGAATGCCCTTTAAAATATTGGCAGAAGAATAAATCCATATATCCACATTTATTTAAATTATTCTTAAAATATTGTAATATAATGGCAACATCAGTTCCTTGTGAAAGTATTTTTTCAAAATCTGGGTACATAATAAGAGACAGGCGAACACGATTAACCACAACAAAAGTAGCCCAGATAATGTTTTTAAATGTAAATAAAATGTGAAAATTTAAGTGTAAATAGTAAATTTTTGTACACCAAAATCAATAAACTTTTAAATACATCAATGATTGCTCTTTTATATATAATTTATAATCTGCATCGTCAGCACTTGGTAAAACTCCGTCATAATTATTTTTTATTTTAAATTTTAACGGTACAAGTGTTAAAATTTATAATAAAATACTATTATATACAATTATTATCATTTTTGCAATCATATTCATTAAATTATAGACAGTCCTAAGCACATACCGCATTAATACTAATAGACACGCCATTGGGAAGAAAACGTGTCGCCGTGCATATGAGCAAACTCTCTTATTACTGTTAAAAATATCATACATTTGTAGGTTTAATTATATTGTGAAAACATATAAATAAACCATGTTGTAAGTTGTAAGTTTTACCGTACCGTATGTGACAGAAAGGTTTAAAAATTATTCTTGCAATGTTTTTTTTTTCATCGGTAAGTAGTATACTAGGTGATAGAGTTCTGCATTGTCTCGCCCGGGTCTGGTACCACCGCCTTACCTATTCCTGCCGCAATAGCGTCAGTGCTTGTCGCTGTCGTGTTCCGGTTTGGAGGGTAAGGTAGCCGGTAAACTTATGCATGTGGCATTAGACCTCGCCCCAAGATAGCAACGCACCATTAACATCTTTGGTGTCTATAAGCGATGGTTGACTCTTTACATCAGGAGACCCATCTGCTTGTTTGCTATCTTATGATATAAAAAAATATCCATGTGTAAATTCAAGCTACACTGGCAAAGCAAGGAATTGTCTCGAAAGGCATATTGATGTATACTTGGGTAGACAGTGCAACTAGGTGCGCGTATTGAAGTTACTTTAATACTGACTTTAATAATTCATATCCAAGAGTTCAGAGTGCTAAGTGTGAGTTTTTCTTTTCGCATTCGATCGTGAGCGCGTTTCGAGTTTACTAGGAATTTGTATGTGATTTGTACAGCGCCACCTAGGGGTAAACTGGTTTCTCACGTTTACCACTAGGTGGCGCTGTACAAATCACATACAAATTCCTAGTAAACTCCACAAACTCGCTCACGATCGAATGCGAAAAGAAAAACTCACACTTAGCACTCTGATGACAGACTTTGACAAGGTGACATCTGTCAAGTCGACACTCGTAGGGATGTCACCTGTATACACAACACGTATCCATTTAATCCGTGGCCCTAAGCCTGAAAAGTATGAGAGTTCATTGAATTTTCTAGTACTGGTTCATAAGTTTATGCTCGTATTTTCGCAAAGCGCTCTTTTGATCGGTAACATAGAGAAGGATATCGTGACTGCTGCCAGCTCATAGTCTTTCAGTTACATGTTATAAAATATAGTCTACTAACTAACCCAGCAAACGTTGTTTTGCCATATATTACTAAAATGACTATTAAAAAATAGGGGTTGGTGCTAGGAGGGTGAAAATTTAGGGTTGCATGTATTTTTAAAGCCAAAAAATTATGTCAAAAAAATAAATGTTAGGGGTGGACAACCCTTGTCATTTAGGGGTATAAAAAATAGATAGTAGCCGATTCTCAGACCTACTGAATATGCATACAAAATTTCATAAAAATCGGACAAGCAGATTTTATCTATACATATAATAAAATCGTAGGAAAGTCAATGTATGTCCGGGGTAAACTCAAAAAGTACTGCATGGATTTACTTCAAATTTTGCAATGAATATTACTAACAGATCGGGTCAACATATAGGCTATATATTATCACGCTATCACCTACGGGGGAGGAGCTGCGCGGAGTAAAAGAAGTCCGCGCGAACGAAGTCGCTGGTAACAGCTAGTACATATGTATATAAGATAAGAAGATAAAATCATATAGCGCGCTAAAAAGATATAGTTTTTGGTCCATAACACGCTGTAATAATGTAGTTTATTTGAATAATAATTTAACGAACCTAATTTAGAGTTCGACATATGAAAACAATGAATTTCGATATAAATGCACAGGTGTCCGTAGATTTTTATTCGATAACTAGCTGTGCCCGCAACTTCATACGCGTGATTTTTTTTTTAATAATTAGCCTTACCCTTCAAGTCATTCCTTATTACAGCAGTTATCCGCCAGTGAAAGTCCCGTCAAAATCGGTCCAGCCGTTCCAAAGATTTGCCGGAACAAACAAAAAGACAAAAATTGTAAAAAATATATATTATTTTGGTATATGTACCATGTATACAATATCTACCTACATGCATTTAGTAAAAAGTGGTTATTTTGATATTACACACACTCTAATTTTATTTATTTGTATAGATTAGCTGAAAATTAGTACTATATATTATATCTAATATGTCTGTCTGTCTATTACACTTTCACAGTTAAACCGCTGAACTGATTTTAATGAAGTTTGGTAAGGAGATAGTTGAAGAGCCGGGATTTTGCCATTGACAAGGAGATAGTGGAAGATCTTTTTCTAAAAAAATCAACCCTTAATGGTGTGAAGTAAGGGTGAAATATTGATTATATTGATGTCATGTAACTGTTCGTAGGCGAAGCTGCCCCGGTAAGCTAGTTAAAAGTACTATGCGTTCGAACTGAGGATAGGATCGCGCTTGTTGTACCTCTGCCTACCCCTTCGGGGATATGGGCGTGAAGAGACTTTTTTATTTTTTTTATTTATAATTATCTAACCTAAAATGCAGCGTATTTTCACCCAAAAATTATATTCGCATCAAAGGCGTCGTCAGGCTTTGGTCTAGGGGGGCGCAGCAAAATAAAACCAAAATAAAGAAAAACATGTTTCTAAGATTTATTTTTTTTTTGTACTTTACAAGAAAAATTCTTTAAAATTTTCTTAATTTATTAAAAACACGATTTCTATAATTATCAATGTTATCTACACAGAACAAATATAAAGCTTATCTACATATTTTATACCATATTTACTGATCTACCTATAATATGTAACAAACTCAAGATCCATCTCGCGGCACCACTTCGCCCTTAAAGTCTAATATTGATAGAAATCAATTTGTATTTATGGTAACTTTCTTGTAAAAGAGTTTTCAAGGAAAAATGGGTATTAAAAATGAAAGTTGATCTTATAAAGAAAAACACATTTTTTACCCTCGGGCTAAGATTGGAAATTGATCTCAATACAATATTAATCAATTAATACACTTGTACTGTTTCACAAGTAATCATATTGTGAAAAATCTGTAAACGGTTGACCTTGCAGGCCATTCCTGCAACTTCCCGCTAAATTGTGGTATTTTAGGCTCAAAAGAGTAAAAACTATAAGCATAGATTTTTCAGTTCTAAGAAATATTGAAATGTCTCAATTGTCAAGTCACAAAATACAGCAAGAAAACACTTACTTACTTTATTTACTTACTAAATCAGTAGCTTCCTTATCTACATACGTAGCAGGAAGTAATAAAATACAAGTGTATTAATAGATTAATATTGTATTAAAATGGAGTGAATAAAAATGAATTAAAACTACCAAGCCAACGCTCAAACTTAATAGTGCGATATTTTTTCAGTAAAATGTACCACAAAAGGGCATAGATCGTCGCCTAGTGTAGCCAGGGCCGGATTTAAACTCAATGCCGGTCCTGGGCACCGGAAAAAAGTCCGCCCTATTACTAGAATTTTACTTAAGGGGGGAAATACGTGTAGAAAGACGTTTTCATGCTGATTTTTTATTAATTTTTTTAAGGTATGAAAACTAATGTTATATATTGAAACTATCAGATTATTTCATACATATATTTACATATATTATCATTTTGATAATATCTTAAAAAGCACCCCACGCTTTTTTTTTAAATAAAATATTTTTTTTATTCATCTTAATTATTAATTTATATTTATTGAAATTTTTAACACTATTCTTAATTTAAATTTATACTAAGGAGAATTAAAATTCTCCTTAGTATTTGAAAATTTGTCAATATTAGAGAAATCGGCTAAAGGTAATTATTGGAAATTAAAATTAACATTAAGTCCTGTCTTATCGACTGTAGAGAAAAAATATAAAAAATTAAAATTAAGTTTCTTACCTTATCGACTATAGATGAAAATTATATAAATTAACAAAAATCATATTTTGCAAATTGAAAAATGGAATAATTTTATCAAATTAGTGTATGGTCATCGGTCCTCGATAAATCTACAAAGTTTGAACGAAATCTGGCCGTATAAAGTGGGCCAAAATCGCACCCAAAGAAGTCGGTTACAAACATACATACAAGTGAAGCTAATAAAAAGCGTGTAAAATATACGATTTTTCGCTTAAATTAAAATTAATTGGTGAAATCGACAAATTATAACATTTTTTTAATTGATTGATTGTTAAAGTTGATGTTTTAAGAAATGCAAAAAATAATTCCGCAATTTTTTCAATTTTTCAAAAATAAATACTAATTAAATTTCTTTAATTCCAGAAGATAGAATAATCGATTATTATTTGAAATCTCCAAGGAAACAAATTGATTAAATCATTTTGATTCTTAATTTTTACTAAAAAAGTGCCAAAATTATAATTCATAAATGATGAATGAATTGAATTTCTTGAATTATCAATTAAACAAAAAAATATAAATTAATAGAATTAATTAATTATATTGGAGAATCTCAATAAGACTTTAAAAAATTTTTATCACTTTCAAAATTTTGCCGCCCTAAAACATTTGCCGCCCTGGGCACTTGCCCCGACTGCCCCTAGTGTAAATCCACCGCTGAGTGTAGCTTTGTAGCATTTTAATTCGTTAGTTTTGTAATAGATGGCGTTAGTAGTAATAAAATTCTAATACAACACGTATCTTCTATTTTTTTTTAATGTTTATAAAATGGTATTTTATTTTTAAACATATCTCGACATGAATTTAAACTACCACGTCAAAGCTCAAACTTAAAAGTGCGATATTTTTCCAGTAAAATGTACCACAAAAGTGCATAGAAAGTGGCCTAGTGTAGGGCTGTGTAGGGCTCGCCCTGATTAATTAGTTTTCCCATTAAAAAAAATAATCTTAAATGATATTTTCATACATTAAGTATGACAACACCTACAAATATGTAAACTCTATTATCAAAGAATGCCGCGCAAGGCGGATGCTACCGAAGGACAAGCGGCGCGTCTGAGGCGCGTTTAAAGTTCCTTTGTAAAAAGCCGAAAAACAAATAGCGCGAATTTGCGTGGAGTTTGTGCGAAAGCCGCTAAAGCGAAACAATGAAACAAGCAGCGACAAGGTGTTGTCATTTTTAAAATATTCGCTTAAATCTAGGGAAATATAAGTAAAAATACGATATTAAAACAAAGATTTCTTTTTTATTTTCTGAAATAAAGTCATTTTAATATTTTTTCAGTAATGCCTTTAACCATCGTATATGCCTCTTTCGGATCGGACAGGGTTTTCTTTACACACTGTTTATTTAGTATCAGAAACGAGTATTAAACGCCATCACTTATTTTGTACAAAAATTCAATAGTCAACGTGTCTAAATATAATGTATTTACAATTTTTGTATGTTCAATATGTAGGCAACATTTTTAGCTTTAGGCTTTCGCTACGTTGTCCGAACTTCGATAAAAATAAAGATGAAGGGACGCCTCACGAACTGAGCCCCAATATCAAACTCCGAAATAACTTTTCTTTGAAACTGTAATGCGTTAAGTTTACTCCATCAAAAAAGCTGCTCCTTCGCCGTTTTTGTATTTTCAGTGTTTATTTTAGTACAAAATACAACTTTTATGTTTGAATTACATTCAACGGAATTTCCTTTGTTGATTATGTCTGTGGAATTGCTAAAAGGCGAAATGCTTTTGCAAGTATTTAGGATCGCATTTGCTATTCGAAGGGTAGTATGATGAATGAATAATCTAATCTCACTGACTACTATAATAAATAATTAACTAATTTATGGTTTTAAATTATTTGGCTGTAAGATGGGTTTTATTATGATAATTATATGGAACTAGCTGCGTAATCCAAACATCCAAACTTTCGCATTTATAATATGAATATAGCTTTAGAATTCAGTTTTGTATGTTGTAATGAAAAATGACCGTCGCTTCATCCCTATGAAAGTAGGTCACTGTATTTCTCGAGGCTTCAAACTATCTCTAAGTGAAACGCTATCCCGATTGCCACAGTGACAATTATGAAGGTATAAATAGTTAAATTTGCCTTACTTTCACAATAATTGAATGAGGGACATTTTTCATTTTATTGTATTATATTTATAATTAAAGATTAGTTGCCTTTCTACGATGGTAATCTGCCATTCTTCAATATATAACAGTAATGATTCTTCCATTCATTCAAAAGAAAAAAATATAAGATATAAGAAAAAAAAAAGTGTCAAATTGAGAGCCTTTCCGGTTTTAAAAATAGGTCCAAAAAGTGTTATTACAATATGAATTTTTAATACAAACTCCATTAACTTGTGAAAGAATCGCTCGGGGAATTAAACAATAAAGCCACTTTTTATTCTACGGCTTCTGGCGTGTAATTCCTTTGCCTCGCCTCAGGGGATGACTATAGAAAATCAAAATGTCACTTTATTCACTTTACGAAAATTTTACGTTTGAATTTTGATATAAAGTTGTTAGGGACAACAAATTGCAATTCTTAAAAGTATTTAAAAATGCAAACACAAACAATTAAAGATGCCAATGGATAAAGTGTTTTGTAAGATGTTGCTTGATGATTATAAATCAAAGAAAAACTTAATACACAACTTTCCGCGGATAGGCGGTCTTTACAGGCTCAACTTTTGCTGAGTTATTGCTTCAGCGGCGAACTGAAACACGCTCCGAATGCTAATTTGCCTTGTGTTTATCCGACCTCCTTTGAAGAATAGACCAACCATCGTGAACTAGGTGGTAGTCCCGCAACGTCTCGCCCGGGTATTTGGTACCACCACGTTACCTATTCCTACTATCGTCAATGCTTGTCATCGTCTTAGTCTGGTTTGAAGGGTAAGGTAGCCGACAGACTTATGTATGCGGGGCCATCCCGCCACACGGATAGCAATGCACCATTAACATCTTTGGTGTCCATTGGTGATGCTTTCTCTTTACGTCAGGGGAGACATCTGCTTATTTGCTAATGAAATAAAAAAATATATTATGTTCGTCATTGATCGTTCTGTATATATATCATTAGATAGCAAACAAGTAGATGGCTCATCTAATGATTTGATGATGATGATTATGGTGCGTTGCTATCCGTGTGGCGGGACCATCCCGCCACATGCATAAGTCTACCGGTTATCTTACCCTCCAAACCGAAACAGGATAACAAGCCTTGACAGTATTGCGGCTGGAAAAGTTAAAGTGGTGGTACTCACGAAATGAGTGTACGACTAAACTCCGACAGACACTACGTCGACAGACTGAACACCGACAAGACTTTACTTCGACGAGACTCTTCGCCGACAGAACGCTTCGCCGACAGGACACTCGCGACAGGCCACTTCTCCGTCAGGGCATAATATAACATACATACATAATTAGATACTTAATTTGGAAATCGATTATGCTTTTCTTGTAATCATATAATTCATAAAAAATGAAGATCTTGCATTGGTTTTTAGTATAACAATATTAATACCTCATATGACTTACAAAATTGTAACGTATATTATGGTACCTAATCCTCAAATATTAACTATTGTAAGACGCGGATTTAAGGGGATTTATAAAATATTTAATTCACTAGTTGAAATGTTATTCTTACGGACATGTTTGCACAGGACGAACACAGCAAGCTTATAATTATCACTTTATTATTTCATTTATGAGTTCATGTGAATTTATCAAATCAAAACCGATAACTTACAATAAGTGATTGACGGATATTTGTATTGCATAAATAAAGTTCGTGGGGATGTGTTTTATTGGAGTTGTGTCTGTTTAAATAAAACTATCGAACGGTAGATTTTTATATATTCGGTAACCGTTATATCTTTTTAATTCATACACGTTGATAGATAAATTAACATAAAATATATTGTAATTAACACATTGCGTTCTAAAATGTGCTTATTTTAATTATTACGTCATTATTTATGCAGTGAAAAAACTGTTTTTTCAAATTAGTAGAATTAGCTGAATTATTAGTAGTAATTTGCAAACTACGCACGGCCACACTTATATATGGCGCTCATGGAACGTATATACGAATTATTGGAATTATTATTTTCGCATTCGATCGTGAGCGCGTTTCGAGTTTACTAGGAATTTGTATGTGATTTGTACAGCGCCACCTAGTGGTAAACTGGTTTCTCACGTTTACCACTAGGTGGCGCTGTACAAATCACATACAAATTTCTAGTAAACTCCAAACGCGCTCACGATCGAATGCGAAAAGAAAAACTCACACTTAGCACTCTGGTTCCGGCTGGACATATTGCACGAATTGATCTAACCCCAAAGTAAGCAAATAGCAAGATAATAAAAGCAAACTGTGCTAGCCAACGATACTAATACATTGAAATACATTTTATATTATAACTAGCTGTTGCCCACGACTTTTTCCGCGCGGACTTCGTTTTCTCCGCACAGCTCCTCCCCCGTAGGTGATAGCGTGATAATATGTAGCATTTATGTTGACCCGACCTGTTAGTAATATTAATGCAAAATTTGAAGTAAATCCATGCAGTACTTTTTGAGTTTACCCCGGACATACACATAGACACACAGACAAAAATTCTAAAAACTATATTTTTGGCTTCGATATCGATTGTAGATCACGCCCCAAGTATTCTTAAAAAAAAAATATTCAATGTACAGTTTTAACTTTCCTACGATTTTATTATATGTATAGATATAGATATTGCAAGCAATTTTTATGTTTTGTCGCTATACAAACGGCTTCATTTTATAAACGCAAATGTTCCAAATTGCCGAAAACAAATTGTTGATAACATAAATTGCATTAATGTCAATTATAAACTCCGATGACCCGACGTGCATTGCACGTGTCTATGGGCAATGGTTATTTTTTTCCATCAGGATAATTAAAAAAAAACAAAGCAAGCAAGTTATTTCCTTGTACTATGGCCGTTAGTCACCGATACTAATTCATAGAAATACATAAATATATACTCATCACACAAATGATTGTCCATGTCGGGAATTGAACCGTAGCTCCTTCGATTGCGTAGCCAGGGACGCTACCACTCGAGTAACGAGGCGATTCAATGTTATTACTCATTTAAAAATTTCATTAAATCTCAAGAACTTTAGGGTCTCAACATCCAAAAGTGATAGTTGCATATCACTTTTACTAGTTTACTACACACAAAAATACAAAAAACAAATCTTATTTTATTTATATATATTATTTACATGTATAACTCTAAATAAAAATTAAATAATAAGCCAGACGCATTACTTTGTCATCAGACCACCTTCCTGCATCATTTGCAGATTAAAATATGAACAAATCTTTTAATGAGAATCGTGCAGCATCAGGTCAAGGTTACAAAGTCATTGCAACAAGTCTCAGGATCAGGCCTGTACAAGTTAATTACTTTCATCAAGTGAAAAAAGCTGATGATCTTTAAACAGCTGAAAGGTTTTAATAAGTCATAGCTAATAAACATTTTGTCAGGATTTCACAATAAAACTGCACTTAAATTGGTTTATCTGTTTGGGAGCTATGGTGCCACTGAGTCACACAAATACACACACAGGTAATACTTACAACACGGGCGAATCGTGAATTTGTTGGGCCAATTTTGCTTAGGGACCTACCTAATTACTCAAATTACCATTTGGTCAAAAAACTGTTTTCTATAGAAAATCGGACATTATTTTTTCAATGTCGCTTTTTAATTCACTTAATTTTTTTTAAATTTTACTTTATTAAAAACTTAAAATAAATATTTTTTTATCGCATTAAAACTGCAGCAACCGACTTTTCCATTTTTCAAATCTCCGGAACCCTGCACGGATCTTCACCAAATTAGAATGAAACCACACGGTATACGAAAAACTACCAAACGAAAAATGAATTTTCAAATTCGGGTAATAAATTACCGAGTTCTAAGGTGACAAACATAAAAAAACATCACGTGAATTGGAAGTATTTACACGAAAACAATCCAATCCACACAAAATTACTTTAGAAATATTCAAGTTTGAAGTTGGATACTTTTTTTATTTTTTAACGTGCCATACATGGGGACTAGTTCTGAGGTTGACTAAAGTAATAGAGAGCTATTTTTGCTTAGATATTTTTACTGGCCAATGGTATTGATGTTTAGCATCAATTTGATGCGCTTAACTCATTTTTGACCATATTGTGGATTGGATCCTTTTCCTTTAACTACGCCCAATTGATAACCTCCTCTATTTGAGAAGTCGTTTGAGAAGAAAAAAATAGAAAATTTTACTTTAATTTTCTTTTTTTTATTATCTTTTTTTCAGTGAAAATTTGGGGCCTTTTTATCCATGGGGCCTTGAGCTGCAGCCCAAAAAGCCCCTAAGTAGATCCACCTGTTCAAGGTGGGTTAATAAACACTGATTATTTAATTGTTTATTTTGTATGGGGTCCCCTTTTCTTGCTTGTAGCCAAAAACTACAGCTATTTTTAAAAATGCTTCTCATAAAGTCCCATGTTACATTAATTGTTCTCATATGTTGGCGTTTTACATTCGGTTTCCGCCTCATATTGTGCTTCGACCTTCAACAAAGCATCTAAAACTAGGCTTTTGGTTTTATTTTGGTACTTCTTAGGCAGTCTTTTGGTGCTCTGACAGACGCTGGCGAAGAACAGGTCTAAGGAGTCATGGTCACTATTACTGGCATCCCATACTTCTGTGTCTAGTTCAGGTTCTGATTGGACTTCAGTTTCGTCAATTTTTATGGTGTCTGTGAAGGGTTTTTGACTCCTGTAAGAGTAAAATTCATTATTTGCATATAACTTAATGGAGTATTTAAGGAGATGGCGTATAGGACTATCACAGTAAAGCCTTCCAATCAGTACACAATTAAGAAGAGCAATATCGATAATTCTTTATTAATCTACTAGCTGTTGCCCGCGACTGCCTTCGCGCGGACTGTACTTACTCTGCTCCTACGGGTCGTAGCATGATGTTATATAGCCTATAACTTTCCTCGATAAACAGGCTATCCAACTCAAAAAGAATTATTAAAATCGATTAAGCAGTTTTCGAAATTAGCACGTACAATCAAACAAACAAACAAACTCTACAGTTTTATAATATTAAGTATAGATAGGTACAAGCGAGCGCCTGTGGCCGAAATTTGACCATATACTAAACAAGAGAATCGCTTTTAAGTTTTACAACTGATTAGCTGCAAAGAAAATGATATACATGTGTGAATACGTACATTGTCAAGAGGAGCCATTACACTTTGTATGTACGTAAATCAACGGTTGGCAAAACGCGGCCTGTAGGCCGTATGCGGCCCGTGGACGTTTTCTTGAGGCCCGTGAATGTTTTGTAAATAATTTATAAATATCAAAATAAATGCATGAACTATCGCCATCGACTGTATAGTCTGTATCCAGTCTTAAGAACGTGCTCTGTCCGCGAATGAACGAATGAGGAATACCATTATGAAGTATGCCATATTGGGCACCCACTTAAATGGCACCTGAGGTATTCCACATACAGCACCTCTTTATATTTTTGGCAGGTGCCCTTAGTGGAATATTTTATTATTTTAAGTTGTATTCCCCAAATGGCACCTACGAATCAGTAGGTACTAGTGTTGGGACATACTTAGGAAATTAAAATTTAACAAGTCGATTACAATCAATACATTTATAACATGATAAAAAAATAATTCCTTTTGTTCTTAATCATTTTAATATCACAGTTTTCTTAATCACATGTAATGCAAAATCAGTCCTAAGATACAACAGAATTCAAAAATATAAAATACTTTACCATATTACCTAGCTACGCGTCGTCTAGTATAATTTTTATTTATATCGGAACTTTTCGGACAAATTCGTAATCCTTCGTATGCAAGTAGGAACGCAATTGGAATGCATTTTTTGCGCAGAAATACCTGCGTTGAGCGTCATCGTGTAATCTTTGTTTATTAAATGGAGACGAAATAAAGAAACTGATAGGGGTAATAAAATGATTAAAACATAAAGAAGCTATATTTTTATCATGTAATTATAGTTTGTATTGATTTCAATCGATTTGTTTAATTTTCATTTCCTAAGTATGTCCTAACACAAGTACCTACTGATCCGTAGGTGCCATTTGGGGAATAAAACTTAAAATAATAAAATATTCCACTCATGGCACCTGTCAAAAATATCGAGAGGTGCCGAATGTGGAATATCTCAGGTTCCATTGTCTCAGGTGCCATTTAGGCGGGTGCCCAATATGGAATACTTCCCATTATAATAATACGAATTAAATTTCGTATTTGTAATTTCAATAGGATTTACATTTTTTCTATGGGATTATATAACCAAGTGTACGTAGGTATATGGAGCTTCTAGGGTTAAAATAACAAGTGCGGCCCCCTTAACTTTATATATATAGTATAGTTAATTGAGCGTTGCTATTCTTGTGGACGACAATACCACATGCATAATTCTACTTTACCTATTACGGCAGGAACAGGTAAGGCGGTGGTATATTTTATGATGATAGATATATTTTACAAATTGACACATTATATGGTCTATCTTATGACTGCCCCGTCGATCCAGTAGTTAGCGACCCTGACTACGCAATCGACGGGGCTCGGGTTCAATCCCCGACGGGGACAAGCATTTGTGTGATGGGCATAAATGTATTTTCGGGTTTGGGTGTTTATTATATATTTCAGCATTTATATATATATATATATATATATATATATATATATATACTGTTACATAAATAATACACACCCAGATCGAGAAATACAAATATCTACGCTTATTATCATAAGATAGCAAACAAGCAGATGGGTCTCCTGATGGTAAGAGTTATCCATCGCTTATAGACACCAAAGATGTTAATAGTGCGTTGCTATCTTGTAGCGAGGTCTAATGCCACATGCATAAGTTTACCGGCTACCTTACCCTTAGCTAGGTTCGCTAACCACTCGACCTTATCGGTCGGGGGCGGCATATAGGTCTCAAATCAACAAAAATGTTATGTTGGTCTGGTATTAGATAAAAATATATACCTAGATATATATAATTTATCGCCTCTGTGGTCTAGTGGTCTAGCGTTGGAGTTGACCACATGAGGTCCCAGGTTCGATTCCCGGGTCGGGCACTTTAAAAAAAGCGTTTTTTCAGTTTTCTGATAAACACAAAGTTGCCCGGGATTGGAAAGTGCCCGGTTGGCGATAGGCTTGCCACCTATCACATTGTGGGACAAAGTATCTTCAGCTAATCGTGGGTGCACTTGTTGTTCCTCTGCCTACCCCTTCGGGGATATGGGCGTGAAGATACTTTTAGATAAAAATATATACCTAGATAAAAATATATACATAGATATGGTCAATCGTGGGTCAATCATACGGATCTTACCGTCTGTTTGTCATGTAGGGTAAGACAAAGGACATGCGGTTCTGAAAGCGCCATTTCTTGCAGGGGTGTCCAGCTTTCGTGGTAGTACCTTCTCGACTTTTCTTCAAAGACTGTCGCAAAGAATCCCTTAGGATCTTCCATTCACGCTTTAAGACCTCCGCTGAAACAATAATTGCTGTCCTTTTTGTGTAAAACCGGCCGAACCGAATTCGGTACAAAATGTGTTTAATAAAATACAGATGCAAAATAAAAATCCAATATTATTATTCAAACGAAGTCGCGGGGCACAGTTAGTAACTGTGCCCCGCGACTTCGTCCGCGTGGAAAAAAATTTAAGTTCCGGGGTTTTACCCGCAGAGTTAGTTTCCATGGGATTTCCGGGATAAAAACTATCCTATGTCCTTTCTCGGGTCTCAAACTATCTTTGTACAAAAATTCATCCAAATCGGTTCAGCGATATACGTGTGAGGAAGAGATAGATGAAGTTACTTTCGCATTTATAATAACTGATTTGAGGACTGAAATTGTTTCAGACGCAAATTGAACTAATTTTTAGGATTACATAAAACGTAAAACGGAACCCTATTACTAAGCCTCCGCTGTCTGTCTGTCCGTCTGTCTGTCTATCACCAGGCTGTATATCATAAACCGTGATAGCTAGAAAGCTGAAATTTTCACAAATTATGTATTTTCATTGTCGCTATATCAACAAATACTAAAAATAAAAAATTAAAAAAAATTAAGGGGGTCCCCATACAATAAATGTGATTTTTTTTGTATTTTTTCATTATGATGGTACGGAACCCTTCGTGGGCGAGTCCGACTCGCACTTTGCCGTTTTTTTAAGAAATTTTGCTCTAAATACATATTCAGCATTTAATTAATAGATTCATTACACAATCGAGTGCAATGATTTAATTTTGATTTCTCGACTCCTAAATTAACTAAGCAGCAATTGTTATAAGTTATATACCTATGTAGTTGTCACGTAGGAACCGCCTACAATCATCTGGCGTATGGTGCCTTCCAAGGGGTACGACTTTACTTCGAAAAAGCCGGATCTTATGGTTAATCATTCTTGTTTAAAACTATTTTATACCTATGGACTTTAACTTGGATTTTATTCAAAACAAAGAAAAGGTGTAGGTATCATGAAGATTCATGTGTTTGTTAATGTGTGTTTTTGTACACCTCAATTTAATCTTCATAAATCCTGGCTTATGTACTGGGAATCAATGTTGCGAAAGTGTATATTTTTATTTGCTTTCAACTACTCTAAACTAGATGGCGCTGTATGTTGCATATGTAACGTAAAAATTGTATTATGTAAATCATCTATGTCCCACGGCTCACAGCTTGATTAAGTTTCTCGTGCATCCCGCGGGAATAATACAATTTCATCTGATAGAAAATAGTCTATATGTTAAGAAGTCTGAATGTGAATCAAAAGTAACTAAATGAAATTTCATCCGTTGAGGCGTTATTGAGTAAGTAGGTATTCAGTCAAAAAAAGTAAAAAATATAATGGAGGATAAGGTGTGACATTCCAACCCCGCCACAAGGACAGTATGTACTTACTCACCATTAACATCCTTAGTGTCCACCGGCGATGGTTATTTCTTTCTATAGTGACAAACATTTGCTTGTTTCCTGTCCTATAAAATATAAATATATGCTGATGGTTCACCTGATGGCACAAACAATTAAAGTCTATGTACCTATCGCATAGACGTGTGGAATAATGTCGTACCTTCAGTATTACAGTGACCTAATTAAAAGTCATAATTTCGACTTAATGTCAGGAAACGACCTAAAACGACTACTTTTATCGACTCTTATTAAAACTCAGGCAGATTCTGACATAGAAAGTTGTGAAACGTATATTTCGGTCTAATAATCTAATTTTTATACAAAAAAATCTTAACTGTATAAATCTTTATTTGACGTTTACCTAAAATGGATATTTTTGAAATAGGTCACTATAATTCTAAGGGTGCGATGTGTTACATGCATAAGTTTACTGGAAAACAATAGAAAAGGCACTGATGTCATTACGATAGGAAAAGGTAAGCAGGTGGTACGAAAACCAGGCAAGACGTTGCAAAACTCTACCTAGTAGTAACGACGGTAGTAATCCGTTTGGCTTTCCCCTTTTACTTCATGGCAGAAAGATCTGCCTTTCTGGTCTAACACGAGTTAAAATTATATTTATAGGCATCTACCTAAGAAACAAAAAATCTATGCCATTCATAGACTTAGAAACCATCCAACCGATGTACCAAACGGGTTTCATTTAAAACACAATAATGCGAAAATGGTTAAAACCATTCCTACAGTCTACTTTTTATCCGACTAAATAAAGTTTTACGGTTATGCGTACGAAGTGGCGCGCTATAACTAGTAGGTATATACTACAACAAACTAAAATCCTATGTTATTTATAGCGGCAATTAAGTATTATTATTTATTACATTACTAACCTATATATTGCAATGTTATGAACAAACAAGCATCCGTAAAGTGTGTAATCACATCGCAATAAAACCTGAACGCTACAGATAAAAATATTTTAAGATACGAAGCGATAAAACACGTCAACCGAAATTAAACCTTAACACGATAGCGTACGGTAGGTACTTACAGTTAGCTCCAAATCTTTCCGATATCTCCGCCCAACACCGGTCTCGTACATCGTTGTCGCGATGGTTCTCGTGTCCCGTGTCGTATAAAACAGGGTATTTTTTCACTTCATCAATTAATTTCTCTCTGTATTCCCAAGTATTCATTCTTTAAATGTATTTATTCGGACGCGTGTAACCAATGCGAGGCGTTAGCTATACTGCGAGGGGGAAGCGATGCGACGTTGCCGTTTTGTGCGAGATAGTGTATCGCTCATCGCGCTTGGTGTAAGCCGTGGTTAATCATTCAGAGCTGCGTTACGCGTTGGTCTTAGTGGTGCGAACGAATTGAACTAGATGGCGTTAGCAAGCTCATTTTATAGATAAGACATCATTTTTTAAGATATGGCTTCTTTGTGAGATTCGATAAGCTAATAAGAATAACATAATTAGAAATCAAATTATTGGAATTGAGTCTATCAAATTTGCATGCCAGTTCTTTTGGCCCAAATAGGATTTAAGTGCAATGTAGGTAATTACTCAAGAACACCATTCATTGTAGGTAACCCTATTTATGCAATAGGCATAGAATAATAACGCATAGAAACCGAGTGGACCCGCGCAATATTAAGCCATTTCAAAGAAGCCTGAAAAGGCCTCTTACGTTCGCCGGCCCCTCAGGCATGCGACACGTGCCACGCGGAGTACAGCTCTCGCAATTTCAAAAAATGTGAGTTACTGTGTGGTGAAATGCTGTCACCGTGCTTCACAAAAGCGTAGTTAGGACTTGAAGATAACATTTTACCGATAAAAACTACTTGGCATCGGATATTTTTGTATAAAATCCAAACAAATAAATCATAAATATCTAAGTAGAACGATATTCAAAATGTTGCCAGCCAAAGGGAAAAATATTCTACCACGTATTTGTTTTTACCTATTTTCATTATAATTAATAATATGTGTATTCCTATTTTATGTGCGATATTACATAGCCTGGACTTTGCTTTTGCATAAAAAATAGTTTTTAAGTGTTGAGACTCACCCATTATACTGACACAAATATTACAAATCCGTTTGTCAGACCAATATTATGAAGCATTTATTCGTATATAATGAGGACTTTTAGAAGACAAAAAAAATGTTCCAACTAGCATTCTAGATGCCACAGTGACCATCAGAAAAAAACTCTGTCACTACCAAAGTCATTTTTTTTTTAATTTTCTTATTAAATAATATGCCATCTTACTGCATTATTTCGTATTGCTTAGTGTCAAGTAGTTTTATTAGCGATATTTTCGACTTTTATCCACGAAAACATGTAGGGTAACGTGCCTTAAAATCGGTCTGCGCCTAATGTCGACCTCCTAATATGTTTATACTGATAATTAAGCTAATATTCCACATAACTTTTAAGAACGCGGGCAAGACTTCATACATCGTTTTTTAATTATTATCTTAAAGTTTAATGTGTTTCTTAAGATTCTATATCAACTGCTTAATTTATCCGCATTTAATAAATATTTTTTTAACTTGGGGAATAGTAGTTAAATAAAGTTGGAATTTAGGTAAGGTTAACGTAAGCAATCAGTTCTCTCCTTAGTAGTCTTTATTTGATACTTATAATGAAAATTATAATATATAAACTTATTGCTGTTTTAATGAAAATGTAAATTAAGTTTTATACAATGATAACACTTAAATTTGATGATAGAATTCAATCAAATTAAAGTCTCAATATTTTTTATATAATTGTTCCTAGCGATATATTTTATTTAATTGATTTAACAATCGTAGAAAATTATTCTAGTTTTATTCTAATAGTGAAAAATAAAACTTTGAATATCAAGTGCCTTTAAATTGTTTCCTTTCTTTGACTACAACTTAATAAAAATAAGTACCCTAAAATAGTTATATTGAAGATTATTTGATATAGACAAAAAATAATTTATATAAATCGTTTTATTTAAAAAAATATCACAATATTGAATATTTAATGCTCATTTCTCTTAATTTTGAGGACCAGCAAGTAACGATCTAATGTAATTTTTACATATCAAATTTTTTCTGCGTGGTTTTAAAGAGACTAAAATATCAATTTATTTCATTTATTTTATGTCTCAAAGAAAGAGACTCAATCATTAAAATTGGTGACCATTTAAAATTTTTTCTTTTACAGTTTTTATCAAATTAAAAAGATCATTTAAATACATACCATAAAAAATTGAGGGCATATTATGTTTACAAAAGTTATTTAATAAAAATAAAGTAAATTTTAATGCAAAGTCAATACCTTATTTCAATTTCAAACATCCTTTACTGGCTAACATTAGAGAAAAATGGGGCTGAAATTAGGGAAAAATTGACCGACAATAGAAAAGAAACCAGGATAGAGAGGGTCAATCATTTAAAACTTAACACGTTTACATATTTTTATTTCGTTGTTGAAATCAATTCGAAACATCAATAGTGTAAAATTTAAATATTGATTAACACGAAAAAGAAAATTAATATTTTCTTCCCGATAACGGTTTAAGCCTAATAGGGTCCGAAAGTTATGTATTTGGTTAGGCGGCCGAAATTTGGCTATTTTACCCTATAAATTTCTACATCACTGAGATTAATTTTAATTTTTAAAATTTTAAATAAATAATTTGATTATTAAGTATACATATTTTCGTGTCACAATTTGCACAAAAACGAAAAAATCCAAGGTGAAATAGCTTTGGAACGTAGAATTATAACACGTAGAAACCGAGTGGGCCGCGATGTTTTAAGCCATTTCAAAGTAGCCTTAAAAGGCTACGCATGCGCTTGCCGACCGCTCAGAATCGCGATACATGTCATACGGAGTGCAGATCTCGCAATTCGAAAAAAATATGACTTACTGTGTTGTTAAAGGCAAAAAAAGACAAATAAAATAAATGCTGAATTATCAAAAAGTACCCTCGAGCTAAACTATTTTCATAAGACTTAGTATAAATAATAGTTAAAGCAAATACAATAATTAATTTTCTTAACATTAAGGTCTAACTAAAAATATCGTGCGCAATTTTTTTTCCACAACTAGCAACTGTATAGTGATAAGTTAAGTGTTTCAAATTATCTATTTTTAGTCGATTTACATAACAGAAAAATTATAAATTGTAAGTATTTACCTGTGAAATGTTCACTTTTTTTGTTTTTCTAAGGTGTTAAAACACTTCTTTATAATGCAATAAGTCATTTCGAATTATTTTTCGTAAACTGTGTCCGATATAACCTGATCTTATTAAGCATTGACAACTCGCAAAACGAATTGAGCCGTTTCTGGTTCAGTTTTATTTACTCGTTTTTTGTGGTTTCTAGGCGTTATTATTCTAAGATCAGAACCAAAACAGTTGCGGACGCTATGTGGTGCTCAAGTCGTGCACAGAGCCAATAGTAGCCAATATAGTACGTTTAGCTTAAAACATTTAAATTTTTTAAGTTGATTTAAATAAATACTTGATTAATAAGTATCTTATTAATTTTTACCTTAAAACGTTCGTCTATAACGTAAGTATTGTTTCTGCTTGACCACCCATTTGGTAATTTTCAAGATAGTTTAAGGTTTAGAACCATGGCAAGATTTGTATGAAAGTTAAAATAAAAAAGGTTCCAAGGTAATAGCTTTGAACAAACATACATACACGTACACGCACACAGACATACACATAATAACACACAAGTATTTGCCAAGCAATGTATTTCAAACATTTGTATGATATAGGATAATATATTAGTAGGTACATATCAATAAAGTTTTTTTTTGTAAGAATTACTTCAATCACTGTTTTTATAACTTAAATAACGTAAATTCGTATTGACCATATTTTTTATTTACGCTCGGTGCCGGTTGGTTACCGCTGTTTAATTACTGAAATTTAAAAAAAAAAATCTTGAGAACCTCTAAAACATTTTCCTGTAATTCTACTCATTTTACCTCACCAGAATAAAAATTGTAAGTTCTAAATTTTCTATATGACTAATAATACTATTGGAAAGACAGACAATCTTTATTTCAGTGAGGTAAAAATATTTTAAATCACAAATAAAAGCACAAAAGCTAAAAAATATAAGGTTAAATAGCTTTGGAATCATCTTGAGAACATCTAGAATATTTCCCGGCATTTAACATATTTTACCTAACCGAATAAAAAGTGTAAGTTTCAAGTTTATACTAAATGATTAATAATGTTATAGTATGAAAGATTATTTGTATACCGGTCAGGTAGATATATTTTAAATACCGTCTTGGGAAAATATTTATTTACTTGCAACACTATTCGAGTCTTTGGAGTCTTTGTGTGCGTGACGACGCAAGTGATTACACGAAGCTTACACGGACATTGACACGGTTTTGGCCTAAAATATGAACGAAGCGTTGAATGCAATTATCCCTCTAAGCGTTATTACTCTATGGCAATAGGTATATTTTTCATAATTTACCCCCCAGAGCGGCTCCCGAGTTTAAAATTCTTAATTAGCACATCCGTGTTTGGGTAATCGATTTACCTTTGTATGTAGAAAAAACAAATAACTCAATTGGTCCAGCAATTGACTGTGGCCGACAACGCAAATTTCAACTTTATTGGTAAAAAAATGGTTGTGACAGGCGGACGGACAGAAAGTCAGATACACCAATGTTCCCACAAGGGTTCCGTTATTTCTTTTAGGATGTGGAATCCTTTAATCGCTAGAATTTACATGATTACGAATGTTCAACCAAGAGTATTCTTCGATTGAAAAAAAATACAACATTTTTTCTTAACAATAGTTATCACGTAAGTATTAAATTTATCTTCGGTTATTATAATTTAAATCCTTCTACCTCCATATTGGAGCCAATAATTTTATAAATGAGCCCATAGCAACAACTCAACAAAATAGTGATGGGGTCATCACTCAACGTGTCATGCATTCAAACAAGTGGAGAGCGGCTAAACAGGGTTGTCATTTATAGATAATTTGATAATTTTCAAATGTGTGTGTGTTTTTTATACATCGTTAGATAGCAAACAAGCAGATATATCTCCTGATGGAAAGAAAAACCATCGCCTCTATAGGCGATTGTCTATACACGAAAGATGTTAATTGTGCATTTCTATACGTGTGGCGGGATGGCAATGCAAAAATAAAATGCATAAGTCTAACGGCTGCCTTATTCCCAAACCGGAACAAGGCAATGAGAAGCATTAACGATATTGTG
The DNA here is from genome assembly GCA_036924255.1 of Apodemia mormo. Classification (NCBI taxonomy): domain Eukaryota; kingdom Metazoa; phylum Arthropoda; class Insecta; order Lepidoptera; family Riodinidae; genus Apodemia; species Apodemia mormo. The sequence continues at coordinate 34,268,225 of JAUPFN010000017.1, forward strand.
GTAGAAGTATGTATAAATAGATTTTACACTTTCAATCGTCGGCACTTGGTGAAATTCCATTATTTTTAGTTGAAACTAATTTATCACTCACTTGTACTTTTATTTTACTATTATTATACACTAAATTATTTAATTTTATCGACCGGTTTCGCTTTTTAAAGCATCTTCAGGACGTAATATTCTTTACTGACTCAAGTCAGTTAAATAATTTAGTGTATAATAATAGTGAAATAAAAGTACAAGTGAGTGATAAACTAGTTTCAACTAAAAAAAAAAAGTATGTATAAAGACGGTGGTACCAAATACCTGGACTATACGTTACGACACTCCACCACCTAGTAGTCACGATGGCAGAGACATGTATAGCCAATCGGTCGCCTTTTACGATCTGCCTAGCAAAATTGGCAGTTCATCTATTCTTTAAAAGAGCCCGAACCAACAGGGGGGATGACGGTGTGTGTGTCTGTGTGCGTGTGTGTGCGTGTTCGACACGTTGAAATCACTAGTCAAATTTGCAAGCATATTTAACTGATTGATTGGAGCAAGTGAAGTACCTACCTGTGTCAAGGTGCTGTTTGTATGTTTATGTGTTTGTTTGATTCAAAGACATAAAACTATATTTATACTAAATTTCAAGTTAGAAGCGTGTTCCGTGAAGTTCCACAACATCTCGCCCGGGTATTAATTACCAACGCCTTGCCTATTTCTGCCAAAATAGCGTTAATGTATGATATTGTCGTATTCCGGATGAGAGAGTTACCGGTAGAATGCATGTGGCATTGCCATCCCACCACAAGGGTAGCAACGCATCATTAAAATCTTTGGTGTCTATAGGCGATAGTTTTTTTTTCCGCCATCTGCTTGTCTGCTATTTTATGAAATTAAAAAAATACATAAATATACGAAATTTTGCACATATAAAAAGATACTTTCAAACAACGCACACACACACATTCGCATTATGATATGAATGATGATGATAAAGAAAAAATCTTTTACACTTTCCATCGTCGCTACTTGGTAAAATTCCGTAACTTTAAGGTAAGTATCTATACATATAATAAAATCGTAGGAAAGTCAAAACTGTACATTGAACATTTTTTTAAAAGAATACTTGGGGCCTGATCTACAATCAATATCGAAGCCAAAAATAATTTTTTAGAATTTTTAGAATTTTTAGAATAAATTTAGAATTTTTGTCTGTTTGTCTGTATGTATGTCCGGGGTAAACTCAAAAAGTACTGCATGGATTTACTTCAAATTTTGCATGAATATTAACTAACAGGTCGAGTCAACATATAAGCTACATATTATCACGCTATCACCTACGGGGGAGAAGCTGTGCGGAGTAAACGAAGTCCACGCGGACGAAGTTGCAGGCAACAGCTAGTAGTAAATAAAATACTTAAATTTTTGTTCTACTATACACATAGTTTCTTAGATTAATTTTCTTAAATTAATAATTAATTAGAATAATTCGCCGTGTTGGTCCCGGCCTCCTTTGTAGAATAGGCCAACTGCCGTTCTGCTAGGCAGGTCATAAAAGGCGACCGATTGGCTATCGAGTCACTACCATCGTGGCTACTAGGTGGTAGAGTTTTGCATTGTCTCGCCCGGGTCTGGTACCACCGCCTTACCTATTCCTGCCGCAATAGCGTCAGTGCTTGTCGCTGTCGTGTTCCGGTTTGGAGGGTAAGGTAGCCGGTAAACTTATGCATGTGGCATTAGACCTCGCCACAAGATAGCAACGCACCATTAACATCTTTGGTGTCTATAGGCGATGGTTGACTCTTTCCATCAGGAGACCCATCTGCTTGTTTGCTATCTTATGATATATAAAAAAAAATTAAGCAGTTTTACTTTTCATATCATCTTCGGGGTGTAAAACAATACAAGTACAAGTGCATTACCCATACTACCCCGTGTTGGCCCCGGGCTCCTTTGAAGAATAGGCCAATTGCTGTTCTGCCAGGCAAGTCATTAAATGCGACGGAGTGGTTATGCACGTCACTACCATCGTGCCTAGTAGGTGGTAGAGTTCTGTGTCGGCTCGACCGGGTCTGGTCCGTCTTATCTATTCCTGCTGCAATAGCGTCAGTGTTTGTCGCTGTCGTGTTCCGGTTTAGAGGGTAAGTTAGCCGGTAAACTTATGTATGTGGCATTAGACCTCGCTACAAGATAGCAACGCACCATTTACATCTTTGGTGTCTATAGACGATGGTTGACTCTTTACATCAGGAGACCCATCCACTTGTTTGCTATGTTATGATATATAAAAAAAACCTAACGCTATAGATACAAAAGTCTGTCTGTGAGTCTGTTAACTTTTCGGCTAAACCGTTAAATGTAAATCAAATTCAACGTAGATATTCTTAAATAACTGGGGTCAAACTTAAGATACTTTAAAAAAATTAAACATCTAAAGAGCTGAATGTGGGATGAAAACTTATAGGAAATTTCTTATGTTAATGACCTATAAAGCTTTCTGCGGGCAAAGCTGCGTGAGTCAGCTAGTCTATTATATTTACCTTTAAAAAAAATGAAACGTCTCGTCCGGGTTTCAGTGCCACCGCCTTACTTATCACTGCCTTTTTTTAGTTTGAGGGGTAAGGTAGCTGGTAAACTTAAGCGTAATATAGCACTGTGGTCTAGTGGTCCAGCGTTGGCGTTGACCACATGAGGTCCCGGGTTCGATTCCCGGATCGGGCACATAAAAAAGTGTTTTTTCAGTTTTCTGAGAAACACAAAGTTGCTCGGGATCGGAAAGTGCCCGGTTGGCGATAGGCTTGCCACCTATCACATTTTTTTTTTCATTTTATAGCATTACCATCCTACATCATAATAACAATGTATAATTAACATCTGTGATATTTACTAGCGATGATTGTCTCTTTCTATCAGAAAAGTTTTTTTTTCTGTGTTATGATATAAAAAAAATCATTTTTTATATAAGCATGCATACGTCTGCCTACTACCCTACTCTCTAAGCCGGAACATGGCAATCACAAGAATTGACGCTTTTGCGGCAGAAATAGGTAGGGCGGTGGTACCAAATACCCGGTCGAGACGTTTTGGAAATCTACCACCTAGTAGTCACAATGTTAGTGACACGTAGCCAATCGGTAGCCAATAAATTTAAATAAATATCTATCGTGTCAACCCTACAGTGGATCAGTGAATGCAACACATGTGCATCGCATTTTGCGAGCGCTGAACCTCTGACCCAAAAAAACAGTACGGGTGCACTGTTTCCAATCGCCTTTCTCTTTCGCTCCTCACCCCACACACGTGCCGTCCTCCTCTGCTCCGGGAATAATCTTCGAGGAGTTAGATGCTATAACAGTTAACGTGATAACAAACATCTGATGTGATGTATCGTGTATCGTTCAGTTAGTTGTTGATGGGTTACATATTTAACTGTTTTATAGAAGATAAACTTTTTTGACGTGTTTTTTTATTATTGATAGGGAAGCGCTTGACCACGATCTCGCCTGATGGTAAGCTAAGATGCAGCCTAAGGTGGAACGCGCTTCCCTAGAAGGTACCTGTAGGGCTACTCTTGAAAACCGATTTCAATTTTAAATGAATATTTAATGAGTTTTGAAGTATTTCGTACTCTGGACAACTATATATTCAATTATTGGATTCGGCGATAGCGCCACACTGATTTTGAAAGTTTTTGGAACTACTCATTATTGCTTTTATTCGTTACTTTGTTTAAAACGGTACTTAAAATTTCCGCTTACAACACTAGCTTGACAAGTAACGATGACATCTATTTCCAATAATTAGGTCGTTACTTTACCGAATCAATGTGGGCAATATTGGTTTCAAGAGTACCGTTTTTTGACGATATTCGAATGTTATTGTTTTTATCAATATTGGTTAAAGATTTATATTGTTTTCAAGAGTAGGCATGCTGGTCTCTCTTCTTTTGATGATCCCAAGATTGTACTCGTCGGGGAACACAGACTCAAGAAGCATGTTTCAGTCCTTTTGCGGTTTGGATGAAGAACGTTGAGTCGAACCGCTTTGTACGGGTACGTGGAACGTCCACCATATGGCGATGCCTAGAATCTGTGCGCCTCGACGATCAATAGAAAAATGGCGATCGCGAATTTAGGTCGTGTAATTCCGCAGCGCACTCTCCAAAGTGTATCCGATAAAAAACCGATAAACTAACCATTCTGCGTCGATGAGCGAAGCTCTGGAGTTTTTTGCCTATCAGATCATCGTCGTTTATGAGCCTCTTGGCCCGCCTCTCTATCGCCTCAAGTGTCTCTAGTTGGTATTTGGCGGATCCATCCCAGAGGTGAGAGCAGTATTCAATGCACGAACGGTCTTGTGCTTGATAAAGGTTGAGCAACTGTCCCGGGCTGAAATACTGTCTCACCTTCGCCAGAATACCAAGCTTTTTTGAGGCAACTTGGGCTTTAGATTCAACGTACTGTTACACTGGGCCCGAGATTTATATTTTTAAAAAAGAGTTTTTAATTATTTAATCGTTTATTCACTTAACACAAGTTATATTATATTAACACAAGTTATAATAGAAATAGTAAAGAAATAGTAGGGGATCAATTGAAAGACTAGTGATCTGGTAGGAATCTGGACCGAGACTGACTGATGCGGACTGGGGAATAGAATGAGGGTCAAAAGTGCTGATGAAGCACTTTTGAGGGATTTGTTGACGGGGGTCTGATGCAAGCCCTTTGGCCTACAGTCAGGGGATATAACAGTACGAACCAAAGTTGCGAGTAGGAAGTAGTAGTTGAAAGTGTTAAACTTTTTGGCTCCGATCATGTGATCCCAGGTACGATCTACATGTCAGTTTTTTAATATTAATAGCGAACAAACAGATGGCTCTCTTGATGTAAAGAGACAATTAACACCTATAGACGCCAAATACGTTAATAGTGCGTTGCTATCCGTGGGGCGGAATGGTAATTATATTTGCATTAATATACACGGCAATGGTAAGCTCTGACGCTATTGCGGCAGGAATAGGTAAGGCGGTGGTACCAGACCCGGTCAAGACAATGCAGAATTTTACAACTTAGTAGCCACGATGGTAATGACTCGCATAGCCAATCTTTCGCCTTTTACAACATGCCTGCCAGAACGGCAATTGGCCTATTCTTCAAAGGAGCCCGGGACCAACACGGGGTAAAATTATTATAGTAGTGTTGACATGTTTAAGGTATTTGCAAGGTTTTCTTTGAAATCCAAACATGGCAGCTTAGGGTCTGGTGGTGGTATATTATCAGTTATGAGTGTTATGACTATATGAGTATCACTCATGTGTCTTGGATGAACTCGTCAAACTGTCTGTCCCAGTTATTGCTAGAAATAATGTCGGTAGAATACTACTGTACCACCCATATCACCAACGGACTTACCGGTGAATCTGTTGTTTTGATTCTTTCTGCCAATCCCACAAGTGAACTGGGAATGGGAAATTTCATGAAACTTTTTAAATAATTTTTTTTATACGAGAGAGAGCCTACTTGGCAGATGTAGTGAAGTCCTGCGTTCGATTGCTGCGTTCGCCGAATCAACAAATAACAATGTTATTGAGGGATTTTGATTTTTGAGTAATTTTACAAGCAACTAGGAGTTTGGTAGTAATGTGATAATTATTCTTTGCCAACGTTAAGTATTAAGTGTGACCGCGCCGTTAATCGAGTGGTTAGAGACCCTGACTACGCGATCAACGAGGCTCGGGTTCGATCTCCGATGGGGACAAGCATTTGTGTGATGAGCATAAATGTTTGTATTTCCGGGTTTGGGTGTTTATTATATACCTATATATTCTAGTATTTATATATATATTTTCTATGTATTAGTACCGTTGACTAACACCCATAACACAAGCAAATAATTTGCTTACTTTGGAGTTAGATCAGTAAGTGTAATAATTTGTCCCGTGAATATTTATTATTATCATTATATATATATTAATACGCTAAGGATAAGATGTTTGCCTCCCTTTTTAGAGAAAACCTCACAATTAATCTAAATAAATTCTATATCATTTTATAGATAATTGCTTGCTCTATCGGCATCAACAACTAAAAAAAATATTACTGCTTTTGTTTTTATAAATTATTAAAATTAAAATTATATACATATATTAAGACATAATACAGCAATGCTGTCATCTGACAGCTTTAATTTTGAAACAACGTCAACATGATTGAAGGTCTGTAACTTTTTTTTTCAATTTAAAATCAACTAAGAAGTATTTAATAAAATTACTTAGTGCGAATTATTCGCACGGGTATGGCTAGTTTATTATTATTATTATTAAGTCACGGTTATCGCAAAAAAGAAGTTGACTGCCAGGCAGTTTATAAGAGGCGAACGATTGGGTATACAAGTCACTACCATCGTGGCTACTAGGTGGTAGAGTTGCATGTCTGCATTGTCTCGCCCGGGTCAGGTACCACCGCTTTACGTATTCTTGCCACGCTGCCGTAACTGTCGTGTTCCGGATTGCCGATAACTTATGCATACGGCATTAATACCCCGCTGTATAGATAGCAACGCAACATTAACATCTTTGGTTTCTATAGGCGATGGTTGCCTCTTTCCATCAAGAGAGACATTTGCTTGTTTGCATCTTATGAAATCAAAAATAAAATAACAATTATCCAAATATCGATAAATATCGATAGCGATTAAAGAAGATTCCATTTCGAAATAAAATCGATTCGCCCATTGAAAAACAAGAACGTGATCAATAATTTGTTACAAGCATTACCTCACGGCCGATTATAAAATCGATTACGCACACCGTGACACACAAAATTACAACAATAAATTACCGTCCAACCTCAGGAGACGAGAAATCAATAAGTCGCAAAAAATGCCCAAATCTTATAGATCGTTTATTCGATTTCCTTCCTAAAAACGCGTAATATAAAAATATCTCTATTTTATTGAAATTAGGTCGAAAATGCGAATTGTTGCGAACTGTAGCAGGTACAATTTTTTATATGTGCCAGCCCTGAAATTATTATGAGGATAGAAACAGGTGCTATTTTTTATATTTGAACAGCAAATGCTAGCTTTGTTACTTTTCGTTTTTACAGCTTTTTATGGTAGGGTTTTGTTAAGAAATTATCACGTCCGTATACCAGAAGCGTTAGGCAGTGCCCCCATCCCGAACTAGTTCAGCCACGATTAGCCGAAGATACCTAGTCAAATAAATGGCAAGCCTATTGCCAAACGGGCGCTTATTCAATCCGGGCAACGTTGTTTATAACAGAAAACTCTTCCCCTTATTGGTCCCAGGCTTTGCGTATGCAAGTCACTACCATCAGGGCTACTGGGTGGTAGAGTTCTGCATTGTCTCGCCCGGGTCTGGTACCACCGCCTTACCTTTTCCTGCCGCAATAACGTCAGTGTTAGTCACTGTCGTGTTCCGGTGAGGAGGGTAAGGTAGCCGGTAAACTTATGCATGTGGCATTAGACCTCGCCACAAGATAGCAACGCACCATTAACACCTTTGGTGTCTATAGGCGATGGTTGACTCTTTCCAGGAGATCCCTCTGCTTGTTTGCTGACTTATAATGTAATACAATATTTGTAATACAATATTTATCAATTAATACACTTGTATTTGTACAATTAACTCACTGTTTCGCAATAATTTATTTCCAATCGGTTTCGCTGACACAAGCATCATCAGGGTATTTATAGTTAATGAAGTTTTTTCATGCCTGTAACCTCGAAGAGGTACCTCAAAGTGCACCCACGATTAGCCGAACATACTGTCTCACAATGTGATAGGCAAGCCTATCGCCAATCGGGCTTATCCAATCCCAGGCAACGTTGTTTTTTCAGAAAACTGAAAAAAAAAACACATTTGGATTGCCCGACCCTGAAATCAAACCCGGGACATATTGTGGTAAATACCGATACCGGACCACTTATAGACCACAGAGGCGAGTATTAACTATTACTAACAACTAGATTTTTTTCGGAATTGCACCAAGTGCCAACGGTGAAAAATGCAGAATATTATATAAAATTACCAAAGTACTTAAAATTTTTGTACGAAGTACGAAACAAACACTTTTTATTTTTAAATTATTACTAGGGATGGGCCGAAATTAGTTTTACATTCAGCAAACCGAATTTCGACAGTCTCAGCCGAATTTCGACATTCGGCCGAATTTCGGTTTAATTTTTTCGGTTTAAGACAAAAATTCTATTTTACCTGAAACCTACACTAAAAAAGAGGAAAAATTTGTAATTTTAATTTTTATCGAATAAATTCAAAAACTACTGGACCCATTTAAAAAAATTCTTTCACCATTAGAAATATATTAAATCATCCCGAGTAACGTAGACTATATTATATTTTTTAAAAAATTGGAGATCCCTATCTAAATTGGAACCATGTAACCCAATATATCAAAATGTTATTGTTTATTTCGCATGCGTTGCGAAAACCATTAACGATATATAAAATAATTTAAGTAAATTCGTAAACAAGTCACATCGTGTTAATCCAAAGAAAGCGCGCCAAAATTGAACCGGAGTTCGGCCGAAATTCGGCTGAATTTTTTATTTTTACCGAATGTTTGGCCGAAGTTTGAATTCGGTTCATACCACATTCGGCCCATCTCTAATTATTACTAGTTGCGCCGTTCAGCCCGATGCATTAAAAAAGTTTTTGGTAAATCACGCGGGAAAAACTCATTTTTCCGGGATAAAAAGTAACATATGTGCAACTCCAGGTTATCGTCTACATGTGTAGCAAATTTCATCCTAATCCGTTCAGTAATTTTTGCGTGATTGAGTAACAAACATCCATCCATCCAAACATTCAAACTGTCGCATTTATAATATTAGTATGTAGGAAGGATTAATAAAGATTTTTTCATGTCTACCCCATGGTCCAGGGATTAGTCACAGACCACATGAATACTAATAGACACGCTATTGGGAACAAAACGTTTCGCCGCGCATATGAGCAAACGCACCTATTACTGTAAAAAATATCATATATTTGTAGATATATTACCTATATCGTGAAAAAATATAAACAAGCCATATTGTCCACTTTTACCGTACCGAATGGGATGACAAAGTTTAAAAATTACCCTTAAACTTTGAAGTAATTTTATTTCATCGGTAAGTAGGGTAAAGAAGCCAAATGTTGGCCCCTTAACAAAAGACGCAAATTTCAGACCTTACTAGGCTAAAAACTTTATTGTCAAAACATATTAATTTGCTTTTTCCTATTATTTAATATTAAAATTTTACAGTATTGAATACTGATGTTTCAAATTGACTTCAATAACGAAATACAAATATATAACCGTTTTAAGTTTCAAAGGGTCTATTTACCTATTTTCAGCCATTGCAGCCTCCTGTTTCTTTAATGTCTGCCCCCAATGAAGGATGTTTTAATTTTTGAAGTGAAAACTTCTTTAGGCGCGTTGAGCGTTTTGGTAGAGGGTAAAATCCTCGGTTCGCGTCACCGACATGCTAATGATAATAGTATATCTATAGCTATGTTTTGCATATAGTTTTAATTACTCTCAACTTAATAGTTCCGTTTTCACTTCTATCGGCAGTCCCACGACTGCTACTGTTTTTTTTTTATGGAAGAGGGGCAAACGAGCAGGAGGTGCACCTGATGGTAAGTGATCACCGCCGCCCATGGACATCTGCAATACCAGAGGCATTGCAGTTGCGTTGCCGCCCTATACTATGGACTATAGGATTTTGTATCAAAATGAGTGCCCTAATCTCGGCCACTGTTATTTCCTAATAAAAAATGGAAATATTCAACAAAATTACAATTTGTGTGTAAATGCAAGCTACACTGACAAACTAAGAAATTGTCTTGAAAGGCATGTCCATTTAATCCGTGAGATTAGCCTATTCAGCTCAGATTATAAGGTCTCAGGTTCGATCCCCAGATCGGGCAAAAATGTTATTTACACATCAAATAGATATCTAATGTATTTTTTCTCGTGTTCGTCCGGGTTTTTTGTGATAAATAAATCTGCCGTACAGCTAGTCATCTCAAAAAAGGCGGAAGAAGGCTAATAGGTACGTATCACCAGCATCGTGAACTCTAGCTATCTAGATGGTAGAGTCCAGTAACGTCTCGACCGGGTTTTTAATAACTTTAGATAGCAAACAAGTAGATGGCTCTCCTGATGGAAAGAGGAACCATCGCCTATAGAGACCAAAGATGTTAATGGTGCGTTGCTATTCGTGTGGCGGGATGGCGATGCCACATGCATAAGTCTACCGCCTACCTTACGACAATAACAAGCATTGACGCGATTACGGCAAGACATGAACCTAGAAAAAACAACGGACGGAGTGCTATCACTACCTATATAGATTGAAGCACCGTAATGGCGGCACGTTTCTATGTGTCCGTGTTTTCAGTGTTGCCAGCCGAAGAAACGTTCCCTAAATTTTGTATACATGTAATAATATGTAGTGAACTACACATTTTTATATGAATAACTACGTTGGATTTTGTCCATAATAATTAATTAGTTTCATAATATTTTATAAATAATAAAGAAGAAGTAATTTAGCTCGTTTATGTAAAATCAAACCAAATTCGTTTTTGCCAAAATGTTTTATTACACATAGATACAGTTCAGAGGTACAGAAATGAAACTGAGACATGCACACACAAATTTACACATTTATAAAATTAGAAGGCGAACGACGAATATTATTAATAGTGGCTCCATGAGCCACCATGTGAACGGTGAACACAAAAAATGTGAACAGTGGTGAGATTTATTTTGACACATTGGCAAGACTGGCAATCGTTTTAAAATGTCAATTTAATCGCATGTTAACTTACCTATTTTTAACAAATTTGGAGAAATAACATTCCGAAAGTTGAGAACACTGAATTACGCCAAAGAAAAGTTTGTTTAAATAAATTACCAAAAAAATTTATAGTAATTTAATCAAAATAAAACGTTAAAGAGTATATTTACTTGTGAAAAGCGATTCCATGTTCTTTTTTATTACGCACAGTGCTTCGGGAACAACATTTCACGACGCAGGTTGGCATAATTAAATAATTTTTTTAATTACCTACTTATTACAAGTGCACTTGACGTGCACTAAAAAGCATAATGGTGGACACCGGACCCCGAGCTTACTATGGATTTTATTTGTAGGTGTTAACGTGTAAATAAACGTTACCGAGCTTACTATGGGTGCTTTAAAGTGTAGATATGTTTATGGAATTCCGTCCGTTGTTTTTTCTAGGTTCATGGGGCCGTTACGGAATTCTACCAGCTAGTAGTCACTGTGGTAATGGCACTAAACTACTTAATTGCTTGTTAAAATTAATTTGCGCTTCGAAAACCAGCTATTAGTCCCACAATGTAAAAGGGGGCAAGCCTATCGACAACCTGGCACTTTCCCAATCCCGGGCATTGTAGTTTTTATCAAAAAACTGAAAAATTTCTTGCGCAAACACTCTTGTCCTTCCTATTCTGGATTATGCAGATTCCTGTTTCCTTGACGCTACTGAAGTGCTTTTAAATAAACTTGAGAGGCTTCAAAACTCATGTATAAGATTTATTTTTGGTCTTTGTAAGTACGACTACATCTCTACTTACAGAGTCCAGCTCAGGTGGTTGCCTATCCGTTTTCGTAGGAACACGCATATTCTTTGCCTTCTGTTTAATATATAGTTCAATCCTGCTGCTCCCAAGTACCTTCGTGAGCGTTTCTCGTTTTTGCATTCCTCTGATTCCCCATGTCGTTCTCATATTGGCTCTCTTCTTCGTTTTCCTGTGTCACATTCTCAAACGTATTCATGGTCATTCACTGTCCACGCAGTGAAGTTGTGGAATTCTCTACCCACTGAGATCCGCAGTAGCCCCTCGCTGCTAGTTTTTAAGAAGCGGGTTAAGGAGCATTACCTGTCATTGTCGTAGTTTTTTTTCCTCTCCTATTTATTTTTTTGCTGTGTTAACTTCGCTTTACTATAGTCATCAATTTGCGTTTTAGCCTTTTCTCATCTATGTGTAATCTTATCCTTGCAATGTATGAATAATTAGAATTTCAATGTAATTTATATATTTGTGTTTGTCTTTATGCTTGTGCACGATGCCTTCCATTTTCCTTTCCCAGCTTCACTTTCTGGGTTAGCAGGAAGAAATCTCTGTCGTTAGGGATAAGCTCACCTTTTGTGCATTATTTTAAGTATCGTTTAATTTTTTTTGTCACTATATAAGTGTACAATAAAGTATTAAATGAATAAAAAATAAAATAAATAAAACTCATTTATTGCTTTGCCCGACCCAGAAATATATATTTTTATATATATTTCGATGCTCAATTTTATACAGAAATCTTATGTGAAGTTATTAAAGGTGCTTAGTTTAAATTATAGGCAATAAAAAATCCATAGGTACACGTTACACACACTAAGCATAAAAATTGTAAGTACATAAAATTTATCAAATTATAATCTAACGAGTTGTATTATAAATTATTATGATCTACACTATTATTATTATGTAGGTACCTATACTTATAATGTCATAATAGTTGCTATGTTAAAAATTGCTTCTCAACACGAGTCATTTGAAGGACGTGCTGAACTAAGTATCGATCTCTCTCACACCTATATTATTAAAGTAAGATGGTGATATCAGTGATGACGTTTCGCTGTTTATCCGTCTCTTTCTTACTAGTTAAATCAATATGTCTCCATTCTGTTTTCACACAAGCGTTGCCAGACGTAGCGACGCCGATATGTGGTCTTGACTCGCGAGCCGTGTCGAAAATACAATTTGTTATATTATGATTTATGTACCTATATATAGGTAGGTGTTTATTTTTTGTTCGTATTTAGACTTCAAAGAAATTGGACTCTTGATAGAATTGGCAACTGCATGTTGATTTAAATATAAAAGGAATTAATTAGGTATATAAGTACCTACCAACTTACTTACTAAATATTGCATAGGTGCTTTGTTGATACTTTGGTTTGCCTCTAAAGTCTAAAGTTTGAGTTATGCCGTCGGAATGGACGTCGGTATAGGTATTTGCTTACGGTATGGTAGGTATAGCTAAAGGTAGTGTTGGTTCACTCTGTGTCTTCTATCGTATCTTCCATGGGGAGTGTTCCGACGAGTTATTTGGATTAATTCCTGCCGCCGAATTCCATCATCGGACATCGCGTCAAAATTTGAAATTCCATCCTCACCATCTCGATGTCTGAAAATCCACAACTGTCCGTTTCTCTCGACACTTTTTGCTTCGCACTACTTTGTTGTGGAACCAATTACCGACAGAGGTGTTTCCAAACGGATACGACTTGGGGGCCTTCAAGAAAAGAGCTTACTCATTCTTAAAAGGCCGGCAACGCAACTGCAAGACCTCTGGTATTGTGGATGTCCATGGGCAGCGGTGATCACTTACCATCAGGTGCACCTCCTGCTAGTTTGCCCTCTCTTCTATAAAAAAAAAGTAACTTCCTTCTCAGATTAGGTAGGTAGGTATGTTGCTGTAGGTAGGATGAAGTAGCTAAATGTCGGCCTCCTAAGGAAAACGCAAATTTCGGACCTTACTAGGCTTAAACCGTTATCGTAAAAACATTAATTTGCATTTTCGTATTATTTAATATTTAAATTTCACAGTATTGATCTTTCGAATTGACTCCAATAAGGGGGCGTTCATAAATTACGTGAGGTGTTTTTTAAATTTTATGCCCCTCCCTCCCCCCTGGTGAGATGTCGTGAGATTTTATTCAACCCCCACCCCCATCCCCCAATCACACGTGAGATTTTTCAAAATGTGGGTTTCTTAAATAAGTAAACGCGTTGGATTGTTATTGGAAAAAGAAAAACCAATTTGCTTCGTGCTTTTATTCACGACTAGTTAAGACTGTATAATGTCGAAATATGAATGAAATTATTTTCTTTCGAACGAATTAGTGAATGAATTAATCGTAAATTTTAAGCATATACAATCTGGACAATGGACCAAAATAGTATATTTTTTTTGTTTCAATCAGAAAAAAATTGCGTGGTATTTGCCGAGACCCCCCTCTCTCCAACGTAAGATAAGATGAGATTTGACTCGGCCCTCTCTCCCGCCTAAATATCTCACGTAATTTGTGGACGCCCCCTAAAGAAATACAAATAGGTATATAAGCGTTCAAAGTTTCAAAGGGTCTATATTTTCCTATTGACGGCCAGTGTTTCCAAAACACGGGCTGACAAAAGGGAAATAGACCCTCTGTTTCCTTAATTTCGGCCTCCTAATTTTAATTTATTATATGTATTATAATAAAAAAAATAATAATTTATAATTATATATATATATATATATATATATATATATATATATATATATATATATATATATATATACATATATATATATATATATATATATATATATATATATATATATATATATATATATATATATATATATATATATATATATATATATATATACTCAAAAAGTACTGCATGGATTTACTTCAAATTTTGCATTAATATTACTAACAGGTCGGGCCAACATTAGCCTACATATTATCATGCTATCACCTACGGGGGAGGAGCTGTGCGGAGTAAACGAAATCCGCGCGGACAAAGTCGCGGGCAACTGCTAGTATATATATATATATATATATATATATATATATATATATATATATATATATATATATATATATATATATATATATATATATATATATATATATATATATATATATATATGTACTAATATAATAATATAATATTATCTTTTTGTTTGTTTGTCACCATTTAACTTAAAACCCACCCAACCGATTTTAAAAATCTTTTACTTTTAAAAAGCTCACTATCCAAGAGTGACATAGGCTATGTTTTTACTAGTTTTTATTCATCATAGAAATGTTTACCCCTGCCGGGAATCGAATCCAGCCACATCGATTTGTAGTTAGGGTTGCTAACCACTCGACAAACCGGTCGGTGTATATGATGCATTGAATTAATATATTAAACAACAATATAAATAAAGACATTATTCTATAATCAATATTTAAACATCCTGTGTATATAACAACCTAATGTCGGCCGTGATTTAAAACGCTTATTATTTCAATATATATATAATAGATAAAAGCGGCCGGACTTTGGTCGTTAAAATAACAGATTGAAAACGCTCGCAAAAAATAAACTATTGAAAAAAAAAGTTATTTTCGGTCTAATATCAGCCGGGGGCCGACTATAAGCTCTTATATCAAAATGAGTGCCCTAATCTCGGCCGCTGTGATTTTTTAATAACAAATAGAAATATTCTACAAAATTGCAAGGGATAATTTTCTTTTCTTTCTAATAAAAAAGGCATGTTTTTCTGCAGAAGAAAAGTAAAAGCTATTGGGCGATTATTTACGGTCAAAAACACAATCCCCGTGCGTGGTCTCCTCTAATAGTAGGGGAGTCCAAGAGGGGATTTTGGTATTTACTCGTGCGCGTCAGATTAACATCAGAGTGGGTACCTTGCATATTGTTGAGACTATCCACCAAATATAAACCCTTTCTATAGAGGGGGGTAACTATGGCAGAAAAAAATAACAAAATTAAGATAACTTCGACCTGTGGAAATTGTCAGATTATACTTTTTTCGTAATTATTACATCATTTCCATATCATCATCATCATAATAAGAGAAAATTCAGACACGCTCAAGAATATCAAGACAATATTTTGTTTGGAAATTTGTGACCCTCCCACTTCCTTACGCTACATTTGAATTGTCAGATTTTCGAAAGCTTAACTAGCAATTAACCCACCATACCCTAATCTAATGCACTTCAACATTTCTGTCACTGAATTTTTAAAACATTTTTTTTATCTACAGATTTTTTCCCCACCATTGAAATGAAAAACATTATATAACCTTTAATTTTTCCTATAATTTAGTTTACAAAATCCAATAGGTCCCTACGACGCTCGAGTAGTAGTACCTACTTAGCATCTCGGGCTCTGCTACTATATCGTTTTTAGCGAAATCGTAAACAATACAGGGGGCCTAGCAAAGTTACAATCTACAATCTTAATTGCTTAGAAAACTAATAAAATGTATGGATTTTTTAAGTATTTTAGGCAAAGAAGTCAGCAATCGTAGAAAACGAAAAGAAACTTAACGTTTGAAATATGGCTAGGACCCCAGCTCTGTGTGACGACTAGTTGGTTTCTACATAGAGTTGGAGTAGGTATATGATAAAAATTGGTTAAATCGTGAGTTATTACACAGTTACATAAGTAAAGTTTAGATTCGCAACATAACTTTAAACCTATATGGAATTTAAATTTAATTATTAGCATATTAGGCGACGGCTGACTTTAGCGCACGTTTAACGGTACCGGTTTCTATGAATATAGACGCCAGGTCACTGGTTCTGGCCTTAGGTTGGCCAGTTTTCTATTTTTGACACAAAAGTTTAGACACCTAAGCTTAGAGGAATAACGCATATTATTTTCTCAGACCAACAAAAAAAAATGGCCTGAGATTATTTTATGCACCTTTATCAAAACTTGAAAAATATGGTATTAGAGGGAGGTCTTTAGATTGGATAAAGAGTTATTTAGAGAATATTAAACAATGTGTTGAAATATCTAAAATATGCGGAAACCGTAAAAAAATATATACTTCAAACTACCTTGTTAACGACTGTGGTGTACCACAGGGCAGTGTTTTAGGACCCTTGCTATTTTTAATTTATATCAATGATCTTTCTGATAGTATACAACATGATTGCTTTTTATTTGCTGATGACACTACCCTACTTATTAAATGTAAAAATAAAAAAGTCTTGGTAAATGAAACAACCGAAACCTTATTCCAAGTTTCAGACTTGTTAATTAATAATAATTTAAAAGTTAATGTAACTAAAACAAAATTAGTTGAATTTCAGAACTACCACAGTAATATTACTAATAACACAAATATATTTTTAAATAAAATTAATATAGATGATGTAGATTATACAAACTTTTTAGGAATAATTATTGACAAAAATTGTAATTGGAAAGCACATATTGAATCTCTATGTAATAAGATTGATAGATTTGTCTATGTCTTGAGAAGACTAAGGGAAGTAGGAAACGCAAAAGCCTCCCTATTAGCATATCATGGATACGTCTTTTCTAATTTACAATATGGAATTCCTATTTGGTGAAATTCTGTTGAATTGGTACGAATTTTTAGAGTCCAAAAGAAATGTATTCGAGCAATATGTGGTGTTAATCAGTTACATTCCTGTAAACCACTTTTCAAGTCTCTTAAGGTACTTCCCTTACCATGTTTGTATATTTTAGAAGTATGCGTATTTGTAAAAAAGCACCAAAAGTTATTTAAAACAAATGCTGAAGTCACTGGTAACTCATATTTTAGGAATAGTAAGAAATTATATGTGCCTAACCAAAAATTAAATATTTTTACAAAAAATGTGTATTGTATGTCTATTATTATATACAATCATATTCCTGATAGTCTTAAATCATTGCCTATAAATAAATTTCGCAAAAAATTGTTTGATTTGCTCTTAGATAAAACTTATTATGATATTAAAGAATTTTTAGCCGATAAAATTAAATGTTAATGGATAGAAATATATGTTTGTTGAATTGTCTTTAAAAAAATTTCAATGTAGTAAAAATTTTGTAAATGGTGGACATTATGTAAATTATAAAAAAAAAATTACTCAAAATATGAAACTTGTAATTATAAAAATAACTTTGTAATATGGAATCATCCTTGTATATTTATAACAAGAACATAAAATAGAGAAAAAAAGACCAGCCCACTGAGTTTCTTCCGCCGGATCTTCTCAGTGTGTGGCCGCGTAATCGATACAATTTATAGTTTTAAATGTAATATTATATAATTCTATTTTTTTAAATATTTGCACACCATATAATGGTAGAATATGTCGGTAACTTAATTTATTTTTAACAACTTGTAACACCCATATTCTTGCAAATAAATATTTTCTTTCTTTCTTTCTTTCACCTAAGATGCTAATGGTCAAACTGACAGTAATGTTTTTATGTTAAAACAGCACATTAGCTTGATATGACTACACAAGTAATAAATAATGGTAATGGTGTCTGTTTGATGGTATGTATCTCTTCTCCTAAGGAAAACCGATATATCCACTGTGGACTCCACGATATACCTATGATGTGTTGCTAAGGTTACCTAGTTTGTATGGAACCCTCGGTATGCGTATCCAACTCACACTTGATCGTTTTTTTTATTAAATTGTATGTGTAGTATGCAAAGTAGGTATGTAGTTATGTCACAACTCACGTGTTCCACATATGGAACGGTACACGTGCTATCATTAGTTCAATAATGTCTTTGTTTTTACATACAACTCATTTAACCTTGAAAATTCTAGAACCTGACTGTAAACACGACATGAGACCTTGAAATATAAGTAGGTACATACATATTATGATGTGAGTCACTGAGTAACGATTCATTGGTTTTAGTGTACCTACTCATAAGTAAAATTAAAGTCCGTGTTATTCCGAGCCCCGTACCTAAGAAGACTAGACCGCCGCACCGCGAATAATTGTTATAGCGAATAGTCGAATACCGATTAATCGCCATTCCCTATGACGAATAGTCGAATAACTCGCTTTTACTATGCGCCATAAAAAAGAATAAGAAAGTAATTTATTTGTTATCAAATTATGTTACGCCTGTAGAATCATTAATTTGCTAAGCATGTAGGTAGGTAGGTACTACAATTAATACCTACTGTGTTTTGCTTTCTTGAAAAAAATGATTATTTTAAAATTTATAGTTTTACTAGCTGTGCCCGGATAAAAACTATCCTATGTTTTTTATTTATATCATAAGATAGCAAACAAGCAGATGGGTCTCCTGATGGAAAGAGTCAACCATCGCCTATAGACACCAAAGATGTTAATGGTGCGTTGCTATCTTGTGGCGAGATCTAATGCCACATGCATAAGTTTAAGTTTATCGGCTACCTTACCCTCCAAACCGGAACACGACAGCGACAAGCACTGACGCTATTGCGGCAGGAATAGGTAAGGCGGTGGTACCAGACCCGGGCGAGACAATGCAGAACTCTACCACCTAGTAAATCCTATGTCCTTTCTTGGGTCTCAAATTATATTTGTATCAAATTTTATCCAAATCGGTTCAGTGGTTTGGCCGTGAAAGCGTAACAGATAGACAGACAGACAGACAGACAGAGTTACTTTTGCATTTATAATATTAGTATGGATTACCTACCTGCATTAAAAGTTTATTTTAGACAACTATTCGCCAACGACAATATTATACGGTTTTCCCAGTGTTGGTTCCGGGCTCCTTTGAAGCATAGACTAGCTGCCGTTCCGCCAGCTAGGTCGTAAAAGGCGACCAATTGGCTATGCGAGTCGTTACCATCGTGGCTACTAGGTGGTAGAGTTCTGCATTGTCTCGACCAGGTCTGGTACCACCGCCTTACCTATTCCTGCCGCAATAGCGTCAGTGCTTGTAACTGTTGTGTTCCTGTTTGAAGGGTAAAGTGGTAAACTTATACTTGTGGCATAAGAACTCACCACAAGATAGCAACGCACCATTAACGTCTTTGGTGTTTATAGGCGATGGTTGACTCTTTCCATCAGGAGACCCATCTGCTTGTTTGCTATCTTCTATATATATATAAAAATCAATTGCTGTTCGTTAGTCTCGCTAAAACTCGAGAACGACTCATTTGGCTAATTTTGGTTTTGAATTAATTGTTTGAGCCCAAGGAAGGTTTAAAAGGTGAGAAAATATAAAAAAATAAAAGTAGTTAAAAAGGCAGAACAACGTTTGCCGGGTCAGCTAGTATACTATAAAAAAAACTTTGTACCTATATTTTTAGTTCTCGTGTTATTTTTATCCGGCTGCCAGAAGATGTATGATTGGGGCGTAACATGTTGGAAGCTGCAACCGACAACGAGGTGGATGGCAGCCATGTTTAAATAAATCACTCAGAAATATTATTTGAATTGAAAATGAAGAAAAAATCTTAAGGTACATTTTACACTGGGCAGATTTATGACGGTTAGTTTTTTGGTCGAAATTCTTCTTGCCTCTTTTTATATAGGTATCAATTTACATACAGATAGCAAACAAGTAGGTGGCTCTCTTGGTGGAAAGATCCTATAGACACCAAAGTTGTTAATGGTGCGTTGATATTCGTATGGCGAGATTGTAATGCCACATGCATAAAGCCACGTTTTCACTTTCATTAAGACCCGTTTTGACTTTGATTAGTGCAAGTGCGAGTGTTTAATGCAGGTGCTTAGTATTAAGCATAAAATACGTAAAGACAGCCGTTGATCAGTGCGAGTGATTAGTAATCAGCGTCTATTCACTTTTACTACGCTGAATACTAATCACTCGCACTGATCAACGGCTGTCTTCACGTATCTTTACCTTAATAAGCACTTGCATTAAACACTCGCAAACGCACTAAAGCCCCGTTTGCACTTTGCTTAGTGCAAATGCGAGTGTTTAATGCAAGTGCTTAGTATTATGAAGATAAACTTTTATAATGCTGCGGGCTGCACTCTGCAGCTAGTTATCTATAAAGAAACGCTAAATGTGTCGCAAACCTATTAGAATGAGTAGTGAAATGACATTCTCTTCTGTCACTTGTCACTTTTAATGGAATAGACATTCAAAGGCCCGGCTTACGCCAATGGCTAATAAGCGACGTTTTTCGAAAAAATAAATCATTTTTATTAAAATGTGAGACAAAAAAATCAAGATCGTTTGAAAGACAAAAACTTATAAACGTATGAAATGTTGGTTATGAATAGTTTCGGCCAAAAATTTAAGTAATGCTAGCATACATTTTTCTATATCATTAGATAGCAAACAATCAGATGGGTCTCCTGACGGAGAGAGACTACCATCGCCTATAGACACCAAAGATGTTAATGGTGTGTTGCTATCTTGTGGCGAGGTCTTATATCATATGCATGAGTTTACCGGCTATCTCACCGTCCAAACCGGAACACACAGTGACAAGCACTGACGCTGTCGCGGCAGGGATAGGTAAAGCGGTGGTACCACACCCGGGCGAGACCATGCAGAACTCTACCATCTAGTAGGGACGATGGTAGTGACTCGCATTGCCAATCGGTCACCTTTGATGATATGCCTGGCAGAACGGCAGATTGCCTTTTCTTTAAAGGAACCCGGGCACGCTGAGAAGATTCGGCGGAACAAACTCAGCGGGCATGTGTTTTTTATTTTTAGGGTTCCGTACCTAAAACGTAAAAAAGGGACCCTATTATTAAGCCTCGGCTGTCTGTCTGTCTGTCCGTCTGTCTGTGTGTCACCAGGTTCTATCTCATAAGCCGTGATAGCTAGAAAGCTATAATTTTCAAAAATTATGTATTTCCGTTGCCGGTATAACAATAAATACTAAAAATAAAAAATAAAAATATTAAGGATAGGTATTACTTCATACAATAAACGTGTTTTTTTGTATTTTTTTGCTTAATATTAATAACGGTAACAGTTAGATGTTTAAAATATTCACATAATATTAACTTGTATATTATCTTTTAAAATAAATATATAAATAAAAATAAAATAAATATTAAGGGGGTCTCCCATACAACAGAGGTAATTTTAAGCAATTTTTTACTCGATCTTAATAAACAGGTAAAAATTTGAATAGGGATGGTACGGAACCCTGCGTGCGGGAGTCCGACTCACACTTGGCCGGTTTTTTATATAATATAACAAATGCGTTACAATATTAAAATATTACATAAGTTATCACTTATCAGGTAAGGTGACCGGTAAACTTACGCATTTTGTTAAATAAATGAATGAATGAATGAATGTTTTTTTTATTTCAGGTACCAAGTCCCATGGATAATTACAAAATAATATGTCATAACAAACTTTTAAAGTTTAAATTCAATTAAGTAAAATTACAATGTCAAAGTGATAAAAAAATTAAATTAAATGTGAGTGGTTACGCAAAAAGGGACCTCAAGGGAAAATAATTGATTTCGAGTAAATCACGTTTAAAATGTTGAGTCGAAATGAGTTTCGCCACGAGTGCGGGAGAGAGGCGCGGGGTGTTTTATGTTAGTGTCGTTAGTAGAGGTGCGCAGAATGTGTCACTGAATTGAAAAGATATGAACATATCTTTTGATCACTGCGAAGTATATCACTCTTTTAGTTCAGTAGTTCATCTAGTCCAATGGCTTGAATCGCTATCATTTCTCAGTGCATTGATTTTCCTTTGTTTGTTAATCGAACTAAGTAGTGTGTTATGAATCTTATGATTTTTGCGAACGAGATAAACGTTGAAGAAAAAAATTAAAATAAAGTATATTTTTATTTTTACTAATTTTGTCGTTTTTTTATTCGTACTTTTACTAATGAAAGATTAAAAGTTCTTACTAAAATAATGTTTACAATTGCCGAATACAGCAAAATGTTTCTTATGGCCTTAAATTTAAGCTGATTTTTCTAAACTTTTATTTTTCACTGTAATTTTTGATTTTAGATAAATTCAAACAAACATTGACATTTTATGCATTGCGTTTATACTAATTGAAGATCAAAACTACCTTCATGCGCAATAAGCAATGAACGCTTATAACTAAAGAATTCATTTTATCGCTTTTTGCAAGTATGTATGTACAAGAAAATACGAGTGATATAGTTAACCGGTAATAAGTTCAGCCGGGCCGAGATTGTGTCTGCTACGTCACTCCCATTGGCGCGTGATCGGCAATCTTCGACTCTCGTAATCGTTTCGTTCGCAGTGAACTACGCGAACTAGAGATATAGATAAATTGAAACTGAACTAGTGAAGGATGAACTAAACGCAACTGAAGTAGTCCAATTGAAGGATTCATTCGCGAACTACACACGACTAGTCGTTAGTGAGCGACTTCGTCAGTGAGAAATAGCACGTGTTTGCGATAGCTGTATTATTGGTGACTTATTTATTCGTCTTTTACTTGTCTTTATGTGCGCGCTAGAAAAAGAAACTAGTGTGCGCTGTGTATAAGGTGTAATATTTTCAAAACTGCCTCGGCTTACATAAAAAATCATTAAAAAAAAACTACGGCACCTAAAATTATTTTGATTAGAACAAAACAAAGATGAAGGACCATAGAATCAGAATTTATCAAAAAAAAAAAACCGTTTCCAATCCCTTCAGGTCCCTTTTTGCGTAACCACTCACAAATAATTTAAATAAATAAAGGAATTTGAATTTCACTTTATAGCCTACCAGCTGTGCTCGCGACTTCGCGTGGAATAATTTCTAAAATGAAACCCGCATAGTTCCCGTTCCCGTGGGATTTCCGGGATATAATCTAAACTATGTCCTTTCTTGTGTCTCAAACTTTATTTGTACCAAATTTCATCCAAATCGGTTCTGCGGTTTAGGTGTGAAGAAGAGAGAGACAGACAGACAGACAAACAGTTACTTTCTGATTTATAATATTAGTATGAAATATGGATGTAAATCAGTTACAATACAAAACTTTCTACTTGTAGAAGAATTTCTCTATTTTGAGTTTATTTATTTTAAGAAAAAACATACCTTATATTGTAGGTTATTCATAATTTCAAAACTTATGATAGGCATTTGACTAAAAATATGTCTTGCCAATAAAAAACCTTTCTATCGCACCTTCAGCGACCTAATTAAAAAAAATCATGATTTCATTTAATGTCAGGAAACGACCTTTTTTTTCGGCGAGCAAAGTGCTCAGCCAAAAGGAAACGACCTAAAACACTACCTTTATCGACTCTTATTAAAACACAAGCATATTTTGACATAGAAAGCTGTAAAACGTATATTTCGGTCTAAAAATCAAATTTTTATACAAAAGTCTTAACTAACTAACTTAACTTAATCTTTATTAATTGACGTTTCCCTAAAATTAATACTTTTGAAATAGCTCACTATAACTCTAAGGGTGCGCTATTTTGCAAATAAATTATCCCCAACCAACCAACCCAATTATCAAATTCTTCCATTTGATCGCATTCAGAGACGTGATTCCCGCATTATTGACCGTCCCGTTGGTTGAGTGGCTAGCGACCCTGAGTACGCGTTCAACGGGGCTCGGGTTCGATCCCCGACGGGGACAAGCATTTGTGTGATGAGCATAAATGTTTGTATTTCCGGGTTTGGGTGATTATTAAATATATTCTTGTATTTATATATGTATTTCTATGTATTAGTATCGATGACTAACACCCATAACACAAGCAAATAATTTGCTTACTATGGGGTTAGATCAGTCAGTGTAATTTGTCCCGTGAATATTTATTTATTTATTTATACTAGCGACCTGCCCGCGGTTTCACCCGCGTAGCGTTTGTTCCCGTCGGAATATCGGAAAGGTTTTTATACTCAAACCTTCCTCAAGAATCATCCTATCTATTACAAAAAACCGCATCAAAATCGGTTGCGTAATTTTTAAAGATTTAAGCATACATAGGGACATATTGACATAGAGACAGACACAGAAAGTGACTTTGTTTTATAATATGTAATGATTTATTATACACGATTCCAATCTGACCAAATATCTCATGCTGATGATATTGATTTGAGAAGAAATACTTGTACTCTGAGTGACCTCTACCGACTTTATAATGGGGAGTTTTCTGAGGAATTGGTTAGTTTGATACCGGCTACTTCTTTCCACCGCTACAATATTCGCCGAGGCCGGAACCTCCACCCATACTACCTTGACTCATGGTGTTCATCAACAGTACGGAATTTTTAAAATACAAAGGACTATTCGAAATAGTAAAATTGATATATACGAGACATAAAACGAATATTATTTACCAAAAAATTTGACAAAAAATTTAATGTACAGATATACGCTACTGCTATTATACATTAGCAAGGATAACTCGGTCACCTTGTGAAAATTACACACCGAAAACCGGAAAAAGAATTATAATCCTTACTCTCATACTTTTAAACTCTGGATTGCCCTGACACTTGGAATTATTGAACACCCCAGCAATTACTCCGTTTCGTAAATTGTTTTATTGGATAAACAACCTTATCATAGTGTTTTACGGGATGTAATGATTTGTACTAGTTATATTCTTAACCGAGGGTTCTCTGTTGCCAATGCATTATTATTTACACTTCTAATTTGATGCAAGTCATTTGTACTTAGGGTTGCCAACTTTTATTAAAAGAAATAAAGTATTTCTTTCGAAGAAGGCAAATAGAGAGAGTACGGACTTATAAAAAAGAGTATAATTTATTGGACATTTTTAAAAGGGTATTTTGACGAAACATCGTTTTATTAATTAATAAACGCCGCCTGAATGCACAAAAAAGCATAACTCGTTGTCACGATCCGCCTAAACCCAGTGTGCAAGCGAAAGCGCGGAACAGGCGATAGAGAACATTTGCTTATAACGTAATCAAGTGAAATTATCGGCCGTAAACCTGTCTGTTAAGTCAACGGATAACTTTTTTTTTTGTACTTTTCGTGGCACATAACATTTTTTCATTGTTTTTAAATTATACGTCTCTACACATTCTAACTCATACATTAAGAGTTGCATGATAAAAAGTCCATGCATTTTAAAAGGTTTTGGATAATCCCACGGGATCATCTAACTATCCCGGGATAAAACGTAGCCTATGTGCTATAAGAGGTCATCATCTACCTGTACGCCAAATTTCATTCAAATCCGTTAAGTAATTTTTGCCGTTATTAGTTTAAGTAATCCGTTAAGTAAGGGGCCATCCATAAATTACGTCACACGAATTTCATAATTTTTTGACCCCTCCCCGTCCTTGCCACAGCTGGTCACATTTGTGTGACTCCCCCTACCTAGTGTGATGTCACATATTTTGCAATTTCACATTGGAACAATGATCTCATTCGATTATTTTTATCTATATAGGTGGCTTTACAAATTTACCGTTATAATACTTAGATATAAAAATTTGTGATGTCATAAAATTTGGGACCCTTGAATTTTTGTTTTGAATTAATTGTTGAAGTCCAGTGAAGGTTTAAAAGGTGAAAAACTATAGAAAAAAGGAGTAGTTAAAAAGGCAGAACAGCGTTTGCCGAGTCAGCTAGCAATAATCGGACATTAAGACTAGTAGGACTAGTAACTCTAATAAGACAGAGTACGCCTACATGTTATGGAGTCCAATACTTTATTTGTTCCTTTACTTTTGAGATAGGCAACCCTACATGTATTGCATAAAATGTTCCGATTTTTTTGCTTTGTGAGTTATTAAAATGCTTTGACTGGCAGTAATTTGAGCATAAAATGGTACTAACTGGAATATTACTAGAATTTAAAACTTGTATTTTAATTTTTATATATCTCGGTCTGGTAACACCACCTTATCTATCCTGCCGCAAAGCATCGGTGCTTGTCACTGGCGTGTTTTGGTTTGGAGGGTAAGGTAGCAAGTTATCCATGTTAGTTGCATTACCATTCCGCCACATGGATAGTAACGCACCATTAATATGTTTTGCTAACAATTAGCTCGTAAGGATCAAGTTTTAGTTGCTGATGGATTAGCAATATTTGGCAATAAGGATCACCGTGGCAGGAAATCCTTACTGCCAGCCGACATGCCGGTGACTCGCGGTAAACCAAGTCAACTACGTGTCTTTGTACAATTGGGCTAGCTTTGAAAGAAAAGCCCTGAAGTTTTATAATAATAGGACTTTAGCCCGTTTTAAAGAATCAGAGTGCTAAGTGTGAGTTTTTCTTTTCGCATTCGATCGTGAGCGCGTTTGGAGTTTACTAGGAATTTGTATGTGATTTGTACAGCGCCACCTAGTGGTAAACGTGAGAAACCAGTTTAGCGAAAGGGGGAGACATGATCTTATTTGCGAAGCCTAAAAACAAATCGAATAGTAAAATTTTAAATACGTTCTAATTTATCGAGTTGATCCTCGGTCAAATTGACGTAGCTCGTATCAGCGTAATGTAGTATCGGCAGTAATAAAGACTGTGCAAGAGAAATCTTAGTACAGATAGGTAAAAAGTTACGAAGTCGATTTAAGGTTTTAAAACTAAGATATATTTTCCTACTAAGCTCCTTGATATGAGATGACCACGATAATTTATTGTCAATAAAGATTTCCAAATTCTTTACCTGGGTTAAGAAAGAAAGCCGTGATGATATTTGTTTAAAGACTAAACCATGAAGGTTATTTCCTTATACCTTGGTATTTATCCAGCTGGTAACAGAAACGGTATTAAAATAAACGCTTCGACCTTTGCCTGCAATTGTTTCCTGCATAACCTTGTCTCCAATGACAGGACAATATTATATACTATATTAAACAAATAATGCTTTTTAATTGTTTTTTTCATAATAAACAAAGTAATGCTTTTTAATTATTTTTTCCATAATGACCAACCCGTTAGTCAAGTGGTTAACAAACCCGACTCCACATCAATGGGGCTTGGATTCTATTTCCGACAGGGACAAATATTATTTGTGTTATAAGTATAGATGTTTGCGGTTCTGGATTTTTGTGGGATATCTATTTCCATGTTATATCATAAGATAGCAAACAAGCAGATGGATCTTCTGATGGAAAGAGTCAACCATCGTCTACACACACCATTAACATAATGGTGCGTTGCTATCTTGTGGCGAGGTCTAATGCCACATGCATAAGTTTACCGGCTACCTTACCCTCGAAACTGAAATACGACAGTGACTAGCACTAACGCTATTGCGGTAGGAAAAGTACCTATAAGTAAAGTCAACTGACATCCGTATCACGAGCAGACAATTTTTTCATTTGAGGTTAAATCTATTCGTAAATAGCACGAATGAATCTAACCAATCCAATGATATTTATTTATTTACTATCTAACCCGGCAAACATTGACTTTGTGTCTACTTTTCCGTTTTTTTTTTTCTACATTTTTTCACTTTTTAAACCGTCTCTGAACTTCAACAATTAATCCAAAACCAAAATTAGCCAATATATATATATATATATATATATATATATATATATATATATATATATATATATATATATATATATATATATATATATATATATATATATATATATATATATATATATATATATATATATATATATATATATATATATATATATATATATATATATATATATATATATATATATATTCGTTCGACAAATAGTGACATTGTGTATCAATTTTTAAATATAAGAAGATTATCCCTAGAAAATAGTTTGTAGTAGTAGCATGCCTTCTATAAACAGCTAGTATAAATATATAAATTACGTGTCACGCTGTTGTTCCCCGATGGACTCCAAAACTACTGAACCGATTTCAATGCAATATTGTAGATATCTACTGTTTGGTAAAACTTAAAAGATAATATAGATTTTATCTCAAATATCCCCCACCCCCCGTCAAGTACTCAACCAAAATATTCAATTTAAGTAATTAAAAATGTATTTTTTTTATATTATAAGATAGCAAACAAGCAAATGGGTCTCCTGATGGAAAGAGTCAACCAGCGCCTATAGACACCAAAGATGTTAATGGTGCGTTGCTATCTTGTGGCGAGGTCTAATGCCACATGCATAAGTTTACCGGCTGCCTTACCCTCCAAACCGGAACACGACAGCGACAAGCACTGACGCTATTGCGGCAGGAATAGGTAAGGCGGTGGTACCAGACCCGGGCGAGACAATGCAGAACTCTGCCACCTAGTAGCCACGATGATAGTGACTCGATAGCCTTTCACGATCTGCCTGGCAGAACGGCAGCTGGCCTATTCTTCAAAGGAGGCCGGGACCAACACGGCGAAAAATTTATATTTATATTTATATCTATATTTTATATATAATATTTATATATATTATACATACATGTATAAAAAAAAGTTGAAGTGCCTATTAGTTTGAGTAAATATTACCTGTAGGTATAAGTAAATTATAGTAAGAATATTTTGAGATGATATTTATTTATTTCATCAATAGAAATAACCCAAAATATTGTAAACAATAAAATCCTAAAACTTGACATTAACAAATCCGCAGGTCCAGACCTAATTCCTCCAATTTTTCTTATTAAATGTGTTGACGTAATCTCCTACCCATTGACATTGTTATTTCAAAATTCAATGACAAACGGAATTGTTCCTAAAATATGGAAATCTGCGTTTATTTCTCCGATACACAAAAAAGGGCCAAAATCAGAAGTTGAAAACTATCGCCCCATTTCTAAACTCTGTGTCATTGCAAAAATTTTTGAAAGTATTGTTCGTGATCAGCTATGCACAGCTCTTAAAAACGTATTTAGTCCTTCTCAGCATGGTTTCATAAAGAACAGGTCAACTATATCAAATCTGTTGATTTTTCAGGACTTATTGGTAAAAGGTATGAACGCGGGTTTTCAAACTGATGTAGTCTACACTGATTATAGTAAAGCTTTTGATAGAATAGATTATTGCTTATTACTTAACAAACTATCTAAAATAGGTATTTGTGGTAATTTGTATAGGTGGCTAACATGGTATATTCTAAATAGATCCCAAGCAGTAGTTATTAACAACTATATTTCGAGTTGGGTACTAGTTCCTAGTGGAGTTCTTCAAGGATCTCTACTTGGACCGTTATTATTTATACTATTTATATATGACATCGATTCTTGTTTCCAACATTCAAATTTTTTAATGTTTGCAGATGATATGAAATTTTTTAAATCTATCCATACAATTAATGATACACTTCTTTTACAAGAAGATTTATCAAGATTGAATGAATACTGTTTAACCAATAAACTTCAACTTAATCCATCACAATGTTTTGTTATAACATTCAGCCGTAAACTTAATGAAATTCGAGCTAACTATACATTAAAACATGCAGATCTTCAGAGAGTGTTTAGTATCAAAGATTTGGGCATAACACTAGATGCAAAGTTATCTTATAATTTACATATTAGTAATATAGTTTCTGCAGCTTATAAATCACTTGGGTTTATTATGAGATGCTCAAAAGATTTTACTAATGCTAAAACCATAAAAATACTTTATAGTGCTTGCGTAAGAAGTAAACTTGAATACGCATCACAAGTATGGAATCCAATATTCAAAAAATATATAATTGAAATCGAAAAAATACAAAAGAAGTTCTTAAAATATTTGAATTTTAAATTTAAAATTAATATAAAAGACTATCATAAATCATGTAAAAAACATCATTTCTTGCCATTATCAGCTCGTCGTGAAATATCAGATGTAATTTACTTGCTCAAAATAGCCGCTAGTCAAGTTGATTCTTCATACTTACTCAGTAGGCTTGATTTTTATATACCATCTAAGTCAAAACGCTACACCAAAACTTTCAATTTGGAACTGACTGGATCAGTGTATAACCAAAACTCCTATCTTTGGAGATCTTGTGACAATTTTAATAAATTAGTTTTTAAGCATGGATTCGATTTGTTTGAAACTAAACCTAACAATATGAGAAGATTGTTGAGTACTGAATTCTTTAATTAATGTGATTGTATACACAGTGATTATTTACTAAGCAATAATTTATCATAACTTGAAGAAATAACTCGTTTACTACTTAGTTCTTTTTATTTTTTAAAAGTGGAAATTTTTATTAGCTTATATTTTCTAGACTTAAGTTCATGATTGTTTAACATTAGCTGTTAATTTCCCTAAGATAAAGTAAATAAATAAATAAATATTTCGATCCGATCCGGTAGTAGTTTCAAAAAATGTTGACGCGTCAAAATAACTTGTAAAAAGTTTTATTGAATAAAGTTCTTCTGATTTCTGATTTCTGATTGCTGAATGCTAAAGAGTCAAGCTGTTTCGAAATAGCCTGGTCGTCAACGATTCGAACCGCTCTACGCTAATTCTCTACCTATTATTCTCGATGGTAATAATACGTTTTTCCATTAGTTAACCGTTTACGAATTGCTTGGTAAAATAGCAGGTGACCTATTTTTCGATATAAGCCCGGAGTTATGTTCACTCCATTTGGTAAAAGGTATAAGATTTATTAATTTAAACAATAACTGACGGCATATCGACGAAATAAATATCCAGTTTTCAAACGTTCTATCTGTATTATTACTCTTTGACTTTAATGTGGAGAGTGGAGTACGCTGACGTGCGACACAGCCTTCCCGTACGAACGCTACCGGGATAGACTTTCGAAGCGAGCGCTGTCCGCGAATGAAATAATAAGGTTTTTATTGATTTAATGGCACACTATAATGATTTTGTAAAATGTTGAACTCAAATTTTAGAAATCAATAAATTGTCTGTAATGAAGTGAAAAAATCACCAAAATTGTTTCAGTAGTTTGGAAGTTATAAGAAAATTTTTGTGTAAAAATAAGAGAGATATTCGATTTTTTTTTGTCAAAATAACAATAAATATTGAAAAAACGAACTTAAAATTTAAAGTTAATTATATTTTACGTACAATGTATATTGGAACGAAGTTCCTTACGGCAGGCTTGGAGGGGATAGGGATTTTGCTGCGTGACCGAACTGAAAAAAATGTGATAGTAAAACCGTAAGAAAAATGCGTGGAATAAAAGCGTTAAATGAGACGTGCGCAGGCGCGACAGTCGCGTACACAAGCGAGTAGTGCCGTTTAGCCGTAGGAAGTTCGTTCCTACCTGGTGTCCCGCGACACCACATCATTTTTTTTTTAAATTATTGGATTAACCGTTTAGGAGTAGTAGGCTTTCAAAGAGAAGTATATTTCGTAGTTTGGCGTATGCTATCGCCTTAAATCTATACATATAATAAAATCGTAGGAAAGTCAAAACTGTACATTGAATATTTTTTTTAAAATACTTGGGGCGTGATCTATAATCGATATCGAAGCCAAAAATATAGTTTATAGAATTTTTGTGTTTGTCTGTTTGTCTGTATGTCTGTATGTCTGTATGTCTGTATGTCTGTATGTCTGTATGTCTGTATGTCTGTATGTCTGTATGTCTGTATGTCTGTTTGTTTGTATGTATGTCCGGGGTAAACTCAAAAAGTACTGCATGGATTAACTTGAAATTTTGCATGAATATTACTGACAGGTCGGCTCAACATATAGGCTACATATTATCACGCTATCACCTACGGGGGAGTAGCAGTGTGGAGTAAACGAAGTCCGCGCGGACGAAGTCGCAGGCAACAGCTAGTACAAAATACAAAACTGATCACACTTTATTGTATATAAAGACATTTTACTTCTCAGTTTCACCAACACGAATGCCTCCAAACATATCTGTCAGGCCTTTTGTAATATGTTATTCTAATGGTTTATTGACTTAATAATTACCTTAATCAGATGGTTGACTTTATATCAGCTCAAAAATCATATTAATTTAAAATATGTTAAATAATTAACAATACTAAATATTTCATTAGATATTTCAATAATAAGAAAAATTATTCATCTTTATTTTGACATAACAATTTAGAAATAGCATGTACTCATTTTAAATATGTTTGTGTAAAATATTGACAACAGTTGCTGGCTAATTATCATCTCCGTATGGATAACAACGCATCAATAACATCTTTGGTGTCTACAAGAGATAGTTATCTTTTTCCTACTTCAGAACCGTCTTTCACCATTCTAGGCTAACAAAAACAAAATGGTAATGTTAGGTTATCATCACTTGCCTTTCCACGCGTAGCATTCTCTTAACATCGCTGACCTTTGGCCTTACAAAACATCCATTGTCCGTTAACGAACCAACCTATCAGAAGATCTGATCTCATTATCTGCCATTCTTTCAGTCACGCTTGCTTAAAATAGTGGCCAAGCACGAGTTGGAAACGTATAAGGGTTCCGTATGACTAAGAAATCGAAAAAACCTCTTCATAATTTTTGAACACAGTAAAACTGCAGCAACCGTCTTCCCATTGCCTATATCTCCAGAACCCTGCATCAGACCTTCACCAAATTAAAATGGAATGACACGGAGAGTACACACTCTTTAAAAAAAAATTCAAAATGTGTTTACAAATGACCGAGTTCTGAGGTAACAAACATTAAAAAGACGTACAGCCGAATTTATAACCTCTTCCTTTTGGGAAGTCATTTGAAAATAAAGTATCTTCACGCGCGTATTCCCGAAGAGGCAAGTAGAGGTACAACAAGTGCACCTACGATTAGGCGAAGATACTTAGTCCCACAATGTGATAGGCTTATCGCCAACCGGACACTTTTTCCAATCCCGGGCAACCTTGTTTTTGTTAGAAAACTGAAAAAATACATTTTTTGAATTGCCCGACCCGATAATCGAACTCTAGACCTCATGTGGTCAACTCCGACACCGGACCCCTAGACCACGAAAATACATGTTACGATTATAGGAAACTCTATTATAGGTATTTGAATTTCCGAGTTTGGGTGTTTATTTAATATTCTTCAATATTTATAATATGTATTTCTATGTATCAGTATCTTTGACTAACACCCATAAAACAAGCAAATAATTTTTTTCTATATTGGTCCTTAGCTCCTTTGAAGAATAGGCGAACTGCCGTTCTGCCAGGCAGGTCGGAAAAGGCAACGAATTGGCTATGAAAATCACTACCAACGTGGCTACTAGGTGGTAGAGTTCTGCATTGTCTCGCCCTTATCTGGTACCTTCTCCTTACCTATTCCTGCCGCAATAGCGTCAGTGCTTGTCACTGCGTGTTCCGGTTTGGAGGGTAAGGTAGCCGGTAAACTTGAACGCACGTGGCATTAGACCTCGCCACAAGATAGCAACGCACCATTAAAATCATTGCAGTCTATAGGCGATGGTTGACTTTTTACATCAGGAGACCCATCTGCTTGTTTGCTATCTTATGATACGAGTATCATTAGAATTATCTAAGCCTAAAGTGTAATTTGTCTAGCGATTATTTATTTTTTCTTCGATTTACCGATTCCCGTAGTTCTACTTAATTAATTTACCTTTAATTAAAACATGACAAACATTGATGACTTAGCAATCGGCGTTATGTGAAATCCCTTGTGGGGTAGACACAGAAGACTCCATATTATATATCACAATCTAGACTTGTCGGGCTTGCTCCAAATTCATAGCTCTCTTCACACATATTTTTTATTTTATACAGCAACATAGCAACTATTTATAATAATAATTTAATTTAAAAAAATATATTAATTTTAATGGTTTTTAACAGTGTCTATAATGCTCTAATTAGTTGTGTTACCGTTTGTAACATTATGGAATGGAAAAGATGCCGAATTCGGAGATTCTTACCATCACCTTCGGATAGCACCCAACAAATTTGATCGTGGTACGTATTTTATAAATCTATGTTTATACTTATATATTTATTACTTATATGCTTATATACTCATATAACTAGTTACTTATTTACTTATAATAATATTATAAGCTGAAGAGTTTGTTTGCTTGAACGCGGTAAATCTCTGGCAGTACCAATCAGATTAAAAAAGATATTTTTGTGTATTGTACATTTTGTAAATGTGGTTATCACATTCACGGGGAAGGCTATAGGCTAAGTTTTTACCTGACTGAGCAAAAGTAAGTAATATTTTTGGATCACGTGAACGAAGTCGCGGAAAACGGCTAGTTTACTTAAAAAATTTAAAAATTAAGACAGACTGCTTCGTTGGTTTAGTGGTAAACTATTCGGCTTAGATTTTAACACTACTCTCAGTCATCACGCGACAATTTGTAAGGTTCTTGCATATTCGCGTGCAGAACCCTAAAACAATTTCTCTTAACTTTATGTAACTAAAATAACAATGAGCACACCGCCGCCGCCACGAGTGCTTGTGTGATGGTACCATGGGTTATTCACCTATTTGATTCAATTGAATTTGTTTTACCATTATATGAGATCGTCTCGCTGGTACATACAACATGAAATTAAAAGATAATTAATAATAAGAACTGTTTTATTTTATAACTAGCTGTTGCCCACGACTTCATCCGCGCGGACTTTGTTTACTCCGCACAGCTCCTCCCCCGTAGCGTGATAATATATAGC
The DNA here is from genome assembly GCA_036924255.1 of Apodemia mormo. Taxonomy (NCBI): domain Eukaryota; kingdom Metazoa; phylum Arthropoda; class Insecta; order Lepidoptera; family Riodinidae; genus Apodemia; species Apodemia mormo. The sequence goes on from JAUPFN010000017.1 coordinate 34,303,277, forward strand.
CTATATGTTGACCCGACCTATTAGTAATATTCATGCAAAATTTGAAGTAAATCCACGCAGTACTTTTTGAGTTTACCCCGGACATACATTGACTTTCCTACAATTTAATTATATGTATAGATACGAACATATGCAGTAAATAATAAGAGCAAGATATGACGAAGAAAATTTAACACATACTCAATGTATTAAATTTTTTCTGTCATGGGTTAGCTGTTGTAAGACATATCTTTTTAGAAGCTCGTCTTTGTACTGTTTTTACTTGTTTTCTCCTTTTTTAGGGTTCCGTACTTAAAAGGTAAAACGGGATCCTATCACTAAGTCTCCGCTGTCCGTCTGTCTGTCTGTCACCGGGCTGTATCTCATGTATGTTAATCTATAAGGCATTTATAATGTGGGTCATGTTGCCTGAAATAAATTGTAAAATAAAATAATCTGTGGTCTAATGGTCCAGCGTTGGCGTCGACCACATGAGGTCCCGGGTTCGATTCCCGGGTCGGGCACTTAAAAAATGTTTTTTCAGTTTTCTGATAAACACAAACTTGCCTGGGATTGGAAAGTGCCCGGTTGGCGATAGGCTTGCCACCTATCACATTTGTGGGACCACTTGGAACTTATCTTCGGCTAATCGTGGGTGCACTTGTTGTACCTCTGCCGACCCCTCCGGGGATACGGGCGTGAAGATACTTTTTTTATAAAATAAATAAATAAATAAACCTTACAGAAAGCCGAAATTTTCACAAATTACCTATGTATTTCCGTTGCCTAAGTTACTCTCTATCACATTAGCTATTTGAAAGTCCCGTCAAAAGTCTAGTCGTTTCAGAGATTAGCTGGAACAAACAGACAGACAGACAAAAATTGTAAAATGTTATTTTGGTATATGAACCGTGTATACATCCATATGCATTCAGTAAAAACCGGTTATTTTAATATCACAATCAGACACTCCAATTTTATTTATTTCTATAGATGTACAAAAGATAGAACCATTTAATTCAGTCAGATTATTTAGAACCGTGGGTCGATATCAGCGAGGGCGTCCACCCGGGGCGGCCTTCAGTCGGCCGGGCGCGTTCGTCCCGGGCGGGGTGGCATGGTGAACACGAGGTGCGCAGTTTACCGGTGTCCCTCTACTACGCACCGTAATCGGGAGTTACGCTTCCACCAGTTCCCGAGAGACGAAAGGTTAGTCACGAATTTTCATACGAAACATTTTTGTATCATAAGATAGCAAACACGCTGATGGCTTTTATGAGACAACCATCGTGTAAAGACACCTAAAATGTAAATTGGTGTTATTTCAGGCCTCCTTTGAAGAATAAATCGGCACTTTTTGCCTTGCACTACTTTTTTGTGGAATCAATTACCGATAGGGGCGTTTCCGAACAGATACGACACGGGGACCTTCATGAAAAGAGCTTACTCATTTTTGAAAGGTCGGCAACTCAGCAGCAAGACTTCTGGTATTGCGGATGTCAATGGTCAATGTCAATGGATCACTTTTTTTATAGTATACCTAAGGTAGCAAGCAAGCAGATGGGTCTCCTGATAGAAAGAGTCAACTATCGCCTATAGACACCAAAAGTGTTAATGGTGCGTTGCTATCTTGTGGCGAAGACTTATGCCACATGCATAAGTTTACCGGCTACCTTACTCTCCAAAACGGAACACGACAGTGACAAGCACTGACGCTATTGCGGCAGGAATAGGTAAGGCGGTGGTACCATCAGTTGCACCTTCTGCTCGTTTGCAGGGGGCAAATTGCTCGTTTACCCCCTCTTCCATAAAAAAATCCATCTGCCATTTTAAGCAATCGTAAAAGATAACCGATTGGCTATACTTGTCACTACCATCGTGGTGGTAAAGTTCCGCAACGTCTCGCCTGGATATTTGGTACCACTGCCTTATCTATTCCTGCCGCATTACCGTCAAATCTTGTCAAGGTTGCGGGACATGTGGCATTGCTATTCCACCACACGGATGATATAAAAAAAATAAGCTGATGGCTCTCATGATGAAGACAGTCATCGCGTATAGACACCAAAGGTGTTAATAGTAGGTATTGGTTACGTATATGCTGTATTGATTCAAGCATCTTTGAATAATAGACCACAATTTGTCACTCTACCAGGTAATTTCTCCCGTGTTGGTCCGGGCTCCTTTGAAGAATAGGCCAACTGCCGTTCTGCCAGGCAGGTCGTAAAACCGTTTGGCTATGCGAGTTACTACCATCGTGGCTACTAGGTGGTAAAATTCTTCATTGTCTCGCCCGAGTCTGGTACCACCGCCTTTCCTATTTCTGCCGCAATAGCGGCAGTGCTTGCTACTGTCGTGATCCAGTTTGGAGTGTAAGATAGCTGATAAACTTAAGCATATGGCATCAGACCTCGCCACAAGATAGCAGCGCACCATTGAAATCTTTGGTGGCTATAGGCGATGGTTGACTCTTTCCATCAGGAGACCCATCTGCTTGTCAGCTATCTTATGTTGTTTTTGTTATACTGGACCGCCTCATTGGTCGTGTGGTTAGCGAACCTAACTAGCGAACCTAATCGATGGAGCTTGGGTTCGATTCGCAACAGGGAGTGATACTTGTGTCACGAGCAAAGATGTTTGTATTTCTGGGTCTGGATGTCAATAATTTCCCACACGAATTTCCAACGATTTTCATCCCAGATTCATAGTCGAAATCTATGGTTTCAATTTTCGGTAGATCAACCCTTACATGCCTTATATCTTCAACTATCACCATGGAAAATATCAAAAATAAATCAAAATCATATAATAATATTTATATATTTATTTCCATGTGTAATCTTTGATTAACACCTTTAGCACAAGCAAACATTGTGCTAACTTTGCTTAATTCGTGTAACTTGTGCGGTAAATATTATTATTATTATTCCTTAACATATATGTTTGTTTTCCTGGGTTTGGTGTTTATTATGTGTATTACAGTATTTATATGTGTATTTCTATGTATCTTTGATTAACACCCTTAACACAAGCAAACATTGCGCTAACTTTGCTTAATTCGTGTAACTTGTGCAGCAATATTATTATTATTATTCCTTAACATATATGTTTGTTTTCCTGGATTTGGTGTTTATTATGTATATTACAGTATTTATATGTGTATTTCTATGTATCTTTGATTAACACCCTTAACACAAGCAAACATTGCGCTAACTTTGCTTAATTCGTGTAACTTGTGCGGCAATATTATTATTATTATTCCTTGACATATATGTTTGTTTTCCTGGGTTTGGTGTTTATTATGTATATTACAGTATTTATATGTGTATTTCTATGTGTTGGTATCTTTGATTAACACCTTTAGCACAAGCAAACATTGTGCTAACTTTGCTTAATTCGTGTAACTTGTGCAGCAATATTATTATAATTACTCCTTAACATATATGTTTGTTTTCCTGGGTTTGGTGTTTATTATGTGTATTACAGTATTTATATGTGTATTTCTATGTATCTTTGATTAACACCCTTAACACAAGCAAACATTGCACTAACTTTGCTTAATTCGTGTAACTTGTGCGGCAATATTATTATTATTATTCCTTGACATATAATAATATGTTAATGTCATTATTATTATGTCTCCTTTGAAATTAGCGAAGTTTAAAAACATTTGACAAAAAGCCTGATTATATTAAACTCAAATTTACATAGGAGCGAATGAACATTTTACTTGCAAAATCTACTACTAAGAAGCGTGTTCTATGTTTTTTTGGTGGAAATATTTAACATCAAAAACTCATAATAGGTATGTAAATGTGGAGGAAGAACGACAAATAAGGGACGTGAAGTGTGGCATTTCGTTCTCTCTGCTTAGCCCGTTAGGTATTTGGCGTGAAGATGTGGTTGTATTAATATTACTTAGTAAACGTAACCACACAACATTAGTCAGTTGTTTAATTTTTTTGGATATCATAGTAGAGCAAACAAGCAATTGGCACTCCTATTGTCCTCGTATATATATAACCATCGTATCGTATATATAACCATCGTCTATAGGATTCAAAGATGTCAACGGTGTGTTCCTTTCTTTTCCCGCTATTGTATACATAGTGGGAGGGTAATTCCACATGCACAAATTTACCGGCTACTCGTTCACCAAAACCGGAACAGAAGAGTGACAATTACTGAAGCTATTGCGGCACTAATAGATAAGGTGATGGTACCAAACCCGGAGAATACGTTGCACTTCCACGATCTTAGTGACATATAAATTGTGGATTTTCCGTTCTTTAAAAGAAGTTCGGGGCAATATGAGATTTGTTCTTGCAGTTGCTCGGGATTAGAAAGTGCCCGGTTGGCGATAGGCTTGCCACCTATCACATTTGTGGGACCAAGTATCTTCGGCTAATCGTGGGTGCACTTGTAGTACCTCTGCCTACCCCTTCGGAGATACGGGCGTGATGAAAATTTTTAAACTTGGCAAATCTAAATAATAATATTTAATCATGATTTTAGGTTACAAATATGGCTTCGCGCTTGTAAACGTCCAGAATTAGAGAGGAAAGGAGCTGAACAGTTAAAATATATGCACATCTGTAGTCTACATTTTGAGAAGCGGATGTATGGAAAACAACTGTTAAAAAAATCAGCTTTACCAACTTTGAACCTTCCAACAGTTACCAGCAGATGTGTTTCCACGCAAACAGACAATTATAACATCCCTGATGATTTACAAATTTTAACTAGTCAAGGTGTACAGACAGATATTGATATGGAAACAATAAGCCTCTTCAAATTGGCTCAAGACATTAAAATGTCGGAAGCATCAAAACCTAAAAAACCAAGGAAACGGACTGGAATAAGTCAGGATCAGTTTCTGGAACTATGTGATGAGTTTTTGCCAAGTGCTCTAGGAGCTCTCGTAAAGATGCAATTGATGTTACCTAACTCTGATGCTTAGGTTTAAATCAATTTAGATTTTAAGAAATTCGGAGGTTACTTTAAGTCAAAAAGGAAAGAAATTATTAAAATCAACTGCAACTTACGCCGAATTTTAAAATCCGTATTCCACGACCTTCATCTGAATCTTTGTTATGCTAGTAAAGACTCAAGGGACATTCAAAAGCAAAAAATATATTCATCAAAGCATCGATTATTGCATCTTTTTTATATTACATGATAGGCAATAAGCAGATGTTCCTTTAAAAAAACTTTAAAAAAATCGACACGCAGGGATTGAACCTGCGACCGTCTCCCTAAAGCCGGGACGCTCTTCCACTGAGCTAGTGCCGACAAGTTTGACGTGGCGAAATTCTTCTTTGTTATATGATCGATTACGTCACGTCACGTTAAAAATAAGATGTTCCTTTGATGGAAACAGTTAAACATTTTTACAGACACTAAAGATATTAAGGTTTCGTTGCTATAAATTTAGCAGGGACTTCATATCACGTGCATAAGTTTACCGGCTACTTTACTCTCTAAATCTGAAAAATATCTTTAAAACCCTGACGTCATTAAGGCAGAAATATGCAGAACAGTGATGTATTCGGGATGATACAGACCTTTAGTGCTGCAATCATGATATCATTAACAAGTATAGCCTTTTGGGGATTGCTTGCTGTTGTCGGTCGGAGTCGCGATATCTCAGACACATAATTTTTCTCCTCAATCTCCCTTCCTACATGCAAATGTGCAACATGAACTTAAAACTTGAGAGTCTGTTAAAATATCACGCTTCACAAAAAAAAACTTCATTGACTCTAGAAGCATAAGTATATATAGTATATACTCAAGTTATTGCATTATTCCAATTTCAATGTTAATGAAATTTTTTCCTGTTTTTATCTTATAAATTCAAGTTTGAAGCAAGTGATGCTGATTAAATCTATAAATCGATCTTTTTAAAAAAATATATGTTAGGCTTGTTGAAAGTTTTTTAAAATAAGCCTGTAATTGTCAATTATACCCCACAAGATCGAAAAATTAAATTGTATTTTTAAGTGACTTAGAAAATTATAAAACCTATAATAAATATCGATGCTGAATATCATATATATAATAAACTACAAGGATTACATGAAATGTTGTTGGCCATAGTCAAACCGTGACCTCACTTAGTTTGTAAGCATACACCTTGTAAACTATCCGAGGAAAATTAGTGTTTATAAATGTATCGTACGAAAATGCAAAAATACATTGAAAGACTACTGGAAAATTGTGTTTTTCTGTACTCAGTGACAAACAAATAAGAAACTTGCCGCGAAGCTATAAAAGATCCTTTACCTTCAGAAACTCAAATGTATTTTTGCGGAAATTACTTAAATGTAAGCATTTGTTGCATAAAATAACGTTATTTCTGTTATGTCTTCATCAGTTTAGAAAAATACAAGTTTTTCTACACAAGCTAATGATATAAAATAAAATTAAATATTATATTTCTTATTGTCAAATTGTATAACGTTACATCATGGAGGAAAACGTCATCAATGTTTCAAATTACACATTTAAATCTGTAAAGCAGTTGCCTCCGAGGTCATTCCTGAAATTTTACGCTATTGTTAGGTATTTTAAGTTCAAAGCAGTTTAAAACATGCCTAAACATATATTTTTGAGCTCGAAGAGTTCAAAAATCTAAAGTTTACTCAAATGCCCTGCTCATCGCCGCAGAGTTTTTAGGTCTTTTATCGGATACACTTTGGAGATTGCGCTGCGGAAATTCACGACTTAATTCTGCCATCCCCGTTTTTCTATCGATAGTTGAGACGCACAGGTACTAGGCATTGACCGGCCCGTTGGTCGAATGGTTAGCGACCCTGACTACGCAATCGACGGGACTCGAGTTCGATCCCCGACGGGGACAAGCATTTGTGTCATGAGCATAAATGTTTGTATTTCTGGGTTTGGGTGAATTTCTATATATTAGTATCGTTGACTAACATCCATAACACAAGTAAATAATTTGCTTACTTTGGGTTTAGATAAGTAAGTGTAATTTGTCCCGTGAATATTTATTTATTTATTTATCGCCATATCGTAAACGTTCCACGTACCCAGACAAAGCAGTTCGACTCGACATTTTTGATCCGAACCGCAATGGACTGGAACATACTTCCTGAGTCTGTGTTCCCGGACGAGTACAATCTGGGGATCTTGAAGAGAAGAGTGAACAGGTACCTTCGAGGGAAGCGCGTTCCATCTTAGGCCGCATCTTAGCTTACCATCAGTTGAGATCTTGGCCAAGCGCGCATCTTATTGATACTCAAAAAAAAACACCTTTTTCGGCAAATATCCCAATAGCCTCTGTGGTGTAGTGGTCCGGTGTCGGAGTTGACCACAGAGGTCCCGGGTTCGATTCCTAGGTCGGGCAATTCAGAAATGTGTTTTTCAGTTTTCTGATAAAAACAACATTGCCCGGGATTGGAAAGTGCCCGGTTGGCGATAGGCTTGCCACCTATCACATAGTGGGACCAAGTATCTTCGGCTAATCGTGGGTGCACTTGTACCTCTGCCTATCCTTTCGGGGATACGGACGTAAAGATACTTTTTTTTATCCTGATAAGAGATTACTGGTTTCACCCAGATTTTCTAAAATTGAGTTTCATCATATCTTCAAGTTTTAATGTTCTAGGAAACTTTTACGACTACCTTTTTAATTATGTCAGTACTAGGCACATCGTGCAGCTCACTGCATTATAAAAGTTTTTGGTGAATCCCGCGGTAAAAACTCATTTTTCCGGGATAAAAAGTAGCCCATGTGCTATTCCGGGTCATCATCTACCTGTGTTTCAAATTTCATCCAAATCCATGCAGTGGCGTGATTGAGTAATAAACATCCATCCATCCAAACATCCTGCCTGCCTGTGTAATGTGTATGTATGTGTATGTTTATGTATGCAAGTAAACCTCTTATAACTATGGAACGGCTTGACAGCTCGAAACGCGGTTGACGACTTTCGATTAAGTCTTACCAAATTAAGATTTCCTGAAAATTTGAAATATTTGGCTTTCAAAGTTAATAATATTATAATTTGTCTCGGTAGCAGAATTAAAAGGAGCGCTTCGAGGAATACTTTAGGAGCGCTCCATTAGGAGCGATTGAAAATGGGAGCGCTTCGAGGAATACTTAAGGAGCGCTCCATTAGGAGCGATTGAAAATGGGAGCGCTTCGAGGAATACTTTAGGAGCGATTGAAAATGGGAGTGCTTCGAGGAATACCTCAATACCTTTGTACCCCATTTTAGACAAGGACGGATCTAGCCTTCGGCTCAGAGGGTCACACATTTTGACCGCCCCGTTGGTCGAATGGTTAGCGACCCTAACTACACAATCGACGGGGCTCGGGTTTGATCCCCGACGGAGACAAGCATTTGTGTGATGAGCATAAATGTTTGTATTTCCGGCTTTGGGTGTTCATTATGTAAAAGTATTTATATATGTATTTCTATGTATTAGTATCATTGACTAACGCCCAATAAGTGTAATTAGTCCCGTGAATATTTATATTTATTTATTTATATTAATAAGAGATTTAGTCAAAATAGGCTCTAATCATTATTTGTTTACAATAAGACCATACCTATTCCCCTGCCTAGGGAGGGGGGGGGGGGGGGTGACCCCATGAGCTGAAAGAGATTCTGTGGTTTAATCTATGGTCGAATTTCGACCACAGGACAATCGCTGGCGTTTATAAAAATGTCAATTGAAATAAAAATTTCACCGGTAACAGGGCTTAAGTTAGGTATTTGATTTACTTGAATATATTATAAAATGATATTTATTACTAATTAATAATTAATAATTTTAATATTGTACAATATTATAAAATAATATGACACATATAATAAATGTTAATAAAATTATTATAATAAATAATAAAAAAACATTTTAAAAATTCGAACGTTTTTCATTAACAACATTATTAAAAGGCATGCTATGGTTTGGACTTGTAGAAAGAATGCCAATGAAAGGTTAACAAAAGAGATATACAGTGTGTGTGTGTGTGTGTGTGTGTGGAAGTGGAAGGATGTAGGTACCGGGGAAGACCAAGACTGACGTACCATGATCAGATTTATCGGGTGCTGTCCCGAGGTGGTGTCAAGAGTCGTCGCGACAGGTGTGTTCGTATGAAGAGAGTAATGAATGTGGACGAAGCGAGACATATATGCAAGGATCGTAACATATGGCACTTATAAGGTAGGGGGCAAATTATCAGGTGGTACACATGGTAAGTGATCACCGCCGCTCATGGACGTCCGCAGTACCAGAGGTCTTGCAGTTGTGTCGTCAGCCTTTTAAAAATAAGTGCTCTTTTCTTGAAGGTCTCCCCCCAACTCACATCCGTGCGGAAATAGCCCCTTCGGTAAATTGATTCCACAAAGGAGTAGCGCGAGGCAGAAAGTGCCAAGGAAAACGCACGGTAGTGGATTTCCAGACACCGGGTTGTAAAGTCTTCAAACTTCAAATTGTGACGTGATGTCTGATGAAATTATCCGTATTGTTCCGGGCTTCTTTGAAGAATAGACCAACTATGGTTCTGCCAGGAGGTCGTAAAAGGCGACCGATTGGCTATACGTGTCACTACCATCGTGACTACTAGGTTCTGGTACTAGGTAGTTTTGCAACGTCTCGCCCGGGTATTTGGTACTACCACCTTACCTATTCCTGCCGTAACAGAGTTAATGCTTGTTATTGTCGTGTTCCGGTTTGCAGCGTAAGGTAACCGGTAGACTTATGCATGTAGCATTGTCATCCTGTCGCACGGATAGCAACATACCGTTAACATCCTTGGTGTTTATAGGCGATGGTTTCTCTTGCCATCAGGCGATCCATATCCTTGTTTGCTATCGTATGATAAAAAGGAATTAATCCAAACAATTCATAGGAATACTATGCATGATAGATGCGATAGAATATGAAGAACGAACCCTACATCCCTGCGCCATGACGTTTAGGAATGACCCGGCTGTCAACTATTCGAACCGCTCTACACTTGGTTCTCTCTGCATATCCCATAATGAATCTGGTGCGAAACTGTATTGCCTTATTGATCTAGCGCCAATGACCTCAGAGTAGACTCCGATTAAGTCTATAATTCGAATTCCAATTTAAACAAATTGTTTTAAAGTGCAAGAAGCAGTTCTTAAATTTTTCTGACATACATATTTAAATAAAAAAATTACCTTTCTTGGGGGTAAAGTTGCACAGTGTCTCGTCTGGGGTTGGTATCATCGCTTTACCTATTCCTGCTGCAATTGTTCTGGTTTGAAGGGTAAGATAGCCGGTAAATTTTTACTTGTAAGTAATATTAACATTTTTGGGATATAAACACTAAAATATTTGGTGTCTATATGCGAAGGCTATTACTTCTCCATCAGCAGAGACATCCAATTGTTTGCTATTTTATGATATGAAAAAATATGAAATATGAAATTTATATAACTTATATTTATACTTAACTAGCTGACCCGCGCAGCTTCGCTCGCGAGTAGATTAACATGTCGTCTAAATAGTTTTTCATACAAATTTTATCCCCTATTTCACCCTATTACGGGTTAATTTATAAAAAAAATAGCCTATGTTTGACCCCAGATCTTCGCCTATTTCCACGCCAAATTTCATATAGATCGGTCCAGCGGTTTAGCCGTGAAAGCGTATCAGACAGACAGACTTTCACATTTATAATATTAGTATTACTATGGATACATACCTTTATTCCGTAAATTTATTTATTCCCGTGCGATTAAAAAAGACTGATCATTTAGCAATCTACGGAACGCAGTTAGTAATTAAATTAAATAAATCACACGAGTTTGCGGCCCGACAAAGCAATAAAATTAAATAAAATTGGCAATTTGTCTTACCATTACAACCATCTGGCTAATGGATATATCAATTAGCCAATTTGAAAAAAACTCTCGTAAAAATCGGCGAAGCGACTCGGTTATGGCGGGTGCGGCATGTTAACTGTTAAATTATTATGTTTTTCTTCAACTCCACCTAATTACTTATTAAGAGTCAATCAGTAATTAGGCAACAGCTTTGTTGGTGTACTGATTTCAATTGAGAAGATTGGGGTTCAATTCCCAGTGCGTATGAATGATGATTTCCATACAGATAAAACTGCAGTGAACGAAACTTTGTTTAGTATTTTTTAGGAATCTGAAGTAAAATAGGAACTCCGTAAAAAATACTGTTTCGCCAAAATTATTTTTGGGGGTTTTTCAAAATTACTCAAAATCTCCTAGGTCGACTTGGTTCAAATTTTCAGGAAGTCTAAGTTGAGCAGAATCCAATCGAATGCCATCAACCGCGTTTCGATCGGTCCAGCCGTTCAAAAGTTATGAGATGTTTACATACACACATACACACACATCACAACGTCATTACGAGCGCTAGCACGCGGTGACCAGCGTATTATAAACTATGTTATAAGTTATAACGTCTAGCGTCTATAGTCTAGCACAGTGTTTCCCAAACATTGTTTTGATACGGTCCGGTAATTTTTTTTTATATTATAAGATAGCAAACAAGCAGATGGCTCTCCTGATGGAAAGAGTCAACCATCGCCTATAGACACCAAAGATGTTAATGAGGTCTAATGCCACATGCATAAGTTTACCGGCTACCTTACCCTCCAAACCGGAACACGACAGCGACAAGCACTGACGCTATTGCGGCAGGAATAGGTAAGGCGGTGGTACCAGACCCGGGCGAGACAATGCAGAACTATACCACCTAGTAGCCACGATGGTAGTGACTCGATAGCCAATCGGTCGCCTTTTACGACCTGCCTGGCAGAACGGCAGTTGGCCTATTCTTCAAAGGAGGCCGGGGCCAACACGGCAATTTTCACATTGCCCCTTCATGACCCACTTAATACTTTTAAACCCAAGCTGGTTCTACTAGGTGAAATAATACATATTTAATTATAGTAAAAAGGTTTAATTAATGCTACATACTTTGATGACGACTATTTTGTCATCGTCCTACGCTTACGAATTTTCGTCGCGTATGTAAACATCTCACAACTTTTGAACGGCTAGACCGATCGAAACGCGGTTAATAGTATTCGATTGGATTCGGCTCAACTTAGACTTCCTGAAAATTTGAACCAAGTCGGCCAAAATAATTTTGACGAAACAGTATTTTTTTAACATAAGTTCTAGATTAATGTACCGATTGAGTACAAAAACTAATCAGCGCTATTCCTCAAAAAACTACATCTAATGTATAAATTGCCTCAAAATCGGTTTATCCGTTTGGGAGAAATCGTTGACGAAAAATTAAAAAAAAGTGTTTTTTCGACATAACTTCGAAATTTTTCAACCAATAATTATTTGGTATTCTACAATATTTTAGTACTAAAAAAATACGTCAGATGGCAATTCAAGAATCAAAATCGAATTTAATTTTTAAAAGTTACAGCTTTTCAAATATTAAAATAACGTCATTTTTAGAATATTTACTTTTTATTTTTAAAATAATTTTCAGGCTAATACACCGATGGACTTAAAAATCTTATCGGCTTTTCTCCCTTAGAAACTGCGTCAAATGCCGTTAATTGGAACAAAATCAGTCAGTTTGTTTAGGATTTATTAATGATGAAAATATTTGAAAAAAATGTTTTTTGACATTGCTACGAAATTTTCAACCTATCGATTATTTAGCTAAAGCAATATTTCAGATCTCAAAAATTGAGTTAAATGTCATTCGAAAGATCAAATTCTTAAAATTAAATTTTAAAAATCAATATACTGTCATTTTAACAAAATAGATGTTTGAACTGAAAAAATCTATGTTTATAGTTTTTACTGTTTTGGCTTAAAATACCTTAATTTAGCGGGAAGTTTTAGGGATGGCCTGTAGGGTCAACCGCCTACACATTTTATGAGTATACCCACAGTATGAGGTATTATTGGATAGGCTTTAAAAAACTATTGTAGGTTTGTCAATACAATATTTTCGATTAAGGGACTCGTTTGTAAAATATTGAGCCTTAGAGTACTAAAGTCAAGAGTCAAGCGTCCCCGCCCCTCTGCCAGGTAAACGGTTGGTTTAGGGGGTAGGAAAAGACTCCCGGTAGTAGTAAATACAAGTTGACAAGTTTTAAATAATAGTCGACCAACTGATAAAATGTCCTTGGAGAAGTTTTTATGGGCGGTGAACCTGTGATGCGGATATTTTTTTTTATACCAGAGGTGGCAAACGAGCAGGTGGTGCACCTGATGGTAAGTGATCACCGCCGCCCATGGACAACTGCAATACCGGGGGTCTTGCAGCTGCGTTGACGGCCTTTTATCCGTCCGGGATATTTCCGTCATTGACGCTATCAGGTTGAAGGTTCATAGTATAAAACAATGAAAGCCCTCTTTTTGTTCGACGCCCACTTCACAAATTCGACGCCCCGCGAATATTCCGGTAATAAGCTATTACTGAGTTTTTCGTGTTATGTGTTTGTTAGCATTTAGAGGTCGTGATTCACCTCGTCAATTTTTTCCACAATTTTTCTATTGATTTTTACAAAGATATGAAAACACTATTTATCTTTATATAAACAAATAATACGGTTTTAATCTAATTTATACTCTCCATCGACGAAAAACATATCGCACTTTTGTGAGCAAGTGTATTTTGTCTCGATATGAAAACAGCTTAAAAAATTAGCTTTCTTTTGAGATGCAAAACTATTTGAAAAGTAAATATATAAAAAATACTATTTCATTTTTCCTGAACAATTTGTGTTCTATTACCGGAATATTCGCGGCGGGCGTCAAATTTATTTTAATCGTATTTTTTCAAACGAATAAAGAAATAATAAAAAGACACATGTAGGTATTTAACTTATGCCTATTTCGACACTGTCGTAGAACAAAATAAATGTTGCATCTACAAAATGGCATGGCGTCATATTCCAAGCAAATAATTTGCTTACTTTGGGTTAGATCGACTTGTGTAATTACTACTACTAAGATATTACTAAAATATTGACTTATTTAAACTTTTTATTACTTACTTCGATTTGGGTATTTCAAACAGCATTCGACGCAGTTTTTTGAATATTAATTTGATTAAAATATTGTATTCACTCCGCCTAATCCGCAAAAGAACCTAGTTGATAATATTTTTTAAGTTTTTTCGGACAGACCATACAATTATTACAAATATGTTTTTCAATCTAATACAAGAAAAAAAGATCACTGATAAGTAGGAACTAAACTACACAGGTACATATTTATTGAAATTTATTATTTTCTTTCAGATCTAAATCTAATAATTTACTTAAAATGCTTAACATATTTTTAATAAAGTGAACAACTAATTAATACAGTTAAATTTTAACTGTGGATATAACTCTACTACTTTGTTTTTATGTAGTTGAGATTACAACCGCAGGGTTGTCACAACTTTAAAAATAATCCGCATACCAATTGACCCTGCTGGCCATCCCTAAGGGTTAAGCTTCCCGCTAAGTTGAGGTATTTTAAGCTCAAAAGCTGCTTGTTAAAAACCTGAAAGCATAGATTTAGAACGAAAATAACGGAATTCAAATTTTTAAACGATGTAAATTTTGAACGCGATTATCAATTTAAACGGCATTCTACCCAGTTTTTTGAGCTTTATATATTTTGGTATGAGCTCGGTTATAACATTAATTCGTTGAATATTTTGGAGTTTTATCAAAAAATATACTTTTTTTAATTGAACGTGTCAGCCTATTTTGATCCGACTCATGCATTCGATGCAGTTTTCAATAAAAAAGATAACTAGATATTTTTTATATCATAAGACAGCAAATAAGCAGATGGGTCTCCTGATGGAAAGAGTCAACCATCGCCTATAGACACTAAAGATGTTAATGCTACGTAGCTATCTTGTGGCGAGGTGTAATGCCACCGGAACACGACAGCGACAAGCACTGACGCCATTGCGGTAGGAATAGGTAAGGCGGTGGTACCTGACCCGGGTGAGACAAACAAGTATTGATGTTTTTTTACAAATACGCATACCGACAGAATGTAAAGACATGGTAAAGACATGGCGATGGTTGACTCTTTCCATCAGAAGACCCATCTGCTTGTTAACTATCTTATGATATAAAAAAAAAGTTAAGTATGGTCTAACTATTTTTAAAAAGACACGGGTCGAATTATGAGCCTCTTTCATGAGGTTAATAAATAGTATTTTAAAAGAAATAACAGTAAGTTTTTTGATGTTTTTACTGTAAACACATACATCATTCACGTTTACTTTTAAATAGATCTATTGTATATCAGAGTGCTAAGTGTGAGTTTTTCTTTTCGCATTCGATCGTGAACGCGTTTGGAGTTTACTAGAAATTTGTATGTGATTTGTACAGCGCCACCTAGTGGTAAACGTGAGAAACCAGTTTACCACTAGGTGGCTTTGTACAAATCACATACAAATTTCTAGTAAACTCGAAACGCGCTCACGATCGAATGCGAAAAGAAAAACTCACACTTAGCACTCTGTAATGCTTAAAACAGTATTTTGTTTATTTTTCCTTCAACAGTTAAAAAGTATGATCTAGTGAAAAACTTTATTATACATAGAACTGTTTTAGCAGTATAATTGGGAACCCTATAGAGAATATGGCGTAATGATGTGTATGAATACGTTTAAAATAGTTATTTTTATTTTACGACTGTATAAAATGTCAGAAATTGAAAATGAAGAGCTCGTACTAATTCTGGCAGTTGAATCTTAACTTTGGATATATGTGTTTACTTTGTTTTTGTCACTAAGCTTACTTATGTTTTAGGGTTGTCACCGCTATCCGTCAGTCTTGTACTACCTAATACATATTATTAAGAAAAGTTTGGTAGTTTTTTGTACTACTAAACAAAAGTTCTTTCACCAATAGAAAGCTCCGTTATTCTTGAGTGACGTAGACTATATTTTATCTGTATCTGTGTTATTTCCGTCGTAGCAACGGTACCTAGGCGGGTTATACTGTGGGAAATGGTAAGTCTAAAATATGATTGGGATTGTCACAACTATGCGAAGTAATTATTATTTGATACAAAAGCCGTAAATAGTTATAATTAGCAGCATTTTATCACTAAAATCTATAAAATATTTTTAATGTAATCACACGAGTTTTTTTAAGTTTTGTTAATCTTTATATATAAAAATCAATTGCTGTTCGTTAGTCTCGCTAAAGCTTGAGAACGGCTGAACCGATTTGGCTAATTTTGGTATTGAATTAATTGTTGAATTCCAACGAAGGTTTAAAAGGTGAGAAAATATAGAAAAAAATAAGAGTAGTTAAAAAGGCAGAACAACGTTTGCCAGGTCAGCTAGTTTATCTAATATTTTTTGCTTGAAACACCTAAATTCCTATCACTTAACCATTCTTACAATTCAAATTCCGTAAGTAAAACAGGAAATGTTATTATAACATGTTTAATAATACCTACTCCTCGTTGCCCAGTGCTATCAGGTTCAATGACGCACAGGGTGACAGTAATTGCGCGACATCATTGATACGATAAGTCTACCAATAACTTAGTAGTATTTTTTAGTTCGATTTTATTTAAGATTTTATTATTTGTTCATGTTATAATGTACTTAGGATATTTCAGTTCTTGTCTAAGTAAAAATCACTATGTAAACACTAGTCTCTACCATTGTGACTACTAGGGAGTGGAGTTCTGCAACCTCTCGCCCGTTTCCTGTGCCAACAGCTTAGGTATTTAATTAGCTGCAATAGCTTTAATGCTAGTCGGTGTTTGTCATCGTTCCGTTTCAGATTAAAGGTAAGTTAGCTAATTTAACCTTATAATGCGACATTTCACCTCGCCACGGACTAGTTTAACTTAGCCTCCAAACGGGAACACAGTAATGACAAGCAAAAGCGTCAATCGCTATTGCGGCAGAAAAAAATAAGGCGGTGGTACTAGACCCGGGAGAGACATTGCAGAACTCTACTACCTAGTAGTCACAGTGGCAATGACCTTGTATAGCCAATCGTTAACTTTTTACAAACTGCCTGACAGAATGGCCGGTGGTCTATTTTTCTAAGCGGGAACAACACCAATATTTAAAAATGCACATAACGAATTAAAACATATCAAAACATATTTTTAGGATTCCGTACCTCATAACGAAAAAACGGAACCCTTATAGAATCACTTTGTTATCCATCTGCCCATCTGTCAAGACCCTTTTTCTCAGGTAAAGGTAAAAAGTTGAAATTTATATCAAATATTTGGGACTAGGTCCCTCGGGAGTCGGGACTATCGTATGAAAAAATCAAATTTTTAAGTCAATAGTCAGATGTTTATGTCGCATATTTTGCGATTTGTGCGATTTTTGCGATTTCAAAGGAAATCAAAACCTATAGAGTAGTACTTCCCGTTGACCTAGAATTATGAAATATGGCAAGAAGCAATGCCTTACAGCACATGTAAAGGAAAAAACCAAAAAACCGTAATTTTTTGGTTACATCACAAAAAGAAATGCGATCGAAAGATATGACCGTTTACGTCGCATATTTTGCAATCTCACAAGAGAATCAAAACTTATAAGGTTTATCCGTTGTTCTAGAATCTTGAAATATATTTGCAGTTAAGTTTATCTAGTTCGTACGGAACCCTTGATATGCGTATTCAACTAGCACTTGGCCGTTTTTTTCTATCGGACGGATGTTTTCTTCCACGATTGTATAATAAACAAAGCCTTATTATTATTATTTTAGGAGTATTTGCCTACTTTTATTTCTTTTTTGTTATAAAATCGCAATTAATTTAAGCGTGATAGCCCTAGCTACACGTGTCTGTATCAGAAACTTGTTTACGCTTTAATCTTACATCTCGTTGCCTTGCTGTACAATTTTCTGTTATATCTCCACAATCTTAACACAGAATTTTATGCCTTAACGCTTTGCTCTCAAATTATATTTTTGGAAGAGTGTTTTTTCGAGAAAAGACCTTTTGTTTTCGGATCCAGGCGACCGTATGTCTGTTTGCTATAGGCACACCAATGTAAAGTAAGGCAGTTATGTTTTATTATTCTACTGTTTACTTCGTACCGTTCATCCATTATAAATACCAACAGAAGAATTTGGAACGTAATGTTAAGGCATAAAGGCGATTTTTCTTTACCATAATTTCAATGTATCAAAGTGGATCTACTGTATATTTAGTGCTATAGAACGGTGAGAAGTTACACTCATCTCGGTCCTTGTTTATTATGTGGTGTTAGAAAGGGACGCGTGATCTAAATTTATCTGTTTATGGTTTTTTATAATCCACGCGTGTAAACTCGGAATTAAAAACATTTTCTCATCGAAATATTATGTTTATTACATTTCGATGATTTCACTAAAGTTTTTTGAGTATTAACTGAAGAAATCTATGGTAGACTGCTGTGGACTAGGTATTTAACAGGCATGTCTTTTGCTTGTTATTAATTTTTCTTCCATATTATGACAGCAAACTAACAGTTTCTCTTGATCGAAAGAGTTAATCATCGCCTATAAATCCATACTAATTCTTATACTATTATAAATGGGAAAGTGTGTGTATTTGTTTATCTGTCTTTCACGGCAAAACGGAGCGACAATTGACGTAATTTTTTAAGTGGAGATAGTTGAAGGGATGGAGAGTGACATAGGCTACTTCTTGTCTCTTTCAAACCCCTACTTCCCTAAAATGAATTTATCGCGAGCGAAGCCGCGGGCAAAAGCTAGTTTTAAATATTTTAATGTTGTGTTGCTATATCCATATGGTACCTATGGTTGATACGTCACGTGAATTTGTTTTTTTTTTAATTTATTTAATAAATGACAAACAAGCAGATGGTTCTCTTGTCGAAAAGAGATAACTACCGTCTATAAATATCAAATATGTTAATGGTGCAATGCTATTCGTGTGGCGGGATTTAATGTATCATTAATAAGTTTACCGGCTACCTTACCCTCCAAACTGGTATATGACAACGATAAGTCTAGCCTATTCTCTAACCTACGTGTGGCGGGGTTAGTAAGTGTAGCGGCTTACCTTACCTTCCAAAATGGAACACAACAGCTACAAGCCTACATTACCTATTAACCCACGGCAATGCAACAGGAATAGGAAAAGCAGGAGTAAAAAAAACCCGGTCAAGACGTTGCAAAACTCTACCACCTAGCAGTAGTCACGCTGTAAATTACGTGTATTAAGCCTTTTCTCGTCTTTTACGAGATGCCTAGCAGTACGGCAGCTTACCTACTTTTCAAAAGGCCACAGAGAAAAGATAACAATAGTCTTAAACCACCAAATAATCTTCTTATCTTACCATGTTATTTATCTATATCTATATATATAAAAATCAATTGCTGTTTAACGCTCGCTAAAACTCGATTTGGCTAATTTGGGTTTTGAATTAATTGGCTATACGAGTCACTAACATCGTGGCTACTAGGTGGTAGAGTTCTGCATTGTCTCGCCCGGATCTGGTACCACCGCCTTACCTATTCCTGGTGCAATAGCGTCAGTGCTTGTCACTGTCGTGTTCCGGTTTTGAGGGTAAGGTAGCTGGTAAACTTATGCATGTGGCATTAGACCTTGCCACAAAATAGCAACGCACCGTTAACACCTTTGGTGTCTATAGGTGATGGTTGACTCTTTCCATGCGGAGACCCATTTGCTTGTTTGCTATCTTATACTAAAAAAATAGCACAGGACAGAGTGAGATGTAACACTTTCATTTCGGAGGCCAAGATCCACTTCAGGTCACTGTGCTAACGGCATACCTAAGTAAGTAAATCTATATTGGACTCCTTTTTAGAACAATTTCACGAACGGTGGAGTGTGAAATTTTGCACAGGTAAAGTTTAGATTGCGGAGGAGTGCAGAACCTAATATTTTAATTAATATGCATTAGAAATTCATTAATATTAGTATTTTTTTATATCATAAGATAGCAAACAAGCAGATGGGTCTCCGGATGGAAAGAGTCAACCATCGCCTATAGACACCAAAGATGTTAATGGTGCGTTGCTATCTTGTGGCGAGATCTAATGCCACATGCATAAGTTTACCAGCCACCTTATCCTGAATCCTCCAAACCGGAACACGACAGCGACAAGCACTGGCGCTATTGCGGCAGGAATAGGTAAGGCGGTGGTACCTGACCCGGGCGAGACAATGCAGAACTCTACCACGTAGTAGCCACGATGGTAGTGACTCGATAACAAATCGGTCGCCTTTTACGACCTGCCCGACAGAACGGCAGTTGGCCTATTCTTCAAAGGAGGCCGGGATCAACATGGCAACACGAGTAGAAAGTATCTTCACGCCCGTATCCCGGAAGGGGATTAGCCGAAGATACTTGGTCCCACAAATGTGATGGTGGCAAGCCTATCGCCAACCGGGCACTTTCCAAAACCGGGCAACTTTGTGTTTCTCAGAAAACTGAAAAAACACTTTTTTAAGTGCCCGATCCTGGAATCGAACCCGAGACCTCATGTGGTCAACGCCAACGCTGGACCACTAGACCACAGAGACGATAATATTAGTAAATTATAAAAATAAACTAGATGAAAACCCGGTTTCGCTCGGAAGTCTCATAATACCTACGCAATCTTAGGTATATACTAACTCAAATAATAGACATTAAAAATCACCACTGTAGTGACGTCTTCTTTCAACTATTACGTTGGTTTAATAAAAACAACACTATAGTGTTGCTATTTTTTAATTTCTACTCTTTTATGAACGAAGAGAAATAAGTTTCACGATAATCTACGCTCCGTTCTACGATACTTTATTAAATGCTCACGCCATCTACACTACATATTTGTAACCTTTAAAGAAATATGGCCGATTTGCCTGTCAGCGCGGTTAGAATTTTTAATCACTATTTTAACAAAATACTCGACAATCCGAATTTTGCGGACATATGTTGTCGACTCAGAATTTTGTTTTACGCTTTATTATTCTATCGTTACCCTTGACGAAATTATTATTTTATAAAAATAAACATTAGTACACACTCTACATTCATGTGATATACATGATAATATACACACATGTATACTATTTCCTTTACGGCTAAAGTCAGTTTTCAAATTTAAACAGATTTTATGGTTTAATCTACGGCCGAATTTCGACCACAGGCGATCGCTAGTATGAGGTAATTCGGTCAAGTAATTGCCGAGATACAGGGGTTTTAGGAAAGGGTCTAGTCTAGTTCTGGTTGAACCACTTGTATTATCTATTGAAATACTACTATGATATTGAAAACGCGGACAGATGCCGCGGCAAGGTCATCAGAACCGCAACTCTATATAGCTGTAATGTTGGAGTATATGTTACTATAGAGCGAACGTGTTATTCGGGCCATCTTTTTTTTTTATGTCATAAGATAGCAAACAAGCAGATGGGTCTCCTGATAGAAAGAGTCAACCATCGCCTATAGACACCAAAGATGTTAATGGTGCGTTGCTATATTGTGGCGAGGTCTAATGCCACATGCATAAGTTTACCGGCTACCTTACCCTCCAAACCGGAACACGACAGCGACGAGCACTGACGCTATTGCGGCAGGAATAGGTGAGGCGGTGGTACCAGACCCGGACGAGACAATGCAGAACTCTACCACCTAGTAAAAAATAGACCATCTTCAAAAAATAGACCATCTGCCATTTATTATGCCAGACTGTTCGCTAAAGACACAGACCACACAAATACTAATAGACATGGCGTTGGGCGGAAAATATGTCGCCGCTCATATGAGCAAATATATGTAAATGTCAAACGCTTGCAGATATTTTATATCGTGAAAAAATAGAAATATGCCGTATTGTGCTATTTTATAGTGCCGAAAAAAATCTATTGCTATATTCTATGATATATTCTATGTGCTATTTTATAGTGCCGAAATAGTGCCGAAATGCAGTTTAATCCATGACAAAAGGCTATAGGTGTGGTAGAATTCCGCAATTTTCGCATACGTACTCTCAACGTACCACTGACTTACCTGTTCTTACCGCAATAGCGTCATTGGGTCCCCTTTTCGTATTCTGTTTTAGAGGATTAGATAATCAGTAAACCTATGCAAGTGGCATCATCATCCCCTTTGATGAATAGCAACGCACCATTAACATCTTTAGTGTTAATAGTAAGGGTGGACCCAGGGGTGGGGTCATGGGGGTCATGACCCCCTCCCCCTCTAGACAGGGGTCTAAGTATGGATTTATTAGAATTAGATAAGGTTTAGAGTCTATCTTGTCTGAACCTCAAATATGTGACCCCCCTAATCCGAAAACTGATTCCGTCCTTGGCTTATAAGCGGTGGTCATCTCTTTCTGTCGGGAGAACCATCTGCTTTTCTGCTATCTTATGATATGAAATAATAAATATTACGTTATGTGAAATTTCCAATCATAAAAAAGTCTGCAGTGCCTATGCTTATACCTATCCCCCAAGGATAACCTACAGTCACCATTTTTTTGTATTACATATATGAAAAAAAGTTATTTACACAATACAATATTATTCATTTACCAATTAAATGCGTAAAATAAGTTGTTATTTTATGCAGATAAAAGTTGCCCATTACTGTATAATATCAAAATTAATATCATAAAAGTCATCAGAGATTTAAAATGTGGAGGCAGAGATAAAAACCGGACGTACCGTCCGGTTCGTCCGGTTCCCTGAGGGCCGAAGCGTGGTGGATTGGGGATGGCCTAAAATATCTAAACTTTTTGTTCAATCCCGCGGGATCACCTAATTTTTCCGCTATTATATATAATTATTTCATATTAATTAATTGATAATATAATTAATGTAGTACACACGCTCTAAATTAAAATATGCTCCAGAGTATCAACGCGCCCATTTGTATATAGATATCAATATAAATCCATTGGAATTTGACTCTTACGCCTCCAGCCATAGAGTGCAAGAATATAGTCAATTAATATCTGGTAATATCTAGGCAGACCTAGTCCAAACACAGCTGCACTGACCAATTGAGTACACTAACAGAGTTTATTTAATACTAGATAAGATCTTTGCGCGCGGCTTTGCTCGCATTAGAGTGTTCTATGTTATGAACCGCCCCATTGGTGGAGTGATTAGCGAACCTAACTACCTAACAATGGGGTTGAGGTTCGATTCTCGAGAGGAATAATAGGCATTTGTGTGATAATCATAGATGTTTGTGTTTCTGGGTTTGGATGTTTTTACTGGGTTTGGGTGTTACTAGCTGCACCATGCATCACGGTGCATAATAAAAGTTTTTGGTGAATCCCGCGGGAATGTCTCAGTTTTCCGGGATAAAAAGTAGCCAATGTGCAGTCATCATTTACTTGTGCGAAAAATTTCCACATTTCACACAACAACATTGTGTTCCAAATTTCATTCAAATTCGTTCAGTAGTCCCGGGCTCCTTTGAGGAAATGGCCAACTGCCGTTCTGCCAGGCAAGTCGTAAAAGGCGGATATGAGTCACTGCCATCGTGGTTACTAGGTGGTAGAGTTATGCATTGTCTCGCCCGGGTCTGGTACCACTGTCTTACCTATTCCTGCCGCAATAGCGTCAGTGCTTTACACTGTCGTGTTCTTAGAGTAATAACGCTGTTGTCTTTCGGTTAGGAGGGTAAGGTAGCCGGTAAACTTATGCACGTGGCATTAGACCTCGCCACAAGATAGCAACGTACCAATAACATAGTTGGTGTCTATAGGCGATGGTTGACTGTTTCCATCAGGAGTCCCATATGCTTGTTTACTATCTTATGTTATAAAAAAAAAGTATCTTCGGCTAGCCGTGGGTGCACTAGTTGCGCCTCTGCCTTCCTCTTCGGGGATACGGGCGTGAAGATACTTTTTCCTATACTATCGAGGCTCAAAGAGGATGCGAGAGCCCTATTCTTGTCAAAAGACAACTTTTCCACTGAGCCATAGCAACAATAGAAATTACTTAGCAACAAGTTACACAGGCGTCACTCTGTCTGTTTGTTCATGAATTCAAGGCTATATAACTCGACACGCTCTAGCGAATTCCAACTTTACATACAATTTTCTAACTTTTACTCTAAAAATAGAGTTTAAATTCGCGTGCAACTAGTTAATATAGTTGCGGTTACGGCGAGCATTGTGTTACATATAAGGCTACAGCACTTATACAAGCAGAAATAACTCTTATATAGGTACGTAGATGTGTCCATCGACATGATGTGTCACTGTAATTATGTTTTTCTGTTTCAAAACAAGGCAATTATTACATAACATTTCTAGGTTTAGACCGCTTCGCTCGTGTTGTTTTTAAATAACAGTCAGTCATAAAACTTAACATTAGAAACTAAATCTATATTAATAATATATAAATATTAATAATATATCTATATTTATTTAATATATCTATATTAATAATATAATAGGTAATAAATGCGAATTAATTAATATATATATATATTAATAATATAATAGGTAATAAATGCGAAAGTTTGGATGTTTGGATGAATAAATGGATGTTTGTTGCTCAATCACGTAAACTACTGAACAGATTTGAATTAAATTAGGCATACAGGTAGATGATAATCTGGAATAGAAAATAGGCTTTTTATCCTGAAAAAAATACTTTTTTTCCGCAGGATTCACAAAAAACTTATAATGCAGTGGGCTGCAACCTACAGCTAGTTAGAAAATAAATAAAATAATATATTTTTAATAGTTGACTGCATAGAATAATTTCTCTAAGGTTTACTGCATTAATTACAATTAAAGCTTCTATTAAATTGAGCTTAGTTTAAAAAACAATAAACATATCTTCACTCCAGATCCCTTACGGAGTAGGCGAAGATAACCTACCCTTACACACGATCCTTGCAGATTTGTCCTGGTGCCTTCACATTCATTATTCTCTTCATACAAACACATCGGTTGCGAAATCTCTTGACACCACCTTCGAACATTACTCCATCAATTTGATCATGGTATGTCAATCCTGGTCCCCGGTACCTACATAAATGTACAGAGTACTAAGTGTGAGTTTTTTTTTCGCATTCGATCGTGAGCGCGTTTCGAGTTGACTAGGAATTTGTATGTGATTTGTACAGCGCCACCTAGTGGTAAACGTGAGAAACCAGTTTACCACTAGGTGGCGCTGTACAAATCACATACAAATTCCTAGTAAACTCGAAACGCGCTCACGATAGAATGCGAAAAGAAAAACTCACACTTAGCACTCTGCATAATTAACATTAAAAATTCAATAACTAAAACCATGAATATTTTAAAATTTTAAAATATCTAATAAATACTTTAAATGAAATTTCAAAGTAATAAACTGTCAAATAAATTTTCGATACCTTATTGTAATTAATTATCATAGGGGTTTTCTTTTCCGCCTTGGTTCGGTCTCCTTTGTGGAATAGACAATCTTCCTTTCGGCCAGGCAGTTTGTAAGAGGCGAAAGATTAGCTACGCGTGTCACTACCATCGTGGCTACTAGGTGGTAGAGTTCTGCATTGTCTCGCCCGGGTCTGGTACATTACCTATTCCTGCCGCAATAGCGTCACTGCTTGTCACTGTCGTGTTCCGTTTTAGAGAGTAAGATAGCCGGTCAACTTATGCTTTGGCATTCCATCTCCGCCACACGTACTATTAACATTTTGGTGTCTGTATGTGATGGTTTTCTCTGACCATCAGGAGAGCCGTCTGCTTGTGTGCTATCTTATGCCATTTAAAAAAATATATCAACTGCCTTTTGTGCAAGTTATCTCGTAAAGACGAGAAAAGGCTAATGTATGTCCCTCACATCGAGGATAATAGGTAAATAGGATGTCTTCAACGATTTGCCTGGTTATCACCGTTTTCTCGCTTTACCGGTTTGGAGGGTAAGGCCGATAAACTTTTTTGTGTATATAGGCAATAGTTTTCTCTTTTCATCAAGATAACCATCAACTTGTTTGCTATCATACGAAAACATGTTTTTTTAACACAAACATTCATTCGTTGTACATGCTCGGTACGGGTTGCTTCTAAAACAAAAGCTATCTCGGCGATCAGAGTTTTTTGTCTTCCATTGTGAGTTAAGATATTCAAAGATGGCTGCCATGATCTCACTGCCGACATAACAATATTAAGTCTTAATTATTTTGAGCAAGTTTTTATAATACATTTTATGCTACCGGCGTATTCGTTTGCGTGACACGAAAACATTAACTCCTCTGCCTTAGTTAGAAAACGAAAATTTGCTTTTTTATATCATAAGATAGCAAACAAGCAGATGGGTCTCTTGATGGAGTCAACCATCGCCTAGATACCAAAGATGTTAATGATGCGTTGCTATCTTCTGGCGAGGTCTAATGCCATATGCATAAGTTTACCGGCTACCTTACCCTCCAAACCGGAACACGACAGCGACAAGCACTGACGTTATTGCGGCAGGAATAGGTAAGGCGGTGGTACCAGACCCGGGCGAGACAATGCAGAACTCTA
The DNA here is from genome assembly GCA_036924255.1 of Apodemia mormo. Lineage (NCBI taxonomy): Eukaryota > Metazoa > Arthropoda > Insecta > Lepidoptera > Riodinidae > Apodemia > Apodemia mormo. The sequence continues at coordinate 34,329,708 of JAUPFN010000017.1, forward strand.
CCACCTAGTAGTACCAACATGCCTGTTCTTATGATCTTATAAAAACAGAGTGAGACTTTTTTAAATCCATATTAATATTATAAATGCGAAAGTAACTGTATGTCTGTCTGTCTGTTACGCTTTCACGGCTAAACCGCTGAACCGATTTGGATAAAATTTGGTACAAATATAATTTGAGACCCGAGAAAGGACATAGGATAAGTTTTTATCCCGAAAATCCCACGGGGATGGGAACTATGCGGGTTTTTATTTTAGAAATGTTTCCACGCGAACGAAGTCGCGGGCGTCTGTAATAATTATTAGTTAACTTAGAATCTGAGGGTAAGAGGCTGTCAAGTGTCTACTAATGTAAACTATCCTATGATATTATATACATATATATATATATATATATATATATATATATATATATATATATATATATATATGTGTGTGTGTGTGTGTGTATACGCGCAGAAGGCTCTCGTGATGGATAAAGACAAGCATCGCCTATAGACACCACCGATGCTGATATAATTATTAGCTATAAAACCCCACCCAAGTGAGATCAGGATGCGCCGATATATACGAAATAATGCCTGATAAATTGAGATAATTGAAATTTTGACGGTTCATTAACGTAGGGGACTCGCTAACAATTTCCTTCGATTAATGCCGCTATGTAGCGACATCGGCGGAGAGCTTGAGACCATTTTTATTGTTTGATTTATGAAATTGTTTACACTATATACTGTTATTTATTAAAATTTCGTTTTTAGACATTTGAAAATGTTAGCGTTTTCCGACCTTTATTGTCGGTTAACAATATAATCTCTTTGAAGTTTGACAACTGACTTTAACTGACTGTGTATATTACACACATGTATACTATTTTCTTTACGGTTCACATCATGTATGTCACACGAATGTAGTGTGTGTAATGATTATTTTTATTAATTAAAAAAAAAAGTATCTTCACGCTATATCCCCGAAGGGGTAGGCAGAGGTACAACAAGTGCGCCCACGATTAGCCGAAGATACTTGGTCCTACAAATGTGATAGGTGGCAAGCCTATCGCCAACCGAGCACTTTCCAATCCCGGGCAACTTTGTGTTTCTCAGAAAACTGAAAAAACATATTTTTTTTAATGCGCCCGACCCGGGAATCGAACCCGGGACCTCATGTGGTCAACGCCAACGCTGGACCACTAGACCACAGAGTAATGTATTTAATGTATTTCTAATGCGTATTATTTAAAAGTATATGGTTTCTGCAGTCCTCTGTAGTGTGAAATTCAACTGTGTCAATTTTATTGGTTTTTATTATAGTATTTAAAGGAGTTAATATTAAATGTTGGCAGAGATGGAAGATGGTGATGCCGGAAGGGCACAGCGGATTGCGAAATTGTGGGGCCCTGGGCTAATTCTACTTAGGGGTTCATGATTTCTTTACTTATTAGCGTGAAGTCAAAACATTGCTTTCTATTGTAATGTTAAAAATAAATTACAAAAAAATAAGACAATAAAATAAGACATTTTTTTATTTATATCCAACAGTCGCTCACATGGAGTTATTTGTGGCCCACCACCAAATTCAATTCATCGCCAAGTCAATGGTTGGATTGTATTTTTTTTTTCACTACATCTACCTTTTTTTAGGGGAATTCAGGGGCTTTCAACTTCGGGGCCCTGGGCTGCAGCCCTTAAATAGATCCGCCCCTGCGGAAGGGACTTTACTACTTTTTTAACCACAATTTTTTTCATAATTCTACATAATTCGTCAACACATTCAAATCTAATTTATTAATATTATAAAAGCGAAAATCTTTGTGTCTGTTATGCTTTCATAGCTAAACCGCTGAATCGATGTAATAACCGATGATAATCAGACAAGATAGTTCAAAATTTGGGGTCAAATGTAGGCTAATTTTTTTTAAAAAAATATCATCCTGTAAAGGACTGAAATAGAAGATAAAAATTTGCACGAAAAACTACATCTATATTTTTTTACATTATTAGATAACAAATAAGCAGATTGCTCTCCTGATGGAAAGAGAAACATGCATAAGTCTACTGGCTATATTACCCTTCAAACCAGAACACAACAATAACAAGCACTAACGACATTGTAGCAGGAATAGGTAAGTGGGTAGTATATTCTATATTTGCCACCGTCGGCACTTGGTGAAATTCCATTGTTATATATTTTATAGATTATAATAATCAGTTAAGTATATTACATCCTGAAGATGCTTTAAAAAGTGAAACCGGTCGAGTAATATATAAAAAAAAAATGTGTAAAAGTTAAATTTATGTACAAGTGGAATAGTAAAAGTGTCTAATAATTGGGTAGTATTAGACACTTTTACTATTATACTTTTACTATTATATATACCGGACCCGGGTGAGACAATGCAGAACTCTTCCACCTAGTAGTCACGATGGTAGTAACATGCATAGCAAAACGATCGCCTCTTGCAACCTGTCTGGCAGTACGGTAATTGGTCTATTCTTCAAAGGAGCCCGGACCAACACGGGGATATGTTAATTTATTGCATGTGTCAGGTAGTTATATTTTGAAAAATAGCTGATTCTCTATAAATTTTACACAGCATTGACACTGTTTTGTTAAGTCAAAATACTGGTGCTACTAACACTGGACTTATATATACTTAACTTATGATATACTTAACGATTAGATGGAGGATCATTTTGGGTATGGATTCGTAAAATAAATGTTTTTGAAACAGCCTTCGAGTATGATATTGCTGTGCTAGTGGACCATTTTTAAAGGAAGCGCCATAAATAGATAAATTTGAGACAACTAATCAGCAAACTTAATTTTTTTACACAAGTATCATTCTGGCCTTCATATTTAATTCCTGACATGTTACATCGAACGATCACAGCTCGTACATCCTTGTAATAACTTCTTTTGAATACTAGAAATTAAGTTTTCTTTGCGTCCAATCGTAAACCCATATTCTTACCATCATCATTTATAACTGTGACGAGTGTTTGAAGCTCAAATGCAGTAGAGCCTAAAAGTGCAGGTCATTTGCATAAGCAGGCAGTGTAACACTATATCATGCCCATTCCCACATTCAGCTACATTAATCTTCGGACACTTATGCAGCTATAGGATTAACAGGTGATTTGACAACACATAACTTTTGATTGACACCAATATTGACATCGAACCAAGGCGATGTGCTGTCATTCCCAATTGCAATCCCAATATATGGGATTAAACTGTATGCAGTACAGACTCATCTATGCCATAACTATTTTTATTTATTTTTTTATTTTATTTTATTTCATAAGATAGCAAACAAGCAGATGGGTCTCCTGATGGAAAGAGTCAACCATCGCCTATAGACACCAAAGATGTTAATGGTGCGTTGCTATCTTGTGGCGAGGTCTAATTCCACATGCATAAGTTTACCGGCTACCTTACTCTCCAAACCGGAACACGACAGTGACCAGCACGGACGCTATTACGGCAGGATTAGGTAAGACGGTGGTACCAGATCCGGTCGAGCCGATGCAGAACTCTACCACCTAGTAATCACGATGATAGTGACGCAAATAGCCACTCAGTCGCCTTTTACGACCTGCCTGGCAGAACGGCAGTTGGCCTATTCTTCAAAGGAGCCCGGGACCAACACGGGGAAAATATATAATAATAATAACTGTGTGTGTGCTAAAGTTTGTTTCGCACTATTCTATCAAACGCTTTCTCCAAATCCACAAAACCGCAGAAAACCTTCTGGCCTACTATGTTGCGGAATAAGAAGACTGGATCCGTACCTACTACATTTTTTTCTAGACCTAAACCCGCTTTTGCTTCCACAACATTCCCTCGGACTTCCCTCGTATTCTCCTTTCAATGATTTTTTCGTACACCTTCCATGCTGCGCTGATCAAACTGATGGCCGTATAGATTTTACACTTTCAATCGTCGGCACTTGGTGAAACTCCATTATTTTTAGTTGAAACTAGTTTATCACTCACTTGTACTTTTATTTCACTATTATTATACACTAAATTATTTAATTTTATCGACCGGTTTCACTTTTTAAAGCATCTTCAGGACGTAATATTCTTTACTTTCAGGTCGATAAAATTAAATAATTTAGTGTATAATAATAGTGAAATAAAAGTACAAGTGAGTGATAAACTAGTTTCAACTAAAAATGATGGCCGTATCACTATTGAAGTCCATACGTGCTTTTACGTAAGGGCACAATGATCGCGCGCCTCCAGTCTGCGAGCATTCTACTAACCCTCCAACATTTATTACAAGACCTAAAAAGATTCCCACACAGAGGAACCACCATATTTGATTATTTCGGCCGTCACCTTATCTATTCCCACAGGTGTACAATTTTTGAAGTGAAAACTTCTTTAGGCGCGTTGAGCGTTTTGGTAGAGGGTAAAATCCTCGGTTCGCGTCACCGACATGCTAATGATAATAGTATATCTATAGCTATGTTTTGCATATAGTTTTAATTACTCTCAACTTAATAGTTCCGTTTTCACTTCTATCGGCAGTCCCACGACTGCTACTGTTTTTTTTATGCTTCTGTTTGGCCATACGACCTCTTGCGTAGTAATGTTCCGAGTCTTGACATGCTGCCACCGTCTCTGAATCACTTACTAAGTCAGAGACAGATGAGGCATCCTGAACAGGTTTATACATGTCGCCCAAATATTCACATCTTTTTAACACACTCGTGTTTGTAAGAATGTCATCAGTATTAGACCTAATCCTATTCATTCTGGAGGCTCCCGAACAATTCCTAGACTTCTTCATCTCCCTTAAAAAGAGTTTGATATTTGCTTCAGGCATTTCCTTTCACATTTTTCTTTTACTGTTTTACTGATATTCCTACAGCAACAACGCATTTTTTTCTTAACATCTTTCATAAAATCATTCGTTTGATACATAGTCTTAAGTCTAACCATGCTTTCTTCGTACTTTCAGTCGCAGCTTTCACTAATAATCTTTATATATATAGATTACGTGTCACGTAGTTTGTCTGCGATGGACTCCAAAATTACTGAACTGATTTCAATGAAATTTTGTAGATATCTACTGTTTAGTCCAACTTATAGTTTTTATCTTAATTAACCCTTCTCTCCACGCTCTCAAGTACCAAGTATTTTTTATGGCAAAACGAAATTTACCCAGTCAACTAGTATTAACATAGATATATTAAAAAAAATTACTTTTGATTCGATATTGTCGACCAGCTCTTAGCCTATACCGGGACTGTAGACATCATAGCCGGTGTGGAATAAGCGGCTGACGGCTGTCAATCACAATGTAAGATTTACGTCATCATGACCTTGAAACCATGTCAAGTTTAATGGTTCAATGTACGGAACTATCACAACTACGTGCTGATCTCCGACAGTACTTTAATGATCGGGTAATGCAGGAGCTAGCGATAATTTCGGGGCTCAAGTAATGCTGGTTACCACGGTAGATTTATTCGCAACTCTGGCAAGCGGTTACATCACCAAGTGAGTGTTGTAAAAATTCCATGACTTTCATATTTTATGACCATACTAGCTAATTTCCGCGAATTTGCCGCGCGTATATTAATTTTTTTTTCATTTACCATCTTGAGCTCCCCTACTATTATCTCCATATCATAATTAATTATTTAAAAAAAAGTATCTTCACGCCCATATCCCCGAAGGGGTAGGCAGAGGTACAACAAGTGCGCCCATGATTAGCCGAAGATACTTGGTCCCACAAATGTGATAGGTGGCAAGCCTATCGCCAACCGGGCACTTTCCAATCCCGGGCAAATTTGTGTTTCTCAGAAAACTGAAAAAACACTTTTTTTGTGCCCGACTCGGGAATCTAACCCGGGACCTCATGTGGTCAACGCCAACGCTGGAACACTAGACCACAGAGGCGATTAAATTAAATTAGAAAAACACTGCATTCGAATTATTCTTAGTAGAAACAAAACCTATTTTATGTTAAGATAGCCTAGACTAGCAGTTACTCGCGACTTCGTGCGCGTGACCAAATACTGTTTACTTAATTCTGTTTACTTAATCGCAAAAAAGGTAGCCTTTTTTATATCATAAGATAGCAAACAAGCAGATGGATCTCCTGATGGCAAGAGTCAACCATCGATTATAGACACCAAAGATGTTAATGGTGCGTTGCTATCTTGTAGTGAGGTCTAATGCCACATGCATAAGTTTACCGGCTACCTTAGCCTCCAAACCGGAACACGACAGTGACAAGCACTGACGCTATTGCGGCAGAAATAGGTAAGGCGGTGGTACCAGACCCGGGCGAGACAATGCAGAACTCTACCACCTAGTAGTCACGATGGTAGTGACTTGTAGAGCCAATCGGTCACCTTTTACGACCTGCCTGGCAGAACAGAAGTTGTTCCATTCTTCAAAGGAGACCGAAACCAATACAGGGAAAATATATCAATATATCATTCCTGGTTAATGTAGCTTTCAAAAAGTGTAAGAATTTAAAAAATCGGTCGTGTACATTTTAAGTTAAGCCGCACCAAACAAATAAACAAAAAATCAAATATTTTCTCTTTATAATATGAGTTTAGAAGCTGTGCCGACGACTTCGTATTTCTAAAATTTCTAAAATAAAAATAGCCCAAGTACTTCTTATTATATCAATTATCTGCCAGCGATAGTCATGTAAACTCGGTCCAGCCGTTTTAGAGATAAGCTGGAATAAACAGACACAATTTTTTTTTATTTTGGCGTAGGTATGTATCGTGTATATGCATTTAATAAAAATTGGTAAAGTGCATGTCAAACCACGCGTAATGTAGAGTTCCGAAATTGCCCATCATAATAATGCGGGCTAAGAAGAGGGCTTTTATAGTTTCATACTACGAACATTTAAGCTATTCGACGTCAGTAATATACATCCGCACCATAAGTTCCCCGCCTATAAAAACTTCTGTAAGTACATTTTATAAGTTAGTCGACTTGTTGACAGTTCTCTTTTTAACTTCATTATATTTACTACTAGCTTAGTTTGCAGAGGCAAGGAGGAGACAAAAATTAGCATTTAAAAGTTTAATGTTTTACAAACGAGTCCTTAATCGAAAACTTGTTTTCACAAAACTACAATATTTTGTAAAAACCTATCCAACGATACCCAACACAATGGGGTACGTGAGAAAAACAATGAAATTCCTCACTTTAAATGTAGGGGAGCTACCCTAAAAAAATATTTTACAAGATTTTATGTTACCACTTTTTTGACGTGACTAATATCTATATTAGTGTCAAATTACAGATTTCTAGTAATAAGAATCTCTGAGCTATCGTGCGGACGGACTGACCGCCGAACTAATAGCAAGCATCGTAGAAGGTCCAACACTACGTGGCGGGAATCGACACACTTGTCCTTGCCCCAATTGTTTTTTTGTTTTTTTGGCAGTCTGTCGGAAATTCTCGTGTACCATGATACGTCCTAGTGAATTGCTTATTGTAATTAATTACTATAATATATTTTTTATCAAGAGGAACTGGGTTTTGTATCTAACAATTTACTGACATAGCGAAACTATTAGGGTTCTTGGTTTACTTTGATACGCTAAAAAGCGGTTGTTTTAATATTACAGGTACTCTAATTTTATTTATTTATATAAGACGGGCTCAAATATTCTCAAACATATTCTCTACTCCCAAAAGCAACCCTTCGCAGCGTGTTCAGGTAAAAACCGGCTTGCGTGCCAACTATACAGTGTTGACAAGTGGGTTCGTAGACTCAAGGGCCGTGTAGGGGCACTCGAGACGAGCCTTGTTGTCTCGACATTTCTCCTGTGAACAGCTCAAATTTAACCTTTATTGTTCAAAGCATGCGGGTAGGTACCATGATAAAAAAAACGTAAGTGACAACAACCCTAATGTCATTTACACCATGAAGCTTTTTTTTATAGAAAAGGGGGCAAACGGACAGGAGGCTTACGTGATGGTAAATGATCACCACCGCCCATGGACAACCACACTATCAGAAGATTTGCAGTTGCGTTGCCGGCCTTTTAAGAGAGAGAAGGCTCTTTTCTTGAAGGTCCCTAAATCGTATCCGCTTGGAAAAACCCCTGCCGGTAATTGGTTCCACAGAGGAATAGTGCAGGGGAAGAAGTGCCTTGAGAATCGCGCAGTTGTGGATTTCCAGACATCGAGATGGTGAGGATTAAATTTTGAATTTTGTCGCGATGTCCGATGGTGAAATTCTGCGGCAGGAATTATTATATCTGGAGGCAGCACTTCTAATACCTACTTGAAACACAATTTTAAATACTGCTGTCATCTTCTGAGGTCTTACCCTCTCTCTCTAACACAACTGCATAAAATGAGATGGCGAGACCTCATAGATAGAGATATAATGTAAATATTTGTTTCAATTGATTAACACGATTGCTAGCTCCATCTATAACTAACTCTTTTTGGTTTATACACTTTTTAAATTATTTATTTGTCTTTATTGAATTTGAACCACATAGAGAATGTATAGGGTACAAATGACGATCTTAATGCATAAAGCAGTCTCTACCAGCTATGAGCTAACCATACGGCTAACCAGAAAATCACACAGAATAGTTAAATTTTCGTAATATTCTTAAATCTAAATTATATAATATATACATACATTCTTGCATATATACATATAAAAGTACATAACTAAATGTCTATAACAAATAAATACATATATATGTATTTATGTATATGAAAAAAAACATTTTTTTTTATATCATAAGGTAGCAAATAAGCAGATGGGTCTCCTGATGGAATGAGTCAACCATCGCCTATAGACACCAAAGATGTTAATGGTGCGTTGCTATCTTTTGGCGAGGTCTAATGCCACATGCATAAATTTACCGGCTATCTTACCCTCCAAACCGGAACACGACAGCAACAAGCACTGACGCTATTGCGGCAGGAATAGGTAAGGCGGTGGTACCTGATCCGGGCGAGACAATGCAGAACTCCACCACCTAGTAGCCACGATGGTAGTGACTCGCATTGCCAATCGGTCGCCTTTTACGACCTGCCTGACAGAACGGCAGTTGGTCTATTCTTCAAAGGAGCCCGGAACCAACACGGGGAATTTTTTTATGTATAACAATATGTATGATATTCAAAACATTAGCTAGATTAATATACTCTTCAAAGCTGGTACTCTAATATTAGCTGGGAGATCATTCCACAAGCGAATTGCTTGAACAGCAAAAGAATATAGTTGGTAAATACAATTTTTGTCTGTCTATTTATTTCAGCTTATCTCTGAATCTGCTGGACCGAACTTTCGCTGGCAGATAATAAGGAGTACTTGGGCTATTTTTATCCGCGTAACGAAAAAAGCTATTGAAAGTACAGATTATATATAACAATATCGATTAAGAAAAAAATGTATGTCTGTGTGGTGGAGTGTTTGTGCCACACCCAAAAGTTTACCGGCTACCTTACCTGTAGAACGGGAATGCGACAGTGGTAATCGGACCATTCGGACCACATGGAGACGTTGACTTGAAATTTTTAATATTTCTTACAAAATAAGTTCAATCATATCTATTTAAAAATTATTTGCCCAGTGTCTGGAAAATTTTCTTTTCATCAGAAAAACTCGATCCGTGATTCGAAACCAGGACCTTATGCATCTATATCGAAGCTAGCAACGCTAGGCCATCGAGGCATGCACAATATGTGCGATTGTCAAACGTATTATTTGGTAGCGTATTATAATTGCATATAAGCGAAAACTTAAAAGTATCTTCACGCCCATAACCCCGAAGGTGTAGGCAGAGGTACAACAAGTGCACCCACGATTAGCCGAAGATACTTGGTCCCACAAATGTGATAGGTGGCAAGCCTATCGCCGATCGAGCACTTTCCAATCCCGGGCAACTTTGTGTTTCTCAGAAAACTGTAAAAAATACTTTTTTTATGTGCCCGACCCGGGAACCCGGGACCTCATATGGTCAACGCCAGCGCTGGACCACTAGACCACAGAGACGACTAAGCGAAAACTTTGTGCTCCTTTTACGAAAAAAGTCAAACAAACCTGAGGAGCATATAACATTGGGCACAATTATATTTATAACACACACCAACACACAACACAAGTACGCACAAGTACGTACTTGTGTGTGTGTGTGTAAGGGAAACAAGAACGTACAGAAAGCTAATATTTTTTATACTATATGCTTAAAAATAAATTAAATTATTAAAGAAAATATTACACACACTAGGTACCACGCCATCTGCTTGTCTGACACACACACGCATATACTATTTTGTATATCTATGGTCACTATCAGTTTTGTGGTATTGTTGAAGTCTATGGTCAAACTGAGTCATAGTTTGCTTATTCTATAATTTGTCTAACAGATATTTGTGCTTAACATAAAACAATTATGGCACAAAACACTATCCGTTTTGTGGTATTGTTGAAGCCTATGGTCAAACTGAGTCATAGTTTGCCTATTCTAGAATTTGTCTAACAGATATTTGTGCTTAACTTAAAACAATAATGGCACAAAACACTATCTGTTTTGTGGTGTTGTTGAAGTCTACGGGCAAACTGAGTCATAGTTTGCTTATTCTATAATTTTTTTAACAGATATTTGTGCTTAACTTACAACAATAATGGCACAAAACACTATCTGTTTTGTGGTGTTGTTGAAGTCTAAGGTCAAACTGAGTCATAGTTTGCTTAATCTATCATTTTTGAACAGATATAGTAACAAATTTACAGTCGAGCTTCGACCAAAGGCCGATCATTAGTTTTTTTCATTAGGAATCGAAAATTTTCGTTACCGGTAGGTACCTTACTAATTAATAAATGGATTTTTCGATACGTTTGATCTTACAAAAAATACCGAGCCTGATTATCTGGGTAGGTACTAATTATATATACGAACAATATGTAACGCATCATTAGCATTAATCAAGAGTTATTTAAAACCATTGCATAATTTAAGATTTCACGCCATTTAAAATATTTTATATACCAGAAATATAACGTGTTAATTAAAATAAACTGTGACATATTATATTATTAGAGTTTAAAATCGAATACCGAATTTTCGCCTTTTCAAGATGCACTCCATCAATTGATTATTTTGAAATATCCGTGACACTCCTGTACAAGAGGCATGAGCTCACTGTGATACAACAGTGTTGCTGAATTAAAACAACATACAATGGACCTTATTTTGTATAACACACAGTAGATAATGCAATAAAAACCTGGTTTAGTCTTGTTTTCTCCATCTACCCTACAAATTATTTTAAACTTTAAGCCCGTAAAATAAGGTAAAAATTACCATAAGGACACGTTCTCTTAGTTTATTTTCGAGGCACAAATAAATCATACGATTAATTGTTTTGTGTCCTGACTCATGCTCACGCACGATTTGAAGTAAAACTGGTTTAAAGCAAATAAAATGATACGAAAACAAAAGGTATTATTGCAATCGAAGACTTTCTTACATTGACAATCGAAGGTATTGACAGCCGCGAATACTCAGGCGGAGTATTATCAGTCGGCGGTTACAGCAGTGGAAACTTTGATAGAGTTTAAGAGAGACTTTCTTATACCGTCAGTTGGAAGTTAATGTCTCTGTCACTTTTTTATTATATTTTTAAACACACCAAATCAATTAAACAGAAGGTTATTTTCATGCAAAGGTATAATCGTCGCCTAACGACACCAAAGATGGTAGGTAATGAATTATCTGTATGTAGAGCAGGCAGGAATAGGTAAGGCGATAATACCAGAAGCTTGTTTGCTGTTTTTAGTCTTATGATATATAAATAGTTTAAAATAGTAGTAGGTATAATAGTAGTAAACAAACTAGAAAACACGCTTTTATGAAATCCAAACTAAAAAGTCTATATTAATATTACAAAATGGATGTTTGGATGGATGTAAAAAATAGGTTATCCCGCGGGATTTGCCAAAAATTTTATAATGTAGCGGGCTGCACGTTTTTTTTTATAAGATAGCAAACAAGCAGATGGGTGTCCTGATGGAAAGAGTCAACCATCGCGTATCACCAAAGGTGTTAATGGTGCGTTGTTATCTTGTGGCGAGGTCTAATGCCACATGCGTAAGTTAACCGGCTACCTTACCCTCCAAATCGGAACACGACAGCGACAAGCACTGACGCTATTGCGGTAGGAATTGGTAGGGCGGTGGTACCAGACCCGGGCGAGACAATACAGAACTCTACCACCTAGTACCCACGATGGTAGTGACTCGCATAGCCAATCGGTCGCCTTTTACGACCTGCCTGGCAGAACGGCAGTTGGTCTATTCTTCAAAGGAGCCCGGAACCAACACGTAGCAGTAGTATAGTAGCATATCGGTTTGCAGCTAGTAATGTATCATAAGCGTACCTAAATTGTTAAGCAAAAACGTCAATATTGCTGAAACATTTTCATTAATAGAGGGGCTAATGTGTATACACTATACGTAAATCAACAGACGCCTTTCGCGTATTCTGGAACGTCCTAAGTAAGTCAGGGACATCAAACAATGAACAGAAAATGGATCAGGTAAATATGTATAACATTGAACTAATAAACAAAGAAATGATTCATGATATGAATAATAGTTCACATGGAATTGATTGTAATCTTGACTTATATAATAAATAGCACAATACTTGTTAGTTTGTTTATATTTCTTACAAGTATCTGTTTGGCATAACCGTAAGCTAGTTTTTAACTAAAATTATTCTTAGTCTACAGCAGTGTTTCCCATTTGCCGGGTCGCGACCCGGTACCGGGTCATCAAAAAAAAATACCGGGTCGCAACATTCCCTCCTTGCTTTTAAAATATTACTTGCTATAGCTCGACGCAACGCGACGAAAATTTGTAAATATTGAGTGATGACAAAATAGGCGTCATCAAAGTATGTAGCATTAATTAAACATTTTTACTATTATTAAATATGTATTATTTCACCTAGTAGAACCAGCTTGGGTTTAAAAGTATTCGTGACGAAGGGACAGTGTGAAAATTACCGGGCCGTATCAAAACAATGTTTGGGAAACACTGGTCTACAGTATTTTTTCTACAACACGAAAAATATCTTCATAAAGAATTATGTTAAATGTAATTAAGGATGTTTTGAGTCTCATCCTAAAAGGGGTTAAAGTGTTTAAAGGGGTTAAAGTGGTTAAAGGGGTTAATAAAGCATTTAAAATCACGTGATAAGTTTCGACTTTCGAGTTAAAATTGCAAGTTATGACGTTTATATTTTTACATTTTCATCGTTACTTGATAAAACTATTTGTAATTATGTTAAAATGCATTATATTGTTTCATAACACACTTTTTATTCTTATTTATTTTTATGGCATTTTCAGTAATGCCCCGAAGATGCCTAAAAGAAAACCGATTGGCGATATAAACTAAATAAAAACAGTTAAAATACACTTTTACTGTTTTGTTAAACAGTACAATGAAGTTTAACATAATTATGATGTTTACATACCTTTGTTTTTATTTTTTCCAGTATTCATTTTTTAAGATAAATGTATTAGTACATGTAATATGTATGTAGACTTTTTGTATGACAAACGCCCCATTGACCAATCGTTTATAGCAAAAAGATATATCATTCGCCGTGTTGGTCCCGGCCTCCTTTGAAGAATAGGCCAACTGCCGTTCTGCCGGGCAGGTCGTAAAAGGCGACCGATTGGCTATCGAGTCACTACCATCGTGACTACTAGGTGGTAGAGTTCTGCATTGTCTCGCCCGGGTCTGGTATCACCACCTTACCTATTCCTGCCGCAACAGCGTCAGTGCTTGTCGCTGTCGTGTTCCGGTTTGGAGGGTAAGGTAGCCGGTAAACTTATGCATGTGGCATTAGACCTCGCCACAAGATAGCAACGCATCATTAACATCTTTGGCGTCTATAGGCGATGGTTGACTCTTTCCATCAAGAGACCCATCTGCTTGTTTGCTATCTTAAGATATAAAAAAAAGTTTATATACCTTTGTTTTTATTTTTTCCAGTATTCATTGTTTTAAGATAAATGTAATATTGACCCCCCATTAACGCCCCATTGACCAATCGTTTATAGCAAAAAAATATATCTAATATAATATAGATAAAGAGATAAAATGAAAAAAATTAAGAGATACACTTCAACTTCATCGAATTTTCGTCAACTTTCTTGCTCTTTATCTTTTTCTTTTTGTAATTGCGCACTATAATTTTGTCAAAATTGATCTGTAAAATTAGCAGAAGGGCACATTCGTGTGATTCCTAAATCCCCCCCCCCCTTTTTACTGTCCAAAACTGTTCCTTAGTAGGTACATTCAAATTAATAAATCACCTTTTTTCCAGATAAATATAACTTTTAAAATAAAATTCATTAAAATTTCCCCCGTAATCGTCCTGGCTTATTTGCAGAGTAGAACTTTCCCCATTCCCCATTCTGCTAGGCAATTCGTAAGAGGCAAACGATGGGCTATGCGAGTCACTACCATTGTGGCTACTAGGTCGTAGAATTCTGCATTGTCTCCCCCGGGTCTGGTAACACCGCAGTGCTATTCCTACCGCAATAGCGTCAGTGCTTGTCACTGTGGTGTTTCGATTTGGAAGGTAAGGTTGCTGGTAAACTTATGCAAAAACACCTCACCACACGGATAGCAATACACCATTAACATCTTTGGTGTAAATAGGCGATGATTGTTTCTTTCCATCAGGCGAGTCATCTGCTTGTTCTGCTTTCAATTTAATATGCTATTCAAATAATTATTAATGAATCGAAATATTCGAAACGAAATTGCAATATGCCTTTTTGAAGTACGACTTTTTTATTTGTCCAAACACTCATATCCGTAACAACCCCAATGTTTACTCTGGCGTCGACGATTTTGTTTCCCAAAATGGCCTCCGCATACAAGGGGAGGTCATTAAATTACGTGAGCAAACAATAACACTTGGAAAAGAAAACATTGCCTTCTCATGTTTCATAATAGTACTTCGAAAAGCCTTGCTTTGTTCGAATAAGGCTGTTAGTACACCGACGATATGTGTATTTAAAAGGAAATTTGTTGTGAAGAAATAATTGTAAGAACTTATTTATCAACCGGCTTCCCAAAAGGAGGAGGTTATCAATTCGTTCTATACTATTAATCGTCGGATCTTGCTGAAACTGCATTTTGATTTTAATTATAAAGCACTTGTACTGGTTTCACTACATATATATTCTTGTAAATTATTTAAAGATGCGTTAACACGCGAAACCGGTAGACTTTAAATAATTTGGAAGAATATATATGTAGTGAAACCAGTGTTTTATAATTTAAAAAAAAAGTTATCAATTCGGCTTTATTTTTTTAAATATTTGTTTCTTTAGAACTTAGTCATTTGTGAACTGATTTTGATTTCCTTTTGAAGTTATACCTACATCGTGAATTTCTACGATGCGCGCGCAAACCGTCGTGAAAAACCGACATGAAATTAGTCTACTTCTTAGTTTTAAAAAAATATTGTCAATTTTTTTTAATTATGTACAAATAATTATTTTATGTTATTTAAATAAAATTTATTTAACTAGATAATGTGTTATAATAATACTTTCTTTCGATGTATTAAATACCTTCCTATCATTTTTCACTACGAACGTAGTATAACGTGACGGATAAAATTTTTAGAAAAAAAATGTGTTTATTTATTTATTATAAATTTATGAATGCTATGCCCGTGACTTAGTTCGAGTAAAAAATTTTCTAAAATAAAAGTAGCCTACGTTTCTCCTATTATATAAGCTGTCTGCCAGTGAAAGTTCCGTCAAAATCGGTCCACCCGTTTCAGAGATTAGTCGGAACAAACAGACAGCCAAAAATTGTAAAAAATGTTATTTTGTTATATGTACTATGTATACATCCATATGTGTTTAGTAAAAAGTAGTTTTTTTAATATTACAATCAGACACTCCAATTTTATTTATTTGTACAGGTAACTTCTTACGTGCGTACATAAGTACATAAGTCCAAACGAGGTTATAATCACTTGTACTTTAATTTCACTACAAATATAGACATATAATTTTAGATTAATCGACCGGTTTCGCTTTTTAAAGCATCTTCAGGACGTAATATTCTTTTTTTTCTAAAAAAAAGAATATTTTTTATTAATTTAATTATTTATTTTTTTTAAAAAAAAGAATATTACGTCTTGAAGATGCTTTAAAAAGCGAAACCGGTCGATTAATCTAAAATAATATGTCTATATTTGTAGTGAAATTAAAGTACAAGTGATTATAACCTTGTTTGGACTTGTAACAATGGAATTTCACCAAGTACCGACGATTGAAAGTGTAAAATCTACAAAAGTACATATACACGGTTTTTTTTTGTTTGGGAGACTATATTTCCCGTGGTCACGTTTAAATTTGATGAAGATCTGAAGCGTTACGGGACTGGGTAAGTCGTTGCTGCAGTTTTATTGTGTTAAAAAATACTTTTATTCAAGTACTTTTAATTTACATTTAATTTATACTAATGCATACTAATATTATAAATGCCAAAGTTTATCTATCTATTACACTTTTACGGCTAAATCACTGAACCTTTTTTAATGAATTTTGGCATAAAGATAGTTAAGAATCCAGGGTCGCATATTGGTTAATTTTTTTCATATATCAACCTCTAAGAGGCTAAAACAAATAATGAAAACTTGTACGAAAACCTATATAGACGGCATGTTTATTTATGCTTGAGAGTGCTCGCTAAATGAATGAAATGCTAAATTTTAGCATGTCATTCATATAGCGGGCGTTATCAAGCTGCGCACATCAGCTAGTTTATTAAGAAATTTCAAAACCAAATCTCCAATGTATTCAACACTCTTTATCGTCGGCACTTGGTGAAACTTCATATTCATACAATATTTTATATTAATAACACTTGTACTCTTGCAATCTCTAATGCATTGAACTAGGAGATGAAAGTTTGTATTGTATGAAATATACATTGATGACATGTTACTCAACTCGCGGGTGAAGCTGCGTGGGTCAGCTAGTACGATTATACCCACGAAAGATATATATATGTACAGTTAGTAACAAAAATCCTGTCCAATCTTCAAAGGCATTATTTGGTAGATTAATTAATACGATCATAATTGATAACATTTATAATGGAGAAGCGGTTTGGCCGAATAAAACACTTTTAGACGGTCAGTATAATTTTTGGGCAGAGCAACGCGATAACAACGATAAAATTACAATGACTCAAAAACATCTTATATCAGCTGATTTATACTATCCTTTTCTACATACATGTATGTTCATTGTTGTTAACTAAAACAGAATTATCTATTGTGAGAAAATCACACTACACACAGATACATATATCACACAGCCTCGTCACACGTGGTCGATTAGTTTTGTTGATAAACACAGTTGCTAACACATTATTAAATCGACCGTCCCTACGTAATATATCGAAATTGAAAAGAGGTAGTTCACAGCGAGCCATATAAAGTTAATTTTGGTGACACAATTGTCATTTATGGATCTAATGGCAATTAAGTTTAAATGAAAGCTTAAATTTTATAAAAAAAATGTACATTTTCTCTTTTGTTGTGCGAAAATGTATATCAAAAGGGACATATTAAGTTTTACAAAAAAAAAAATTCAGTTTCGATGCTGTACGTAGGGACAGACGATCTGTGTGATAATTACTAGGTGGCAGACTTCTGCAACGGCTTGTCTGGGTTTTGGTGTCACCGCTTTACCTATTCCTGTCGCAAAAGCATCAGTAGGTATTTGTCGCTGTCGTATTTCCGTTTGGAGGGTAAAATAATTTTATGCGTGTGGCATTACCATCCCGCCACACGCATGCAACGCATCATAATATCTTTGGTGTATTTAGGTGATACTTTCTTTTTCCATCAGAAGAGCTATCTGCTTGTTTGTTATCCTATGACATAAAAAAGAAAATTTTGTGAATATTGATGTACACATTTTCCCGATCAAAATTAATCTTCTTAACACACCTAGTGTAACCAAAATGCAACACATCTAGGTTTGTAAAAAGGCAGAATAATTTAATATTTTTTTAATAATGTCGTCGACCTACACATATGCCCTTCTCGGGTTGGGTAGGGTTTTTGTTACTTTATATTGATAAAAACGAAAAGCCCATTCAGGCAGTAAACATAATAATGTATCAGCAATCGTGAATTTGCGACTTTAATTGCCCATATGTACAGGGCCTTAAGAAGCTTATTGTGTAAGCCACTCGATACTTTGGGAGTGCAAGAAAAACCGGCTTCTGTAACGATCGTCAAATCTCTGCTTATTAATCCGATTACTTCGTACTTAAAGCATATAAGTGATACTTCTCTCTCATTACGGGTACTTACTTGAAATCTGGAACACCAAAATTCTGTCTTCATTTTCTTCAGATTGTTTCTGAAGAAAATAAAAAAAGAATTTTGGTGTTGCCTCATGAAAATTGCCTCATTATAGTACTATTTATTCAGCTCAGATTATTTTGATCCTTGCTTCGATATCCGGTTTGGACAAAAGCATTAATAAGTTCGGACTCTGATGGTGGTGTTCTTTACAGTATCAAAGTTTAATAAGTATTTAACACTGCCAAATTTCATACTCTACCGTTCGCGTAATTGTTGTAAAAAGGGGTACAAAGTTGTTGTGTTGTATGTATGTGTGTTTATGTATACATATTAGGTTTATTTTGTGTGTATTATTTTGTCATGTAATTTTTGGTAGGTTTAGTTTTTAATTTTACTGTGTTCAAATTTAATCAATTCATTGTACATCAAGTCAATAATTATCTTTACGTATTCAGTTCCCTTGTAACGGGTTAGCTGGTAGAAATCTGTTACCTTCTCGTCGAGGAGCACAGGTTCTAGGCATCGCCATATGGTGGACGTTCCACGTACCCGGACAAAGCGGTTCGACTCAACATTCTTCATTCGAACCGCAAAGGACTGAAACATGCTTCCTGAGTCTGCGTTCCCAGACGAGTACAATCTGGGTATCTTCAAGAGAAGAGCGAACAGGTACCTTCTAGGGAAGCGCTTTCCATCTCAGGCCGCATCTCAGCTTACCACCAGGCGAGATCGAGGTCAAGCGCTTACTTATCGATAATTAAAAAAAAGATACGTTCGCCCGTTGTATTTTTTCTTTTATTATTTTGTTTGAGTGATTACTATTTACAATAAAGAATCAATAAAAAAGTCAGTCAGTTTTTGTATTAAAATATAGTTAAGATGAGACCATTTTCATAACCTATTTAATTCTCTCCGTTTAAATAATAGCTGACTCTATAAAAAAGTTTTATATAATGTTCTTCAACGTCAGATCTAGACGGTATCTGATGTACGAGAACATCGCTGGCTTTCGCGAGCTGATTACATCAGCGATGACCTGAAGATAACAGGTCACATCAGTTCTTCATTCTTGACTGGAGATAAGTCATCATTTATCTTTTTACAATGAAAAAATACGTTAGATTTAGTAGCAGTGCAGGGAAAAGGAATGGGTTGCATTATTATTTTCACCAATTTAAATTGTTTGAAGGAAGTAATCTAAAAAAATGGGATATATTTTACGAGAATAGGCTTGTGTTCATTAAAAATGAACCGGATATGTTTTCAACGATTAGTTGCTAACGATTAATATGATACAGAGATAATACAAAACTAAAATATTTGTTAAAACACAAGGATCATTGTTTTTTTTTTTTCAATTTATTTGATATCAACTTACACATAAACTTACGATACTATTGAACAGAACCTGGTCACTTTTAACCCCAAAAAGACACAGCTTTGCGTGTTTTCCGCTAAAAAGACACCCTTTGTCGTGTCACCTCGATTTGGGGATACTCTCTTGACAGCCTCAGCTAGTATCGGGATTCTGGGAGTCGACATATCGAATTACGTTCAGTTTCGCGGTCATTTGGAAGGTAAGGCTAAACTAGCCTCCAAAAAGCTCGGTGTGCTCAGCAGAGCGAGGCAGTACTTCTTGCCTGCCCATCGCCTTCAACTTTATAAGGCTCAAATTCGGCCCCACATGGAGTACTGTTCTCATCTCTGGGCCGGAGCTCCTCAGTACCAGCTCCTTCCTCTTGATCGCATTCAGCGTAGAGCGGTTCGAATCGTTGACGACCTGGCTATTTCGAAACGGCTCGACTCTTTGGCATTGCGCAGAGATGTTGGCTCACTCTGTTTCTTCTATCGTATCTTTCATGGAGAGTGTTCCGACGAGTTATTTGGACTAATTCCTGCCGCCGAATTCCATCATCGGACATCGCGTCAAAATTTGAAATTCCATCCTCACCATCTCGATGTCTGGAAATCCACAACTGTGCGTTTCTCTCGACACTTTTTGCCTCGCACTACTTTGTTGTGGAACCAATTACCGGCAGGGGTGTTTCCAAACGGTTACGACTTGGGGGCCTTCAAGAAAAGAGCTTACTCATTCTTAAAAGGCCGGCAACGCAACTGCAAGACCTCTGGTATTGTGGATGTCCATGGGCGGCGGTGATCACTTACCATCAGGTGCACCTCCTGCTCGTTTGCCCCCTCTTCTATAAAATAAAAAAAAAAAAAAGAGCAATTCACTTAAAATAAACTTATAAAAAATTCAATGGAATGCAATAATTTATACTTTCCATCGTCGGCACTTGGTGAAACTGCATTATATTGATTTTGTCAAACACTTGTACTATTTCACAAATATTTCACAACTAACTTTTAATTGTTGTGAAGCCAACCGGTTTCGCCTATTACAGCATCATCAGGGCTTTTAGTTTATAAATTCTTTGAACATGACAAACACACACGCAAGACAACAACTAAATACAAGTACATCATATATTTAGATGTTGTCTTGCGTGTGTGTTTGTCATGTTCAAATAATTTATAAACTAAAAGCCCTGATGATGCTGTAATAGGCGAAACCGGTTGGCTTCACAACAATTAAAGGTTAGTTGTGAAATATTTGTGAAATAGTACAAGTGTTTGACAAAATCAATGGAATGCAATTTATATATAAATATGTACAGTAATGTATAACAAGAACACAAGATAGAAAACGAATGCTTGTAATGCTAATTTTTGGGATATAATTTCGTCAAAAATATAGATTTACTAGGTGGTAGAGTTCTGCATTGTCTCGCCCGGGTCTGGTACCACCGCCTTACCTATTCCAGCCGCAATAGCGTCAGTGCTAATCACTGTCGTGTTCCGGTTTCTTTAACTAGGAGAACCATAACCTTATTTGTTTTCCTATAAAAGAAAATAAAAATAAAAACAACTTGAGAGGTGTCAAGGGACACCCGGATGGAACGAAGTTGCTTTTATTATTATTTACAAAAAACCCGTATACACTCAACAAAAATAATCGTCGCGACACTACACTGTTCAATGCGAAATAGAAATGAAAATATCTGGCTTGCTTTCTATAAGAGACACAGAGAGAGAGAGAGACAGAGAAACATGCGCACGCCGCACAGCTTACAATAGCTTACTATAGCAAAAAGTGTGACAACTTTTCGTAAGATTTTTATCCGTCTAGCCCCCTTTCACAACGCGCGATAAGGAACTTCCTTCCAAAATCAGAAACACTTTTTCCCGAAATCTACTGATAATTGAATTTGGTATCTCTTAATATGAGCCGGACATGCTAATAGTGTGAATATATAAAAGTATGTCGGACGGATAAGATGATACCAAAGCAAACACGAGTGATTACATCCTCGGAGTCATCGGGCCATCTTATCGCCAGTCAAGACAAAGCCTCTAGATTAAATTGTAAAGTGCACACTGCACGTTCATATTACAGGTCTGTTGAAGAAAAAATATGTGATTTTAAGTTTAAGCATCTTTTGCGTGTCTTTAGGAGTGATATACATAAGACAAACTGGAATAATTTTCTACCTTTTTTTAAATTAGTTAAATAGAATACATCGTTAGAAATAATCATATCGCCTCTGTGGTCTAGTGGTCCAGCGTTGGCGTCGACCACATGAGGTCCCGGGTTCGATTCCCGGGTCGGACACATAAAAAAAGTGTTTTTTCAGTTTTCTGAGAAACACAAAGTTGCCCGGGATTGGAAAGTGCCCGGTTGGCGATAGGCTTGCCACTTATCACATTTGTGGGACCAAGTATCTTCGGCTAATCGTGGGTGCACTTGTTGTACCTCTGCCTACCTCTTCGGGGATATGGGCGTAAAGATACTTTAATCATATAATAAATATTAAGACTTTAATTTGAAATCTATCTACCATGTTACCATTGCACAAAACTTTAATTACATTTACATAAAAGCAGCAATAAGTTTATATATCATAATTTAAATTATATGAATGAATTATTGTAAAACTAGCGACCTGCCCGCGGTTTTACCCGCGTAGCTTTTGTTCCCGTGGGAATATCGGAAAGATTTATACACTTAAACCTTCCTCAAGAATCAATCTATCTATTAAAAAAAACCGCATCAAAATCCGTTGCGTAGTTTTAAAGATTTAAGCATACATAGGGACATAGGGACAGACAGAGAAAGTGACTTTGTTTTATACTATGTAATGATGAAGTACAAATAGTCATTATGACGAAGTTTCACCAAGCGCCGATGATATTGTTTCGTCGAACGTTGTTCTGACACACCGACCACACAGCCTATAGACGGCTAATGTTTGATTTTCCGTATTGAATGCATTCTGGCAACTAGCTGAAATAAGACGAAGTAGGGTTGCAACGCCTTAATTGGCTAACTCAAAGCCACAGTGAAAGATAGTAATGTACAGAGCATTTGATTGGTCGACACTGATTACGCAATCACTACTCATTGGCGCGTGGACATTTACATCGGAACTATAAGTCAGATGTGTTGACACAAGTCATTCGCCTATTATTAGGTGTCTATGGGCTGTGTGGTCGGTGTTCTGACATATCCTATCCTACTAATATTATAATTGCGAAAGTTTGTGAGTATGTATGTATGGATGTTTGTTACTCTTTCACGCAAATACTACTGAACCGATTACGATGAAATTTGGTATGTAGGTAGCTGAAGATCCAGAATAACACATAGCCTACTTTTTATCCCGGAAAAGTTAGTTGATCCCGCGGGATTCACTAAAAACTTTTATAATGCAGCGGGCTGCACGCTGCAGCTAGAACGTTATATTGTGTAGTGAATATTTTAATGTGGTGGGGGTTTGTGAGGGCGGGGGTGGAAGAATGAAATTTTGGGCCGATAGGTAATTTTTGATGCCGAAAATGCCAAAAATACATAATTTTTATTTCTCTAAAAATATTTTGTTTACCCTTCATGAAGTCATATAAATCAATTAATGAACATTAGGCCGTTTCGACGCAGTGCGACCACAAACACGAGATGTTTATGCATTAAGTAATCAAATTATTCTTATTCTTAAAAGGGTATCTTTATACGCGCGATCACCACGCAAACATCCCAGAGATAACCGAAGGGTACCGTTTGTTTGTCGAGGCTAAGGCGTGTTCAACAGCACCTCTTTACTAGCTGGCTCGCACAGTTTCGCCTTATATATATATATATATATATATATATATATATATATATATATATATATATATATATATATATATATATATATATATATATATATATATATATATATATATATATATATATATATATATATATATATATATATACTAGCTGACCCGGCAAACGTTGTTCTGCCTTTTACCCACTCTTCTATATGTTCTCACCTGTTAAACCTTCCGTGGACTTCAACATTTAATTCAAAACCAAAATTAGCCAAATTGGTTCAGCCGTTCTCGAGTTTTAGCGAGACTAACGAACAACAATTGATTTATATATATATATATATATATATATATATATATATATATATATATATATATATATATATATATATATATATATATATATATATATATATATATATATATATATATATATTCCTCTTCCCTCGGATCGCTCGTACGGTGTAGACGTGTTAAGATTCACTCAGTGTCATAAAATAAAAAGTGATATTAAAATAAATGTTGTTGGTGCATTTTGATACTTATGAGCTACAATTTAAAGCCCACTTCAGTGAACTATTGTATTTGCAAATTGCAAGTATGGCCGCTCGTGTAAATTGTAACATGAATGCCTCGCTTTGTGATTGAGCTTAAAGTTTATAAAGTTAAAAGTATAACAAAATAGTTTAATGAGAAGGAAATATTGCTATTTAAAGAAACATACGATAAAATTCATAGTCGTTGTTGAGGTAACACAATGAATAAAACTAGCTCGGACTCTGACATGGAAGTTACGCAGCAGTTAATTAAAACACCACCTAACTTTATTACCTCCAGGACTAAAAGAAGAAGGGATGAAATCAATTCCCCAGAAATAATAAAATTCAAAGAGGAGATTAAACAAATGTTCTCTGATTTTTCAACATCACAGCAACAAGAACTTTTTAAAATAACGGCTACATTGACTGCCATCCAACAATCAAACACGGAGATTATGAAAACGATTACTTTTTTATCATCTGAAAATGAACAGCTTAAAAAGAAAATCACATGCTTAGAACAACAAGCTCAAGAAGACAAAAAGTGTATATTACTTTTAGAAAATAAAATAGAGGATCTACAGATTGATTGCCGCAAAGCCAATATAGAAATAAAAAACGTACCAAAAAAGCCAGGGGAAACCAAGGAGCACCTAATTGACATGGTAGTCACCTTGTCTCAAAGCATAGGATGCAACTTAGATAAAAAAGATGTAAAGGATATTTTTAGAGTAAGAAGACCAAAATCTCAGCCGACCAACACTCCAATTATTGTAGAATTGTCATCATCTATATTGAAAAACGAATTTTTAAAGCTAGGAAAGATTTTCAACAGGAATAAAACTAAATTAACCAGTTGGCATTTAGGAATTCGCGGTAAAGAGGACATCCCAATATATATAACGGAGCAATTAACATCAAAAGGTTCTAGACTACACTTCTTGGCAAGAGATCTTGCTAAAACAAAGATTTATAAATATTGTTGGTCAGCGTATGGAAAGATTCATATCAGGAAAGATGACAACTCGCCTATAATAACTATAAGAAATGAACAGCAGGTACATCAATTATTACAGGAAATATGACTAATTGTTGCTAATTTATTAATAATCTTATTAACGTTTTGTAATAGTGGCATCTCCCTAATCAACTTTACACATGATATTATTTTTAGCGATTGTAAGTTAGTACGTAGTCTAATACATTTAATATATAAATACCCACTTAACTTTAATACATCATATTTCCATATATATTATCCTATGAACGATAACAATTCTTTTTCATATATAAATAAATATATCAATTGCTCAAGGCAATTTTTAGTGTTCTATTCACGTACTATAATCTTAACAAGATTGGTTGGCTGCTATAGTTACATAATATCCACAATCAAAATCGTGTATATAAGATTTTTAAATAAAATAAAGGTAACCTTACACATACATAAGCAACACATTTACATGTATTATCAGTATATGTGGAATATAAATCCAACCTCTAAATATTGTTATGAATTTAATATTTTGGGTAGCATGCATAGAAATATCAGATTAACTGAGGTTATAACACTACATAATATAAAAGTGCAAATGTTACACACACCACATTTGTTATATACTTATTACTCTGGAAATTCAACCTCGCATCCATTAACTTATATATTATTATACTACTATATATTTTTGGCTATTTATAAGGGTACATATTATAACTTTAAATCTAAAGTTAAGTACTTATGGTGTTCGTATATACAAATTAATAAAGCAATTTATATTTATAAAATACATATACTACAACCAACCTATACTTTTAATTCCAGATTATCAAATATAATAAATTACTGTATGCAACGTTTAAATCTATTAAATAACAATACATACTCTTTCAAATATAAATACATAATCTTATATAATACTACATACCCTTTTAAATATATGTTATTAATGTTTTGTAATGATAATAACATCTTCCTTAACAACTTTGAACTTATTAGTATACCTAGCAGCTGTGAGTTAGTATGTAGTCTAATACATCCAATTTGCAAACACCTGTTACATTCTAATATGTTATATTATTTACACACATGCTCTCATATGCAATATATAAATTCCTTTTCATATATAGATAAATATATGAGCTCTTCGACCCAAAGATTTTTCGTGTCTTACTTAATTGTAATAAACTTTGAAAGATTAGCTGTCATTCACAGTTACAAAATATTTAAGTACATTAAAAACTATTTGACAATCACAATGATTTACATTATTAATATTAGATTTATAAACAAAATATTAGAAACATTAAACACACACCTACAACTCTTTTATAGTTATTATGAGTATATGCGTAATTTGAATCTAACTATTGGATTTTATTATGAGTTTAATATTTTAGGTAGAATGCATATAAATATTAGAACAACAGTGGAAACAATAAGTTTAATATATAAAATACATGTGATAATAATATACATACCATATATATTATATACAAATTTCACTAAAAATTTAATCTTGCATCCATCAACTTATACAATATCTAATTACATAATATTGGCATTTTACATGTGTATAGATTATAATTTTAAAGTTAAATGCATATGGTGTTTGAATACACAAATTAATATAGTTAATTTTAGTTACAAAATACTCACACTTCAATCAGCCTATACCTTACTTCTCATAATATTTAACTTAATAATTTACCCTACTCAGCGTTTACATTTATTATATAACAACTCATACTCGATTAAATATATATACATATTATATAACGATTACTATTCTTTTAATCATTTCTTATTAAGGTTTTGCAATAATAATAGCATCATTCTTAATAACTTTAAACATAATAATATTTCTTGTGACTATAGATTGGTACATAGCCTAATATATTTAATATACAAATACCTCCTACACTTTAATATATTATATTATTTAAATACATATAATCCTAATGATAGTTATAAAATACTTCAATCAACCTATACTTTGGATTTCATAATATCAAATATAATAATTTACTGTATGCTACAATTGAATTTACATGACAACAATATACATTCTTATAAATATGAAAGCTTAGTAAGCATATGTAAATATATTTCTAAACTAAAATGTATACTCATTAAATGGGAACTTAGTAATATACTTTCACTTACTTATGCAGTCATATTTTGGCAAGTTAATAACAATGTGAAGTTTTGTCCTTTGGTCCCATTAAAATTTTATTATGGCTAGTTCTCTTAAAACATTAAACGAAATAGATAAAACTGTATTTGCATCTCAGTTTCAATGTGACATAACTGATCTCTCACGTTATGTAGTGATCAAGGACTCTGATCTGACGGTAATTTCACAAAATATTAGAAGTATATATTGCAACCTTGATGATTTTATACTTAATCTGTCACTCTTGAATTGTAAACCTGATGTTATAGTCCTAACAGAGTGCAGATTAAACTTAAATAAACCAATACCGTCACTTAATAACTATACTGCTTTTAATTCTACAAATCATATTAACCAAAATGATGGAGTGGTAGTTTATATAAAAACCTCACTTACTCCAAAAGTTAGGGAAATTATTTTGGATCATGCATCATGTTTACAAGTTATAATCGATAAAATTGTTATAATTGGTTTATACAGGTCCCCCTCAAATACCAATGCAGACACTTTTATAAACTCTTTAAATAAACACCTTGGGACATTAAGTAATCATAAAAATATTATTCTTACTGGCGATATAAATATAAATATTATACCTAGACTACAAGAAAAAACACAAGATACTAATAATCGAAACAACTATGTAAATATGCTAGCAACTCACTGTTTATTTGCGGGTCATAATACACCTACTAGAGAAACTAGCTGCCTAGATCACTTTTTCCTTAAACTAAACATAAATCAAAGAGCTGATATTGCAGTCTTAAATTCTACTATTACAGATCATAAGATGACTCTCTTAAATCTAACACAACTCAAAAAAGAATTTAATTATTATAAGACTAAAACAATAACTAATTATGAGAACGCAATCAAAACATTAGAAAAGCAAAATCTCTCAGACTTACTAACTAGTGAGGACCCTAATTATATTATTGAACAACTGATAATTAAAATACAAGAATCCTTAAAAGAAAACAGTAGAACAATTAGTATCCCTAAGTGTAAAAGAATAATTAAGCCCTGGATGACCACTGGACTCTTAAGGTGTGTAAGAAATAGAAATAACTTACAAAAACAACTTAAGGCAGATCCACATAATGAAGTATTAAAAATAACATATAAACGATACCGCAATTATTGTAACCAACTAATAAGAAGATATAAACTTAATTATGAAAAAGAATTGTTAAACAAATCTTTAAATGACCCAAAAAAACTATGGAAAAATATCAAAAATATAACTAATCAATCACATATGCAGTCTAGTACAGAGCTTTTGCACACAAAGTCTTCAATTACAGATTCTTTAAACGATGTAAACACTTTTTTTGCAAATATTGGCAAAAATCTAGCACAGAGCATATATAAAAATAGTGAATCGTCGGATTATAATAAAATGATAATGAACACTTCACAAATGTCTTCTTTTGTTCTTCTTGGGACTGACTGTAGTGAAATAACGGGACTGCTAAGAGATCTAAAAAGTGAGAGTGCTCCAGGTTGGGACAATATTCCAACGTGCTTTTTAAAACTTGCCCAAGACGTCTTAGCACCAATATTAAGTCACTTAGCAAACCTGTGTTTCACTGGTGGGATATTCCCTGATGCCCTAAAAAGGTCTATTATTACTCCTATTTTTAAAAGCGGTAATGGAGAAGATGTCAACAATTATAGGCCAATTTCAATATTACCAGCTTTATCAAAAGTTCTAGAAAAACTAATAAATAAACGTCTTTTAAACTACCTTACCAAATTTAACATTTTATCTAATGCTCAATTTGGATTTCAACAAGGAAAATCTACAGAAGATGCTGTGATAGCTCTAACCTCTGCTGTTGTTGACCATCTTGATAAAGGGAATAAATGCCTAACAGCTTTCTTAGATTTAAAAAAGGCCTTTGACACCGTCTCTATACCTCTACTTCTAAATAAACTTGAAAAAATCGGAATAAGAGGCAAACCTTTAATGTTACTGCAAAGCTATCTTAGTAATAGAACTCAAAGAGTTAAAATTGACTCAAGGTTCAGTGATGAAACTGACATAACCTATGGCGTTCCTCAAGGAAGTGTTTTGGGTCCAACGTTATTTTTAATATATATAAATGATTTATGTCAACTTAATTTAAGAGGAGCGAAACTATTTTGTTATGCCGACGACACGGCTATTGTTTTTTATGGAAAAACGTGGGATGCTACACATAGGAACGCAGAAAATGGGCTAAGAGATGTTGATATATGGCTAAAAAGTAATCTATTAACACTCAATATATCTAAAACAAACTACTTATGCTTCTCTATTTATAATAGTTCTCAACCTCCTAATGATTTCAAAATTAAAATGCATAATTGTAACGATAGAACCAACACTTCATGTTCCTGCCCATTTATTGAAAAAAATAATGTAGTAAAATATTTAGGAATCATGCTAGACCAAAGATTATCGTGGCATCCTCAAATTGAATTGATATCTGGGAGGATCAGAAAACTTATTTGGATTTTTCGAAAATTAAGAGACGTTGCATCCAATACACTTCTAAAAAGAATCTATTTTGCGCTAGCTCAATCAGTTATTTGCTATTGTATACCTATATGGAGTGGTGCCACTAAAATTAAAATGTTGCAAGTAGAACGAGCCCAAAGAGCATTATTAAAAGTAATGCATTTCAAAACCAGTAGATTTTCCACAACTGAACTAGAAATCAGTTAGAAAACTATATATACTTTATGCCATACAAAAAAGACATAGGTTGATTACATATGATAATAACCAAAAAGTTAAAAGAAGGAAAGATGCTATTTTACAAAACTCAAAGGTAAAAACACTTTTTGCCAATAGACAGTTCTTAAATCAGTCTACTATAATATATAACAAACTTAATAAGAAGTTAAATATTTATCCAATATCCGTCTACAACCTTAAAGAGGTTTTAGTGGGCTGGCTTAAGTCACTGTCTTATGACGATGTTGAATCAATTATTTTTAGCAAGATAATATAAGAAAACTCTATTAACTGATGTATCTGTCTGTTAGAAACTGCTAGTCCTAAGATTAAGATTAAAGTAACACATGTACTAACAATTTCCCGTGCTGACATAACATACTCGTACACGCATACACACTCATATACACGTACCGACTCATACACATACCTAAATACACACACGCAATAGGCACGTATACTACTTAATTTACACATATGCTAATGATGTTCTGGAAGAGCGGTGTATCCTGACACAAGCATTTCTGCTTAAAAGGATGCGCCGGACAATGTAATATTATGTAATAAGTGTAAAATAAGTTGAGAAATAAACATTTTTGTATTTTTGTATTTTTGTATATTTTAACGGTTACCGAATATATAAAAATCTATCATATATATATATATATATATATATATATATATATATATATACATATATATATATATATATATATATATATATATATATATATATATATATATATATATATATATATATATATATATATATATATATATATATATATATATATATATATATATATATTATTATTATTATTATTATTATTATTTCATTTTTCAGTTAGAAATCAATATCCATTGCCAAAACGAGATGGACGTCGTCTATCAGGTCAGTTATGTATAAAATACAGCTCTTAATAATGGAACAGCAGTTTTTGGATCACCCGGTACCTATATTGAAAAAATAAAAAAATATTGCTGGACACACATACACACAATTACACAAATGGACCTAACTCTAAAGTAAGCAAATTACTTGCTTGTGTTATGAGAGTACCTCAACTAAAACATAGAAATACATATATAAATACTGTTACATACATAATAAACACCCAAACACAGAAATACAAACATCTATGCTCATCACACAAATGTTTGTCCCTGTCAGGAATCGAACCTCACCCAACAGGGTGGTTATTCTCCAAATGTTGCAGTACAGTTTTTATTCCATAATGAGTAGTCTCCCTTAAACAGGATTCGATGGTACGATAAGACAAGGTAATTAATTTTACGTTCAACAAAATAAAAAAGGCTTGGCTAAAAAAAAGTTGTAAACGTGAGCCTGAAACCGGTTCGCTACTGGACAGCGGCGCAGGCGCAAACATCATTTAATGCGAAGCATGCGATACAGAATTATTCCTCTGTTGTATTTTTTTGGAAGGGGAATCAATCGTATACAGACACCAAAGATGTTAATGGTGCGTTGCTATCCGTGTAGCAAGGTGACAATGCCATATGCATAAAATTACCTGATACTTCAAACCGGATCATGACAAAAACAACCACTGACACAATTGCTGCAGAAATAGGTAAGGTGGTCTTATATACCCGGGCGAGACGTTGCGGAACTCAACCACCTAGATAGAAGTCACGATGGTAGTGACGCGTATAGCCAATTAATCGCCTATTACGACCTGTCGGGGTCACGGACCAACACGGAATAAGGGATAGGGTTAGATATTTCATATAATTAATTTATTTAATACCCAATTAGACCCAATTAGATATGAAAAATCACCAGAAAAACCTAATAAAAAAATTAAATAATGTAAGCTTATCTCTACTGGCAGAAACTTCTTCCAGATAATCCGAATCATGAAGACAAATAAATGGGAAGGAATTTGTTCAAAACAAATAAAAACAATACATATACGCATTTGCATAAAGACACACACACACATACATACATACATATCATTAAAAAATAAGTGTAAAACTGTACAGAGCATAGCATTAATTTACCATCACATATGCTATTGTCGAATCAATAACTTTTGAGAGCGCTATTAGTTTAAGGAAAACCGTAAAGTGAGCTATTATTCCACCGTTCAAAGTACCATAAAAGGATACTAACCTGTATTGCAGATTCATTTTTACATTCGGTGTCGTAGCTAAACATAAGGTAATAAGCCTACTATATATTTATATAACAACTAAGGTAGAGTTTAGTCATAAATCGTCTACCCATTTATGTATTAAGGCAGTTTGGCCCCAATCAACGTCCTTTTTCTGGGTGTGGGAGATAAAAACAACCTAACAAACCTAATTCATGTTTATGTAACAAGTCGGGTTGCGACTAACTAACTAAAAAAATAACTTGTGCCTATTTCGAGTCGTGTATTAATACGCCGGTATTACTGCACTATAACTGAGTGCTAAGTGAGAGTTTTTCTTTTCGCATTCGATCGTGAGCGCGTTTCGAGTTTACTAGGAATTTGTATGAGATTTGTACAGCGCCACCTAGTGGTAAACTAGTTTCTCACGTTTACCACTAGGTGGCGTTGTACAAATCACATACAATTTCCTAGTAAACTCCAAACGCGCTCACGATCGAATGCGAAAAGATAAACTCACACTTAGCACTCTGATAGTGATACAAGGGGAAAAAGTTATAATATAAAAACGATAATGAAGTTAGAAAAGAATAAAAATGTATTGGATTGACATAAGCTGCTCTAAATCACGTGGTCAATCGTCATCGTTATTGCCAGTTGGTAAAAAATGTTATACTTCGTAACGAAATCATAAAGTAACGAATTTTATGAATACATAATTTAATGTCTAGGTTTTGGTTGGTAGTCTCATTGGTTTTATTTCTTTTTTAAGAGAACACCGAGCCTTTAAGAGCCAAAAGATATTTTCGCCTTCTACGAGTGCGGATTTTAATATTTCCTTTCTATCATTAAAATTTGCAAACATTTTAAAAATATAAAATGTATAAGTTATAAGAAACATGTTGCTTTGCTATTATTTAAAAACTGATCACCTTTCGTTAAGTATTTACGTCATACTAAGGGTTTTCCTTTTTGTTCAGAGGTAATTTTGAATTATTTTTCTATCAAAGAAACTCCAAGTTAATATGTTTCCAAGTTGTACAATTTATGACGTGAATCCTTTAGTATCTTACTTACGAATTACATAGATTTCGAAATTAACTCGGCGCAAATTTTCAGACACGACAGAAAAATCAATTTGAGACAACGATCGCGACAATACTTTTACTTTGGCTAGGAAATTGTTTTCGTTATCTCAGAGACGAATAAAAGAATAGATATCGTTTCGCTACGAAGCGATGCTACTTTATCTAAGCACCGGTATTCTATATTCCAGATATTGAGATACTTTCGGCTTTTTAAGTGTATTTTAAATTATCAACAAAAGACATTCGCCTTAAATAGCTCCTCGTATATACTAAATTCAATGTATTCTTTATTTCCTGTCTTCATCCGTTGGAATTAATAAATAACATGACTACATTCATAATTTAGAGGCTTTAATGCGACGTTCTTACATTGTATCATGAATACCATGATACACAATGTATACTGAGATCTTTCTGAGTTCCTATTGC
Organism: Apodemia mormo; assembly: GCA_036924255.1. Lineage (NCBI taxonomy): Eukaryota > Metazoa > Arthropoda > Insecta > Lepidoptera > Riodinidae > Apodemia > Apodemia mormo. The sequence continues at coordinate 34,363,309 of JAUPFN010000017.1, forward strand.
AACTTTATGTGCCATTTCTGGAAGCTTCGAGCCATCGGTAAACACATTCGATATTTATTTACTTAATTTTAAAGGCACTTGTAGTGTTTTACTCCGTTTTATTTACCGACAACAACCGGTTTGACGTTTCAACGTGGTTTAAAATCACGTAGTTGACAATTATAAGTTTTCAATTACCACCATTTAATACATGGTTGACAATTTAAAATTTTCAATTATCTAAGTTTAATACAATATTGACAGTTTAAAATTTTCAACTACCACCATTTAATACAAAGCTGACAATTATTTTAAGTTGTCAATTCGGGTTTCGGGTTTAAGAAACTTTATTCTCATAAGAATTTAAAATTCACTTATATGAGAAATACTTACAATCCAACTAAAGTAACAATAAATTGTCTTGACGAGCATACGTGTCATCAAATAATTCAAATTTGCTAATAGATAATTATATAAGTTAGGCTTAGAACAAAATGTGAAATAATTCATGTTTCAAAAATAAATGTAGGTAGTTTTGTAATCGTTTCAAGTTCAAGACGATTGCACAGTCAATTAGCTTCGTTTAATAAAAAGTTGGCAATTTTTTTAAGTTTCAATTAACTTCGCTTAATACAAAGTTGGCAATTATTTTAAGTTTTCAATTAGCTACGTTTAATATAAAGTTGGCAATTTCAACTTTTATATCCCGTGTTGGTCCGGGTCCCATTTGAAGAATAGTTTTGTCAGGCATTTCGTAAGAGGCGATCGATTGGCCATACCATCGTAAATACTAGGTGGTAGAGTTCCGCATTGTCTAGCATGGGTGTGGTGCCACCGCCTTACCTATCCTTGCCACAGCGCCAGTATTTGTCACTGTCATGTTCTGGTTTGGAGGGTGAGGTAGCGAGTAATCTTATGCGTGTGGCATTGTCATCGACAGAATGACAGCAACGTATCATTAACATCTTTGGTGTCTTTAGGTGAGGGTTATTCTTTCCATCAGGAGAGCCATCTGCTTGTTTGTTATTCTGTAACATAATATTTATATCTATTTATTTTATGTATATATTTAATAATAATAATAATATTTATTTATTCCGACCACAAAAATGTAGTGACATTAACACACATTTACATTATTTAACAATTATTTATCGTTTGAAAATGTATGCATCTGACACCTAAATTAGACGAGCCTGTACTATAGGTGTCAGATTTTTGCCCTGAAAGAGAGTGTAAGTTTTTGTGAACCCCCAAAAGATATACAAAACAAATACATTTTTGATCGGATCAAGTTTTTATGAACCTCAAACCTGAGTGCGTCGTCGACGCATCGCAGCCAATAATCGTAAACTATCGTAACGGATAGCGGTGTTGTCGCATTGGTTTTATTTATTTTTTCTCGTATTTTGTGTTTACGGTCGGCTTTCGTCCCGACAATTTATACAGGCTGAGGTTAAAGTATTAGTTGATATTCATATTAGTATTGTTAATATATGACGTGTAGCCTGTAGTAGTGTGTGTGTGTGTAGTTTAAATGAATCATAGAATAGCAAAGAAGATGGTATGACGATCCGTCTGATGGTAATTGGTCACTATTGACTATGGAACCACCAAACGTCTTGAAGAGAATTGAAATTAATAAATAATAAATAAATATTCACGAGACAAATTACACTTACTGATCTAACCCCAAAATAAGCAATTTATTTGCCTGTATTATGGGTGTTATTCAACGATACTATTTAATTTTTTAAAAATTATTTAAGCCCTGAACTACAAACATTTATGCTCATCACACACATGCTTGTCCCCGTCGGGAATCGAACCCGAGCCCCGTTGATTGCGTAGTCAGGGTCGCTAACCACTCGACAAAAGGGGCGGTTATAAATTATATATTAATTATAAATTATAATTATAAATTAATCGCAAGAATATGGGTGTAACAAGTTATTACAGATAGTTTATAGTTACGAAACATATTCTATCAAATATGGTGTGTCAATATTTAGAAAAAAAAATTTATAAAATCAATATACCAAACTAACAGTCAATATATATTTTATAATAGACACTTGATTTTGATTTATTATAGGTACTGAAAATTCAAAATTATATCCATACATATACGGTTTGTAAAGAAAACCCTGTCGGATAATTAGAGGTGTTATTTGGCACCTTAATACAGTTACATACGTGTAATTATTTTATGGATATTAATTAATTAGTTTTCCCAGTAAAAAAAGGTAATCTTAAATCGTATTTTCATACATTAAGTACGACAACACCTACAAATAAGTAAATTCTACTATCAAAGAACACCGCGCATGTCGTATGCTGCCGAAGGCCACGCCTTCGACCAAAGTAAAATAAATGGACGGGCCCAAGCCAGCCGATTTGAAGACTTAAGTGTGCTGAGTCGCTCACTTTGTTGGCGACGTCTGACCTTGACAGTGATAATACACCGTACGATAACAACAAATAAACATAGGCGATCCTTTTCTCTCACGAGCGTATTATATTAGCTATCCCTTTTTATAGCAATTGTATAATACATACTATTAGTTGTTTATTTTGATTGTACGATTATTTTGACTCGTTATTTTTGACGCGTTTGTAAGGGCAAGGCCCGTCCATTTATTTTATTTTGGTCGAAGGGTTACGCGGCATGTTTAAAATTCCTTTATAATAAGTCGAAAAACGAAGACCGCGCCTTCGCGTGGTGTTTATGCAAAAGCCGCCAAAACGAAACAATGAAACAAGCAGCGACAAAGTGTTGTCATTTTTAAAATATTTGCTTAACGCTAGGGAAATATAAGTAAAAATACGAATACTAAAAAAACGATATTTTTTTATTTGATTTTATTTTTTGAAATCAAGTTATTTTAATATTTTTAAAAATATATAAACGGGTCAAAAACGCGTACATATATAAACATTACTTGTAAAGCTCGACGCTCCGGTCAAGTTATATTGACCGTGGTCACGAGCGGAGTACTCATAATTACAAGTTCTAGTACGCGTTTTTGACCCGTTTATATATTTTTAAAAATGCCAGTAGAAAGCGTTAGTTTAAAAGTTATTTTAATATTTTTTTCAGTAATGCCTTTAATCAACCTATATGCCTCTTTCTGATCGGACAGGGTTTTCTTTACATACTGACTACATATAATAAAACTGTAAAAAGTCGAATTCTGTACATCGAAGATATTTTTAAAAAAATTTTTGGAAGACACGTTTTAGTCGATACTGAAGCAAAAACTATATTCTTTTCATTAATGTCTGTGTGTCTGTATCAAGAGCGCGCAGGATACTTTATATCCCAAAATTCAGTACGGTTCCTGTGGGATAGGGAATGAAAGTGAAAACGTATATTTAGTTTTAATTCATTAACCTGTTGTTTGAAATCCTTTATTATTTTTTTTGTTTGAAAGTAGGTGCTATAAAGATCAAGTATTCCACCCAAGTAATTTGTATGGCAAAACAACGTATGCCTGGTCAGCTAGCCTTTTTATATAAAACTAGCTGTTGCCAGCGACTTCGTGCGCGCGGACTTCGTTTACTCCACACTGCTCCTCCCCCGTAGGTGATAGTGTGATAATATGTAACTTATATATTGACCCGACCTGTTAGTAATATTCATGCAAAATTTGAAGTAAATCCATGCAGTACTTTTTGAGTTTACCCCGGACGTACATACAGACAAGCAGACAAAAATTCTTAAAACTATATTTTTGGCTTCGATATCGATTGTAGATCGTGCCCCAAGTATTCTTTTTAAAAAATATTCAATGTACAGTATTGAATTTCCTACGATTTTATTATATTGTTACGTACTTCGGGGTCGTAATTGTAAGAAAAAGCCACTTATATTAAATCGTGTATTTATAATACAGATACACAAAACACAAGACAACACAATGTAACACTAAATACTCTGATTAACACTAGTCACTCACTGTACTAACACTAAACTTAGAACACTCGCTTCGCACTGGTCACTTTAAGTATCGCTCTCGATCGCTTGATAAAAACTGCCCTCAATTTGTCAACACATCTCTATTTATACCCAGCATAAAGTTCTACCTGGATCCAGAAAAATCTAAATGTATCGGGAAACGATGAATCACTTCTTATTGTAATCAACTTATGATAAACAAGTTATGAATCATCAATCCTAGTACACGCTACTTTCAACCTTATGCCCTATGCCACAAAGTTCATTATGGTATAGCTAAGATCAATTATTTGTTTGTCAATAGGAGTAGCTATCTCTTTCTTTTATTTCTAGATCTCTCCAGCGTTCCAACTCTACACGTTTCTAGATTATTCGTAACAATATGTATAGATACTCGTATCACAATGTTAGTTACCATACTCCTCCGAAACGGCTTGACCATTTTTACGAAATTTTATATGCATATTCAGTAGGTCTGAGAATCGGCTACTACATACCTCTAAGGGTTGTCCAATGTTCAACACTATTTTTTTTTACTTTTTAATTTTTTTAATTTTTTTTATAATGTTGCATTAAAAAATATTTACAACCCTAAATTTTCACCCTTGTATTACCAACCCCTATTTTTATATCATAAGATAGCAAACAAGCAGATGGGTCTCCTGATGGAAACAGTCAACTACCGCCTATAGACACCAAAGATGTTAATGGTGCGTTGCTACTTGTGGCGAGGTCTTATTCCATGCATAAGTTTACCGGCTACCTTACCCTCCAAGTCGGAACACGACAGTTACAAGCACTGACGCTATTGCGGCAGGAATCGGTAAAATCAGACCCGGGCGAGATAATGCAGAACTCTACCACCTAGTAGCCACGATGGTAGAGACTCGCATAGCCAATCGGTCGCCTTTTACGACCTGCCTGGCAGAACGGCAGTTGGCCTATTCTTCAAAGGAGCCCGGGAACAACAAGGGACATATGAATAATTCAGTCATTTATATGGCAAAACGTTTGCCGGGTCAGATAGTCTAATGTATAAAATTCTTGTGTCGCGTTGTTTGTTACCAAACTCCTCCGAAACGGCTCGACCGATTATTATAAAAATTTGTTTGCATATCGGGTGTCTGAGAATTGGTCAACATCTACTTTTTATACCCCTAAACGTTAAGGGTCATTCACCCCATTTTTTTTGTACATTTTTTTTTCAACTTTCTTGTAGCTTGGATACCGTCTGCTGTGCAGTATGAGGTCGCGCGTTGTCCTGCAAGAGCAACAAGAGCTGGAGTTGAAAGTCCTCCGTCATCCGCCATACTCACCAGACCTTGCGCCTACAGACTTTAACTTTTTCCAAAATTTGGATAACTTCTTGGCGGGAAACAAATTCAATACCCGAGAGGCAGTACAAAATGCCTTTGACGAGTTTGACTATTTCTTCAAGAAGGGCATCAATAAGCTACCAATGCGCTGACAAAGATGCATTGATTGCATGGGTGATTACTTTGAAGTTTGATTAATAGAAATAAAAAATATAGAAAAGATACGCTTCATTATTTCATGAAAAATGGCAATTTCATAGGGAAAGACATGTGCGTACCCAGGTTCTTGGGGGGGGGGGGGGCAACATTTTAAGACTATATTTTTATCTACTACAATCGATAGTTAATAGAGAGGTAAACAAATTCCAGGGGGGGGGGTAGTTTTAACCCTAAATTTTCACTTTTCTACCATCAATCCCAATTTTTAATTCAATAATTTATATGGCAAACATTGATATAAAAAACCCAAGATGCACAATCAGTGTGTCAAAAACGTCCTCCAAAAATTAGCGCACAATTTTAAATTGTGCGCTCATTTCAAATGGAATCGCGTCGGCCGCGTCACTGTCAATTTTATTTATTTTCGTACATTGCTTTGTAAAAACAACTATAAGTCTTGCACTTAAGGTTGGATATGCAAAGACACATGTTTTTGCCATATCTATAACTACTTAAAAGAAATTAGGGACACTTTTGAGTGTCAGTTTTGTTCGGGACTGTGCATCTAGGGTATTTTATATCAATGATGGCAAAACAACCTTTACAGGGTTAGCTAGTTACCTATTATATATGATGTCAATTTCAATGTAAGTTACAAATAAAAACACTTAACCAAGTTATTGACAAAGAGCGATATGCCCAAGAGAGTGACTTCAACTTATCTAGTTTAACTTGATCTAAACTTCGCTCGCAAGTTGGCTATTGAAATGGAAAGAATACCTCGAGAGAAATTACGGCTACTCTACTGGGAGAAAACATTTTATCATACACACATTAGATACAGGAAATGTATCTGAGAACTGAGACACGATCGATAGTCCTTTTGTATATCGTTTATACCACAGACCACACAAATACTAATAGACATGGTGTTGGACGCAAAATGCTTAAACACTTTTATGAGCAAATGTATGTAAATGTCAAACGCTTGTAAATATACAGGCTGTTAGTGTAAACACCGTTATCCTTGAAACCAGTGGTTTGGTTTCACTTACAGAACGTAAATTAAATGAAAAAAAATATATTTTAAAGTAAAGTCTCCATTTTCCTCAAAATTATTTCACCCTATACAAGTGCACGGCAAAATGGACGGAGCGCGGGAATATTGTGGAATACTGTGTAAGTAGTTAAAACGGACGGCCGGTGCGGCAGGTCAACGCCCTTTGCGCATAGTATCCATGAACTTATGGACGGTGTCAGACAGAAACTTTCCTATATTTTTGAAAGAAAATAACGTTTTTTATTTTTAAATTCACATATAAACATATTTATAATTAAGTCAATTACCTATAGTGTTAGTAACAACGGAGTTTATCCTTACCCCCTGTAAAAAAATAGAAATATGCCATATTGTGCTATTTTATCATGTCGAATAAAAACTGAGGCTTAAGGAATACCTCTGGAGTGATATTATTTCATCGGTAAGTGTTATAATTCTGTATTTATGTGTGTAAATTCAAGCGACACTGACAGTCTAAGAAATTGTCTTGGCTGGTGTACCCAGCTAAATCCGTGGTTTAAACGTTTTCTATATATATCTAATATCTATATACTCTCACCTGGTCACTTCTATTTAATTAATATTTATTTATAAAATTTTAACCCACTAAAAGTTATGCGTATTCATACATTAAAATCAGTGATTGAATAATCAATCATCCCCTAATCGTGCCATTCTCAGTGTTTTTTTTTTAATTATATGGGCCAGCCATAAGGGTATATTCTATCCGATATAAGATGAATTCTAAACTTTTCGTCGTCGGCACTTGGTAAAACTCCAATTAGTACAACATTTATTAATTAAATCACTTGTACTGTTTCACAATTAATTTCCAACCGGTATCGCTCACACAAGCATTCCTTTTAGGTATGGAACCTTAAAAATCAACTACTATTATGCTAGTTTTATTTCGAATTGTTAACAACATCCCAGGAAGCTTTTATGTTAATAATTTAATCTTATCTAAACTAACAAGTAGTACGTAAGCTTTACTAACAACTATGGATGTTCTAAATAACTGAAATAAAGTTTATAATTATTATTATACTTATCATAAGATTTTTTAAAGTTTCAGAAATGTCTGTTTCTGAAGCAATAATTTATTCAAATATTTTTTACAACGTAAGTATTTGGATAGACTAAGTTATCTATTCTATACATACAATAAAATCGTAGGAAAGTCAAAACTGTACATTGAATATTTTTTTAAAAGAATAGTTGGGGAGTGATCTACAATCGATATCGAAGCCAAAAATATAGTTTTTAGATTTTTGTCTGTTTGTCTGTATGTATGTCTTGGGTAAACTCAAAAAGTACTGCATGGATTTAGTTCAAATTTTGCATGAATATTACTAACAGGTTAGGTCAACATATAGGCTACATATTATCACGCTATCACCTACGGGGGAGGTGATGTGCAGAGTAAAGTCCGCGCGGACGAAGTTGTGGGCAACAGCTAGTTTATTTAATAAAAATCGTAAATTATACTAGGAGGTAAAATTTCGCAATGACTCGCTCGGGTATTTAGTACCACCGCATTACATATTCCTGTCATGATATCATCAATGTCAGTGTCTTTTTCCGTGTTGGAGGGTAAGATAGCCTTATGTATGTGGCATTGCCATCCCTTCACACGGATAGCAACCCACCATTAACATGCTTGGTGTCTATAGGCGATGGTTTCTCTTTCTATCAGGAGAGCCATCTTGTGATAAAAAAAATCAACTTCTATTACGCTACTTCTATTTTGAAATGATAATTTGAAACGAAACAAAATCCTAGGAAGTTTTTATATTAATAGATTTTTAATATTTCATAAAGGTATGTTTCTGAAATTATAATTATTTAATTTTTTTATGACGTAATTAAGTATGAATGTTTATTCCCCTTTTTATTGGTTTGACAATAAATACATAATTGACGTATCGCTTTGCACAATTTATGTAGATATTAAGAAATCCATTTATATTTTATGAGTTTATTTCATCACACTTTGAACGTTTGGAAGATGAAATTCAAACAATATTAAAATATCATTAAAATTCATAAAGTATTTTCACGTCCGTAACCCCGAAGGGGTAGGCAGAGGTACAACAAGTGCACTCACGATTAGCCGAAGATACTTGGTCCCACAAATGTGATAGGTGGCAAGCCTATCGCCAACCGGGCACTTTCAATCCCGGGCAACTTTGTGTTTATCAGAAAACTGAAAAAACATTTTTTTAAGTGCCCGACTCGGGAATCGAACCCGGGACCTCGTGTGGTCGACGCCAACGCTGAACCGCTAGACCACAGAGGCGATTAAAATTCATAAAATGCTTTTTTCCGTGTTAATTCGGGGCCATCTTTGAAGAATAGGTCAACTGCCTTTCAGCTAGGCATTTCGTAAAAGGCCTGGTGTCACTAACATCGTGGTTTCTGGGTACAAAAAAGAGTTCAACAATATTTCGACCGAATTTTTCACCAGCACATAGCGTCAGTGCTTGTCACTGTCGTGTTCAGATTTGAAAAGCAGCCGTCGTTCATAGGTAGCCGGCACGTATAGCCGGTAAACTTATGCATGTAATATTCCACTCCTGGTGGTGGCTGGTGTCTATAAGCAATGGTTATTTCTTTGTGTTAGGTTCCCCGTGTTGGATCCGGGCTACTTTGAAGAATAGAACAACTGCCGTTCTGCCAGACAGGTCGTAAAAGGCCGCCATTGGGTATGCGAGTTACTACCATCGTGGCTAGTAGGTTTTTTTCTTTTTTTTCTTTATTGTCTCGCCCGAATCTGGTACCTCCGCCTTATCTATTCGTGCCGCAATAGCGTCAATGCTTGTCGCTGTTGTGTTCTGGTTTGGAGGGTAAGGTAGCCGGTAAACTTACGCATGCGGCATTAGACATCGCTACAAAATAGCAACGCACCATTAACGTCTTTAGTGTCTATAGGCGATGGTTGACTCTTTCCATCAGGAGACCCATCTGCCTGTTTGCTATCTTATGATATAAAAAAAGGAAAATTATTTGCTTGTTTTCTACACTATGAAATAAATAAAATAATAAAGTTTTACCATCATACCCGTTTTTGCGATAATAACACGAGCAGAGGAGTATAAAATGCATAATTAATGTGAACTTTGTTAAGGAGTGCAGAAAATTAAAATTTTTGTATCAATCTATACGTGAAGGAAAATCTTTGTACTCCTTTTTAAGACAATCACGTGAACGGTGTAGTATGAAATGTCGCACTGTTAAGATTTACATTAATCAATAATAAAAAATCAACCCAATATCACTTAGGTAAATTATAATCTAACGGTACTGACAATTTCACTGCGACATATATATATATATATATATATATATATATATATATATATAAAACAATTGCTGTTCGTTAGTCTCGCTAAAACTCGAGAACGGGTGAACCGATTTGGCTAATATTGGTTTTAAAAGTGTAGGTTCAGGTTAGGTTTATAAGGTGAAAAAATGTAGAAAAAATACGGAAAAGTAGTCACAAAGTTGGCAGAACAACGTTTGCCGGGTCAGCTAGTTTGATTTTAATTAATAACTAGCTGTTGCCAGTGACTTCGTCCGCGCGGACTTCTTTTACTCCGCACAGCTTCTAATTCTACCTCCTAGTATAATTTACGATTTTTTTTAAATAAACTAGCTGTTGCCCATAACTTCGTCCGCGCGGACTTCGTTTACTCTGCACATCACCTCCCCCGTAGGTGATAGCGTTATAATATGTAGCCTATATGTTGACCCGACCTGTAAGTAATATTCATGCAAAATTTGAAGTAAATCCTTGCAGTACTTTTTGAGGTTACCCCGGACATACATACAGACAAACAGACAAACAGATAAACAGACAAACAGACAAACAGACAAACAGACAAACAGAGAAACAGACAAACAGACAAACAGACAAACAGACAAACAGACAAACAGACAAACAGACAAACAGACAAACAGACAAACAGACAAACAGAGAAACAGACAAACAGACAAACAGACAAACAGACAAACAGACAAACAGACAAACAGACAAACAGACAAACAGACAAACAGACAAACAGACAAACAGACAAACAGACAAACAGACAAACAGACAAACAGACAAACAGACAAACAGACAAACAGACAAACAGACAAACAGACAAACAGACAAACAGACAAACAGACAAACAGACAAACAGACAAACAGACAAACAGACAAACAGACAAACAGACAAACAGACAAACAGACAAACAGACAAACAGACAAACAGACAAACAGACAAACAGACAAACAGACAAACAGACAAACAGACAAACAGACAAACAGACAAACAGACAAACAGACAAACAGACAAACAGACAAACAGACAAACAGACAAACAGACAAACAGACAAACAGACAAACAGACAAACAGACAAACAGACAAACAGACAAACAGACAAACAGACAAACAGACAAACAGACAAACAGACAAACAGACAAACAGACAAACAGACAAACAGACAAACAGACAAACAGACAAACAGACAAACAGACAAACAGACAAACAGACAAACAGACAAACAGACAAACAGACAAACAGACAAACAGACAAACAGACAAACAGACAAACAGACAAACAGACAAACAGACAAACAGACAAACAGACAAACAGACAAACAGACAAACAGACAAACAGACAAACAGACAAACAGACAAACAGACAAACAGACAAACAGACAAACAGACAAACAGACAAACAGACAAACAGACAAACAGACAAACAGACAAACAGACAAACAGACAAACAGACAAACAGACAAACAGACAAACAGACAAACAGACAAACAGACAAACAGACAAACAGACAAACAGACAAACAGACAAACAGACAAACAGACAAACAGACAAACAGACAAACAGACAAACAGACAAACAGACAAACAGACAAACAGACAAACAGACAAACAGACAAACAGACAAACAGACAAACAGACAAACAGACAAACAGACAAACAGACAAACAGACAAACAGACAAACAGACAAACAGACAAACAGACAAACAGACAAACAGACAAACAGACAAACAGACAAACAGACAAACAGACAAACAGACAAACAGACAAACAGACAAACAGACAAACAGACAAACAGACAAACAGACAAACAGACAAACAGACAAACAGACAAACAGACAAACAGACAAACAGACAAACAGACAAACAGACAAACAGACAAACAGACAAACAGACAAACAGACAAACAGACAAACAGACAAACAGACAAACAGACAAACAGACAAACAGACAAACAGACAAACAGACAAACAGACAAACAGACAAACAGACAAACAGACAAACAGACAAACAGACAAACAGACAAACAGACAAACAGACAAACAGACAAACAGACAAACAGACAAACAGACAAACAGACAAACAGACAAACAGACAAACAGACAAACAGACAAACAGACAAACAGACAAACAGACAAACAGACAAACAGACAAACAGACAAACAGACAAACAGACAAACAGACAAACAGACAAACAGACAAACAGACAAACAGACAAACAGACAAACAGACAAACAGACAAACAGACAAACAGACAAACAGACAAACAGACAAACAGACAAACAGACAAACAGACAAACAGACAAACAGACAAACAGACAAACAGACAAACAGACAAACAGACAAACAGACAAACAGACAAACATATAAACAGAAAAACAGAAAAAAAATCTAAAAACTATATTTTTGGCTTCGATATCGATTGTAGATCACGCCCCAAGTATTCTTTTAAAAAAATATTCAATGTACAGTTTTGACTTTCCTACGATTTTATTATATGTATAGATTAAAATTAAAATGCATTAGAAATGCACTAAAACAAAACCTTACACATACTACCATATATTTAACACACATCTTATTAATATGTACACACTTTTTTTATATTATAAAATAGCAAACAAGCAGATGGGTCTCCTGATGGAAAGAATCAACCATCGCCTATAGACACCAAAGATGTTAATGGTGCGTTGCTATCTTGTGGCAAGGTCTAATGCCATATGCATAAGTTTACCGGCTACCTTACCCTCCAAACTGGAACACGACAGTGACTACCACTGACGCTTTTGCGGCAGGAATAGGTAAGGCGGTGGTACCTGACCCGGTCGAGCCGATGCAGAACTCTACCTAGTAGTCACGATAGTGGTGACGCGCATAGCTAATCGGTCGCCTTTTACGACCTGCCTGGCAGAACGACAGTTGCCTATTCTTCAAAGGAGCCCGGGACCAACATGGGGGAAAATGTTAGAGTATTGTCAAATTTAAAACAGATTTTATGGTCATAGATTTATGGTTGAATTTCGAGCAGAATGCAATCGCTGGTTATTATTATTATGCGTGTGGCAGGGATGTAATATCAGATACAACGGCTAGCTAGCTAGCTTACCCTCCGAACAGAAACATGGCTGTATCAAGCATTGATGCTGAATTAGTCTATTAATTTCACAATATCTCCTAAATAACTGGTTAATTTTGAAAGACCTCTGTGGTCTGGTGGTCCAGCGTTGGCGTTAACCACATGAGGTCCCGGGTTCGATTCCCGGGTCGGGCACATATTAAAGTGTTTTTAAAGGTTTTTTAAAAAAAAGTGTTTTTTCAATTTTCTGATAAGTACACAAAGTTGCCCGGGATTGGAAAGTGCCCGGTTGGCGATAGGCTTGCCACCTATCACATTTGTGGGACCAAGTATCTTCGGCTAATCGTGGGTGCACTTGTTGTACCTCTGCCTACCTCTTCGGGGATACGCGCGTGCAGATACTTTTTTTTTAATTTTGAAAGACCGCCGCGCCGTAATAATAGCACATGAAAGTAAGCCGGGATGTGGTAGCCTCCTGGCGTGTATGGAAGTCTGCGGTTTTGTGGTTTTGCGAAATGCCTGATTCACAGGAACGGAAATTCGCCGAAATCGTGAGTTCATTTTAAAGGGTTACATATAACTCGTAATAAACATACCATTTTACTGATGGAAAGAAATAGATTAAAACTTGAGAGATGTCAAGGGACACCCGGATGGAACGAAGTTCCTTTCGATTAATTAGTGAAGGAATTGTAATAAAATTTATATTGTAATGAAATGTTAATCTGGCTTGCTTTCTATAAGAGAGAGAGAGAGAAAGAGAGAGATAGAGAGAGACAGAGAAACATGCGCACGCCGCACAGCTTACAATAGTTTACTATAGCAAAAAGTGTCGTGACAACTTTTCGTAAGAATTTTTTCCGTCTAGCCCCGTTTTCACAACGCGCGAGTTCCTAAGCAAGTTCCTTAACTTCGTTCCAAAAAAGATGTTAAAAAACTACCAAAATATTACGTAGATATTCTAGCAATGTTACGCCATTACGGCGATGTTAAGTTTATTTTCTACCTGACCCTACTAACCCCTGATTAATTTGGACCCCTTTGAAGAATAGACCAACTGCCGTTCTAGCAGGCAGGTTGTAAAAGGCGACCGATTGGCTATACGTGTCACAACTATTCGTGACTATTAGGTGAAGAGTTCCGTGATGTTTCGCCCAGGTATACGTTACCACCGCCTTACCTATGCCTGCCGCAATAGCGTTCGTGCATGTCATTGTCGTATTCTGATTTAAAGGGTAAGGTAGCCAGCAAATTCATCCATCCCGCCACACGGATAGCAGCGCACCATTATTATTTTAAGCCTTTAAGTGATGATTTCCTTTTCCATCAGAAGAGCCATCTGCTTGTTTGATATCTAATGGTATTAAAAATATAACCAAGTCCATAACCTCCTTTCTTTTGAGAAGTCGATTGAAAATATTTCAGACGCTCAGACTAGAGGAAAAAAGGAACCTTTTTTCCTCTTGTCTGAGTTCAGACGTTGACTTTAACGATCGAAAGAACCCATATATTCTTATACCTTCTAAGGAAATCTCGTCAATTTAACCACAATTCTATCATAGGCGATTGAAATTCAAAGGTCTTTGAACTAGAACTTAAGTTTCTGATGAAAAACGCCTCAGGCTATAAGGTAACATGGCAACAACTCTCCAGCGATACGAGCTTTCTTCTAACCTCAATATTTTGTACAGCAATATGAGCTGTATGTTTGAATACTAAGGGCGAATATTGTTTGTACAGTTTATTTTAGTTAGGTTGTATAGTGCTGGTGTAGGTAGATACACAATGCGAGGTAGCAACTCTGCTAAGGTCAGAAAAAGAGGCGTAAGTCAGTAGCTGAGGCTAGGGTTGCTGCTATCCTAATTTTAGTTATTCTCCATCTTTACATAGTATCAAACAAAGTCGCTTCCATAGTATATTCGTTTATACCTTTTAAATTACCCAACAGATTTTAAAACGGTTTTTATAAATAAATAGTGATTCAAGAGGAAAGTTTGTATACATATATTACATGCATATTATAGCTCTGTCATTCTGCCAGGCAAGAGGCGACCGATTGGTTATACAGGTCACTACCATCATGACTACTAAGTGGTAGAGTTTCGTAATGTCTCGCCCAGATATTTGGTACCACCGCCTTACCTCCTCCTGCCGCAAAAGCTTGTCATTGTCGTGTTCCGATTTGGAGAATAAGGTATCCGGGAGACTTATGCATGTGGCATTGCTATTCTGCTTTTCGGGATTCGGGAAACAAAAGTTTTTTTACCTGTTGGTCTAGGTGACCCTTTAAAGAATATACCATTCTACTAGGCAGGCAAAATACCACGATAAAAGAGAAGGATTGGCCAAACGCGTCACTACCATCGTTACTACTGATTACTAGATGGTAGAGTTCCTTAACGTCTCGACCGGGTCTGGTATTATTGCTTTACTTATTTCTGTCGCAATAGCGTCAGTGCTTGTCATTATTGTGTTCCGGTTGGGAGGGTAAGGTAAAATGGTAAAATGCATGTGGCATAACTGTCCCTCCACATGCATAACAACGTACCCTTAGCATCTTTAGTGTTTACAGGCGATGGCTTTTTTCCATTAGAAGAATCATGCTTGTTGGTAGTCCTATGTCATAAAAAAGTTAAGTCTGTAATGTCCCAGATTCTATGCAAGTCAGTTTAATGTTAAGGTTTTATAATTAATGAAAAATCGAATCTAGTACAATAATACACATGGAACTCAGTGCACGTAAAGTTGTCGGTTCTAATTATCGCTCGTAATATATAAGAGTTTCACAGTTCAGTTTTTTTATAAAACCAGATAATGAACAAGCACATTGTGCTCTTGATGGACAGAAACAATCAATATAGCATCAAAAATATATAGTTTCATGGGAAAACAGATTATCACGGAGAATACAATAGTAAAAGGCTATTTAAAAGTTGGTTGTCTGTAAAGTTTACGGGATAAAATTATAAGAAAGCAAGATCATGCCTCTCTATCGCTTGTTCCGCGCTCTCACTTGCACAATCGGTTAACTAAAACGTGACAATGAGTCATGCTTTTTTGTGCGTGTAGTCTGCGTACATCGATTTATAAAACGTTGTCACGTCGAAACAACATTTCGGAGAAATCAATTTCATACAAATAAACAAGAATATACCAAGTAGACAACATTACATCCCTTCTTCATAAGACATGTAAATCTGTCGGCCTTGCTTATTGCAAGTGGCTTGCAATAACCACTGTCGTATCATTGATACAAGAGAACCAACGCATAAAATAGTTCAATGTATTTTATGCGTTGCATTAATAGCCTAAAAATTGAAGAAAACTCTGAGTTCAGCGGTTCAATGGTCCTCATTCACTGACTACGTTATCTAAAGGTTAAAGATTCATTTATTCTCTTCTATTGTTTATTTACATAATAGAATAACAAGCAGGCAGATAGTTCTATTAACGGTAAAAAGTAACCATAATGTAGGTGCTAATGGTGCATTATTTTAGATTTACAGCAGAGACAGAATTACTGCTTTAGTCCCCCAATGCGACAGTGATGAGCTCAGAAGCTTTTGCGCAGCAAATGGTAATATGGTATTAAACTTGGCCGAGACGTTGCAGACTTGCACCACCGAGACAGTAGTCATAATGGTAGTGACACGTTTAATCTTTTCTCGTTAAGACGAGAGAAGACTAAACGTGCCGTATAAGTACGACACTCTTGGTATTAAGAGAATTGGTCTATTTCTGAAATGTATATCTATTGAACAAATGGAAACAACGCACAATACTTAACGCGCCTTTAAAAAAACGCAAGCAAAGAAAAAACACTCAGTTTTGTTTGTTTCTGTTGTACTATATTAGTTCAATTAAAAATCTGCCAAAAGTCGCAAATTATCTCAATAATCTATAGTAGATTGTAATGTAACAAAACATGTTATTTTTTTTTAATGAATTTTAATAACAAGATAATATAATCAGTACGTGATTGACGACAGGCGATGAACATCTGTATCAGTATCAGTGATATATAAAGATAACAATGTTTCCAATTATTATTCAAGTTGATATACGAGTTTACTTACACGTAAAAAACAATAGCCCTACTGCTAAGCATCTCATAAAGGTGAAAGTCGACTAAGGATTTCCATCGTCTTCAGTGTTAGCAGTTGCGCGATAAATTATTATTGAGCCAGAACCGTAAAATTATTGTACTTTTAAGAAAATTATTGTACAATTATAAAGTTATAATTAATTTCTATTTTAAGGGGGAGGGTAGGTTTGCAAGAGTCAGAGAGCGATCGTTATCAGAAAACATTTACCCAGCATTCATGCCGGGTAATAAATTATGATTAAAAAAAAAGGTTTATAATTTCTTTTATATAAAAAAATTGCTATCATTCTATGAAATTATTGTACTTTTTGTCAAGATTGTACGATTAGGATTGAGTGTCGAAAAGTTCATGAAATTATGGTACGCGTACAATAATTATTGTACATCTACTGACACTGATCGTCTTATCCTTTTCTATCGCTTAGTACCGTAATTTTCTAAGGCTAGAAAGATACCGGGAATGCTAAAGCACGCAGCGGAATCCTTGAGGTTGTCGCATTCCCGCTACGTCTCTCGCTCTAGCAAGTGGCAGTTCTGAGCGACGGAAAATAAATGTAGTAAAAACCTAATACCGCATTTGGATTTGTTAAGCCACTGACTAGTTTTTTTTATATCATTCCAAACTGACAAACTATCGACTATGGACACGAAAGATACTAATGGTGCATTGTTATATGTGTGGCGGGCTGGCAATGCCCCATGCACTACCGGCTATCCTACCCTCCAAACCGGAACACGACAGTGACAAACATTGACGTTATTGCGGTAGGAATAGGTAAGGCGGTGGTACCAAATACCCGGGCGACACGAAAAGTTATGAAAGGAAAGGACACACACACACGCACATATATATGCATACAAATATACTAACGTCATCGTAAAAAAGAAAATCTCCCACGACTTAAAAACAGCGAGATCTGATGAAATTTCGATTTTCGGAAATCAGAGTAAAAAACTAAAAGTTATAAATAATGTTAATAAAAACAAGCCATATCAATAACAAGTTAATTACCTCTATATAATAATAAAATACTTAAACCATACAACAAAATAAAACTTATCACTAGCAATTACATACGAAATTACCATGAAAATACAATTTTATTTTTAACTTTAAAATCACAAACAACTAATTAAGGAAAAATCATATCTAAATGCAAAATAATTTATTAAAAATATCTACATTGAGAACTTGTTTATTCAAAAATAAATTTGATGACCCTGGCACTAGAGACAAGCCTCCACGACCAGTTTTTCAAGTTGTTCCACTCACTATTATTTAATGTAAGTCAACAGCTCTTTTAGTTAAATTTGAACTCAATGGCATGAATTACAAGACTTGCATTTTATTAAAGGAAATATGAGTTATGTTTTTTTGATTTCAGAAATGTAAAATATAACTGTCCTTATCCGACACGCTTAGGTCAGATGTGTCTTATTTGCTTACAAAAGCCACCAGAGCCAGTTTTGACAAACATCAGAACATGAATATGTACTATAAAAGGCTTCTTAAAGTTTTTTAAGGAATCGTGTTATCTGATTTTTGATGGTATAGCTAAGAAACACAGAGTTATCTGCGTGTTTTCTTCAATCGAACTAGGTTCTGGTTCGTTTCGACTGACGTTCGATTAAAACATTATAAGATTACGAAATCAAAGCGTAACTTCAATAGGAAGTATATTAAGCATTAACTGTACGTCAATTTTTTAAGATTACGTGAATTGAAGCACTAGTAGAGTTCCGTAACATCTCGCCTGGTTCTGATACAACTACTTTAACTATTCCCCCTGTAATAATGTCGGTACTTATTATTGTCGTGAAGGGTAAGGTAGCCGGTAAATGCATGTATCATCTATCTCTGCCTCAACTATACTCTACTCACCGTTATTGTCTTTGTGTTTGTAGACGATGATTCTCCTGATGGAAAGAGACAAGCTTTTTCCATCAGGAGAACCATTTGCTTTTTTTTATATCATAAAATAGCAAACAAGCAAATGGGTCTCCTGATGGAAAGAATCATCCAACGCCTATAGACACCAAAGATGTTAATGGTGCGTTGCTATCTTGTGGCGAAGTCTAATGCCACATGCATAAGCTTACCGGCTACCTTACCCTCCAAACCGGTACACGACAGTGACTAGCACTGACGCTATTGCGGCAGAAATAGGTAAGGCGGCGGTAACTGACCCGGTCGAGCCGATGCAGAACTCTACCACCTAGTAGTCACGATGGTAGTGACACGCATAGCCACTTGGTCGCCTTTTACGACCTGCCTGGCAGAACTTGCTTTTTGCTTGCTTGATGTCTTGTAATTTGAAAAAACACCGTGATTATTATGAGGTAGTTCTGCGATTTCTCGCCGAGATCGTATCGCTATCTCGCTTTTACTTGACATCAGCTGTAGGTACTGGTCACTGTCGTGACCTGGTTTACATAGGGTGATCGGTAAACCTGCGTTTATATTAAAACCTGTGTGTAACCTTAATTTACGAGTACATATGCCACACAGATAAAAATGTTTTTTTAACTTTCTGCTGCTTTTATTTAGCCATGCTTTCCGAAAGTCGAGTTTTTGCCAGATAAAAATGTTTTTTTCAAAATTTTTTGAAGTCAGAGGATGTGTCTGTATGTGTGTGTGTGTGTGTGGTGTGTGTGCGTGTGTGTGTATGTAAAGATCTCATAACTTTAGAACGGCTCGACGGATCAAAACTTGATTGATAGCATTTACTCAACTTAGACTTCTTGAAAATTTGAACCAAGTTGGCCCAGAATGTTTTAAGAAATTTTGAAAAAACATAAAAAAAATTAGTTAAACAGTATTTTTTTACGATTTATGTACCGATTAATACAAATCTAATCACTTCTGTTTCTCAAAAAAATACTTCGAATCCATAAATTGCATTAAAATCAGTTTATCCGTTCGGGAGTAATCGTTGACGAAACATTTTGAAAAAACTGTTTTTGACATAACTTCGAAATTTTTCAACGAATAATTTTTGGTATTCTACGATATTTTAGTACTAAGAAAACTACGTCGAATGCCGTTTCAAAAATAAATCGAATCTAATTTTCAAAAGTTATAGCTTTTCAAATATTGAAATTACGTTGTTTTTAGCAAACTTACTTTAATAATTTGAAATAACTTTCACGCTAATACACCGATTGACAATTTTTTTGAAAAAAGTTTTTTAATTTTTCGCTTCGTAATTTTTCAACTTAAGTGTATTAATTATGTAGCTAAAGCAATATTTTAGATCTCAAAAATTGAGTGAAATGCCATTTCAATTTTGAAAGATCAAAATCGATCATCGTTTCCAAAATATACAGCTGTTCAAAAATCGATTCCCTGCCATTTTAAACTAAATAGATGTTTGAACTGAAAAAATCTACCTATATAATTTTTACTCCTTTAACCTTAAAATACCTTAATTTAGCGGGAAGTTTCAGGTATGGCCTGCAGGGCCAACCGTTTACACATTTTTTGTATCATAACTCGTAAGATAGCAAACAATTAGATAGTATTCCTGATGGAAAGAGTAACCATAACCTGTAGAGACCAAAGGTAAACAAAAAATAAATAACACTGGACAAATCACACGAACTGATTGATCTGACCCCAAAATAAATAAATTATTTGCTTGCGTGTGCTTATTTATGGGTGTTAGTCAACGATACTAATACATAGAAATACATATAAATACTGTGTTAGAAATACATACAAATACTGTTAAATACATAATAAACACTCAACCCCAGAGATACGAACATCTATGCTCATCACACAAATGTTTGTCCCTGTCGGAAATTGAATCCCCATCGATTCGTAGTTAAGTTCGCTAACCACTCGACCAACGAGGCGGACAAAAGACGTTAAAGGTGCGTAATGTAAGGTGTAAGGTAATGCATAAACTTACTGGTTGCCTTATCACCAAATATGTTCATGGTGCGCTGCTATCCGAGGCAGGTTATTAATACATACCTTCATAAGTTTATCGGCTACCTTACCCTTCACACTGTTCCTTCCTATTTCCATTAAGAGAAGCATTTGCTTGTGGGTATCATATGATATCCAAAAATATATCAAACAATACAAAAAATAGTCAGCAGATTCGACGCGCTTTCAATGTTAATTATCTCACCAAAGATCCAGGTTCATTTGTTCAGTAAGTGACGTTGACAACTTCGAACGTTCAAGTGATCATGACTTACAACTTAGAATAGTCAAGGTTAGATTATTTTAATCAAGCATATATTCCTAACCTACCCGCATTTTTTAGGGTTTCGTAACGGATAAAGAAAAACGGGACCTTTATAAGATCAGTAGGGCTACTCTTGAAAATCGATTTTAATTTTAAATGAATATTTAATGAATTTTGAAGTATTTCGTACTCTGGACAACTATATTCAGTTATTGGATTCGGTGACAGCGCCAAACGGATTTCAAAATTTTTTGGAACTACTCATTATTGCTTTTATTCGTAATTTTATTTAAAACGGTACTTAAAATTTAGATTATAATTTACCTAAGTGATATTATAATTTAACTGCTAATCTAACCTAACCAAATTATAAATTCCCTAGGTTAATTATAATCTAACGGCTATTGACAATTTCACTGCGACATGTATATAACGATAGCTATGAAATTTGGCAAGAATAAATGTCTTATACTTAGCACATGTAAAGGAGAAAATCCGAAAATTGTAAATTTTTTGTTACATCACAAAAAAATACAAGTTTATACGGAACCCTCGGTTTGCGAGTCTAACTGTGTAAGATAGTGTAAGATGGTGTCAAGAGTCTTCCAAACCGGCGTGTTTGCATGACGGGATTTATGAATGTGCAGGAAGCGAGGCAAGTCTGTCTGGTCCGTGACATATAGCACTCAATTCTCTCTAAATACCCCGTATCCAATTTTTTGGTTTGGAAGGCTCTTGATACTCTCCTCTGAGAAGACTCTGAGACTCCACGCCGGTTTGAAAGACTCTTGACACCACCTTCACTGTTAGACTCGCAAACCGAGGGTTCCGTATAAAAGTGCATTTTTTGTGATGTAACTAAAAATTTACTATTTTCGGATTATTTTCTTACGATCGTGTGAGGCATTCACAATGCAACGAGCGCCAATGCCAAAATGAGTGCGCTAGGCTTGTCGAATAAATATCGATATATCGATATTAATATATACATACATACATACATACATACATATATATATATATATATATATATATATATATATATATATATATATATATATATATATATATATATATATATATATATATATATATATATATTGTAACGATATATCGATATCAAATATCCAATATCGAAATTTTTCTCAAAACGACATTTTCTTTTGTTTTTATTTGGTCTACTCAATTTGCTGCTTACTGCTTTTTTATTTGGTACTTAAGTGGATTTTTAATTTGGCAACTCTGTATTTAGGCCAATGACACATGTGACATGTGTCAGTTCAGTTCGGTAATTTCATTCCATTGTGTATCTGACTAGGCTGTATGGGCTCAGATGCTTCTTTGTTCTTGATTTATTAAAAATGATGTCTATTAACCGCTCACATTACTTTGGTAACTAATGAGAGCTCTGAGAAAATGCCGTTGATACACTATGGTCTCTATAGGGACCAACGCTAACTTCATACAAAAAAACAACATTTTCACTATTTACCAGTTTTAATACAATACTCTATGGTATTTTATCGTTTTCGAACGAAACATTGTATAGAATAACATCCAATTGGCATTCTATTTTCAAATACGCTCTTGGGGAAAAACTCAGACTAGAGGACAAAAGGACCTTTTTTCCTCTAGTCTGAGGGGAAAAATAAAAGAACTTAGTTCGCCATTTTGATTCGTGCTGTATGTTATGTGTGGTTGCACTTTATGATACAGGTTAATTTAAAAGCGTTTTGGTGTATTAATCAACAAGTAAACTTTATTTATAATCAAGATTAATTCAAGATCTAACAGTTTAGATAATAATTTTGTCAAAAAACCGTAAATATCAATTAATAAAACATATATTTCGTTAATGACCAACTTAATGATATCAGCGCTTTGGGTATGACGGTACCTATTTTTATTTATTTTCGTAAATTTTAGTGTTGATATCTATGATCTCAAAAAAATCATATGATGTGAATGTGAAATATCCTAAACAATATTTAAAAAAAAAATTAACATAGCTGTAAAATTGAAAAAGAAATAAATTATTTAAAAATTACGAAGAAAATTACGTATTAATTATGAAAAAAAAGATATTAATATTTATGTAAATAAATATTTTTGTACTATATGTTGTTTATTTTTTTCCGTATGTATATGTTTACCAATTATATAAAAAAAAAAACATAAAAAGCATAGGTCATCGATTTACTTTTTGAATTAAAAATCCTCGACTAACAAGTAGTCATATTTTTCTCAAAGTGTCGTGTTACACCTGAATTATTTTGTAGCTTAAGCCATTTAAATTAAACAATTCTAACACCAGTGTATTGCAGTGCTCAAGACCTCTTAAAAAATATACGCTTTAAAGTATCGGATTCAATCCAAACAACTCATAAACCATTTTTTTGATTACGGTCCATCGGAACGGAATCGAAACGCATGCGCGTAACGGTCCGTGTGTTTTTAGAAAAAAATACGAAAATGGCTGGTGGTGTGAGCGGTTAATAAGTACTTATCTAGTAATGTACCTAATATAACTGAAGTAGATTAGCCCATTTTTTCATATATTACCGATAAACCGATATTTAAAAAAATATGGATGATGATATTGATATTTTCAAAAATATCGATATCGATACTTTATTGCATTTCCGACATCCCTAGAGCGCGTTACTTTATGTGTTTTTTTCGAAATGGCGAAAACTTGACCTTATGGGTCGTTACAGCGTCACCAAGCTTTTTTAGCGAGCAGAGTGCTCAGCCAGAAATTAATATTAGCGCTATAAACATCCGCGCTAAGGGCTGTCTCCTGTGAGACCGGACCTCGGCTTAGTGTAGCGTTCTGACTCAGCACACAGGTGCATGACGTTTGTTTTTTTCTGGCGGAAAGTGGACGCTAACAATATATAATACTGACCATTGTTGGTCTGATATATAAAAATCTCATGAATTGAAAACTTGAGGGCGTTTTAGAATTTCTTTACTACAATTTTAATTTTAAAAATATATTTAACTACGCTATAAGAAACATTAATTGGACTAAACCCATTAAAATTCATCAAATTTACCATTTCAATTTTATTTTCAAAAATAATTTCACTTCTAATGGTGACGGGAACTAAATATACTTACTTACGCATTACGTTTGTTTTTTCCTATTGGTGTTATTTTCTGTCTAAAATAATGTGTTTAATAAAATACAGTATGAGTTTTTGGCCGGCAGTGTTTAGTATCATAATTTGTAACCGGTCTCACGTGGGCGGGGCCCGCTGACGACCACGTCTCGAATTTCTGCCCCATCTTTCAAGTTTTTTCTAACCCTAAGCCGTCCACTATACGATTTTATTGCTTTTATATTTCGTTCGCCTTTTGAATGTTTTTTGTATAGTTTACGCGTGCTGTTAGGAAGAGGTTTTTGTGTAATGTTTTGTTTGGATAAATGATACTTGGATTTCGTACCTTTAAAAGATAAAATGTACGAAAATTGCTGTAGTACGTCTAGTTTGATTGCGGAGGTGTGGGCGAGATTTCGACCATTTTTAGGAAAAAAATATCTGTCTTTGTGACATCACTTGTGCGAAAGTCCGGATACAATAAATAAAAATTTCGCCGGATAAACGGCGGGATTTTCGATTCTAGAGCTCTCGACGACGCGACGGTATGACTCGTATTTAAAAAAACAATATATTATTTTAAAGTACTCCGTGGACTGAACCCGGCATAGACATCGTTTAAAAATGTTACTTTCCTTACTTTCTGCTTCGATTTGTGTTTATGTAGTGTTCCAATCGCAATGAAGTGTGAAATTCACACTAATTTTGAGCGTAAAGTTTACTATGTCAAAATTATTCACACCGAAGACGACCGAAGCATACCGAAGACGAAAATCCTAACGACAGTAACCCAATAAAAGGAAAATAGAAACCTGGAAAATAAAAGTAGGTACTTCACGGAAGACACCCACATGGTCTAAGCCAAGCACACATTAACAACAAAGCTTCAAATATGTTTTTGCAAAAAGGTAGCCTTTTCCCGGAGACTGAAGGATTCATAATAGCAATACAGGATCAAATTATTAATACAAAAAAATTATAGAAAATATATAATCAAAGACCCCAATGTTACAGACGATAAATGTTTTCGAAATAAGTACCTGTCTACTGAAGTTATTATATTGCTTAATAATTACTACCGTCACAGAAGGTTTATGACATAATTAAAACCAAAATTTTCTAAGTTCTGGATATCACGAAAGGAAACCTTTGTTTATCCAATGCTTTGATATTTTCGCCGTGTTGGTCCCGGCCTCTTTTGAAGTATAGGCCAACTGCCGTTCTGCCAAGTAGGTCGTAAAAGGCGAGCGATTGGCTATCGAGTCACTACTATCGTGGCTACTAGGTGGTAGAGTTCTGCATTGTCTCGCCCGGGTCTGGTACCACCACCTTACCTATTCCTGCCGCAATAACGTCAGTGCTTGTCACTGTCGTGTTCCGGTTTAGAGGGTAAGGTAGCCGATAAACTTATGCATGTGGCATTAGACCTCGTCACAAGATAGCAACGCACCATTAACATCTTTGGTGTCTATAGGCATCTATATCGGCATATAGGCAGTGTCTACAGGGATGGTTGACTCTTTCCATCAGGAGACCCATCTGCTTGTTTGCTATCTAATGATATAAAAAAAAAATTTTTTGAATGAATGAATTGATGATTGAATGAATTTTTTGCTAATAAAATGAAATATTAATCTAATAATAACTCTTTTATTGTATAATTATAAAAACGTTGTAATTAATAAACTTAAATTAATATAAATTTAAAAATTACTCTTGTTAAATTAAAAGTATGTTCATTTATAAAGTTGTCAAATGCAATTTGTGCACCATATACCTATCTATGGTAGAAAATATTGATAAATAGGTATACCTACTTACGTTAAATTGTACAATTTGTAGCACCCATATTGTTACATCTTTCTTCTTTATGTTATAAAATTCTTTCTAACTTTGTAAATTGTAAACTTTTAATTAAACAAAAAAAAAATTAAGTTTTGTAAATTACAGAAATAAGTTTTGTGAATTGTGATGTAAAATATTTTTTGTGATTTGTAATAAGTACATCTAATTGAAAAAAAAAACACAAGCTCGCTGAGTTTCTTCCGCCGTAACTTCTCATTGTGTGACATACGTGGTAAAATATATTGGCAAATTAATCAAATTTTAATAACTTGTAACTCCCATATTCTTTCAAATTAAAAATTTCATTTATTCATTCATTCATACATCCCATTCATTCATTCATTCATTCAAATATCTGCTGTATTTTTAATATTTTTCTCATTATAAGACGCTAGTGAGATATTGTATGAGAGTTTGACAACTTTGTTTCTCTTGCGGAGTAGACAAAATAAACCAAACGTCAATAATACTACTAGTTGGTAGAGTTCCGCTACGTCTCCCCCGGGCTTGGTACCTACCTGGTTATGGCAGGAATAGGTAAGGCGGTACCTTACCTATTCCTGCCGCAATAGAGGTAATACTTGTCACTGCAATGTTCCGGTTTAGAGGGTAAGTTAGCTAGTAAAATTATGCATGTAGCATTCCCATCCCACAGCACGAATAGCAATACACCATTAACATCTTTGGTGTCTACGGGAATCACATGTTCTCACCGTATGGCGCTTACCAATTTTTATCTAGATCGATCAAGCCATGTTTTCATGCTATAATGGAACATACATACAAACGTTTTCAAAATGATAATCATTATATAAATTAATATTATGTTGAAAAAAAATTTTTTACTGAGGTATTAACTACAGAAATAACGTTAAGTATCGTAAAATAAAATATGTTCTGTCATCTGATAAGTGATAACATTTTAAATCCTTGTTATAAAGTTTCCGTTTTTTCTTATTACATACGGAACCCTAAAAAATGACAAGACAAATACAGAAATATGTTATAGTAGTACATATTTGCAAATGGCGGCTTGTCAACCCTGTTATCACAAGCACGTGTAATATGTTTGTCCTTGAGGTGTTCTGGGCGTTGCGCGGAAAGGACTCGCGATTATTTGCCAGTTCTATTTGCAGATCTGTCTTTGATATTTTACTTATGGGTGCGCTCAATTTTTGTAATGTTTTGTAACGATGTAATATTCCAAGCGTTTGCTTGGAATATTACATCGTTTGAAATATAATTACTAGGGTTGCATTGATACGGAATTTAGGTAGGTGATACCATTACCGATATTTCAAAGACCTACAAAAATATTTTTTGTAGGTTTAGAAATAGATTTAATTGCCTAGAATAATATTTAATTTTAAATAGCTGTTGCCCACGACTTCGTTCGCGCGGACTTCGTTTACTCCGCACAGCTCCTCCCTCGTAGGTGATAGCGTGATAACGTGTAGCCTATATGTTGACCCGACCTATTAGTAATATTCATGCAAAATTTGAAGTAAATCTATGCAGTACTTTTTGAATTTACCCCGGACATACTTATACAGACAAACAGACAAAAATTCTACAAACCATATTTTTGGCTTCGATATCGATTGTAGATCACGACCCAAGTATTCTTTTAAAAAAATATTCAATGTAGAGTTTTGACTTTCTTACGATTTTATTATATGTATAGATAGATATTAATTGATAACAAATCAAAGATCAGAAGACAAAAATTAATAATTGAAATTCACAGTTATGAGATTTTTATTCCGATATCAAGAGTTTTCACAACAAGCGTGTTTGTGTGAAGAGGGTGACAAGATTAAAGGAGGCAAGAAAAATCAGCAAGGATCGTGACATATAGCATTCGATTTTCTCTGCCTACCCCGTTAAGGATCTAGTGTGAAATAAATGTGTGTATGAATCAGGACATTCTTAAATTATTCAGTGTAAATCAATTTGTAAGTCTGTTTGCCTGAGAGCTGCTGCTGAGAATAGTTTTTCAAAATTCAACCCCTACTTAACCCTCCAGCTGGAATATGAAAGCGTTATCTATGTGTAGAGGAATGATGTGGAGGTCACAACCTTCGTATTCTTATCATTATTCACAACATCCATTCAAATCCATTCCACTTCATCAAATTTATATGGGACGTATATTCTTCCAAATGTTTTTCCAATTTGGTTAATAAAAACTCGAATTCTGGGGTACCAAACAAAAAAACAGCCAAATTGAGAGCCTCCTAGACCTATTACATTTACATGCCAGATCCGTTATGGGTACACAGAGACATATGAGTGCCATATATCGCGGTCCAGACAGTCTTGCCTTGCTTTCTGCACATTCATAACTCTCTTCATACAAACGCGCCGGTTTCGAATACTCTTGACACCTTCGAATAACGGTCTGAGTGCTAAGTGTGAGTTTTTCTTTTCGCATTCGATCGTGAGCGCGTTTGGAGTTTACTAGGAATTTGTATGTGATTTGTACAGCGCCACCTAGTGGTAAACGTGAGAAACCGGTTTACCACTAGGTGGCGCTGTACAAATCACATACAAATTCCTAGTAAACTCGAAACGCGCTCACGATCGAATGCGAAAAGAAAAACTCACACTTAGCATTCTGATCGGTCTTGGTCTCCTCCGGTACCTACATCTATCCACATTCGCATTGTATATCTGTTTTGTTTAGTTAACTGTTTATTTGCCATTCTTCAAACGTGTCCAAACATATAGAGCATTGCCATTCTCATTTTTATACCGATACTGTCTTTCAATCCCAATCTCTTTCTCAGATCTTACTCTTTCTGGGAATTAAGTACCCAAATACAATGCGGAAATAGTCGCGTGCAAGGGTTATCATTACATTTGTTATGTTTACCAAAAACATATATATAGGCCAAACGTGTACTGTGTAATCTGTTTGTCGAAGTTTATTATCAAGTTAACCTTGGAGTTGGCAACGTTTGGGTATACGAGTAGGTTAACCATGCTTTGTTATATTAGATTTATTATTAGACTGCTTTTTTATATCATAAGGGGCCATCCATAAATTACGTCACAGGTTAAGGGGGATGGAGGGGGTAGACAAAGTGTGACATTGTGTGGCAAGGGGTGGAGAGGGGTCCCAAATTTTGTGACATCATATTTTTTTATAATAATATTTTATGTCTATTAACGTTAAATTTAAAAACCACCTGTATAAATAAAAAATAATCAAATGAGACCAAAAAATTTTAAAATATGTGACATCACACTAGGTAGGGTGTGGGGGTCTCATACATGTGCATACATGTGACCAGCTGTGACAAGGACGGAGGAAGGGCCAAAAAATCATAAAATTCGTGTGACGTAATTTATGGATAGCCCCTAAGTAAGCAAACAAGCAGATAAGTTTCCTGGTGGAAAGAGTCAACCATCGCCTATAGACACAAAAATGTTAATGGTGCGTTGTAATCTTGTGGCGAGGTCTACCTGATTTTAATGGTGCGTTGCTATCTTGTGGCTAGGTCTGCCACATGTATAAGTTTACCGACTTCCTTATCCTCCAAACCGGAACACGACAGTGACAAGCACTGACGCTATTGCGCCATGGATAGGTAAGGCGGTGGTACCAGACCTGGGCGAGACAATGCAGAACTCTACCACCTAGTAACTACGATGTCAGTGACTCGCACAACCAATCGGTCGCCTCTTACGACCTGTCTGGCAGAACGGCAGTTTTTTTAAATATCATAAGATAGCAAACAAGCAGATGGGTCTTCTTATGGAAAGAATCAACCATCGCCTATAGACACCAAAGATGTTAATGGTGCGTTGCTATCTTGTGGCGAGGTCTAATGCCACATGCATAAGTTTACCGGCTACTTACCCTCCAAACCGGAACACGACAGCGACCAGCACTGACGTTATTGCGGCAGGAATATGTAAGGCAGTGGTACCAGACCCGGTCGAGCCAATGCAGAACTCTACCACCTAGTAGTCACGATGGTAATGACGCGCATACCACTCAGTTGCCTTTTACGACTTGCCTGAAAGAACGGCAGTTGGCCTAATCTTCAAAGGAGCCCGTGACCAACACGGGGAAAACCGGGGACTAAACTCGGGACCTCATGATTTGAGTTCAATGAGCTAACAAGTAAACCACGAGACAGCCTTTTTTTCTCGTGTTGGTCTGAGCTCCTTTGTAGAATAGACCAACTGCCGTTCTGCCAGATAGGTCGTAAAAGGCGACTGATTGGCTATGCGAGTTACTTACATCGTGGCTACCAGCTGGTAGATCTTTGCATTGTCTCGCCCGGGTCTGGTACCACCGCCTTAACTATTCCTGCCGCAATAGCGTCAGTGCTAGTCATCATCGTGTTCCGGTTTGGAGGATAAGGTAGTCGGTAAACTTATGCTTGTGGCACTGGACCTCTCCACAAGATAGCAACGCACCATTAATATATTTGGTGTCTATAGGCGATGGTTGACTCTTTCCATCAGGAGACCCATCTGCTTTTTTGTTATCTATGATAAAAAAAGTAATTTTGACGCGTCAACATTTTTTTAAGTTACTACCGGATCAGAATGGCAGCCACACACTGAGAAGATCTGGCGGAAGAAACATGATGGTAAGATCTCTTCTTCTAAATGAAACGAAATTGTATCTCTCATATAGTTGGACTTCATTTGCATATTGTGAAATAGTTGCTTTTTAAAAATAAAGAAAATTTTATATCTGCGTACAAATGAAACATTTTTACAACTGTCCGACGAAATTGTACCTTATGGATACCTGACACCGAAACAAACAAGTTTTCATTAATATTATAAAATATGTAAATGTAATTTATTTTATGTATTTGTTTTTCATGCTTATAGTTATCAAAGACATCTATGTACTCGTGTGTATAATAATCTAATATATAAAATTCTCATCTCACAGTTTTTGTTAACACACTCTTCGGAAACGGCTTGGCCGATGTTGATGAAATTTTATATGTATATTCAGTAGATCTGAAAATACGCAATAGGCTGGTGTGAAGACTGCCTGAACTTTTTTGAGTCTTACTTAGCCTTGCTTTCCAAGTGACTGCGGAATTGAAGGTCACTTTCTTTCTGAAGGCTTTCAGGGAAGTATTTTCAAAACAAGGAGATACAACAAAGGGTGATTTTTTAGCGGTAAACGCGCAAATTTATGTCTTAATGGGGTTAAACTGGACTAAATTTAATCGACCCCACTCCAAAGCTACGGAAAGTTGTTCTTCAGTTTCTGACACAACTTTATTCCGGCACTCGTTGACGTGTTCCCGAGAAATTCTCCTGTGGCCAGAGTATAAAGCATTACCTGTACTGTCATCCGCATAACAATGAATACTGCTTGATCGCAACATGTCATTAATGTCCAGAAGAAACAGTGTAGGCGATAGCAGACTGCTTCCGCCCACCGATGTGTTAAGTAAGCCAAAAGATCACTAGCTGAGCGTCCGCGACGAAAACCGTACTGACGTTCACTAATCAGATGGTGCTCCTCTAGATACCTCAGTAGCTGGCAGTTAATAATGGACTCAATTATTTTGGAGAATAAGGAGGTTATCGCTATAGACCGATAGTTGAATGGGTCGAGCGTACGCCTTTTTTAGGGACTGGGTGCTGGGTTCCAAGTTTTGAGTACGACGCCATGTGACTAGGAGAGCCGGAATAAGCGCGTTAAGACCGGTACCAACTGTGAAGCGCACACTTTGAGCACGATAGAAGTGATGCCATCGGGCACTCGACTTGGACACCCAAGGAATTAAGAGCCTTACGCACTGCAGTTTGAAAAACTGTACCTTCGGCATAGAAGTGTCACACTGCAGGATGGTAGGTGGTGCATTCCCTTTGTCGTCCAAATTCGAGTTGGCTACAAAAAGTGAGCTCAAGAGATCAGCCTCAGAATGGGCTATTTTGCGTAATGGGCTAGAGAGCCATCATCATTCTGCAAAGATGGTAAGGAGGGCAGACAGAAATTCCCTTGAACAGTTTTGGATAGAGACCAGAACGCACGAGCTCCCGAAGGAAAGCGAACTAGCCTTCCCCCAATTCTGCCAATGTGCTCCGATTTTGACTTAGCGATGATTCTTTTAAAACACCAAAAGGCATGCATGTACTCCTTTCTGAGTGTGCTAGTATTTACAATGCCGATGCCGTGGCCCAGGCCTGGTAGCATTACTGTTTTTGGCATTAAGCCGTTTTGCATTGGCGACCAAACCAAGGGTGAGACTTGCCACCAACGGGTACAGCAGAAAACGGAATGTAAAGTTCCATTCCCTGCAGCACCACATCAGCGACGCAGTCTGCATCGACATCCGGATCTTCCAGCGAAATGCACACTCGCCCCCAAGGGTAAGATGCAAAAAAGAACCGTTTTCCGTCTCAATCTGCTGACCGTAATGAAAAACGCGGCGGCAGCCTGAAGATCGAGGCCGTGACAAGCGCGTAACCGGCACATTACTCCGTATTAGGCAGTGGTTCGATGTACCAAGTGGAGCGTCTACAGAAATCTTATAACTGTCCGGGTGTGAGATCAGCAGAAGGTCTAACAGGGAAGGAAGATGGTGATCCACATCTGAAACACGTGTAGATGAAGAAATCAGCTGTGTTAAACCAAACGCTAAAGCAAAATCATGAAAAAATCTCCCCTCATGATCGGTGGTACGTGAACCGAGCCAATCGGCATGGTTGGCGTTGAAATCACCGATGATCGCGATCTCTGCGGAGGGGATCTGCTCCTGCTGTAGTACGGAATCTGAAACGGATAAATTCAATGATTCGGTCTGATTCGCCATTTCCACTATGTATGGGACCTGTAAAGGCATGCATAGATGCGGACATGGTCGTCACAGTTTACACGTAACCGGAGGATGGATAGGTTC
This sequence comes from Apodemia mormo, assembly GCA_036924255.1. Lineage (NCBI taxonomy): Eukaryota > Metazoa > Arthropoda > Insecta > Lepidoptera > Riodinidae > Apodemia > Apodemia mormo. Next base: position 34,396,322 of record JAUPFN010000017.1, read on the forward strand.
TTGCCAGCTTGCTTGCTTCAAGGCTGCTGAGACATCGAGAGCAGATAATGTAAGCACAAACTCCCGACAGGGGTATAAATGAATACCAAGTTTGTACCCCGGTAGATAAAATAAACTTTGGGATTAGATCGATTCGTGTAATTAGTCCAAAGATATTGTTATTATGTCCTTCAACGTGTACAGTTTTACCAGTCAACCTGTATAATGTATAATGTATGTATATTTATGCTGGACGAGTAGCGAGTCTAGATATTTACAATGCAAATCACACAAGTCTATTATCTACGTTTAACGAACGAACACATTTAGTAGATATAAAACTGTTTGTTTAAGTGAATTCAAGCGTTTTCAATTCAATACATTACAGTATTTAACTATTTATGTAAGTGAGTAACGCGTTAGAGACCGTGGTCTTCTTCTTGGTTTCTCTCTTCAAAAAATCTCGAATCGTTTAACTAATAAAGTTAGGAGGTTTCAAACATATTAGTTTGGTGAAAGAAAAATTTTGATTAATAAACCGTATCGTAACTGAAGCATAATTAAGGAGAGTCAAATAGCACTTCACTGTGTAAAGAGTAAATCATTTATTCAAGCAAATCTATAAAATAATCAGTCTTATTTAAATACAGTTTACTATTTTTTATTCCCATTATTAGGGATGTTCGATCTAAGTGCTTTGTGTCGATATTCTGAATCGCAATGAATCTTAATATACTGTATCGATCCAAGAATTGATCTTAGTGATTCGATACGATTTTTTGGATCGATCCAGTATCGTATCAAGTTTTTTTTATAAATAAAACATGATGTATTTTATTATAAATGGTATGGTAAAGACTATTTAAGAAGAAAAACAAAGCATTATTTTACGTTGACCAATCTTAATGGTGGGTTACATAAAAATAATAATTTTGATAGCCGCTCTGGCTCTAAACGTTTGCGACCTTCATTTAAAGTGTCGTTTTGTTGAGGAAAGGTCCTTTTGGTGAGGAACGCGGTATAAGAATAAATATTTTAGTTAAAATTTGTTTATTTTTTTAATACTTAATACAAATTGGTTTGATTTTCGATCCGATTCTTGTTGTAAATGTATCAATCTACTTACGGATCGATATCCATTGGATCGACACAACAGTCGGATGGATCGTTTTTCTTTGTTCCTTTCTTCTGACACTGAGAATCCACCGTTACAATTAGATTTTTTTTGTGTTTTTTTAACTACTATTTATTTTTTTATTTAAAATAAAGACGTTTAATCTAAATTATATATATAACAACGTTATTATTTATTAATATAAATATTATTTTTGTGTTCTCCCCATAAACACTCCCAGACGTCGTTACTTTTACGTACCCACTTTTATTTAAACAAATTATTGTTATTGTTTACGATTTTTGTAAGTGTAAAATATGAGCAAATTTAAAACTGAAGTGAGAGGCAGTATTATATGTAATAACGTACAAACAACTTGTTTCAAGTGTTCAACCTCCGAAATAAAAGATATTTGAATTTTTGATTTTTTTTGTATCGATCCACCCAAGTATCGGATCGAACATCCCTATCCATTATATGTAAAGCTGCATTAAATGTAAGTCACGCAACGATTCCACGCGATTTTCAGTTCTCACTCCTCGCCACGCAGTCTGCGCGTGATTCTGTTTATCAATCGCGCCTCTATTTTTACAATTTTCCACATGGTCTGCTAAATGTATGTGTACGTTGGTTTAATCGATCTAACTCCAAAGTAAGCATGTTATTTATCTTGTCATATGAGTGCTACTCAACAATACCAATACATAGGAATCTATTACCTAAACTAATATCTAAATCTAAACTAATGGTATAGAGAAAAGATTGATTATTTTTGTAACAATTTAACGCAAAAACTACTCGACAGAGTTTTAAAATTTGAAAGAATTTTAAAAATCGAACAATTATTATTATTTAATTTGGTCCCGTATCAACCCAGGTGGTTTCAGAACAATTTTTTATATCTTATGATAGCAAAGAAGCAGACGGATCTTCTGATGGAAAGAGTCAACCATCGTCTGTAGACACCAAATGGTGAGTTGCTATCTGGGGGCGAGGTCTAATGCCACACGCATTAGTTTACCGGCTACCTTACCCTCCAAACCGGAATACGACTGTGACAAGCATTGACGCTATTGTGGCAGGAATAGGTAAGAAGGTGGTACCGGACTCGGGCGAGACAATGCAAAACTTTACCACCTAATAGCCACGATGGTAGTGACTCGCAATCCAATCGGTCGTCTTTAACGACCTGCCTGGCAGAACGGCAGTTGGCTTATTCTTTAAAGGAATCTGGGGCCGGGTTGGATGTTTATTTAATATATTTCAGTATTGATATATGTACTAGCTGAAACGTGCAGCCCGCTATTTTATAAAAGTTTTTTGATAATCCCGCGGGATCACTTTATTTTCCCGGGATAAAAAGTAGCCTATGTATTATTCTTTGTCTTCAGCTACCTACATATCAAATTTCATTGTAATCGGTTCAATAGTATTTGCGTGAAAGAGTAACACACATCCATACATACATACTCACAAACTTTCGCATTTATAATATTAGTAGGATTAGCATTGTTGGTTTATAAATCACTTCGGGTAATTGTCCAATTAAATAATAATGTTACGAATAATCTAGAAACGTGAAGAGTTGAACGCTGGAGAGATCTAAAAATAAAAGAAAGAGTTAGCTATTCCTATTGATAAACAAATAGTTGACCGTTACCCGAACAGCTATGCCATAATGGACTTTCTAGTATAGGGCATAAGGGTGAAAATAGCGTTTACTAGGACTTGTTTATCATAAGTTGTTTATTGTTATTGTTTCCTCGATAAATTTTGATTTTTCTGGATCCAGGTAGAACTGAACCCTGGGTATAAATAGAGATGTGTTGACAAATAGAAGGCAGTTTTTATAAAGCGATCGAAAGCGATACTACTTGAAATGACCAGTGTGAAGCGAGAAGTGTTTCAGCGTAGTCGGTTAAGTTCAGTGTTAATCCAGCGAGTGTGACAAGTGTGTATAGCGTATTTACGTTAGCTTATCAGTGTATTTACGTATTTCATCGTAGTGTATTGTACCTTAGTGTTGTAAATACACGGGCTTAATACAAGTGGCGTTTTCTTGCAAATTACGAACCCGAAGTACGTAACAATAATTATAAAAAAATGTTTTATAATTATTACTTAATTCGGTCCCACATCAACCCGGACGGTTCCAAAACTAATCACTGAATCACAGTCTTTCCTTTGTTTTTCACTGTAGTAATTATTAGCGTAGTATTGAGAGAGCCCACGCCCGCTTCGATATCATCGCGTGTTTCTGTTTATCTGTTCCAAAATAGAGTTCGGATATAGAATCGTAACGCGAAACACCCAGCGCCGGATGTAATGCCGCTATTTACAAATACGTTTAATCGTGTTTATTCCGGAATATTCCACGCTATTTATACCGTACACGTTTCTTTCGTTAAGGCTCTTTTAGTTTTAACAATTCATTTTAAGATTATAATATAATTGCATGCATATTATATGCATATTATGCAGATCGATTGATAAAATATTGCATAGCAAAAAACAGTTGGCTCTCTTGATGGAATGAGAAACCATCACCTATAGACGCCAAAGATGTTAATAGTGCGTTGCTATTAGTGTGGCGGGATGAAAATGCGACATAAATAAGTAATCCGGCTACTTTGCTCTCAAAATCGGTACACGACGTTGACAAGCACTAACGATATTGCGGCAAGAATAATTAAAGCGGTGGTACCAGTTTCGGGCTAGACAGTGCAGAACTCTACCACTTAGTAGTTACCACGGTAATGACTAGTATAGCTATTCGTTAGCCTTTCACGAACTGCCTGGCAGAAGGGCATTATTTAAAAATATTAGGTTCTTGCAGTCTTCCACAATTTAAACTTTAACTAAGCCTAATTTTCTCTCCAACTTTCGCACAATTGTTTTTAAAGGGGGTACATAGTTTTTCCTTCACGTATTAATCTATACAAATAAATAAAATTGGAGTGTTTGTTTGTAATATTAAAATAACCGCTTCTTACTAAGTGCATATGGAAGTATACACGGTACACATACCAAAATAGCATTTTTTACAATTTTTGTCCGTCTGTCTGTCTGTCTGTTTGTTTGTTCCGAGTAATCTCCGAAACGGCTGGACTGATTTTCACGGGACTTTCACTGACAGATAGCTAATGTAAGAAGGAGTAAGATACTTAAGATACTTTTGTTTTTAAGACGAAGTCGCGGGCACAGCTAGTATAATATATATGTCGTGGCCCAATCGCAGAATTGACCATATCATGAAATGCCCGAGAATTTCATGAAATGGTGGCATTTCATGACGTGGGCAAATGAAATCGACTAGTCACTAGTGATTAGACGATATATGCAATGCAATGCATAAATCATTAATGTTTTACGATTTATCGTCCACGATTAGCCATATTGTGACAATTGCATGTTCATAAGGTATTTCATAAGAATCCAAAATATATTAGTAACTTGTTTATTGATTTTGAGTACGACAGACATTTATAAAAACTAGGAACGCTAGGAAATATATCATGAAAGTCACAAATTAGGGGTTTTTCGGGTCAAGGAATCGATTTATCAAGGTTCCAGGTCCAAGAAAAGCTCGGTTCCCAAGATATGGGTATGTGAAAAACCGAGCAAAGCTCGGTCAACCAGATATTATAAGTTTAACCGACTACGAAACGTGAAATAGTATGTTTTTTGTTTGGCTTACAATTTATTATTTTGAGTCACAACTTGTTATTTCAGTTTGTATACACATGTTATCAGTGGCGTGATGATAAATATTACCCAATAATCATGAAACCTGCGTGATAAGATATCAATACGATCATCCCGGTCAAAAACACTTCGCCTCGACAATCCATTCATCATCATAACGTGACGACAGTAAATCACACTCTTCGTCATGTATTTACGAATACTAGATTACGCACACGACTTTGTTCAGGAACAATTTAATTTGTTCGTGAACAAGCCGCGTTAATTTCACCAATGTAAGAAATTTAATACAATGTTTAATCTGATATTTCAGCCACTTGAAGGTTGACTTTTGAGAAAAAAATAGTCTATTATTGACCCTGGGTCTTAAACTATTATCATGCCAAATTTTATCAAAATCGGTTCAGCAGTTCACCCGTGAAAGCATAACGAACAGACCATCCCATCTTTTTTAAGTTGGACCAAACATTAGATATCTACAAAATTTTTGAAATCGGTTCAGTAGTTTAGGAATCCATAACGGACAAACAACGTGACACGTAATTTATATATGTCGTGGGCCGATCGTTTATTGGCCATATCGTGAATTGCCTTACCCGGGCATTTTATGATCTGGCCATCTCACATTGGCCAAATCGTTTAACGCTTATTTTTTGACGATTTGGCCAGCGGTAGGTACTCTACACAAACGATTTGGTATATATATTAAGACTTTCTACACTATTTTTTCCCTGTCCAACACAGGGCTCCAGGCTCCTTTGAAGAATAGACCAACTGTCGTTCTGCCAGGCAAGTCGTAAAAGGCGGCCGATTAGCTATATCTGTAACTGTCATCGTGACTACTAGATGGTAGAACTCCGCAAAGGCTCACCCGGGTATAAGGTATCTGCCTTACCAATGGCGGCAAATAGCGCCAGTGCTTGTCACTGTCGTTTTCCGGTTTGGAGGGTAAGGTAGCCGGTAAGCTTATGCATGTGGCATTGGCATCCCGCAACACGGATAGCACCGTTAACATCTTTGGTGTCTATAGGCGATGGTTTCCCTTTCCATCAGGAGAGCACCTGCTTGTTTGCTATTTAATGATATAAAAAAATTTCACGCTGGTTCAGTAATACGAGCAAACGAGTAAAAGAGGTTTGGCAGACTTGCCTGCCTATAATAATAATAATATCGATAAATTATGAAATTCGTGTGACGTGATTTACGTCACACGAATTTCATAATTTTTTGACCCCTCCCGTCCTTGTCACAGCTGGTCACATTTGTGAGACCCCCCTACCTAGTGTGATGTCACATATTTTAGAATTTTAATTGGAATAATGATCTCATTCGTTTATGTTTTTATTTATACTGATAGCTTTTCAAATTTAGTGTTGTAATACTTAGATATTAAATATTATATTTCAAAAAAATGTGATGTCAAAAATCTGGCACCCCCTCCTTACCCCTTGTCACACAATGTCACATTTCGGCGACCCCTTCTCTCCCCCTTAACGTGTGACGTAATTTATGGATGGCTCCTAATGTTTTGACTACCCGCGACACTTCAGCAGTGATGCCAATTTAGTGACTTTGTCGCTAGATCTAGCGACATTTCGTCTTCTACAGCGGCTTAAATTATGTGTCTAGTGACAAAAAAAATCTAGCGACTATTCTAACGACTTCTAGAGTTCAAATAAAAAAATAAATAAGTACCTATTTTAACCTACATAAAATATGGCAAGATCTCAGCCTAGAAATCTATGTTCTCTATATTCAGACCGTCGTTCCGAAATCCCTTGTTGAGACAAATTCTAGTCAGAGTAATAAAAAAATATAGAAAAAAAAGCTTTATTCATTTCATGAAAAACGGCAATTTCATAGGTAAAGACTTATTATTTACCTAATTTCAGAACGCTACCATAAATTCTTATAGCCGAGCCACACTGTTGGAAACAAGCTTCGAACACGGGTGACTTTGGTAGAGTTCAGATGAATTTTAGTTGCAAACAAGTGTTCACACTGTTGTAAACTGTAGGTGGAGACCCATGTGGATGGCTTGTTACTAACAGTGTGCAGCTCGGCTTTTATGCTTAAGCCGAGATTCCCCCAATGCTGTACTTGTGTGATTTTTTACGATGATGTATCCCCGCGTGAATTTTTACGATATTGTATATTTGAGACTTGAGTGTTCTGCTGAACGCTCAGCTTTTTGGGATCATTTAGCGACTTCTAGCGACTTTTGACCTTTGTTCGTAGTTAGCGACATCTAGCGACTTTTCAAGCTTACGCTAACGACTTTTTAACATATAGAGTTGGCAACACTGCACTTCAGTCCCTCGCGATCATGGTGCTTGCAACAGCGCCAAAGTATCTGGAAAATAATCCTTTAACGGTAAGAACCCGTGAATCATTATTAATATTATAAATGGGAATGTTTGGATGTTTGAATTGATCTTAGTTACTCAGTCACTCAAAAACTACTGAATGGATTTGAATGAAAAACCTTATCAATTATAATAATAATAATAATAATAATAATAATAATAATAATAATTCTTTATTTACTGCTCACGAGGAAAATATACAGAGGAAAGTATGACAGTTATTTAATAACACATTAATCAAGGTGTGATAAGTACACACTTAAAAAATGAGAAGTTTCCTTGTGAGCGTCTGGAGTCTGAACTACAGAGCTCCAGGCACTCTCTTGGACCTAATGTGTGGATGTTATATATATAGTGAGAGTATGTATTTATAATTTTGTCTTTTTGTGTGTAATAAATTATTAAAATATAGTGTTCTTTGTTACACTAGTCAATTTGTAAATGTACGCATCTAACTAATATACAAGCATCGCAATTAAACAATCGACGTAATCAATCATATTTTATTATATTAGCATATATTATCATTAAAGCAAAGAAGAATTTCGCCGCCTCGAGCCTGTCGACACCAGCTCAGTGGAAGAGCGTTCCGGCTTTAGGGAGATGGTCACAGGTTCAAATCCCGCTTGTCGATATTATTATTTGTTGTTTTTAAGGTTTTCCAGTTTCCCAAGCACGGGGTGAGTGCTATAACACAAAAATAATTGGATTTGAATGAAATTTGGCACACCGGTAGATGATCACCTGGAAAAGCAAATAGGCTACTTTTCTTCTGGAAAAGTTAGGTGATCCCGTTAGTTTAGACAAAAAGTTTTATAATGCAGCGGGCTGAACGCTGCAGCTATTTCTTATTAATTCGTGAGAAATAAGCCGCGAAAGCTTAAAACTACACATAATAATAATATTAATAAGCCATTTTTATTCCTTAACACTAGCAGAGTACATTTTTATAGAATAATAAATAAATAAATATTCACGGGACAAATTACACTTACTGAACTAAACCCAAAGTAAGCAAATTAAGAAAAGAATGATACATTATTGTTTATTTATTTTACTGTAAGTATTTTAAAGAATTTATTTTTCACTAGTTTTTTCTTCTAATTATTAAGGACCTCTCGACGAGTATAGGCCTCTGTCAAGTCTTAAAAACCGTGGTGAGAGCCGCAGCAGAATACGCCGCGGACGCGGACACCAATGACAAACTCAGAAGGCCACGTCACATCCTATCCGATCCCGACGATCCCATCACAACCTAGACTTCGCAATTCACACGCACAAGCCAAAGTCGTCACCGGCGGCGACCGGCCCACTAATTCGGCCCGTCAACACTCGAGACTCCGGTCAAGAAGATCCATTAACGAGTTGAAATCCTGATGCCACTTACTCTCCCACCAATCGTCAAGATACTGCCCTAAGCCGAGGTTCGGTCTCACAGGAGACACCCTTAGGGCGGGCTCTTAGCTCACTTAACTTGAACTCTGGCTGAGCACTCTGCTCGCCGAAAACGTCCGATTTCGCAGTAGCGGTCATTTTGACCAACTGCTTTAGTTTCTTTCGAAAAACAAAAAAGTTTTTTTTATATCATTAGGTAACAAACAAACAGATGGGTCTTCTCCGCCTATAAAGTCTCTCCGCCTATAGACACCAAAGATGTTAATGGTGCGTTGCTATCTTCTGACGAGGTCTAATGCCACATACATAATTTTACCGGCTACCTTACCCTCCAAACCGGAACACGACAGTAACCAGCATTGACGCTATTGCGGCAGGAATAGGTAAGGCAGTATTACCAGGCCCGGGCGAGACAATGCAGAACTCTACAACCTAGTCTTAAAAAAGTGTCAAAAAAGTACATAATACATTCCTAAATAAAATATGTACGTAATTTATATAATTTTCATATTACAATATAGAAGCAAATTTATAAATATTCCAATTGTATATAAAAAGTAAATCTCGGCGCTAAAACGAAATTAAATGGCGCTATTTGCATTTTCGTGCCCTAATTTAGGACGGGATGGCAGTTAAGGGTTGGGAGACAGCGCGAGGCGGCCTTCCTAATACAAGAACAAAGAATTATGATCCTGCCTGGAGATAATTAGCAAAATTTTTCACAAAATGCCTCATTACTTTATAAACCGTTGGATATTTTGCACGCCTCAACGCGAAGCGTAGTGTAGTGCTCTCGGTTTACTAAAATCAAGCAATTTTATGAAGTAAAAATATATCCACATTATTCAAATTGCACTTGTAGAATAACATAAATACTAGAGATGCGCCGAATGTTCGGCCGAATATTCGTATTCGGTATATTCGGCATATTATTTCATGTTCATATTCGCCCGAATATTCGATTGATTTGCCGAATAATTAACTCATATTCAAATTATAGTTAATATTTAAAAAATGTCATTTTTAAACAGTAAGTTTAACTAATTACTAAATAAGTGTGGCTTATTCCGAAAGAGATAATAAATATATTAAAATAATTAAACCACACAATGTACAATTCTGTCTTGTCACTTTCGTATTCATTAAAAAATCTCTACACATGGGATTTTTTAAATCTACTCATCTCCAAAACGTTCATTGATGTAATATAATAAACTTCAATCAAAGTCTGCAGTTCCGGATAATTTTTAAACAATATGTGATTGCGATTTACTCGTACATTGACTGAGCTGAGCTAGCCATGTTTAGTGCTAGTGCAAGGGACGGAGAGGGGGCGGTGGCAAAAGCGGCCCGGCTATTCCAGAGCGCCGTACCGACGTGCACAAACCTGTTTACCGCACAGAATTGAACCGTATGATTCAGCCGAACATTTGGTTCGGTATATTTCGGACCGACTATTCGGCCGAACATTCGTATTCGGTTGAACCTATTCGGCGCATCTCTAATAAATACACTCCATTTCACGTTTTTCATTTTTTTAAGTAAAGTATTATCAAGCCCAGCTTGCTTGCGGAATAAGCAGAGTAAACCGAACGTCTATAGACTTTCCAGTTCACTACGATTCACTGGTATGTCGGTTGGCGAAATATAGGATGATCCTCATCGCCGCATTTCACCGACCTCACGAAAATTATCGACTATTTCTAGCGATAACTGGGACCGATGACTTTCCGTGCTCATCTAAGATAAGAGAGTGGTAACACACCACCCGCCAGACTCCAAGCTGATACTGAGAATTTGGACCCTAGCAGAAGATAAATGTTAAAACACATATACGGTGTGTAAAGAAACCCCTGTCCGATCGTCAAAGGCATTATTTGGTAGCTTAATACATGTTTGTGTCATTATTTTATGGATATTGTTAGATAAATTTTCAAAATATTTGCTTGGTTTAAGGGGAAGTTGCTCTATTTTAGTACTAAAATAAGGCACTTTTTTTGATAATGTCATTGACCTACCTACCTTTTTCGAATCGGACAGGGTTTTCTTTACACCCTGTATAAAAAACTAGCTGCAGCGTGCAGACCGCATAAAAGATTTTGACGAATCCCGCGGTATCACATATTTTTCCCGGGATAAAAAGGCCTATGTGCTATTCCAGGTCACCATTTACCTATGCGCCAAATTTCATTAAAATCCGTTCAGTAGTTTTTGCATGATTGATTAACAAACATCCATCCAAACATCCAAATTTTCGCATTTGTAATATTAATAATTAATTAGATTTAGTTTTCCTTGCTCAATGTGAACTCATCCTAAGCTTGATTACATCATTACTCATTAGAGAGCTGGTGAGTTGTAAAAAATAAAAAAGTAATTGTACTGCCGCAAAAAACGGCGACAAGTTTGGCTAATGCGAATACATCTCCATGGCAACAACTGACACTCATTAGAACCTCAGATGAATATTAGAACTAGTGATTTCAGCACTAGCATAACTCAGTGTCAATTTCGCTCGTCTTTAGGGTTCAGTAAATCATAAGAAAAAAACGAAACCCTTATAGGATCACTTGTTGCCCGTCTATCTGCCTGTCCTTCCGGCTGTCAAGACTCTTTATGAAGCGGTCGTGGAAGTATTGAGTTGAAACCAAATATACTGAATTCTACAGTCCCTTAAAATTTCCAAGTTAAGAGGCTGACAAGATCTAATTTGTTGAAATTGATGTTATTTAAGCAGTTTTTTAAGAAAAGCTATTTGTTATAGCATATCACACCAAGTATATGTGTAAAAATATAATAATATTCATCATATGTCAAAGACCATGGTCGGACCCGATACATAATTGAACAAAATTGGGTCGATAGAAAATAATTGCGAAGATTAGTCTTAAAATCATCATTAACGGTTCTATATCTTTATTTTTTTGACGTATGGATCTAAATTAAAAACATAAAGTCATCATATTCATACCTAAACAGCTACCGATTCATATTTGACAAATAATCTACCCTTTTTTTAATTTCAATATTTTCTTACTAAGACCTAGCCGCCCAGTTACACTGATATAGTGGGCTCTCTTTTACTCCTATAGAAATAGACAGAGTGCGCGATTTTGGTGTTGACTGTGTCTTACGGCCGGTCTCAATATGCTACTGACAGTTAAGAACAGATAGCTATCCCGGATAACAAGTTAAGTTTAAACTATCTGTGGCTGCCGTTTCAATATTATTTTTTGGTCAACCTAACTAAAGTCAAAGATAGATAGAGTTCCCTATCGTTTGTCAGCGTGGACCTTCGCATTTTTTTGGTTATTTCAGGTATAAATTTCACTGTTTTGTTGCAAAAATGAACCATATGTCAATTTCTGTGAGCTTATTTTCGGTAGTTAGCATTTTTATTTGTTCATAATGAAAATAATACTACCGAACATGAATAAAATAAACGCTATTTTACGGGTTATATATTCACATGTAATAATAAATTCATACATATTATAAATGTAAAAGTTTGTATGTTTGAATGATTGGATGTTTATTACTCAATCACGAAGAAACGGCTAGTCCCATTTAGATAAAATTTAGCACACAAATAGATAATGATCTCAAATACCATAAAGTTATAATACTTCTTAACACGGAAAAATAAGTTGTTCCCGTGGAAATACACCAAATACTTTTATAATGGATCTGGCTGCAGGGTACAAAAATCAGTCCCGGTTATCGCTAGAAATAGTCGATAATCCTTATCAGGTCGATAAAATGTCGCGATAGTGATCACCACTCATCTCGGCAACCGACAAACCGGTGAATCGTGGTGAACCGGAAACCCAATATACGTGACGGTTTACTCTTACTACCTCGCAAGGGAACGGGGCGTGGGTATACTTTAAGATTTTGGTAAGTCTAAATTTATATAGGAATTCTGCTTCAAAAAAATTAGTAAAATAGTTTATACGAGCATGTATTTGCCAATTGTAAGCTGCAAAAATCGCTTCGTAATGAAATACACCATCTCCATACATTTCATTATCAGTATCGTAACTAAATAGTTATGTTTTCTATGTTTTTTTATGTAAAAATACATAAATTGAGAAATGCGGTAAAACTATCTCTCGATTATCCATCAAAATCGGGCGATAGGCAATGCCGTTACAGCTGGTAAGCTAAACTAACTCCAGTGACCTGTTACAGTGTTATTGAAACACTCGACCCTTTTTTTTCTATAAAAGCACTTATCTCTGGCAATCGAAGGGTCCTTTTAACTCCAGTTAAAGATTGCGGATACATATTGCTATCTATCTGTGTTTATTGAAACGTAAAAATGCGCAGATAGATACTGTTTGTTACTATTTTAAACTACGGTAAGGGATAGATCGATTATTGAGACCGGCCGTTAACGTAACGAATTACGAACTACCACGGGGTAAGTATATTTGTAAATAACATGTATCAATACAACACAGAAATGCAAACATTTGGCCGCCTCGTCAGTGTAGTGGATAGTGAAATTAATCACAAATCGATGGAGCTCGGGTTCGATTAAATAATACTTTTTTGAAATGCTAATTTCTTTGGATGCATTGAGCGATTTTTGGTAGAGAAAAAACTGATGGGTATTCTTTAATGGAGGCCGGGACCAATAATGGGGAATACAAATTTAAAATACAATGTAATAATACAATAAAATAAACAAACGGATTTTTAAAGCATTTAAATGACATGAAACACAGGTAACAAAACTGAAGAGGTGACATTTTGTTTCTACAGAGCATAAACCATATTTTATGATACAATAAAATAAATTATAAAATGTAAATAATATGCCTTAATCAGCTCCCTTGCCAGGTAAGCAGCGAGAACTGAGTTTGGCTTAAAACTGATTTAACTGTGATCCCGCCGCTGCCTTTGACAACTAAAATTTGAACCAATAAAAACACACATCCATTTATTTTTATACGCAATTTTTAACTACCCTATCTCAAAGCAACACCTGGTTTAAACTAATTCGGCCACAGTAGTTTCAAAGCCATAAAACCAAATGTAATTACATACATATATTTTATAGGTGTTTAATAAAATCCTACGACGTAAGGGATCTTTCAAATTTTACGGCGTAAGCGCATCATAAATAAAATAATTGCTTACACTTGACAAACTGAAAAACTGCAAGACAAAATATGACTTACAATAGCGAAACACAGATTATAATCCATTGGAGTTATATTTCCAAAATGGCGGATTTGTTTTGTAACAGCTGTTGCTAAGTGCAAATGCTTTTTGTCCGTGTGACATTTTTCGTTTTATCGTAGTCGTAAATGACGAGCGTACACAATAAATTCATGCATTTTGTTGTAATAAATGTCCTGCGCACATCATATTTGTCTTTGGTGTGCTATAAATTTTCAAACTTAGTAAGTCCAACGCTCCAAAAATTTGTACAGATAAAATTTTATTGCAAGAGATTTGTAAGCTTTGTACTACATTTATGTTGATTTTGATTTTAATTTCACCTTTGTCACTAGGAAGTAGGAATCATTAAAAGACGAAAATTCATTTTACGTCATTTGGGTACAGAGGTCCTTTTAATATAACAATATTATAATCAAATCGAAGTCTTAAGTGATTTTATACTTTTTCTGACACATTTGTAATTTGTATCGTATTTGCGATGTTGTATCATTCATTGAGTTAATAATATGTAACTCGTTACTCGATGCATTGTATTGCGTTTATGTACGTGAGAGCCCTTGACACTTCGATTCGATTGAACTTTTGTTAACTGAATACATGCAACGGTCTTTAATCCTTATTAACGACCGTAAAGACTAAAAGATAATAAAGAAGATCTTGCTGATCTGACAAACGTTGTTCTTTCATATAAATTATTTGTAATGAACATTTTGGTTGTAAAATGATCACGTCAATGACTTATCGTCTATGAATAACCAATAGGGCTTTTCATATTCTTTCAATTCATTGTTTCTTTCAATAATGAAGGGCAACAGTTAAACGTGTTGGTCCCGGGCTCCTTTGAAGAACAGACCAACTGCCGTTCTGCCAGGCAGGTCGTAAAAGGCGACCGAGTGGCTATGTGCGTATCGTGACTACTATGTGGTAGAGTTCTGCATTGGCTCGACCAGGTCAGGTACCACCGCCTTACCTATTCCTGCCGCAAAAGCGTCAGTGCTTGTCGCTGTCGTGTTCCGGTTTGGAGGGTAAGGTAGCCGGTAAACTTATGCATGTGGCATTAGACCTCGCCACAAGATAGCAACGCACCATTAACAACTTTGGTGTCTATATGCGATGGTTGACTCTTTCCATCAGGAGACCCATCTGCTTGTTTGCTATCTTATGATAAAAAAAAAACGTCCTTATTCGAAGCGCACATACCACCACAAGACTCCGAGTTGCTACTGACACAAGACAAAATCTTTTAACACTATTGCCTGACCCGAAAGACGATCCCAGGACCTCTGATCTAAATCGAGCATAGTCACTACTAGACCACGAAGTATTTTATAAAAAATCCTTTAAAAAACGGGTTGTGGCTGTCACGGAAACAGCCGTATATGTTTTACGTGAATACAACTACGTAACGGTTAAATTTTGCAATTGCAACATTTTTCATTCGTCGTACAGGTGCCGTCATTGATCAGTTCGGACCTGCTCTGTTTCAAAATATATACTATACGCAAATTAGGTATGTAACGCTCTGAAATTACCTACAAATGGCGGCACTGCCTTCTCAACTCCACGCGAAGCATTACAGTCCACACTCGGCTTAAGTCATTCATCGATTTTTTGGCTATCTAGCGTTATAATTATATTTTGGACTAGCTGTTGCCTGCGACTTCGTCCGCGCGGACTTCGTTTACTCCACAATGCACCTGGCCGCTAAGTGA
This sequence comes from Apodemia mormo, assembly GCA_036924255.1. Taxonomy (NCBI): domain Eukaryota; kingdom Metazoa; phylum Arthropoda; class Insecta; order Lepidoptera; family Riodinidae; genus Apodemia; species Apodemia mormo. The sequence continues at coordinate 34,411,783 of JAUPFN010000017.1, forward strand.
TAGCGTGATAATATGTAGCCTATATATTGACCCGACCTGTTAGTAATATACATGCAAAATTTGAAGTAAATCCATGCAGTACTTTTTGAGTTTACCCTGGACATACATACAGATAAACAGACGAACAGATAAAGAGATAAACAGACAAAAATTCTAAAAACTATATTTTTGGCTTCGATATCGATTGTAGATCACGCCCCAAGTATTCTTTTAAAAAATATTCAATATACAGTTTTGACTTTCCTACGATTTTATTATATGTGTAGATGTTGACAGTTATGTAACTATAATATCAAACTCTATCTATCCCACAGTTTTATCATCATCAGTTTTTTTAAACTGTCCCTCACTGTGAAAGCAAATTTAAAGACGTATTCACCTCAAAACATAGAGTAATAACGCTTTGCATTCAACGCTTCGTTCATATTTTAGGCCAAAACCGTGTCAATGTCCGTGTAAGCTTCGTGTAATCACTTGCGTCGTCACGCACACAAAGACTCCAAAGACTCGAATAGTGTTGCAAGTAAATAAATATTTTCCCAAGACGGTATTTAAAATATATCTACCTGACCGGTATACAAATAATCTTTCATACTATAACATTATTAATCATTTAATATAAACTTGAAACTTACACTTTTTATTCGGTTAGGTAAAATATATTAAATGCCGGGAAATATTCTAAATGTTCTCAAGATGATTCCAAAGCTATTTAACCTTATATTTTTTTAGTTTTTGTGATTTAAAATATTTTTACCTCACTGAAATAAAGATTGTCTGTCTTTCCAATAGTATTATTAGTCATATAGAAAATTTAGAACTTACAATTTTTATTCTGGTGAGGTAAAATGAGTAGAATTACAGGAAAATGTTTTAGAGGTTCTCAAGATTTTTTTTTAAATTTCAGTAATTAAACAGCGGTAACCAACCGGCACCGAGCGTAAATAAAAAATATGGTCAATGCGAGTTTACGTTATTTAAGTTATAAAAACAGTGATTGAAGTAATTCTTACAAAAAAAAACCTTATTGATATGTATCTACTAATATATTATCCTATATCATACAAATGTTTGAAATACATTGCTTGGCAAATACTTGTGTGTTATTATGTGTATGTCTGTGTGCGTGCATGTGTATGTATGTTTGTTCAAAGCTATTACCTTGGAACCTTTTTTATTTTAACTTTCATACAAATCTTGCCATGATTCTAAACCTTAAACTAGCTTGAAAATTAGCAAATGGGTGGGCAAGCAGAAACAATACTTACGTTATAGACGAACGTTTTAAAGTAAAAATTAATAAGATACTTATTAATCAAGTATTTATTTAAATCAACTTAAAAAATTAAAATGTTTTAAGCTAAACGTACTATATTGGCTACTATTGGCTCTGTGCACGACTTGAGCACCACCTAGCGTCCGCAACTGTTATGGTTCTGATCTTAGAATAATAACGCCTAGAAACCACAAAAAACGAGTAAATAAAACTGAGCCAGAGGCTCAATTCGTTTTGCAAGTTGTCAATGCTTAATAAGATCAGGTTATATCGGACGCAGTTCACGAAAAATAATTCGAAATGACTTATTGCATTATAAGGAATTGTTCTAACACCTTAGAAAAACAAAAAAGTGAACATTTCACAGGTAAGTACTTACAATTAATAATTTTTCCGTTATGTAAATCGACTAAAAATAGATAATTTGAAACACATAACTTATCACTATACAGTTGCTAGTTGCGGAAAAAAAATTGCGCACAATATGTTAAGAAAATTAATTATTGTATTTGCTTTACTTGTTATTTATACTTATTAATATTATTGAGATTAAAAATGTTTGTGTTATAAGTCTTATGAAAATAATTTAGCTCGAGGGTACTTTTTGATAATTCAGCATTTATTTTATTCGTCTTTTTTTTGCCTTTAACAACACAGTAAGTCATATTTTTTTCGAATTGCGAGACCTGCACTCCGTATGAAATGTATCGCGATTCGGAGCGGACGGCAAGCGCATGCGTAACCTTTTAGGGCTACTTTGAAATGGCTTAAAACATCGCGGCCCACTCGGTTTCTACGTGTTATAATTCTACGTTCCAAAGCTATTTCACCTTGGATTTTTTCGTTTTTGTGCAAATTGTGACACAAAAGTATGTATACTTAATAATCAAATTATTTATTTAAAATTTTAAAAATTAAAATTAATCTCAGTGATGTAGAAATTTATAGGGTAAAATAGCCAAATTTCGGCCGCCTAACCAAATACGTAACTTTCGGACCCTATTAGGCTTAAACCGTTATCGGGAAGAAAATATTAATTTTCTTTTTCGTGTTAATCAATATTTAAATTTTACACTATTGATGTTTCGAATTGATTTCAACAACGAAATAAAAATATGTAAACGTGTTAAGTTTTAAATGATTGACCCTCTCTATCCTGGTTTCTTTTCTATTGTCGGTCAATGTTTCCCTAATTTATGCCCCATTTTTCTCTAATGTTAGCCAGTAAAGATGTTTGAAATTGAAATAAGGTATTGACTTTGCATTAAAATTTACTTTAATTTTATTAAATAACTTTTGTAAATATAATATGCACTCAATTTTTTATGGTATGTATTTAAATGATCTTTTTAATTTGATAAAAACTGCAAAGAAAAAATCTAAATGGTCACCAATTTTAATGATTGAGTCTCTTTCTTTGAGACATAAAATAAATGAAATAAATTGATATTTTAGTCTCTTTAAAACTATGCAGAAAAAATTTGATATGTAAAAATTACATTAGATCGTTACTTGCTGGTCCTCAAAATTAAGAGAAATGAGCATTAAATATTCAATATTGTGATATTTTTTTAAATAAAACGATTTATATAAATTATTTTTTGTCTATATCAAATAATCTTCAACATAACTATTTTAGGGTACTTATTTTTATTAAGTTGTAGTCAAAGGAAGGAAACAATTTAAAGGCACTTGATATTCAAAGTTTTATTTTTCACTACTAGAATAAAACTAGAATAATTTTCTACGATTGTTAAATCAATTAAATAAAATATATTGTTAGGAACAATTATATAAAAAATATTGAGACTTTAATTTGATTGAATTCTATCATCAAATTTAAGTGTTATCATTGTATAAAACTTAATTTACATTTTCATTAAAACAGCAATAAGTTTATATATTATAATTTTCATTATAAGTATCAAATAAAAATTCTCCCTGTTTTTGTATTAAAGAATAGTTAAAGCTAATTTATTTTTTGTTCTTTTAAGTACCTATAAAGTGTATTCGCAAAAACTTAGCTCAGAATTCTGTCAACCTAACTTAGATTTCTGAGATTAACAGCTGTTGTACTGAAGACACCCAATGACAAGATAAATATCTAACCACAGACTACTAAGGAGAGAACTGATTGCTTACGTTAACCTTACCTAAATTCCAACTTTATTTAACTACTATTCCCCAAGTTAAAAAAATATTTATTAAATGCGTATAAATTAAGCAGTTGATATAGAATCTTAAGGAACATATTAAACTTTAAGATAATAATAAAAAAACGATGTATGAAGTCTTGCCCGCGTTCTTAAAAGTTATGTGGAATATTAGCTTAATTATCAGTATAAACATATTAGGAGGTCGACATTAGGCGCAGACCGATTTTAGGGCACGTTACCCTACATGTTTTCGTGGATAAAAGTCGAAAATATCGCTAATAAAACTACTTGACACTAAGCAATACGAAATAATGCAGTACGATGGCATATTATTTAATAAGAAAATTAAAAAAAAATGACTTTGGTAGTGACAGAGTTTTTTTCTGATGGTCACTGTGGCATCTAGAATGCTAGTTGGAACATTTTTTTTGTCTTCTAAAAGTCCTCATTATATACGAATAAATGGTTCATAATATTGGTCTGACAAACGGATTTGTAATATTTGTGCCAGTATAATGGGTGAGTCCCAACACTTAAAAACTATTTTTTATGCAAAAGCAAAGTCCAGGCTATGTAATATCGCACATAAAATAGGAATACACATATTATTAATTATAATGAAAATAGGTAAAAACAAATACGTGGTAGAATATTTTTCCCTTTGGCTGGCAACATTTTGAATATCGTTCTACTTAGATATTTATGATTTATTTGTTTGGATTTTATCCAAAAATATCCAATGCCAAGTAGTTTTTATCGGTGAAATGTTATCTCCAAGTCCTAAACACGCTTTTGTGAAGCACGGTGACAGCATTTCACCACACAGTAACTCACATTTTTTGAAATTGCGAGAGCTGTACTCCGCGTGGCACGTGTCGCATGTCTGAGGGGCCGGCGAACGTAAGAAGCCTTTTCAGGCTTCTTTGAAATGGCTTAATATTGCGCGGGTCGACTCGGTTTCTATGCGTTATTATTCTATGCCTCAAAAGAAAAAAACGGTTTAGCCGAGTTAAGCCATGGACTATACGGCAGTCAAATATAACTGGTAATTATTTAAAACTTAAGAGAAAATAGTTTTTGTAGACCCTTTTACATGGGCTTAACAAAAAACCATTAAAACACATTAAAACCATTAACTCTCGCACCTAGATTATTGTAAATCATTTTGATTTAACGACCAAATAACCGTCAGGGCAACACTTTTAACACTTTAAGCTTGAAAATAAACCTTAATACCTTGGAATACGGGTATTGTAGTGTCTGTTAACTTAAAAATCAGTTTGTGATCGTTTCTAAAGCTCTAATGTTGTCAAGTTGTAACTTTATGGTTGTATTTTTGTATTTTATTGATCATAACTTACGGAAAGAAACATCCTGTATATCGCCCATTAAAAGACGAGAAATGGGAGGAGTTAAAAAAGGGGAGGAATAATCTGGCACATACCCTCTTTTTTAGGGTTCCAAAGTAAATAAGGAATGCTTATAGTTTCGCTATGTCCGTCCGTTCGTCCGTCCACAGTCTTGGTCAGAGATCCTTAGTACTAGAAAGCTATAATCCATACTAATATTATAAAATGCGAAAGTAACTATCTGTCTGTCTCTTCCTCATGCCTAAACCATTGAACCGATTTGGTTAAAATTTGGTACAAATATAGTTTGAGACCCGGGAAAGAGCATAGGAGTTATTATCCCAGAAATCCCACGGAAATGGGAATTATGTGGATAAACCCCGGGACTTATTTTAGAAATTTTACACGCGGACAAAGTCGCGGGCATACCTAGTTTGGTATAAATATGCATATTAGTTACGACAACAAAATGGTAACATAAAATGTTAGAAAACATTTTTTAGGGTAGCTCCATTACATGTAAAGAGGGGATGATATTTTTTACTCGTGTTCCCCATAGTGTGGGGTATCGTTGGATAGGTTTTTAAAAAATATTGTAGGTTTGTTAAAACGATTTTTCGATTAATGGACTAGTTTGTGAAATATTAAGGTCTAAAGTGCTTAATTTTTGTCAGAATTAAGTGCCCACTCTGCAGGCGAAACGGTCAGTTTTGGGGGTGAGAAAAAATTCACAGTAGTAGTAAATATAGAGAATTATTGTTTTAAATTTTACACTTGTACTGTTTCACAATTCACTAATTATGTATAATATATACTTTTTTATTTAAATAGTCAACCGGTTTCGCATTTTACTGCATCATCAGGACTAAAACTTAAATTGTCAACAAATACGTTGTGTTAGGAATTATTAATAATGGTCGGTAGATGTGAAATATTGAGTTTGATAGAAAATATTAATGTTGCCAACCATTATTTCAAATCTCCACAGTACGAAGATACAAAATGAGGCAAACTACCAAATAAAAATTATACAAAATTACAAATGAAATCCAAAACTAATAACGGATCTAAAGTAATAATAAAATCAAATGTCACTTAAATTTAAAACAATAATTATGACGGAGTTTCACCAAGTGCCGACGATGGAAAGTATATAAAAAAAAAATATAGTGAAGTTAAAAGGAAAACTATCACAGCTTAGAAAGCTTTACGAGTTTTTGAGTAATAGTCGACCATCGTATAAACTGTAATTGGAATTTTTTATGGGCGGTATATTCTATATTACATGAGATTATATTAGAAATTTTTCCTAAGGATTATTTCACAGAAATTATACGATAAACAAAGGAGAATTTCTTCGAAAAATTTATCAGGATCACACTTGAGATAAATTAATACGCTTTGTTAACTCACGCAAGAGATGACGTTTTATCAGTAATCAAACAACTCAAGTAATTGAATATTTTCTAGTGATTTTAAAATGACTTAGGTGATTAATACAGGGTTACTTTTAAAGGTTGGGGCAAATTTTAAAATTAGGAATTAAATATTGAATTGAAAGTGCGTTTTAATTATTATTGTAAAATTATTACAAGATAATATAAAAATATTCGTTTAAAAATGTTCCACTAAATTAATGAATTCGATGCTCCGAGTCTTGTGAATGAACTCTGTAATGCTGGCAGTGTATCATTTTACACTTTACCTATAATTACGATAGTAACTATTATAAATAGTTACTTTCTAAAATAAAAGTAGCCTACTCCTTATTCCGGTGGTTTATTATTATTTATATAGACAGTCCCAGGGTTTTATCCCCATAGTTCCCGTTCCGGTAGGATTTTTGGAATAAAACTATCATATGTCCTTTCTCAGGTCTCAAACTATCCTTGCACCAAATTTCGTTCAAATCGGTTCAGTAAACAGAGTTACTTTCGCATTTACAATATTAGTATGGATTAAATAACTTGACTTGGACCCAAATTAAGCAACTCAAAAACGCAAAACAAAATAGCACGCCTAAGTATTTTCTCCATACACTTTTGGTCGTCAAACTTAATAGCTTTTGCATAAAGCTCAATCTTACAAAAGCTTTTGTCACAAGCGCGGAGCGCCTTTACCAATCATTTTAATAACAAATTTATAACTCTTCTTTATTCATGTTCAAAGTATACAAACTTTGAATATTTAGCTGCTTTGTGAAGCATCTCTTTTAAGTTGCAGGAAACAATACAAAAGGAGCTTTACTTGGAATTAAATAAAGCGCTTCTAGTAATGAAATAAAGCCATCTAACGTAACATCAAATGGCAAAGTATAAGCTAAGAAAATCTGTCTGGATCGTGATATATGACGCTCAAATATATCTGTTTACCCCATAAGGGATTTGGCGTGATGATATATGTGTGTTAGAGTTTTTTTTTTCGTTAAAATTAAGTAGATGAATGATTTCTGTTTTCGTACACGTATCCATTTAATAAATATAAACTACCAGTTTCTAATGGCGAGATGGTAATGCTACTGTAGAACTCTTCGACGGCGGCTCCACCACATGTGGAGATCCTCGAGCTGTAGGGGACTCTGTACTTCGCTTGCTGCGATTCTACTCAATTAATTATGTACTGAGGGGTACGCGAGATTTACAATTTCTTACTCTTATATTAAAATAATAAAAGATATTTTCTAGACTTCCATTTATTTGGACGTCCGTCTTAGCCCATCGAAAGACTAATTCTATCTTCTACAAATTTGAAATATAGAAAAAGACTAAACATAAAATTCTACGTTTAAAAGCGGACAAAGTTGCCAGCAAATATATAACACCTCTATGCTACGGTATTACACTACAATACCTTACCGGCTACCTTGCCCTCTAAATCAAATGACAATAGTGGCAAGCAGTGACAAGCGGCAGAAATATGATGAGCCTGGTCGCTTTTGAAGAATAGGCAATTTGCCGTTCTGCTGGACAGTTCGTAAGAGGCGATCGATTGGATATGTGAGACTAACATCATGACTACTAAGTGGTATAGGCTACTTTTTATCCCGGAAAAATTAGGTGATCCCGCGGGATTCACCAAAAACTGCTATAATGCAGTGGGCTGCACGATGCAGCTGGTATGTCATAAAACAAACAACTTCCAGATCCGGGTGAAACGTTGCTCATTTCTACCACCTAGTAGTCACGATGGTAATGATACGATTAACCTTCCCTCCCTTGTTACAAGATGCCTAGTAGTAAAGCAGTTGTTTATTCTTCAAAAAGACGGCCCGGGTCATCACAGGAAGTCTTAAAGTTCACTCCACTCTTCTACGATGCCTTAATTTAGTTTCCACAATCTACGGTAAACTGACCATCAACCTTCTGCATCTTTGGAACCATGATTCTGTACCAATTTTAAATAGGACCAAACAGGAAGTATGCCTCCCAAACAAAAAAAATAATACAAATTGGTTCTTAAATGACCAAATTCTTAGGTGACAAACATAAAAAAGACCAAAATGAGACACTTTATATGGTACCGTTGCCTTTTCTACTCCTGTCGCAATAGCGACAATGACAAGGATTGACTTATTCCGGTTTGGAGGGTAAGGTAGCTGGTGGTATGACATGGCAACGTGGTATTATCATCCCGTCACACGGAGAACAACGCATCATAAACATCTTTGGTATCTACAGGCGATGACTGTCTTTGCATCATAAGAGTTATCTACTCATAAGAATTATCATCTCATCCAATATTTTTTGCTATAAATATTCAGGGGACAAATTACACTTACTGATCTAACCCCAAAGTAAGCAAATTATTTGCTTCTGTTATGGGTGTTAGTCAACGATACTAATACATAGAAATACATATATAAATACCAGAATATATTTAATAAACACCCAAACCCGGAAATACAAACATTTATGCTCATCACACAAATGCTTGTCCCCGTCGGGGATCGAACCCGAGCCCCGTTGATTGCGTAGTCAGGATCGCTAACCACTCGACCAACGGGCCAACCATCTATTGATATGAAGAAAACCTCCACCTTTTTTTCGGGAATTTAGTTGAATATTAAAAAAAACAAAAAATTTACACTAAATATTCAAGAATAATTACACATCTCGTGCAGAAATAATCACCTTTGAAGTCTTCATTTAGATCGGCTAAACTGTATAATTTAGCCGACACCATTTCTTCCATTAATATGTTCAAAGAAATTTGAAGCTGGAACCTCCGAACGCCATATTAACGCAAATTCTAATGAAACCTGATACGTTCCACTTAGACCCAATTTATTTGGCGCTGATGTTTCTTTCGCTAGAATTTCCTTAGGGACCTTTTTTATAAAATGTAATATATGCTGCGCTTGAATAATATGGCTTTTTATATGAAAAAACTAGGCGACCCTCGCTATTTTGTCCGCGAGTAGGTTAACATGCCGTCGACATAGTTCTTTTTCCAAATTATCATTCCTGATATCACCTCTTTAGTTGTTGATTTTTGAAAAATGTTAGCTTATGTTTGACTCTCAATCTTCAACTCCCTGCATGCCAAATTTCATCAAAATCATTTCAGCGGTTTAGCCGTGAAAGCGTAACAGACAGACAGACTTTCCCATTTTAATATTAGTATAGATTGTTGACGTGTAAAATTTTTACACGCTTTTTATTAGCTTCACCTGTATGTTTGTATGTTTGTTTGTATGTTTGTTTGTAACCGACTTCTTTGGGCGCGATTTTGACCCACTTTAAACAGCCAGATTTCCTTCAAACTTTGTAGATTTATCGAGGACCGATGACAATACACTATTTTGATAAAATTATTCCATTTTTAACCGACTTCAAAAAAATGAGAAGGTTCTCAATTCGGCTGGTATATTTTTTTTTATGTATGTACACCGATTTCTCCGAGGTTTCTGAACCGAATTACGTGATTCTTTTTTTGTTTGATGCGGAATAGTTTCGAATTGGTCCCATAAAATTTTGATTCAGGTAGGCCCAGTAGTTTTTGTTTTATGAGCATTTTTTATTTATTGTACCTATCTCGATGTTTGAAATCAAATCTCGCAAGTAAATTTGATCCACTTCCCGGTTACCGATTGAGCTGAAATTTTGTATACGTATGTTAATGGAATGACAATGAAACCTTATTATGACATGCAGCGGATCTGATGAATCTGAATCGGAAGGTGACCACAGGAACTTAATAATTAAATGGTTAAAAATCGGTTAATGACTATTGACTAGGTAGAATGAAAAGTCTATTGAGTTTGGACTCATTTGATTCATGTTGATGAGCACTTTGGTGCTTGGTGGTAACTAGGATCCTGCAAGGTCCGATGATGAAGCCAGAAGGTGGCCCTAGGAGCTCAGTAATTAAATGACAGAACTCTATCGAGTTTGCGTTCGTTTGATTGATGTTGACGAGCGCATTGGTGCTTGGTGGTAACTAGGTTCTTGCAGGGTTCAATGATGAAGCCAGAAGGTGGTCATAGGAGCTCAGTAATTTAATGACACAACTCTATCGAGTTTGGGCTCGTTTGATTCGTATCGACGAGCACTTTGGTGCTTGGTGCTAACTAAGATCCTGCAGGGTCCGACGATGAAGCTAGAAGGTGGCCATAGGAGCTCAATAATTAAGTGACAGAACTCTTTCAAGTTTGCGCTTGTTTGATTGATGTTGACGAGCACTTTATTGCTTGGTGGTAACTAAGATCCTAGAGGGTCCGATGATGAAGCCAGAAGGTGACCACAGGAGCTCAGCAATTAAATAACACAACTCTATCGAGTTTGGTCTCGTTTGATTCGTGTTGACGAGCACTTTGGTGCGGGTGGAAACTAGTTATAAAAGGAACTACTCTTAACAAAAGTCGTTGTTCTACGTCTGTCAAGTCAGTCAGTTCAAGAGGTAAAGATATAACTTCCATGTTGTTCCAGTAGGCCTGAGAAAGAACTTTTCTTTTTTTTGATCTTCTACTACAACATGAACCTCACGCTTTTTTACACGCTTTTTTTACACGCTTTTTATTAGCTTCACCTGTATGTTTGTATGTTTATTTGTAACAACCGACTTCTTTGGGCGCGATTTTGACCCACTTTATTACACGCTTTTTATTAGCTTCACCTGTATGTTTGTATGTTTGTTTGTAACCGACTTCTTTGGGCGCGATTTTGACCCACTTTAAACGGCCAGATTTCGTTCAAACTTTGTAGATTTATCGAGAACCGATGCACGCTTTTTTTAAAATAAAATTATTTTTTTTATTCACACTATTATTAATTTATAATTATTGAAATTTTTGACACTATTCTCAATTTAAATTTATTAAAATTTATTTTCTATTTTTTAGTTCGGTTTTCTATAAAAAGCGTGTTTTTTAGTTTTTTTAAACTATTATTTATTTCTCTCTCTCTTCACACAATCTGTAAGAGTCGTGAAACGCGACAGAAGGGTATAACAGGAAGCCCGGGAAACGCATGTTATTTGTGATTGAAACCTGTTGAGTAATATACCAAAAATATATATGTTGTGAAGTGAAGTTAAAGTACTTTATTAATTTTGTAACAATTTTTAAAGATGTTTTAAAATCAGACCAATAGATTAGATATACAAACTACCGCAAGGACCTGATTTAATTATGTGATTAAATTGTCACTTGTACATTAATTTCACTTTGTGACTTTATTTTTAACATATCACTCAAACGGTTTCACTTTTTTTAAGCATCTTCAGGATGTTAATATAGTTAACCTATATATATGTTAATAAGGACCCGTTTTAACTTATTAAGTTAAAACGGGTCCTTGCATCAGTTTGTCGTGTACACTTACGCTGATGGTATTGTGTAGACTTTTTCAGCAATATGTATAGTGGAAATTCTTTTGTGCCGTTTTATAGAATTCCAATTTGTGTTCTCAGAAAATTATGACCAAAGTGTCACTCGATCCGTAATTACAAATGGCAAGTTTTTGAAAAAGTTACAGTTCCGCATAAAAAAAAAAACTGCTAAATTATAAACAATTTAAAAACTTAAAAACAAGCACGAGATAAGTGCTAAAACATACATTATGCATGGCGTAAAGGACGGTCTATCGAAAATCAGAACCATTTGAACCATGATTCTGAGATGAAAGCCATTAGAAATTTGTGTAGAAATTACTGAATTTTTGTACTATTTTTTTTTACCTTCATTTTGTATAATTCTATTTGTCCTAATATGCTACAGTGCTTTTTGTAAAAAAATTTTAGTGTCGTGTTCCGGTTTGGACGTAAAGGTAGACTTATGTTTATGGTATTACCATCTCGCCATACTGATATCGACATACTATTACCGACTTTGGTAGTAGAGGAGACAGTGGGAGATCGTCCTTCACTGATCTGATAACCAGATGAGACGTATATTTTATCAAATATTATTTATAAATAAATATGCCTATAATTACTTGCCTATCCAAAAGTGCTCATGGCTATTTTTAATTAAATTAATTTTAATCGATTTTTTATATCACTTTCATACTTTTGATAACCAAATGAAATTCATTTCACTGATAATTTTTATCACACAGAATATGCCTAGGTAAGCTTGCCTACTCATTTCTGTGTATGGCTACGTGGCAAGCAGGTATAAACAGGTAAGTCAATATAGGTGACTCTATCGATCTGCTAACTTATAGAAAGTTAGGTATATCAAATTTTAGATTATTTTATCACAAAATCAGTCACATATACGTGTCTGCAAAAAATCGTACTCAAAGTACTGTTGCCAAGCTAAAAACTTGCCATGAGCACTTTTGGATAGGCAAATAATTATAGGCATATTTATTTATAAATAATATTTGATAAAATATACGTCTCATCTGGTTATCAGATCGGTGAAAGACGATCTCCCACCGGCTCTTAGGCCATGGTGCGTATAGGCGATGCTTCCATTTTATATCAGGAAAGTGATCTGCTCGTTTACTACCTTATAATATTAAAAAAATCGAGTAGGTACGAAGTGAAACCTACCAAGACCTCAATAATAATAATTATCATTAGTCGGTGGCTGAAACAAAGAATTTATGAAAATTCCGCGTTCCCTTTTTATTTCAATTTAAGTGCTCAGGCTCGTTAAGCTCCCTCTGTGTTTCGTTGTTGCTAACGACACTTTGTTTCCTTCATATTTTTTACGATAAAGCCCCTAAAAATAAGCTGTCAAAAACAAAATAGACACAATTTTGTGAATTTGTAATGAGAAATAAAGTCCTTACAGATAATATTCAATGTTATTTGCTTAAATCAGGTTCAGCACATTAATATAACTTAAATTTGCAGAGAACGTCTGTATGGTTAGTATTAGGAGTTACAAAATTTATATATTTATACGCGAAGCAGAAACTTTGTGCTCCTTGTTATTACAATCACGCGAATTGTTGTAGTATAAAATCTGACACAGTTACATTGCATTGAGGAGGAGTGCAAAAACCTACCTACCTACTATTTTTAAATATGTTTTTTTTATAAATAAATATAAACAAATATTCACGGGACCAATGACACTTACTTATCTAACCCCAAAGTAAGCAAATTATTTGCATGTGTTATGGGTGTTAGTCAACAATACTAATACATAGAAATACATATATATTGTTATAGCCAAGGCACGCTACGCCACTGCAAACATCCATCCATCAAAACATCCAAACTTTTGCATTTATAATTTTAATATATGAATTGTAGTCTGGTCAACAAGTGCTTTTTTGGTCAACTTTTTTCAGCAGTCTCCGAAAATTATGATTGAGGTGTCATTCGATTCGGAATGGCATCTAGATAGTTTTCGAAAAACAATGAAGTTCCGCAAATAAAAATTACAAAAGTTATTAACAATTAACTAAAAATAAAAAGGGGGGTTTAGTTTTTTGCAAATATCTCATAAACTAATAAAGATTTTTCAAATTTGAAAAAAGATTCAGAAAGAGGAGGAAATTTCCTAAAAAAAGTTCCGACTCCCGGAATTGTAGGACTAATATTTATAATTTTCCCAGAGGGTTGAAAATACGCCCGAAAACGGGTACTCCGGCTTGCGCAAGCCACGCCTCCTTCGGACCTTTAATGAATAAATATTATTTAAACTTATTAAATATGAAAATTAAAATTTGAAAAAATTCAGGTGCCTACAGGACAGATCAATAAACAATAATCCGTGGTCAAAAAATTTTTATCGCGATTTTTCAATAAGTTATCCATTAATTAAATAACAACTTTTTGTAGCACGAACATTAACATTGCAAGTGCGATAATTGTTAAACTATTAATCTAGGATTTTTTTTCTTTCGTGGAGCTATTTTTCAAAGGTCTTAGAATAGATTCCCGTTGGAAAAATTAAAAAATTGTAAATTTTCATTTTGTAATTAACAGTTTATTAAGGTGAAAAATTATAAAGCTTTATTAAACATTGAAAAAAAAATTTTTTTTTATAATATTATTATTGATCCGTTTTCTCATGATCAGAAGCTACTTAAAAATGATTTTTTATAATTTTTATCTCCTATTGTTTAAAAAAATGTTATAAACAAATGCGTTGTTTATGAGATAATTTAAAAAATTTTTTCGATAACATAATCTTTGATGATAATTATGATTTTTTTTAAAAAAACCGTTTCTTAAAAAAATTTTTTATTCCTGAAAAACGCATTTGTTGATTAACAATTATTTTCTCCCACTTCTAATTAACATTAAGGAACCATTTCTTTTTAAAATCATTATTTATTTTTCTTTTTGATATAAAAAAAAATTATTTAATTTTTCATTGTTTATGTAATAAACAATTTGTTATAAACAAATAAATTTTTACCTTTTATTTTTTTTTTCTTATTTTACTTAATGTCACAAAAACTGACATGATTTTTTTTTTATTTTTTTTTACTATTTTTTTTTTATTTTTAAATATTCGTTGTCTGTAATTTCGTCATTCTTGCCTGGTTTTTCATCCTTAAAATTATTATAATTTATAAACTAATGGAGATATGATGAAAACACCCAAGACTTATTTATTCTTTATCTAGTATAGTCTTTATTAGTTAAAGAATAAATAAGTCTTGGGTGTTTTCATCATATCTCCATTAGTTTATAAATTATAATAATTTTAAGGATGAAAAACCAGGCAAGAATGACGAAATTACAGACAACGAATATTTAAAAAATAAAAAAAAATAGTAAAAAAAATTAAAAAGAAAAAATAAATCATGTTAGTTTTTGTGACATTAAGTAAAATAAAAAAACAAAAATAAAAGGTAAAATTTTATTTGTTTATAACAAATTGTTTAATACATAAACAATGAAAAATTCAATATTTTTTTTTTATATCAAAAAGAAAAATAAATAATGATTTTAAAAAAATGGTTCCTTAATGTTAATTAGAAGTGGGAGAAAATAATTGTTAATCAACAAATGCGTTTTTAGCAATAAAAAATTTTTTTTAAGAAACGGTTTTTTTAAAAAAAAATCATAATTATCATCAAAGATTATGTTATCGAAAAAAATTTTTAAATTATCTCATAAACAACGCATTTGTTTATAACAATTTTTTTAAACAATAGGAGATAAAAATTATAAAAAATCATTTTTAAGTAGCTTCTGATCATAAAAAAACGGATCAATAATAATATTATGAAAAAAAAATTTTTTTTCAATGTTTAATAAAGCTTTATAATTTTTCACCTTAGTAAACTGTTAATTACAAAATGAAAATTTACAATTTTTTAATTTTTCCAACGGGAATCTATTCTAAGACCTTTGAAAAATAGCTCCACGAAAGAAAAAAAATCCTAGATTAATAGTTTAACAATTATTGCACTTGCAATGTTAATATTCGTGCTACAAAAAATTGTTAATTAATTAATGGATAACTTATTGAAAAATCGCGATAAAAATTTTTTGACCACGGATTATTGTTTATTGATCTGTCCTGTAGGCACCTAAATTTTTTCAAATTTTAATTTTCATATTTAATAAGTTTAAATAATATTTATTCATTAAAGGTCCGAAGGAGGCGTGGCTTGCGCAAGCCGGAGTACCCGTTTTCGGGCGTATTTTCAACCCTCTGGGAAAATTATAAATATTAGTCCTACAATTCCGGGAGTCGGAACTTTTTTTAGGAAATTTCCTCCTCTTTCTGAATCTTTTTTCAAATTTGAAAAATCTTTATTAGTTTATGAGATATTTGCAAAAAACTAAACCCCCCTTTTTATTTTTAGTTAATTGTTAATAACTTTTGTAATTTTTATTTGCGGAACTTCATTGTTTTTCGAAAACTATCTAGATGCCATTCCGAATCGAATGACACCTCAATCATAATTTTCGGAGACTGCTGAAAAAAGTTGACCAAAAAAGCACTTGTTGACCAGACTATTGTATTCTTCATAAATTTAAATTATAAATGCAATTGCAAAACTAAATATATAAATGCAAAAATTTCATATGAAATGAGTATTCGCATTTATAATCACATTCCCGAAAGTATTGTTACGTACTTCGGGTTCGTAATTGTAAGAAAACACCACTTATATTAAATCCGTATATTTACAACACAAATTCACACAAGACAAGACAACACAATGTAATACTAAATAGTCTGATTAACACAAGTCACTCACTGTACTAACAGACTTAGAACACTACACAATATCACTTCTCGCTTCGCACGGGTCGCTTCCAAGTATCGCTCTCGACCGCTTGATAAAACTGCCTTGTATTTGCCAACACATCTCTATTTATACCCAGAGTAAAGTTCTACCTAGATCCAAAAAAATCTAAATGTATCGGGAATCGATGAATCACTTCTTATTGTAATCAACTTATGATAAACAAGTGACTCATCAATGACTCATCAATCCTAGTACACGCTACTTTTAACCTTATGCTCTATACCACAAATTTCATTATAGTAAAGCTTAGGTCAACTATTTGTTTGTCAATAGGAGTAGCTATCTCTTTCTTTTATTTCTTCTTCTCTCTAGCGTTCCAATTCTACACATTTCTAGATTATTCGTAACAGTATCAAAGATTTGCAATTAAAAAACTTTCGTGGTGCTTTATTTAATCTATTAGCTAGGAACACTTACTGCCATGTAAATCTATACATATAATAAAATCGTAGGAAAGTCAAAACTGTACATTGAATAGGTATATTTTTAAAAAAATATTTGGGGCGTGATCTACAATCGATATCGAAGCCAAAAATATAGTTTTTAGAATTTTTGTCTGTTTGTCTCTATGTATGTCCGGGGTAAACTCAAAAAGTACTGCATGGATTTACTTCAAATTTTGCATGAATATTACTAACAGGTTAGGTCAACATATAGGCTACATATTATCACGCTATTACCAACGAGGGAGTAGCAGTGCGGATTAAACGAAGTGCGCGCGGACGAAGTCGCTGGCAACAGTTAGTTATTTTATAAATGATAAACTAAAATAATTATATTTAGTAAGATTATGCACATTTAAACTTTTAATAATTGTTAATAGCTTACAAATATATGTATACTAGCGACCTGACCGCGGTTTCACCCGCGCAGCTTTTGTTCCCGTGGGAATATCGGAAAGGTTTATACACTTAAACCTTCCTCAAGAATCAATCTATCTATTAAAAAAACCGCATCAAAATCCGTTGCGTAGTTTTAAAGATTTAAGCATACATAGGGATAGACAGAGAAAGCGACTTTGCTTTAAACTACATATGTACATTGTTGTATAATTAAGTTAACAATGTAATATAATGTGTATTTTAAGTTTTTAGTATTTCATGACTTTATTTTGTTTAAATGTGATTCTTAATGTGTTTCTTGCTTCTAAAAATGTAAAAAGTAAATATGTATATAATCGCACATCAACATATCGACATTATTGTTAGACTATGGTGATTTAGAAATTGGTAACACTTTTGTTTTGTAACCCATTTATCTATACATATAATAAAATCGTAGGAAAGTCAAAACTGTACATTGAATATTTTTTTAAAGAATACTTGGGGCGTGATCTACAATCGATATCGAAGCCAAAAATATAGTTTTTAGAATTTTTATCTGTTTTCCTGTTTGTCTGTACTTTTTCCACGCGGACGAAGACGCGTGCACAGCGAGTGTGTTATCCATACATATAATAAAATCGTAGGAAAGTCAACGTATGTCCGGGGTAAACTCAAAAAGTACTGCATGGATTTCTTTCAAATTTCGCATGAATATTACTAACAGGTCGGGTCAACATATAGGCTACATATTATCACGCTATCCCCTACGAGGGAGGAGCAGTGCGGAGTAAACGAAGTCCGCGCGGACGAAGTCGCAGGCGACAGCTAGTATGCAAATAAAAATATATTCTATTCTAATCTACATGGTAATATTACAAAGAAGTAAATGAAATCACTTCTTCTAAAGAACCGTAAAACTTGCACGAAACAATACCTAAGTAATCAGTAAGAAATCTAGATTCGAATACCATGAAATACATGGCATGATATACCACTATTGCAGCAGGTGCGACGTTGTTTCTTAGAACAGCCTCTTTGTTTATACCCCCATTTATATCTATATCTGATGATAAATATATACGTTATTTTGCGTGATTTCACGTTAATTACCTGCAAAACATAATAGACCTTGGTCCCCCAAACAATATTTTTTTGTTTATAACAAGCTGAATTTTTGTGAACAGATTCCTTTTGACAAGACAACCATCTTTTCTATCTTCGAAAAATCTCGAATCGGGTAACTAATAAAGATAGATAAAAAGAAAAGTTTAGAGTGTCTGACTAGAAAGTTTCCACTTTACGTGTAGGACAAAGTTACCGTCAAATTGAATACCCTTGAAAACCGCAGCCTATAATTAAAGTATCTTCACGGTCATATCCCCGAAGGGGTAGGTACAACAAGTACAGTCACAGTAGGTACAACAAGTGCGCCCATGATTAGCCGAAGATACTTGGTCCCACAAATGTGATAGGTGGCAAGCCTATCGCCAACCGGGCAATTCAAATCACGGGCAACTTTGTGTTTCTCAGAAAACTGAAAAACCCCTTTTTTTATATTTGTTTGACTTCATTTGACATTGATAATTCTGACATAATTTTAGACATATTTAGGTTCGCTTGCAATAAATTAAATCATTTATATACTTACTAGCTGACTCACGCAGCTTCGCCCGCTAGTATATTAATAAGTCATCCAGATAGCTTTTAATAAAAATTTCGTCCCCTATTTCAGCCCTCCAGGGACTGATTTTTGAAAAAAAAATTAGCCTATGTTTGATATTGGATCTTCAACTATATCCGTGCCAAATTTCATGCAAACGGTCCAACGGTTTAGCCGTAAAAGCGTAACAGGCAGACAGACAGACAGATAGACTTTCGCATTTATAATATTAGTATGGAAATAGTATGGATCTTACTTATTCTTCCGTCTTATACATTTCATGTTTGGTATATTACAAATAATAACTACCAATACTATATAGTATATATATACATATACATTTACAGATATAATACGTATATATATTTACTTAAAGTTTATTTTTATTAGTTTACTAGCTGTTGCCCGCGACTTCGTTTACTCCGCACAGCTACTCCCCCGTAGGTGATAGCGTAATAATATGTAGCCTCTATGTTGACCCGACCTGTTAGTAATATTCATGCAAACTTTGAAGTAAATCCATGCAGTACTTTTTGAGTTTACCCCGGACATACATTGACTTTCCTACAATTTTATTATATATCCTGATCCCGTGGGATTGCCGAGATAAAAACCATCCTATGTCCTTTCTCGGGCCTCAAGCTATATGTTGTACCAAATGTCATCCAAATCGGTCCAGTGGTTCAGGCGTGAAGAAGAGACAGACGGACAATTACTTTCCCATTTGTATTATTATCACAACGTTGGGTCCTAATCAATAGACGATCACGGCCAAAAAAATATTTTCACGCCCGTATCCCCGAAGGAGCTGGCAGAGGTACAACGAGTGCACCCACGATTAACAGAAGATACTTGGTCCCACAAATGTGATAGGTGGCAAGCCTATCGCCAACCGGGCACTTTCCAATCCCGGGCAACTTTGTGTACTTACTTATCAGAAAACTGAAAAAACACTTTTTTTATATGTGCGCGACCCGGGAATCGAGCCCGGCACCTCATGTGGTCAACGCCAACGCTGGACGACTAGACCACAGAGGCTTTTTTTGTATTATTAATATGCATTAAGAAGTATAAAATATTATCCTGAAGATGCTTAAAATTACGAAACCGTTACCTCGACATCCGTCATTCTGACAGTAGTTAAAAAGCTATTGCTATCGCTAAGCTCTTCAGTGGTACCGACCAGCGGCGTCACAACAAAATTGCACGAATGATAGGCCATATAATATTTTTGTCTGTCTGTTTATCTATATGTCCCATTATAACTTAAGAATGTCGTGGATAAACAATCTGAACACCTGAAAAAATTTAAAAACAACAAAGAAAATTTTCGATATGACATGACTTAAGCCTTCCCTCTGGCAGGGACGCTCCTCAAACTGAGCTACAGTCGACTGGTTCAACATTGCGATATTCTTTAGATATAGATATTCTATAGATATACATACGTATGTATATGTAGCAATCAATACATTCGACGGTATCGATCACAAATCAAACCAGTCAACAGTGAAGAAGTTCACTTCTCTCTGGCCGGAACGCTCTTACCATCTGATGGTAAGAGCGTTCCGGCCAGAGAGAAGTGAACTTCTCACTTCAAGATGAAAGAGAAGATTCAAGTCCTGTGGTGTCGAATTTTTTGTTGTTGTTTTTAAAGTTTTTCAAGTTTTCCTAAGCACCGGATAAGTGCTACAACATATATGATGGGAACACGTGCTTGCGCAAATAAAAGGACATGTCATACTTTGCGTTCCAACTGAGAATAGGATCGAGCTTGTTGTCAACTTCATATTATAAGTGTGAAATTAGTAATGTCAACAAAAAATATTTGTTCAAAAAAATGGGCAAATTTATTGAAGAACAAATAACATTCAAATCAGAAATCAGAAATCAGAAATACTTTATTCAATAAAACTTTTTACAAGTTATTTTGACATGTCAACATATTTTTTTTTAAAAAACTACTACCGGATCGGAAACGCGGCCACACACTGAGAAGATCCGGCGGAAGAAACTCAGCGGGCTTGTTTTTTTTTTCATATCATTGATTTTTTTACATTATCACAATATTACAAAAATATATATGAGATCGGCATGAGGAGCAATAAATCCCAGGCTTTTTTGTCTTCTAAATAATCTGAGATTTTATAATATCCTTTTTTACACAGTTTTGTTTTAACACATTTTTTAAATTTATTGACTGGTAGATCTCTTATAGTTTCGGGAAGTTTATTGTAAAAGCGTATACATTGTCCCATAAAAGAGTTACTTATTCTGTGGAGACGAGATGCATGCACAACAAGATTGTTTTTGTTCCTTATATTAAGTGAGTGTACGTCACCATTTTTTTTAAAAAAGCAAATATTTTTACGAACGTACATCAAGTTCTCAAATATGTATTGGGATATAACAGTTAGAATATTCATTTCTTTGAATTTTTCTCTCAGGGAAACCCTCGGGCTAAGATTGTAAATTGCCCTTATAGCTCTTTTCTGCAATACAAATATAGTATTTATTTCAGAAAAATTTCCCCAGAGAAGAATTCCATATGACATAATGCTGTGGAAGTAACTAAAGTATACAATTCTTGCTGTGTCGACATCAGTTAACTGTCTCATTTTTTTAACTGCATAAGCTGCTGAACTAAGTCTATTTGCTAAATTATTAATGTGCGGTCCCCATTGTAATTTCTTATCTAAAGTAATACCTAAAAACACAGAGGAATCCACCAGATCCAGGTTGTTTCCATCCAGTTGTACGCTGGTATCTACATGCCTTACAATAGGCAATGAAAATTTAACGCACTTAGTTTTGTTACCATTTAATAAAAGATTGTTCGTACTGAACCAGTGTACAACTTTTGAAATCGCATTATTTACTTCGTCATGCTTACCAATTCGTCTTTTCACTTTGAATAAAAGTGAAGTGTCATCCGCAAACAGTACGATTCCATGCTTATCCTCTACATAGTAAGGCAAGTCATTTATGTATATCAGAAACACAAATGGACCAAGTATGGAGCCCTTCGGGACACCCATGGTTACAACAGCACCAGAGGACCTTTCTCCATTAATATCAACCCTCTTAATTCTTTCATTTAATTAAGAAACCAGAAGATCGAGAGCTTTATTTCGAACTCCATAATGGTGTAACTTTCTGATTAAAATGTTATGATCGACGCAGTCAAATGCCTTAGACAAATCACAGAACACTCCAAGTGCATCCTGCGAGTTCTTTTTTTTATGTCATAAGATAGCAAACAAGCAGATGGGTCTCCTGATGGAAAGAGTCAACCATCGCCTATTGACACCAAAGATGTTAATGGTGCGTTGCTATCTTGTGGCGAGGTCTAATGCCACAAGCATAAGTTTACCGGCTACCTTACCCTCCAAACCGGAACACGACAGCGACAAGCACTGACGCTATTGCGGCAGGAATAGGTAAGGCGGTGGTACCAGACCCGGGCGAGACAATGCAGAACTCTACCACCTAGTTCTCCCAAATAATTCTATAATAATAATATTAGTTTTCCATATCATACTACATCTGCCTACCTAGGTGTACCTATTTAAATAATGTCATTATAAACATAATTTGAAACACGTAATTAATTTTAGATTTATGCATTATTATGTGCGAAAAAAATACACAAATGATGACGAAACAAATTCTCTATAAGCGGTGTAGAGGATTTAAATGCGATAGACACTTTTAATTATTTTGTTTATAAAAATAAATCTATTTGTATTTTTATATGTTCTTTTCTTTTCTACGTCTTACTTTACAATATATTAACATAGGGGAATGGGATCCAGAAAAAATATACAAATTAGAACGCTAATATTTTTAAATGAATTTCTTTGTTAAAATTTTTTTGCTTACCATACTCATCACTAATGAGGCTTTTACAAATTGCGGAACAATATGGCGTCCTGACAGTTCTATTCTCAGTTGGAACGCATAGTACATATGCTTTTATCGTCAAAAAATTATAACCCATCGAAGTAGGCGGGAGTTTGCTACCCTTATATTATTCACAGAACTTACAATTACTTATTCATGGAATGGCAACAACCTCAAATAAGGCTATGTCATAAATAACTGTGCGCCAAATTAATGAAAATCGATCCCGTACTTTACACGTGATATGACAGCAAACATACTAAGAAACAAACATACATTTTCATTAAAAGCCATTCTATATCCATTCATATTATTCATACTAATCTAAATCTAACTTACTTTTCCGCCGTGTTAATCCCGGCCTCCTTTGAAGAATAGGCCAACTGCCGTTCTGCCAGGCAGGTCGTAAAAGGCGACCGATTGGCTATCGAGTCACTACCATCGTGGCTACTAGGTGGTAGAGTTCTGCATTGTCTCGCCCGGGTCTGGTACCACCGCCTTACCTATTCCTGCCGCAATAGCGTCAGTGCTTGTCGCTGTCGTGTTCCGGTTTGGAGGGTAAGGTAGCCGGTAAACCTATGCATGTGGCATTAGACCTCGCCACAAGATAGCAACGCACCATTAACATCTTTGGTGTCTATAGGCGATGGTTGACTCTTTCCATCAGGAGACCCATCTGCTTGTTTGCTATCTTATGATATAAAAAAAAAAAAAAACTATCTAAATATCTAATCTAATCTAAATATATTAATATACTAGCTGTTGCCTGCGACTTCGTCCGCGCGGACTTGGTTTACTCCGCACAGCTCCTCCCCCGTAGGTGATAGCGTGATAACATGTAGCCTATATGTTGACCCGGCCTGTTAGCAATACTCATATAAAGTTTGAAGTAAATCCATGCAGTACTTTTTGAGTTTACCCCGGACATACATACAGACTAACAGACAAACAGGCAAACAGACAAAAATTCTAAGAACTATATTTTTGGCTTCGATATCGATTGTAGATCACACCGCAAGTATTCTTTTAAAA
Organism: Apodemia mormo; assembly: GCA_036924255.1. NCBI lineage: Eukaryota > Metazoa > Arthropoda > Insecta > Lepidoptera > Riodinidae > Apodemia > Apodemia mormo. The sequence goes on from JAUPFN010000017.1 coordinate 34,435,658, forward strand.
AAATATTTAATGTACAATTTTGACTTTCCTACGATTTTATTATATGTATAGATGCTAGTTGACCCAGCAAACGTTGTTTTACCATACAAATTACTTGTTTTGAACATTTCGGTGGGGTACTTGAGAGGATGGGGTAACCCCCATCCTTCTTATCTTTACGCCCGTATCCCCAAAGAGGTAGGCAGAGGTACAACCACTGCACCCACCATTAACCGAAGATGCATAGTCCCATAATGCGATAGGTGGCACGTCTATCACCAACCTGGCACTAACTCAATCCCAGGCAAAGTTTTCTTACCAGAAATCTGAAAAAAAAAACATATTTTTGAATTACCCGACCCGGGAATCGACCCCAGGACCTCATGTGGTCAGCACCAACACCGGACCACTAGACTACAGAGGCGATTCCTTGTGATGGAGCTCCGCATCATCTTACCCAGGTTTGGTACTCCTTTTTGGTATTCCTACCACAATAGCGACGTAGCTTATCACTATCGCGTTTTAGTTTGCTGGGTAAGGTAGCAGCGAAACATACGAATGTGGCATAACCACCACGCCACACTGATAGCAACACAACATTAATTGAAACAACACAACACAACATTAATTCTTGGTGTCTATAGACTATTGTTGTCTCTTTCCATCAGGAGTGCCTGCTTGTTTGCTATCTTAAGATATAAAAAAGTGCCAATACGTCACTTATATGTATTTATGTCAGCTTAACACTACACCATCCCGCCACACGGATAGCAACGCATCATTAACGTATTTGGTGTCAATAGGTGATGGTTGTCTCTTTCCATCAGGAGAGCCACCTGCTTGTTTGCTATCTTAAGATATAAAAAATAGTCAATACGTCACTTACGATACATTATCATTTACGATAATAATATTTATGTCAGCGTAACACTACACCATCCCGCCACACGGATAGCAACGCATCATTAACGTATTTGGTGTCAATAGGTGATGGTTGTCTCTTTCCATCAGAAGAGACATCATTTGCTATTGTGTGATATATGAAAAAAATAGCTGACGCATTTTCGCTCGCGAGTAGATCGATCTGTCGTCAATATAGTTTTTCAAACAAACTTTGTCCCCTTAGGGGCTGATTTTTTAAAGAAAACTATGCCTACGTTTAACCCCGAGATTTTAACTATTATAGTGATAGTTAAAATCTCGGGGTTAAACGTAGGTTCCATCCAATTTCAAATTCCAAAACATTCCAAATTCCATCTAAATCGGTTCAGAGGTCTAGTCTTCAAAGCCTAACAGACAGACGTTGTCATTTATAATATTAAGGCTTAGCATTTCTAGTCCGGAAATAACATAATTCAACTTATTACCTTTTCATGTAGGAAAAGAATACAGATACCTCGTAATCGCATTGACAGCCTTTTGAGAAAACCCTTAGAAACTATACTTTGAGAACAAATCCGACCCTCAATGAAATATTCAAGAATAAGCCCAATAACGAATCCTAAATAAATAAGATTTGATTATCTTGCAAAACTCAGGACGCATACATAATTAACATTAGTTATATTGTAGCATCAGCTGTCAGTTTCGACGAGTGAGTTTTCATTGCATAATTATTACTCATGGAAATATTTACATACATATTTCTTTTATATCATTAGATAACAAACAACAACAACAAACCAAAGATGTTAATGGTGCGTTGATATCCTTATGACGGAGACTTTATGCCACATGCCTAAGTTTACTGGCTACATTACCCTCCAAGCCGGAACACGACAGTGAGAAACACTAACGCTATTGCAGCAGGAATAGGTAAAACGGTGGTACCATATACCCGGGCGAGACGTTGCGGAACTCTGCCACCTAGTAGTCACTATGGTAGTGACACGTATCCAATCGGTTATCTTTTACGACTTGCCTGGCGGAACGGCAGTTGGCCTATTCTTCAAAAATGCCCGGACAAACGCGGCGGAAAAAAGAATTTTTAAGTTAAATGTTTATCTGGAATCAAACTTTGTAAATTAATGTCGCCACGAATGAAGTTAAATTTAAAATTCTTACCTTATATAGAATTTCACTTCACCTTAGTTATATTTAATTCCATTATTTCAGCTTCTACATGACAAAGGGGAAGTCTTCTCCAGTCGCTGTATCATTTCCTCGCCACTAACTTTAAAATTTATTCATGAAATATGGAATATTTGAATGTATAGAGATGACGTCTTCCTTCGGGAAGATTTAAATCAACGAGACAATAGTTAGTTTGAATTGAAATTTTAACTTTCTTTTCGAAAACCTTACTTCCATGTAAAGAAATTCATAATTTTATTTACAATTATCTATGACCCGTCTATTTCACTGGGTCTTGATTCGTTGATGACAAAAAATTTGTAAATGGTTGACATTGCAGACCATCCCTGAAACTTTCCGCTAAATTAAGGTATTTATAGCTCAAAAGAGTAAAAACTATAAGCAAAGATTTTTCCAGTTCAAATATTTATTTTGTGAAAAATGGCAGTACTTAAATTAATTTTTAAAAAGCTGTTTATCTTGGAAACGAAAATCGATTTCTACCTTTCGAATGGCATTAAAAACAACTTTTTTTAAATGTAAATTATTGCTTTAGCTAAATATGTTTAAAAATTCCAAAACAGTGTCAAAAAACGTTTTTTCAAAAATGATCGCCATTAATTTATTTCAAAGAAGTTGACCGATTTTGATCCAATTTACGGTATTTGAAGCAGTTTCAAAAGGAGAAAAGTTCATAAGAATTTTAATTCAATCAGTGTATTAGCATGAAAGTAATTTCAAAAATATTAAGTTCGCTAAAAACAACGTGATTTTAATAATTAAAAAGCTGTAACTTTTGAAAATAAGATTTTTCAAAATTTTTCGTCAATGATTACTCCCCAATAGATAGTTTTTGTACTCATTCGGTACATAAATCTGGAAGTTATATTAAAAAATACTGTTTCACCAAAACATTTTTTGAGTTTTTTTCAAAATTTCTAAAAATCTCGAGGGCCGAATTGGTTCAAATTTTCAGGAAGTCTAAGTTGAGTGGAATCCAATCGAATGCGATCAACTGCTTTTCGATCGGTCCAGCCGTTCAAAAATTATGAGATGTTTACATACACACATACACCCACACATACATATATACATACAGACATACTGGCGTTAACGTGAAAATAGTCGGAAGAGATTCCTAGGACCTCAAAATGTGGAGATCTGAGCCTCAAGCACGAAATTTAAGCGTTTTCGTATCGTTAACGTATCGAGGACTCGATACGTTAACGGAGTATGACGATAGTAGGAAGCACGAAGCACCTTCTATCGACTCTCGAGATCTCGATACGATTACGCTAGTGACGTCATCCTAACGTAAGCAGGAAGGTACTAGTTTCGTTCAAAAACTTAATCGTATATTATCGGTTTCATTATATTCTATATAGAAATATATTTATTGATAACTAAAATCACACTTAACTCAAGCATAATTAATAAAATACACAAAAATAAAGAAATGCATTCTCTACTCTAAGAAAAATCAAATTTATTTTGACGAAACCATTCTAACAACGATCTTACGTTGTTCTACGGTTTTTGAACGAGACGACCGCTTGGCACTTCACATAGGTATACGATACCAAACAAAGACAAGGTCAAGTTTGTTTATAATCAATCGTACGGGCTCTCGAAAACATTACATTTAAATTGTTTCCTCGCATTAAATATAAATAAAATATTATAAAATGAAAACTAGACTAGCTTTATGCAGTACATAACTATGGTGAAGTTCATGGAAAAGTACGTCCTGGAAGTTTTATGTAACTTATTTATTATGTGCAGTTTTTTGTTTCGTGATGTGAAGTGAAGATTGGATCCTTTCTTCCAGAAACAAGATTCCTCTAAGGAAATAAGCTCTAGAGTTATCCTGGAACTCAGTCTTAATGAAGTTTTTCGGCGGAGTTGCTCACAGAGAAATGTAAGAGCCTCTTTGTTGAGGCGATATTTATTTTTAAATTCGGTACCATTTAAATCCATAGGATCAAATATTTTTCTTTGTTTAGTCCTACATCTAACTTCTCTGAAAAATAACATAACATATCTTCACGCCAGATCCCTTACGGGGTAGGCAGAGAGAACCGAGTGCCATAGATCACGATCCTTGCAGGCTTGTCTCGCTTCTTCCACATTCATCACTCTCTTCGTACACACACGCCGGTTGCGAAGACTCTTGACACCACCTTCGGACAGTACTCGATCAATCTGACTGTGGTATGTCAGTCTTGGTCTTCCCCGGTACCTACATCCTTCCACATTCGCGTTGTATATCTGTTTTGTTAACCTTTCATCTACCATTCTTTCTACATGTCCGAACCAACGGAGCATGCCCTTTCTCATCTTTACACCGACACTTTCTTTCAAACCTAGCCTCTCTCTCACTTCGGCATTACGAACCCGGTCCGCGAGTGTCACACCACATATTTTTCTTAGCGACCTCATCTCGACCGCGTTGATTCTACTTTCATGCCCTTTCTGACATACCCAACTCTCACTTCCATACAATAGCGTTGGGATAAGCACATGATTATGCAGGGCTAGACGGGCACCCTGACTTAAAATTGTGCTATTAAGTAATCTCCCTAACGCTCCATTCACTCTGTTCCCTGCACACACTCTTCTTTCAACATCAGCGGTGTACCTTCCATCCCTGCTAAAAGCACATCCAAGATATACAACCTCATCCACTTGTTCCAGCACTACATCATCGACCACAACTCTTACATCCGTTCTGGTTGTTTCTCTTTCAAATACCAAAACTTTAGTTTTCTTCGCATTCAAATGTAAGCCCATACTCTTACAATCCTCATTCATAACTGTGACCAGTGTTTGCAGCTCAGATGGAGTTGAGCCTAAAAGTACAGCGTCATCTGCATAAAGCAGGCAGTTCACCACTAGATCACTCATGCGCATTCCCACATTCAATGACCTCAATCTTTGGAGACACTTATCCAGATATAGAATAAACAGACGAGCTGACAACACACAACCCTGCTTGACGCCGATATTGACATCGAACCAGGGCGATATGTTGCCGTCCACCCGCACACATGCTTTGCAATCCCAGTACATGGATTGCAAAGCACGCAGCAGATGCCCATCTATCCCATAACTGGGTAAAATGTCCCAAAGTTTCTTTCGCACAACTCTATCAAACGCTTTCTCCAAATCCACAAAACCGCAGAAAACCTTCTGGCCGACAGCCAGATGCTTCTCTACGATGTTGCGGAGTGAGAAAACTTGATCCATACATCCTCTTCCAGATCTGAAACCCCCTTGTGCCTCCCACAACATTCCCTCGGACTTCCCTTGCATTCTCCTTTCAATGATCTTACCATACACCTTCGATGCTAAACTGATCAAACTGATGGCCCTATAGCTATTGCAGTCTATACGTGAGCCCTTGCCTTTATACAAGGGCACGATGACCGCGCGCCGCCAGTCTTCGGGTACTCTACCGGTCCTCCAACATGTATTGCAGAGGACCCAAAAAGAGTCCCAGACGGCAGGACCACCGTATTTGATCATCTCAGCAGACACCTTATCTATTCCCGCAGCCTTTCCGTTTTTCATACTTCTTATCGCCCATACGATCTCTTGCATAGTAATGTCCTGGCACGCTTCCACCGTCTCTGAGTCACTTACTGAGTCAGAGACGGAGGCAGCGTCCTGAACAGCATCATACATATCTCCAAAATATTCACTCCATCGTTTTAACACGCTTTCTGTGCTTGTAAGAATGTCACCATCCTTAGATTTAATCCTATTCATTCTGGAGGCTGCCGAACAACTCCTAGACTTCTTCACCTCCCTCCAAAAAAGTTTGGTGTTTGCCTCGAAGTTGCTCGCCAGTCTCTCTTCCGCTTTCAAACATTCTCTTTCACGCTTTTCTTTCACTAAGGTTTTGGTGGCATTCTTACAACAACGATACAATTCTTTCTTCTTGTCTTTCATACCATCATTCGCTTGCAAACATGATACATAGTCTAGCCATGCTTTCTTCTTTCTCTCAATCGCAGCTTTCACTTCATCATCCCACCATGCATCTCCTTCCATTGACTTGCACAGTTTTGCACTACCACATACTTCTTTCGCGGCTACTATCATACTATCTTTCAAAACTTTCCAACATTCGTCTACATCCAAGTCCGGTAGGTTCACTTTCGCCAACCTATCTCGAACCTGAATCTCATACATACTCCTTATACTCGGGTCTTGCAACTTTTCGCTCTTTATCCTTTCAAGCTCTCCGAATGGAACACGTTGTCGCCAATGTCTCCACTTCTTAAACAGACCCCTATATCGGCTTATTACCAAATAGTGGTCCGTTTCCAGATTGGGACCTCTGTAGGCGCGCGTATCCATTAAACAACTGCGGAGTCTACTATCAATCAAAATCAGATCTATCACACTCTTTTGGTCATTCCTTCTCCATGTATACAAATGTATGTCCTTATGAGGGAATATTGTGTTAGCCACAAGAAGATTCCTTTCCATGCATAAATCCACAATGTGCTTACCGGCGTCGTTCACTCTACTGTCACCATACGGACCAAGAACGGCATCGAAACCAGGCCGCTTAGTCCCGACCCATCCATTCAAATCACCACACAAAATGACTCTTTCATTGTCATCAACCATATCCAGAACATCCCTTACAGAATTTATTAATTTTAATAAAAATAATCTATACATATAATAAAATCGTAGGAAAGTCAAAACTGTACATTGAATATTTTTTTAAAGAATACTTGGGGCGTTATCTACAATCAATATCGAAGCCAAAAATATAGTTTTTAGAATTTTTGTCTGTTTGTATGTCTTTTTGTCTGTATGTATGTCCGAGGTAAACTCAAAAAGTACTGCATAGATTTACTTCAAATTTTGCATGAATATTACTAACAGATTGGGTCAACATATAGGCTACATATTACCACGCTATCACCTACGGGGGAGGAGCAGTGTGGAGTAAACGAAGTCCGCGCGGACGAAGTCACTGGCAACAGCCAGTATTGTAATATAAATGTAAACAGTGAAAAATTACAATGATCATTTTTCATGCGTTTATTTCTCGATGACGATACGAATACTTTTTCGCAAGGAGTTCGTGCTTGAGGCACAGCGCCCCTATCGTACGTAAATGGAACTAAATTTCGAAGCACAAGCAAATTATTAAACTTTCGTATCGCAAACGTATCGAGAAATACGTGAAACATAACAAAATTGCGAGCACGAACGGTGTTTTGAAGTATCGTATCGCAAATTTCGAAGGCTGGGTATCGAGAGGTGACGAATCTTTTTTCACTTACAATTTGCCGGTGAAAAAAGTTTCGAGTTGTTTAAAATTATATATTACGCTCGTTTTTTTAAAAATTAAGTAGTTTTAGTTACTTCCGGATATTAATAGAATCAAAGAAAAGCTAAAAAATGCAAAGACCACCTATATTTCAACGTAATTCTCTATTATATTCTCATTGGAAGTTTACTTCAAGATTCGAGATTCGATGTAAGCAATTTTTATTCTCACATTTTTATTTGTTGTAATTTTTCACTGTTTACATTTATATTACAATACTGGCTGTTGCCAGTGACTTCGTCCGCGCGGACTTCGTATACTCCATACTGCTCCTCCCCCGTAGGTGATAGCGTGATAATATGTAGCCTATATGTTGACCCAACCTGTTAGTAATATTCATGCAAAATTTGAAGTAAATCCATGCAGTACTTTTTGAGTTTACCCCGGAAATACATACAGACAAACAGACAAAAATTCTAAAAACTATATTTTTGGCTTCGATATCGATTGTAGATAACGCCCCAAGTATTCTTTAAAAAATATTCAATGTACAGTTTTGACTTTCCTACGATTTTATTATATGTATATATTATTTTTCAGAGAAGTTAGACGTAGGACTAAACAGAGAAAAATATTTGATCCTATGGATTTAAATGATACCGAATTTAAAAATAAATATCGCCTCAACAAAGAGGCTCTTACATTTCTCTGTGAGCAACTCCGCCGAAAAACTTCATTAAGACTGAGTTCCAGGATAACTCTAGAGCTTATTTCCTTAGAGGAATCTTGTTTCTGGAAGAAAGGATCCAATCTTCACTTCACATCACGAAACAAAAAACTGCACATAATAAATAAGTTACATAAAACTTCCAGGACGTACTTTTCCATGAACTTCACCATAGTTATGTACTGCATAAAGCTAGTCTAGTTTTCATTTTATTATATTTTATTTATATTTAATGCAAGGAAACAATTTAAATGTAATGTTTTCGAGAGCCCGTACGATTATAAACAATCTTGACCTTGTCTTTGTTTGGTATCGTATACCTATGTGAAGTGCCAAGCGGTCGTCTCGTTGAAAAACCGTAGAACAACGTAAGATCGTTGTTAGAATGGTTTCGTCAAAATCAATTTGATTTTTCTTAGAGCAAAGAATGCATTTCTTTATTTTTGTGTATTTTATTAATTATGCTTGAGTTAGGTATGATTTTAGTTATCAATAAATATATTTCTATATGGAATATAATGAAACCGATAATATACGATTAAGTTTTTGAACGAAACTAGTACCTCCCTGCTTACGTTAGGATGACGTCACTAGCGTAATCGTATCGAGGTCTCGAGAGTCGATAGAAGGTGCTTCGTGCTTCCTACTATCGTCATACTCCGTTAACGTATCGAGTCCTCGATACGTTGACGATACGAAAACGCTTAAATTTCGTGCTTGAGGCTCTGATCATTTTTCATACGTTTATTTCTCGATGACGATACGAATACTTTTTCGCAAGGAGTTCGTGCTTGAGGCACTGGTGAAAACTCGACTTTCGAAAATCGGGGCAAAATCAGTAAATTCATTATCTACATACGTAACGGGAAATTTAAAAAAAACACAGGGCCCATTTGCGCAAGCAATTCCAAAAAATTCTCTATGCATACTAAATTTCATAAAGATTGGTCAAACAATTAAGTTCTAGCAGGACAAACTTTCAGACAGATAGAAAGACACAAATTTACGCGCAATTATTATACAACTAGCTGTTGCCAGCGACTTCGTCCGCACGGACTTCGTTTACTCCGCACAGTCCCTTCCCCGTAGGTGATAGCGTGATAATATGTAGCCTATATGTTGACCCGACCTGTTAGTAATATTCATGCAAAATTTGAAGTAAATCCATACAGTACTTTTTATACATACAGACAAACAGAAAAACAGACAAACAGACAAAAATTCCAAAAACTATATTTTTGGCTTCGATGTCGATTGTAGATCACGCCCCAAGTATTCTTTTAAAAAAATATTTAATGAACAGTTTTGACTTTATATGTATAGATAATGGATATATAACAATAATGCTGTAAATTTCCATAAGCCTCTACTTAACATTAGGTAGACTACTGCTCGTTTACCAGCTCCAGCTAATTCTACATTAAAAACAAGAGAGTATTATATCATAATACTGTGTTTTAGCATTTGACATCAAGGAAATAGTTCCAATTAGTGTTAATAGGTTATGCCTGTCGTTGCGAAACCTTACAAATGCTAATAATTATAAAACACATTGTATCAACGTACAAAGTAAGTAAGGCGTATGTAATAGGTAGTTGCACAGGTTTTGAACAGGTTTGCTCCAAGAACGTCAGCACTTGCCACTGATCTGGCAAGGTACTCCATGTAGCCACTGTCTAGGGCCTAGGCTCTATAACCCAAAACCATATAGATTCCATTTTCAAAAGTCAAATCATATTTCTCTTCTTTCGCGTGTGATATAAGTACACGCTATTTAGTCTAAACGATATATTAGTTCTTATTACCTATTCGTCAAATTCCTCATTTCTTGAGTCTAACATTTCACACCCCTTTTAGCCAAAATGAAATATTACTTCTTCTTATTCATCATTTTTCTCGTCTTTCGCGTGTGATATCGCACGCACTGTTTAGCCTAAACGAAATATTAGTTCTTTTTTTCATCATTTTTCTCTTCTTTCACGTATGATATTTCACACCCGGTTTAGCCTAAACGAAATACTAGTTCTTCTCATTCTTCAAATTTATATTCTTTCAAATGTGATATATGACACCCTGTTTAGGCTCAACGAAATGTTTGCTCTTCTTATTAAAAAAAAATCTTTTCTTTCGCGTATGAAATCTCACACCCTTTTTAGCCTAAACGAAATATTAGTTCTTCTTATTCGTCAAATTTCTTTTCTTTCGCGTATGAAATATCACACCCTTTTTAGCCTAAACGAAATATTAGTTCTTCTTATTCATCAAATTTCTTTTCTTTCGCGTATGAAATATCACACCTTTTTAGCCTAAACGAAATATTAGTTCTTCTTATTCATCAAATTTCTTTTCTTTCGCGTATGAAATATCACACCCTTTTTAGCCTAAACGAAATATTAGTTCTTCTTATTCATCAAATTTCTCTACTTCGCATGTGACATATCACATGCTGTTTAGCCTAAAGGAGATATTAGTTCTTCTTTTTTTATCAAATTTCTCTTTTTCTCGTGTGATGTATCACACGCTGTTAAGCCTAAACAAGAAATTAGTTCTTCTAATTCATCAATCTCTTCTTTCGCGTACGATCGCGTTAGAAAATGGTTAGAAACCACATAGTACTCTACTTATTTTTTCGCTGTAAAGTGATCCCTCTTGAAATTTAAATGCAAGATCTGAGACAGGTCTCTTTGATACCCTAATGATGACAGGGATCAATCCACTTGACAGTACTCGTTCTTCGAGAAACTAGGGTTGCCAATAACGCATTTTGATAAAAAATATATATCATAACATAGCAAATAAGTAGATAGCTCTTGTGATATAATCATCGCCTATATACATAAGATACTATAGAAGCACATGGCTCTTCTCATAGTAAGATACACTTGGCTGAAAGGGTACCGAACGACTCAAAGCAAGTAGCTGATACCGTATTGGGTTAGACTAAATATATAAGTTGTAAAATGATTGTATGTTACCATTGAGTCAATATGTACAAGTTCGTATATTAAGCTCGTTGTATTGTAGCCAGTATTTTTCTAAAATTTTATTTTTGCAATAATTATAAAATACTAGCTGTGCCCGCGACTTCGTCCACGTGCAAAATTTTCTAAAATAAAAGTAGCCTAAGTTACTTCTTATTACATCAAGTTATCTGCCATTTAAAGTCTCGGCAAAATTGATCCAGTCGTTTCAGAGACTAGCCGTAACAAACATACAGACAGAAAAAAATTTAAAAAATGTTATTTTAGTGTATGCATTTGTATACATCCCTATGCATTGAGTAAAAAGCGGTTATTTTAATATTACAAACAAACACTCCAATTTTATTTATTTGTACATATTCTAATTGTTCTACTATATTTTTATCACTAGACCACGTGACTTACAGATAATTTGTTTATTTAGTATACTTGCTGTGAACTAAATTCATTAAAATGACGTAGTTCCGAGAAGCAGCAGGGTGACATTTTTCCCCGCTGCAATCCCAAGAAGGCGTCGGGCACTCTCTTCTACTTCCCGTGGGCAGCAGAAGCAACTGAAAGGATGCCAGTTCCTTGAGTTGCACTGCAGCCAGATCTACTTCTGACGGGAAGCCCCTACCCCGTTTTTTTTCGCCGAGTCACCCAGCCAGCCCGCCAAGATAAGTCCCTGACCTACCAGATCATCGCGTCGCCAGCCGCAAGCGTCTTTCGGTGTTATAAAATTTTTAGTCTTTTCTTAAGAAATCATTCAATTTTATGATATTTTAATTTTTATACTTACAAAAGAGTAATTTTTAAATTTTTAGGGAAACCACAACAATGGTGCTTCAACGTGTTAATAATACGGACATTCTTATCAATTTTACGACCATATATAATTCTTTATATACTTATACCAAATTGCCGGTTTTTTATCTCTAATGAACCCGCGAGCATGCTAAATAGATGATCTGCCGGCCAACCTTCGGGATAGTAGAAAAGGAGGGTGCTATAAGTATAAAAATAATAACGTACACATCCGCATCGGCCGTAGACACCAAAGATTTAAATGATCCGTTGCTGTCTGCACGGCAATACGGTCATGTGACATGACACCTGTGATGTTAGTTCACCTTTGATGGTGATCACTTACCATCAGGTGCACCTCCTGCTCGTTTTCTCCCTCTTCTATAAAAAATATTTAAACGAATAACTTATTTTGATTTTGACTGACGGAAGTTTAAGGTGAGCTCTTAAATATTCAGAAATACTAAATTCTGAAAATTGTTTTGAGTTGACAACCCTATCCGAAACTGAAGTTCAGGCGCTCATCACGTGATTATCATACACGCCTTGATACTTGGACTCGTTGTAACTAGCCACTTGACATATGCCAAGCAAAATCAGATTCTAACAACGAGGAATAAATATTTTAATCGACTGTAAAACCCTTTAAGTGCATTGAGTATTAAGTACAATTAATAATTAACGAAAATAGAACAATCCTGTGGTATAAAAATAGCTTTTAGGTACTGGTGTTACGGGTTATTTTTGAAGATCATGTTAATGATGGATGTCACATGCAGGGATCAACTGTATTAAGATGATATCTTTAATATTAAAGTGTTGAGATATTTTTAGAACTTCCCCCGGATTGGTTCAAGCCCCTTTGGAAGAATAGGCTATTTGTTTTTATGTCTGTTAGTTTGTGAGAGACAAAGGCTTTAGTCGGAGAAACGTAGTACTGGAGACGTAGTGAAAGAAATTGTCACTACGTGACTACTAGTTAATAGAGTTCTCTAATGACTCGCCCAGACTGCAATACCAGTAGTAGGGATGTTTGATCTAATCCGATACTTGTGTGGATCGATACAAGGAAATACGATCCATTCGATTTCTGTGTCGATACAATGGCTTTCGATCCGTTAATGGATCGATACATTCACAACGAGCACCTATTTAAGCTTTTACACTTTCAATCGTCGGCACTTGGTGAAATTCCATTATTTTTAGTTGAAACTAGTTTATCACACACTTGTACTTTTATTTCACTATTATTATAAGTATACTAAATTATTTAATTTTATCGACCGGTTTCGCTTTTTAAAGCATCTTCAGGACGTAATATTCTTTACATACACAGTAAAGAATGTTACGTCCTGAAGATGCTTCAAAAAGCGAAACCGGTCGATAAACTTAAATAATTTAGTGTATAATAATAGTGAAATAAATGTACAAGTGTGTGATAAACTAGTTTCAACTAAAAACCTATTTAAGCAGATATTAGTTAGCAGTAGTAGGTACTATTTGTACTACCAGTACAATTATATCGATTTGTAATTCAAATTCTTATATCGTGCTACATCTGTCACACGAATTAAACGAACAGAAAGTAGAAATAAATTAAAATTTACTAGCAATTACGTTGATTTGAAATTAAACAAAAAAAAATTAACGACCGTCAATCATGTTGACGTGGTTTCAAAATTAATGCTGTTAGATGGCAGCATTGCTGTATTATGTCTTAATCCATACTAATATTATAAATGCGAAAGTCTGTCTGTCTGTCTGTTACGCTTTCACGGCTAAACCGCTGGACCGATTTTCATGAAATTTCGCATCGATATAGTTGAAGATTCGGGGTCAAATATAGGCTAATTTAAAAAAAAAATCATTCCCTGGAGGGCTGAAATAGGGGATGAAATTTTTATTAAAACAATTTGGACGACTTATTAATGTACTCGCTGACGAAGCTGCGCGGATCAGCTAGTAATTTATAAAAACAAAAGCAGTAACAATTTTTTTAGTTGTTGATGCCGGTAGATCAAGCAATTATCTATAAAATGATATAGAATTTATTTGGAGTAATTGTGAGGTTTTCTCTGAAAAGGGAGGCAAACATCTTAAACTTAGCGTATTAATATATATATAATATTATGTACAACATAGACCAAACTTACAAGTAGCTTGTTTGCTATTTATCTATACAAATAAATAAAATTGGAGTATCCGTTTGTAATATTAAAATAACCGTTTTTTACTAAATGCGTATGGATGTATATACGGTACATATACCAAAATAACATTTTTTACAATTTTTTCTGTCTACCTGTCTGTCTGTTTGTACCGGCTAATCTCTGGAGCGGCTGAACCGATTTTTTTCATTGGCAGATAGCTGATGTAATAAGAAGTAACTTACACTCCTTTTAATTTCGAAATTTTCCACGCCGACGAAGTCGCGGGCTCAGCTAGGTTAATGATATGATAAAAGATCCTAAAGAATTATAAACCTCCTCCTATTTAGAGCGTCGTAAAATAAAGAAACCATTAACACATAATACTGTTTAACTAAAAGTACAAAAATCATCGCTTATACAACACATAAACCTTGTTACAGCTCAGGTGTCATTAAAGCCATTATGTAATTATTATTTGACATGAGATCATGAGTAATTGTGGCTGTTACCTTCAGGCTTGGAGTACAATTATACTATACGTTACATGGTCGAATAGTATTTAACAAAATTAAGATATTTAACTTTTTTTATCTATATTGTTTTAAGGGACTTTTATTCCCCAGGAACCTGTTAGTCTCATCGTATCCTATACTAATAAATTAGCTACTACTCAGTAATACTCACAAGCGTTATTGCAGAAATACGTCAATTAAAGACTTTGTAATTGTGGAAGTTGGTTGCGCTAGTATGTTTAGATAAACTCCTAGAATATCTACACATATAATAAAATCGTAGAAAAGTCAAAACTGTACATTGAATATTTCTTTAAAAGAATACTTGGGGCGTGGTCTACAATCGATATCGAAGCCAAAAATGTAGTTTTTAGAATTTTTGTCTGTTTGTCTGTTCGTCTGTTTGTCTGTATGTCTGTATGTATGTCCGGGGTAAACTCAAAAAGTACTGCATGGATTTACTTCAAATTTTGCATGAATATTACTAATAGGTCGGGTCAACATATAGGCTACATATTATCACGCTGTGTGTGTGTGTGTACATATTATCACGTGGGAGGTGCTGTGCGGAGTAAACGAAGTCCGCACGGACGCAGTCGTGGGCAACAGCTATTATTTATTAATTTCATATTTCTTCATCAATTCGTTCCTTTCTTTATGAAATTTATGACATTTAGCTGTCGTAATGTCGTAAGCATGTGTACTATGTAATCTATAGTGTCACAGTTAACTTTTTATACTAGCAATTATATTTAGTTTTATATTTTTATATCATTAGATAGCAAATAAACAGATGGCTCTCGTAATGGACAGAGCGACATCCTATAACCGACATAGATGTTAATGGTGTGTTGCTATCCGTGTGGCGGGATGGCAATCCCACATACCTCTACCAGCTACCAGCTACCCCAGCTATAATCGGTGCAAGTTTTTTATGATAAAAAAAACTTAAAAAATTATCTTCACGCCCATATCCCCGAAGAGGTAGGCAGAGGTACAACAAGTGCACCCACGATTAGCCGAAGATATTGGTCCCACAAATGTGAGAGGTGGCAAGCCTTTCGCCAACCGGGCACTTTCCAATCCCGGGCAACTTTGTGATTTTTAGAAAACTGAAAAAACACTTTTTTATGTGCCCGACCCAGGAATCGAACCCGGAACCTCATGTGGGGAATGCCAACGCTGGACCACTAGACCACAGAGGCGACAAAAAAAATCTTGCACCGATTAGATTATACTGTTGATAACTGTATTTTAATATAATTTAATAAGTTAGATCCTCGTTATTTTCAGCGGAGAACTCTGTTACTCAAAAGTTTATAAACAAACTGCGCCAAATGTCCTAATGAAATATATTTAGTAAGGGTCTACGCTTATCGTTGATATATCAACGGACGTATCCTAATGGTATCTTCACGCTGGTTTACTTTATCACGATTAATTGGTTTAATTTGGATAATTTCCATCGTCAGCACTTAGTGAAACTGCATTTTAAAATAGATATCTATATTAATCTATACAAATAAATAAAATTGGAGTGTCTGTTTGTAATATTAAAATAACTGGTTTTAACTAAATGCATATGGATGTGTAAACGATACACATAATAAAATAATACTTTTTACGATTTTTGTCTATCTGTCTGTCCGTCCGTCTGTCTGTCTGTCTGTTTGTTCCCGCTAATCTCTGGAACGGCCGGACTGATTTTGACGGGACTTTCACTGGTAGATAGCTGATGTAATAAGGAGTAACTTAGGCTTTTTTTTAAAAAAATCCCACGCGGACGAAGTCGCGGGCACAGCTAGTATGCATTATAAATGCAAAAGTTTGGATGTCTGGATGGATGGATGTTTTTGTATATATTTTATTCTTTTAAAGTAGGTATTGTTTTGTTGAGTCTTATGGGTGGCATGTTACCACTCTACGTAAGAAAGAAAGAAGAAAGAAAGAAAATATTTATTTGCAAGAATATGGGTGTTACAAGTTTTTAAAAACTAATTAAGTTACCAACATATTCTACCTTTATATGATGTGCAAATATTTAAAAATTATCATTATATAATATTACATTTAAAACTTTGTATCGAGTTTTTGGAATTACTACCGGATCGGAACGTGGCCACACACTGAGAAGATCCGGCGAAAGAAACTCAGCATGCTTGCATTTTTTTCTCTATTTTATGTACTTATTACTAATGTACAATAATAATTTCATTCCACAAAATTTATTTTTATAATTACAAATTACATTAATAAAAAATAAAATAAAACAAACATGCTAAGGAAGTACCTCAAGCGACTTGAAAAGTGGTTTACAGGAATGTAAAGCTGTCGGTCCTAGTGATCACTAGAAAAATTCGATAATCGTTATCAGATCGGTAAAATACGGCAATGGGGATCACCACTCATCTCACCAACTGACAAACCAGTGAATCGTGGGGATTTGGAAAGTTTTAAGACGTTTAGTCCACTCTGTCTACCCCGCAAGGAAACCGGGCGTGATGATATTTTATTGTTTTGTGTGCAAAAAAAGTTGGTGAGTGAGATGTAATATATTAAATGAGATTTTCAATATGACAAAACCATAGATCTCTGTGACTCAAACGAAAGATTTCGTCTAATATTTTTCATTAGCGTCGGCAGCCAGCTAGTTTAAAAAATTGGTAAAGTGCGTGTCAGGTTCCGAAGTTACCCATCACAATAATGCGGACTAAGAACAGGGCTTTTATAGTTTTCATACTATGAACATTTAAGCTATTCAACGTCAATGACAAATATATATCCTCAGGTTCACCGCCTATAAAAACTTATCTAAGTACATTTTATAAATTGGTCTTTTATATTTTTAATAAGGATCTCCGAACAATCGTGCGGACGGACGGACGGACAAGCGAAATTATAAGGGTTTCTAGATTACTTCGGAAGCCTAAAAAGCGGTAGAAATTACGCCGGTAAGCGTTGACCATAATGCCCTCTTTGTAACTTTAAAATGAAGTAAGACAAAGTGTCGCGTGGTAATTAATCAATGTTAAATAAGCTGACAGGGTTCATCTTTAATAATAATTTCTCGTTAAAAGTTTTATTGAAAGGGTCTTTTACATAATTATTAAATAATTCCTTCTGGCATTATAGCGTTCAGTTTTACGGTTCCTTACTTTGTAAGGAAAAACAGACTCCTTATTAACATCACTCGTGTGTTTTATTCGTTCGTATATCACAAGTCACACCTATTTTGGAATGGAACGGAATAGAGCGGAATGGAACGGAATGGAACAGAACGGAACGGAACTGAATGGAATGGAACGGAACGGGCTTGGAAAAGAATGGAACGGAATGGAATGGAATGGAAAGGAAAGAAACGGAACGGAATTGAATGGAATATAATTTTTATTGCATGAAAATGGGTTATATTATAACACAAAGGTATTATAAGTTTCTAGATCGCCATAATCTACCGGTATTGCCGGCGTGCAAAAATAAATAAATGTTCTTATAACTAATGCATAAAAATCTTATATATATGTCGCAGTGAAATTGTCAATAGCCGTTAGATTATAATCTACCTAGGGATTTTATAATTTGGTTAGGTTAGGTTAGCAGTTAAATTATAATATCACTTAGGTAAATTATAATCTAACGGTACTGACAATTTCACTGCGACATATATAAAAAAATCAATCCCTATTTTCCTTGGTCACGACATCACGCCTGAATGGCTGGACCAATTTCGGTATTTTTTTTGTTGTGTTTGTAACTGTAAGGAGAAGGTTCTTATAAAAGAAAATATTAAGAAAATTGCACGGGAAATTAGAAAATTTAAGAATACTTAACCACCATATAAAGTTTAATGCCATTTTGGCTGCATGGAAGGACAATCCCGTAGTCTTATATAAATTACGTGTCACGTTGTTTGATTCCTAATATGTAAGGCAAAACAACGTTTGCCGGGTCAGCCAGTATTATATAAAATTAAACTCATGAAATATTGATATATAAGAATGTCGCATGATATATTATTGTTAATATATAGTACTTATATATGTATTTATAATTAAGTATATTTTATTAGAAACATTTTATTAAAAATTTAACTCATTATAAACTAAAAAATCATTATAAAAGTCAAGAACATCGTTTTACATTACATTAGTAATTCATAATTGATAATTCACATTTTATATACATAAAAAAGCAAGAAACACATTAAGAATCCCATTAAAAGAGAATAAATTCAATATAAGGGGCCGTCACAATATTATATCACATTGTTAATTTTATTTATCACTAAGTACATAGTATAAAACAAAGTCGCTTTCTCTGTCTGCCCCTATGCTTAAATCTTTAAAATTACGCAACGAATTTTGATGCGGTTTTTTTAATAGATAGATTGATCTTTGAGGAGATTTTAGTATATAAACCTTTCCGATATTCCCACGGGAACAAAAGCTACGCGGGTATAACCGCGGGCAGGTCGCTAGTATAATATATTTATAAGCTATTAACACTTGTTAAAAATGCAAATTCACATAATCATTGCAAATATAATTGTTTTGGTTACCTATAATATTATGATATTATAAATGCGAAAGTTTGGATGTTTAGATATATGGATGGATAGATGGATGTTTGTTACTCAATCTCGCCAAAACTACCGAATGGATTTGGATGAAATTTGGCCCACAAATAGATGACACCTAGAATATTATATATGCTACTTTTATCCCGGAAAAATGTTTTGTTCCCGCGGGATTCACCAAAAACTTTTATAATGCAGCGTGCAGCCCGCACGGTGCAGCTGGTGTTTTTATAAATGAATTTAACCTGGTGGATGCTAATAATACACTTCCAGCAGATTCCGAGCTTTCTATTTTTTATTAGTGAGATTTCTATTTTAGAGCAAAATCGTCAACAATCCTTTGTGAGTTGGGTATCGAATCCGAGACCTTATGACCTGAGCCCAATCAGATTTAAGAAATATAGAACTTGGATAATCATGTACGGAATCTTCTCCATGCGAATTGAACTCATGCCTGTTCGCTTTTTTAAATGGATTCTTTACTGTGACATTTAATTAAGAAAATGATAACATGGTTTAAAAGTTTCTTGATAGGTCCTGATATAATCTTCTATATGACTCTTATATATTGTATGATCTCATGTCTACTTGCTGAATATGTCGTCCATAGTGTCAGCCAAACTTTCATCCCCCATTTCAGTACTTTAGGGTAGATTTTAGAAAATGTACAAAATATATTTGACCTGAAATCTTCAACTTTCGTCATGTTACATTTCATCAAAATCAGACGAAGAAAACTAGTTATTTTCCAAATTTCCGCGAACTTTTAAGTGTACCTTAGCGATGTCACTGAACAGCAAAACATAAAACGGTGGAAGAAATGGAACAAACGTATCTTACACCGCTTTTATATGTTTTATTTTTCAGTGACATCTCAAACGTAAACTTAAAAGTTCGCGCAAATTGGCAAAATAACTAGTTTTCTTCGTCTGAACAATGGATTTTCGCAAAGTAACGCCTGAATCGATAAAATATCATCAAAATCAGTTCAGCGGTTTAGCCGTAACAGCGTAACAGACAGACAGATTTCCACATTTATAACTTTAAACTTTATTTCCACATTTATAACTTTAAACATACTAATCTTACTTAAAAAAAAGTTTTTTAAGTAAGATTAGTATGAAAGCTTAATTTAGCTAGTAAACTTATGCCTGTAACATTAAGACCCCGCCGTATGAATAGCAAGGCACCATTACCATGTTAGGTGTTTATAGATAATGGTGGTTTCTTTATCAGGAGATCTATCTGCTTGTTTATTGTCTTAAGATAAGAAGATATAAATAAACGCAAGGGTTGTTATAAGTTTGACCCTCAGACCAACAAAAAAATATTAATTTAATATATTTTTTGTGGGTCTGCGGTTTTCTTCGGGGGATATGACTTGATTTAATAATCTTTCTTGACTACTCAAAACCCTTTCCTACTCTCCACGTGTACAAACAAGTACTATCCAAAGGAACAAATAAAAGGCTAGGTACCTACTTGAATACCTTATCAAGTACTTCATATGTTAAATATAGGCAAGTCTGTCGACGTCAAGAGCCGCTCGAGTGGCCCAGACAATGCATTCGTATTATTAATTGTGATAAGGTGTCATTGTATTGGAGTGCTTCATTATTTGTTAACCGACTTTCAAATGGTAAGTTCGACTAACAATAGTCTAGGAACAGACTTCTTAACCTGTCAAGGATTTCAAATTATACGCGTTCAAATTATATTATTTTTTATTTTTGAAGACAAAGCTTCTTCAATCGCGTTAGGTATGATCAGACCACCGACCACACAGCCTATAGACGGCTAATGTTTGATTTTCCGTATTGAATGCATTCTGGCAACTAGCTGAGGTAAGACGAAGTGGGGTTGCAACGCCGTAATTGGCTAACTCAAGGCCACAGTGAAAGATAGTAATGTACAGAGCATCTGATTGGTCGACACTGATTACCCAATCACTACTCATTGGCGCGTGGACATTTACATCGGAACTATAAGTCAGATGTGTTGACACAAGTCATTCGCCTATTATTAGGTGTCTATGGGCTGTGTGGTCGGTGGATCAGACCGACTAGTTCGCATCGGCCCGGCTCGGACGACCTTTTACAACGCTGTAAAAGAAATAGGAACATGTAAATTATAATCACAGTTCTTCTCTGTGAATCTCCAAATCATGTTGGTGTTGATCCACACACCATCCGGTATTCTGTCAGGCGGTTTGCATCAGGCGACCGATAAACTATACGTTTCACCACTATCGTGACTACTAGGTAGTAGAATTCCGCAACGTCTCGCCAGGGTTTTGGTACCACCGATTTACCTATTCCTGCCGCAATAGCATTACTGCCAGTCAGCCGTGTTTCGGCTTGCTTGGAGAGTTAGCCGGTAAGTTGATGCACGTGTCATTATCATCCCGCCACACGGATAGCAATGCATAATTAGGGCGAAAGTACAGGCCAACTACGAAATGACTTCTCTTTGAAAGCCTACTAATCCTAAACGGTTAATCCAATAATTTAAAAAAATACGTATAATGTAATTAACTTTAAATTTTAAGTTTTTCTCTTGTTTTGTAGTTATTTTTGCGGAAAAAATGGAATACCTTATTATGCCACAAGAATTTGCTTATAGCTTCTAAACGACTGAAACGATTTTGATGATTGTTTCACTTTATTACAGACAATTTATTGCTTTATTAAATTTAAGTTCCAAATTTTACAAAATTATTATTTGTATGCCATTAAATTATAAAAACCTTGCTATTTCATTCGCAGACAGGGCTCGCGCCGACTTAGACGTGAGAGTCAGTCTGACGTAGCATTTGCACGGGGAGGTCGTGTCGCACAGCAGTGTATTCGCTCGCCATATTCGAGTCAAAGAGTAACAGTGTAGAGAGTACATTTGGTACAATAGTGAGGTTGTGCTGTTTGAAAATTGGTCAAGATAATGTTTGGTTTCAGCACTACAGATATTATTATCATAATATATTATTATCATATTTTAAAATCAAGTTACAGATTTTTGAGGGAAAAAGATTGAAAGAGAAAATATCGGCTCGTACCTAGAGTTCTTAATGGGCAACGATGATTTATGTTCAAGCTACTTTTAAAGTACATGGTGGATTTTTTAAAATAATTTAAGTGAAAGAGGTTAGGAACATATTTTTATTTAAAAAAAAAGTAACGTCTTTTTTCATTTTTTGCCAATATTTTGTAAAATATGCCTGTTATCGATATGCATATTAATAAATTTTGCCTGTAAAATTTCACATAATACTAGACTAATACGAAAATTTGCAATTTTGTTTTTATGTCGCAAACGTATGTCTTCAACGTAAAAAAGGTAAACTTTTCAAAATTATATAAATCTTAAAATTATAAAATTATAACAAGATAACAAGTTTTATATAAATATTTTGTGTAAGTGTAAAAACACTTTATAAATATTTAGTTTTGTTTACGAATAGACGCTGAACAATATTTTAAGACTGGTTAGATACTTTCCTACGTTTGCTTTCAGATGTTTTTAATCGTAATAGATAGATCAGTATTTTGTGAATATTTTGTATAAGTGTGCAAATGCTTTGTAAATAGGTGCTTAGTTTTGTTTTCGAGCAGACTCTAAATTTAAATATTTTTAAGACTATTTGAATACCTACTTATTTAAGTGTAATAAGAGATGCCACGCAGAAAGAAGAAATTTGCGAATTTCTTTAAAAGAGCTTCGCATATGAACAAAGTACGGTAAGTACTTATCGTAAATACTATAAAAACGCTTTTCTCGTATTGGTCCGGGCTCTGTATGAAAAATAGAGATAATAAGGTACTTAAGGATCTGATTATTCCTGGAATGACATGACAAATTCTGGGCAAACGAAATTGTGGAAAATTGTGAACCTTTTACATGAAAGTCTGCTTCCTGAACTAATCGGACCCAGGTTACGCGAAATCAAAAAATAAGAGATCCTCAATTAAATCAGGATGCTATCGGGGACAACCAAATTATAAAAAGAGAAAATATGTAAACAACGAAGGTAATTGACCACATTGATAGTTCGTATAGGCAAACAAAAATGCTTAGGACTTATCTGCATCCGCTGTAATACTCTTTGACGTCGGGGATGCGCGGCGTGCGGAACAGTAAGCGCTGCTCATGTCACTAACTCAAGGATGTTCGATCCTGTAATTTCACGTTTACATCTTTGGTGTCTATAGGTGATGGTTGTCTGTAATATCGGGAGAGCCATCTGCTTGTTTGCTATCTTATCCATATCTACCTATATTAATATTATAAATGCGAAAGTTTGGATATTTGGACGGATGGTTGTTTGTTACTCAATCACGCAAAAAGTACTGAAGGAATTCGAATCAAAGGACAATGACCATAGCAGTATGGGCCGCAGTATAATAGGGCTGCGTCAATTCCAAACTTGTTTTAGAAGGTTAATAAATGTTTAAAAATCACCCTCATTTTTTTAATTTAAACCCGGTTTTTTAAGTTATTTAGAAAAATGTAACATAACCTCTAAATTAAAAAAACCTATCTTCACGTCCTGTCGCTCATAAGACGTCTTTTTGTAAATTCACAAATAAAATGTTCAGCAAGTAAACATCAATTATGATAATACAATAATTTAGTTACTGTTTAGGAAGAGAATTAAACTCATCAACACAACAGAACAAAAAATATTATTAATGTCTGCCGGCGCGCGAATCACAATAAAATGTCAATTCTGAATTGTCATTTTGCGCAGGAGTACAGTATTGAATAGAGATGACATTACGATTCGATTTCGATTTTAGCTGATGAGTATCGATGTTTCGTTTTGCCTAATAATTATAATTCGATTATTAAGCGCGATGATTTAAAAGTAGGGTGAATATTTCGAATTATGACAACAAACTAATTTTACATATTTTGAATAATTTGTATAAGCCAAATAAATACAATTGTATTTCCATGTTACTTTATGGCTCAAAGATTTCTGGTGCACTAAGGAAAGTAGAATACTACGGAAACACAATTTTATTCTATTGCATGAAGATTTTGATGAGTGAACTGAAGAAAATCTGAAACTTACCAAAAGCTGATATACGCATAGGTTTTCAAAACAAGCTTTATTTTACTAACAAATATATACCTACCTACTTTAGAAATTATTTATATAAAATCGAAGTAAATGAAGCCCTCAATCGGACTAAAATTGATTAAACCGACCACAATCTGGGATTACAACACAAGTTGTCTAAACAAGTAGAGTTTTACTAGAAAATACTTAAGGAATTATTAATATAAAATCGATTACAACAAATGATTGTATAAAAGTCTTAAATCGTTTCGGTAACTTAATAATCGATTATTAGACACATTAGTGCATCATTGACGTTTCATTGTCTTTATTTAATTTATTTTTTTCCGGTGTAGTTCAATTGACGCCATTTGTAAAATGTCAATAAAACATTTTACCTTATATTAAATAAAATCCCCTGTTCAGACCATATTTTCAGATAGCTAGGTAACGGTTAAAAATTAAGAGGAAAATTATAATATTAATTTCGTTTTGACGCAAGAGAAAAACCATGAATGGCCAATCTCCTTTGACGCACAAGTACCTAGATGATGACCTAGAATAGCGCATAGGCTACTTTTTATCCCGGAAAAATTAGTTGATCCCGTGGGATTCGCCAAAAACTTTTATAATGCAGCGGGCTGTACGCTGCGACGAGCCACGCGCAAATATTCTTTATCGCAATAACGCGGTCTAAGAACAGGACTTTATTGTTTCATACTACAAACATTTAACCTGTTTAAAAAATAACTAACTATAGGCCTATCTCTAAATTGTGCATATTACCTAAAATTCTCGAAAGAATAGTGTATGATCAGGTTTATGCAGTAATGTCAGGGTCTTTCAACATGGATTTTTGAAAGGAAGATCCACAGTTTCAAACCTCATCCTACTAAACAGCTTTTTAACTGATACTATGGATAATGGCTCTCAGGTTGACGTAGTTTACACGGATTACAGCAAGGCCTTTGATCGAATTCAGCATCGACTTCTCTTGAAAAAGTTAGATCAAGTTGGGATTAAAGGAGATCTGCTACGATGGTTTACCTCATACATTAATAATCGTTCACATGGAGTTGTCCTTAATGATTATATGTCTAGCTGGGTTACTATTAGTAGTGGGGTCCTTCAAGGTTCACTGCTGGGACTGCTTTTGTTTGTGATCTTTGTAAATGACGTCAGCCAGTGCCTTCATTCATCTCAACTGCTTTGCTTTGCTGATGATATGAAGATATTTGCTCAAATTAGGAGTGAGGGTGACGCGATCAATTTGCAGGCTGATTATTGTAATACTGAAAATTATTGTAATAATAATTGGTTAGATTTAAATGTATCTAAATGTAGCGTTATAACTTATATTAGGAAGCGTCACGTTATAATGTATAACTATACTTTAAAAGGTCAACTGCTTC
Organism: Apodemia mormo; assembly: GCA_036924255.1. Taxonomy (NCBI): domain Eukaryota; kingdom Metazoa; phylum Arthropoda; class Insecta; order Lepidoptera; family Riodinidae; genus Apodemia; species Apodemia mormo. Next base: position 34,461,206 of record JAUPFN010000017.1, read on the forward strand.
AATGGGTATCCTTTGTTAGAGATCTGGGGGTATTACATAACTGAAAGCTGCTCTTTGATGATCACATTAATAATATAATTACTAGAGCCTCTAAAGCTTTAGGATTTTTGATGCGCAGCTCAGCTGACTTCTCCGAAGTAAAAACTCTTAAAGTGTTATACTGTTCTCTTGTTTGTAGTCACTTAGAATACGCTTCGTAAATCTGGAACCCTAGATATGATACATACATTAGCCGTCTTGAAAATATACAGAAAAAATTTATTAAATACATTTGCTTTAAATCAAAACTTACTTATTCCTCGTGTAACTACTTATATCTATGTAAAAAATTCCACATTCTCCCTCTTAAGGTTAGACGTGAAATAGCGGATGTAATTTACCTTTCAAAGATAACTACAAATGTGGTTGATTGACCCGAACTTTTATCTCAAATATCTATTGCAGTTCCATATAAGTCTTTCCGCAACTACCCTATTTTATACTTACCGTCTCCACAAACTATAAGCAAAATACATTTATCGACATATATCGAGCTGACAGCAAGTTCAACGCACTTCTAAGTAAATTTGATTTGGACTTTTTTAACACTAGCTTTGCGACTATAAGAAACTTAATTAGTAGCTCATTCTTTAAGAACATCTAGTTTTGTAATTTAGTAGTAAGAGATTCTCCGTCATTACTAGTGGGGAATTTGTTCAGCCTTCTGATGCTAGTTTAAGTTTTAATTATGTTTTTCTTGTGCTGTTATTGCTCCTAAATAATAAATAAATAAAAAACAATGATGATTATATCCACACCACAGGTTCAGAGCCTATAGAAACTTCTCTAAGTACATTTTAAGTTGGTCGACTATTACTCAAAAACTTGTAATGCTTTCTAAACCGTGATAGGTTTCCTTTTAACTTTATTTACTACTTATATTTACTACTACCGTGAATTTTTTTCTCTCTCAAAACGTTAACTAACAAACGTTAACTTTTAACTGGCAGAGGTATAGACACCAAAGTTGTTATTGACGCGTTGCTATCTTGTGGCGAGGTCTAATGCCACATGCATAAGTTTACCGGCTACCTTACCCTCCAAACCGGAACACGACAGCGACAAACACTGACGCTATTGCGGCAGGAATAGGTAAGGCGGTGGTACCAGACCGGGCGAGAGAATGCAGAACTCTACTACCTAGTACCCACGATGATAATGACTCGCATAGCCAATCGGTCGCCTTTTACAAACTGCCTGGCAAAACAGCAGTTGTCCTATTCTTCAAAGGAGGTCGGACCAACACGGGGTAAAGACGCAGCGAAACTGTGTCTGGTTCAACGCAGCAAAACTTCTTTGCTATGTGATAGATTCCGTCAATTGTACGAATCAATGTTACTTTGTCCAAGCAAGCTCTCTGTGCTTGGACAAAGTAACATTGCTTCGTGATGAAATGATATCCAAAATTTGTCTTTTTCGGCATGGGCTTTAACAACGGTTGTTGTCTTAGACAATAAGAGTCCTAAATCATCAGGATGTCATGGCGCCACGCCAGCCACCGTATTTTCCAAAAATTCGTATTAAGGGACCTCACTCTTAGACTTTTTAGATTCTGTTAATTGTACGAAGCAATGTTACTTTGTACAAGCAAGCTTGGATAAAGTAACATTGCTTCGTCATGAAACGATATCCAAAATCGTTATTGTCTTTTATTGGCATGGGCATTAACAACCGTTATTTTCTTTGACAATAAGAGTCCTAAATCACCAGGACGCCATGTCGCCACGTCAGTCACCGTATACACATAGTTTATAATGAAATACATATTTATGTCTAACTCACTAAGCGATGTAGCCAATTCGTAAGTTACAATATAAATTGTTTCCATACGTGGCCGGCGACGTTGCCATGCCGTCCCGGAGAGTTAGGGCCCTGAAACTTACGAATTGGCTACGTCGCTAAGTGAGTTAGCTGCTATATATTTCAATATAAACTGTTTGGATACGGTGCCCGACGACCTCTCCATGGCGTCCCGGTGAGTTAGGGCCCTAAAAATGGCCGATGATAAATGACCACGCGATTTAGCGCGGCTTATGTCAAATCCATACATTTAATTCTTTTCTTTATTATTGTTTTTTTTCTTTGTCTAAGCCCCTTAATCGCTAGTATATAACATGTACTATTAATAATATCTAAGTCAGAATAATAATGTTTCATTAATTACCCACCATTATCTAAAATTATCAGCATTTTAAATCTTATAAACCTTTTGATACGGTCATAGTGATAATAGCAATCAAAATAAAATACATTACCCCTATCTCGAAAAACAGGTCCATCCATCAACATGTTATCATCTCTGCTTATACAGTGACACACCAAAACAAACCTTATCGTTTAAACAATTAAGTGTATGTTTGTTTAGTGCTGTTATCAGAATTTGGCATGGTAACCAGTTAGATGCGGTTCAGTTGTTTAAATAAAGCTAATTGTTTTTAACCGACGTACCAAAATTGAAAAGGTTTGAATTCAGCTGTATGTTTTTAATTTAACCTTCTTTCATATCGTGATTTTGAACTCGAAACAGAAATGTGTCACGTTAAAGATGAAAACATATATGTAATTGTATAGGATGAAGCAGGCGAGAGAAAGAGATAGAATACATTACATAGTATTTCTTTTAAATACCATCTATTTAATGGTTCCAAAACCAGCCAGATACAAACTGTAACACCAAAGAGGTTTTACTGCAACCTTTTACTTCTAAAATACAAAACAGCTTTTTTCTCGACTCCTTATATTTGTCTCTCTCCCTCAGTCTCTTTTGTTCTTTTCTATTTCAAACTAAAGTTTCACTTCTACGGCGTACGAGCTCACCACTTGACTACTACATTTCACGTTTAATACCTCAGACATCAGTCATTTATAAACCGACTAGCTGGAGCGTGCAGCCCGCTGCATTATAAGTTTTTGGCTAATCCCGCGGAATAACCCAATTTTCTAGTGACAAATTGTAACCTATGCGCTACTCCAGGTCATCATCTACCTGTGTGCCAAATTTCATTCAAATCCATTTGGTAGTTTTTGCGTGATTGAGTAACAAACATCCACCCACCACCATCTACCCAAACATCAATACATTGGAACTTTCGCATTTACAATATTACTAGCTGTTGCCAGATGACTTCGTTCGCGCGGACTTCGTTTACTCCACACTGCTCCTCCCCCGTATGTAATAGCGTGATAATATGTAGGTATTATGTTGACCCGAACTGTTAGTAATATTCATGCAAAATTTGAAGTAAATCCATGCAGTACTTTTTGAGTTTACCCCGGACATACATACAGACAAACAGACAAACAGACAAAAATTCTAAAAACTATATTTTTGGCTTCGATATCGATTGTAGATCACGCCCAAAGTATTCTTTTAAAAAAATAATCAATGTACAGTTTTGACTTTCCTACGATTTTATTATATGTATAGATATAAATTTAAAAAATTCTTGTGTCTCTAAGAGGAATAAAATTGTCAACTGTAGTAAACAATATTGATTATTGCCCTTAAATGACGTTAAAACGCGAAACCGATTGGTGTTAGTAAACAAAAACCAAGTAAAAAAAATAGTAGTAGTGCTTTTAATCCATACTAATATTATAAATGCGAAAGTAACTCTGTCTGTCTGTCTCTTCTACACGCCTAAACCACTGATACGATTTGAATGAAATTTTCCAAAAAGGTAGTTTGAAACCCGAAAAGGATATAGGATAGTTTTTATCCTGGAAATCCCACGGAAACGAGAACTATGCGAATAAAACACCGGAACTTTTATTTTAGAAAATTTTCCACGCGGACGAAGTCGCGGGCACAGCTAGTATAATATAAATTAAAGTTATTAGGGGTATACTATCCATTTATTCCACATAAATTGAGTGAAGATTTAATCTAGAACTCCAGAAATACTTATTTAAAATTTATAGTCGGCAGTCTCAATTTTACTGCGTTTAAATTATTGTTATTTGAAATTATTCACTTTTAAATGACAACAATTCACCCTTCGTAGAGTGAAGTGCTATTCGACTCTCCTGAAGATGCTTCGGTTATGAAGTGAAACGTGTGTTGAGTACATAATTTATGTGTTACTGCCTTTGTCACTGACGTGGAAGAAAGTGTGGTGGAAGTGGGTGGACTATAATAGTCCACCCACTGTTGCCGCCTGCTGCCATTGTGGTTTCGTCTAATACCTAAACCATTAAGTAGAAACTAGGTACATTGGAACCACCATCTAAAGAACATTATATACATTAACCCTCTCTTTAAAATGTTAAATGTCATTAGTTTTAAAAGTATTAATTTTAAATAGTTTATGGAATTTTTCAATCCAGCTGTGATAAAAAATAGTTTACTTACCTCAGAGGGTAAGTATGATGCAACCCATGTTTTTATCACCCTCGCCTTCGCCTCGGGAGATATAAACAGGCGGCTTGCAATGTCATACTTTCTCCCTAGGTGGGTTATTTAATATTTCTAATTTTTGTGAAAAATAAGTGTTATTGTCTAAAACTAACTCACACATCCAAGTGCTGATATATTAACATAACAATGGAACGGAAACTGGAAAATTCACGCTTCTGTACTCACCAGCGTAAGTTCGGAGCTTCCGGTCGGGCTGTACCGGAAATGAAGGGATAAATCTTTATGAGTGTATAAATTAAAAATCTGTCAACCTTTAAGTTATATAACACACAAGTGGATTATGAAAACACGAAAACACACAACACATACGGTGATTTATGGTTGTGAAATCGAAATGGTTTTGGCGAATTGCGAATGACTAATTTTAAGAGAAGTCCGAGATACCTAGTCCCACAATGTCTATCGCCAACGGGGTTATTATATATATTATGGGCATCGAATCCGGGACCTCATAGGATTAACACCGACACTGGACTACTAGACTGAAGAGGCGATCATCTTTTCAATTTTAATCGTATCTAAATATAATCACTACATAGTATAAAACAAAGTCGCTTTCTCTGTCTGCCCCTATGTCCCTATGTATGCTTAAATCTTTAAAACTACGCTAAGGATTTTGATGCGTTTTTTTTAATAGATAGATTGATTCTTGAGGAAGGTTCTAGTATATAAATCTTTCCGATATTCCCACGGGAACAAAAGCTACGCGGGTGAAACCGCGGACAGGTCGCTAGTATATAATATAAAGATTAATATTATAAATGCGAAAGTTTGGATGTTTGGATGGATGTTTGGATGGATGTTTGGATGAATGTTTGGATGGATGTTTGTTACTCAATCACGCAAAAACTACAGAACGGATTTGAATGAAATTTGGCACACGAGTAGATGATAACCTGGAATAGCACATAGGCTACTTTTATCCCGGAAACATTAGGTAATCCCGCGGGATTCGCCAAAAACTTTTATAATGCAGCGGGCTGCACGCTGCAGCTAGTATAATATAAAGATGTAAAGTTCACAGCTCTGCTTGGTTTTGAGGCTATTGGAATGAGGTTTTAATAAAACGTTCTAGGTACATATTTTCTAGGCTGAAACTACGATTAATATTATAATAATATAAAAAAAGGAATTTATAAGGAAAGACGTTTATAAGTTTGTTTGTAGGAAGTAATTTCTAAAACCATTTTGAACATTTTTCACTAGCAGAAAAGCAAATTACGTCTGAATAATACTGGTTGCATTTTAATCCAATTTTCCCGTGGGATTAGGACTAAGTCAATGGCATGTATGTTACCTATCTAGAGAGATTTCTATTATTGTTTGAATTGACTAACAAACTAAAGAACAACTAATCTGTTAAAATGAGGAAAACGATGTGATACTAGGGATGGGCAAACGGGAAAAAATATCGATATCATATCGATATTTTTCAAATGTATCGATTATATATATTGGCTAAAAATAATGATATGTTGATATATCGATGTTTTGCTCAATAAGCGATCATCTATAAACATTATCAAAATATTCGTAATTTGAAAGTACATACACATTTTGCTGTCTGTTTTGACATCAGTCTTATTATTCAAAAATAGGCACAAAAAATTCTTATCACATAAATTAATTATTATAAACTAAACCCATACAGTCTACCTACTCTTTTTCTGTGAGATCGGATTATTCGAATACATGATATTGTGATGCATGAGCAGACAGCAGAGCTAAAAATATATCGATTTTGATACGAATTTGGTATACGAAACTAAATATCGAAAGTCGATATATCGCGCCAAAAATATCGCTAATTTATATCGATTATATTCTGAAAAAATATTGATATTTCGTTTTTTTTTTTCGTTATATCGTTTTTTTATTTGCCCAAGCCTATGTTACACTTTTAGGCCTAGCGAATGAAGTCGCAGAGAATAATTTAACAAAATACAAATTTATTACTTAACAAGAATATAATAATGAAAAACTTATACAAATCCGTCTAACTCCAAAGTAAGCAAATTATTTGCATGTGATGTGGGCGTTAGTCAACAATACTAATAGATAATATAAATATTTAACAGCCAAACCCAGAAATACAAACATTTATTTTACCTCGTGTTGGTCCGAGCTTCCTTTTAATAAACAACGTACCGTTTTTCCAGGCAGGTCGTAAGAGGTGATCGATTGGCTATGAGAGTCGCTATCATCGTGGCTATATGGTAGAGTTTAGCATTTGGGTCTGATACTACCGCCTCACAGTGTATCGCGTGGAACATGCTAGGTGGACAATATTATTTTATGTTATATAACGATGCTCTTACTTATTTCAAATATGGGTAGTCATGTTTTTGTAATAAAAAACGAAAAAAATTATGATAGCAAAAAAATATTTTCAAAAATAATATATGAGCAACAATTAACTTAGCGAGTACTATGAATGCTGTAAATTGCATGCAGTTCAGATCGAATAAGTATCAAGAGGTATGTACAATATAAATCTAAATACATAAAATTACAAATAGTAACAAAACAATCATAGGTTTATTTACAATAAAAGAAAATATATGCATGAAAACTAAAACTAAGCAGCAAAGATAATATTTCATAACGTAACCTAATAATCATCATCAGAGTCTTCTGATGAATCGTTTACTGTGTAATCGTCATCATTTTGTGGAACTGTGCGATAATATGATGACGTTTCCAGTTTTGATTCTATTATACTAGGGCTTAAAATTAACTTTAAAACCTCTGAACATATTTTTTCCGGCTTTTTTTGGGGAATCTCTGGAAGGCTATTGATCAAGGGATCAGATGTTATAACCAACATTGACAGCAAGTCTCTGTTCGTGGCAACACGCGAGCACTTGCGGGTGTTGTACTCCCTAAATCTGCGGCAATCTTTATTACGTGCTTCCTGAGCCTCTTCGGAAAGCTGCCCAATTAGAAGCAATGCAGCTTTGATGACCTCTGTACTATGAATTAATATTTTATGTACAGTAGCAGGCATACAGTACCACGAATAGAGACTTAGATAATGTCTTCTGGTTTCAAGACAAAATTTATTAAATTCAACTAAGTTTATCTCGAATCCAGAAGACAAAGTCCTCAATATTACATCGAACTGTTTGATGATTTCAACATCCAATCCCGTGATCTGAGCACTCATCTCAGCATTCTTAAAAAACCGACGAGCCGTGTTTCCATCGTTTGAAGAACCAAATCCTGGCTTTGGTTTATCTACAATAAGTCCCATCTCGTTCTTAAATTTTAACTTAATTTCGTCGGAACGAACCTTGATATCTGCTTTGTCTTCGTTGCTTCTAGCCTGCCATTTCTTAATATTCAACTTGTAGCTGATATGTAAAAGGCATTCGAAGCAACGAATCCAAGCATGAAGTGTAGATAAACCAAAGCCAAAATGATCTTGGTTGCTGTTGAAGTTCGCGGGTTCATCATTCATCGTCTTGGGGGTGGCGCCACAGATGAAACACTTTTGAGTTGAACGAGTTTCCGTTAAAGCGTTGCATACCTTTCCGTCTGTCATTGTCAGCAAAAGTTCGTGTTTCACAGAGATTTGAGAATCACCAAAGTCGATACGTGTTGGAAGAAGAGCGTTAACTTCTTCCAACAATCTATTTGTCTCCGTTAACGTGAAGTCATTCGTTTCTTTAGCAAATATTAATTTGATTGGGCGACAATACAATGTTGATGAAGACCGAGGATTTTGCCAAACAATTTTGGCCCCATCATATAATCTAAGGGGAACTAAAGAAAATACGAAAAGAAATTCGTCCGTATCTTCAGTGTTCTCAAATCTCTGTTTGTATGTGCTGTGCCCAGAACTTCCATCACATCCCCATTTACTTACAAGTGTAAAAGACGAACTTGTTGCGAGGACACTGCTGATAACTTCATGCTGTGCTAATACTAAACGTTCCACTGTTTTGTTTAATAATGCTTGCAAATTTATTTCAGCACGTGTTTCTGTTACAGCAATGTGCTCCTGTGCAGGATAACAGGCCTGTTTAGATTTTGTCAAACTATAATATGATGGAAACACATTATGTCCTGCCTTCATAGACCACTTTCTTGTTTGTTTGTACGCATGTGTTGTTGACTTAGAATCTATATAGTAAGCTAACGCTTCGTCACTACTTAACTGCCTAGGATTAACATTACTGGTATCCTTAGACTTAACATTAATAACTGAGCTTTCACTAATGTCTCTAATTACGCTGGCAATTTTCCGTTGTCCTGCTGAACGCGCAGCAATTTCGGCAGCTGTCACCAATTCACTGACACTTCGCGATTCTACGAGATCCACGACTCGACGTTTTTTGGTTTTAAACGACGATTCTTCGAATTCTTTGCGAGGCCTTCCTGCTGAAATCACAGCCTCACTCGAAGTTGATGGTTGTGGCTCAAAAGAACTCACAGTAAACTGTATATCTTCTTCATCCAGCCAGGTCTTATTTTTAATTAAAAAACGCTCCTTCGATTTTCCTGAAGCCAACCATTTGACACCAATTTTATTGGAAAAGTTGGATATCTTCAACTTTATTTCTTTTTGGCTACATTCAGTAATGTTACCAAAGTGAAATTTTGAAGAAAGGTACTCATATATACCCGAGTTCTTTTCATTTTTTGTGGGTTTCAACCACTCTTCAAAAAATTCTACCCTAGAAATAGAGTATAAGCGTTCTGAAAAAAAAAGAAAAGAATATGTTGTACTGAAGTGTGCTAAACAATTTGTGTATTTTTATGAAGAATAAAGTATTTCCTATGATATATCAAAGAACTAGCCCGGATAAAGGTGAATGTCTGCAAAATTAACTCTTTAAAACTATTCTTTCATAAAAAAAATACGTTAAAATATATAAGCTATGTTAAAATTATACCTAAAATTCATTTGAACAGATTCAGATTTTAAAAAAGGTTTTTTAAATAATAGGACTTACCCTCCGTGTTGATATCCATCACAAACACTCAAAATATTAACTATAAGCCACTATGGATGTGTACGAAAGTGTCACTAAACTGCAACTGATTGACTGTAACGATTTCATTAAACTCAATACCTGACTTCTAACCACTATTCCTTATCAGTTAAGCATTTGACAAACAACCGATTCTTGGAATCTGGAGATTAGGGGTGTTGTTTACGATTTGCAATTAAGATTTCCTGGAAATGATAACATGAATTTTGTCCACCTAGCATGTTCTAGGCGAAATACTGTGCGCCTTACCTATTCGCAATAGCGTCAGAGTGCTAAGTGTGAGTTTTTATTTTCGTATTCGATCGTGAGCGCGTTTGGAGTTTACTAGGAATTTGTATGTGACTTGTACAGCGCCACCTAGTGGTAAACGTAAGAAACCAGTTTACCACTAGGTGGCGCTGTACAAATCACATACAAATTCCTAGTAAACTCCAAACGCGCTCACGATCGAATACGAAAAGAAAAACTCACACTTAGCACTCTGCACTCGTCGCTGTCATGTTTCGGTTTGGAGGGTAAGGTAGCCGGTGCATGTGGCATTTAAACCCCACATGGATAGCAACGCAACCTTAATATATTTGGTGTTTATAGGCGATAGTTATTTCTATCAGGAAAGCCTAGATCTATCTGCTTGCTTGCTGTCTTATGATATAGAAAAAAATAATATAAAAAATGCCTGTACCTATGGGGAATCGAACCCAAACCCCATCGATTGCTTAGAGTTACTACTTACTAAACACTCGACCAATATATATAACGTATCACAGAAAGAGCGCACACTATAAAACACGTCAATTAGTATTTTTTTAAATAAAATAAAATTCGGCACTGAAAATCTTTTTTCGTGATTTTTAACATTTTTTTTTTGAATTCATTTATCCAAGTGTAGGAGAAAGTGTGTTTTACTTAGATAGTTTTGATTAAATATTTGTTAATTAAAAGATTTAAATATTTTAGGTCCTTACCTTGATTTAAGTCGAAAAAAAATATATTTATATCAACTCTTTATGGAAGCATTTTAATTTATTTTTAACAAAAATATAACATATTATATTAAAAATGGTTTCAATCGATTCAGTAACTACTTTTCGTTTTTACTTATAATTCTGTGACAGGTCGTATATATAAATAAGGGTCTTAAAATTTACAAAAAATGTATGCGCTTCTTAATAAGATGGGATCAAGTTACGTTCCCTTTGGAAGCTTACACCTGATGGATCTTCCCTTTGTGTCTGTTTGTGTATTTATTGGTTTATGGCGTACGGGTCCCTTTTGAGTGTAGACGTACCATATGTTGGTCATTTTCTATTCAAGTCAAATCACATGTATAAATAACGTGGTTAGAAAGAAAACAAATAACTCCTTTATTATTATATACTAGCTGTTGCCAGCCACTTCGTCCGCGCGGACTTCGTTTACTCCGCACAGCACCTGGCGCTAGGTGATAGCGTGATAATATGTAGCCTATATGTTGACCCGACCTGTCAGTAATATTCATGCAAAATTTGAAGTAAATCCATGCAGTACTTTTTGAGTTTACCCCGAACATACATACAGACAAACAGATAAACAGACAAACAGACAAAAATTCTAAAAACTATTTTTTTGGCTTTGATATCGATTGTAGATCACGGCTCAAGTATTCTTTTAAAAAAATATTCAATATACAGTTTTGACTTTCCTACGATTTTATTATATGTATTGATTACTAGTTGGTAAATATACCTTACCTATTTCTGCTCCAATAGCGTCAATGATTGTCATTGTCGTGTTACCGGTTTAGAGAGTAAGGTAGTCGGTAGATTTATGCATGTGCATTACCATCTCGCCACATGGATAGCAACGCATCATTATCATCTTTGGTGTCTATAGGCGATGGTTTCCTTTTCCATTAAGAGAGCCATCTTCTTGTTTGCTATCTTATGACATAAAAAAAATGTTTGACGTAAAACCTTTTACAAGTCCATATTAAAATAAGACACATTTTTATATAATTAGATAGCAAACAAGCGATAGCTTTCCAGAATGAAAGTAAATCTAATGCCTATAGACACCAAATATCTTAATGTTGCGTTGCTATCCGTGTATCGGGGTGGTAATGCCACATGCATAAGTCTACCAGCTACCTTACCCTCCAAAACCGGAACACGACAATGTCGTGGCAAGAATAGGTGAAACGGTGGTACCAAACACACGGAAGAAACGTTGCAGAACTCTATCATATAATAATCACGATGGTGATGGCACGTAGAGTCAATCGTTCACCTTTTACAAACGGCCTAGGACAACTGCAGATTGTCTATTTTTCATAGGGGGGCAGGACCAACACGGGGAAAGTTCTTCATGCCAAATCCCTTTCAAAGTAGGGATTGAGAATTGAGTGTCCTACAATTCGCTTTATGTATGTCTTCACGCCTGTATCTCCAAAAAGGTAGGGAGAGCACCCTCGATTTGTCGAAGATTAATCCCACAATGTGATAGGTGGCAAGCTTATCGCGATCCGGGCTCTTATCCAATCTCAGACAACGTTGTTTTTATCAGAATACTGAAAAAAACACATTTTTGTTTTGCCAGACCCGGAAATCGAACCCGGGACATCATGTGATCAACACCGATACCGGACCACTGAACCACAGAGGCGACATTTTTGTCACAGTATAATCTTTAAAAAGCGTTAAAAAAGTTACCAGTAAATAACATCTCAAAGGGTTGGATTTGTTGATAAACATTATTTTTCATGACATCCTAATTTTATATTTTAATTTTGTTAACAATAATTATTCTTCTCTAATATCTTAGTAATATTAAAAATGTTAATTTTGCCACAAATAAAAAATATCATTGCGTGCTGTTCATACGGCAAAATAGGAGGAACTACTAACGTAATATAAGAGCACATGTAACTAACCCTATTTTCTGCAATAAACATTTGATTGATTGATTGATTGATTGATCATATTATAAGGAGGTAAAACCGCTGGATATTAACTAGTTGTGCAATACGCACTACGCATTCAAGCTATTGTCTCAGAAAAAACTAAGTGGTACTTATGTCAATGTTATCTCAAACAATATAAAACTAAAGGTTTGAAGTCTCCATGTTTTTATAACAAAAAATATGTTAACTATTAGGGTACGAACACACTGGGTCTTTAATTCGTAAATGGGTAATTTTTGATATCATAAAATAGCAAACAAGCAGATGGGTCTAATGATGGAAAGAGTCAACCATCTCCTATATTTCCAAAGATGTTAAGGGTGCGTTGCTATCTAGTGGCGAGGTATAAGCTTTATATAGGTTCACCGGCTACCTTACCCTCCAAACCGGAACACGACAGTGACGAGCATTGACGCTGTTGTAGCTAGATTAGGTAAGGTGGTGGTACCAGACCTGGGCGAGACAATGCAAAACTCTACCACCTAGTAGCCACAATGATTGAGAGTAGTGACTTGCATAGCCAATCGGTCGTTCTTTAAAGGAGGCCGGGACCAACACAGGGACTTGATTTAGAACTAAAACCCTACTCGACTACGCAACGGGATGGTAAGGGACAGTCTACCGAAAATCGAACCGAACCATAGCTTTGGACCGTGAAACACGCTGTTATATATATGTCAATGTATATACCAAAGATATCCAGCTAAAAACAAACGTCATTCAAGGGTTTAAATATTTTTGATTTATATGAAATTTTATTCATACAAATCAAAAAGTTTTACACCCTTGAATGAGGTCTGTTTTTAGCTAGATATCTTTGGGTCTAACCAAAACAACTCAACCGAATGCTATGTTAAAATATTTTCACCTATTGTGGAATAACCATAATTAAATATATAAATTATTATATAATAAATAAAATATATAAATAATGCAAGACTATATATAATATAAAATATATAAATAAGCAATATATAAATAACGCAGTTTGGGGAAGTTTTATACAATGCATTACACTGTATATTTTTTGATTATAAACAAATATTAAAAAAATTAAATTAAATAAATTGTCACCACCGTGTGTTCGTACCTTTAGAGTTTAATTCACCTTAAAGCACGTGAATATTTAAATGAACCTACACAAAAAATACATAAAAAACGCGTTATAAGTGTTTTGATATATATATTGAGTGGTCTTAGTAATTCTTTAGCCGTGAATTTTTTATAGTTACTGTAGTATTAGATACAAGTTTTTATTCAATATTGTGTATACTTTTTATAGTTAGCTATGTGAGACTCTACATTTTTATATATTAACGGCCTGTCTCAATAATCGATCTATCCCTTTACCAGAGTTTAAAATAGTAACAAACAGTATTATTTTTACGTTTCAATAAACACAGATAGATAGAAATATCTATGCGCAATCTTTAACTGGAGTTATAAGGACCCTTCGATTGCCAGAGATAAGTGCTTTTATAGAAAAAAAAGGGTCAAATGTTTCAATAACACAGTAACAGGTTACTGGAGTTAGTTTAGCTTACCAGCTGTAACGGCATTGCCTATCGCCCGATTTTGATGGATAATTGAGAGATAGTTTTACCGCATTGCTCAATTTATGTATTTTTACATAAAAAACATAGAAAACATTATTACTATTTAGTTACAATACTGATAATGAAATGTATGGAGATGGTGTATTTAATTACGAAGCGATGTTTGCAGCTTACGATTGGCAAATATATGCTCATATAAACTATTTTACTACATTATTTGAAGCAGAATTCGTATATAGATTTAGGCTTACCAAAATGTTAAAATATACCCACGCCAAGTTTCCTTGCGAGGCAGGCAGAGTAAACCCACGTCTAGTGGCTTTCCGGTTCACCACGATTCACCGGTTTGTCGGTTGCCGAGATGAGTGGTGATCGCCATCGCGACATTTTATCGACCTGATAACGATTATCGACTATTTCTAGCGCTAACCGGGACCGATTTTTGTACCCGGCAGCTAGATGTATTATAAAAGTATTTGGTGTATTTTCACGGGAACAACATATTTTTCCGTATTAAGAAGTATCATAACTTTGTGGTATTTGAAATCATTATCTATTTTTGTGCCAAATTTCATCCAAATGGGACTAGCCGTTTCTTCGTGATTGAGTAATAAACATCCAAATATTAAAACATACAAACTTTTACATTTATAATATGTATGAATTTATTATTACATATGAATATATATATAACCCGTAAAATAACGTTTATTTTATTCATGTTCGGTAGTAACAATGCCATTGTGAACAAATAAAAATGTTAACTACCGGAAAATAAGCTCACTAAAATTGATATATGGTTTATTTTGCAACAAAACAGTGAAATTTATACCTGAAATAACCAAAAAATACGAAGGTCCACGCTGACAAACGATAGGGAATTCTATCTATCTTTGACCTTAGTTAGGTTGACCAAAAAATAATATTGAAACGGCAGCCACAGATAGTTTAAACTTAACTTGTTATCCGGGATAGCTATCTGCTCTTAACTGTCAGTAGCATATTGAGACCGGCCGTAAGTGACTTCGTCCGCGCGGACTTCGTTTACTCCGCACAGCACCTCCCCCGTAGGTGATAGCGTGATAATATGTAGTCTATATGTTGACCCGACCTCGTAGTAATATTCATGCAAAATTTGAAGTAAATGCATGCAGTACTTTTTGGGTTTACCCCGGACATACATACAGAAAAACAGACAAATAGACAAACAGACAAACAGACAAAAATTCTAAAAACTATATATTTGGCTTCGATATCGATTGTAGAGCACGCCCCAAGTATTCTTTTAAAAAAATATTCAATGTACATTTTTGATTTTTCTACGATTTTATTATATGTATACGATGTATAGATACGTGAAATAAAAACTTTGTACCCCTTTTGGAACGAAGTCCCATAAGAGGCCTTGCGGAGGGTTACCCTAGCCGACAATAATCGTCCGTAACGTAAAAAAATTTTTTTAAGGAACTTTTAAAAAAAAACGATTTTAGGGTTCCGTACCTAAACGGTAAAACAGGACCCTATTACTAAGACTCTGCTGTCTGTGCCGCTCATAAACCGTGATAGCTAGAAACCTGAAATTTTTACAAATTATGATTTCCGTTTCCGCTATAACAACAAATACAAAAAATAAAAAATGGAAATATTAAGTGGGGTCCCCATACAGTAAACGTGTTTTTTCGTATTTTTTAAAGATGATGTAAGGAACCCTTCGTGTGCGAGTCCGATTCGTACTTGGCTGTTTTTTAAGACAATTACGCAAACGGTGGAATATGAAATTTGGCACAGTTAAAGTCAATATTGCATTACAATTAGATTAAATTAAATTAGTAATTTAATCTAATTGTAATGCAATGCAATTATTTGGCGTCGACCACATGAGGTCCCGGGTTCGATTCCCGGGTCGGGCACATAAGAAAAGTGTTTTTTCAGTTTTCTGAGAAACACAAAGTTGCCCGGGATTGGAAAGTGCCCGGTTGGCGATAGGCTAGCCACCTATCACATTTGTGGGACCAAGTATCTTCGGCTAATCGTGGGTGCACTTGTTGTACCTCTGCCTACTCCTTCGGGGATATGGGCGTGAAGATACTTTAGTAAAAATAAACATTACACACACTACATTCTTGTGACACATGATACGACACGCACACGTATACCATATTTCTATGGTTAAAGTCAGTGTCGAACTTAAAATAGATTTTATTGTTTTATCTATGGTCGAATTTCGGTCACAGGCGATCGCTAGTTGTAATTAATACTTGAGGCCAAATTTCAGTGCCCATTTTATGAAAATTGCACGTGTTTAAGTGTACAAAATATCCATACCTACAGTTTAAGTTTTTATGGAAAAGGATAATTTATACTTTCCATCGTCGGCACTTGGTAAAACTGCATCATATTGATTTTGTCAAACACTTATACTATTTCACAAATATTTGTGAAATACTACAAGTGTTTGACAAAATCAATTTATGGAAAAGAATATTATTTGTAATATTCTTTTCCATAAATAATTAATATGCATCTATACAAATAAATAAATTTGGAGTGTCTGTTTGTAATATTAAAATAACCGGTTTTAACTAAATGCATATGGATGTATACACGGTACATATATCAAAATAACATTTTTTACCATTTTTGTCTGTCTGTCTGTCGGTCTTTCTGTCTGTCTGTCTGTCTGTCTGACTGTCTGTTTGTTCCGGCTAATCTCTGGGACGGCTTGATCGATTTTGACGGGACTTTCACTAGCAGATAACTGATGTGATAGGGAGTAACTTAGGCTACTTTTTTTTTAATTTTTCCACGCGGACGAAGTCGCGGGCTCAACTAGTTAAAAATAAATTAAACTAGCTGCAGAGTTTAGTCCGCTGCGTAATAAAAGATTTTGGTGGATCCCGCGGGAACAACTCATTTTTCCGGGATAAAAGTACCCTATGTGCTATTCCATGTCATCATCTACCAGTGTGCCAAATTTCATCCAAATTCGTTTAGCAATTTTTGCGTGATTGAGTAATACCTCTGCATTGTCTCGCCCGGGTCCACCGACGTCTTATCTGTGCCTGCCGCAATGGCGTCTGTGCTTGTCACTGTCGTGTCCCGTTTTGGAGGGTAAGTCAGCCGGTAAACTTATGCAAGTGGCATTAGAACTCGCCACAAGATAGCAACACACTGTTAACGTCTTATAAGCGATGGTTGACTCTTTCCATCAGGAGACCCATCTGCTTGTTTACTATATAATGATAAATAAAAAAACATATTACACATGTTATAATATCATGTATGTTTACGTCAAATTAATGTAGTCTGCTAATGTTTATTTTTATTAATTTAATGTATATGTATTCCTTTCTATTTTATATTCGTATTTTATTACATATTATTTAAAAATACTAATTGATGCAGTCCTTCGCCATGTAAACTTTAATTATGTCAAGTTTCATACTTCACACCACAAGCATAATTGTCGTAAAAAGGGGTACAAAGTTTTTGCTTTAAGTGCTAATATATAAATTCGTTTTGATTTGAATTGAAGATAATTGCCATCAAGCCGGGATGGTTACGATTATGTCTAAGATCAACGTAATGGCGGCACCTGCCATTCTGCCAGGTTGTTCGTAAAAGACAAGTCAATAGTCAATGCTTGTCATTCTCGTATATATGTGAATGCTTGTCATTTGCCGGCTACCTTACCCTCGGTGTCGAGGGTAAGGTAGCCGGCAAACTTATACATGTAGCGTTAACATCCCGCTACACGGATTATAACACACCATTAACATATTTAATGTCTATAAGTGATTATTGTCTCTATATAATATAAAAAGCCGGTCAAGCGTGAGTTGGATCGCGCACGAAGGGTTCCGAACCATCATCTATAAAACGGTAAAAAATCACGTTTTGTTGTATGGGAGCCATTAAATATTTATTTTATTTTAATTTAATTATATATTTTTAAAGTGAATATATAACTAAATATTCTGTGAACATTAAAGCTTCTACCAGCTGTCGTTGTTATTTTTTTTGTAAAAATCGAGAAAACAAATCTAAAAAAATCACGTGTTTTATGTGAGCTCGCTTTAAATATTTATTTTATTCTATGTGAAAATTTCAACTGTCTATCACAGTTCATGAGATACAGCCTGGTGATAGACGGTCAGATAGTCAGACAGACAGACAAATGGACAGCGGAATCTTAGTACAAGTGTAATAGGGTCCCGTTTTACCCGTTCGGGACGGAACTCTAAAAAGTACAAGTGTATCGCCGTATGAAAACATAAAGATTTTATACATATGGTTTTGAATAGCTGACGAAAACTGGTTTGGAGTTTTTGTGAGGCATATTTTTAATGTTCTTTGTTATGCCATGACTCTTGAGATTCGAGCTTTTTATTACGCAACAGTCGCATAAGGAAATCTCGTGGGTTGTCGTGACTTATGTTAGGAAAACACTGAGAATGTTCGCTTGTAACAAGTCGTTCGAGCATTACATTAAACCTTGAGTTACAGTTCTTTCTAATCTTATAGCTGAAATATTTTTACTTTTAATTAATAGATTCTATCAATTGATACAATAGTGGTTTAAGTATTCTGTTTGTTCGTCAATAGATTTTAGTATTCTAGAAATGATTAATTTGTATCTTCGTTACTTAGAACCGAATGGAAAAATATAAATTATGTTACACACAGCCCTACCAAAAAAAAATTAAATGAGATTTTTTTATTTCCCTTTGTAGGATTTTTAGTAGGTTAACAATTTTAAAGCTTCTACTGGATCGGAAAAGTGGAAATATTCTGAGAAGATGCGACAGAATCAACTTGGCGGGTTTGAATTTTTTGATATTTTCTCTTTTTAACAAATTACCAAAATATTTAAAATTTATTTAAAATCATGCAAAAAAGTTAAGGTATTTAGTAATTCTACGCTTACGAATAAATATACTGCTGTGGAGAGTATTTAACCCAGGTTTTATTATCTTCTAACTAATAAGAAATTTTATAATAATATTTTTAGATATATTTGTTTTAATACAATTCCTAAATTTGTTTACTAGTATAACCCTTATAGTTTCAGAAAGCTTGTTGTAGAAAGGCATACATTTCCCTATAAAACAGTTAATTATTCTATGGAGACAAAATGTATACAAAAGAGGATTGTTTTTGTTCATTATTAAGTGCAAAGTGACAAGCACTGACGCTATTGCGGCAACAATTTTGAAACTAACTGGCGGTGGTACTGAAACTAGTGACATGTTGGAAATCTCTGCTACCTAATCTTAGTAGAACTGTAGAACAACAATTGCATGAAAGCAGATAGTTATCATTAATTGGTATATTCAATAATACATATTATAAATACGAAAATTTGGATGTTTGGATGGATGAATGATTGATACTCAATCACGCAAAAACTACTGAACGGATTTGGATGAAATTTGGCACACAGGTAGATGAGCTGGAATAGTAGACAGGCCATGGCAAAAAAATGAGTTGTTCTCGTGGGATTCACAAAATTTTTTATAATGCAGTGAGATGCACGGTAAGCTAGTAGTGAAATAAGGATATTCAATTGTATGCAAAGGTCTATGAAAATACATGACTGCCATGGAAGTTTGTTAGTCACGCAAAGACTTCTAAACGGATTTGAATGAAACTTGGCACATTGGTAGATGATGACCTGGAATAGCAAGTAGGAAATATTTAATCCCGGAAAAATTGGGTGATCCTAAGGGGCTCACAAAAAGCTTTTATAACGTAGCGGGCTGCATGCTGCAGCTAGTCTAAAATATGATCTTAATAAGCATTTGCATACCATATCATGGTAAAATATGCTTTTGTCTTTGATTAATTTTAATAACTTATAGTTGTTTTTTATTTTCAGGGCTGAATAATAGTATACCTATATTACAGAGACTTATTTATTCTAATTTGCTGCGTTTATATGTAAACCGTATCAAAAGAAAAGAAGGTAAGCAACAAAGCGTCTAAGTAATAAGATAAAGTTCGCTAATCAGCGCTTATCAAGATCATATTTAATATTCTTAGAAAATGATAAGGTTCAACGGTGTGAATTACATTTTATCACTTCATTATAGTTTACAGGGTTTTAATTTAGGCAAGCGTTATAGCGTTTATACATTGTTTATGGTAAATTAGCTCAAAACTTTATAACAACGTAATGTAGTACATAGGTACTTGTCAAGTGATATTGTATTAACATCGTGTTGCTGTATTTACTAACAATTTTAGGGATGGTTCTAATCGTCGGAGACTTACCAGGCGATGCTTCTTTTTGGTGAGCACCTAAAGGCAACTTAAAAAGCCTATTTCATATTTATATAAGAAATCGGGCATTGGTTAACTTATGGCTATTTCAAATCATACGCTAATATGACAGTAAAAATAGAGCGCGTTTTCCGGGCTTGTTGTTACACACTTCCGTCACATTTCACGAAATCACTTGTACAGATAGCAAGAAAACTAGAGGAAAAATTTTTTTACACATAGAAAATATTACTGCGTAATATTGTTAAACCAGCCATGTAACGCCTCTCGATATAACGACAACTCTCTAGAAATTTCTAGAATCTCTAGAAATTACTTTACCTTGTATTTATACCATGTTACACTCTATAGCATCATATCCATTTTCAATTATGACAATACTCCATTATTAAACAATTAACAGTACTTCTAAGTTGCCGAAATTTATAAGAACTGCAGCTGTGTACGTTCTCTTGTTTCTTTATTGTCTGTTGTTATTATTTACCTCAAGTACCTACGTAATTCAAAGTACGTTTTTTTGTTGGTTGTGTTTACCTTAAATCTGTTCACTTTGACTGCTACCCCATAGTTAGGTCGTTATACATTTTCATCATATTTTTAGTTTTTCCAAATTTGCAAACTGTGACAATGACTATCAGAAAAAAATACGTACCTATAGAAAGAAAAAGCTTTATTAATACGCTCAATAAAGTTTTCTCCAAATATTTTTTTCTTTATTTAGCGACAACTCTCAATATAATCATTAAATGCGCAGTCCCTTAAATGTCATTGTATAGAGTTTACACTGTAATTGTAATGAACGTTCGCAATCGAATTTCAAATGGATTTTTGTCCCTGTAAGTGCATAGCATTACATTTTAATCATATCTTGTATCATTATAAAGAGGTTTTAAACTGTTGGAAGGTCAATCTTGGCTTGGACAAGATATAATTGGCCCGGAAGTATATGTATAGTGTAAGTTACAATAATAATTATTATTATTCTGTTTCCTCACGATACACAACATTTTTTTTAATAGGTATATCATATATAAAAAATCCAGGGTATACTATTAAAGCTCATATGCGGTAGAAGTGAAACTTCTGATTGAAGTAGGAAAGAACAAAGATATTAATGGTGCATTTCTATTCGTGTGGCGGGATGGCAATGCCAAATGCATAAGTCTACTGCCTACCTTATCTTCCAAACCTGAACATGACAAAGGCAAGCATTGACGCTATTGCGTCAGGTATAGATAAGGCGGTGGTATCAAATAGCCGGGCGAAATGTTGAAGTCTCGGTGATAGTAATATGTCGGTCGCCTTTTACGACCTACCTGGCAGAACAACAGTTGGTCTATTCTTCAAAGAAGCTCGGATCAACACGGGGAATATTCATTTATTTAATATTTTGTGGTGTACAGTAAAATATTAAATAAATATATATAGGAAACTTTCGTATTTTTTTTATTATTTTATAAGATAGCAAACAAGCAGATGAGCCTCCTGATGAAATGAGTCAACCTCGCCTATAAACACCAAAGATGTTAATGGTGCGTTGCTATCTTGTGGCGAGTAAGTAATAGTATAGAGGCGAGGCGAGTAATAAGTTTACCGGCTACCTTACCATCCAAACGACACGACAATGACAAGCATCGACGCTATTGCGGCAGGAATAGGTAAAGCGGTGGTACCAAATACCCGTTGCGTCCGGTTAGCAATAGACTTGCCACCTTTCACATTGTGGGACTAAATATCTTAGGCTAATCGTGGGTACACTTGTTGTATCTCTGCCTACCTATTCGAGGTTACAGGCGTGAACATATTTTTTTTAAATATAACTGATATAAGGAACAGTTAATACCATCCTTTCTTTTTATATAATAAAGTTAGCAAACAAGAAAATGACTGATGGAAAATCACAACCATCGCTTATAGACACCAAAGGTGTTAATGATGCGTTGCTATCTGTGGGCGAGATGTTAATGTCACTTGCATAAGTTTACCGGCTACCCCACCATCCAAACGACACGACAATGACAAGCATCGACGCTATTGCGGCAGGAATAGGTAAAGCGGTGGTACCAAATACCCGTTGCGGAACTCTTCCACCTAGTAGCCACGATGGTAGTGACACGTATATCCAATCGGCCGCCTTTTACGACCGGCCTGGCAGAACGGCAGTTGATCTATTCTTCAAAAGAGCCCGAATCAACACGGGGAAATTAACTATTCAAAAAATCTATGCAATCAAGTAACATTTCGGTGCATTTATTTTAAAAGGCGGCTTTGTTTAACCTGCACTTTCTCACCGAATAATGCATTAACATTCAGTTGTGACCCCTACAATGGTTAATAGATCCGAAACCCTTCAGATGCAGCTGCGGGAATTTAAGTCCCAAAGGGTTGTTTTCAAATCAAGTGTCCTTTTACTGTTATTGTTTAATAACAGTAAAAGGTTCTATTTAAAAGGTTCTATTCTATTTAAAAGCGATTTAAATAGAATTTTTATTTAATTGTAGCTATTTATGATTGCCTTGTTAGTATAGTTGGTGAGTGTGGCTAGCATGGGCGTACAGGGGGGGGCAGGGGGGGGGGGGGCAGCTGCCCCTTCCCCCTGAAATTTGTTTATCTCTCTATTAGCCATCTACTGTTGTAGATGTTAAGATAAATAAGTCTTAAAATATTACGGTTGCCCCCCCCCCTTGGCCCAGGATCTGGGTACGCTCATGGTGGCTAGGGTTATCAAACTAAATAGCAGGACTGCAGGAGATTTGCGGATACCCTTAATTAGTAGGATATTGTCTAAGACCAGGCTTTTATAATCTATCGTATATCTTCTGAAATTCTAATAAAACATAAATAAAAATCGAAACGAACTCTATTACCTAGTAGTAGCGATGGTACAATGGATGGTAATAACTCGTTTAGTCTAGTAGGTTTTCTTTAAAACTGAGTATTCAGTAATCGATCCTAATACCCTTTTTTAATTGTAATTGACAGTTAATTTGACATAGATAGGATAGTAAGTATATAAAGTAATTTTACTTTATTTGTAAAAATAGGGCTAGGAAAAGATTTTGTTCATATATCGATGTACAAAACCTATTTTTCCTGATGAATAGCATGCAAATTTTGTTAAATTTATGGCAACAGATTAGTATTATAACTGTACTACTTCAGAATATATTTTACTGGTCTTTTAATAAAATTCATTTCATATATTTTTATAAATAAAATATTTAAAAGTAGACAATGACAAATTTCAAAATAATAATTCAAATTTCAAATTGAAACAAAACAAGATAAAATTTAAAATTTCAAAAACCCCCGACACATCCTCAGACCGCCATTCTGCTACATACGTATTATTTTAAGAGTAAAACGTGAAAAGACCTGATGATCTACGAAAGGGGATCTTGCAGCATCAGATTAAGGTTACCATGGTTTCTTATTCAATGAGCTAGACTTATTTTATTGCAAAGCTCCCATGGCCTCCAGCTCCACTATGTAGTCCTGGAAATCATTTTGATCCAGAGTGTATGTAAAATATAACAAATGATACCACACTCAATGGACTTATTTTGTTTATATCAGGAGTTCCACGGCCACTTTATATTTATATTATCAAACCCTGCGAATCTCCTAGTAATAAAAGCCAAAGCCAAGATATCAGCCCAATCTTCGATGGTCACCTTTCAGTTCCATCATTATTTTATCTTAGAAAACATCCGGCACCTAAATATTTGCCAAAATAAACCGAATTAGCCAACATTCGATGGGTTTATCTAGATTAGCTTAAAAGTTACAATGGACCTCTTCCAGCTTTATTATCAGACACTGGAAAACAGAAAAAAGAACGATTTAAACGGGATCAAAATCGATGGTGCTTCTCAATTTTTATTCGTTCGTTCGTTTCGTTTCCATGACCTTCTCTCACTTTATCGTAAGAGCTTGGAAATCATCTAATACCAGATTATTTGTTAAAACAGAACAAATAAGTTCAAACGCGTTGAGTTTGTCTTGTTTAGTTTAAAAGATCCTATAGCCACCTTCAAGTTACCTTACCCTCCAAACCGGAACACGACAGTGACAAGCACTGACACTATTGCGGCAGGAATAGGTAAGGTGGTGGTACCAGACCCGGCCGAGACAATGCAAAACTTTACCATCTAGTAGCCAGGATGGTAGTCACTCGCATAGCTAATCGGTCGCCTTTTACGACCTGCATGGCAGAACGGCAGTTGGTCTATTCTTCAAAGGAGCCCGGACCAACACGGAGCTCAATGGTTTTATTTTGTTTGGTTCAAAAATTACCATGGTCACTTTCTAGTTCCACCATCAGATCCTAAAAATTATCCAGCACCAAAGTAGGTATATGTCAAAACAAACCCAAGCAGCCCACACTCAATGAGTTTATTTGGATTTGCTTATAAGTTTTTACAGACTTTTTCCAGTTCTATTATCAGGCACTGATAAACAACGTGCTTCAAAATCCTTGTAAAAATTTACTCCATTTTATTTCAAAGTTCCCATGACCTCCATTATCGGCTCTATTATAAGACCCCAGAAATCGTCTAGTAGCAGGATGTTTGTTAAAACACAACAAAAGATCCGAAATTCGATAGATTTATCTTGTTTGGTTAAGAAGTTCCCATGACTACGTTCCAATTCCATCATCAGATACTAAAAATCGTCTAGCACCAAATTGTTTGCAAAAACAAACTGAATTTTTTCCCACTTGATGGGTTAACCTGGTTTAGTGTAGGAGTTCTTGGTAACATCCTTCATCTCTATCATCAGGCTCTGGAAGTCATTCCGCTCTAAAGTTCTTGAAATAACGATACAAACTACCTCAAATTCGATGGTGTTGCTAATTTTATTCCAAGGTTTCTATAAAATATTTCCAGTTCTATCATGAGACTGGAAATCATCTAGCACTAGAGTATTTGTCCAAACAGAACAAATGAGTCCAATTTCGATTAGTTTATCTTATTTAGTTTAGTAGTTCTCATGGTTACCTTTTAGTTCCATCATCAGATCCTGAAAATCATCCAGCACTAAGACATTTGCCAATACAAGACAATTAAGTGCTAATTCAAAAACTTTACCCAGTTTAGTTTAGGAGTTCATTGTGGTTGAACTTTGAACCTAGATTCTTGAAGTTCCAATGTCACTTTTTCGGCTCAATCTTTAGAGCCATATCATCACGAGAAAGATCTTACTGTAACAAATGAAATGACTCCAAACTCCACTATATTAGCAATTTCTATCTGTGAGTTACAATTACACTCTTATGGCTCCATGTTCAGTTCTTCGACATTATACGTTATGGAAAGTAAACATCATCAAAAATCCATCGAGTCCGAACTTGACTATCTTATCTCTTTCTACATTCTACGCGTGAGTTTCGGTAGCACTTTAACAGCTCCATCTCCAAATCCTCGTCATCATGAGCACTAATCAAACTTAGTATTTATAGCAACCAGACTTAGTCTAAGCAAGATTGTCTTGTTAAAACTCTGCATCAGACAGTTCCAGTCCCTACATCCAGGCTACATCACGAGATCAGTTGGATGGTACTGTAACACCTTTATGGTGTTACGTAAAAACTGGCAGCTTTGTCCGGCTGAATAGTCGTCGGGCGGCCGTTACAGTACCATAGTAATTGCATTTCCTTCACAAGTCAGTCAAGTTTTTGTACGAACGGATATCAGAAAGTCGTTAAAAAGTGGCTTGCAATATTTAGAAAATCTGTTATTTAAATACGAAAATTGCCAGTTAAATAGACGCTGATGATCTTCGAATGAGAATCTCAAAATATTAGCTCAACGTTACCATGTAATTGCAATATCAATAAAGTAGCAGAACACAAAATTTAGTATTGATTTTGATTATTATTATAAGTATTGATTTTGAGTTTAGTATGAAATGCTTTCATTTACAAGTTATTTAATTCCTTTCATCAATTTGAAAAGAGCTGGTTATCTTGAAACGGCTGAACAGATTCTATTGAATCTTAGCTAAGAACCATGTCGCAAAACAGGGCTTTCAATTAAAAAAAACCGCAATCAAATCGGACCATCCGCCAGGGCTCTACGATGCCACGGACAGACACACAGATACACACATACACAGATACACAGATACACAGATCCACAGATACACACCTGAAACTTATAACACCCCTCGTTTTGTGTCGGGGGTTAATAACGTCAGTAGATTAATAAAATATTTGTTTTTTAAAAATATCCACATGAAATAAAAATTGTTTTATACAAATTCATATTATAATAATAATTATATAGTTCATAAGTCATTATATAGTTTTATCATTAAAATAATCATTGGTGCTGTAAATAACATTTTTTACATATTAAAATAAATAAATGTTTTTTTTAATAACTGCGATTTAAGAACTAATCTAATAAATTTTTAAATGAACGAATTATAAGAAAGAAATATAATATCAAAATTGTTTGAAGTTTTCAGAAACAATTCCAAATTATAAAAAAAGACAAAAAGAAACAAATTGAAGGTGCAGGCGGGAAAAATACTAAGTTATTCAGTAGAATACAGAATTTATCGCTCCGTTGGTCGAGTGGTTAGCGTACCTACCTACGAATCGAGAGGGCTCGAGTCGATCCCCAACAGGGGATTTGTGTGATGAGCATAGATGTTTGTATTGCTCATCAGTATTATATCAGTATTTATTATGTATATAAAAGTATTTCTATGTATTAGTATCGTTGACTAACACCCATAACACAAGCAAATAAATTAGCTCACTTTGGGGGTTAAATCAATTCGTGTAATTGGTCCAACAATATTCATTTATTTATTTTTAGAGGACAGTATTATGTTGGTAGTCGACTTTATACAGTGTTATGTCGCGGAAACTATAGGCACAAAGCAAAGCGTTATCTCACGATTGTGGACACGATATCGTGAGATGGGCGAGGCTGCGAAACGGCATCCTGGACCAAGCCGCATCATAACTACGAGACTGGACCGATTTTTGCAAGTGACTGCCAGAAGAGTCAAATTTTACAGTAGGACGATTAATCCCAAGACTACAGGCTGACTACCAGTTGCATTTGAGTGACCAAACTGTCAGGAGAAGACTGACGAAGTCAACTTTAATGATTTGAGATCACGCTAAGTCGCGAGTAATAGCTAGTTGCTTAATAATAGTAATTTTATTTCTGCAATAGAGGTACAAAGTTAGTTTTGAATATAGTGGATCTCCACTATCTGCCTTTTTGGCGAACAGATTTCCAAGATATGAGTTACATTATTGATTCGTAATATTACATGAAATTCCACTATTTTATGTATTAACAATAATGTACTTGAACGCATGTTATAAAATTTTTGTCTTCATTATACATTTAATTAATTAATGTTTAAACATAAATCTCTACATCTATACATATTAAAATCGATGTATGTCCGGGGTAAACTCAAAAAGTACTGCATGGATTTACTTCAAATTTTGCATGAATATTACTAACAGGTCGGGTCAACATATAGGCTACATATTATCACGCTATCACCTACGGGGGAGGAGCTGTGCGGAGTAAACAAAGTCCGCGCGAACGAAGTCGTGGGCAACAGCTAGTATGTAAATATCTTGATATTAATTTATATATATGAGAATTGTCGCCTCTGTGGTCTAGTGGTCCAGCGTTGGCGTCGTCAACGTGAGGTCCCGGGTTCGATTCCCGGGTCGGGTACATAAAAAAAGTGTTTTTTCAATTTTCTGAGAAACACAAAGTTGCCCGGGATTGGAAAGTGCCCGGTTGGCGATAGGCTTGCCACCCATCATATTTGTGGGGCCAAGTATCTTCAGCTAATCGTGGGTGCACTTGTTATACCTCTGCCTACAACTTCTGGGGGTATGGGCGTGAAGATACTTGTTAACATAAACAGGAAAATATTTCATCAGTCTATACATATCATATCCCTAAACCGTATTGAACAGTGTACCTATAAAAAAATCTACACAATAAAATATATTTAAAAAAAAATAATTAATTACCGTTTCTTTATTACGGCACCATCTTTCATGCCGAGGGCAATATAACTTTTTGGGTTATTGCTTACTTTTTTATGTTTAACCCTGGGAACACTGTAATAACCAAAACCGGTTGATTAATTAAAAAATGCATCGTAAAATAGTAGTTACAAACATTATATTCGACCGACTTTTCAAAAAGGAGGATGTTCTCAATTTGGCTGTATTTTTTAATGTTTTGTTAACTTCCTGGTACGTATGTAGATTCTAAATCGTACTTTGTATGTAAGAAAGGACAGTTAATGATAAACATTGATCCAAGTCATCCAAGTCTGGCCAAAACGAATAAAATTTGTAAGTGGGAAATCTATATATATAAAAATCAATTGCTGTTCGTTAGTCTCGCTAAAACTCGGAAACGGCTGAACGGATTTGGCTAATTTTGGTTTTGAATTAATTGTTGAAGTCCAGGAAAGGTTTAAAAGGTGAGAAAATAAGAAAAAAATAAGAGTAGTTAAAAAGGCAGAACAACGTTTGTCGGGTCAGCTAGTCAAATATAAAATACTTGCTTTTAATCAACTTCTAACACACAATTTTTGTCTTCTACAGAAAACTCAGCTTAAGGCGAGGTATTTCGACGCGCGTCAATTGTATAGAAAATGGGTGGCGCGGTATGTTCTGAAACCGCTGGAAAACGTGTTAATTTTCGGATAAATAAATATAGGGCTTCAGCTGAAAACCAAAATTTAGTACATTCCTTTTTTTAACTAAATATCACCATATAAAAATCATGTGGATGATTAGAAATAGTATTAACAAATTATTTTTCCTGTTTTCGGAGTTTTATATAATCAAGTAAAGTACATTCTATCATGTAATAAGTTAGCACATTCTTTAGATAATATCTTCAGGTATATCGTGTAATTTTTGTAAAATTGTTATTTAACAATCAGTACAAAAAAAACGTGATTTAGCAAGCCAGTTTTTTCCCGTTTGTCGCGATGCCTCGCCTTAAAGATGATTTTATCAAAGCGATGGATAAAAGTGATGAAAGATATTTTATATTTTTAAAGTCAATTTTTCAAAATTAAGTGATGCAAAGTTGAAAGAAAGTATTTTTGTTGACCTACAAACATACATATTAACGAAAATCAGCATATTTGATCAAATACTAGGTAAATGATGTAGTACTGTGCATCAAAATATTAAAAACCGTGTTGCAAATGTCTAGGTGATTGCTAACCATGAGATGGCCCACTTGCACTTATGCCTGCTGCACTTTAAAAAATTGTCTTGTAAACGAAAGCCGAATACTTTTAGTTCAAATTTTTAGACGTGACCTCTCCGATTCCTTCATATGTGGCTTCCGTCCTTGTTGAAAGCAATCTACGTAAGAGATTCGTGTGCGTTTTTTTATATAGCAAATCTCACTTCCCTAGGGATAGACAAAAACGATATCCGCTGAGACCGAGTATTAAATGTCCTACCCAGCTCAACAATTATTAGTCGAGTCAATTTCATTTTATCGCTCGTAAAACTAGGCCTTTTTTACACCATACTGTGTCTGGATGTATTTATGATTAATTTGAATTCACCCGTTCGCGGCAAGTAAAAAAAAATAATTTTAATTAATTTCACCTTTTGAATTATGAATAAAAGTCACAAAGTAACGCCTGAATGAATAAAATTTATTTATTATGTATTATTGTTCAAAATAAATGGTCGCTTAGCAAAAATTTCTAAAGAAATTAATACAAATGCATACAAATAGTTTTAAGACGAAACATATTTTATGTATTTATGCCTCTTATTCATAAGTGAAATAGAAGCCTATACCACATGGAATTTAACTGTTAGAGCGTAAATTAAATAAAAACTATTTTTCCTCTTTTACAAACAATTTTTTCTAGCAAATAAGCTAATCAAAAAAATAAAGTATGCTCGTAAGCTTTTCCTATTGTTACGGTGTGGCAACCCAACGTGAATCAAAAAAAATGAATTTATGAGTATATATATTTAATTTGAAGTTATTCTGTTACAACAAATAAATATTAATAAGAAGGTGTTTATAAGTGAGTAAATTCCAGTCCCTTAAGTATATTATTGCGAATAATGTGAACTGGGCTACTTGCACTTTTTTGAGTTAACAATTATTACTATTCATCTTATTATAGCCAGAGTCTCAGTGTTGTATTAGTAAGAAGAATTATTATACGTACAGTTGTATGAAAGGGTGATAAGCCTTTTAACCTCACATATAAGGGGATTGCCTTTTAAACCCACTTCCCATACTAAATTCATTATTTTGTAGAACTAAAATTAAATATATTTCTTTTATATTATACCGCTATTTGTGTAAGCTATATGAAGGCAACATAAACTATATATATATAACTAATATAAAGCTCAGTTTTTTAACAATTGGAAGGAAGTTTTTTTTCGGATGGAAGGTCCGTTTACATTTCAATGGAGGTAATTTTATTTTACCAAGCAGCTGATACTTTATTACTTAACAGATACGAAAAACGCAAATTTTAATGTTTTTGAGACATTATCTATAAATCGAATTCCAGCTGCCTTAACTATATCCGCGGTCCAACTAATAGGAGATTTCTTTTGCTCCAACGGCTATCAGTTCTCTCTTGATCGACTGCAATCGACAATTCAACCTACAAACTCTTGGCATAAAGTTACACTTAAAATTCATGTTACACAAGCTGCTTCCAGTTTTTTACTCTGGCAATAATCAATGTTATCTTCACAGCTTATCTAAAGATAATTCATGACTTACATTCTTGTTCATAGCACTGTTTTAGCGGTAAGATATAAGAAATATGCACATTCAAAAATTTTAGCCTAAATAGCGTTACACTACGGTGTGATAAAATACATTGTATGGTAGCAAGTCAAGAGCGTCCAAGCTTCCTGTTCATTTAACATAGGACTAATTGATGATTTGCTCAACAGTACCATTTTGTTTCCGCTCTAAGGGCATAGACAATGGGTTTTATGGTTTTTGATTGCTATCGTAATGGGCTCCTTAATGGGTCCGGTAATTAGGGTCCACTTTAGATATGTTTACATATGTTGCGATAGTTTATATTGAGATGTTGTTAGTGGCAAGCTTTTGAAATTCCATTAATATTAACGCGAAAATTGTGTATGGGTTAGTGTTCGCCACTCATTCAAGCTAAGTTGGATGAATTTGCATGAAACTTGGTATGCCGTTAATCAATAGCAATTTATTTCAGAAAATTCCAACGTTTCCGTGAGGTTTAAAAAAATGTCTGTCTCCGTGGTGTGTTGGGAAGTAGGCAGGGTAATCTCATTATTAATATACACACCGGTTTACCACGATTCTGTCAACTGGTAGTTTTGGTGGTGATCTCAATCGCTACATTGGTAATATTAACAGCTACTATTTGTTTATTGTAATAACCTTGACTGATACTTTTCATACTTACTTAGGTGGTAATATATTGCCTCCGTTCTTCCCGGCTGCTTTTAACAAAACATCTAGATATTTTAATAGAACATGTAGAAAGAATGGTAGATGAAAGGTTTACAAAACAGATATACAATGAGAATGTGGAAGGATGAAGATACCGGGTAAGATCAAGACTGACATACCATGATCAGATTGATCGAGTACTGTCTGAGGGTGGTGTCAAGAGTCTTCGCAACCGGATTGTTTGCATGAAGAGTGTAATAAATGTAGTGGAAGCGAGACAAGTCTGCAAGGATCGTGGTAGATAGCATTCGGTTCTCTTTGTCTATCCCGTAAGGGATCTGGCGCGAAGATATGTAATCTAGATATTTTTTTATCTAGGAGAAATTTCAGTAATCCTGACAACGCATTCAACAAGGCTCGGTTTCCATTCCAAATGAACACAAAAGCTTCTATTTCTGGGCTTTGGTGTAAATCTTCTTTTCTTTACATATTAGAAATTCTCTTACGCTGTATGCTCGCTTATATCTTTTAAAATACGAAACTGTTCGCGAGAAGGCTTAAGTATACATATAAATCATTACTCTTTGGTTTCTGTGAAAATGTCAACCAAAAAGATTGCAAAAGATTTTTGCTGTAACCGTATTCTGAGCAATAAATTTCATTTCATTTAAAAAAAACGGTGTGACGTAACGCTTCCATACTTGCGTTTACTGTCGTGTGTCTGTACTGTCAACAAGTTTTAAAGGTAGTTGAAAACTGATATGTTTGCTTTCTTTTATATCGCCATCGCCTATATAAACCAACGATGTTAATGGTGCGTTGCTATCTTGTAGCGAGGTCTAATGCCACATGCATAAGTTTACCGGCTACCTTACCTTCCAAACCATAACACGACAGTGACAAGCACTGACGCTATTGCGGCAGGAATAGGTAAGGCAGTGCTACCAGACCCGGGCGAAACATTGCAGAATTCTTTATTCTTATTGATGAAGGAAACAAACGTCACTTAACTAAACATTTGCCCTGCGTTCTAAACAGAACCGTATAAATAATCTTCTGTATTTAAGAACACAATAAGTAAACTCGGTACATATTCATAACAGATGGTAACTTCGGATCTACATTGGTTATCATAATAAGCGCCATAAAATAAGCCCTCCTACCTCCGCGGGAGTGACGCCGGCTGATAGTTCGCCTGTCAGCCCTCTGAAGATAGTGACTTACTCGTCAGGGGATACACTTACCTTCTGCAAACTTAATCAGCACCCTTTTCAAAAATTACAACCTTATCTTTACCGTCTAAAGTCCAATTTTGTATGAATAGAAAATTTCAATGAATATGCAAGGGTGTATTCCACTACGCAATCTCACGCTCAATGACATTTTATCGCTGTAATGGAGATTGAGTGCGAGGGAGACGGCATATGTGAAGAGTGAGAGGGTAGTTGATGAAATTCATGAAGTGTAGAGTTTTGTGGTTATGAAGTCTCCTAAATGTTTTATTTTCTTTCCCGGTTTATGGTTTTAGGTAATTCGGTTTATTATTTATGTTGTATGGTATTTGTATGGTAATTTTAGGAAAGTTTTACCGAATCTGTGTTATTAGTCAAGTATAGTATTTAAAAATAAAATTCGATTGTCGTAAGTCGAACTGAGTGCGTAGAATTGAAACCGCTGAATAATTTGCTTACTATGCGTTCCAAATAAGAATAGGACTGTCAGGATGACATATTGCTCCGCATTTTGCAAAAACTTCGTAAGTGATGAGTAAGGTGTGCAAAAAAATTCTAACAAAGAAATACTTTAAAAAAATTAATTTCATTCTAACTGGTATATTTTTTATTTAGATTCCCATCAGATTATGTAACCATATATTAAAATAAGGTGTAAAATAACTAACACGACTTTTATATATACGTATATTTAGATGAACGGCATGACTGATATATTTTACTGTTTTTTATTGATGAATATTATATTTTAATACTTTTTAGCCTGTTCTGGACAAAGACAACCCAAATCCATAAAAATCACAACAAAATTGGTTCCGTCGTTTTTGAGTTGTAAGTGGTGTAAATGACATGACATCTTTATATAATATATAGATGAACAGCTAGACTGATGCTTTTACTCATTTTTTTTGATGAAAATACTATTATTAAAACGTTATTTGTTTTTCAATAAATCAGCAATATTTTTTTAACAAATATTTTTTTGCTGACATTACTAATTTCACACTTGTGGTATGAAGTTGATAACAAGCGCGATCCTATTCTTAATTGGAATGCATAGTACTTTGGGGTTAGATCGATTTGTGTGAAATTGTCCAGAGATATTTATTTATTATATATTAAAAAGTAAATTGAAATGTCAATTACTGGTAGAGATCTTGAATCACTTGGATATGGCGCAATCGTTATGCTCATAATAGAGTCGATGCTTTCATTTTTCAGCTTAAAGGTGATCTTGCAATTGTGTTCTTAGATTATGCTAATATTTTTGGTTATGCAACAATTATCTCCCAAAATTCCCATGTCAATAAAAAAAGATCAAATCAAAAAAAAAGATAAGCAATTCCCCATCCCCATATTACATCCCATGATAAATAAATTTAGCAAATTGCTAAACAATAAATCTGCTTTGATTTTCGATTTTTACATGCACAATCCGTCCCTCTCACATTGATTCTGAGTGTGTTACAAACTTGCAATACTCATTTCAATTCATAAACTCGTCCTTTAAAGCGAGGTATTTCGACGCGCCTCAATTCTATAGAAAATGGGTGGCGCGGTATGTTCTGAAACCGCTGGGAAACGTGTTAATTTTCGCATAAATAATTTAATATCAGCAGAAAACTAAAATTTAGCACATTCTTTCTTGTATTTTTAACTAAACTAGCTGCGCCCGCGACTTCGTTCGCGTGGAAAAAATTCTAAAATAAAAACCCGCATAGTTCCCGTTCCCGTGGGATTTCCGGGATAAGAACTATCCTATGTCCTTTCTCGGGTCTCAAACTATATTTGTACCAAATTTTATCCAAATCGGTTCAGTGGTTTGGCCGTGAAAGCGTAACAGACAGACAGATAGACAGACAGACAGACAGAGTTACTTTCGCATTTATAATATTAGTATGGATATCACCATAGAAGAATCATGTGGAAGATTAGAAATAATATTATCAAATTATTTGTTTTAGATTTTTTTTAGCCTGTTTTCGGAATTTTATATGATCGAGTAAAGTACATTCTATCATGTAATAAGTTAGCACATTCTTTAGATAATATCTTCAGGTATATCGTGTAATTTTTGTAAAATTGTTACTTAACTATCAATACAAAAAAACGTGATTTAGTAAACCATCCCATTTTTCCCGTTTGTCGCGATGCCTCGCCTTAATTTGGATAAGGATTATAACTCTTAGGTTTTAGTCAGACAAAAAATGTATCGCCTTACTCGTATCTACACTGAGACATCGATTTAGGCAATCGAATATGGGCTACTAAAATAAAACAATGGTTGAACTTCTAATCAAAATATATAATTGTCTTTTCTGGTAAACAGTAAATAAAATTAAGTATGCAATTTCGCTCTTAAAAACATCGATTTTTATAAAGTGAAACATCGATACTATAAACATCGAAGTTTATGAAAGATTTCGACTGTTTTCAATGTTTTTTAATTATATTTATACTTGACTTCAATGATGTGGTGATCCGCGAATGGCAAACAACCAAAATAATATATTATACCCATAGATGAAACATTGTTCATAAAATATTGCTTATGTAGATCATATCATCGATGTTTGGGTTTTCAATATCGATGTTAAAAAATCGATGTTTATGAATCCCTTTTAAAGAATCGACCATCTGACATTCTGTCAAGCAGTTCGTGAGAGGAGTTCTACTAAGCAATTTACAATCACCGTGATTACTGGATGAGTACCTACCGCTATATTTCGCTAGGGTTTAGCACCATTGTTTTACCTATTCTTGTCGCAATATCGTCAATTCTGGCTACTGTCATGTTCTGGTTTGATAGGTAAGGTAGCCTGTAATTTTTTTTTATATCATGAGATAGCAAACAAGCAGATGGGTCTCATGATGAAAATAGTCAACCATGGCCTATAACCACCAAAGATGTTAACGGTGCGTTGCTATCTTGTGGCGAGGTCTTATGCCGCATGCGTAAGTTTACCAGCTACCTTACCCTCCAAACCGGAACACGATAGTGACCAGCACTAATGCTATTGCGGCAGGAATAGGTAAGGTGGTGGTACCAGACCCGGGCCAGACAATACTGAACTCTACCACCTAGTAGCCACGATGTTAGTGACTCGCATGGCCAATTAGTCGCCTTTTACGACCTCCCTGGCAGAACGGCAGTTAGCCTATTCTTCAAAGAAGCCCAGGACCAAACTTATTCATTTAGCTACTATTCTGTAACATGGATAGCAACAAACCATCAACACCGTTGGTGTCTACAAGCGATGATTGTCTTCTTCCATCAAGATATCCATCAGCTAATTTTATTGATTCAGGTGTTACTTTGGGAAAATCCATAATTAAAAATCCGCTGTTCTCCGCGAACTGGGGCCTAATTCACGTAATCAAGCGACGAGCAAGTCGAAGCATTTAAGACACTTACATATTTTCTTACATATGTATTATGCCGCGTCGTAACGTGTCTCGACGTTCTATCGTGTTTATGTGTGTGAGAGCCCTAAGCGCATTGATTCAATTACGTGAATGTTCTGTCTGGGGGCTGTTCTGTGTGACCTCAGCGATGCCATCGAAAATAATAACGCCGGTTTAATACCGATGGTTCGAACATAACAGAAGACCCAGTGGCACAATTATCCACCCCAATCACCACACTTTCACCCACGTCAGCACCAAGCATAAAAGCACATAATTTATGCACTCAATGCACGTTTCACTTCTAAACCGAGGCATCTTCAGGAGAAACGAATACTACCACACTAAACGCGAGTGTAAATAATATGGTGCATCGCGGTGGTGACATAGAACAGTTCGCGGAATATAGCAAAGAACACAAGCGATTTTGAGTTTAAACTTCTTTTGCGTGTCTTTAGGAGTGATAAATTATGTTAGACAAACTAGAATAAAGTACCATATTTTTTAAATTAATTAAATGAAATGTATGGCTAGAAATAATTATATAAAAATATTGAGCCTTTAATTTGATTTACTTCTATCCACCGACCACACAGCCTGTAGACGGCTAATGTTTGATTTTCCGTATTGAATGCATTCTGGCAACTAGCTAAGGTAAGACGAAGTGGGGTTGCAACGCCGTAATTGGCTAACTCAAGGCCACAGTGAAAGATAGTAATGTACAGAGCATCTGATTGGTCGACACTGATTACCCAATCACTACTCATTGGCGCGTGGACATTTACATCGGAACTATAAGTCAGATGTGTTGACACAAGTCATTCGCCTATTATTAGGTGTCTATGGGCTGTGTGGTCGGTGCTTCTATCATTATATTTAAGTGTTACCATTATATAAAACTTTAACTATCTATAAATTAAAACAAAAATAAGTTTATATATTATAATTTTCATTATAAGTATCAAATGTAAATTTCCTCTGTTTTTGTACTAAAGAATAGTTTAAAACTAATTTCTTTTCTGTTATTTTAAGTATATATAAAGCACTAGCTGTGCCCGCGACTTCGATCGCGTGGAAAAATTTCTAAAATTTAAACCCGCATAGTTCCCGTTCCCGTGGGATTTCCGGGATAAGAACTATCCTATGTCCTTTCTTGGGTCTCAAACTATATTTGTACCAAATTTTATCCAAATCGGTTCAGCGGTTTAGCCGTGAAAGCATAACAGACAGACAGACAGAGTTACTTTCGCATTTATAATATTAGTATGGATGTTGGCAAAATTTTTGCTCAGAATTCTGTCAATACAACTTAGATTTCTGAATAAGCAGTTGTACAGACTAAAAACACCCAATAACACAATGACAAGATAAATACCTAACATAGACTACGAAGAAGGGAACTAAATGCTTACATTAACCTCATTAAAATTCTAACTTTAATTAGCTACTATTCCCCAAGTTTATAAAATCTTTATTAAATGCATATAAGCTAAGGAGTTGATATAGAATCTTACAGAATATATTAAACTTTAAGGTAATAACTAAAGAAAACGATGTGTGACGTCTCGACCGTGTTCTTTAATTAATTTCACCATTTTTTATCCACAAATTTGCTTACTGTCTTATAATATAAAAAAAAATCTATTGTTATTTTAAGACGAGCTTTCTGGTCTAGTATTAGAAGCTTCTTCGTGTTCATTAATTTTAACTGAATTTTTGGTTAAATTCCCTAATTCTGCTTCCAGCAAAACATCATTAATGGCTTTTTCTGCGTAAATTCTTTGAGTTGTACTTAAATTCTCTAGTTTTTCCGACCAGTACATTGCAAGTGTATTATATTTAGGAGCTTCAGAATAAGAACAATTAGGTTCATAGTATGAAGACTGATATTTTCTAGCTATTTTTTTTCTGGGAGTTTCAGTATCGTCATTAGAAGGTAGGATGGAACCTTTGGGTGCTATGAAATATTGGTAAATTTCTTTTGAAGGAGGATGTTTGGTTTCGATGTCGGGTTCTTGAAGCTCGTATTTATGAAGCACATTTTGATCGATTTCTATTGTCTCTTCTATTTCTGTTTCTTCATATTGTTCTGTATCTAATGAAGTATCGACATCAAGTGGGTCTTGAGATTCATTAATCTGCAAATATATTTCTATTAGTATTTGAAATTTTTGTTATAATATATTAATTCATTTATTAAAATTCTTTATTGGCCAAAATATACAACGGGCGAATTTAACATAACATATAATTTAGTTTTTAAGTGCATAAAAATCCGAATTGAGATTAAATTTTCTTGTCCACTTTTTATTTTTTATATAGTAAAAAGTAAGATACCTGGGATTAGATTAGTAGGAGGTTGTACCAAAATCTAGGCGAGACGTTACAGAACTCAACTAACTAATTGGGTATCACGATGAAAGTGACAGAAATCTAATTAATAGTCACAATGTAAGTGACACAAAACTAAGTAGTAGTCACGATGTAAGTGACACAAAACTAATTAGTAGTCACGATGTGATACAAAGCCAATTAGTTGTCACGATGTAAGAGACACAAAGCTAATTAGTAGTCACAATGTGACTTTTCTTGTCTTTTACGAGATGTTTAGCAGTAAGATAGGACTGTTTTTCGATAAGTACTCAGATTGACATGGGGAAATTGACTGAATATAGATTGATATAGACTTGTACAAGAACAACAAGAACTACAACTACACTAACAGCTTTATTGTTAACCAAGGATATTATTCTTGTCTTAGACCCACAGGCGTACCTTACCCTACAAACCGGAACATGACAGTGACAAGCACTGACTATATATATATATATATATATATATATATATATATATATATATATATATATATATATATATATATATATATATATATATATATATATATATATATTAGAAATACAGATTATAGAAATATTGTGACATAAATTATAAACACCCAAATCCAGAAATACAAACATCTATATTCATAAAATGTTTTTTTTTTTATTTTAGTTGGATAGGCAAACTGGCAGACGTACCACCTGATGGTAAGTGGTTAACGTCGCCAATGAATATAAACTAGTTTACCTGGAACTGGATAAGTGTTAAGTCTCGGTGCCAGTAATTATACTGCCTGTCTTGCCCTTCTCTCTGAAATATAGCAAAGCTGTTTCACGGGAGAAACAAACAAGATGGTGGTACCCATGCAGCCGGGAGCAGGGCACAGCGCATCCCTCCACCGGTAATGTTCCTGTCGGGAATCGAACCCGAGTGCCGTCGATTCGCAGTTAAGTTCGCTAACCATTTGTCCAACGGGGCGATCACAAAACTGCAGCTACCGACATTCCATTACCTGTATGTCCGGAACCCTACATTACATAGATTTGGTAGAATTTGGTAGAATAAATCAAATGGGACCACACGGGTAGAAAAAAATCGGGTAAGTGCGAGTCTGGCTCGCGAACGACGGGTTCTGTACTATTATCTATATAAAATGGCAAGAAATTCTGTTTGTATCTCTAAATATTTCTAATTCTTCCTAAATATTTATTTTATTCTGTTTTTAGTATCTGTTGTTATAGCGTCAACAGAAATATATCATCTGTGAAAATTTCAATTGTCTAATTATCACGGTTTATGTGATACAGCCTGGTGACAGACGGACAGACAGACAAACGGACAAAGGCAAGGATTTAAAACGTTATAATATCGATATGTTTTCTGTTTCATGATTGGTTTGCTGCGTTTCATGCTGTTTCGTGATTGGTTCGCCAACTAGCGCTAGAAGACAACGTCATAATATCATATACCATAACCAATCACGACGACGCAAACGTATCAATATCATAACGTTGTAAACTTTTCAAAATCGTTTCATTAATGACACAGTTCTGAGATAGAAAAAACACAAATAAACATACAGGCGAATAGATAACCTCCTTATATAAAGAAAGGTCGGCTAAAAAAACCGATAAACAACGAAGCCTTCACAAAAGGTTCCCTTAGATAAAGAACCCTAAAAAGTAATCATAAATTTATTATAATAAAAATTAATTATAAATAGTTATCATTCATTCATAATTTAAAGCATTACCACTCTTTACACAATCGGATAATATAACATTACCTCAGTAAGCGGTTGTTCAAATTTATTCAAAAAATGGAGACATTCGTACAGCCAACTTTTCGGAACATATTCTTTACCGTCTCCAGAACTTCTAGATAAAATCACTTTCTTTAACTCTCTTCTGTAATTAGATCTCAAAGAATTAATCTTCTTCCTGACATCATTAACAGTCGCATGAGGTCGTAGCTTTTTATATGTATCGAGAAGCTTCTCAAGACACTCATTTCGTTTGTACTTGTTAGCATAATGCAAATTTGACTTATCCCAAAGAACTGGTAAGGATTCATACGTTTGCACGAATTCTTTCTCGGCTTCGAGCACATAGTTTGCCGACACTTGCAGTAGTGACTGCGTGGCTTCGTCACACGACATGACAGCGAGACTGCCCCGCGCTGACTGACGCCAGATTGATGGATCGCGTTGTGGCTTATCAATCTATATGTCGGAGGAAAAAAATAATACGTCCGTATAATAATAATAATAATAATCTTTATTTTAGCAATTACGTTTACGTTTTAAAAATTATGTAAAACGTCCAAATTTTAGTAAATATTCTTTGTTATATATTATATATTGTATTCTAGACAATATTATAATCAGATAATAACAATATTTTTTTTTATATATCATAAGATAGCAAACAAGCAGATGGGTCTCCTGATGGAAAGAGTCAACCATCGCCTATGACACCAAAGATGTTAATGATGCGTTGCTATCTTGTGGCGAGGTCTAATGCCACATGCATAAGTTTACCGGCTACCTTCCCGTCCAAACCGGAACACGACAGCGACAAGCACTGACGCTATTGTGGCAGGAATAGGTAAGGCGGTGGTACCTGACCCGGGCGAGACAATGCAGAACTCTACCACCTAGTAAATAATGTAATTATTGTTAATATAATGTAACTATTGAACTTATATACCTACGTAATGCTACTTAAATAAATTATTAATTATTAATTAAATACTACGTAATAACGTTATATACCTACTTATGCATAAAGATAAATATTTTGCAATTTCAAAATTAATAATTTGTAAACATGTTTCTCATTGTAGAGCCCTGAAGAATAAATAAATAAATAATCATAAATAAATAAATATTCGCGAGACAAGTTTTACTTACTGATCTAACCCCAAAGTAAGCAAATTATTTGCTTGTGTTATGTACTAGTCAAAGATACTAATACATATATAGATACTAGAAGATA
The DNA here is from genome assembly GCA_036924255.1 of Apodemia mormo. Lineage (NCBI taxonomy): Eukaryota > Metazoa > Arthropoda > Insecta > Lepidoptera > Riodinidae > Apodemia > Apodemia mormo. The sequence continues at coordinate 34,502,855 of JAUPFN010000017.1, forward strand.
TTTACTAAACGCCCAACCCCGGAAATACAAACATTTATTCTCATCACACAAATGCTTGTCCCCGTCGGGGATCGAACCCGAGCCCCGTCGATTGCGTAGTCAGGGTCGCTAACCACTTGACCAACGGGGCGGTCAAACAAAGTTGACGAAACGTTGGTGATAAAATTAAAAAGTTTCACATAAGCAATTTGTCCATCTTTCCCTTTAAAAAAGAATTGATTGAAACCACTTGACCAACGGGGCGGTCAAACAAAGTTGACGAAACGTTGGTGATAAAATTAAAAAGTTTCACATAAGCAATTTGTCCATCTTTCCCTTTAAAAAAGAATTGATTGAAACCACTTGACCAACGGGGCGGTCAAACAAAGTTGACGAAACGTTGGTGGTAAAATTAAAAAGTTTCACATAAGCAATTTGTCCATCTTTCCCTTTAAAAAAGAATTGATTGAAATGGACTTAAAAGTTAAATATAAATATAAAGTAGCAAATAATTTTAATCGTTGACAATGTGCTGCTATCATTTGAGTTAGCGTGAGCTGTGTTTCAAATAGGTTATTGGATAATTCGCACGAATTTATCTTGCACGAAATGTGCGAATCAGCATTTTTTAATAATATTATCTTTTCTGTAGGCGATTCGCACGAAGTTCATTTTTTGGTGTGCGAATCGACAACTCCAAAAATATGTAGTAGGCTTTTGGCACATATTTTATTTTATAGAGCACAAAATAAAAAAAAATGTACCGGCCGAATTGAGAACTTCCTCCTTTTTTTAGGTCGGTTAAAAATACATTAGCAGCTATATATATATATATATATATATATATATATATATATATATATATATATATATATATATATATATATGTGTGTGTGTGTATATAATTTATTAATTTGTGGACGAGATTTTTCATTTCCTCAAAACATGTAATAGTGAATGGAGAATTTTTTAATTTAATAAAGTCATTTTTGATTAGTCAATGCCTCATATGAGGATTTACAATATGATTCCTGAAGAAATTGTAAATTTTTCTGAAAAGAAATTTAAAATTTTCATAAAAAGAGCTCTTTGTCAAAAAGCTTATTATAAAGTAGATGATTATTTTAATGACAGTAATTTTTGTAAATATTAATATCAATTACCATTAGTAAGTACTCATGACATTTTTATTTAATCTCTTATTGATCATTTTTATATATTTTCCTTGCCTTTTTCGATTATTTTACTTATATTATCATTTGACATTTTTAACGTATGTACTATTTTTTTAATCTTTGACTTTTATTATAATTTTTTTGACACGTTTAAGACATGAGACATATACGATATTCTTATTTTTTTTTAGACATTATTATAAAATGAATATTATATTTAACTAGGTACCTACTTACTGTTACTTTTGTAATGATATTTTATTTTCTGGTGTTGACGTTCAAAAATGTATTTTTATACTTATTTTGAATAAAAATTATTTGATTGATTGATTGATCATTTTATATCGTCATACTTTGTTACTAGAGTGTACTTTATCATCTATTAAGAAAGTCGTGTTAGTTACTCCACTTATAACTGAAGAACGGCTGAACCGATTTAGCTGAAAATTGGCAGGGAGGTAGTTTAGAGCCAGGAGAAGGACATAGGATATTTTAGAATTTTTTCCACGCGAACGAAGTCGCGGGCACAGCTAGTAAGTCATAAATGTATTGCACAAAACACAACGTGTGTGCCAATAGCCCCTACTACATAATTTTCGAGTTGTCGATTCGCACATCAATAGACAACAAATTAACTTCATGCGAATCATCCAATAACCCTTTCAAAGGATATAATTGTTCCTTCCCATTTGTTTATACACGTCATATTAATAGTTACAATCACTATGAGAAAAGTACAAAAAGATAATACTATAATATTAAAAAGTTTGATTATATGTAATGATGACTTATGAACAAATGCATGTGGGTACGTATATACAAGAACGAACGCGCTAGTAGGTACATGCGTCCTAATGTATATGTATGTGTGTGTGTGTGTGTGTGCGTGTGTATGTGTGTATGTGTATATGTGTGTGTGTGTGTGCGTACATATGGCGTCGTCAGATTGAAAAGGTAAATTCGTTTTAGAAAATGCCTTATGCCGAATATAAAATGTCGTCATTTTGTAATATGCATGACATTTACCGCCGCCGTTAACAAATTGCTGTGGCATATTGTTTAAATTACTTTCGTGGGTTACCTATTTATTATATATAAGTGGGTTATTTATTTAAAACTAGCTGTGCCTGCGACTTCATCCGCGTGGAATTAAAAAAGTAGCCTAAGTTACTTCTTATTACATCAGCTATCTGCCAGTGAAAGTCCCGTCAAAATCGGTCCAGCCAATTCTAAGATTAGCCGGAACAAACAGACAGACAAAAATTAAAAAAGTTATTTTGGTATATGTACCGTCTACCTCCATATGCATTTAATAAAAAGCGGTTATTTTAATATTACGAACAGACACGCCAATTTTATTTATTTTAAAAATACATAATATACATATAATATCATTGATATAAAATATATCAATGTATAATATAATAAAAATATTTGCCTCCTGTACTTCTTCTCCTCATAAACTTTAACTGTGCCTAATTTAATACCCCTCACTCCGCGTGATTTTCATAAAAAAAAAAATTTTTCGCTTTATGTATTAATTAATAGATGTTATTTATTTATATTTAAAAACTGAGTTGAAGTAGCGAACTAACTAGAGCTTCCCAAAACCTCCAGAATCTTGCACCCCATTATAATTTATTTCAAACGAGACGCATTTAGCCTGGGGACACACTATCACGCGAAAATTCATGTAGGTACGTTAGGTACGGCGAACTATGTAACAACGCCTTCGTGATCGTTGATAGTTCGAGCGAAAATATGTATGTATATAATTAAAACTGCAACAGCTGACTTTCCAATTCCTGTATCTCTGGAACAAACCCCAGGAATATTTTTATTTTTGAATAGTTGTGTCCGCGACTTCGTTTGTGTGAAAAAATCTAAAGTAAAAGTAGCCTAAGTTACTCCTTATTACATCAGCTATCTGCCAGTGAAAGTCCCGTCAAAATCGGTCCAGCCAATTCTAAGATTAGCCGGAACAAACAGACAGACAAAAATTAAAAAAGTTATTTTGGTATATGTACCGTCTACCTCCATATGCATTTAATAAAAAGCGGTTATTTTAATATTACGAACAGACACGCCAATTTTGTTTATTTGTATGTATAGATAATAATCTAATATCAAGCTGAATTTTTGTAAACAACTTCGTTTTGACGAGACGCTCATCTTTTCTCTCTTCGAAAAATCTCAAAACGAGTAACTAACAAAGTAAGGGGTGAAAGTAAGGGGTGGGTTAATGTGGTGAAAGAAAATAATGATTAATAATAAAAACTAGTTGTTTACTTTAAATGCTTGATTATTAACAACACGAAAAAACTATACTATAAATATATCGGAATTATGAAATTTTTTGTTGACATTAATCAATTAATATATAATTAATTGTAAATTATCAAATAATTCGATTCGAATCGATAATATACCAATAAAGAATTTCGCCGTTTGAACCTGTCGACAATAGCTCAGTGGCAGAGCGTCCCGGCTTGAGGGTACTTCGCAGGTTCAAATTCTGCGTGTTGAAATTTTTCTTTGTTGTTTTTAAAGATTTAAAGTTTTTCAAATTTCAAAAAAAAACTAATTTTATCAAAACAGCTTGTTAATTATTATTATAATTCAAGGGTGACTTTGTCCATACGTAAAGTGCAAATTTTATTAGTCTGACGCTCTCAAATTCTCTTTTTTACCTAACTTTATTAATTACCCGATTCGAGATTTTTCTAAGATAAAAAAGATGGACGTCTTTACAAAACGACAAAAAATCAGCTTGTTATTAATTAAGAATAAAAATGTTCCACAGGGACCACGGTCTAGAACCTTGCATCAGACCAAATTAAAATGGGACCACACGCAAAAAAAAATAATTTAGAAAATACAGCCGAATTGATAACCTCCCTCTTTAAAAAATCGGTTGAGAAGCCGGTCTATCTCATTTCAGATTGCGATACGCATCAATTAAAAAGTGAGATAGACTAATTCGCTATAGGACAGAAGCTCAAAAGTCACACACATCGCGACAACGCGAAAATTCGCCGTGTCGCGTTAATGTGGCCGCGACGTCATCCTATTACATTTATGGGTTCTATAATTACCATTGGAGATACAAGTTCTAACAATGCATCATTTTTTTTATCTCGCGATATGAGGCGGAAAAACTTTTGTATAGAAGTCAAGGCTACTTTTTATGAGATATGATGTAATAACAAAAGCGTCTAATGATTGGTTAAGCTATAACTCGTTTCTGGTTAAAAGATACAAAAGTAAACTAACTTTCATATCAGAATAGCAACAAGTAGATGGCGTGATGGAAAGTGGTAACCAACTTTTATAAAATGTTAGAAATGCATATTGCTAATAGACAATGTTCCAAGAAATAAACTTTATTTTGATTAATAACAAGCTGAATTTTCGTGAACAGCTTCGTTTTGACAAGACATTCATTGTTGCTATCTTCGAAAAATCTCGAATCATATCAATAAAGATAGATAAAAAAGAAAACTTTAGAGTGCCGGACTAGGAAATGTTTCCACTTTACGTGTATAACTAGCTTATAATAATAAATTATTAACCAGCTGTTGTGAAAATATAAGATTGTTTTTAAATTGATTAATATCAATTTAAAAATCTCATAATTCCGAATCTTTAGAGTGGTAAGATCATTGAAAGGAGAGGTAAGATCATTGAAAGGAGAATGCAAGGGAAGTCCGAGGGAATGTTGTGGGAGGCACAAGGGGGTTTCAGATCTGGAAGAGGATGTATGGATCAAGTTTTCTCACTCCGCAACATCGTAGAGAAGCATCTGGCGGTCGGCCAGAAGGTTTTCTGCGGTTTTGTGGATTTGGAGAAAGCGTTTGATAGAGTTGTGCGAAAGAAACTTTGGGACATTTTACCCAGTTATGGGATAGATGGGCGTCTGCTGCGTGCTTTGCAATCCATGTACTGGGATTGCAAAGCATGTGTGCGGGTGGACGGCAACATATCGCCCTGGTTCGATGTCAATATCGGCGTCAAGCAGGGTTGTGTGTTGTCAGCTCGTCTGTTTATTCTATATCTGGATAAGTGTCTCCAAAGATTGAGGTCATTGAATGTGGGAATACGCATGAGTGATCTAGTGGTGAACTGCCTGCTTTATGCAGATGACGCTGTACTTTTAGGCTCAACTCCATCTGAGCTGTAAACACTGGTCACAGTTATGAATGAGGATTGTAAGAGTATGGGCTTACATTTGAATGCGAAGAAAACTAAAGTTTTGGTATTTGAAAGAGAAACAACCAGAACGGATGTAAGAGTTGTGGTCGATGATGTAGTGCTGGAGCAAGTGGATGAGGTTGTATATCTTGGATGTGCTTTTAGCAGGGATGGAAGGTACACCGCTGATGTTGAAAGAAGAGTGTGTGCAGGGAACAGAGTGAATGGAGCGTTAGGGAGATTACTTAATAGCACAATTTTAAGTCAGGGTGCCCGTCTAGCCCTGCATAATCATGTGCTTATCCCAACGCTATTGTATGGAAGTGAGAGTTGGGTATGTCAGAAAGGGCATGAAAGTAGAATCAACGCGGTCGAGATGAGGTCGCTAAGAAAAATATTTGGTGTGACACTCGCGGACCGGGTTCGTAATGCCGAAGTGAGAGAGAGGCTAGGTTTGAAAGAAAGTGTCGGTGTAAAGATGAGAAAGGGCATGCTCCGTTGGTTCGGACATGTAGAAAGAATGGTAGATGAAAGGTTAACAAAACAGATATACAACGCGAATGTGGAAGGATGTAGGTACCGGGGAAGACCAAGACTGACATACCACGATCAGATTGATCGAGTACTGTCCGAAGGTGGTGTCAAGAGTCTTCGCAACCGGCGTGTGTGTATGAAGAGAGTGATGAATGTGGAAGAAGCGAGACAAGCCTGCAAGGATCGTGATGTATGGCACTCGGTTCTCTCTGCCTACCCCGTAAGGGATCTGGCGTGAAGATATGTTATGTTATGTTATGTTATGCTTTAGAGTGGAGAACTCGTTAGAAAAACCATCAAATGAGTAGGACAAAAATTTTTTCGTGTTTTTCGTAAAATAATCAAGTGATTAAAGTAAAAAAATAATTATTGTTTTATCATTTACTAATTTTCTACACCGCCTTAAAATTTTCGAAGTCCGCTAACTTTATTAGTTAGCCGATTCGAGATTTTTAGAAGATAGAAAAGATGGTTGTCTCGTCAAAACGAAGCTGTTCACAAAAATTCAGCTTCACAACCGTGGTTCAAACAAAAAAAAATTTTTTTTTGTTGGAACCACGGTCTATAAGAGATGACGAACAATTACGCCGTAGGATATTGGAACTCTTCTAATTTGTTAAGAAAAGCTCCATTGCTACATGACCTACACAAACAGTGTAATTGTTGTAACAGCGAAACAAATGAAAAAAAAAACAACACAAAATATCGATGGTAATTTACCATTTAAGTATCGAGAGTCTAATCCCGTCACATATTTACATATAATTAGGTCCAGGGTCAATATCATTAGGGTAGGTAGGGTAAGTAAGTAGGTTAGAGTTTGTGCCTTGAATATGTATCACGCCAGTTCCCTTGCAGGTGGGCAAAGTGAATTGAATATCTATAAACAATTCGGTTCACCACGACTTACCAGATCGTCGATTGGCGAAATGGGTTAGTTAAACCCATCTTCCAGAAAACGATTAGATATCGACTATTTCTGATAATAATTGGGACCGCTTAACGTACTTACCGAGGCGCGGGAGTGGTAAGCCACCACCTACCAGATCTCCAGCTGCTACTGAAATTTCGGATTTAATTTATCATCGAGAAATATCTCCAAAAATCTTAATAACACTTTTGCCCGACCTGGGGATCAAACCCGGGATCTCATGATCTCAGCCAAATAGGTAACCCCTGGACCACGAGGCAGACAAGTAAAACAAAAAATTTTAATTTACTAAAATATGAACCAGGTACAAACATTCGTTTATGAACGGATGAGAGTTCTTCAAATCGACGGATGGGTCGGTTTTTTTCCCCATTTGTTTTATGCGATCAGCTGTTCCGTGCCATAGGGGCTGAGACCCTTATCACGCTCAGTTAACGTACGCCTACGAGTTATGGAGAATTTGCCATCTTGAAATATGTATAGGGGCGGTATTCTTATCATTACATAGTATAAAACAAAGTCGCTTTCTCTGTCTGTCCCTATGTCCTTATGCCCCTATGTATGCTTAAATCTTTAAAACTACGCAACGGATTTTGATGCGGTTTTTTTTGATAGATAGATTCATTATTGGGGAAGGTTTTGGTATATAAACCTTTCCGATATTCTCACGGGAACAAAAGATACGTGGGTGAAACCGCGGGCAGGTCGCTAGTTATCAATATTTTAGTGAAGTATGTTTTTTACGTTGTAGGACACAAGTCGTTATGGAAACATAATTTTCATGTAGACAAAAGATGTTTCATGCATAATTAACTTGTAATAACGTGCTAGTTCGGACCCCCTTTGAACTGACCATCTGCCTTTCTGGCAGGCAGTTCGTAATAGGCGAACGATCGGCTAGACGAGGCACTACCGTCGTAGCTACTAGGTGCATTGTCTTTTTTTTATATCATAAGATAGCAAACAAGCAGATGGGTCTCCTGATGGAAAGAGCCAACCATCGCCTATAAACACCAAATATGTTAATGGTGCGTTGCTACCTAGTAGCGAGGTCGAATGCCACATGCAAATATTGATTAATTACTCAATCACGCAAAAACTACTGAACGGATTTAAAAGAAATTTGAAATACAGGTAGATATTGACCAGGAATAGCAAATAGGCTACTTTTTATTTCAGAAAAATTAGGTGATCCCGCGGGATTCGCAAAAAACCTTTACAATGTAGCGGGCTGCACGCTGCAGATAGTAAATAATAAAATAATCACAATCTACGTTTTTCGAAATTTCAAGTCTTGGGATTGACCCTCTTGTATCTCTGGAACTCTGGCTGATCCAGAGTTCCGGAGATACAAGAGATCGTCACCAAATTTATATGGGACCGAACGAAAAGTATACCTTCCTAAAAAAAATCTAACCGGCTAATAAATGTACCAGTAATTAATGCGACCGAGTTCTGAGGTAACAAACATAAAAATATAGCCGAATTTAAAATCTCCTTTTTCGGTAGTCGGTTAAACAATCAGGTGGTATCGTTGCTTGGAATGAGTTATGGCTGAACAAATCATTAAACTCTTGCTATTACATCATATCTCATAACAAAAAATAGCCTTGACTTCTATTTAATAGTTTTTCCGCCTCTCATCACGAGACAAAAAACCAGTTAAGTGCGAGTGAGATTAGCACACGGGGGGATCCGTACAAATCTTGTAAAATAACTTTAGCTACACATAAATTTCATGATTCTCATTCAACGGGAAATATCCTATACGTTTTGATTCCGTTGTGAAATCGCATATGCGACATAACGGTCATATTTTTTGATCCCGTTTTTTTGTGATGTAATTAAAAAAATTACGGTTTTTTTATTTTTTCCTTTACATTTACTTGTTAAATTTCATAGTTGTAGGCAAACGAGAAGTATAATCCTATAAGTTTTGAATCCAGTTGGTAATCGTAAAAAAATCGCAAAATATGCAAAATAAATAATCATATCTTTTGATCACGTTGACTTACACGTCTGATTTTTTCACAGCTAAGAGGAACTGTAGACCCGAGTATTTGATATCGACGCTTGAAAGGCAATCCTTACTAAGCTACATTGAGTAAACTTTACAGAAGAGTGATATAAAGTTCAAATATAAAATAAAAAAATCACCTAATTGTAATAAATCAAAACTACAATTAAAATAATAAATTTAATTATAATTAAATTAGGTGATTTTTTTATGATTATTTTTTTATTTTGAAACTTTAAACAAGTTAAAATTTTTAATTATAAATTCAACTTGACACCTCTACGCGTTGCTGAGGAAAATGGTCTTTACAGACGGACAGACGGACAACAAAGAGATCCTATGAGGGTTTCGTTTTTCCTTATGAGAAAGGGAACCATAACAAGTGCCAAGTTGTCAAAACCTGTATCTCCAATGTTAATCATAATTCATAAGCCCCGTGTACATTTACATATGTGCCGCCATAATTATAACTAGCTGTTGCCCACGACTTCGTCCGTGCGGACTTCGTTTACTCCGTACAGTTCCTCCCCCATAGGTGATAGCGTGATAGTATGTAGCCTATATGTTAACCAGACCTATTAGTAATATTCATGCAAAATTTGAAGTAAATCCATACAGTACTTTTTGAGTTTGAGACATACATACATACATACAGACAAACAGACAATAATTCTAAAAACTATATTTTTGGCTTCGATATTGATTGTAGATCACGCCCCAAGTGTTCTTTTAAAAAAATATTCAATGTACAATTTTGACTTTTCAACGATTTTATTATATGTATAGATAAATACTGGAATATATATAACAAACACCCAAACCTGGAAATACATACATTTATGCTCAAAATGCTTGTCCCCGTCGGGACCAAACCCGAGCCCCGTCAATTTAGTAGTCAGAATCGCTAACCACTTGACCAACGTGTGGTCAAATTTCAATTGGGCAAATTAAACGTTTCAATGAAAAAGATTATAATTGTCTAGCTGTGCCCGCGACTTCGTCCGCTTGGAAAAATGTCTGAAAGCCCCGGGGTGGTACCCATATAGTTAGGTAAAAACTATCCTAGGCCCTTTTCTGGATTTCAAACTATCTTTGTACCAAACATTCAAATCGGTTCAGTGGTTTAGGCGTGAAAAAGAGACAGACAGAGTTACCTTCATATTTTTGGTATGGATTTTATTTAAATACTATTTCGCCCCGACTTCGCATGAGTGTACCTTATAATTTTTTTATAGTTTCTATATATATTTTTATAGTATCTCTACCGCTTGCAGACGACCATTCATACGTATCCGTAATCTATAAATATAATAAAATCGTAGGAAAGTTAAAACTGTACATTGAATATTTTTTTAAAAGAATACTTGATCTACAATCGATACCGAAGCCAAAATTATAGTTTTTAGAATTTTTGTCTGTTTGTCTGTTTGTCTGCTTGCCTGCTTGCCTGTTGTCTGTTTGCCTGTTTGCCTGTCCGTCCGTCCGTCCGTCCGTCCGTCCGTCCGTCTGTCTGTCTGTCTGTCTGTCTGTCTGCCTGTCTGTTTGTCTGTTTGTATGTTTGTCTGTTTGTCTGTATGTATGTCCGGGGTAAACTCAAAAAGTACTGCATGGATTTACTTCATATTTTGCATGAATATTACTAATAGGTCGGGTCAACATATAGGCTACATATTATCACGCTATTACCTACGCGGGAGGGGCTGTGCGGAGTAAACGAAGGCCGCGCGGACGAAGTCGCTGGCAACAGCTAGTAATATTATAAATGCGAAACTGTCGTCACTGAACTTCATGATTTTTAAAACTTTAAGCCTTTTACATAGTGGAGTTTAGAATTTCAGCTTAAAACTTTATGATTTTTAATGATATATTCTGTTTAAATATGTCAGTTAAAATCTTGATTGATGTGGCGTGAATTTTTAACCCTGAAGCAGCGATTTGGTCTTTACGATTTTGTTGCACAAGATTGAAAGCGCTCAACGGGTGGCGGAGGGTTGGAGGGCTACCACACGATTTGCATATTTTGAACAGTCCTGATGCTGAATTTTAAGTGATGCAAATCTATTTAATGAATTAGTCAGGCCGATTTAAGCTTAATGAAGTACTCAAGTATAAATTTAAAAAAGGGTTTGAACTTTTATAAAGATGTGATGAAAATATTTTATAATTAAACCTTAATAATATTTTTTCCTTTTGGTACATCGCTATCATGTTCTTGGTTGGAGGGTAAAGTAGCCTAAACTTTCTCCTTCTTTCATTTCCTTTTTCATTTTGTTAAAAAGAACAGTTGTTGCTCAGTACATTATTTGCAACAGGTAATCAGTGTTAGATATAAAACAACATGTCAGATGGCTCTTTTAATTGATGTGAATTGATTTGTATGGATGCTTAGAAATTATGTACTTAATATAATTGGTAAAGCGCGATGACGAATTACATAATAGTTATGCATGTAACACAACATCCCTATCAAATAGATCGCAACGTATCATAGACATCTTTAGTTTTAATAAATATTTTTTAGAAGAATCATCCGCTCATAATTTTTTCTATAAAGTTACATCAAAAATTAAAACCGAAAAATCCCAAAAAATAAAACTATCATGGACAACCTAATTTTCTACAGGGTGTCCTATAAACAATGTCGTGGTGTAAATAATATCTCCCCTCCTGATTCACAAACAGTTAAGCCGCTCTTGCTGAAATTATGACTTCCATAATTATTCTCCCGATCAGAATATAATTATGACCACGGACCTTTTTGAGCTTGGATAAATAAATATTATTGTTAAAAAATGTTCTTTTTTGAAATGACAATAGATGACAGGCGGTTGAGCTACAATAGCGACATCAAATAGTGGGAAAACAGCGTGTATAACTCGAGTTTAAATAAAACTAGGCTTAAAAACAAGTGGAAGCACTGTGTCCTGCAAAACCAACTTTTTAAGCCATTTTATTTCCGTACTTAGCCACTTGAGCCTTTGTACGTAGCTGGCTAAATCTATTCCAGCCATGCTCCTTCCAGAAGTTTATATATCCAGAAGAATATTCCAGATGTTGTAAAACCAATATAATTAGTTCTAGTTATTACACGGCTTTGGAGAACGTAGTAAAATGAATCTAACCCTAAATTTATTTGTATAAACCACCATATTTACCTTCTGTTGGCCTAAAGGTTCACTGGAGGAAAATGCCAATAGGCATTAAGTTCGCCTTTTGTACAAACTTATTTAAGATGTACAATAAAATTAAATAAATAAATAAATATTGTGGAACCGTATAAAATTATCGTCTTTATATTAATACGTAAAGCAAAAAGTTTGTTATCTTTTTAAACTAAAATCGTGTGGGCATAGGATTACGAAATTTGGTGCACTTAAAACTCTTTTTATAGGGAAGAAGAGCAGAAAACTAACATTTTTATGTAACTTTCATTAGAAATAAATGTGTCAAAAAGCTTACACACACTACCATGTGGTTGACACTACGTTTGACACACACGCGTACTTCTATATTACTTTTGTTTATTGTTAAAATCTGTGGTAAAACTTAATGGAGATTTCATAGTTTCATCTATGGTCAAGGTTAAAGCACGTTTATCCTGTAATTTACCTAATACAAATTTTTTAATTTATGTAAAAACCAACAAGCGAATTTACAAAAATTGAATACGCGATAAATAAAACCACATTTTTACAAACTCCATCTATATTGACAAGCTTGGTTGAACATAAATGTTCTGGCTGACCTGAAGTTATTAGATTGTTATACACTTGTTTAACAAAATGAAGATCTCTTAAAATCTATTTCCTATGACAAAAATATACTTACGTTAAAAATTAAAATTTTTGTTATAAAATAATGCCAATTTTTAAGTTTCCAATCTTTAAGTTCCTTCCGTAAAAAGTCTAAAATCCGTATTTGCGATTCTGGTAATCCTAAATCAAAAAACCGTCAGGTGGCAACACTTATCCAAGTCAAGGACCTTCTCTTTTTTGAGAACACATTTGAACAAAAATTATAAACAAAATACATATTCAACACATCCTCTTTTCGGAGTAGTCGGTTACCCCATCCTTTATATATGAAGAAGACTCAAACGAATGCACCCTCGGGGTTTTATGGCGATCGAGTTTTATAGCCCAGTGGCGATAAGGCAAACATAAGCCCCTTACACTTTATGGGAACCACTGATTGAAACCAAAATTTACGACTATTACGCTATTCAACTGCTGGTGAGTGGTGGCTGCAATATCTCCTAATGGATGAAATTTGTAAGCATTATGATTTTAACTAAATAGTAATAAAACTAGTGTTGATTTGTGTTATATCATAAGACAGCAAACAAGCAAATGGGTCTCCTGAGGGAAAGACTCAACCATCGCCTATAGACACCAAATATGTTAATGGCGCGTTGCTCATGTTGCTAATATTTTGGCGAGTTCCATACCACATGCATAAGTTTGCCGGCTACTTTATTCTCCAAACCGAAACACGACAATATCAAGCACTGACGCTATTGTGGAAGGATTAGGTACGCTTAGTACGAGATGCGGGCAAGACAATGCAGAACTCTGCCACCAACTCACCTGATCTGGGTTGCTTTTGAAGAAAATACCATCTACCATTCTAGGCAGTTCATAAAAGGGGAACCATTAGAAAAACGTGTTACTAACAACGTGACTACTATCTTATCTAAAAAAGAATTGAATCCTAGATATAAAGAAAAAATTATTCACGCTCGTATCTCCGAAGATGTAGGCAGAGGTACAACAAGTGCACCCACGATTAGCCAAGATACTTACACAATGTGATAGGTAGCAAGCCTATCGTCAACCGGGCACTTTCCAATCCCGGGCAACGTTGTTTTTATCCACGGAGTATTCATATGGTCTGTGCTTTTATCAGAAAACTGAAAAAACACATTTTTCGAATTGCCCGTCTCGTTAATCAAACCCGGGAATATATAGAGAATTTGGAAAATCCAAAAATGCACGCCTCATAACACTTGCTTAATTTAAAAAATAATTTAATAATTTATTGACGAATACCTAATCATTTCACTGCATTTTAAATAAATATTGTTGTAAGTACCTAGGTACATTAATACTGTAATACTATTTTTATGTATTTTATTAATATTAATCTATAATCTATAATCTACTAGCTGTTGCTCGCAACTTCGTTTGCGCGGACTTCGTTTACTCCGCACGCCACCGCCCCCGTAGGTGATAGCGTGATAATATGTAGCCTATATGTTGACCCGACCTGTTAGTAATATTCATGCAAAATTTGAAGTAAATCCATGCAGTACTTCTTGAGTTTACCCCGGACATACATACAGACAAACAGACGAAAATTCTAAAAACTATGTTTTAGGCTTCGATATCGATTGTAGTGTTCTTTTAAAAAATATTCAATGTACAGTTTTGACTTACGATTTTATTATATGTATATATACGTATAAATAAAATTGAAGTGTCTGCCTGTGATTCCAAAATAACTAGGTTTTTCAAGTGTTATTTGTTATTTTAACGATACTAATACCTAAACAACCATTTTTAAAATTTATGTTTGTCTTTCATTTAGCTTGTACGGGGTAATTTCTGGGACGACTGGACCGATTTTGATGGAAATTGAAAGATAGAGGTTATAGTGCAGAACACAGGCTAATTTTTACCCGAGTGAGCAATTGAGAGTAATGAATTTGGATTACGCGAACAAAGTCGCGAGTAATAGCCACTCGTAGTTATAATTAAACAACACTGAATAAGATTGTAATCTATATCTATACATATAATAAAATCGTAGGAAAGTCAAAACTGTACATTGAATATTTTTTTAAAAGAATACTTGGAGCGTGAGCTACAATCGATATAGAAGCCAAAAATATAGTTTTTAGAATTTTTGTCTGTTTGTCTGTATGTCTGTTTGTCTGTATGTATGTTCGGGGTAAACTCAAAAAGTACTGCATGGATTTACTTCAAATTTTGTATGAATATTACTAACAGGTCGGGTCAATCAAACCAAACTAAATGTCACACATTTTATGAAAGGGTTTTTTGTAATGTCTCTGTTATGTATCGAGTTAACCAACGTGAAAATTAAAAAATTGTTTATTTTTTTCAGTCCTGATAAAAGCACATACCTACAAGATGTGCCAAAAAACGCATTGTTTTAATCCTAAATTACCACTCATCAACCAAAACTCTCACATCGATTCTGATTACGTATTTCACTTTTAAATAACAGTATCTTTGTTTTCTTCGCATTTATCTAATTGAATTTAGGTTATCTAGGTAAAACCAGGACTTATATATGGAATTCAATCAAAGTAAGTACAACGCTATCACCTACGGGGAGGAGCTGTGTGAAGTAAACGAAGACGAAGTCGCAGGTAACAGCTAGTAATATATAAAAAGCGAAAGTGACTGACTGATGTATTAACGCACAGGCCAAACCCTTAGGACTAGAAACTTGAAATTTTGCACACGTATTTTTCTTATGACGTAGGCTTCCACTAAGGAAGGATTTTGCAAAATTCAACCCAGAAGTGGGTGAAATAGGGGAAAAAAGTTTGTATGAGAGTTTTTGTTCCCTGGACATATTTGCATGAATTACGCATGAATTGAGTACAAAAAAAAGTAAAAAAAGTATCTTCACGCCCGTATCCCCGAAGGGGTAGGTAGAGGTACAACAAGTGCACCCACGATTAGCCGAAGATACTTGGTCCCACAAATGTGATGTGGCAAGCCTATCGCCAACCGGGCACTTTCCAATCCCGGGCAACTTTGTGTTTATCAGAAAACTAAAGAAACACTTTTTTTGAAGTGTTTGACAAGGGAATCGAACCCGGGACCTCATGTGGTCAACGCCAACGCTACACAAAAAAATTAATAATTACGTGTTTAAGCGTTTTTCAAAATCCCTAAGGGAGTAAAGAAGGGAAGTAGCTTATAAGGAAAGGTTAACTAAGTTCTAAAGTAAATATCCGCAAACGAAGCCGCGGGTAAGAGCTAGTCTTCAATATGAAACTATTCCGTGATATACTGAAGTTGTTAAAATTAAATTATACCGATATGTTGAGTTTTTTAAGCGTAATCGTGACACATTTTCCGCCGTGTTGGTCCGGGCTCCTTTGAAGAATAGACCAACTGCCGTTCTGCCAGGCAGGTCGAAAGAGGCTACCGATTGGCTATACTTGTCACTACCATTGTGACTATTAGGTGGTAGATTTCCGCAACGTCTCGCCCGGGTATTTGGTACCACCGCCTTACCTATTCCAGCCGCAATAGCGACAATGCTTATCATTGTCATGTTCTGGTTTGGAGGATAAGGTAGCTGGTAGACTTTATGCATGTGACTTTGGCACTCCGCCTCACGGATAGCAACGCACCATTAACATCTTTGGTGTCTATAGGCGATGGTTTCTCTTTCCATCAAGAGTGCCACCTGCTTGTTTCTCATCTAATGACATATAAATAATTCATACATACAGATATCGGAACATCCACGAAAAATTTTCATAAATTAGTTTTTTTATACATTATAACTTGACAAATATTTTTGCAAGTATTTAATCTATATCATCAATATTATAAATGCGAATTTGGATGTTTGGGTGGACGGATGTTTGGATGGAAGAATGTTTGTTACTTAATCACGCAGAAACTACTGAACAGATTTAAATGAAATTTAGCATACAGGTAGATGATGATCTGGAATAGCACATAGGCTACCCTTAACTTTTTATCCCGGAATAATAAGGTGATCCCGCGGGATTCGCCAGAAACTTTGGTAATGTAGCAGCCTGAACACTGCAGTTAATGTGTTTATAAATTGGATATTCTTTAATAATGTGTACTAATATTATGGTCTTAGTGCAATATGTATACAAAGGATACAGTTTGATTCCAGAAAAATGCTTAAGCAAGACATGTTGAGAGTAGAGTAGGTACTCTGCTTCTGCGGCGTGCTATATTTAATAATATTAAATATTCACGGGACAAATTACACTTATTGATCTAACCCCAAAGTAAGCAAATTATTTGCTTGTGTTATGGGTGTTAGTCAACGATACTAATACATAGAAATACATGCATAAATACTTGAATATATTTAATAAACACCCAAACCCGGAAATACAAACATTTATGCTCATCACACAAATGCTTGTCCCCGTCGGGGATCGAACCCGAGCCCCGTCGATTGCGTAGTCAAGGTCGCTAACCACTCAACCAACAGGGCGGTCAAACTATTACGTTACGCAAAGTATTTTTCTAAGGCGTTCACATTAGGATTTTCCAAACTGTTTTATAGTTTAACCATTACAATATACGGAAAATAGAAAGAATTCCCACACAAAGTGCGACGAAAACATATGGCATCCAAAAATAGAATTACAGAAGTGTGGAGCTCCCGTAATTGCTCACCCGAGCATAGAAGCCGCACCCCACGCGAACTACCCGAAAAAATACGCGTTGCTGATTCCGTTTAAAAAGGTAATTGTATATTGGAAAAGGAAGTATTAAGGATTTCCTCTATTCTCGACCTTAAATAATACGTTTTCACATTGTAAGTATATTAAAAATTTTTTATTGTCGTGAAATGTAGCGAATATCTTTATAATTTTCAATTTCCGAAATAGATCCTCTATTTTGGAAATCGAAAAACGTAAATCAATTCGAATCCATCTTTGTCGGCTTCAACGAAACCTTTGACAATTTTGTGCCGTTTGAGTGATTTTTTTATGCATTTACAAGATGATTTAATAATTCGAACAATATTTTGTTCAACAAATAACCGCACCGACTGTCTACCACCGTAAATATCGTATTTAAGCATTTTCGTTTAAGACAGGCATCAATACTTATGTCGTGAGCGTCATAATATTTTTCGTTTAGTTTTTTTTTTATATCATTAGATAGCAAACAAGCAGATGGGTCTCCTGATGGAAAGAGTCAACCATCGCCTATAGACACCAAAGATGTTAATGGTGCGTTGCTATCTCGTGGCGAGGTCTAATGCCACATGCATAAGTTTACCGGCTACCTTACCCTCCACACCGGAACACGACAGCGACAAGCACTGACGCTATTGCGGCAGGAATAGGTAAGGCGGTGGTACCAGACCCGGACGAGACAATGCAGAACTCTACCACCTAGTAGCCACGATGGCAGTGACTCCATAGCCAATCGGTCGCCTTTTACGACCTGCCTGGCAGAACGGCAGTTGGCCTATTCTACAAAGGAGGCCGGGACCAACACGGCGTGTGTTTTGGCTTGGACGACAGAGCCATCCGTAAATAGACTTGTTTCCTTGTGTTTACAATAAAAATGAATCGGATATATTGTAATTTTTAAATATTAATTTAATCGACTCTGTGATCTAGTTGTCTGGTGTAGGAGTTTTGATCCCGGGTTCGATTCCCTAGGTCGGGCAATTCAAAAGTTGTGTTTTTTCACCTTCAAGTCAACG
This sequence comes from Apodemia mormo, assembly GCA_036924255.1. Lineage (NCBI taxonomy): Eukaryota > Metazoa > Arthropoda > Insecta > Lepidoptera > Riodinidae > Apodemia > Apodemia mormo. Next base: position 34,521,156 of record JAUPFN010000017.1, read on the forward strand.
AGATCAAAAGATATGACTATTTATGTCACATATTTTGCGATTTGTGCGATTTTTGCGATTTCAAAAAGCAATCAAGACTTATAGAGTACCTTCTTCCCGATAACCTATGTTGGTCTCGGGCTACTTTGAAGAATGGGCCAACTGCCGTTCTGCCAGGCAGGTCGTAAAAGGCGACCGACGGGTCATTATCGTGACTCGTATAGCCAATCGGCTACTAGGTGGTAGAGTTCTGCATTGTGTCGCTCGGGTCTGGTACCACCGCCTTACCTATTCCTGCCGCAATAGCGTCAGTACTTGTCACTGTCGTATTTCGGTTTGGAGGGTAAGGTAGTCGGTAAACTTATGCATGTGGCATTAGACCTCGCCACAAGACAGCAACGCACCATTAACACCTTTAGTGTCTATAGGCGATGGTTGACTCTTTCCATCAGGAGACCCATCTGCCCATTTGCTATCTTATCATATAAAAAAAACCTAGAATACTGAAATTTGGCAAGAAGCAATTTCTTATAGCTCATGCAAAGGAAAAATTCCAAAACTTTTTTTACATCCAAACAAAAATATTAGTTAGTTAAAAAGATGAATGAAAAAAATTACCGTTTATGATATATATTTTGCGATTTCACGATGGAATAAAAACCTATACTTAGGGTATTTATATGTGTAGCTAAAGTTTATACGGAACCTTCGGTGTGCGAGCCCAACTCGCGCTTTACCGGTTTTTTTAGTATAGGGCCTACGTACATTCTTTCTAATAGACATGAGTTATTATGGTTCATATTTTTAGAATCTATATATCCATCTATATATAGATATAAAAATCAATTGCTGTTCGTTAGTCTCGCTAAAACTCGAGAACGGCTGAACCGATTTGGCTAATTTTGATTTTGAATTAATTTTTGAAGTCCAGGGAAGGTTTAAAAGGTGAGAAAATATAGAAAAAATGATGTGGTGTCGCGGGACACCAGGTAGGAACGAACTTCCTTCGGCTAAACGGCACTACTCGCTTGTGTACGCGACTGTCGCGCCTGCGCACGTCTCATTTAACGCTTTTATTCCACGCATTTTTCTTACGGTTTTACTATCACATTTTGGAACGAAGTTCCTTATGGCAGGCTTGGAGGGGATAGGGATTTTGCTGCGCGACCGAACTGAAAAAAATGTGATAGTAAAACCGTAAGAAAAATGCGTGGAATAAAAGCGTTAAATGAGACGTGCGCAGGCGCGACAGTCGCGTACACAAGCGAGTAGTGCCGTTTAGCCGAAGGAAGTCCGTTCCTACCTGGTGTCCCGCGACACCACATCATTTTTTTTTCAGTTCGGTCGCGCAGCAAAATCCCTATCCCCTCCAAGCCTGCCGTAAGGAACTTCGTTCCAAAAATAAGAGTAGTTAAAAAGGCAGAACAACGTTTGCAGGATCAGCTAGTTTTAAATAATTAAAACCGTGCTGCGTGCATCCCACCGCATTATAAGTTTTTGGTGAATATTGCGGGAATATATATTTCTCCGTGATAAAAGAAGCTGATGTGCTATTCCAGATCATCATCTTCATGTGTGCCAAATTTAATCCAAATCCGTGTAGTGGTTTTTGCTAGACACTTTTACTATTCCACTTGTACATCAATTTCACTTTACACAATTTTTATTATATTACTCGACCGGTTTCACTTTTTAAAGCATTTTCAGGATGTAATATACTTAACTGATTATTATTGACTTATGAATTATTGACAGTCAATAATAATCAGTTAAGTATATTACATCCTGAAGATGCTTTAAAAAGTGAAACCTGTCGAGTAATATAATAAAAATTGTGTAAAGTGAAATTGATGTACAAGTGGAATAGTAAAAGTGTCTAGTAACAATGGAATTTCACCAAGTGCCGACGATGGAAAGTATAGAATATAGTGGTTTTTGTGTGATTGAGTAACAAACATCGATACACGCAACCGCAAATCAAAACTTTCGTATTTGTAATACTAACGATCGCCTGTGACCGAAATTTAAACATAGACTAAATAAAATCTCTTTTAATTTCGACAAAAGACTTTAATCGTAAAGAAAACAGTATACATGTGTGTATATTACGTAAGTCACATGAATGTAATGTGTGTAATATTTATTTTTATTATTTTAATGTATTTCTAATGTATTTTATTGAAAAACTAGCTATGCCCGCGACTTCGTTAGCGTCGAAAAAATTCTAAAATAAAAGTATCTTTAGTTACTCCCTATTACCTCAGTATCTGCTAGTGTAGTCCCGTCAATATAAGTCTAGCCGTTTCAAAGATTAGCCGGAACAAACAGACAGACAGACAGAAGGATAGACAGACAAAAATGATAAAAATTGTTGTTTTGGTATATGTACCATATATAAATCTATATGCATTTAGTATAAAGCGGTTATTTTAAATTTTCAATATTACAAACAGATACTCCAATTTTATTTATTTGTAAAGATATTAATTTTCTGCAGTCCTCCGCAATATAAACTTTAACAGTACCAAATTTCAATTTCCACCGTTCGCGCAATTGTCTTAAAAAGGGTCTAAAGTTTTTCCTTCGTTTTTTGTCGTTTCCACGTATTAATACATATTATGTCGACGTGATTTTGTCAATACCGTTAAATTATAATCTACCTCGGGAGTTTATAATTTAATTAGGTTTATTTATTTATTTATTTTACAAAAACAAAAAATCCACAGCTCGAAATACAGAAAATACTTACAATACTATATTTATTGAACATTAGCCAATTAGGCATTTTCCCTTTGTTTTATGACCATACTAGCTGTTGCCAGCGACTTCGTCCGCGCGGACTTCGTTTACTCCGCACAGCTCCTCCCCGTAGGTGATAGCGTGATAATATGTAGCCTATATGTTGACCCGACCTGTTAGTAATATTCATGGAAAATTTGAAGTAAATCCATTTAGTACTTTTTGAGTTTACCCCGGACATACATACAGACAAACAGACAAACAGATAAACAGACAAACAGACAAAAATTCTAAAAACTATATTTTTGGCATCGATATCGATTGTAGATCACGCCCCAAGTATTCTTTTAAAAAAATATCCAATGTACAGTTTTGACTTTCCTACGATTTTATATGTGTAGATTATGTTGTAGTTAATTAGGTAGTAAAGAAATTATTGATACAAGCGGAAAGTCACAAAGCTGGGAATTTAAAACTTAATAAGTAAAAATAATAATAACAGTGAAAATGTTAAAAGAAAATAACATATTTATACAATTAAAGATAATGCAGTAAAATAACAAAAGAATACAACTCCAGCATCAGAAATACGTAAGCATTTGTATATAATTAAGTTAGAACGTGGTCGCACATAGTGCCAATGTTTTTAGTGAGTGTGTGTGTGTGTATATGACAGAGAGAAAGAGAGAAAAATGAAAATGAAAATGAAAAAATATTTATGAAGAAGATTCAAGAATATGGGTGTCATAAGTTATTAAAATAAATTAAATTACCATCATATTCTACCATAATATGGCGTGCAAACATTTTAATTTAGGTCGATTTCTTTATAATTACTACCGGATCGGAACGCGGCCACACACTGAGAAAATCCGGCGGAAGAAACTCAGCGGGCTTCTTTTTTTCTATTTCATGTATAAGAAATAAATGTATTACAATTTACTAGAATTATTTCACATCAAAAAGTTATTTTTACAATTAACAAAATATCATCTTATGCTAAATCCAAATTTTTACAATTTACAACAAAAAATACCATTTTACAAAATTTGCCATTTAATTTTTATTACATTTAAATTTTAAGGTAAATTGTACAAGCTTATATTTCTGTTTATTAACATTTAATCTTATCTTCTAAAAATTCTCTAATATCATAGTATGTTTTATTTAACAGTAAATCGAACAATTTTCTGCGAAATTTATTTATAGGTAATAATTTTAGTCTATAGAGATAAAGAGTGAGAATTACATATACAAAGCATCAATTAAAAATGTAAAAACGATTAGTTGTATGGAAAGTAAGAGGATTCGTATAAATACGGTGCGAACTAAGTACGCATAGGTTAGAAGTTAAATTATAATGTCACTTAGCTAGATTATAATGTAACGGAATTGCTCCCTAGGTAGATTATAATCTAACGGTATTGACAATTTCACGAGGACATATAGATTAATATAATTGTTTTTCTCGATTCTGCACGCTTGTAGGCAAGTCCCGCGATAGACATTGGCAGCCCCATATATCACAATGGCATTTTACTATCAAAAGAATTATCTACTTCTTTCCTGTACTATACATTAAAAAAAACATACAGAAAAAAACAAGTCAGCGTTTAAATCCCTAACAAAATAAAATACGATTTAAACATAAAGAACGGGACCCGAACCTGTCACCCCACGTCCAAAACTGGTTATAGTATGCGTCTATCAGCCAAACTATCTCAACGTCCATAACATTTTATAATATTTTTTTATTAACGAAAGATAAAGTAGGTGGGAGTACTTATACAATTTTGATACGTGATTTTTGAAGAACTCTCTCAAATAAAAAATGATCAAGTTCATATTTTTTCATGATTGACTAACTTTTAGATTTAGAATTGAGCTAGATCCGAAAACTCCCCGTGTTGGTCTGGACCTATTACGGAGAGTAAACTGACTGCATTTCTATCTAGACATATAGATAGAAAGGCATCTATTATAATTTATACTTTCCATCGTCGGCACTTGGTGAAACTGCATCATATTGATTATATAATATATGCACTTGTACTGTTTCACAAATGTTATTTGAATTTTATTTATTACACAAACACTTTTAAACTAACAGCCAACCGGTTTGTCTTTGTGTATATTTATTACTTAAGTTTTACAATAGTATAATGAAAAATGTTAATGTTAAAGCCCTGATGATGCTTTAATAGGCGAAACCGGTTGGCTGTTAGTTTAAAAGTGTTTGTGTAATAAATAAAATTCAAATAACATTTGTGAAACAGTACAAGTGCATATATTATATAATCAATCAGGCATCTATTAAAAGGTGAGAGAACGCTAACACATGTCACTACCATCTTGACTACTAATTCTCACCGAAACTTCCTCACCGATCCCGACGACCCGATAACTCTGGCCAACGGTACACACGAAAACACTACACATTTACATACCCGACACAGTACCACACTACACATCTACATACGTGCCGATGAGGAACTCTGTTTCGCCCATCAGCGAACCGTACCCAAGGGCAAGGATCAATCGACGGACAAAACAATGTCACTAACCCTAAAATCACGACCCTACCCTAAGCCGAGGATCGGTCTTACAGGAGACATCTTTAGGGCCGTGAGCGTACAGCCCCACATCTTTAAATTCTGACTGAGCACTCTGCTCGCATATGGAACCCGTGTAGCTGTGACGGCTCTTAAGGCCAACAGTAATTCAGACATTCCGAAAAAAAGTGACTAGGTACTAAATAGGTGGTAGAGTTCTGCATTGTCTCGTCCGGGTCTGGTACCACCGCCTCACCTATTCCTGCCGCAATAGCGTCAGTGCTAATCGCTGTCGTATTCCGATTTGAAGGGTAAAGTAGCAAGTTAATTTATGCATGTTCACTAATCATTTAACAGGTTAACATCATTCTATTTCTGTCAGATGAATAATAAAGCACCATTTAAATCTTTAGTGTCTAAAGGCAGTTGTTATTTCTTTTTGCATCAAGAGAATCGTCTGCTGATTTGTTAACCTATAATATAAATAAATTACTAAAGAGAAACTTCGTCCGTGTAGAAGAATACTATCCGAACCCGATCGCAGCGCCACCTATCGGTTTCAATTGTGAATCTAAACCATTCTCGAATCCGACTGAAGATACACAGAAAAATTCATTTGAGTCGGTGCAGCCGTTTGGAAGGTGTTAGTGACATAAACACGCACAGAATAATTATATTTAGAGATAATAATAAATATCGCTGAACAAATTACACAAATTGATCTAACACCAAAGTAAGTAAGTAGATATTAATACATAGAAATACATAATTATAAATACTGGAATATAATACAAACCCAGAAATACAAACATCTATGCTCGTCACAAAAATGTTTGGCCCTGTCGGGGAACCCGTGTCGTATAGATTCATAGTTAGAATCGCTAGCTACTCGACCAACGGGGCGGTCAAAAAATCATATACTAATTATTAACTACGCAAGATCTAATTAAAAAGATAATGATCATTAAATGAAATTTTGTAAAGTCAATACGTAGTAATAAAACCCAACTTTATAGTCGGTAAAACAATTTGATGGTATTTTATACATTTTTATATTCTTAATCGCATATTTAACCATTATGGCTCTTGAAAAGTAATTAAAAAAACAATTAATTATACCCCGGCCCCAGGAATAAAATACAGCCTATTTTGACTTATAATAGGATCATTAAAAAGAATTATTACTCGACTCGAAAGCGATTCTCACCTTTGACGTAACGAAATTAAATTTTTAACAGTTTCTCAAGCTTTTGTTTGGCTAGGAATCCTTTGAACAGCTGTTTTAAATAAGTGTATACAGGAAATTAAACCTTATTCCGTATGTATAAAGTTCAGCATTCAAATTCCAATTGGACAATTGATTATAGAAGTTTTAATGTGCCTAAAGTCCATAGTTAGATATGAGCCCATAGGCTTTATTTAAAAGTATTTTACATTTATAACATTACAAGATGTCGCATATTAGGTTAATCGCATTTGTACTCAATAAATCTCCCTACTTCTCTACGTCTCTCGCTATATATGCTCCCAGTTTTGGCCATCTTGTTACAATTTTTGATCACTTGAAATTTGAATGTGCAAATATATAAAGGACCTTGCCAATTTCAGCATTCCCATATGATGTCTCCAAAACCACTTTTGTTTTAAAAAAATGTTTATTTTTTTAACAACGACAGTATAATATTTTTCGTTAAAATTCCGGGATTAAATTATGTTTTTATGAAATACTTGCTAAAGCGTGCAGCCCGCTGGATCATAAAAGTTTTTTGCGACTTCCACGGAAGTCACGGCATCACCTAATTACTCCAGGATAAAAAGTAGCCTATGAAATGAAATGATTTTTTTTATTTCAGGTAGGTATATAGTCCTATAGTTTACAGAATAATATGTCATAACAAATTTTGTACATTAAATTCATAAATTAAGTTAAATTATAAAGTGATAAAAAAATGAAAATAATAATTATTTATATTATTAAATTAACCTACATTAAATTACATTTGAAATTAATATTATTCAATTATATTATATTATTATTAATCTTTTGTTCGTCGCGAATCTTCTTTATTCTTTATCCGCTTTACTTTATTACCGTATATAGGTACGTACACATTTTTTTAAATTACTGCACATGAGTACCACCATCTTGCTTGTTTCTCGCGTGAAACAGCTTTGCTGTGTTTCGGAGAGTAGGGCTAAAACAGGCAGTGTATTTACTGGCACCGAGACTTAACATCTTATGTCTCAGGATAGGCAACACATAAATGAGTTACCTGGGCCAGTTCCAGGTAAACTAGTTTATGTTTTTTGGCGACATCGACCACTTACCATCAGGTGGCACATCTGCCAGTTTGCTTATCCAACTAACATAAAAAAAATGAACTTTATAAGGAACCAAACTCAAATAAATACTCTCACAAAAAAGAATATTACAAATTAGTCCATATAATGACGTGGCTAATCAAAAACGTACCTACATAAAAAACATAAGTACTTTTAATATATCCAAATTAAAACCGCCTCCTTTTTAGCAAGTCGGTTGGAACAGAAAACTTTTTTTACTCAAAAACAAAGAACTTAGAACTGTCAGAAGCGTTTTGTATAAAAATAGTAACACTGTTTGACAAAAGAGCGTTTATTCAATAATTGTACCTATCTACGTCCGTATAAACTTTTTCGCATAAGCTCGATCAATAACAAGTGCTTATTTTTTGAAAATTCATCCGTATTCCTTTAATATAAGGTAGAGTTTGTAATGGTTTGTCGCCCATGCTTTCATTCGGCTGTTACTAAGCGAGTTTCTGTGGAGGACAGAGATCACCAACCTTTTTCTGGGACGACCTTCTACTTTCACCTTTGTTATTGATTAAATGGATGTATAAATAAAGGACATTTTAAGACTTAGCTCCTAGTAATAGCTCATAGCTTCGTCGTTTCTATAATGATTATGAAACATGTTTCCATTCCTGTGCGAGAACTAACCTTTCAAATGATTGAGGAACAAAGAATATAGGATATATAATTCAGGTGTAAGTGTTTTTTTATATCATAAGATAGCAAACAGCATAAAAAGCAGATGGCTCTCCTGATGGTAAGAGAAACCATCGCCTATAAACAACAAAGATGTTAATGATGGGTTGCTATCCGTGTTGCTGAATGATTGCCACATGCATTAGTCTACTGACTGCCTTACCCTCCGGACCGGAACATGACGATGACAAATATTGGCGCTATTGCGGCAGGATAGCCTCCTTTGTAGCCCGGCCTCCTTTGTAGAATAGGCCAACTGCCGTTCTGCCAGGCAGGTCGTAAAAGGCGACCGATTGGCTATCGAGTCACTACCATCGTGGCTACTAGGTGGTAGAGTTCTGCATTGTCTCGCCCGGGTCTGGTAACACCGCCTTACCTATTCCTGCCGCAATAGCGTCAGTGCTTGTCGCTGTCGTGTTCCGGTTTGGAGGGTAAGGTAACCGGTAAACTTATGCATGTGGCATTAGACCTCACCACAAGATAGCAACGCACCATTAACATCTTTGGTGTCTATAGGCGATGGTTGACTCTTTCCATCAGGAGACCTATCTGCTTGTTTGCTATCTTATGAAATAAAATAAAAAAAGAATAGGTAAGGTGGTGGTACCAAATATCCGGGCGAGACGTTGCGGAACTCTACCACCTAGAAGTCACGATGCCTCGTACGACCTGTCTGGCAGAACAGCAGTTGGCTTATTCTTCAAAGGAGCCTGGACCTAAGCGGGGAAAATGTGTTTGATTTATCAATGAACCATTTAGTACACGAGATTTATTACCGCTGCCTATTTCTGTGTACATTTCGCGATCAATACATGTTCTATCAAATCAAATCTACTAGATTACGAACAAACAAACATTCAATTTACATATTGTTAGATGTAGATATTTTAGGTCATGTGAAACCCGGATTGATATATTTGAAATATGAAGCCAAATTCATATTTAATGTATTTTCATTTCATTTACTTTTTTTTAACGATAGCTGAACTCATCACATAATATGGACAGTTTTTTATACATTGCTCTACGCAAACGTTTTTGTCAAAAAAAACACAGAAACTCAAACGCATCGCTTCTTACTTTGTCACTCAAATCACCTTTTTTTGCTCACCAGGGCAGTGGCAGCTTTAAAATCACATCGGACCAAGCTATCGATAACTCGGATCGATATGTTTGATGCCATTAAGTTAGTAACCGTTATATAATCCGTGTTAATGAGTACATAATTTTGAATAAATGACAGCCCATATCAAGATTTACGAGTATAAACCATAGCAATTTGCTCTACATCCTGAAAAACCAAAAATAACTATATTTCCATACGTAATATTTTAAGGCAGTAAGAAATATTTTTTGTTCTAATAAATAGCACTTTTATTAATATCTTTAGTAAGTTATAACATTATATTAAGACTGTTAAGTAGATACCTACTAAAAAACAATCGTTTAAGTAAAAAAACTCGGACAAAGTAGCGGGTCCTAGACTAGAATTTGTAATGTATCTTAAAGCCGTATTAATACATCCGTCATTACGGGAGTCGTTATAAAAAATAATAAATGCAAAAGGTTGGCAACGGGAGACCGATGCTATAAATGCATTCTCTAGCGCAACAGAGCTATTACCTACCTCACATATACAATGAATCAACCACCTTTTATCACTAGAAAACAAATTAAACTCTACCACATTGTAATAAAGGCGACGGATGTGTAGTTTTCTTTGTGAAGGTCGCCGGCGTTTACGCTGTCTTTCCACGCAGGCTTGACTTAACCGCGCTTGAGCGTGTGTGCGTGGTGGAGCGTGCCCGTGAACAGTTATCTGTGCTTGTGTGCGCGAGTACATCAGCTTGGTCACGTAGGCTCGGTTAACTTGCTGCTATGGAGTTTTCTGGACGTTTCTAATGGAATATACATCCTTTGTTTGTTTTTTGGGAAAAGTAACAAAGCTTTATTACTTTTATTTAAACAACTTTGAAATATAAAAATTAAGAATGTATTTTTGTATCTTGATACGGAAAACAATGGTTAAATTCTTAAAACTTTTATAGATAAAACAGATATTGTCAAAAATTTTGTTACTTGATTAAAATACAACCTAATTTAGATATTTGTTCATAGATTAGTTTCGAAATACTAAAAATTGTAAAAATAATTTAGAATGTCCGTTTAACTCCTGGGTAAAGTGCACATAGCAACAGATTCCGTCAGCTGTGCCGAAGCTGGCCGAACACCGCCGAGTGTAGCCGAGCGCACGATTGATTCGACGAAAGTTTTCCTTTTGTTCGGTAATACACCTAAATATAGTCACCGTGTTGCATTTTAATGCAAGCAAAGATAACTCAATCCGTTTTTTATTTGTATTAGTTTCTAAACGAATAAATTTATAAAATTGTGTATTTGTTACAGGTTACGATATAAATAAACTTGTTAGAACAGGGTTGGTTCGGATTCCCTTAGAATAGTAGAGCATCTGTCTTTCTGCCAGGCAGGTCGTAAATGGAGAACGATTAACAATGCGTGTCACTACCAACGTGACTACTAGGTAGTAGAGTTCCGAACGTCACGCCCGGGTATCACAGCCTTACTTTTTCCAGCCGCAATATCGTTTATGCTTGTCATTGTCGTGTTCTGGTTTGGAGGGAAAGGTAGCAGACTTATGCATTACCTTCCCGCCACATAGATAGTAACGGACCAATAACATCTTTGGTGTCTATAGGTGATGCCTGTCTATTTTCATTAGATGACCCATCTGCTTGTTTTCTATTTTATGACATAAACAAAAATATTTAATTATAACCACCCCGTTGGTCGTTTGGTTAGAGAACCTAATTACGAATCAATGGGGCTCAGGTTCGATTCCTGATGGGGACAAACATTTGTGTGACAAGCATAGATGTTTGTATTTCTGGGTCTGGGTATTTATTGTTTTAACAGTATTTATATTTATTAGTGTCGGGGTCGAGTTTTAACAGTATTTATATTTATTAGTGTCGGGGTCGGGTTTTAACAGTATTTATATTTATTGGTGTCGGGGTCGAGTTTTAACAGTATTTATATTTATTAGTGTCCAGCAATATTTATCTATTTATTTATTTATGTAAGACAGACACTAATTTAAGTTCGTCCGCGTATTGGTTTACCGTTTCCAAAAGAGTACCATACTTCCAGGCAATTCGTAAAAAATTGATCATTTGGCTATGCCTGTCATCTTGTCTAGCATCGTGATTAACAGAAGATAGAGTTTTAAAACGCAATTGCTCGTTGTTGTCTGTGATTTATACTAATACCCCCTTACCTTTTCTTAACGTAATAGCTTCAGTGTTTGTCACTGTCGTGTTCCGGTTTGGAGGTTAGGACAGTCAGTTACAGTACCACCTACTAACTCGTATATGTTCAATAAACGGCGTCGCTTAAGAGCCGTTTTGTGCCGTTTAAGTATTTTACTAAGAGAATCTTACAGCGGAATGACGTTTCACAAAATGGCGGCTGAACAGATAAATTGGTGGCACAATAACTTATGCATGTGTAGGGTTCTCAACTTAGGGGTATTCCTCCAAATCTAAGCGGTAAATAAGTAAGGTGGAGATTTTTCAGAGGTGTTGTATTGTAAGGGTTATTTTTAGGAATTATCTTCATATTTATTTTTATAGGCTGTAGAACAATCGTACCTACCGACATCAACTTGCACAAAATTTTATAAATTCCCGAAAATTACAACTTACCGACATTATCTTACACAAAATTTTAAAAATTTTCGAAAATTTCAACTTTATTCAAAGTAAATAAGCGTAATTTTTTCATCATAAGACAGCAAACAAGCAGATGGTTCTCGTGATGGAAAGAAAAACAATCACCTATACACACCAAAGATGTTAATAGTCCGTGTGATGGGATAGCAATGTCACATGCTGCACATGCATAAGTCTACCGGCTACCTTACCCTCTGAACCGGAACAAGACATTGACTAGCGTTGACATTGACTTTTCCCCGTGTTGGTCTCGGGCTCCTTTGAAGAATAGGCCAACTGCCGTTCTGCCAGGCAGGTCGTAAAAGGCGACTGAGTGGCTATTTGCGTCACTACCATCGTGACTACTAGGTGGTAGAGTTCTGCATCGGCTCGACCGGGTCTGGTACCACCGACTTACCTATTCCTGCCGCAATAGCGTCCGTGCTGGTTACTGTCGTGTTCCGGTTTGGAGGGTAAGGTAGCCGGTAAACTTATGCATGTGGCATTAGACCTCGCCACAAAATAGCAACGCACCATTAACATCTTTGGTGTCTATAGGCGATGGTTGACTCTTTCCATCAGGAAACTCACGATGGTAGTGACACGTATAGAAAACTAGCTTTTGCCCGCGGCTTTGTTCCCGTTAAATCATTTAAGTACAGTGGGGGGGTTGGAAAGAGACAAAAATAGCCTATGTCACTCTCCATCTCTTCAACTATCTCCACTTAAAAATCAAGTCAATATTCACTCCGTTTTGCCGTAAAAGACGGTCAAACAAACACACACACACACTTTCCCATTTATAATATTAGTATGGATCGTTCGCTTTTTACGAATTGCCTGACAGAAGGCAGGTGGTCTATTCTAGGAGCCCGCAACACCACGGGAAATACTTCTTTACTTAAGGCATACCAGCATCAAAAATGAGTTGTATATTTTGTTAAAATCTGTACTTATTTAATTTGTCTTTGTTACTAGCTATTACCCGCGACTTTGTTCGCATGATCCAAAATCATTACTTCCTTTTGCTCACTCGGGTAAAAAGTCGCCTAAGTTCTGGCCTATAAACTCCGCTATATTTCAGTGTAAGCTTCATTCAAATCAGTCCAGCTGTTTGTTTCAGAGATTACCCCGTACAAATAGATAGAAATTTAAAAAAAAATGTTTGAATAGATAGAATTTTTTTAAATTGATATTTTTAAAAAATAAGTATCGTAAAGGTAACACACTGCATTTAAAAAACCTAGTTATTTTGAAATTACAGACAGACACTTCAATTTTATTTATGTGTACGGATTAGATCAAATATTTTTTTTTATTTTTATAGCATAAGATAGCAAACAAACAGATGGGTCTCTGAAGGAGAGCCAACCTTCGCCTATATACACCAAAGACGTTAATGATGCGTTGCTATCTTGTGGCGAGGTCTAATGCCACACGCATAAGTTTACCGGCTACCTTACCCTCCAAACCGGAACACGACAATGACAAGCACTGACGCTATTGCGAAAAGAATGGGCAAGGCGGTGGTACCAGACCCGGGCGAGACAATGTAGAACTCTACCACCAGGCAGTGACTCGCATAGCCAATCGGTCGCCTTTTACGACCTGCCTGGCAGAACGGCAGATGGCCTATTCCTCAAAACCAACACGGGGAATACATAGAAATACATACATAAATACTGTTACATACATAATAAAAACTCAAACCCAGATACAAATTTACACCTCTTTCCTGATCGAGTACTGTCCGAAGGTGGTGTCAAGAGTTTTCGCAACCGGCGTGTGTGTATGAAGAGAGTGATGAATGTGGAGGAAGCGAGACAAGCCTGCAAGGATCGTGATATATGACACTCGGCTCTTTCTGCCTACCTCGTAAGGGATCTGGCGTGAAGATATGTATGTACACGTTTCTACAGTTTCAAGAAAATGGGTGTGATGGTAAATAATCAATTTGTTTCCTGTAATAACTTAGCGAACATATCACAGTAAATATCGCCTAATGATACAGAAACATTGTTTTTGCCAACAGGCCCTTGTAAAGGAAGAGGGAGTGGCAGGATACCAGTACGGTGGCGAACTAACAATAATGTCTCACGGAATTACCACCGTTATGTGTTACATTTAAGACAGATAATTGTGTGACATGATATATCTACGTATTTTAGTGTGATACTATATATAAAGTGCTAGGGGTTATGCTTTCACTTTGTTTTAACTTGAATATATACACTAGCTTTGGTTCGTGACTTCGCTTGTGTTTAAGGTTACTTTTAACCGACTTAAAAAATAGTTCTTATTGAAGAAATCTCTTTACGATAACACTCAGACAGCTCGAAGGCTGGCAAATGATATCATACCACTCCCGGATGAGCTCGTAAAGTCGTCGGACTCGATTATCGTTAGAAATAGTCCACTCATCTCGCCAATCGACAATTACCACTCATCTCGCCAATCGACAACTACTACTCATCTTGCCAATCGACAATTACCACTCATCTCGCCAATCGACAATTACCACTCATCTCGCCAATCGCCAATTACCATTCATCTCGCCAATCGACAATTACCACTCATCTCGCCAATCGACAATTACCACTCATCTCGCCAATCGCCAACTACCACTCATCTCGCCAATCGACAATTACCACTCATCTCGCTAACCGACAATTACCACTCATCGGACTTGGAAAAATCTTGGTATTCAAATCCCATGTTGGTCCGTGCCCTCTTTAAATAATAGACCATCTACATTCTATCAGCTAGTTTGTTAAAGGCGAACGCTTTGCGGAACCTGTGACTACCATCGTGACTAATAGGTGATGGTGCTCCACAACCTTTCACCTGGTTTGGTACCATATATTTACCCTTTCCTGCCGCAATAGCGTTTCACAGCCTTACATTTTCCAGCCACAATGGCCGCAATATCGTTTATGCTTGTCATTGTCGTATTCCGATTTGAAGGGTAAGGTAGTCGGTAAACTTATGCATGTGGCAATACCATCCCGTCACACGAATAGCTATGCACGTTTATCATCTTTGGTGTCTATAGGCGATGGTTTATCTTTCCATCAGGAGAACCATCTTACTATTATCATATTATGTTACAAAAAAACCGAATTGGGAATTGAATTTAAAATTTCAAGGCATATACCGCTAGGCAATGATGCGAATCTTAAACGACAACAATTAATGGTTTGCTATTAAGGATTTATTCATAAGATTCAAAAGATTCTATACAAATCGTTGCATCTCTGTCTCGCATCAGCCATTAGCCGAGACAGAATAGGATGGGACATAGAACCTGCTATGTATACATTGTGCACATTGAGATAGGCACAGGTGAATTGTATCTTTGCCAATAGACGAATGTCACCTGTCTGTACATCTATGGCGGAAATATTATGACCATGCAATTGTATTTCTTAGGACAAACGGGACTTGAAAAATTTAAAACTAAAAAGCACAATTTAGTGCGTAAATTGTGTGCTTTTGTGATTGTTGACGTACGTGGAAGTGTGGTGAATGTAGATAATTGTGCCGCTAGGGTCTTCTTTTTTGCTCGGACCATCAGTGAGTTTTATCCATTTATTTAACAGTGGCAGTGGGAGGCCATCTTAAACAGTTCACTAATAAACCTAGGTTTAGGTAATTATATTACTCACCGGTTTCACTTATTAAGCATCTTCAGCAATATTTCATCCTGAATCCAGTTGAAACTGGTTGAGTAATAGTCAGTCACGAAAAAACTATTGAACGGATTTAAATGAAATATGGCACACAGTTAGATGATGACCTGGATTAGCACATAGAGCACTTTTTACCCCGAAAGAATAGTTTGTTCCCGTGGGATTCACCAAAAACTTTTATAAAACAGTGGGCTGCGGGGCGCGGGGGGCTGCGGTGCGCGGGGGGCTGTGGGGCGCATTTATTATATTTAATAATATAATAAATGCGAAAGTGTATCTGTCTGTATGTTACACTTTTATGACTAAACCACAAAACCGATTTTGATGAAATTCGCCAAGGACATAGCTGAGGAGTTAGGCTACATTTGTTTTAAAATAAGCCCTTAAAGAGCTAAAATAGAAATGAAATTTGTTATGAGATATTACACCCCGATTCACAAACGATACTATGAGATTGCATAGTGTTAGCGAGCACATAGGGTCATGACACAGATAGCTTGTCATGTGAATTGCATAGCAAATTAGCGTTCTTCGCTTAATGTTACTACGTTACTTAGGTAAGGATTGTTTACGAATACGGGCGATAATGTCATAATATATTCACGAGTGAATAACAGCTAGTCTTTATATATCAGAAAGTGTGGTCATCCCGCAGTATATACAAGACAGCAAATGGCTTGAGTGCCACCGTTAGGTTCTCTGAAGTCTGGAACTCTGTCGCAGATCGGCTTTTTGTATAGGCTGTTTAGATGTTTATTAACTGTATTCCCAACATTGATGGATGTTTGACGATTACATTGCATTTGAACCGATTTCAGAAAAAGAGGTTATTGATAAGCGTAACCATGAACCATATTGGTGCAATATATTTTATACTTTCCACTGTCGACACTTGGTGAAATTTCATTGGTATGATACGCTATAATTATTACACACTAGCTGACCCACGCAGCTTCGCCCGTGAGTATATTAATAAGTCGTCCAAATAGCTTTTAATAAAAATTTTATCCCCTATTTCAGCCTATGTTTGACCCCGGATCTTCAATTATATCCATGCCGAATTTCATGAAAATCGGTCCAGCGGTTTAGCCGTGAAAGCGTAACAGACAAACAAACAAACTTCCGCATTTATAATACTAGTATGGATGTACTTTAATTTCACTTCTTAACATATCGACGGTCCCTACGTAGAAAGGAACGTCAAAAACTGAGGTTTACATGAGAGCGCAATCATTGTTCAAATCTCACTTTAAATAAATCTATGTATAATTATAAACATTTTTTTTTACAATGAGTTATTAGTTTTAGGGAGTCCATAAGGGGCCGTTCATAAAATACGTCACACTAAAATCAGCTTTTTTTGACCTACACTAAAATCAGATTTTTTTTTGAAAATAATAAACGGCGAACGTCACGTTGCCGTATACCCCCCGTCCCCCCTTGTCACGTCTTGTCACACTCAGCCAGACCCCCCCTCCCCTTGTATGCGAACGTATTTTATGAACGGCCCCTTATAGTATTTAAGTATTTAATTTTTAATATTTTCCCGAAAAACTGATATGCGACTCTTTTTACATTGACCTTCATATCAGTCAAGTCGGACATACCCCCTTATCGCTGAAAATAAAAAGAGTTTTATAAAAAACAACAACTCATTTTAAATACCATACTGTAAGTAACTTAAGATCACCACCCAAACATATTAAAAATACATTAATAAAGATATGTCACTTTATACGGCGTTTTAAATGTTTAAACGGGCATCTTAAATCCTCATGCCTCATCTTAGCTTACCATCAGGCGTGATCGATGTCAAGCGCTTACCTATCGATAATAAAAGAAAAAAACACAGTACCGAGTGCTAAGTGTGAGTTTTTCTTTTCGCATTCGATCGTAAGCGCGTTTGGTAAAACAAAATTAGTTGAATTTCAGAACTACCACAGTAATATTACTAAAAACACAAATGTATTTTTAAATAAAGTAAATATAGATGATGTAGATTATACAAACTTTTTAGGAATAATTATTGACAAATATTGTAATTGGAAAGCACACATTGAATATCTATGTAATAAGATTGATAGATTTGTCTATGTCTTAAAAAGACTAAGAGAAGTAGGAAACGTAAAAGCCTCCCTATTAGCATATCATGGATACGTCTCTTCTAATTTACAATATGGAATTCCTATTTGGGAAAATTCTGTTGAATTGATACGAATTTTTAGAGTCCAAAAGAAATGTATTCGAGCAATATGTGGTGTTAATCAGTTACATTCCTGTAAACCACTTTTCAAGTCTCTTAAGGTACTTTCCTTACCATGTTTGTATATTTTAGAGGTATGCGTATTTGTAAAAGCACCAAAAGTTATTTAAAACAAATGCTGAAGTCACTGGTAACTCATATTTTAGGAATAGTAAAAAATTATATGTGCCTAATCAAAAATTAAATATTTTTACAAAAAATGTGTATTGTATGTCTATTATTATATACAATCATATTCCTGATAGTCTTAAATCATTACCTATAAATAAATTTCGCAAAAAGTTGTTTGATTTGCTGTTAGATAAAACTTATTATGATATTAAAGAATTTTTAGCCGATAAAATTAAATATTAATGAATAGAAATATAAGTTTGTTGAATTGTCCTTAAAAAATTTCAATGTACCTAGTAAAATTTTGTAAATAGTGAACATTTTGTAATTTTTTTTTTATGTCATAAGATAGCAAACAAGCAGATGGGTCTCCTGATGGAAAGAGTCAACCATCGCCTATAGACACCAAAGATGTTAATGGTGCGTTGCTATCTTGTGGCGAGGTCTAATGCCACATGCATAAGTTTACCGGCTACCTTACCCTCTAAACCGGACACGACAGCGACAAGCACTGACACTATTGCGGCAGGAATAGGTAAGGCGGTGGTACCAGACCCGGGCGAGACAATGCAGAACTCTACCACCTAGTGGTAGAGTTCTGCATTGTTATTGTGTGTCTGTAAATTATAAAAAATTTAATTGCACAAAATATGAAACTTGTAATTATAAAAAAATCTTTTGTAATATGAAATTGTACATTTATAACAAGTACATAAAATAGAGAAAAAAGACCAGCCCGCTGAGTTTCTTCCGCCGGATCTTCTCAGTGTGTGGCCGCGTTCCGATCCGGTAGTAATTCTAAATATTCGATAGAATCTTTTAAATGTAATATTTTATAATGATAATTTTTTTAAATATTTGCACACCATATAATGGTAGAATATGTTGGTAACTTAATTTATTTTTAACAACTTGTAACACCCATATTCTTGCAAATAAATATTTTCTTTCTTTCTTTCTTCTTGGAGTTTACTAGGAATTTGTATGTGATTTGTACAGCGCCACCTAGTTGTAAACGTGAGAAACCAGTTTACCACTAGGTGGCGCTGTACAAATCACATACAAATTCCTAGTAAACTCGAAACGCGCTCACGATCGAATGCAAAAAGAAAAACTCACACTTAGCACTCAGAACGATAAGTGTATATATTCGCATCAACGTCACCTACTGTTTGTAATTATTACACTTGTTCTGTTATTCGATTTGTATAAGTAGCGAAATACATAAAATGAAAATAAGCATATGTAGATAATGAGCGTTGCGACGATTTAAAGCAAGGTATGAAATAAAATATTTTTACATTTTGACATGTCCTTATATACGTAGGGACCATCGATACATATTTTACCACCAAAGATGTTATTGGTGCGTTGTTATCTTGTGGCGAGATCTAATTAACGACCGCCCCATTAGTCGAGTGGTTAACGACCCTGACTACGCAATCGGCGGGGCTCGGGTTTGATCCCCGAAGGGAACAAGCATTTTGTGTGATGAGCATAAATGTTTGTATTTCTGGGCTTGGGTGTTTATTAAATATATTCTAGTGTTTATATGTGTATTTCTATGTATTAGTATCGTTGACTAACACCCATAACACAAGCAAGAAATTTGCTTACTTTGGGGTTAGATCAGTAAGTGTAATTTGTCCTGTGAAAAAATGCCACATGCATAAGTTTACCAGCTACCTTACCCTTGGAATCGGAATACGATAGTAACAAACACTGCCGCTATTGCGGCAGGAACAGCTAAGGCGGTGGGTGCTACCAGACTCGGGCGAGACAATGCAAAACTTTACCAACTAGTAGCCACAATGGTAGTGACTCGCATAGCCAATCGGTCGTCTTCTTCCATCTGGCTGGCAAAAAGACGGTTGGCCTATTCTTCAAAGGAGCCCGGCACCAACACGGCACTAAAATTTTATTCTATTTGTCCACTCAAAAATCCTGTACGATATACCTTTTATTAATTGTTAAAGATTGTAAAGATGTTTGTTTTTATCTGTATAAATGTCACCCACACAAACACACACCAATACTTACATAAAGCCGGTTATCTGACAGGGTTCCATAAAATTGTGTACAGCTTATAGTCAAACTCATGTTCCCTACATCGTGTTGTATACAATAACTCAGCTGATCAGATAACGCTCGATTAGATTTTTTGTGAAGAATGAACTCTTCTACCTGACGTTATTTTTACTCGACTGCATTGGAAGGAGTGTACTGCTTTCCGAGCGTATGGTTGTACATTTTGATGCTATAGTCGTGTTGATCTTGGGCTCCTTTGAAGAATAGGCCAACTGCCGTTCTGCCACGCAGGTCGCAAGAGGCCACCGATTGGCTATGCCAGTTATTATCGTGACTACAAGGTGGTAGAGTTCTGCATTGTCTCGCCCGGGTTTGGTACCACCGCCTTATCTATTCTTGCCGCTATAGGGTCAGATCTTGCCACTGTCGTGTTCTGGTTTAGAGAGTAGGGTAGCCGATAAACTTAAGAATGTGGCATTCGACCTCGCCACAAGACAGCAATGCACTATCAACATCTTTGGTGGCTATAGACGATGGTTGGCTCTTTCCATCAGAAGACCCATCTGCTTGTTTGCTATCTTATATTACACAAAAAAATAAAACAAAAATAACTTAAGCGGCCTGAGGAGTTTTATTATGTCATTGTATTTATCTTAATTGTAGGATTTATATAGGTTATATAATTTTAATCAAAATAATATCTATTTTTTTAGTACACTAAGTCTTTTCATTTTTTTTTTATCTCCTTTATCGGGTTGGCTGGAAGAAATCTCTTTAAGTAGAGATAGGCTCGCCCATTGTACTTGTGTTAAGTTTATATTTTTGTATCCTAATTGTTCTGTGTATAATAAAGCATTTAATAAATAAATCAATACCTAGATAAGTTTGGAAGGACATACCTACTATAGATAATTACAAAGATCTCCCCTACAATGTTTGCATACACTCGAGATAGTCCCATCTCCTATTACACATGTTAACCTAAAATAAAAACAAGTTCAAATACTTAACCCATTTTTTGTCAAGTCGACAAAAACATACATAAATCTACAATTTTTTGCTTCTTGGACCCTTTCAAATGCACTTTGGTTACAACAAAATAAAATAAACTTTATCAAATCACGATAAGACTGAAAACTGATTAAAGGTATCGATAAATACGTATTACTTTTTTAAACCATTCAAATGTATTCTTTCTATGATTAAACATAGAGTTTAATTTCGTCTATTTGTATATGAAAATTTGTTTTAAGCAAAGAATAACCGTACCATAATAAGTTAAGGGTTGTTTTCGTTTAAAAGGGTATATTCAAGGGTAGAATTTTGTGCAAGGGCATGGTTGCTAGGTGAAGAAAACGCGTGATGTAAGCCTTTGTGAGATGCGTATATAACTTTAGACAAAGAACTTTTGACGTAATCGAAAATCACAAAGGATCCTTTTAAGTTTAAATGTCATTTTCATCAAGGAAAGAGAAACCATCGCCTATGGACACCAAAGATGTTAATGGTGCGTTGCTAGCCACATAGTGGAGTGGCAATGCTACATGCATATGTTTACCGGCTACCTTACCTTCTAAACCTGAACATGATAAGGAAAAGCACTGACACTATACGGCAATAATAGGTGAGGCGGTGTTACCAAATACCCAGGCGAGACGATGCGGAACTCTACCATCTAGTAAAGTAAAAAAAATCACGTCATTACCATAGTGACCATGGTAGTGACGTGATTTTTTTATGACATACTACTGTCAACCATCGCCAAGACACCAAAGATGTTAATGGTGCGGAGCTATCTTGTGGCGAGGGCTAATGCCACATGCATAAATTTACCGCGTCGTTCGGCATTCATTACCGCAAATGTGAAATTGGGTAACTTTTCAGGAGAGATATAAAACTGCATTGTATCTAATTTACAGTTAGATTATTGTTAAATAATATTAATATTACCATATTCTGTTGCTTAGGAAACAGTCAAATAACTTTGTTTTATACAGTTTATATTAATGCAAACATTAGATACAATTTGGTTTTATATCTCTCCTGAAAAGTTACACAATTTCACATTAGCGGTAATGAATGCCGAACGACGACCGGCTATCTTAATCTCCAAACCTGAACACGACAGTGACAAGCACTGACGCTATTGCGGCAGGAATAGGTAAGGCGGTTGTACCACACTTGGGCGAGGCAATGCAAAACTCTACCACATAGTAATCACCGTGGTAGTGACGCGCATAGCCAATCGAGCGCCTTTTAGGACCTGCTTGGCAGAACGGCAGTTGACCTATTCTTCAGAGGAGCCTGGGACCAACACGGGGAAAAACACGTGTATATAGTGTATATATATAGTATATATATAGTATAAAATTTCACCTTAGATCAACAAAAATTCGCCTGTTACGAAATGCCTGGCAGAATGACAAATAGACTATTCTTTAATGTGAGCCCGGACCTAAACGGAGGAAATATGAAAATTTGAAGGAAGATCTCTAGCGTTTAGGCTGGTTTTCCTGCCAAGCTGACAGCTGACCGCATGCTGATGGTCGACGCTGAAGGGTCAATATATATGTAGACTATTTAGTCATAGGTAGCGTTTTTGAGTTGCACTGACCACACAGCGCTGGGGGCCGTCAGACCACACACATATTGACTAACGGTGGGTAATCTTTATTCCTTGGGGGGAATAAATTCACTCATTTCGGCTCCAGGCATGGATAGGATTCACCTTATTTATTCCTTTACTAGCTGTTGCCTGCGATTTCGTCCGCGCGGTCTTCGTTTACTCCGCACTGCTCCTCCCTGTAGGTGATAGCGTGACAGTATGTAGCCTATATGTTGACCTGTTAGTAATATTCATGATGACTGACTTACGATGATGATGACTTAAGCCGCTTGGCTATTTATTATAGTAATAATCGCATTCACATCAATGACGCTAAATGTCAGTATATTGCATGTACTCGTAAAAAACACCGCATCAATTCTAAATATAAAATTAACAACTTAGAGATCCAGCAAGTCCATGTCGTAAAAGAACTTCGTGTATTGTTAGATGACAAACTGACTTTCACAGAACATATTAATGATATAACTAGTAAAGCTTATAAGCGCTTAGGATTTATATTTCGGGTTTGTAAGCCGTTCACTGATATCGTTTGCTTAAAAATCTTATATTTTGCTTACGTTCGTAGTATTTTGGAATACTGTTCCCTCGTGTGGAACCTGCAATATGTTACACATTATCATACAATCGAATCCATACAATCCAAATACCTTAAACATCTGAGTGCTAAGTGTGAGTTTTTCTTTTCGCATTCGATCGTGAGCGCGTTTCGAGTTTACTAGGAATTTGTATGTGATTTGTACAGCGCCACCTAGTGGTAAACCGGTTTCTCACGTTTACCACTAGGTGGCGCTGTACAAATCACATGCAAATTCCTAGTAAACTCCAAACGCGCTCACGATCGAATGCGAAAAGAAAAACTCACACTTAGCACGCTGAACTATCGTTCCAACATGTTTCCCACCAACTATGAGGCGTCTTGTATACGTCATCGCGTAATGACGCTGGAACAGAGACGACTCATGCTTGACACTTTATTTTTATATAACACCTGTAATGGCACTACCGATTCTAATAAACTTGTAACCTTAATCTTGAATCTAAGAGTACCTGTAAAAAATACTAGAAATTCTTCGACATTTTATTTATCTCAAAGTAAAACGAATTACTTCCAGAACTCTGTCATTTACAGAATATTATCTAATTATAATTCAAAATTTACTACTGTTGATATATTTCATCTATCTAAGAGGGTCTTCAGAAAGGAAATAGTAAAAATAATCCTAAATAGAACATAGTTAGGTATATGTGATATATTCTATAATTAAACATACGCATTATACATATACAAGCATACATGCACATATTGATGCAAACCCACACACACACACACACACACACACACACACATGTATCAGCCCTTGCACACAAATTAACCTAAACTAATTCATTTTCCAATTTTTTATGTTTGATCTGTAGTATTTTATTAAGTATTATTTAAATAATGTAAATCCGTAATTGGCCTTTTGTTTAGTAAATAAGATTGTTTGAAGTTGTATATGGGCTGTGGATTTTGTGAATAAATAAAAATAAAAATAAATTCATGCAAAATTTGAAGTAAATCCATGCAGAACTTTTTAAGTTTACCCCGGACATACATACAGACAAACAGACATACATACAAACAGACAAACAGACAAAAATTCTAAAAACTATATTTTTGGCTTCGATATCGATTGTAGATCACGCCCGTATTCTTCTTCCCAGTATTTTTTTTTTAATATTCAATGTACAGTTTTGACTTTCCTACGATTTTATTATATTTTTAGATTCCTTTGGCTCCCTTTGTCCTTTTTAGGGTTCCGTACCAAAAATGTAAAACGGAACCCTATTACTAAGCCTCCGCTGTCTGTCTGTCACCAGGCTCTATCTCATAAACCGTGACAGCTAGAAAGCTAAAATTTTCACAAATTATGTATTTCCGTTGCCGCTCTAACAACAAATACTAAAAATAAAAAAAATGTATTAAGAGGGGTCCCCATGCAATAAACTATATATTTTTCTCGCTCCCACCAATTACTTACTATGTAAGTAGTTTTATAGGTTGATTAAAGATTGTCGCGACTGAAATAGTGTATACTGTAGATCCGCAATTCGCAATATTACTCACTCTCATTCGAATCGCAATACGCTCAGTCGCTCACCATTCTAGCTGGAATAAATAATTCCGCGCAGACGATAAGGATTTGAAGGAGTAAATAAGCTTATTGTACCTATCTAGCCCCGGAATCAGTTCCTTTTTTTTATATCATAAGATAGCAAACAAAGCAAACAAGCAGATGGGTCTCCTGATAGAAAGGGTCAACCATCGCCTATAGACACCAAAGGTGTTAATGGTGCGTTGCTATCTTGTGGCGAGGTCTGCACATGCATAAGTTTACCGGCTACCTTACCCTCCAAACCGGAACAAGACAGCGACAAGCACTAACGCTATTGCGGCAGGAATAGGTAAGGCGCTGGTACCTGACCCGGGTGAGACAATGCTGAACTGTACCACCTAGTAGCCACGATGGTAGTGACTCACATAGCCAGTCGGTCGCCTTTTACGACCTGCCTGGCAGAACGGCAGTTGGTCTATTCTTCAAAGGAACTCGGAACCAGCACGGGAAAGATACAGTACCTTCGGAGTTAAACACCTCTAATATTGACCCATCAGCGCTTGTCGGTAACCATCAGCGTGCGGTCAGCGTGACATGAAAACCAGCCTTAATAATTACCAGTTTGAATTGTTATAAAAAACCGCAGCTGAGGTTTTGCCAACACATTTCACTGTTGTCACACGAGAATCGGTGACTCAGCTCGGCGACCGTTACTTGAACAGCTGATAGTACACCTGAGGCCATAAAAAATATGTCAGTTTTAATTATACCCTTACATCCTATCCTAGTCTTCTATATATATAAAAATCAATCCCTATTTTCTTTGGTCACGACATCACGCCTGAATGGCTGGACCAATTTCGGTAATTTTTTTTTTGTTGTGTTTGTAATTGTAAGGAGAAGGTTCTTATAAAAGAAAATATTAAGAAAATTGCGCGGAAAATTAGAAAATTTAAGTATATACAGCATATAAAGTTTAATGCCATTTTGGCTGCGTGGAAGGACAATCCCGTAGTCTTATAAAAATTGTGTGTCAGGTTGTTTGTCCCCTATGGATTCCTAATATGTAAGGCAAAACTACATTTGCCGGGTCAGCTAGTAATATTATAAATACGAAAGTATGTTTGCTTGGGTAGATGTTTGTTACTCTTTCACGCAAAAACTAAACCATTTGGGATGAAATTTAGCACACATAGCCCAGGTTCCCAGGGCATCCCAAGCTCGCAACTTAGTGGTAATCAGGAGATTGCCGCTATTGATTCTGGATTCACAAAAGTTAAAGTTTTATTTCTTCTTGTTTTTACCGAATTTTAAATTGAATTTTATATAACCGCATTTATTTTAAATATTTTTTTAATTTTTAATGTAAATGACGTAAACTAACTAGCACAAGTGATTACGAACGCAATAAGGATTTAATTCTGAAATAAATTGATTATTATTATTATATTATTATAAAGTGATGGGAACAAGAGATAAGCATTGCTCGTTGACGCGACGCAACAACACACCACAAATCTTCGGACGATAATGTGGCTCAGAAATTAGCCTAAATGATTCGCGAATGAACACGACACACGACATGGTTTGCAACACACATGATAAAACGAATGTTCCCCGTATCCCGATAATTCAGCCACGACGAAATACACACGATGCCACGTAGAACGACACCTTACTTAACGAGGAACATTAACAGGCCGCGACATGTCATTTCGCAATCAGCTGCGCATCTAATAGCAAGGGAGAAAACCATTTCCCCGGAAACGCGGGATTACGACAGGATTTATGAGGTCTTGATTACGAATGATGGGAACGCTTCTCTCATTTACTTCACTCGGAATATAAATTAACGTTGAGTATAATTATCGGAAGCATTAAATAAATAAATAAAACGGCCAAGTACTAGTCGGACCCGCGCACGAAGCGTTCCGTCATCATCTAAAAGAAAATCACGTTTGTTGAATTTTTTTTAAGGGCAATAGGCCCACCTCTCGCTCCCACCACTGTAACTTCTGTAAACCAGAATCAACAGTGGCAACCGTCCTGATGACCACTGACTTGCGAGCTCAGGGTGCCCTGGGGAAAAGCTAAGCTGTCTTGGATTCCGCTACGAAATTAATCAAAAGTATATAGGAGGAATAGGAAAATACATCATGTTTCCCTCGCTTTTTAGCAGGAGACAGCAAAATGTTAAAAGCATAAAAATGGTACGAAATGAGACTTACAATCAGGTTTAGCCTGATTGCTATTGCACCACGGAAGTTTGGAAATTAGGGACCTACCAGAATGCTTAATTTTACTTAATTTTGCTTCCAGTAGTAAGTGTGACAAAATCGTTTGAAGGCACGGAAGTTCCCATGTGTACCCACAAGGTCGGAGTAATAAATTACACCGGATATACATTGCATACTATCAAGCATTTGGTGACATTAGTTTTGCCAAAGATTACACTCCCAAAGAATGTGAAATGCAGTTTGTTCATACGTCTGTTGTATGTATACTTATTATGTATTTGGTATTTATGTTATAGTTAACTAGCGACCTGCCCGCGGTTTCACCCGCGTAGCGTTTGTTCCCGTGGGAATATCGGAAAGGTTTTTATACTAAAACCTTCCTCAAGAATCATCCTATCTATTACAAAAAACCGCATCAAAATCGGTTGCGTAATTTTAAAGATTTAAGCATACATGGGGACATAGGGACATAGGGACATAAGGACAGACACAGAAAATGACTTTGTTTTATAATATGTAATGATAATTATATATTTCCAAATACTTACTTTTTTTTGAAAATATTCAAATTTCTGCCTGTTTATTAAGATCGAGTAAAAATTGCTTAAATATTACGTTTGTTATAAAGGAGCTCCCCTTTAATATATACTTTATTTTTATTTATTTATTTTGAACTAAATATTCTATGAAAATTTTAAGCGTCTACCTGTTACCGTTAATAATTTTAGCAAAATATATGAAAAAAAAAACACGTTTAATGTATGGGAACCCTTAATATTTTTATTTTTTATTTTTAGTATTTGTTCATAGTTGTTATAGCGGCAACTGAATTATGTATAATTTGTGAAAATTTCAGCTTTCTAGCTGTCACGGTTTATGAGATACAGCCTGGTGACAGACGTCCGAACACACGTAACAAAAACAGATAAACGTCAGAATTGAGGACCACCTCCTTTTTGGGAAGTCGGTTGAATAAAATCGTTTTTTTGTGTCTAATCGCATTAAATACATAAAAAAGTAGTATCTTCACGCCCATATCCCCGAAGGGGTAGGCAGAAGTACAACAAGTGCACCCACGATTAGCCGAAGATACTTGGTCCCACAATGTGATAGGTGGCAAGCCTATCGCCAACCGGGCACTTTCCAATCCCGGGCAATTTCGTGTTTCTCAGAAAACTGAAAAAACACTTTTTTATGTACCCGACCCGGGAATCGAACCCGGGACCTCATGTGGTCAACGCCAACGCTGGAGCACTAGACCACAGAGGCGACATTAAATACATAAATACATATATAGTAGGTATATGTCACAGGCAATTTGTGAGGCGACGCTTTTTGTATAACGACGAACGTTACACAAAAGGCGTCGTCATTTTATAAACGCAAACGTTCAATACAAATTGCCAAAGGCAAATTGTTGATAACATAAATTGCATCAATGTCCTAAAGCGCGATACACACTGAGTCCGCCGCGCCGGGCCGCCGACCTGTGTCGGCAACTTTTTGTTGGCGGGTTAGTTGGCGGCTTTACTCATTGCAAGTCGGAAAAGTTTGACGGCGGCTTGAGATGAGGAACTTATTTGATAATTATAGTGATTGCTGCGCGCCGAAAGCGATTGTGTCATACATAAAATTCCCTGTAAATTTGCTGGATCTCACCAAAGGAAACGAAGCTGTTGGATTGAACCTAGTTTATTAAGTCGCAATTAACCTTTGGCGTCTGCAAGCCGCCAATATGTCGGCGGACAACACGCGCGGGCGCATGTTACAGACATGATGCTTTTAATAAAAGCCGCCGGGTTGAGTCGGTGGGCTGTGTCGGTGGTCCGGTGGGCTCAGTTTGTATTGCGCTTAACTTCGATGTCGCCGACAGTCGACAGAGCCCTGCTGAGCGGGGCTCCTTTTTTCCGGGCAACCTAACAAACCTACTTCTTTTTATGTATATGATAGGGTTTTAGTTCTAAATAAACCCATTTACATAAAAAGTAATTTAAACAATATGCCGAGGCAATTTGTTAATGACAGCGGTAAATGTCGTGCATCGTGTATTAATGTTATAAGTGCGAGAGTTTGGATGTTTGGATGGATGGATGTTTGTTAATCAATCACGCATAAATTACTAAACGGATTTGAATGAAATTTGGTACACAGAGAGATGATGACCTGGAATAGCACATAGTCTACTTTGTATTCCGGAAAAATTAGATGATCCCGCGGGATTCACCAAAAACTGTTATAATGCAGCGGGCTGAACGATGCAGCTAGACTGTACAAATAAATAAAATTGGATTGTCTGTTTGTAATATTAAAATAACCACTTTCAACTAAATACATATGGATGTATACACATACCAATATACCAAAATAACGTTTTTTATAATTTTTGTTTGTCTGTCCGTTTGTTCCAGAAAGTCTCTGAAACGGCTGGACCGATTTTGACGGGACATTCACTGGCAAATAGCTTATGTTTAATAAGGAGTAACTTATTCTACTTCTATTTAAAAAAATTTAGACGAAGTCGCGCGCACAGCTCGTATTATATTAAAGTATAAAGAGGTACAAAGTTGTAATTCCACGTATTATACAGATTATTTATTTATCATTCCTTTTTCCCCCCAAACCCAACAAAGTCCGTGTATAAATCATAATCCCCAAAAATAATTAAAAGATAAACATAAAACCTTTCCCAAAAAGCCATAACATTATCTAAATCACGGGTAAGATGTCTTTCACAAAGATAAAAAACCCGTAACTTTTCAACCCGGGCGTGAATTATTCGGGTGTTTTATACCCGGCCCGCTAATAACCGATATTAGAACGCGTAACTCAGAGCTATTTGTCCCTCGCACATAAAATTTGACTGCCTGTGGTCATTGTTCGGGTCCTATTAACTCCCCCTAAGCTCCAATCTTAATAAAATACGACATACCTGAATATTACAACAATGGCAATAATTCTTTGACCAATGATAATAGCTTTATGTATAAACTTTGCATTTATAAACGGGCTATACGAGTTGGCTGGTAAAGAGGATATTCAGTAATCGATTCTGATATCGAATATGTAAAAATATATTATTTAAATTTTGACCTAATTAATAAAAAAAAATTATGTTCATAAATATCGAAGTTCATTGTTTACAAACAGCGATTTGCTGAGCTCGTGACGATTCGTTAGCATTCGCGCGGTGACCATACTTTTTAATTTTACGCTTATTTATCGTGTATTGTGTAAATGTACAGTATTTTATGTTTACGTAATGTACAGATTGATTATAAAAGTTGTTAGGAAAAATTGTTAATTGAAGCCTTTATTATGACTATTTTTCAAGCGACTTTCTTTAATGCTGGGGCCGCACTTGCGTCTATAGTCCCGAAGTTATGCGCGCTAAGGCACACGCAGTCCGGAACGTATGCGAAAATAGCCGATCACGTGTATTTATCGTGTCATTGCACGAAGCTTTGTGACGATAGATGTCTTGGCCCGCACTTGGGCCGAGGCGAGGCGTAAGGAGAAGTGAATACGTCCTTAAATGTGCTCTCATAGTGAGGAACAGAGTGCTAAGTGTGAGTTTTTCTTTTCGCATTCGATCGTGAGCGCGTTTGGAGTTTACTAGGAATTTGTATGTGATTTGTACAGCGCCACCTATTGGTAAACGTGAGAAACCAGTTTACCACTAGGTGGCGCTGTACAAATCACATACAAATTCCTAGTAAACTCGAAACGCGCTCACGATCGAATGCGAAAAGAAAAACTCACACTTAGCACTCAGTTCAAAAAACCGATGATAACAAAATTGGAGGACACAATTTAGTGTTATAGCTACGTAACTATCATCAACATCAGTTATAGCTAACTAGCTAGCAGTGGTCTAGTGGTCCGGTGTCGGAATTGACCACATGAGGCCCGGGTTCGATTCCTGGGTTGGGCAATTTAAAAATGTGTTTTTTCAGTTTTCTGATAACAACAGCATAGCCCGGGATTGGAAAGTGCCCGGTTGGCGATAGGCTTGCCACCTATCACATTTGTGGGACCAAGTATCGTCGGCTACTCGTGGGTGCACTTATTGTACCTCTGCCTACACCTTCGGGGATACGGGCGTAAAGATACATACTTATTATTTATTTAAAAATACGGCTCGTAAAAGAAACAACGTAAGTCGTAAAAATTCCTTTCCCCGTTAAAGAATTTCTAAATATAAGTTATATTTTAATGAACGTATCCCATCCCCTTGAGAGCGCTTACGTAATAGCCCTTTGTCCCTCGCCCAAATGACCCTTCCATTCTGGCCATTGTATCTAAGGGATTAGCATATAACTTGAATAAAGGGCAAAATTATCAATAACTCGTAAGTTTTGCGGCTTTAGCCACTTGAAATAGATCCATTATTAATTTATTCGGCTCAGAATATGAGGTACCAGGTTCGATTTCCGGGTCGGGCTAGTTTTGAGGTTTTTCGAGATTTTTCTCGTATCTGTGGTCTTGTGGTCCGGTGTCGATGTTGACTGTTGACCACATTCTCGGATTCGTTTTTTTTAGTTTTCTGATTAAAACAGAGAATTATTGATCTAGCCCCAAAGTAAGCAAATTATTTGCTTGTGTTATGGGTGTTAGTCGACGATACTAATACATAGAAATACATATATAAATACTAAAATATATAT
Organism: Apodemia mormo; assembly: GCA_036924255.1. NCBI lineage: Eukaryota > Metazoa > Arthropoda > Insecta > Lepidoptera > Riodinidae > Apodemia > Apodemia mormo. The sequence continues at coordinate 34,552,901 of JAUPFN010000017.1, forward strand.
ATTTCATAAACACGAAAACCCAGAAATACAAACATTTATGCTCATATTTTATTGATTCAGGCGTTACTTTGCGGAAATCCATTATTAAAAAGGTGAAATTAATTAAATTTGCTATTATCCGCGAACTGCTATGTATCCTCCGCTGGGGTCTTCTTTTTATCCGGACCATCGGTGAGTCTTATCCATTTATTAAACCGACGTCTCTCTTTTCGGTACCATCACGGAGGATACATAGAACGGTTCGCGGATAATAGCAAATTTAATTACTTTCACCTTTTTATTTATGTTCATCACACAAATGCTTGTCCCCTTCGGGAATCGAACCCGAGCCCCGTAGATAGAGTAGTGAGAGTCGCTAACCACTCAAAAACTAACACCTATCTATAACAGACTTGCTACTGGACATTCAGCTTTATGTCGTTTACAAACATGTCAATATTCTATTGCTAATTGTAATTTAAAAAAAATGTGTCTTCACGCCCGTATCCCCGAAGAGGTGGGCAGAGATACATCAAGTGCACCCACGATTAGCCGAAGATACTTGGTCCCAGAAATGTGACAGGTGGCAAGCCTATCGCCAACCAGGCATCCCAATCCCGGACAACCTTGTTTTTTTTATCAGAAAACTGAAAAAACACATTTTTGAATTGCCCGACCCAGGAATCGAACCCGGGACCTCATGTGGTCAACTCCGACACCGGACCACTAGACGACAGAAGATTATTTGTACTTTAAACCAGTTAATATGTTGAATTTTAAAGACCAGGCAATCTCTAGTAATAATAAATAAATTCAACACTAAATTTCACTAGGAGGATTATGTTAAAATATTTTCTACCCACTATCTTAAGATACCCTCGTTAACAGGTCCGTAATTCACCAAAGGCCCTCGGATAATTCTCTAAGTTGTTTTTGCCATCTAACATTAAGTGAATAGGCGTCGCACCGTCGCGGTAGATCAATAACTTATTACTTACTACCTTACTTTGCAAAGGGAGCGGTAACTAATTCTTCTTTACGTGGTTTATATTTCTGTTTTATGTTTGATTCTATACTATATATATTCGTTGCTATAAAAGCTATATTTGCTGTAAAAATAGCGTTCGTAATACTGAAGAGCGTCCATAATACTGAAATGAGAGATGTTGGGATTGAATGAAAGTATCGGTGTAAAATGGAGAAAGTGTATACTCCATTGGTTCGGACATGTTGAAAGAATGGCAGATAAACGGTCAACAAAACAGATAAATAAATAAATAATAATAATAAAATATTCACGGGACAAATTACACTTACTGATCTAACCCCAAAGTAAGCAAATTATTTGCTTGTATTATGGGTGTTAGTCAACGATACTAAAACATAGAAATACATATATAAATACTAGAATATATTTAATACACACCCAAACCCGGAAATACAAACATTTATGCTCATCACGCAAATGTTTGTCCCCGTCGGGGATCGACCTGAGCCCCATCGATTGCGTAGTCAGGGTCGCTAACCACTCGACAAACGTGGCGGTCTACTAAATATACAATGCGAATGTAGAAGAATGTAAGTACCGGGGGAGACCAAGAGTGACGTACCTACCATGATCAAATCGGACGGGTTTTGTCCGAAGGTAGCCAAGAGTCTTCGAAGCCGATGTGTTTTCAGAGAGTTATGAATGTGCAGGAAGCAAACAAGGCAAGTCTGTCTGGACCGTGACGTATCGCACTCAATTCTCTCTGCCTATCACGTAAGGGATTTGGCGTGAAGACATATCTTCTATGTCCATTCATATGTATGCTATAAAAAATCTGTGAATCCTTTAACCCTGCAGACCAATGAAGAAAATTATTTAATTTGCAAATTTTTGCGAACTTTCACGTACGCATTGCAAGGGGCAATGCCACTGAAAGGGAAAAATAAAAAAGCGGTGTGAGAGATGTAACAAACTCACCGTAGGCCTGAAGAATAATAAGACCTCAGCGGTACAGCTATCCACCCTCGTCCACCACTCTTACACCACGACAATAGTATAGGTACGTACTCAACGCATGTTATACTTCGCGACTGATGCATCATTCGAAGAAATTAACACTACTTCACTTAACAAGAGCTGCAGATACTTCGGTTGCGAAGTGAAACGTGCCTTGAGTACGTATACTCTATGCTTTATAATAATAATAATAAACATTTATTTCAAGTATCCAGACTCATATTTGTTAGTATACACATAAACTTGATTACTATGTTAGTCCTTATCACTAATAGTTTGTGATGTGAATCATTGCTGCGCCATCCCATTGGAAATTGCACAGCAATGTCCCACATACCTGCAGTCTAATCTGCTTACGACTAAATTCAGGATGCTGTTGGTGGCCCCTCGCAATCTGCGCACCAGGGACCCACATCTTTTGCGCATCGTAGTTTGAGAACAATCGACACGCGCTTTTGCGAACATCCCTGATGCACTAAAGAAACTTTATGGAAAACGACTTTATGGGAAGTGTGATGGACGAAGGTGAATAATTGGTGCAATTATCCACCCTTTAAAATCAAATAACAAACAAAAAAATCTCAGGAGATTCCAATAATTAAAGGAATTGGATTATCCAATTGGGCAATCGCACTCATTGCCCCCCTGAGTAACATCCAAATCTTCTGACATTTTTTATTTATTATTTTTCTAGAAGATTAAGCACGTGGAATTAGCTAACCTGGAGCTAAACCATTTCCTGGACCCACGCCTGGTCGCAAGAGCACGCGTGAGAGTTCGCGGAAATTTCCAAATTAAATTGTTTTCTTCGTTAAATTATGGAATTTTGCAAAGTAACGCCTGAATCTATAAACAGACCTGCGGGCCAGCCCTGAAACTTCCCTCTAAACTGAATTGTTTTAAACTCAATGGAACAAAAACGATATCTAAGCATAAATTTTGAACTCAAAGAGAACAAAACATTTTCATTTACATAGGGTAGGAAGGGGTAATGGGAATCACTTAAGCGATAATTGAAGTAAATAAATAAAATTAAACTAAATTTTTATTGCAACCGCCTCATAACAAAATTTATTTATTTGGAATCAGTAGTGATCACTTTAACAATCATCTTTAGGAAATATAAAAGTTAAAAAAAATATCTATTTTAATTCCCATTGCATTAAGGTGAGGGTAATTGTGGTCACCGTGTGGGCAATGAGGATCATACAAAACTCTAACGCAACTCGCAAATATATCTCTTGGCTGACTCCTACCTCGTACAATCTGCGTGAGTCCATAAACCACATGAAGTACACCTGTACCAAATCTCATTATTTCGGCCGAATTCGTTACAGATTTAGCACGTATTCCCTGCATCGTCAGCATCATCTAGCTCATTGTCTTGGCATAAATCATCAGTAGCCACATCTGAAACAGAAATATCATTGACTGCCCCGTTGGTCGAGTGGTTAGTGACCCTGACTACGCAATGGATGGTGCTCGGTTTCGATCCCGACGAGGACAAGCATTTGTGTGATGAGCATTAATGTTTGTATTACCGAGTTTGGGGGTTTATTAAATATATTCCAGTATTTATATATGTATTTCTATGTATTAGTATCGTTGACTAGCACCCTTAACACAAGCAAATAATTTGCTTACTTTGGGGTTAGATCAGTAAGTGTAATTTGTCCCGAGAATATTTATTTAATATTTATCATTGGATTCCTGAGAACCTTCCTCGTTACTCTTTCGGTTTCCTTCTTCAACACTTTAGTCTTCTTTCCATGACACTTTCCCTTATTTATATTTTGTCCTTTATTTTTATCGTTGGCTTGGCAGAAGGCTTTACTATTCTTATTTTTTTTTTCTAACAAGCTTTCTTTTGTAGGCGTGGATGATAAAATTTTGGCATGCTGCTTTTGGCGACTTTGTTTAGCATTGTAGGTATTAGTTTTTCTGGCAACTTAATTGATTTCGACACAATATCAAGACTAGAGGCTGCTGAAGCAACTTGCATTGATGTGCCAGGCACTGACAAGCTTTCTTGGCCTAACGCTGGGCTATTAATTGCAACCGATTCATCAAAGTTTTAAATGGCAAAAGTTTCTGATCTGATCAATTCGACTGGTAGAAAATCTTCATCATAAAATACGTCTACATCTATAATAAGAATACCACAATTATATTATGCCTTTACATTGCGGGAAATCGTGATCACTAGCGGGCATTGGGGGTCACCCGATCCTCTTTACCCACAAGTATTTTATGAAGAAAAAAAAAACACAAAAGATATATAAGCAATATACGGAATTTGAGTATAAAATTGTTATACTGAATATACGAGTAAAGGCGTAAAATAGACACATACTAGTAGATCAATAATTAGAATACCTACCGTTTATTTTGCGTCCTTAAAAATTTACATCGGCGAGCCGCAAAAACAAAATACACTTCTCATTCCCGAGACCTCCACAATACTAGCGCGGCGCTCTTGCACCGCTAGTGGGGGGACAAAATGGGGCGGGGTCGGCAGTATACGTATTTCTTGCGATTATAGTTTTGGAGATATGTTGGTGACTACCATTGCCCGCTGATTCCCACTACCCGGTCTTCCCCATACACACTTATGAACCGCCTATTCCATGGCGGAATGACATCACACAAAATGGCCGCTGTAGTTTCCATTATTTTTATCTACTAAACTGATAAATTCGTGGCACGATACATTATTCCCGTAGTCAGTTTTAATACTTGCTATTTCGTCTAAGCAAAAGTGTCTGTTGTATTCTAATGAAGATTTATTGTATTTTAAATTAATTTAATAATTTCGATTCAGATTATATTCTTGGCCTTTACACCAATTTCATCAGTTTCTTTTTTTAACCGAATTTCTAAACGGTGCCCGTTATCAATTCGGCTACTTTTTTTATTAACGTATAAAAGTAGTTAATTTGTTCTGCGAACTTTTACGTTTACTTTTACCCTTGCGATACCACTGAAAGAGATAAAATAAAAAATCGATGTAAGAAAGTAAACAAACTCACCGTAGGCCTGAAAAATTGCGAAGACCCCAGCAGTAGTTATCCATCCTCGTCATGGGTGCACTGGTCTCTACCTACGTCTTCGGGGATATGGGCATGAAGATACTTTTACTTTTTTTATAGAGTAAGAACAAGTGTTAGTTCTGATTAACTTCCCTAATATTTATTGTTTTTTCAAGTTCCCTATATATATATATATATATATATATATATATATATATATATATATATATATATATATATATATATATATATATATATATATATATATATATATATATATATATATATATATATATATATATATATATATATATATATATATATATATATATATATATATATATATATATATATATATATATATATATATATATATATATATATATATATATATATATATATATATATATATATATATATATATATATATATATATAATCAATTGCTGTTCGTTAGTCTCGCTAAAACTCAAAAACGGCTAAAAAAATAAGAGTAGTTAAAAAGGTAGAAAAACGTTTGGCGGGTCAGCTAGTTTATAATAAAAATTTCGTTTTTTAATTCTTCGCAAACGCTCTGGACTGGATTGTCATGGCGCCTTGAGTGAAATCACGCCATGGTGTTACTTACATTATATAATCTGTAGTTTTTATGAAAATGTCAAAAACAATATAACGTTTTCGATACTGTTCCGGGCTCTTTTGAAGAATAGACCAGCTGCCGTTCTGCCAGGCAGGTCGTAAAAGTCAACCGATTGGCTATGCAAGTGACTATCATCGTGGCTACTAGGTGATAGAGTTCTGCATTGTCTCACCCGGGTCTGGTACCATTGCCTTACTTGTTCCTGCCACAATAGCGTCAGTGCTTGTCACTGTCGTGTTCCGGTTTGGAGGGTAAGGTAGCGGGTAAGCTTACGTATGTGGCATTAGATCTCGAACAAGATAGCAACGCGCCATTGACACCTTTGGTGTCTATAGGCGATGATTGACTCTTTCCATCAGGATACTCATCTGCTTGTTTGCTATCTTATGACAAAAAACGTTTTACAACACTTCCAGATTTGCGTTTGCTACCACGTGACTTAATGTCTATTTTTGGCGAATTTATATCATAAAAAAATATTAATCCTTATGTTTAAAATAAATATTTTAATTTTTTGTAACCTCCATATCATATTTAATCATTAAAAACTACAATATACTTAACTTATTCATTCTAAAAAAAAAAACCAACATGCACATTCCCGAACAAAACTGACACTCAAAACTGGCTCTAATTTCATATAATTAGTTCTGTCTTCGTCCACGGCAGTGTGATTAATGTTTATCATTATTTATTTAATGTATTTTTAATGCATATAATATTTAAAAAAAATACTTTATGCACACCTTCACCATGTAAACTTTAATTTTTCCAGATTTCATACTCCTCCGCTCGCGCAATTTTTGTTAAAAGGGTTACAAACTTTTCGCTTAACATATTAATATAAGTATAGATATTTATTTATACATATAAATTTTACAGTCCTGATAACGACCGCTTGTTACCGCGATAACCCAGACCGTCAGCTTTACGTGCTCTTCTGAGGTATGGAGGGATTAACACGCGTACCCGAAACGTAGCTGAGCTGCTTTTTTGCAATTTTCGAGAATTATAATAACAATAAGCCTTTATTATTTCCTGAAAATCACGATATTTTGTCAATTTTTACTTTTAAATTAGAATATGTATGTGTTAGTTTATGTTTAACTTAAATCCATGTTAGTGTTGTTTTCTTATGGCATTTGCAGTCTTATCTACAAGAACCCCAGAATGGATAAAGGCCTCCTCCAAGGATGCCCATTTATTTCTGTCCTGTGCTACTGTCCTCCAATCTGGACCTGCCATAGCTTTTAGTTCATCTTCCTGTCGTGTAATATGTCTCCCTCTGATTCTTTGTAGCTTTTAATTCTTCTTCCCATCGTGTAATAGTTCTTTTTTTTAATATTACAAACAAGCAGATGGGTCTCCTGCTGGAAAGAGTCAACCATCGCCTATAGACACCAAAGATGTTAATGGTGCGTTGCTATCTTTTGGCGAGGTCTAATGCCACATGCATAAGTTTACCGGCTACCTTACCCTCCAAACCGGAACACGACAGCGACAAGCTTAGACGCTATTGCGGGAGGAATAGGTAAGGTGGTGGTACCAGACCCAGGCGAGACAATGCAGAACTCTACCACCTAGTAGCCACGATGTTAGTGACTCGATTGCCAATCGGTCGCCTTTTACGACCTGCCTGGCAGAACGGCAGTTGGCCTATTCTTCAAAGGAGGCCGAGACCAACACGTTTTTTTGATTCTTTGGCCTTGACCTGCCCATTTCCATTTTTGTTTCTTTGCAATACTCAAACTGTCCGTCGCTTTTGTTAGCTTCCTTATGGTTGTTTGTCGTATATGCAGTGGCGTAGCGTAGTGGGGGCGGCGGGGGCGGCCCGCCCCGGGCGGCACTTTTTAGGGGGCGGCAAAATTTCACAGTAAATAATAAAATATATTTTGTAAATATTTGAACCATTTCATGTTTTTAACGCAACTATAAATTCGGACCGATTGAAAAGAGCACGCAATTTTTCATCACTTATTCGGTGACGAATTCGGGGAATCCCCTTTCAACACCGTCTATACTGACTTGCGGGGATTCCTCGTATTTTATTTTGTGCTTTCATTGTTTATGACATAATCAGCGAAAATGACTTCTATTACATATATATTAAATTCAATATTGTTTATTAAGTCCCTTTAAGAAAGTACGTGATGCTTTGACAATTCAAAGAAAGTTTTATTCATGGATCTTCAGTTGTTTAGTTCACACTGTTTCGTAACTGTGATTTTTGTGCAAATAAGTACGTGTAGTGGTTATGAAATTATTGGATAACTTTGTGAAAATTTGAATTTTCCACTAGATGTACCTACATTCAACTGTGTGAGTATTAAATATTTTATTAATGTAATTGAATGTTGGACTGTTTGATATGTTGTTCAAGTTTTAATTTATTGAAATCCGGCCATGTACGAGTTTTACTTTCATGCATACCCAGGGTTCCGAAAAAATATTTACGGTTTTCAAATTTTTACCTATAGATAGATGTGCTGTAAAACATACCTAGTTTTTGAAATGTTCGATAGTTTCTCTTGTAACCCGATCTTTTATAAAAAAAAATATTTTTATTTTAGCATCGAAAATGAAAAGAGTAAAAGAAAGTGGAGCATCTTACCGTAATAAGAGAAGAGCTAAGTTGGAAAATATTAGAGCAAATGAAGGGGCTTTACTTAAATATGTGAAAAGTGTTGATCCTGAGACGTCAGATTCTACATTAGACTTAAATTCATCACAGTCACCTGGACCTTCAAACCCAGAACAAGCTGAAGATGTACAAGAACTTGACAATGTTAATCTGGTACCCGTTGGAAGTGTTGACATTGACATTGTGCCTAAAGATGAAATTCCAACAACATCCACAGAATTAGAGTGTCCATCTGTATGTCCAGACATGGCCATACATAGTTCCGAAACAGAGATTGATACACCATCGGTATTGTCTACTGTTCAATATCAAAATTTCAACGATATTGGAAAATGGCCTGAACACAAAGACGACAATTTGCGATTGCATCTCAATCAGCAAGGACAGGAAATTGTTCAGTATATCAAAACTAACTTCGCTGAAACTTCAACAGTAAAACGTTCAGATTTGTGCTCATTGACATCAAAAGGAGAGACAAGACGGCTTACTCAGGATTGGTTTTACCGTACATTGACAAACGGCGAAAAAGTTTTGCGTACCTGGATGCCATATTATTAGATCGCCGGCTATATTATTAGATCCAGACAGCACTAAATGTAATCTAGACTACGCATCTGTTGAAATTGATGAGCAGGATTTCAAGCTGGAACAACTTCGACTGCGGACTTTCGTTTCTGCTATAGGCAACGAAAATAAATTAATTAATGCAGACTTACTTGAATTGTTTAAGTTTATTGTAAAATATAAGTTGGAAGATACTCTGCCCAATATTTTAATCATGCTGCGAATATTTTTTACAGTTGCCATAAGCAATGCCAGCTGTGAGAGAAGTTTTTCGAAATTGAAATTAATTAAAAATTATTTAAGATCGACAATGAGTACTCTAAGACTAACAAATTTGGCTATCTTGTCTATTGAACAAGAGGTTTGTGATGCTATAGACGTTGATGGTGCAATAAAAGACTTTGCTCTTAAAAAAAGTAGACGAATAAATTTTTACCTACTTATATTATTATCAATAAAGATATAAATATTACTTAATAGTATCATCTTAGTTCTAATTAAAAATTGTTTTCGTTTTATATTCAATTTGGTATTTATTTTATCATGTCGATCGTCGAAGTGAGCCCTAATTTTAAGTAGGTAATAGTACTTAAAATTAAGGATCACTTCGACGATCGACATGATTAAATATTACCTATATACCTGTTATATTAATGGTTGAACTAAGAATTTTTGTATTAATAAACGTGATTGTAAAACAAATAAACTTTTTTATTTAAAATCTAACCTGTATAATGCAAAATAATGATGACTGTTCTTGCCGAAATGTTATCTAGAATTAATGTTTATAATGTATAGTATGCATTAAATTGAAAAACATAATTAAGAGGGCGGCAAAATTGTCTTCCGCCCCGGGCAGCCGATGCCCACGCTACGCCACTGCGTATATGTCCATTTTTTAATCTTTAACATACTGCGTTCAAGTCCTCTCTGGCAGACAATAATCATTCTTTTTACATCAGAAGTAAATTTTCATGTTTGGCATCCATTATGTCAAGCGTGGTATTAGGTTAGAGGTCATGACTTTTGTTTTAAAAGCCCTTCAAAAACATCAATAACATATTTACCTGATCTAGGTCCTAGTTTAATTTTGCATAAAGAGTTAGGCGTTTTATTTTTGGTATGATAATAATTTAACATAATTATCGTTTAGGCTAATTTTGTTTCCCTAATTTTAATTGGCATCACTAGATTCACTACATAGTATAAAACAAAGTAACTTTCTCTGTCTGTCCCTATATCCATATGTCTCTATATCCCTATGTATGCTTAAATCTTGAAAACTACGCAACGAATTTTGATACGGTTTTTTTAATAGATAGATTGATTCTTGAGGAAGGTTTTAGTACATAAACCTTTCCAATATTCCCATGGGAACAAAAGCTACGCGGGTGAAATCGCAGGCAGGTCGCTAGTTAAATTATAAGGCATATTTTTTATTTTTCTCATTTTTAGGCATAAATATCAAAAAAACGTTATTGTTGGTAATTATGTTAAAATACACTCGTATCGTTTCAGAAAACACTTTTTATTTTGTTTATATCACCAACCGGTTTCGTTATTTGCGGCATCATCAGAGCCAAGAAAAGCGAAACTGTTTGGCGATTTAAAAAAATGGTATTTGTTGAAACAGTACAAGTATTTTTAACATAATTACAAATGAAGTTTTACTAAGTGCTGACGATAAAAGTATAAAATATATTAAATCCTATACATTTATTTGTTTGTTTCTTTATCGTAATTCATTTCCATTTCATCGAGTTAGAAATCGCAATCTAAAGAAGATTCACTTAAAAAAAGTTTTACTGCACACACGCGTGAATACACACTCACACATACAAATGTAACCTTCCAAGACGTAATAACTAACCACTACCAAAAATTATACTATTACCTATAAAAACCCCTTCAAATTTATAATCATTGCTGAATCGTTGGAAACTTTTCGACTAGTTGGTATAATCGCGGTAAATAATGTAGTGGGTCCACCCCACAGTTTCGGTAATAATAGGGTACGCACAATGGCCGGGCGGGTTGTAAAATATCGAAGTTAAACGCAGGTTGTGCGGTGAGCCGAAAATTAACGCGTGGAGTGTGCTATAAGCGAGTAGCGAGTACCCAAGGGCGTTAGTTTCATATCATGAGAAAGCAGATTCCCTTCTGAGGGAAAGAGAGAACCATAGCGTGTTTACTAAATGTGTTAATGGCGCGTTGCTATTCATGTGGCGGTATAGTAATGCCACATGTTCAAGTTTACCGACTGTGAAATGTTTATGATTATGATTAAGCCCCCGGAACACGACAGCGACAAAAGAAAGAGATTTGAAAAAAACTCGCACTGTGGTTGGACTGGTTGTGAAACATCAAAATTAAACACAGGTTATGAGGTGAGCCGAGAACTTATGTGTGGAATGTATTACAAGCGAAGAGCGAATGCAAAGGAATGTACAAACGTAAAGTAAAAATATATTTCATGGTAATACACAAAATGTTGAAATCGAAGTTATGGTTTTATTAAACAACTTTAGATATAATTTTTTTATTAATCTTGCCCGAGTTATAGTACCACCGGTTTACCTATTCCTGCCGCAATAGCGTCAATGCTTGTCACTATCGTGTTCTAATTTGAAGAATAAGGTAGCCAGTAAACTTATGCAAGTGACACTACCATCGCGCCACACTGATGGCACCATTAACATTTCTGGTGTCTATTGGCGATGATATATTTCCATCAGTGAGCCATCTGCGTGTTTGCTATCTTAGAATATAAAATAAATAATAGTTTAAAAAACTAAAAAACACGCTTTTTATAGAAAACCGAACTAAAAAATAGAAAATAAACTTTAATAAATTTAAATTAAGAATAGTGTTAAAAATTTCAAAATGTGAATAAAAAAAAATAATTTTATTTAAAAAAAAGCGTGGGGTGCATGGTGTCAATAGTTATAAATATTTTATTGACACATATGAGTAGAGTGATTATCATTTCGGTAATATCTTAAAAAGCACCCCACGCTTTTTTTAAAATAAAATTATTATTTTTTATTCACATTTTGAAATTTTTAACACTATTCTTAATTTAAATTTATTAAAATTTATTTTCTATTTTTTAGTTCGGTTTTCTATAAAAAGCGTGTTTTTTAGTTTTTTAAACTATTATTTATTTTCTACTTTTTAGTTTGGTTTATTTATAATAGCTTGTTTTTTTAATTTTAAACTATTGCACGACTCATGATGCGAAGCATCAGAGAGTGCTTTACGATCGAATTTTTTTATTCATATATACATATCTTCACGCCAGATCCCTTACGGGGTAGGCAGAGAGAACTGAGTGCCTTACATTACGATCCTTGCAGGCTTGTCTCGCTTCCTCCACATTCATCACTCTTTTCATACACACACGCCGGTTGCGAAGACTCTTGATACCACCTTCGGAAATTTTTTTCGCCTTATTTTGGCAACTATTTTTAGTATTATAGCCTTGTTAGTTAACGGAATCAAGATATTTTGCATACTATTGTCGAGATAATTTAATGGAGATTAATTCTATACTGGCTAAAAATTAATTTAGTGCAATAGAAACGGAAAAAAATATGAAAATAGGTCAAAAAATTTTCATGTCCGTCATGTATGAAACTCCGGAAACACTAACTTATGAAAAAATCAATTATTTGAGTTATTTTTTTAAATTCTAATCGGCAATTGTAGATCATCGAATGCGAATGACTAATAAATTCAGTGTCGTTTAATTACAATTAATAAAAAACGAAAACTACAAGACTGTATATCTATATATATCTATGTAAAATTAACATGGATGGTGATATATCTATATCTATAAATATTATGTACATTTAATTTGTGTTTTTTTTTGTTTTTTTTCTCAGTCAATTAAACTCAGTCACAGAGACGGTGGCGGACTCTTCGTGGCTCGTAAAATCTAAGTTATATGCGCAGAGACTGTTGCAAACTCTAATGCGCATACCTAGTCGAGTGCCGCGGTAGAAGCACGGAACTACTTACAAGCTTATAGACATATGTGTGTGTGTGTGTGTGTAAGTGTGCAAGGCGTTCCTGTCTTACTCCCATACAGGACAATACGACGGGGCCAGATATGGGCCATGCTTGGCGCAATGCTGTCTATCTCTGGCCCATGCTTGTAAACCCGCTTTGGCCCAGCCTTGGTAGAAGTAGACTCGGTAAGATCCAAGAGCGTCTAGCGAATGAGTCTTTTGAGCAGAGAGCTATTAGAGTTGTTCTCATTATTGAGCGAACTAGCGAACTAGCGACTAGCGAGAGAACTACTAGCGAACGAGTCTGCCGAGCAGAAGGCTCATAGAATTGGTCTCATTGAGGAGCGTTTAGCTAAGGAGTCCGCTAGAGACATACAGCAATTGAGTCTGCTCAGCCACGTCAGAACCGCCTAGCGGTAGCGCGTCAGACGTCACAAAGACTTAGTTCAATTACTGAGCGTAATTTTATAAGCAACATAAATCAATTTGCTGAAGTACCATGTACAATCTGTAAGAAATTATTATATCCAAAACAACAGACGTCATTAGTTAAAGCACGTCTTGATTTTTTTTTGCTCGACTACCATAAAAAAAAGAAAAGTTCCTTCTCAGGCCTACTGGAACAACATGGAAGTTATATCTTTACCTCTTGAACTGACCGACTTTACAGACGTAGAACAAATACTTTTGTTAAGAGTAGTTCCTTTTACAACTAGTTTCCACCCGCACCAAAGTGCTCGTCAACACGAATCAAACGAGCCCAAACTCAATAGAGCTGTGTTATTTAATTGCTGAGCTCCTATGGTCACCTTCTGGCTTCATCATCGAACCCTGCAGGATCCTAGTTAGCACCAAGCACCAAAGTGCTCGTCAACACTAATCAAATGAGCCCAAATTCGATAGAGTTGTGTCATTTAATTGCTGAGCTCCTATGACCATCTTCTAGCTACATCATCGGACCCTGCAGGATCCTAGTCACCACCAAGCACCAAAGTGCTCGTCAACATGAATCAAATGAGGCCAAACTCAATAGTCTTGTTATTAACCGATTTTTAACCATTTAATTATTAAGTTCCTGTGGTCACCTTCCGATTCAGATTCATCAGACCAGCTCCATGTCATAATAAGGTTTCATTGTCATTCAGTTAACATACGTATACAAAATTTCAGCTCAATCGGTAACCGGGAAGTGGATCAAATTTACTAGCGAGATTTGATTTCAGACATCGAGATAGGTACAATAAATAAAAAAATGCTCATAAAACAAAAACTACTGGGCCTACCTGAATCAATTTTTTATGGGACCAATTCGAAACTATTCCGCATCAAACAAAAAAGAATCACGTAATTCGGTTCAGAAACCTCGGAGAAATCGGTGTACATACATAAAAAAATATACCAGCCGAATTGAGAACCTCCTCCTTTTTCTGAGGTCGGTTAAAAATGGAATAATTTTATCAAATTAGTGTATTGTCATCGGTCCTCGATAAATCTACAAAGTTTGAACGAAATCTGGCCGTTTAAAGTTGGTCAAAATCGCGCCCAAAGAAGTCGGTTACAAACAAACATACAAACAAACATACAAACAAACATACAAACATACAGGTGAAGTTAATAAAAAGCGTGTAATAAAATCTCATGACTTACTCCACGTCCAAACCTTCATGAAAACTCCAGGGCCGTATATAAAAATCCGAGAATACGTCGAACGATTTTCGTGAAACTTCGACACAATAGAATTAATGGTTCGCTATACGTGTATTGTTTGCTTCTCTCTCCTTTATCCGAACGTGTGCTTAACCTAATTTACTACCTTGTTATTTCCATCGTGCATTCTGGGAAAATTTATATCATACTCCTTTGTTTAGAGGTACACTTGAATAGGAGTTACATTTGGACAGTGAAATAAAATGGTTTCTTTATAGAAACGTCAGTCACGTTCCGCCATCGCACACGCCGTGGTGAGGGATTCCGCCCACATCATATTGACGATACACGACTGTTCGATTTGCTCGTCTATACATACAGTCAAAATTTTACCACAGACTAATGGTGGTTGATATAACGCATAGCGTTAAATTATAGCGCGCTATGTATATTCAACATATAGCGTACGCTATTTAGATTCGCATTTTGCGCTATAACACAACGCCACGCTATATACCTAGCTGCTAGTGTAGTAACTGCTAGTAACGTGCTGACCGTAGACGCTAGACGTTATAACATAATTTATATCGTTATAGCGCTGTCATTGCTCACTGTATGACGTTGTGGATGAGTCACGCGCTATCTCGGCCGACTCGCGCGATCTGTGTTTAGTTAAATGTTATAATATAGTCTATTACGTAGCGCGCTGGAAAAATATAGTTATAGTCTATAACGCGCTATCATAAAATAGTTTATTTGAACAATACTACTACAGACCACATGAATATTAATAGATACGCCATTGGGAAGGTAATGTTTTTCGCGTATATAAGCAAACACTCCTACTACGCATAATACAGTAAATTATTTACAGTATTAAAAAACAAATTTAAATAAACAACAACAGTTGTTTTTACATAACAGAACATTAAAATGTCATTTAAATAATGAAAAACAAACTTTATAATGTAAAAACCATTGTAAAATTAAAATTAGTACATGTAATGTTTTGATGGAAGTATTTGATCGATGGAACAGAATATTCGTTTTATCTGCCTATTATAAAATGTATAAAACAATATTATACATATTATCGACACTTTTCTATTAGTTCGATGTCGGTGTTGACCACATGAGGTTGACCACATTCAATTGCAGAAACGGAAAACTAGAAAACTTTTTTTTTTCAGTTTTTTGTTAAAAACATCGTTACCCGGAATTGGAAAGTGCCCGGTTGGCGATGGGCTTGCCACCTATCACATTATGGGACCAAGTATCTTCAACTAATCGTGGGTGCGCTTGTTGTACCTTTGCCTACCTTTTCGGGGATACAGCTTTGAAGATACTATTTGTTTTGGTGATACGCTGAATATTTGTTTAAAAAAAAACAATATTCGGCCCATTCCTATTATTAATTAGCGTATCATTAAAGGTGGTACATGCCATCCATGACAATCAAAACTGTTTTTAGACTAAACAAAATTTTCGACTCCGCCCTTTGCATGTTTATCGGACGGTTACATCGTTCGTCACTACAATCGTATCTGCATATTTTTGTATCATTAATGATACAGTCGTTACGTTTTAGGGTTCCGTGTCGATGTGCTTAAACATTATTTCTACATATGTATAAATAAAATTGAAGTGTCTGATTGTGATTTCAAAATAACTGTTTTTCCAAGTGCAGTGTGTTCGGTTGCATCGTAAATAATTCGGTTAAAATTCATTACTTGCCAAGCATTACTTGACCGTTTAAAAGCTGAAAGAATTCTTTAATTTTTTTATATAATAAGACTAGCTGTTACCCGTGGCTTCGCTCACGCATATTTACTTTACAACTTTTTTAACCTTTATAAGCTACTTCCCTTATTTTACCCCCTTAGGGATCGAATTTTGAAAAACGCTTAAACACGTAATTCATTATTTTTTTTGTACTCAATCACACGAAATTTCTTGCAAATATGTCCAAGGAATAAAACGTTTCAAACAAACTTTTATCCCCTATTTCACCCCCTTAGGGGTTGAATTTTAAAAAAGCTTCCTTAGTGGATGCCTACATCATAAGAGAAATACGTGTGCGAAATTTCAAGTTTCTAGTCCTAAGGGTTTGGCCTGTGGGTTGATACCTCAGTCAGTCACTTTCGCTATATAGATAGCAAACAAGCAGATGAATCTCCTGATGGAGAGTCAACCATCGCCTATATTCACCAAAGGTGTTAATGGTGCGTTACTGTCTCGTGGCAAGACCTAATGCCACATGCATAAGTTTTTTTCAGATGTTGAACTTGTTGTAGAATTGATAAGTAAACAGCAAAAAAGCAAAACTAGTTGATTCATTCACCATTTGAGGCCATCCATAAATTACGTCACACGTTAAGGGGGAGGGAAGGGGTAGAAGAAGTGTGACAAGGGATAGGGAGGGGTCCCAAAATTTTGTGACATCACATTTTTTCAAAATATAATATTTTATATCTAAGTATTACATCAGTAAATTTAAAAAGCCTATAGCTGATAAAAAATAATCAAACAAGATCATTATTTCAATGTAAAATTAATAAATAAATTAATAATAAATAAATAAATATTCACGGGACAAATTACACTTACTGATCTCACCCCAAAGTAAGCAAATTATTTACTTGTGTTATGGGTGTTAGTCAACGATACTAATACATAGAAATACATATATAAATACCAGAATATATAATGCTCATCACACAAATGCTTGTCCCCGTCGGGGTTCGAACCCGATCCCCGTTGATTGCGTAGTCAGGGTCGCTAACCAGTAACCACTGGCCAAACGGGTGGTCAAATTGTAAAATATTTGACATCACACTAGGTACACCCCCCTCCCGGGGGGCGGGGGTCTCACAAATGTGACCAGCTGTGACAAGGACGGGGGAGGGGGGTCAAAAAATCATGACATTCGTGTGACTTACTTAATTTAGTAATTTACGGATGGCCCCTTATAAGCTTGTGTCAACTGGGTCATTGTCAAATTTTAAGCATAACATATTAAGGAATAAATTATTGAGTATTGAGTTGTATAAAGAGGAAAGATTTGATTGTTTGTTTGAATTGAATAGGCTTCGAAACCACTGGACCGATTTTAAAAATTCTTTTACCATTAGAATCCTACATTATATTTGATGAGCATAGGGTATATTTAATACTAGCGACCTGCTTGCGGTTTTCATCCGCGTAGCTTTTGTTCCCGTAGGAATATCGGAAAGGTTTATATACTAAAACCTTCCTCAAGAATCAATTTATCTATTAATAAAACCGCATCAAAATCCGTTGCGTAGTTTTAAAGATTTAAGCATACTATATATACTTTGTTTTATACTATGTAGTGATGGGAAAAAATAGGGATCCGCGTGCAATATGCGCGAGCGAAGCCGCGGGTAACAGCTAGTCTCAAATAAAAAAGCAATGAACGTCAATCTTAATACTATCTTAATACTAGTATGTATAGTTTGGGAACAAATAATTACATTTTGTATGCAATTAAACAAAATATGCAATTAAACAAAATAATGACGGTTATTGAAAAACTATCCATGATCATATTTTTGCACAATATTCTAACAATTATTGATATCATGATTGAAATATTGTTGATCTCATTTACTGCTCGAAATTTGACAATAACCCAACTAAGAATGAGTAAAGTATCTTCACGCCGATATCCCCGAAGGGGTAGGCAGATGTACAACAAGTGCACCCACGATTAGCCGAAGATACTTGGTCCCACAAATGTGATAGGTGGCAAGCCCATCGCCAACCGGGCACTTTCCAATCCCGAGCAACATTGTTTTTATCAGAAAATCGAAAAAACACATTTTTCAAATTGCTTGACCTGGGAATCGAACCCGGGACCTCACCTGGTCAACGCCAACACTGGACCACTAGACCATAGAGGCGTTACGATACTAAGAATGAATCGGATATATTGTAGTTTTTAATGATTAATTATGATAAGGAGATAATAACAAACTAAAATATTTGTTGTAAAACATAAGGATTAATAATATTTTTAAGATATAAATTCGACAAAAATTAACAATAAGTCATGTTACAGTGAACGCAAATCTGGAAGTGTTAACTGTTACGTCACACCGTGGTAAAACACCGTCTTGGTCATGTCATTTTCATTGAAACCATAGAGTAAGTATGTAGTGTAGATCTAGATATTACAACTACGTGATGTAATTAGGACGCCATGACAACTCAAAGCGATTAAATTTTCCAACTCTTAATTTTTCATTGTATAAGGTACTTTTATTTAATGAAATGTTACCATTAGATAGTTTAATATTTTAAATGTCGCCTCAATGAAACAGAATTTGCAATAATTTATTGTATTTCTTATACAACTGTTCTCCGAAATCAAGTTTCGCCAATTACGCAAGGAGCTATTTCTCCAAAAGTTATTGCTACTGCTAGAATCAACAAACTTAATTTTAAAAAAATATTAAATTACCAAAAACATCCAACAATTGTGCCTTAATGGATTACTTTTTTCCTAAAAGATCTATATCTAATTAATTAAGCAAATGTGCCTATTTCAACGAAAATTATCGAAACATTGACTGGGTTTTTTGTTATCAAATAATGGCACTTTTCTTTAGAAATTGGCATAGAATAAAACTATATTCTTTTCTTATGCAAAAATAAGTCACTTTAATAATATATATTTATTTTTATTTCAAAAATAAATAAAAGTGAATACTAGAAAATAGTATAAAATTAAAATCCGCTATGTCAGCGTCGGTGTGTCAAAAATCAAAATTTAAAATTAGTACCAGTGTCAGCAGACGCACAATAATTATTGTACGCTTACCATAATTTCATGAATTTTTCCACACTCAATCCTAAGCGTACAATCTTGACAAAAAGTACAATAATTTCGAATGATAGCAATTTTGTATATAAAAAGATGATAAAACTATTTTGTTAAAACATAATGTAATACTATCCCGCCATGAATGCTGGGTAAATGGTTCCTGTTATCAGTCGCTCTCTGATTGTTGCAAACCTATCCCCCCCCCCCCCCCCCCGCGTTAAAAATTCATCGTTTAGTGATTACTTACATTTACACATACATTTTCAATAAATAATGTCTTAAAATAGAAATTAAATATAACATTATTAGTGTACAATAATTTTGTTAAAAGTACAATAATTTTACGGCTCTGGCTCAATAATAATTTATCGCGGATCTGCCAACGCCCAACACTGCTTTAAACTTTTAGTACCGCGCGAGCGCTCATTGAGGTAGGATATCCATTATTTTTTCCGCGTTTTCCACTCGCAAATAACGGCAAAATATATAACGACCGCAACGTTTTGATACTGAAAAGTAAGTATTTTATTTTTGATTTTTAATTAATTAAATAGCGACTTGTTTTACACAATTATAAGGGTTATTATTTTAGCGATAACAACGATGGGACGTAAAGATCCCGAACGCCGTTATTATGGTGCAAAAAAAAGAAAATATAATTTTACTCCAGGATTAAAGAAAATAAAAGAGATGTGAGTATGAATATATTTTCCATAGAGTAATTTTACTGTTTTGTAACCGACTTCTAAAAAAGAACATATTTTTTACCTCATTACGGGCAAAGAATTTTTTGATAGTAAACAGATGGGTCTCTTGATGAAAGTGTCAACCATCGCCTATAGACACCAAAGATGTTAATGGTGCGTTGCTATCTTGTGGCGAGGTCTAATGCCACATGCATGAGTTTACCGGCTACCTTACTCTCCAACCGGAACACGACAGTAACAAGGACTGACGCTATTGCGGCAGGAATAGGTAAGGCGGTGGTACCAGACCCGGGCGAGACAATGCAGAACTCTACCACCTAAATTATTGAAGCTAGCTTTCTTTTATCAGGGCGAGCGAAGCGAGCCCTACACTAGGCCACTTTCTATGCACTTTTGTGGTACATTTTACTGAAAAAATATCGCATTTATAGGTTTGAGCTTCGACGTGGTAGTTTATATTAATGTCTAGATTTGTTATATACTATAAAAATAACATTTTATAAAAATAAACAAATAGAAGGTACAATTTGTATTAGAATCTTATTACTACTAACGCCATCTCTTATTAAATTAACGAGTTAAAATTGATAGAAGATACATTTTCTATTAGAATTTTTGAACTTATTAAGAGACTACCTACTTCATGAATTGTTTCTTCATATTTGACTGGCGGCGCGCGGTCATCGTGCCCTCGTATAAAGGCGAGGTTCAAGTATAAACTGCAATAGCTATAGGGCCATCAGTTTGATCAGTTTGGCATCGAAGGTGTATGATAAAATCATTGAAAGGAGAATGCAAGGGAAGTTCGAAGTAATATTGTTGGAGGCCAAGGAGAATTTAGGTCTAGAGCAGGGATGTTTGCTGGGAACAGAGTAAATAGAGCGTTAGAGAGTTTCAAAATATGCTTATTGAGAAACAGTACAGATGTATTAATTTTATATTGTATTGAGATCAATTCCCAATCTTAGCCCGAGGACGAGGATAAAAAGCTAAAAAAGGTATATTTACGCCCGTATCCCCGAAGAGGTAGGCAGAAGTACAACGTGTGCATCCACGGTTAGCTGAAGATACTTAAGTCCCACAATATGATAGGTGGCCAGCCTATCGCCAGTAGGGCACTTATCCAATCCCGGGCAAAGTTGTTTTATCAGAAAACTGAAAAAACACATTTTTTCATTTGCCTGACTCTGGAATCGAAATCCGAGGGTTTCTCTGAGAGAAAAATTCGAAAAATGTATTCGCTGAGTGTCTACCGTCAATTCTTCGTGCCTGCGTAGTCCAAAAATTTTGAAGGTTTAATTAAATAAAACAATTTTTGAATTTTGATTTCGTAAATCGACTTAAAACCAGGATCTTCCTGATTTTAGAAAAAAAAAAACAATTATTTCAGCAAAATGTCAAAAATGTGTTTTTTATAAGATCAACCTTCATTTTTAATACATATTTTTCCTTGAAAATACCAACAAACAAAAACCAAATATTTCTAGTCCAAAACCTTTTTTAGGTGAAAAGTTTAGGTGAAAATACGCTGAGTTTTTTAGGTTAGATAATTACAAATAAAGTCCATACGTTAAAAGAGTAATTCTCATAAAAATAATTTTATAACAATATTACTAGATAGTATAACTTTGCGAGCCCTTACAAAGCTCTGCTTCAAATTTTTTCTAATATCAGGTAATTTTTTTCCGCAATTTTTTTTTAATAATATATAATAGTTTATAAAATTGAAGGATAACTTGGTTAATTTAAGTGAAAAATGTGTGCTCACTAAAATATGGTTTAATAGTATTTTACAAGGAATTTTATAGTTCCTTTTGACATACTGTTCGATTTTCTATGATTTTATTAACCTCACCTTCAACTGAAGATTTAAATACTAGTCTCAATTGGTTCTAAGGACTTCAAATCATAAAAACAATTTTTTTTCCAAATTAACGTATAAACATTTAAAACACGTATTTGAAAAAAAATCACATGAGATTAGAAGGGACGGGATGAGGGGTAATGAAAATCTCACTAGTTCTTACTAAGGAGGGGGGTAAAAACTACCCCTTATTTATTTTCTGCTAGTCCAAAGGTTGACTGGTAGAAAATGCATGTAGCGTTGAATCCGTCTTTTGTAACTATGTTTTTTGTAAATGAGAACAATAAATAATAAATAAAAAAAATTGCCGTTTTTTTATACTTTGTGGGGGAACATTAAATACAAAAATCTAGTGACATCAATCGCCAACTATAATGTAGGGTGTGTAACGCTAAATTATATACGCCATATTAAATAAACGCTAAATTAAATAAAGTT
Organism: Apodemia mormo; assembly: GCA_036924255.1. Classification (NCBI taxonomy): domain Eukaryota; kingdom Metazoa; phylum Arthropoda; class Insecta; order Lepidoptera; family Riodinidae; genus Apodemia; species Apodemia mormo. The sequence goes on from JAUPFN010000017.1 coordinate 34,575,273, forward strand.
AAAACTCCAACTTATGACTAATTGTCGAAGGTTTATATCTATAATTTTATTGTTTGTTCACATTAGTTGGAGTAAAGGTGGCGCGTGTAGTATATGCAAAATTAATCGACACTTTGACCATTCGCGTGTAGATGGGACTGTAAGTTTTGATTACAGTATTAAACCAGGAACAAATTATGAAGGAAAAATGAATCACAATTCACAATAGTTTACTAGGTGGCATAGGTCTGCATTGTCTCGCCCGGGTCCAAAAAGGGGGTGTTTATCCCATAAGCGTATTAAATGGAAAAAAAATCATGAAATGAAAAGCAATACAATAGTGAAATGTATATTATTGTTCCAATCACCTATTTGTTTTATTTACCACTAGCTGCTGTCTGCGACTTCGTGTGCCATAACTCATGGAGACTAGAGTAAAGGAAAGCCACCTCCATATATAAAGACGGACACTTCTTTATATATGGAGATGGCTTTCCTTAAAAAAAGTATTAAATAGAAGGTGGCACTACTGTCGCAAGACTGTAAAGCTTCAAAATTTAAACACAGAATTAAATCTGAACATCTTTGATTTTCAAGATGGATGTCGTAATCGTAATCACCATCTAATCAAATCTAAACAAATCTTAGAACTGATACCCAATACCCATATTATTTTTTTTTTATAAAAACATCTATTCGCTATTTTGACATTGGCTTTCCCAAATTTTATCTAAATCGATTCGTTTAGTCATTTACTCGTACATTGCAAATAAACATAAGACAATATATATATATATATATATATATATATATATATATATATATATATATATATATATATATATACATATATACATATATATATATATATATATATACATATATATATATATATATATATATATATATATATATATATATATTATTGTCATAAGTCTAGAGTTTTATTATAAGTAAAGAAGATTAGCAAAATGTACTGTTTCAATTAATGATTTGAGGTAAGCCATTTTATATCCGAAAAATAAAATTAATAGTATAATCATGCCTTATTTATAAAATGTGAAACTGGTTGGCTATTTAATTAAAAATACATAAAAATTATTGTTTGTGAGTCATGAAACAGTACAAGTGTAAATTTTTAAAATAATAATTTATTAAACTGCTGATTTCATTTTTTGGTTTATGGTGTATTTACAATGTATTTTAAAGTACAGATGGATAATCCAATTTGCACTTAGCCAAGTTCTATATGAATTTTTTGCGTATACTATGTTCATACAAAGCATGACGCGGTCAGCAGTGACGTTTTCAACGCGTTGGATGAGTGCGAGGCGGTGTGAAGTGCGAGTGAAATCAGATTTTTTCTAGCTTTGTGCGCCCTCTTAGTAGTGTATTCAATTATTTGGCATCATCTTGAAGAGTATCATTATCTAAGCCGTCATTTATATGATTCGAATGTAAAGTATCAGGAATAATCTCATTGGGTTCTAATAAATGATCAGCTCGGACTTCATGGTCTACGTTTTCCACTTTTACAGTAATGAATTTATAATCACAAGCACCTGAATTTGATTCAGTGTCTATACCTATATGAGTTTCATTGGTTGGGGACATCATTTGATAATCAGTACAACGACTTGAGCTCGTAGATGGAATAGCGTCTATATACCCATCATGTATTTGGCTTTCCATTTCCATTGCAACATTTAATACTTTTGTCCTAAACATTAATTTCTGATAACGGTTAAAACTTTTCAAGGTTGGTTGTAGAGATTCGAAAAATGCTAAATCTTCGCTTTCCAGCTGAGCTTGTCTTTTCAAGAGCTTACTTCTTCTTGCTCTCTTTATATGTAGCTGATGTTTCGGTGGCATCCACTGTGCTGCTTGTGGCTGTGGTGTTTCAATAAATGTTTCAATATCTGGTTTTAATTCTAAGTTAGATTCCTCAGATAGTTCGTTGGTTTCGTCAACCGCTGTTGGTTGGGTTGAATCTAAGAATGTCAGGAGGTCATAGTGAGCATATCTTTTTCTTTTGTAACTTCCTATACCAGACCGTTCTGCGATTTTGTCTTTTTGGTATGTATCTCTTGCTGTGCGCCAGCGTTGTTGAATTTTTTTATCTGAAAAACACTGCATTTACATATCTATATATTAACATATGAAGCAAAAACTTTGTAGCCCTTTTTAAGATGATTACGCAAACGGTGGAGGATGAAATTTGGTACAGTTCAAGATTACATTGCGAACGACTGCAGAAACTTAATGTTTTAAAAAAATTAAATACTACATTCATGTGACATGCATAATAATTCAAATTAGAATGGAACCACACTAAAAGTGTATCCTCTCTAACAAAAAAAGAATTTTCGAAATCGGTTCATAATTGACGCAGTTCTGAGGTGACAAATATACAGCTGAATTGATCATCTCTTTTTTAGAAGTCGGTATAATCAAAATAAAACTATCGTGTCGCGGTGTTTGTCACAAAACTCCTTCAAAACGACTCGACCGATTTTTATGTTATTTTGTGTGCATGTTGGGTAGGTCTGAGAATCGGTCAACATCTACTTTTCATACCACTCAATGTTAAGGGCCCACCCCTAAATATTTTTTTAATTTTTTGGACAAAATGTTTTATTTTTTTTCACATTACATTTATTAGGCAGCATTGAAAACATACAACCCTAAATTTTTACCCTGCTACCATCAACCCCTATTTTTTTAATTCAATAATTTACATGGCAAAACAACGTTTGCCGGGTCAGCTAGTATATATATAATTTATATTGCGTTTATTAATTTAAAAAAAATGTGTAACCGTCGCGTGGTCGCGTGGTTAGCGACCTTAATTACGCAACCAACGGGGTTTGGGTTCGATCCCCGGCAGGGACAAGCATTTGTGTGATGAGCATAGATGTTTGTATTTCGGAGTTTGGGTGTTTATTATGTGTGTAACAGTATTTATATATGTATTTCTATGTATTAGTATCGTTGAATAACACCCATAACACAAGAAAATAATTTGCATACCTAGGGGTTAGATCAGTAAGTCTAATTTGTCCCGTAATTCTCACATTCTATATATTATATTAGAAAGTTTTTGTTTTAACAAATAATGTCAAATTGTTAAATATTTTCACACTATTGTATTAGTAAAAAACGTTGGTAACTATGCATTAATTCTAATAGCGTTATTACTCTAAGTAGGAGGATCGCCTCTGTGGTCTAGTGATCCAGCGTTGGCGTTGACCACATGAGGTCCCGGGTTCGATTCCCGGGTCGGGCACTAAAAAAAGTGTTTTTTCAGTTTTCTGAGAAACACAAAGTTGCACGGGATTGGAAAGTGCCCGGTTGGCGATAGGCTTGCTACCTATCACATTTGTGGGACCAAGTATCTTCGGCTAATCGTGGGTGCAAATTTTGTACCTCTGCCTACTCCTTCGGGGATATGGGCGTGAAGATACTTTTCTAATAGGTACCTTGTTACACCCATATTCTTGAAAGTAATTTTATTTATTTTCCTTTTTGCTATATAGGATAACCATTAGTCAGTCAACTTCATTATCTATCACCTTGACAAAAACGCTCCTTAATTTTCATGAGAAAATGTATACGCAAACAAAGCCACAAACAAATACAAGTATTTAATAAACACCCACACAATATAAATACTCAATTTACTTAATAACACACTCAATTCTCTGTCAACTCCGTAAAGGATTTGGCCTGAAGATATGTATGTATGTACCGACATACAAAAATATAAACATATAAGCTAATCAGGTGAAAGATTAAAGTTAAGTATCGAACCCGATTCCCATTGATTGCAAAGTATTACTAAATTCACAACCAACGGGACAATACATGTAAATATATCGCCGGACAACACACAAATTGATCTAATCCCAAAGTAGGTACGCAAATTATTTCTTTTATACTTACGGTGCTCGCGACTTCGTCCGCGTGGAAAAAATCTAAAAGTACCGAGGTTTTACCCGCCCAGTTCCCGTACCCGTGGGATTTCCGGGATAAAAATGTATACCCTATGTCCTTCCTCGGGTCTCAAACTGTCTTTTTACCAAATTTCATCCAAATCGGTTCAGTGGTTTCAGCGTGAAGAAGGGACAGACAAAGTTACTTTCGCATTTATAATATTAGTATAGATTCTACACTTTTCATCGTCATAACTTGGTAAATTTTTCAATACAATATTTATCAAATTAATACACTTGTACTGTTTCACAATAAGACGATTATAATGAACGAAGTCGCACTGCGTGGATAATTTTTTTAAAAGTCCCGGGGTTTTATCCGTATAGTTCGTTTTCCCGTGGGATTTTCGGGATAAAATCTGTCCTATGTCCTTTCTAGGGTTTCAAACTATCTTTGTACCAATTTTCATCGAAATCGGTTCAGTGGTCCGACAGACAGACACGGAGATTTCCAACCGATTTCGCTTGCGTCGTCAGAGCATTTACAGTTAGGTAGGTTGGTTTTATTAGTAACTAGCGACCTGCCCGCGGTTTCGCCCGCGTAACTTTTGTTTCCTTGGGAATATCGGAAAGGTTTATGTAATAAACCTTCCTCAAGAATCAATCTATCTATTAAAAAAAACTGCATCCGTTGCGTGGTTTTAAAGATTTAAGCATACATAGGGACAGACAGAGAAAGCGATTTTGTTTTATACTATGTAGTGATTATGATGGTTATGTAACTGAAACCGGTTGGAAATCAATTATAATTGTCTTATTGTGAAACAATACAACTGTATTAGTTAATAAATATTTTATTGAATTACTAGCTGTTGCCAGCGACTTCGTCCGCGCGGACTTCGTTTACTCCGCACTGCTCCTCCCCCGTAGGTGATAGCGTGATAATATGTAGCCTATATGTTGACCCGATCTGTTTGTAATATTCATGCAATATTTGAAGAAAGTCCATGCAGTACTTTTTAAATTTACCCCGGACATACATACAGACAAACAGAGATACAGACAAAAATTCTAAAAACTATATTTTTGGCTTTTATATCGATTGTAGATCATGCCCCAAGTATTCTTTAAAAAAATATTCAATGTACAGTTTTGACTTATCTACAATTTTATTATATGTGTAGATATAGATTTATTTGTTTACTTTGGGGCTATACATAAATCACAAACCACAAAATTTTAATAGACACAATGTTGGGCGCAAAATGCGTAGCTGCTCATATGAGCAAATGTATGTAAATGTCAATATCTGTTGTAAAAAAAATAGAAATATGCCATATTGTGCTATTTTATCGTGTGTGGAATAAAAAGCTAAGGCTTAAGGGATATCTCTGCAGTGATTTTATTTCATCATTATAATAACTGTATTTCTCTGTGTAAATGCAAGTGACATTGACATTCTAAGAAATTGCTTTGAAAGGTGTATCCAGTTTATACCGGACAAATCCGGTAATAAATACCGGACAAATTACACTTACTGATCTAACCCCAAAGTAAGCAAATTATTTGCTTGTGTTATGGGTGTTAGTCAATGATACTAATAAATAGAAATACATGGAAAAACTTTAAAAACGACAAAGATATCGACACGCAGGGATTGAACCTGCAACCGTCTCTAAAGCCGGGACGCTCTTCCACCGAGCTAGTGTCGACAGGCTTGACGTGGCAAAATTCTTCTTCGCTATATGATCGATTACGTCGATTGTACTGATCGCTAGGTGTCCATACGTATAACCAGTTCAATGAGTTCATCGTTACAGATGAAATTTACATTTATAATTTTGATCAGTACATTCGTATTTCTAATTATTTTTAAACTTTTTCCAGTTTTCCCAAGCACGGCGTGAGTGCTATAACACAAAAATAAATAGAAATACATATAAATAATCTGAAATTCACAATAAACACCCAAACCCAGAAATACAAACATATATGCTCATCACACAACTGTTTTCCCTGTCGGGAATCGAACCCGAGCCCCATCGATTCGTAGTTAGGTTAGGTAACCACTCGACCGAAACGAAACATATATTTACAAAGTCATTAGAACTCACTAACCTGCGTCTCTTTTTTCATCCTCAGTCCAGTCTTCGATATCTGGCATGAGCTCTTGTAATATCTCCCTCCAAGCACTCTCTCTGGCGTCTCTGCTCTTATACCGCTCATCTTTCTTATCCCATAACACGGGACGCATATGTACCTCTGTAATGACCCTTTCTGTGTCGATTCTCATGATCAGTGCTAGCGTGCGTGCGGTCCTTACAAACGTTAAGCCGGTAATGGAGTGGCCCCCCGCATGCGTACGCCCCGCACCGCGCCCCGCGGATCGCATGCGGGCATAGCGTGACGTCGTCGCCGCGGGAATCGCTATCTCTTTTGTTCAAATGTCGAGGTCACGCTTATTTTAGGTACTGTTTACACGAACGATTGATAAAACATTTCGTGAATCTATTTTAATGTAATAAATGCGAAAGTTTGGATGTTTGGATGGGCGGATGTTTGTTACTCAATGACGCAAAAACAAATAAACGAATTTGAATGAAATTTGGCACACAGATAGATGATCACCTGGAATAGCGCGTAGGCTAGTATTTATACCGGAAAAATTAGGAGATCCCGTGGGATTCACCAAAAACTTTAATAATGCGGGTTGCATGCTGCAGGTAGTTTATATATTAATACGTAAAAGAAATACTTAGCTCATTTTAAGACAATTATGCGAAAAGTGAAGTATGAAATTTGACAAAATTGTAGTTTGAGTTGTGGAGGATTGAACAAACCTTATATTTTATAACAAACTGTTGCCCACGACTTCGTCCGCGCGGACTTCGTTTACTCCGCACAGTCCTCCCCCGTAGGTGATAGCGTGATAATATGTAGCCTATATGTTGACCCGACCTGTTAGTAATATTCATGCAAAATTTGAAGTAAATCCATGTAGTACTTTTTGAGTTTACCCCATACATACAGTAAAACAGACAAAAATTCTAAAAATTAAATTTTTGGCTTTGATATCGATTGTAGATCATGCTCCAAGTATTATTTTAAAAAATATTCAACGTACAGTTTTGACTTTTGACTTTCCTACGATTTTATTATATGTATAGATGCTTTAGAAATACACTAAATTAATAAAATAAAAATTTTAAAAAACAGCAAAGAAAAATATCGACACGCGGGATTTGAACCTGCGACCATTTCCCTAAAGCCGGGACGCTCTTCCGCTGAGCTAGTGTCGACAGGCTCGAGGCGGCGAAATTCTTCTTTGCTATATGATCGATTACGTCGATTGTACTGATCGCTAGTTATACATACGTATAACTAGTTAAATGAGTTCATCGTTGCAGATGAAATTCACATTTATAATTTTGATCAGTACTTTCGTATTTCTAATTATTTTTGTTTTATAGCACTCACCCCGTGCTTGGGAATCTGGAAAAACCTTAAAAAACTGCAAAGAAAAATATCGACACGCCGGATTTGAACCTGCGACCATTTCCATAAAGCCGTACTGTATCTGTACTGATCGCTAGCTATATATATATATATATATATATATATATATATATATATATATATATATATATACAATCGACGTAATCGATCATATAGCAAAGAAGAATTTCGCCGCCTCGAGCCTGTCGACACTAGCTCAGCGGAAGAGCGTCCCGGCTTTAGGGAAATGGTCGCAGGTTCAAATCCCGCGTGTCGATATTTTTCTTTGCTGTTTTTTAAGGTTTTTCCAGATTTCCAAGCACGGGGTGAGTGCTATAACACAAAAATAAAATAAAAATTACACACACTATATTAATGTTACATACATGAAACATACATGTACATACATTATTTTTATATTTTCTTTACGGCTGAATCAATGAGTGTATTGTGGTAATATCATACACGTCATTGCGGCTGAAGTCAGTTGTCAAACTTAAAGAGATTTTATTGTTTAGTCTTTGGTTGAATTTCGACCACTGGGCGATCGTTAATAAAGGTTTATTGCATCACTACATAGTATAACGCTGGACCTCATGTGGTCCAGCGTTGGCGTTGACCACATGAGGTCCCGGGTTCGATTCCCGGGTCGGGCACATTAAAGTGTTTTTTCAGTTTTCTGAGAAACACAAAGTTGCCCGGGATTGGAAAGTGCCCGGTTGGCGATAGGCTTGCCACCTATCACATTTGTGGGACCAAGTATCTTCGGCTAATCGTGGGTGCACTTGTACCTCTGCCTACCCTTTCGGGGATATGGGCGTGAAGATACTACATAGTATAAAACAAATTCGCTTTCTCTGTATGTCCATATGTCCCTATGTATGCTTAAATTTTTAAAACTACGCAACGGATTTTGATGCGGTTTTTTAATAGATAGATTGATTCTTGAGGAAGATTTTAGTATATAAACCCTTCCGATAAATCCACGGGAACTAAACCTACGCGGGTGAAACCGCGGGCAGGTCGCTAGTGATTTATAATGCGAAACTTATAATATTCTTAGGTATGATCGGAAAATTTTATCGCCTCTTTTTTGCAACTAACAATAGTTATTCCCGTTCTAGTGCGCAAAACATAATCTATATATCGCAGGCAAATTCTATTATTCGTCCGTATACAAATGGCGTCATAAGATTCGAAAGATGAATTCGTTTTAGAAAATGCCTTACACCAAATATAAAAATTGATTGAGTACAAAAAGTAATCAGTTCAATTCCTAAAAAAACTACGTCTAATGCATAAGTTGCATCAAAATCGGTTTATGCGTTTAGGAGTAATCGTTGACGAAAGAAACGAGGTGAAAAAGAAAAGAATAAAAAAAGAAAGAAATGAAAGAAAAGAAAAGAGCCGTTTAATCACTAATGTTTTTTTTAATTGTCAGCATAAATAAAATTGATATTAGTCCTACCATTAAAATGCGCATGTGCAATTAGTTCATATTGTCATCTCTTTCTATCCCCTACTATATGCGTGTACTTCTTTCTCTTTTTGATACGATAAAAAGAATAATGGTCATTGTTAATGGTAAAGTTCTACACTTTATAATAATTTTTCAAACCAGGAAAACTCATAATATCATAATAATTACCATTTCAAAACAAAGAAATTAAAAAAAACTGCTTATGTTGTACAAAAAAATTTACCTAGTAATAATCGGCTGTGTGATCTAGTGATCCTGTGTCAATTTTGACCACGTGAGGTCCCGGGTTCGATTCCCGGGTCGGGCAAATCAAAAATGTGTTTATTCAGTTTTCTGAAACAACGTTGCCCGGGATTGCGTAAGTTAAATTAAATATAATATTTATTAATTATCGAAATAAATTATTATTATGTATTATTATTTTATCTATATATATATACATGTAATAAAATCGTAGGAAAGTCGATGTATGTCCGGGGTAAACTCAAAAAGTACTGCATGGATTTATTTCAAATTTTGTATGTATATTACTAACAGGTCGGGTCAACATGTAGGCTACATATTATCACGCTATCACCTACGGGGGAGGGGCTGTGCGGAGTAAACGAAGTCCGCGCGGACGAAGTCGCTGGCAACAGCTAGTATTATTATAAGTGCCCGGTAGGCAATAAACTTGCCACCTATCACATTTTGGGACTTAGTATCTTTGACTTATCGCGGGTGCATTGGCTTTACCTCTGCCTACATCTTAGGAGATACGGGCGTGAAGTTTTTTTATGTGTAGTATTTTTAGTATTACTACAGATATATCTAGTACTTACACTAAACGCAATTAACGTGTAATTATAATGACTTCCTTTAAAGCAGTCGAATAGGTTTCCGCACTTAGACTTCCTAGGAAACTGGTAAGCGAGTTCCTTGTCAAGATGACTAATTATTGCTTTAAAACAGGGCTACAGTATTTAAAAATAAAAATGCTTTTAAAATAAGATAGCAAACAAGCAGATGGCTCCCGTGATGGAATCAGATACCATCGCCTATAGATAAGGATGTTAATGGTGCGTTGCTATCGCTTTGATGAGGTCTTAATACCACATAAGTTTGCCAGCTACCGTACCTTCTAATCCGGAAGATGACAATGACATCTGCTATTACGGCAGGAATAGGCAAGGTGGTACCACACCCGGGGGAGACAATGCAGAACTCTACCACCTAGTAGCCACGATGATATTGACTTGTATAGCCAATCGTTCACCTCTGACGAACTGCCCGGCAGAATTAACCGCCCGGCAGAACGACAGATGGTATATTCTTCAAACGGGTCCCGGACCAACATGGACCAGGCTAGAAATTGATAACGAAAGTGTCATCCCTTTGAGAAAGACACCCAACCTTAAAAAATGTAACTTAAAAACCTTATCACAAAAAGTGCCCAGGACATAATTTGGTTTCCAAAGCACTGACGATAGCACAAAATAATAAAAATTGAATATTTTTTAAAAGAATACTTGGGGCGTGATCTACAATCGATATCGAAGCCAAAAATATAGTTTTTAGAATTTTTGTCTGTTTGTCAGTATGTATGTCTGGGGTAAACTCAAAAAGTACTGCATGTATTTACTTCAAATTTTGCATGTATATTACTAATATATATTGAATGGATGTTTGTTACTAAATCACGCAAAAACTACGGAACGGGTTTGAATGAAATTTGGCACACGAGTAGATGATGAAGTTGAATAGTACATAGGCTACTTTTTATCCCGAAAAAATTATGTGATCCCGCGGGATTCACCAAAAACTTTTATCATGAGCGGGCTGCACGCTGCAGCTAGTATACTTACATCTCATAGCCATATGTGTATAGAATACTAGCTGTTACCCGCGACTTCGTCCGCGCGGACTTCATGTACGTCGCTCCTACTGGTCGTAGTATGACTGTATGATATAGCCTATAGTCTCCCTCTATAATCAGGTTATCTAACTTTTAATTTTTTAAATCCGACGTGTAGTTCCAGTTTAGTTCGTTCAAACAAACAAATAAAAACTCTGTAGATTTATTATATTAGTATAGACTAGCTGTTGCCAGCGACATCGTCCGCACGGACTTCGTTTACTCCGCACAGCACCTCCCCCGTAGGTGATAGCGTGATAATATATAGTCTATATGTTGACCCGGCCTGTTAGTAATATTCATGCAAAATTTGAAGTAAATCCATGCAGGAAGTACTTTTTGAGTTTACACCGGACATACATACAGACAAACATACAAGCAGACAAAAATTCTAAAAACTATATTTTTGGCTTCGATATCGATTGTAGATCACGCCTAAAGTATTAAAAAAAAATATTCAATGTACAGTTTTGACTTTCCTACGATTTTATTATTTGTATAGATTATTCCAAATTTTCCATAACGAATACGAATTTATTGATTTGCGCGTTTTAAATGTCGTATACAACCAAAAGAATCAAGGTTTTGCGATTTGAATATATTATGACAGTTGCGCAACTTAAGATGGGGAAATTTATGGAATGATTCAGATTCGGATGGTCGTTTATGTAACTGTTATACAACAAAACGGATTATTATCACATACTGCGTGTATAATCAACACTACTGCATAAATCACAGACCAGACAAATATTAATTCCTTACTTCGTGGTATCTATAACGTTTGTCTGAACTTTATTTTTTTTCCGTGACAAATGTTCAAAAAAGGTAAAATTAATTAAAAGGTGTAGTATTATGCCCGGTTCCCTTGCGAGGTAGACAGAGTAAATCGAACGTCTAAAGACTTCCCAGTTCACCATGATTCACGGTTTGTCGGTTGGCGAAATAAATTCTATTGCCGCATTTTAGCGACCTGATAACGATTATCGACTATTTCTAGCGATAACTGGGAGCGACGGTTTTACGTGCTCATCCGAGACAGATGTGGTAATACACCAGCTGCCTGATTCCGAGCTGCTACTAGGATTTTGGATATTTGAGAAAAACTTCAAAACAATTAAATTTGCTATTTCTGCTGTTTTATGTGAACAAGATGGCACCGAAAAGAAAGACGGCGCTTTATTAAATAAATATAACTCACTTAAGGTCCGGCCATTAAAGATGTGGCACAATTATCCACCCAAATCCATCATCGTTTAACCCACATTAGCGGCAAACACAAAGGCACAAAACTTACGTGCTCAACGCACGTTTTACTTCCAAACCGAAGCATCTTCACGAGAAACGAACTCAACCTCACTCAACGCGAATGTTATATGTTTTGTGACTCACATAAATACTGAGCTTTAAATTTTTTACTCCGTCTACAATAGTAGAGGAGCCCAAGATGGTAAATGGGTAGTTACTGGAGCGTCGTAGGGACCTATTGGATTTCGTAGACTAAATTATAGGAAAAATAAATGTTTGTTTAGTGATTTTCATTTCAATGGTGGAGAAAAATCTACGGATTAAAAAATTAAAAAAAAAAACGGTGACATGGAAATGTATTCAGATTAATGTATAGTGGGTTAATTGCCACCTAAAATTTTCAAAATTTTACAATGCAAGTGTTTTCTTCAAAAGAAAATCTGTTAATTCAAGCAGGGTCATAAAGTTGCAAAGAAAATGATGTAAGAATAATGAAAAAAAATATAATCTAAAAATTTCCACAAGCCGAAGTTATTGGAATTTTGTTTTTTTTTTGCTCTAATAACCCGACTCTATATAAAGGGCTTATATTTGGTGGAAAGCCTCAACAGTATGCGAGGCAACCCTCCCTATGTTAATCTGACGCGCTTGAGTAAATCCAAAAATCCCCTCTAGGGCTAGTAGGGTAGCCCTAGAGGGGATTTTTGGATTTACTCAAGCGCGTCAGATTACGTCAGATACGGTTACGTAACCATACAACAAGTCACGTAACCGTAATCCCGTCAAAACACAAATGTGAAATGAGAGCCAATATAAGAGTATGCGTGTCTGTCGACTTCGCAGACAAAATAACTGAGATCTATTTGAGTGCCAAGTTTTGTAAAGAAACTCATAAAATTTCAATTACAAGAACCTGCAATATTCTGAAATAAATTTATATAACATTTTATTATTTACTGGTACTACCAGTGTTTGCTACTTAAAAAGTAATATAAGTTCTTAAATTTTAACAGACAATTATTTACACTATTCATTTATTTCACTTAGAATCTAGCTCAAAACTTGATTTGGCTAGTTTTCACTTACAGACAGACAATTTGTGCAAGTCATACCCGTTATTGTGCTTTCTGTTCATGTTGTTCTTAAACTGTTGGTAAAAACTATCCAAGTTTAACCAGCCGTTCACAAATCACTGCGGCAAGTCTATATCTTCTTTCTACATAATAAATACGTTAAGGAAAAATTTTGGATCGTTTTTAAGACAACTGCGCATACGGTGGTGTATGAAATTTGACACAGTTAAAGTTTACATCCCACGGGACTGCAGAAACTTAATCTATATACACATAATAAAATCGTAGGAAAGTCAAAACTGTACATTGAATATTTTTTTAAATAATTTTTGGGGCGTGATCTACAATCGATATAGCCAAAAGTATAAGTGCCAAAAGTATAATTTTTACAATTTTTGTCCGTTTGTCTGTTTGTCTGTATGTATGTCCGGGGTAAACACAAAAAGGACTGCACGGATTTACTTCAAATCTTGCATGAATATTAGTAACAGGTCGAGTCAACATATAGGCTACATATTATCACGCTATCGCCTACGGGGGAGGAGCTGTGCGGAGTAAACAAAGTCCGCGCGGACGAAGTCGCTGGCAACAGCTAGTATATTAAATATAATGCTTTAGAAATTCACTAAATTAATAAAAATAGACATTACACACACTACATTCATTTTTTATATATATCATAAGATAGCAAACAAGCAGATGGGTCTCCTGATGGAAAGAGTCAACCATCACCTATAGACACCAAAAGTGTTAATGGTGCGTTGTTATTTTGTGGTGAGGTCTAATGCCACGTGCATAAGTTTACCGGCTAACTTACCCTCCAAACCGGAACACGACAGCGATAAGCACTGACGCTATTGCGGCAGGAATAGGTAAGACGGTGGTACCAGACCCGGGCGAGACAATGCAGAACTCTACCACCTAGTAGCCACAATGTTAGTGACTCACATAGCCAATCAGTCGCCTTTTACGACCTGTCTGGCAGAACGGCAGTTGGTCTATTCTTCAAAGGAGCCCGGTACCAATTCGTATGACATACATGTTACTTAATATACACATGAATACTATTTCTTTACGGCTAAAGTCAGTTGTCAGAAGAAATTTTATTTTTTAGTCGATGGTCGAATTTCGGCCACAGGCGATCGCTAGTTTGTAATCTGACCACGCCGTTTGTATAAAGACGAATTATAGAATTTGACTGCGACATTTATATAAGTATTATTGGCATTAGCGTTTATATGTAAGGGGCCATCCATAAATTACATCACACGTTAAGGGGGAGGGAGGGGGTTGAAGAAGTGTGACATTGTGTGACAAGAACTAGGGAGGGGTCCCAAATTTTGTGACATCACATTTTTTCAAAATATAATATTTTATATCTAAGCATTACAACACTAAATTTAAAAAGCTACCTCTATAGATAAAAAAAGTCGAATGAGATCATTATTCCAATGTAAAGTTTGTGAAATATGTGACATCACACTAAGTAGGGGGGGGGTCTCACAAATGTGACCAGCTGTGACAAGGTCGGGGGAGGGGTCAAAAATCATGGAAATCGTGTGACGTAAGTTATGGATAGCCCCTAAGTGATCTGTTGATATACAAATACTCATGTTCAGATCAGACAATCGACAGTACAGAAATAAGCACCGGTAGACGGCAATCTGCATATCCTTGAACTTGCCTGTGATACTGCATGATGCAATAACTGCGCTATGTTAAACGTTGACAATAACCATCTTTATAACAATGGGATAGAGTTCGAAATGCATTACGTGGGGTAAATGTTATTAATATCGGATTTAATAGCTTCACGTTTCATATGTAGAAACTGTGTTTACTATGATAGCTGTTTTTTTTTAAGATTAATAATAGGTATGTAGATACCAGACAGCCTGTCTGCTAGGCAACTTGCAAAAGGCAAGCGGAGACTTAACGCGCCACTATACATTTTTTTATATGATAAGATACCAAACACGCAGATGGCTCTCCTGATGGAAGAGAAATCATCGCCTATAAACATGTCACATGCATAAGTGACATGTTTATAGGCGATGATATAGGCTACCTAACTCTATAAGCGGAATACAACAATAACAAGCATTGACGCTATTCCAACAGGAATAGATAAGTCGGTGTTACCATATACCCGGGCGTGACGTAGCAGAACTCTACCAGCTAGTAGTCACTATGGTAATGACACGTATAGCCAATTAGTCGCCTTTTACGAACTGCCTGACAGAACGGCAGTTGGTCAGTGGTCTATTCTTTAAAGGGCGCCCGGACCAACACGGGGAACTATTATATACTGCTTGATTGTATTAAGTAAAAATCTAATCAGCTCTTTTCCTTAAAAATGCGTTCAAAGCATAAATTGCATCAAAATCGGTTTATCCGTTCGCAGTTATCGTTGACGAAAAATAAAAAAGTTCTTTTTTTGACTTCGAAATTTTTCAACTTATCATTTGTTGACCTTCTATAATATTTTAGTACTTAAATGTCATTTCACAAATTAAATACGAATTAAATTTTCAAAAATTAACAATATATCGATTTATTTAAAAATCTAATCAGCTTTTGTGCTGAAAAAATGCGTTATATGCCGTAAATTTGATTTAAATCGGTTGGTTACTTCGAGATTTATCAGTGACACAATTTTTTATAAAAAGTTTATTTGACATTTCTACGACATTTTTTAACCTGTTGATTTTGTAGCTAAATACAACAATTTAGAGCACAATAATTGCTTTCAACGCCATTCAAAAGATCAAGACCGATCATCAGTTTGAAAATATACATCTTTTCGAACATTTAAATAGGTACTATTATTTTGACAAAATACTTTTTTGAACTCAAAGAGTTCAAAAATCTATGCTTAGGTATTGTTTTTGTTTCGTTGAGTTTAAAACACCTCAATCTAGCTTTAGGGATGGCTTTAAAGGACGCTTTAGGGATGGCCTGCAGTTTACAGATTTTTTATATACTATTTGATATCAATCAAGCAGACGGTTCTCCTGGTAAGAAAAAAATAATCGCTTATAGACACCAAAGATGTTAATGGTATGTTGCTATTCATGTACCGAGATGGTAATGCCACATGTCCCCGTCGGGAATCAAACCCTAGCCCCATCCATTACGTAGTCAGGGTTGCTCCACTCTACCAATGCGGAGGTTAAAAACATTTTTTTCTCGTCAAACTTTCTTCAATCAGGTCATATTATGACTGTGACCCAGTTATAAGAATCTGATGTAATGAACTCGCATCTGACGCGTTGGCTGATGCAATATTTTCTTTCCTTGACGTCCACGTCGGTTAGGGTAAAATTTATCACCCATTAGGACGTATAGGTTAATATAACGAATTATTAATCAATTTAACGGTATTATTAATGATTATGTGTGAAAGATCATGCAGATAATATTACATTTGTGCAATTATGTACTATTATTGCAATTATTTAGTATTTTAAACGCTATTTTGCCCGTAATTTCTTGTACGTGGATTTAGTTTTTTATTTTTTACTTTGCCGTATTTTTTAATTTTTTTACTTTTAAATTTTTTAATTTTTTTACTGTTGAAATTAAAAAAAAATCTTATCTTAAATCTATATTTATATTATAATTCGAAAGTTTCGTCTTTGGATATATTAACGGATTTCAATGAAATTTGACACACAGGTAGACAATGACCTGGAAAGCACATAGGCTACTTATTATTCCGGAAAAATTAGGTGATCCCGCTGGATTCGACATAAGCTGTCGTAATACAGCGGACTGCACCCTGCAGCTAGTAATAAATACATTATGGCCATTGTGGCCATTATGGCCATATTCCATAAATACATTATGGCCATTGTGGCCATTATGGCCATTATGGCCATATTTCTGTTGGCACTTTACATATTGAAGGAAGATATTTAATACCCGATTCTGATACCTGATTCATTCTATTTAAATTTGGTTTAATCCGATGATGGGATACATAAGGAAAACTACCACTTTGATGATGCGTTACCATCTTGAGGGGGGGGGGGCGTAACATTTTAAGACTATATTTTTATCTCATTATATTTTTATCTACAACAGTATATACAGTGGTGTAGCTAGGCGTGGGCGGAGCGGGCCTTCGCCCACGGCCTCGCACCTAAAGGGGCCTCGCACTACCTGATTTAAAATCTTTGTTTAATTTTAAATTAAATAAAAGCCTGAAAAATATTGGCCTCAATTTTCTGTAGTTTTTCTCTTTTTCGGTAGCTTTTGGGAACGAACGGAAAGGGGCCTCGCCGATGCGTATTTGTCCACGTATATATTAGTCCACGCTACGCCACTGAGTATATAGTTAGTAGAGAGGTAAGTAAGTTCCAGTGAGGGCAGCTGCCCCTCCGCCCTAAAGATTTCAGATTTTTGAGAACAACCTCAAAAAACCAGCACGTAAAGCTATCGATCCCGGTTATCGTTAGAAACAGTCGACAATTCTTAATATGTCGGTAAATGCGGCGATGAGGATCACCACTTATCTCACCAACCGACAAACCCGTGAATTGCGGTGAACTGGAAAGTCTGTCGGTATTTTTTCTGCTTCAAGGGATTTTTTGGCACTGGGCACGGATTGACTGTTAAAAGATTGCACATTTATAAGGACACGACAGGTATTGGTTATGTGTAACCAATAACAATGTAAAAAATTGAGAATATTGCTACGGCTTTGCAAATCTCAGTAGCAGCTCAGATTTGGGTGGTATAAACATACCACCCAATGCACCTCCGTGGCTCGAGTGAGCATGAAGCGGTTATCATTATTAGAGTGCTAAGTGTAATTTTTCTTTTCGCATTCGATCGTGAGCGCGTTTCGAGTTTACTAGGAATCTGTATGTGATTTGTACAGCGCCACCTTGTTGTAAACGTGAGAAACCAGTTAACCCCTAGGTGGCACTGTACAAATCACATACAAATTCCTAGTAAACTCGAAACGCGCTCACGATCGAATGCGAAAAGAAAAACTCACACTTAGCACTCAGGTCAGTAAAATGCGAAGATGGGTATCACCACTCATCTCGCCAAACAACGGGCTAGTAAATCGGAAATTCTATACACGATCGATTCGGATTGGTTTATTCTCCCTACCTTGCAAAAGTTGCAAGAGAACCAACGTGAAAATAAATCTAAATCTTAATTTAAAAAATACGGAATAAAATAGTATACTATATTTTTATACGGTTGGGAATCATTGTTAATTTTTATTATAGTTTTGTGTGTTTGTTATTTTTTATGACCAATTATTTCTTACTAACTTTCATCTTTATGGGTAAATAATCGTTGTCTTAATTCAGAGTTTCTCAAACTAATTCTCATTGCACCCACGTTAGTTTTTTAAGACAACTGTGTCCCTAACGAAACAAGTTGTAAATATAACAGAAAATGTATTTAATTGATAAAGGAATATTGACGAACTCTATAATATTATTCAATTATTATTTGAGGTCTAAAATTGTTTAGACGTAACTTGAGGTAATTTTATGAGCAATTTTACTCCAAATACATATTGAGCTAATAATTGACCGACTCTTTAAAAAATCGTGTGCAATGATTTAATTTTGATTTCCCAACTCTTAAATAAACTAAGCTTAACGTACATTCTATTGCGTACCTCCTACAATTTTCCGAAAAATCCCAATGGGTACGCTTACGCCACTTTGAAAAAGCCTGTTTTACTTTATACCAGCTTGTATACTCGCCCGCTTCGCTGGGTGTAATTGCCCCGAAAATATGGCCTACAATGTGTTCTCATTCTCATCCTCATCAAGATCTCTCGAGCCTTTCTTGAGCAATTATCGGGATAGAGAGACAGATAATACAGCATATAATACAGCAGTCATATGTTCTTCTCTCTTTGTACCAATTTTCTAAAGATAATTTTCTTGAGTTATTTCGTGATATAGAGACAGGCAAAAATATATAGCGATCATTTGCAGAACTACGTGTTCTCTGTACCATTTTTCATTAAGATCTGTCAAGCATTTCTTGAGTTATAACCGGGATATCGAGTCAGACTATAATTATATGGCGTATCATTTGCTCAATCACATGTTCTCTTTTAGTATAAATTTTTATCAAGATCTGTCAAGCCTTTCTTAAGTTGTAACCGGAATATACGGAGAAGCAGATAAATATTATATAGTCTATTGTTTGCGCAAGAGTTACGTGTTCTCATCTCACTGTATACCATTTATTTTCATTATCATTTTTAAAATACTAAAATTGATATAAGTGACTTATAAAACGAAAATTTATCACGAAATTTGATAAAACAATTCAATGTACAGATAGACGATGCAGATTGAAACGTTTTGAATTGCGTTTATTATTAAATCTTAGTTTGAGTTTCTTCCGATGAATATTTTTCAGAGTGTGGTCGCGTTTTCAATCCGGTAGTGGCGTAAAAAATTGTTGATGCATCATAATAACTTGTAAAAAATTGTTGAATAAAGCACTTCTGATTTCTGATTTCTATAGATTCAGGCATTACTTTGAAGTAATCCGTAACTCTAAAATGAAATCGAATTACTTTAACACCTTTCATGACGTGTGAACTTTTCGATATCACTAAAAGATCTTTTCTTTCAGTATAAAAAATGGAATAGGCTCACCGAAAATTCAGAAAATAAAGAGGAATCTAGCGACACAATTGGTTTTGGAAAGTGTAATAAACAAGAGTGGATCCAAAGTCCACTACGTTAGTAGCAAAATCAAAAGCACACAGTATATATACTTCGTCTTCTTTATTTTCCGGACTTTCGTGAGTTATTACATTTTTTACATTGCTTGTATCCTCTGTGCCTCTCAATTTTCTTTGACTTATATTCTTACCGACAAACAATCTTCTTGCTATTCTGTAATTTTCTTTGCTGTTATAAACATATTTTCTACTTCGGCATTGATCATTAAGGAACAATATCTTAACCACCGCTGACACCATATGCGACCGTGTTTTATAAACAGCGTCACCGATTACAAAACACTTCGGTCAACAAATAAATAACGGAAATTCATTCCAAACTATTACATTTTTGTGTGAGAATAGGTATGATAGAAGATTTATTGTTGGTTTTAGCGAGAGACAATATTGAGAAGAAAGAGAGCAGATTCTACGACACAAGTTTAAGATTAAGGCTACGTCCAGACGGCTTGCTAAGCGCCAAGAGCCTAGCGAACAACATAGCGAGTAGCTTAGGAAAACGAACGTTCTATAATGTTTGCCACCGGCCGGCCGCGCAGTGCGCTTGGCGCCTACCCATTGATATAAAAAACCCAAGATACACAATCAGTGTGTCAAAAACGTCCTCCAAAAATGAGTGCACAATTTTAAATTGTGCACTCATTTCAAATAGAATCGCGTCGGCCGCGTCACTGTCAATTTTATTTATCGTCGTACATTGCTTTGTAAAAACAACTATAAGTCTTGCACTTAAGGTTGGATATGCAAAGACATATGTTTTTGCCATATCTATAACTAATTAAAAGAAATTAGGGACACCTTTGAGTGTCAGTTTTTTTCGGGACCGTGCATCTAGGGTTTTTTATATCAATGCGCCTACCTAATTGCATAGCGGCCTATCGAAGCAAAAACGTGTTGTTTATTAAGCTAGACGCTAAACAAGTCCCCTGTCTGTGCGGACGTAGTCATAGTGTAGGATCGATCCTGGGTCGGGCAATGCCAAAATGTGTTTTTTCAGTTTTCTGAAAAAAATACCGCTGCCCGGGATTGGAAAAAGTGGGACTTTTTTACATTTTTTTTTTTAAATTAAGAACGAAGAAAAGAATCTTTAAAGAACAATCAGTCTGGTGTCCTGCCAAGTTGTTCGTAAAATGCGAACTATTGCACAAACCCTAGGTTTATGTGACGTCTCGCCCGGATTTGGTACCACTACCTTACCTATTCCTGCCACAATGGCGTCAATTTGTTTTTTCGCCGTGTTGGTCCCGGCCTCCTTTGTAGAATAGGCCAACTGCCGTTCTGCCAGGCAGGTCGTAAAAGGCGACCGATTGGCTATCGAGTCACTACCATCGTGGCTACTAGGTGGTAGAGTTCTGCATTGTCTCGCCCGGGTCTGGTACCACCGCCTTACCTATTCCTGCCGCAATAGCGTCAGTGCTTGTCGCTGTCGTGTTCCGGTTTGGAGGGTAAGGTAGCCGGTAAACTTATGCATGTGGCATTAGATCTCGCCACAAGATAGCAACGCATCATTAACATCTTTGGTGTCTATAGGCGATGGTTGACTCTTTCCATCAGGAGACCCATCTGCTTCTTTGCTATCTTATGATATAAAAAAAAAAACTGTCTTGGTATTTTTTAAAATTATATGATAGCAAACACACAGATGGGTTTTCTCATGGAAAGAGGCAACCATTGCCTATAGACACCAAAGATGTTAATGGTGCGTTGCTATCTTGTCGCGAGGTCTAATGTCAAAGGCTTTACCTTTTAATTTACCGGCTACCTTACCCTCCAAACCGGAAGCACAGATAAGTACTGACGCCATTGCGGCAGGAATAGGTAAGGCGGTGGTACCAGACCCGGGCGAGACAATGCAGAACCTACGACCTAGTGGCCACGATGGTAGTGACTCACATAGCCAATCGGTCCCCTTTTACTACCTGCCTGGCAGAACGGTAGTTGGCCTATTCTTCAAAGGATCCCGGGACTAAGACGGCGAAACATTCCTGTCACAATAGCGTCAATATGTCACTGTCTTGTTCTTGGAGTGGAAGGTAACTGGGAAACTTATGCTATGCAGGTGGCATGGCACACGAATAGCAACGCTCCATTATCTTAGGAGCCTATAAACAACAGTTGTCTTTTACCATCAGGAGAGTCATCTTCTTGTTTATGATTGTATCTATACCGTAAAAAGAAGAATTAGTAGCTTTTGCCATATCATAGGATCGTTAAGCTTGAAAGGTAAATTGCGGAGCCTCCAGAACCTATTCAATAGTTTATCGCGGCTACCACCTCTTGAAAACGATTTGAACCTGCCAACTTACTTCTGGCCGGCACGCTCTCACCAACTGAGCTACCGTCGACTGGTCCAACGTGGTAACATTTTTCTTTGCTTTGAGATCACAACCAGAGGCCAGAGACAAGGTCGCAGGTTCGAATCCTGTCGTGTCGAAATTTTTTTGTTAATTTTTTTAAGTTTTACCCAGCATGGGATAAGTGCTGAAACACATATGTATAGTTGAATGAGAATCGCGATAAATCCGGTAAAAATCCGGCCATGGTGATAAAAAGATATAACTATCGCCTATTAACACGAAAATGTTTATTGTTCAACATCACTCTTGTGGTGGATTGAGATGCGACATGCATAATTATTTTGCCGGTTACCTTATCCTCCAAAAAATGAACATAGTTAAGATATTGAGTTCAGAGTGCTAAGTGTGAGTTTTTCTTTTCGCATTCGATCGTGAGCGCGTTTCGAGTTTACTAGGAATTTGTATGTGATTTGTACAGCGCCACCTAGTGGTAAACTGGTTTCTCATGTTTACCACTAGGTGGCGCTGTACAAATCACATACAAATTCCTAGTAAACTCCAAACGCGCTCACGATCGAATGCGAAAAGAAAAACTCACACTTAGCACTCTGGTTGCCACGTGATTGAGTAAAAAACTTCCAGACATACAAAATTTCACATTTATTATATTACTAGCTGTTGCCAGCGACTTCGTACGCGCGGAGTTCGTTTACTCCGCACAGCCCCTCCCCCGTAGGTAATAGCGTGATAATATGTAGCCTACATGTTGACCTGACCTATTAGTAATATTCATACAAAATTTGAAGTAAATCCATGCAGTACTTTTTGAGTTTACCCCGGACATACATACAGACAAACAGACAAAAATTCTAAAAACTATATTTTTGGTTCCGATATCGATTGTAGATCACGCCCCTGGTATTCTTTTAAAAAAATATTCAATGTACAGTTTTGACTTTCCTACGATTTTATTATATGTATAGATTTTCTCTGTGTTGGTTCCGGGCTCCTTTGAAGAATAGACCAACTGCCGTTCTGCCAGATAGGTCGTAAAAGGCGACCGATTGGCTATGCGAGTCACTAACATTGTGGCTACTAGGTGGTAGAGTTCTGCATAGTCTCGCCCGGGTCTGGTACCACCGCCTTACCTTATCCTGCCGCAATAGCGTCAGTGTTTGTCAGTGTCGTGTTCCGATTTGGACGGTAAGGTGGCCGGTAAACTTATGCATGTGGCATTACCTCGCCACAAGATAGCAACGCACCATTAACATCTTTGGTGTCTATAGGCGATGGTTGACTCTTTCCATCAGAAAACCCATCTGCTTGTTTGCTATCTTATGTTATAAAAAAATAATTAGAACTGTAGTCATGGGTTTTACTATTAACAATGTTTGGAAAACAGCACCCTTTTATAATCGACAACAATAGTCCAACCCGAGTCGGCCAATTGGCATACAATGGAGCTAGCAACAGCGCATGCCACTGATAATAATACCTAATTATATTTACCAGGGCTGTCAATTATAAAAATCTTTGTTTTGCTTACAAACAAAAATAACCAATTATTATAAAGACAAAAACCCAATCGCCTCTGTTTATACAGATTGGGTGTTTGTTAATATAGATGTAAACAAAAGAATTACATAAAAAATACAAACATTCGCTGAACACTTTATGAGTTCGAGCGAAATTGATTTAACCCAAAATAAGTAAATTATTTGCTTGTGATATGAGCGTTAGTCAACAATACTAATAATGATTTTCTCTGTTGGAAATCTAACTTTAATACCATCTATTACGTGGCTAGAGTCGCTAACCACTCAACCAAGCAACGGGGCGATCATATTAAATCGATAATAAAATTTTAATAAAAGTTAAAAATTAGAAAAAAAAAATAATTTAACAGGAGTACTAGATATTTTTATTCTCGTTTTTTATCTGGCACCGAATACGACGATACGAACAGCCATGTCGTAAGAAATTTTGTTCGTCAAAGGCAAACTGCCTGGCAGATTGGCAGATGCTCTGGTTTGGTCTGTTGGTTATTTGAGTCTCTAAAGTCGTGTTTACAAAGTGATAGATTTCTGTCACGTCTCACCCTGGTCTGATATCACGGTTTTACATATTTCTGCTGCAATAGCATCAATAATTGTCACTGTCGTTTTCCGGTTTGGAGGGTAAGGTAGCGGGTAACGATCCTAGCCACTAGAATACAAAGGAACACTTAATATCTTTGTTTTCTTTTTACATCAAGGGAGCCATCTGCTTGTTTGCTATCTTATAATATAAAAAAAGTTGCCAACCCTATCGAACACAAAGGCTGGTTCGTTCCGGCCCAACTCCACAGGTAAATGTTTTTTGTCCGTCACTCAGTTTTTGCGTATTTACATAGAGAATTACTTTTGATTAAATGCTAATTTTCTTTGTAAATATATGTTGTGAAGATCCTGTTCGAAGTTTTAAAAGTTAGATTAAATTAGTGGCCGAAACCGGAGAATCGTAGGCGTATCACCTAATCAGCGATCAGCGATGACTCTTTAATGTAACGAAAAAATCATCAAATCGTCGCCAATTACTTGATGGTCACTGGGTGCACTTTTTGCGATGTCACAGTACCAAAAATAAGCATGTGGCAACGACTGCTACTAATATACAAGGCTATTACGTGCCTTGCAATAACTAGACAATTACGATTATTTCGCATTGCGAGTTACCCCAGCCGGGATCCACATGTATCATTTCATACATACACACACCGCCTTTGGTTGTCCGAGTCCCCATTAAAGATTAGACTATATTTCATTTTGCCTGCGGTTCATAATTTTTTAAGCAACCAATCAAATGGATTTCGTATATCTATTCATTATCAAAACGATAGTACCTAAAGTTGAAGCGCTTAGGATTTTTACACACGAAACAACATTTCGTCGTGTTATAACGTGGCACAACGTGTAAGAAAATGTGTAAGAGCCCTTAACACTTCGATTCTTTTGAAATTTGGTTACGTGAACTGTGCTCCTAAAGGAAAGAGAATTTATCGCCTATAGCCAACAAAGATACCAATAGTTCGTTGCTATCCGTGTAGCGGGATGGCAATGCCACATGCATAAGTTTACCTTACCCTCCAGACCGGAACACGACAGTGATAAACACAGACACTATTGCGGCAGGAATAGGTAAGGCGGCGGTCCCGGATCAGTCCCGGGCGAGACAATGCAAAACTCTACCACCTAGAAAAATAAATGGGAATATACCATCCTTAAAAAATAATAATACACTGTCTACGCCCTGCTGCCCGTGGCATTATAACAGTTTATCGTAAATTTCACGGGATCGTCTTATTTTTTCGGGTTAAAAATTACCTACCCGTGAGCTATTCCAGGTCATCATATATATACCAAATTTCATCCAAATCAGTTCGGCCGTTTTTGAATAAAGAATAATACAAAAATTCATCCACAAATATATGTTGTGGAGATAAATATAATTATAATACAAGTTATTCCCGTTTTATGGACCCAAATTACCACTCACTATTGCTATCACATTTTGGTCTTTCTTTTAGATATAAGTAAGTTTATTAGCATAAGCTTCGATTTGTTTCTTTTTTATTTAGTACGATAAATATTCATCTAAACATATAATAAAATCGTAGGAAAGTCAAAACTGTACATTGAATATTTTTTTAAAAGAATACTTGGGGCGTGATCTACAATCGATATCGAAGCCAAAAATATAGATTTTAGAATTTTTGTCTGTTTGTCTGTTTATCTGTTTGTCTGTATGTATGTCCGGGGTAAACTCAAAAAGTTTACTTCAAATTTTGCATGAATATTACTAATAGGTCGGGTCTACATATAGGCTACATATTATCACGCTATCACCTACGGGGGAGGTGCTGTGTGAAGTAAACGAACTCCGCGCGGACGAAGACGTGGGCAACGGCTAGTTAATAAATAATCTCTTATTCTTATTCATCTAAACATCCATCCCAACATACTTTTGCATTTATATCACTAGCTGCACCGTGCAGCCCGCTACATTATAAAAGTTTTTGGTGAATCCTGCGGGAGTAATTATCTGATAGCTAGTAGCCTATGTGCTATTCCAGGCTATCATCAACCTGTGTGCCAAATTTTATCCAAATCCGTTCACTAGTTTTTGCGTGATTAACAAACATTCAAAGTGTCGGTGTAAAGATGAGAAAGGGCATGCTCCGTTGGTTCGGACATGTAGAAAGAATGGTAGATGAAAGGTTAACAAAACAGATATACAATGCGAATGTGGAAGGATGTAGGTATCGGGGAAGACCAAGACTGACATACCACGATCAGATTGATCGAGTACTGTCCGAAGGTGGTGTCAAGAGTCTTGGCAACCGGCGTGTGTGTATGAAGAGAGTGATGAATGTGGAGGAAGCGAGACAAGCCTGCAAGGATCGTGATGTATGACACTCGGTTCTCTCTGGCTACCCCGTAAGGGATCTGGCGTGAAGATATGTAAGTAACAAACATCCATCCATCTATCTAAACATTTAAAACTTTAGCATTTATCTTATATTCTTCTTGTTATATATAAATTACGTGTCACGTTGTTTGTCTGCTATGGATTCCTAAACTACTGAACCGATTTTAATGAAGTTTTTTTTTTGTTTGTTTGGTCCAACTTAAAAGGTAAGATAGTTTTCATTTCATTTTTATTTCATTTCTAAACGGCACGATAATAATTTACTTCAGACATATCGTTAATTATTTTAAAGCTCTTATTTTTTGGGTTTCGTTGTAAAAAGCACTTTTGCCACGCTTTTCGGCGACTAAAGTGTAAATGCGTGACTAAAGTGTTGGCCTAGGCCATATAGTGCTATAAAAGATTTTTCCAAGAGTTCAGAGTAAATAAACATTAAAATTTTCCCCGTGTTGTTTCCAGGCTCCTTTGAAGAATAGACCAACTGCCGCTCTGCCAGGCAGGTCGTAAAAGGTGACCGATTGGATATGCGGGTCACTACCATCGTGGCTACTAGGTGGTAGAATTCTGCGTTGTCTCGCCCGGTCTGGTACCACCGCCTTACTTATTCCTGCCGCAATAGCCTCAGTGCTTATCGCTGTCGTGTTCCGATTTGGAGGGTAAGGTAGCCGGTAAACTTATGCATGTGGCATTAGACCTCGCCACAAGATAACAACGCACCATTAACACCTTTGGTGTCTATAGGCGATGGTTGACTCCATCAGGAGACCCATCTGCTTGTTTGCTATCTTATGATATAAAAAAACAGTCAAATTGAGAATCAGTCCCCTTTCAACCAACTTTCCAAAAATGAGAAGTCCTTTTTCAAATGACGGTTGAAAGGGGATCCAGATCAACTCGAGGTACGACTCAAAAGCAGTTAATGCGATTATGTTGCAAACTTGTACCAAGGTACAGCAGCAAAAATTAATGAATCACTCGTATTTCATAACACTGCGTCTTAGATCAACATGTAGAACTAGATTACATACAGTCAAACCTGAATTAGTGCGAAATGAGGTAACAAGAAAAATCTCTAAGTGAGATTAATTTGTAGGTCTCGTAATCTATACATATAATAAAGTCGTAGGAAAGTCAATACTGTACATTGAATATTTTTTAAAAAGAATACTTGGGGCGTAATCTACAATCGATATCGAAGCCAAAAATATAGTTTTTAGAATTTTTGTCTGTTTGTCTGTTTGTCTGTATGTATGTCCGGGGTAAACTCAAAAAGTACTGCATGGATTTACCTCAAATTTTGCATGAATGTTACTAACAGGTCGGGTCAATATATAGGCTACATATTATCACGTTATCACCTACGGGGAAGGAGTTGTGCGGAGTAAACGAAGTCCGCGCGGACGAAGTCGCTGGCAACAGCTAGTTTTATATAAATTTTTAAAATCTCTTTAAAAAAACAATAACCTATATCAGAGAAAACACTTTTCCCTTTTGTGAGTTGCAAACGATTTTTCTGTAAGTTAGAATTTTTGGCTAGTTTATTTATTGACATAACTACCTAAAATATATATTCTTTATATCATAAGATAGCAAATAAGCAAATGGCTCTCCTGATGGTAAGAGTCAACTATCGCGTATAGACACCAAATATGTTAATATAACGCCTCTGTGGTCTAGCGGTTCGGTGTCGGAGTTGACCACATGAGGTCCCGGGTTCGATCCTGGGTCGGGCAATTCAAAAAATTTGTTTTTCAGTTTTCTGATGAATACAACGTTGCCCAGAATTAGAAAGTGCGCGGTTGGCGATAGGCTTGCCATCTATCACATTGTGGGGCTGAGTATCTTCGGCTAATCGTGGATGCACTTGTACTTCTGACTACCTCTTCGGAGATACAGGCGTGAAGATACCATCGTTGCTCTCCTTATGGTGAGGTCTTAATGCCACATGCAAAAGTTTATAAGCTACCTTACCCTCCAAACTGGAGCGCAACAGTGACAAACATTGACGCTATTAGGAATAGGTAAGTTGATGGTACCAGACACGGGGGAGACAATGCAGACCTCCGCCTTAGCTAGCCAATCGTTCGCCTCTTACGAATTGCCGGGCAGAACGGCAGATGTTTCATTCTTCTGAGGGTATTTGGACTAGCACGGAGAAAACTTTGTTATCCGTACAAATAGAAATAATTTGATTCAACCTTAAAAGGCACTGTCACCGTAAAGACGCATTGCGCAGATGAGTGTAATAACCATTGTAGGCATAAATTTAGGCCTCAATTTTAAATTTTTCATTTATTTATATATATTTATGTACATTTGCAAACTTAAAATTCCATTTCCTGCATGGAAGACCATGACATCTTAAAATTTATGCACAAACATGTTGTGAGGTGGATTTAATGCTACATAATGTTTTCTACCAGTCAACCTTCACAAAACGAGACCCCATACAGATACAGAAAAACTTGTTACAATTGTTTAACATAAACGAAATTTCATAATTAATATTGGAAAGTTATAAAGAACGAGAGGGCATTAGGTTAGGGCATTAGGGTTATGAAAGAAGGCAAATAATGTACACGGCAATCTCAATTATCTTCGTTGGCGAATCAGCAACAATTTCAATTAAGATTGATACGAAGAGACGTAATCGTACTTCCGCAGAAAACAGACGGAGCGTATGTAACTGTTGAGTAAGCGTTCTTATTTACCTACAAGATTTTGATTTAAATCTGTGAAACACGCATCGACATCATCAATTATTGGTAGTTTTAAGATTTATACCAGTAGCAGTTTCGTTTCTGTGGGCTAAGTTTTTGTAACGATTAGGTGCTCTCAAAACCAGATTAAGTTTTCAAAAACCTCAGTAGTGTGTGATGACCAGGATAGAATTTTGTCTGTTATAAATCCTACGTCTTTGATGTAAGAAAAAAAATTAGCATAGTGTATTTTTAATTGTTTATGAAGTTTAAAAATGATTCCCAAAGTTGTGCACATCTATATATACATATATAACATATACATATAATAAAATCGTAGGAAAGTCAAAACTGTACATTGAATATTGTTTTAAAAGAATCCCAAGTATTCTTCTGTAGCGTGATCTACAATCGATATCAAAGCCAAAGATATAGTTTTTAGAATTTTCGTCTGTTTGTCTGTATGTATGTCCGGGGTAAACTCAAAAAGCACTGCATGGATTTACTTCAAATTTTGCATGAATATTACTTATAGATCGGGTCAACATATAGGCTACATATTATTACGCTATCACCTACGGGGAGGTGCTGTGCGGAGTAAACGAAGTCCGCGCGGACGAAGTCGTGGGCAACAGCTAGTTTATTTATAAACCTGTTTAAAAAAAGCGTATAGTTTAGTGCTTACTATTAAAGTGATATAGAATGAGCGCATACGAATGAAGTTTTTTAATAACAAGACCGTTAGTTTTCAACGTTTTATAAAAAGTAGATACAAAATTGACCTTTTAAAATATTACTGTAATTTAGTCATCTATATGCATAATGAAACGAAATTAACATTACATCCCTGCCACGCAGATAACAACGTACCATTAACCTCTTTGGCCTCTAGGTGATTGTTGTATCTTTCCATTAGAAGGGCCCATGATAAAATTAATTATAGAAATAAGCATACTGAACTGACTATTATTCAAAGTTTATATTTAAAGTATAAAGTAACTTAAACACAGTAAAACTGCAACAACCTGCTTTCGATTTCCAGCACCTCCATCAGATCTTCGTCAAATTCAAAACGAACTAAGAAGTATTTATTACGTCCCAAACAAGAAAATAATTTCCAAAATCGGTTTATAATGATGAGGAATGATGAATCAAAGTTTCAGGTAATAAACATACAAAAACATCAAACTTTTAAACCGACTTCGCAGAAGGAGGAGGTTTGGTTTTTATGTTTGTTACCTCAGAACTCAGTCATTTATGAACCTCTTTTGAAAATTCTTTTTTGTTTGAGAATATATACTCCTCGTGCGGTACCATTTTAATATGGTGAAGATATATCTTCTGTTCGGCCAAACTTAGAATAGGATAGTTTATAACTTAATAACCCCCCACCCCTTCCTCTTGAATACCCCATCAAAATATTTAATACTAGCTGCAGCGTGCAGCCCGCTGCATTATGAGAGTTTTTGGCGAATCCCGCGGAAACATCTAATTTTTCCGGGATAAAAAGTAGCCTATGTGCTATTCCAGGTCATTATCTACCTGTGTGCTAAATTTCATTCAAACCCGTTCAGTAGTTTTTTCGTGATTGAGTAACAAACATCCATCCAAACATCTAAACTTTCGCATTCATAATATTAATACAGATTAATATAGATATAGATAAAAGGTGAAATTTAATTAAATTTGTTATCATCCACGAACTGTTCTATTTATCTTCCGTGATGGCATCGAAAAGAAAGACGTTTTTATTTTTTTATTACGTCTTTCTTTTCGGTGCTATCGCGGAGGATACATAAAATCGTTCGCGGATAGTAGCAAATTAATTAATTTCACCTTTTTAATAATGAATTTCCGCAAAGTAGCGCCTGAATCAATAAAATATTTAATATTAGCTGTCCCCGCAAACATTGTTTTGCTAAATATATTTATAACAATATTTCTCTACTATATAATGGATGTTATTATACATATAAACCTTTATCTTGAATCACTATCTATTAAAAAACCGCATCAAAATTCGTTGCGTAGTTTTAAAGATCTAAGCGTACATAGGGACAGACAGCGGAAAGCGACTTTGTTTTATACTATGTAGTGATAAGTTATCTGTATGACAAAAGAAAGATTGCAGGATCAGCTTGGAAACCATTTCATATTTTTTTTAAATCGCGGCGTTTTTTACACATTTTAGCATCTATTTATAATTGTTGATGGAGTCACTGCACCATGCAGTCTAGCCAGATCCAATTACCAAAGCCTATCTAGCCGACTGTCGCGGCGGGGCTTCGCTTGACTGACATGTAATGCGGATTAATGTAGCTGATAAGCCGGTCTATTACTAGCCAAAAACACTGAATAACGTCCACTGCTGGACTCGGGGCTTTTACTTCATCAGGTGGTACAAATTAGGGATGCACTCAATAACGATACTGATATATCGGCGATGTCGCGAGTTTAGGTGAAAAAATATACCTAGACTTTCCAGAGCTACCCTGCAAGCAAAATTGAAACATAAAACTGCGCGCGAACCGTTAATTTTTTTGCAAGTTTCGTAACCGGGCTGCAAATCGCCACGGGGTTATCACTTGAGAAGTTTTTGTACCTAGTACCGATGCGCCCGCGCCAGTGAGACGCGGTGACCGCGACTGTCGGCGAGCCGAGCGACAGCCCTGAGCCCACTACCATACGCCGCACGGGTGGTGTGTGCGACCGAATATACCTAAACTGCGGAGTGATACCTCTCTGCCTTGGTCTTATTTTAAAGGACGGGAACCATTAACTTTTTGATTTAGAGTTGTCGCAAAGCCAGAACTGTAATCTATCTATAGACTATGCATACATATAACTTATGCATGTGGCATTAGACCTCGCCACAAGATAGCAACGCACCATTAACATCTTTGGTGTCTATAGGTGATGGTTGACTCTTTCCATCAAGAGACCCATCTGCTTGTTTGCTATCTTATGATATAAAAAAAATATAACAAAATCGTAGGAAACTCAAAATACTGTACATTGAATATTTTTTTAAAAGTATACTTGGGGCGTGATCTACAATTGATATC
Source organism: Apodemia mormo (assembly GCA_036924255.1). NCBI lineage: Eukaryota > Metazoa > Arthropoda > Insecta > Lepidoptera > Riodinidae > Apodemia > Apodemia mormo. The sequence continues at coordinate 34,607,638 of JAUPFN010000017.1, forward strand.
GAAGCCAAAAATATAGTTTTTAGAATTTTTGTCTGTTTGTCTGTATGTATGTCCGGGGTAAACTCAGAGTACAGCAGGGATTTACTTCAAATTTTGCATGAATATTACTAACAGGTCGGGTCAACTGTCGTATATTGAATCAATGTAGGCAATATTGGTTTCAAGAGTACCGTTTTTTGACGATATTCGAAACTTATTGTTTTTATCAATATTGGTTTAAGATTTATATTGTTTTCAAGAGTAGGCCTGCAGATGTCGGCAGAATTTTTTCAGAACTAATACGATTTAGGGACTTCAAGAAAAAAACCTACTTATTCTTAAAAGGCCAGCAACGCAACTACAAAACACCTGGTAGTGTTGTCTATGGACGGCGGTAATCATTTACCATCAGGTGCGCCTCATGTCCGATTGCTCTCTTTTATATAAAAAAAAAAAAACATTAATATTTTCTTTACGGCTAAAGTCAGTTCTCAAACTTAAAAGAGATATTGCTCAGTCTATCATTGGTTGAATTTTGGCCACAGGCGACCACTAGTTCAATTAATTTCCTAAAATCGTGTAAATTAATACCAGTTAGAATCAGATTCTAACAGTTCGTATAAACATCTTGTTGCCAACCGCCATTGGACTTGCGCAAGCGCCGGATCACTGCAAAATATTTACATTACGCGTTAGGAGCTAAAAGATGGGCTTGTTTGTAATGGCTTCGGCCCGTTTGTTTATACAGGGCTTGAGAAAATCTTAGCCAAACGCAAACGAGAGATGTTTGAGAGGCGACTTTTGTGAAGGAAAGATTAAAATAGCAGTACATGAATATCATCACACCAGTTTCCATGCAAGATAAGCGGAGTAAATCGAACAGAGTTAGTTCAACCGAATTTTCTTTTTTGTCTGTTAACTCAGAACCTGTAGGGCTACTCTTGAAAACCGATTTCAATTTTAAATAAATATTTAATGAATTTTGAAGTATTTCGTACTCTGGACAACTATATTCAATTATTGGATTCGGCGACAGCGCCACGCGGATTTCGAAATTTTTTGGAACTACTCATTATTGCTTTTATTCGTTATTTTGTTTAAAACGGTACCTAAAATTTCCACCTGTAAACACTAGCTTGACGTGTAACGATGACATCTATTTCCAATAATTAGGTCGTTACTATACTGAATCAATATTGGCAATATTGGTTTCAAGAGTACCGTTTTTTGACGATATTCGAAACTTATTGTATTTATCAATATTGGTTTAAGATTTATATTGTTTTCAACAGTAGGCCTACTGGTCATTTATAAAAAAATTTAGAATTACCTCGTGGTGTAGGGGTTAGACTGTTTGGTCCGATCGGGCAAAAGTGTTATTGATATTTTTGGACAACTCTGACGAGTTGGTGACACCAACGATCCGGTTTGTTCGCCCAACTTTGGCAAAGGCCTTCCCCATTTCCTTCCACTTTGCTCTATTTTGAGCTTTCTTTAGCCATGCTTTTCCTGATGTGCATTTAACTTATTTTTCTCATCTTCGCAATTGACTACTTCGATTTCTTTACTTATTCCTAGGGTACTAAAATATTATATTTTTATTCCACTTTTCAATGTCGCTGACTATATGGCTAGTCCATTACCATTTTAGTTACCTTATTCGCCAATGCGAATATTGACAATGTTACAATCAATATTTACAATTTTCGTGCGCCTTTGGATAAATACAAATAGTGGATATTAAAGTTATAACAAATTTTAGTTTTTGGGCAATTAAGAACATAATTGATGGTTATATTTGTGTTATAGCACTGACCCCGTGCTTGATAAAACTTGAAAATTTTTAATAATAACAGAAAAATTTCGATACGCTAAGATTTAAACCTGCGACATTCCCTATGTATGTATCGATGGAACCGATCACATAGCAAAGAAGAATTTCGCCATTTTGAACTAATAGAAACTGGCTTAGTTGGTACAGCGCCCCGGCTTGAGAGTAGGTCGCAGATTCAAATTGGAGCGTGGCTAAATTTTTTCGTTATTTTTAAAGTTTTTCATAATTGATGGTGTCCCATGGCTTATAACTCAATTTATTGCTGTGCAGACAAGTACAGAAGATGGCCTAAAATTGGAATACACATATATTTCACTCGTACAAATGAATGCGACAAGCTTTTCTGGAATAGATCCATTTCTGAGGTTTTAAAAATAAAGCAGGATAGGCTTGTATCTGAAATTGAGAAATGTCTGAGATTTTTCTTAAAATATAGCAAACTTGGAGATTGTGACGAGCATTGACACTGTTGCGGCAGGAATAGGTCAGGCGGTGGTATCAGACCCGGGCAAGATGTGGTGGAACTCTACCACGTAGTAGTCACGATATTAGTGACAAGTTTAGCCAATCGATCGCATTTTACAAAATGCCTGGAAGAATGGCGGGTAGTCTTTTCTTATAAAGGGACCTGGACTAATACAGTAAGTTTTAACTTGTAAATGGTAGGAAATAGCAAACGATTGTGGAAGACTAATATGGTAATCAGAAAAACTATCTCTCTTGACGATAAATATAATGCGTCTAATTTTTAATTTGTCATAGGCGGAAAGAGATAAAACATATCCTATAAACACCAGATTTCAATGATTTTGCCATATCTGTGACGAGATTCAATGCCACATTCACAAGTTTACCGGTTACTTTACTTTCCAAACCGCAGTATTATCAATATTTGTCATTCGATTTCAGCAGAAATAAATAAGATAGTGTTATAAAACCTGAGTCGTTCCAGACCCAGGACCCTTTCGGGAAATGGTTCAATCCACCTGGTCACAATGTGATATGGTAGTGACACTCTCGGCCAATATTCAGTTTTCTCTGCCCACCTTGCAAAAGAATCTGCGTGTATTATTACATAAAGTACTTTTTTATGAACACCTTAGATTTTCTCCTTACTTGTAGCGAAGTCATCACCGATAATGCTACAACTCTACATTAGTAATGCAATCATTGCATTCCAACTAGTTATGATGTATACCTTCAAATTTCGTTTTTGTTTCCAGTTAGTAACTGTAAATACCCTGATATGCTAGTGTAAGTAAAACCGGTTGGAAATCAATAAAAATTACCTTATTGTGAATCAGTAAAAGTGTATTAATTGATACACATATTGTATTATTATGGAGTTACACTAAGATAAAAAGTGTTAAATATATTTATTTACTCATTTTATTGACTTGAAGGCCACCCAAACTATCTCCTAAAATTGGTATGACCAACTTTCAATGTTATTACACCCATAAAACTAATCAAAAGATTAAAACCCGGCGGCAATTAAAAGTAACCAAGATAAATTGATTTGAGTTTAGGGAATAATGAGCCGGTTCACAGAGATTACAGTCAAGTCGGTAGCTTTGAACTATCTGTTCAGCCATTTTGTTGTGGCGCGTGCGCACTAACAAAGCGAGCCACGAATAAATTAATATTGTATAAATAATGTGAATGCATTCCAATTACAAAAGCAAGCGTGCTTGATACTGTCGTGGTTTGGTATAGACCAGGGGTAAATAACCATTAGAGTCGGAAGGGTCAAAAATTACATTTACAAAATTGCAAACTTTTTCAAGAGCCACAAAATGTTTTCTTGTCAACATTAAATAGTGCTTGAATAAATAGTTTTTTGAAAAAAATAACACATTATCTATTTATTCATATATAAGTAGTGTTTTGTCACAAGTTAGATAAAAAACATATCGTATTATTAGACAATCACTTATTATTTAAGCAAAAATTAAAACAAACATTTACTTACAAGTACAACGCCACTCGTACTTCAATAAAGTACCTTCAATTGAGAAAACAAATTCTATAGGAGCGATGGCTTTGCATAGTTATTCAAGTAAAGGTGCTTTTTTACTGAGGGTAATTTAAGTTGGCTCGTAAAACACTAACTACACTAACAACATTTTTATTTTATCAGATCTAGTGCTAATTAAGAATTTGAGAATTTTACTTGTCTTTTAGATTTTAAATTTAAAGGGCATTGTAACATATTAAAATTAAATTAATTGAGATAAGATAATAAGACAAGATTTGTTTTTCTTATCTAAATAGAAGTATTTCATTTCTTAATTTATAATTTGTTTGCTATGCATTCTGAGTCTCCTTCACACGTTCTAACTGTTTTGGGTTTGCTGAAAGAAAATCCAAACAAAACTCTACTTTTGTAATACTAGCTGCAGCGTGCAGCCCGCTGCGTTATTAAAGTTTTTGGCGAATTCCGCGGAATGACTTATTTTTTCCGGAATAAAAAGTAGCGTATGTGCTATTCCAGGCCATCATCAATCTGTTCGCCAAATTTCATTCAAATCGGTTCACTAGTTTTCGCGTGATTGAGTAACAAACATCCATCCAAACATCCATACTTTTGCATTTATAATACTAGCTGCAACGTGCAGCACCCTGCAATGTAAAAGTTTTTGGCGAATTCCGCGGTATCATATAATTTTTCCGGGATAAAAAGTAGCCTATGTGTTATTCCATATCATCACCTACCTGTGTGCTAAATTTCATTGAAATCCGTTCAGTAGGTTTTGCATGGTTGAGTAACAAACATCCATCCAACCATCTATCCATTCAAACATCCAAGCTTTTGCATTTATAATATTAATATAGATTTTCACAAATCAAAATATAACATAACCGTTATATGTACAATACAAATAATATATTAAATAATATAAATGAAATAAAATGAATGATAATACGGTAGTGTGCATAGGCCGTTAATTAAATTGTTAAAACAATTAACGCGGGTAATTTTCCAACGTGTTTAGGGGCCGTTCATAAAATACGTCACACTAAAATCAGCTTTTTTTGACCCCCTCCCCCCCCATTGTCACGCTGTGTCACACTTTTTGTGACCCCCCTAGAAATATTTCGTCACAAAAACTAAGACCCCCCCCCCCCCTGCTGAGTATGATAAATTCTAAATGATAGTACACAAATTCTGAAAATTAAAAATATTTATTTAGTTATTATAATAACATTACGCGCAGGGTACGTGGAAACGTTACTGTCTTAAGTATTGGAAAAACAAAGAAACCCGTTGTGACGGATCGCAACGCCGCTAGAGTCGCGCCACAGAACTAGCGTTCATGTCAAAAAATAATAAACGGCGAACGTCACGTTGCCGTATACCCCCCGTCCCCCCTTGTCACATCTTGTCACACTCAGCCAGACCCCCCCCCCCCCCCTTGTATGCGAACGTATTTTATGAACGGCCCCTTACTTTTCTCAGAAGATGTGCGGGACACGACAACTGACATACTAAGTTAGTTTTGTTTTGTAAAAATACACTGGTATTCTTTCAAATAATTGAAACGCTGTAAAAGTCCAACAATTGACTTCTGATATCCAATACATCTGGAACTGTAGAAAAGGTTACCAGATGCTTGGATTAATCATGCGCACCTGCAATAAATTCCGGAGTTCACTAATTTTACACTCATCAACTCTCTGGTTCGCACTAAGCAGAGCTAGAATATTATTGCAGTACCTATGGCTTGGAATCTGTATTACAAAGTTCAGACTAAAAACGTCTAAAAACGTTTTCTTAGACAGCTTACAGTCTCGCTGTTTCTGTAAAAAAATCCCAACTTACGAGTAAAGGCAGGAGCCTTTACTCGTATGTTGGGATTAGTATAGGAATACTAGACCAGATCTTCACCAAATTTAAATTGGACCAAAGGTTAAATATTGTTTGGAGTTGGGACGACAACTAGACGTTTGCACCGTTAACATATTTGATAGCTACATGCAATAGTTTTCTCTTTACGTGAAAAGAACGGTCTGAAATAACAAACAAAAAAATATTCTTTAGGAGAAACACAAGACCAACACGAAGCTACAGACTTGCTGTCAAAAGTCTGTATCAAATTTATGTAATAAAGTAATTCAGTTTAATGTCCAAATACCACACAAAATCACACAAAAACAGTATATATTATAGGTAATTAAAGGCAAATACCAATTTCAATCTTTAGTAAAGTTATAAATTGTAACACACAATCTTTTTACAAAACAATGTCCTATTAGAATTAATGGATATTTAATTTTCTTCCTCATTCAATTGACCAGAATTAACGCCGAATAAGAGGAGCGTTTTACGTTATCATTAAGAGTTTGTTGACTCGAGAATATTATCAGTCAAGGAACGGAGGAGTGCCGCAGGGCTCAACCATGGTACTTCTTGCTTTTATCACTTATTTTTTATCAGTATGATTTTTATATCTCTGCTAACAAGCTGTTTGTGACGTATAGCTATAATATAGTTGACTAAAATTAAAAATAGGCTAGTTGACTACAATTAAAAAACTCTTTCTAATACTTTACCTTATTAGTTACATTAAACAGAAAACACTTTTTAACGTACAATTATAATAAAAATGTTGCGTTTTAAAATTTAAATTAAATTTACCGCGTAAACTTAAAACAACGTATGACAAGAAAGAATTTCGCCACTTCAAACCTGTCGACACTAGCTCAGTGGAAGAGCGTCCCGGCTTTAGACGGCTTAGAGACAGTCGCAGGTTCCATCCCTGCGTGTCGATATTTTTAATTGTTGTTTTTAAAGTTTTTACCGCGTAAACGTTCTGAACTGTCATGGCGTCTAAATGATATCACACCATACATACATTACATACTCTGTGGTTTCTATCACCTGTCTTAATGTCTATTTTAGACGAAATTATTTCCTAAAATATTATTTCGATCTCCATGCAGTACCACCTTGCCTGGCCTGGGAAGATCTTCCGCGATGTTATAAACGTTTGCAGTGATGATTTCATCACTATGTTCCCCGTGTCGGTTCCGGGCTCCTTTGAAGAATAGACCAACAGCAGTTCTACCAGGCAGGTCGTAAAAGGCGACCGATTGGCTATGCGAGTCACTACCATCGTGGCTACTAGGTGGTAGAGTTCTGCATTGTCTCGCCCGGGTCTGGCACCACCGCCTTACCTATTTCTGCCGCAATAGCGTCAGTGTTAGTCACTGTCGTGTTCCGGTTTGGAGGGTAAGGTAGCCGGTAAACTTATGCATGTGGCATTAGACCTCGCTACAAGATAGCAACGCACCATTAACACCTTTGGTGTCTATAGGCGATGGTTGTCTTTTTCCATCAGGAGACCCACCTGCTTGATTGCTATCTAATGATATAAAAAAATATATGTAATCACCACCCTTACAGCAGGCGCAGCACAGAATCTTCTATAAAAACCGCTAAAAATCTCTATTAACCGGTATTTTTAAACCGGTTTCAAGCACTGGTTTTATCTATCTGAAATTACGGCCAGCGAAGTGGACGGGTAGTTCTTTTACAAGACTTACGCTTGGTTTCCGAAACCCAAATTAATTTTAACTAGCAATTAATCTGTGTTTAACAGATCATTTGCTTGTAAAAATTATATTTATTTATTTATATTTATTTATTATTATTTATTTACATATTAATTGCTTGTTAAAATTAATTTGCGTTTCGGAAACCGGCCGTCATTGTTTCAGATATACATTTTATCGTATACCAACTAAATATGTTATTCAGAATCACTTCGAGAACTTTCCATCATTTGTGCTGTTAAAAATACGAATCTAATTAGTACCCCGTTTGTTATTGTATTTTCAGCTCGCGAAAATTAAATATTGATAAGGTGATACGTATTTGAACAGCAATCAGCATCCACTCGATAAATGGTATTAAAAATGTTTTAATGTAAACAACGTGTTTTGATTCGTTATTGGAACGAAATTTCTTATCTTTTTAACTTCCCGCCACGTATTTAAATGTGGAAGTTAGGCAGGTACTGATTTTACCCCGATTTTCGAAAATCGAGTTTTCACCGTTTTGAGGTCCTAGGAACCATTTCCGTCTATTTTCACGATGACATCAGTATGTCTGTATGTATGTGTGTAACATCTCATAACTTTTGAACGGCTTAACCGATCGAAACGCAGTTGGTGGATTGATTGGTTTCCGCTTAACTTAGATTTACTGTAAATCTTAACCGATTCGGCCTAGGAGATTTTAAAAGGAACCTCAAGAAATGTAAGTGAAACAATATATTTTTTAAATAAGTTCCACATTAATGTACCAATTGAGTACAAAATCTAATCAACTCTATTCCTATAAAAACTACGTCCAACGCTTTAAATTGCATCAAAATTGTTGTTGACGAAAAGTTTTGAAAAGTGTTTTTCGTCATCACTTCGAAATATTTTAACCAATCATTTTTTGATCTCTTATAATATTTTAGTACATAAAAAACCACGCGAATACCGTTTCAAAAATAAAATCGAATCGAATTTTCACAGGTTTATAGCTTTTCAAATATTAAAATTACGGTATTTAAAGGAAATTTACTTCATATTTTTAAAAGCAGGGAGGGGCAGCTGAATTACCTGACGCGGGAATCGAACTCGGGACCTAAAATGTGGTCAATACCAACACCGGACCACTAGACCACAGAGATGGTAATATACTTAAATAAATCCATACTTCCATACTAATATACTAATATTATACTAATTACTAATTATTACGAATATTACTAATTTACCTACTAATTTTACTGATATACTAATTATACTAATATACTTATATATTAATTATACTAGTACACTTAATATACTAATTATACTAATCACTACATAGTATAAAACAAAGTCGCTTTCCCTGTCTGTCCCTATGTCCTTATGTCCCTATGTATGCTTAAATTTTTAAAACTACGCAACGGATTATGATGCGGTTTTTTTTAATAGACAGAGTGATTCATGGGGAAGGTTTATATGTATAATAACATTCAATATAGAGTCGAGAAGTACTGCAATTTTTGAGGTTTCTAATGTGATGTCGTAAATAATTACATTTTTTTCCGCTTACATTGCAAACGCAGGCTGAACCCTACGAGATTTATCAAAATAATGTACTAAGTATTTGTACAACTTGAAAAGGTCTACAGAAAACTCCGACATTGCATCGAAATTTTTCAACCTATCTATTATTTAGCTAAAGCAATATTTTAGATCTCAAAAATTGAGTTGAATGCTATCATTGTTTTCAAAATATATAGTTTTTCAAAAAATAGTATACTGCCGTTTTTAAAAAACTAGAAGTTTGAACTGAAAAATCTACGCTTATATTTTTTACTCTTCTGAGCATAAAATACCTTAATTTAGTTGGAAGTTTCAGGGATGGCCAGTAGAGTCAACCGTTTACACATTTTTTCACTGAGTGACATAGGCTATATAAATATTTTATACCCGTGCGAAGCCGGGGCTGGGTCGCTAGTAATATTATAAATGCGAAAGTCTGTCTGTCTGTTACGCTTTCACGGCTAAACCGCTGGACCGGTGTTCATGAAATTTGACATGGAAATAGTTGAAGATCCCGAGTCAAACATAGGCTATTTTTTTTTCAAAAAACAGCCCCTGAAGGGCTGAAATAGGGGATGAAATTTGTATTTAGACGACATGTTAATATACTCACGGGCGAAGCTGCGCGGGTTAGCTAGTAATAAATAAATAAATATTAACGGGACAAATTACACTTACTGATCTAACCCCAAAGTAAGCAAATTATTTGCTTGTGTAATGGGTGTTAGTCAACGATACTAATACATAGAAGTACATATATAAATACTTTTACATACATAATAAACACCCAAACCCAGAAATACAAACATTTATACTCATCACAAAAGCTTGTCCCCGTCGGGGATCGAACCCGAGCCCCGTCGATTGCGTAGTCAGGGTCGCTAACCAATCGACCAACAGAGCCTTTATACCTAAAACAAGCTAAAATAAATCTCTAAAACAAATAATTAATTCATAATACTTCTAAATTTGCACATGAATTTTATATGGGGATATTTATATTTAAATACGTCAAAGAACCTACTAAATTTTGGTTTCAGTTCAAGTAGTTTATTTATTTAATTCATATTTATTTAAAAATGCCCAGCGTTCTTCACCCCGTATTGGTCAGAGCTCTTTTGAAGAATAAACAATCTGCCGTCCTGCCAGGCAGTTCGTAAGAGGCGAACGATCGACTATGCGAGTCACTACCATTGTGGCTACTAGGTGATAGAGTTACGAGTTCTGCATTGTCTCGCCCGGGTCTGGTACCACCGCCTTGCGTATTCCTGCCACAATAGCGTCAGTGCTTGTCAATATCGTGTTCCGGTGTGGAGGGTAGGGTAGCCGGTAAACTTAGGCATGTGGCATTAGACCTCGCCGCAACGTACCGCGCCGCCCACTTCCCCGCCAGTCGAAATCGAGCGCTTGCCAACGCTGGTTTTGTGTCTAATTTTCTCCGTTCTTACGTTGTAGTTGCTGTAAAAGTTTTATTGAATTGAAAATGGCTAATAAAAAGAATAAAATTAGAAAGAAGTCCGTGTTGCTCTCCAGAAGAAGGGCAGGCAAAGAGAACTTTAAGAAACGGTATGTAAACTTCTCTTTCTATTAGGGTTCCATAACAAAATGGCAAAAAATGGAACCCTTATGATTTTGTCATATCCGTCATCCGACCTTCCGTTCGTCTGTATATCACAGTCATTTTTATTCGGATACTATGGATACTGCGTGGTTAAAATGTTAAGGCGAGGTATTTTGACGCGCTCCGATGCTATAGAAAGTGGGCGCGGCGGCGGTGCGGTTTGTTCTGGAACCGCTGGGAAACGGTTAGTTTTCGGATATATAAATATAGGATTTCAGCTGAAAACTAAAATTTAATACATTTTTAAAAAATTAAATATCACCATATAAAAATGTGTGGAAAGTTATAAATATTATGAATAAATTACTTGTTTTAGAGATTTTTTTTAGCCTGTTTTCGGAAATTTATATGATCGAGTAAAGTACATTCTATTACGTAATGAGTTAGTACATTCCTTAGATAACAACTTCAGGTATATCGTGAAATTTTTGTAAAACCGTTATTTAACAATAAATACATAAAAATGTGATTGAGCAAATTAATTTTTTTCCGTTTGTTACCGGTGCCTCGCCTTAAAATACGTGTATTTTGTGGACCGCTAAAAATGATGCAGTATGTTTAGTGAGAAAAAAATTAAACTTGCAAGTCAACGTGATCAAAATAATATATACTAGCTGTTGCCTGCGACTTCGTCCGCGCGGACTTCGTTTACTCCGTACTAAAAGCACTGCTTCTCCCCCGTAGGTGATAGCGTGATAATATGTAGCCTATATGTTGACCCGACCTGTTAGTAATATTCGTGCAAAATTTGAAGTAAATCCATGTAGTACTTTTTGAGTTTACCCCGGACATACATACAGACAAAAAGACCAACAGACATACAGACAAACAGACAAAAATTCTAAAAACTATATTTTTGGCTTCGATATCGATTATAGATCACGCCCCAAGTATTTTTTAAAAAAAATATTCAATGTACAGTTTTGACTTTCCTACGGTTTTATTATATGTATAGAAGATGTCGTATATTTTGCGATTTATTTGCGATTTCAAACGGGAATCAAAACCTATAGGGTACTTCCTGTTGACCTGGAATTATGAAATTTTCGTAATTAAGTAATGTCAAGTTGGTACGGAATCCTTGGTATGCGAGTCAAACTCGCCCTTGATCTGTTTTTTATTAGTCATTCCCATTTGATACAAAATACTGTTTTCAGCATCAAAATCAGTGCAACGCAACAATGATGGCGTTTTACAACGAATCTGTCAATGTCATATTATATTCAAGACTGACATTGACGCATAGATATGCGATGTGACCATGAAGTATAGATATAAATCCCAGTTCCTCTTGATAAAAAATATATTATAGTAATTAATTACAATAACAAAATTCACTAGGACGTATATGGTACACGAGAACTTTCGACAGACTTCCGAAATAACAAAAAAAAAACAATAAGGGCAGGGACAAGTGTGTAGATTCCCGCCGCGTAGTGAACCTTCTACGATGTATAGGTGGTGGATATATACTATTGTATAAACCTTAAAAACAGCAAAGAAAAATATCGACACGCGGGATTTGAACCTGCGACCATTTCCCTAAAGCCTTTAGGTGGCCTTTAGGAAATAGTCGCAGGTTCCAATCCCGCGTGTCGATATTTTTCTTTGCTGTTTTTAAGGTTTTTCCAGATTCCCAAGCACGGGGTGAGTGCTATAACACAAAAATAATTAGAAATACGAAAGTACTGATCAAAATTATAAATGTGAATTTCATCTGTAACGATGAACTCATTTAACTAGTTATACGTATGTATGACTAGCGATCAGTATAATCGACGTAATCGATCATATAGCAAAGAAGAATTTCGCCGCCTCGAGCCTGTCGACACTAGCTCAGCGGAAGAGCGTCCCGGCTTTAGGGAAATGGTCGCAGGTTCAAATCTCGCGTGTCGATATTTTTCTTTGCTGTTTTTAAGGTTTTTCCAGATTCCCAAGCACGGGGTGAGTGCTATAACACAAAAATACTATTGTATAGGTGGAGCTAGCACTCGAATCAATCAATTGAAGACATATTTACGTTATACCTCTGTCTATGAGGTCTCTCCGTCTCTTTTTATACAGCTGTGTTAGAAAGAGAGGGTAAGACCTCAGTAGATGACAGCAGTATTTAAAATTGTGTTTCAAGTAGGTATTAGAAGTGCTGCCTCCAGATATAATACAGATTCATGGATGTGATATGATAAGTTGTGTGAGAAGCATTAAAAATATGTTTAAAACATTAAAAAAACACTGTGCATTTGTCTAAATTTTCCTTTTCAAAAATAAATAGTAAATAAATAAATAAATAATATATATAAATAAATATTCACGGGACAAATTACACTTACTGATCTAACCCCAAAGTAAGCAAATTATTTGCTTGTGTGATGGGTTTTAGTCAACGATACTAATACATAGAAAGACATATATAAATATTAGAATATATTTAATAAACACCCAAACCCGGAAATACAATCATTAATATGCTCATCACAAAAATGCTTGTCCCAGTCGGGGATCGAACCCGAGCCCCGTCGATTGCGTAGTCATGGTCGCTAACCACTCGACCAACGGGGCGACCAACAAAAAAAAATTTTCGCAATTAAATTAATACCACACGGGGTCCATACCATACCCTCTCAAATGAAAAAATAATTTTCGAAATGAAGTCATAAATGACCGAGTTCTGAGGTAACAAACGTAAAAAAATCAGGATTGATAACCACTTCCTTTTAGAAAGTTGGTTGAAAATTGGTTTGAATAAATTGAATATTGTATGGCCGGGTAGCATATTCGTAAATAGCCGACGCGTTAGTCATTCGGGAAATTTCGGCTGCCGCTCGGGGGCTTGTTTATAACCGCGCGACGTGTCGTGACGACTCGTCTACTATTTACATGTCAATCCGAGTGCTAAGTGTGAGTTTTTCTTTTCACATTCGATCGTGAGCGCGTTTGGAGTTTACTAGGAATTTGTATGTGATTTGTACAGCGCCACCTAGTGGTAAACGTGAGAAACCAGTTTACCACTAGGTGGCGCTGTACAAATCACATACAAATTCCTAGTAAACTCGAAACGCCCCGACAGACTCGTACTCATCATACGAGAGTACCTCACCAACCGCCGATTCAAATTCCGCGTGGAAGGAGCCTTCTCCACCCACAGATCGATTACAGCAGGTGTCCCGCAGGGCTCCATACTGTCACCCGTATTATTCTCCCTCTACACGTGCGACGTACCACGCGAGCCGCACGTCGAGCTCGCGTTGTTCGCCGACGACACCGCCCTCTATACGTCCAACTTTTCCGAAGTAACAATCACCAAGCGGCTGCAGGCTGCGGCCAACGCCCTCGGTGATTGGTTCAGAAAATGGCGTATCGAAATAAATCCTTCAAAAAGTGCAGCCGTGTACTTTCGCCGCGGTAAACACCCGCGACAACAAAGGCGCGGTCTGCGTAAACTAGGCAACATTACCCTGTTCGGAAACGTCATCCCGTGGGAAAAGACAGTCAAGTACCTCGGGGTAACGTTGGACAGCAAAATGTCATTCAAACCGCACATACAAAGAATGAAAGTTAAGGCTAAGTTCGTTGTAGGTCGGTTATATCATCTTATCAATAAACGCAGTAAAATGTCACTTAGACACAAGGTGACACTTTACAAGTCGTGCGTACGCCCCATCCTTTCATACGCTTGCGTAGCGTTTGCCCACCTCCCCCGTACGGACTAGCATCCGTTGCAAGTGGTACAAAATAAATTCCTGCGTATTGCCACGGGAGCACCGTGGTATATGCGCAACGTAGACCTCCATAACGATCTTGAATTGCCGAGCTTAGCAAAGCATTTCAAAGACATCTCCGAAAGATACTTCGATCGTGCCATCTCGCATCCGAACCCACGGGTGGTAGCCGCGGCTGACTACATCCCAGACCCTAATCCCGATCCCAAACTACGTAGGCCCCGCCACGTTCTTACCGATCCCGATGACCCGATAACTCTGGCCAACGGTTTACACGATGACACTACACACCTACATTCGCGACACCGTCGCCGCCGGCGGCGGCGAGGACCCCTGTTTCGCCCTTCGGCGAACCGAGCCCAAGGGCAAGGTTCGGCGGACGGACAAAACAATGCCACTAGCCCTCTCATCGCAAATCACGACCCCACCCTAAGCCGAGGTTCGGTCTCACAGGAGACACCCTTAGGGCGGAGGGCGTACAGCCCTACACCTTTAAACTCTGGCTGAGCACTCTGCTCGCCCACGCGACCGGTGAAGCTGTAACAGCCCATAAGGCTAACAGCAATGAAGAATGTTAACTAATTTTGATTATTAGCACTCCATATTCTCTGAGAAAAATAAAAAATACTAGTGAAAGAATTACTTCGATACGTCAATTTGTTTCCGATTTAGAAGTAAAATAAGTTGAACCGCACGACGCTGGCTGCCGTTGACGCTGTGACGTCATCTCACAACACGCTCAGTCTAGTTCGCTCGGCGGCCGGCGCTCGCGGTCGCGCGCCCGTGCCGTCGAAATTACACCTCAATACTTTTCCAAAAAAAATGTCCAATCCAAATACTAGGAAATCATGAGTTGTGCCTACTGAACGGATCTGGACGAAGTCTGGAATAACTCACGGCTCCTTTTAATTCTGGGAAAATGTACAGTTCCCGAGGTTTTTTTTTTCGGAATGTCTCAATGCTGTTAGCCTTATGGGCTGTTACAGCTTCACCGGTCGCGGGGGCGAGCAGAGTGCTCAGCCAGAATTTAAAGGGCTGTACGCCCTCCGCCCTAAGGGTGTCTCCTGTGAGACCAAACCTCGGCTTAGGGTGGGGTCGTGATTTGCGATGAGAGGGCTAGTGGCATTGTTTTGCCTTGCCTTGCCTTGCCCTTGGGCTCGGTTCGCCGAAGGGCGAAACAGGGGTCCTCGTCGCCGCCGGCGGCGACGGTGTCGCGAATGTAGGTGTGTAGTGTTATCGTGTAAACCGTTGGCCAGAGTTATCGGGTCATCGGGATCGGTGAGAACGTGGCGGGGCCTACGTAGTTTGGGATCGGGATTAGGGTCTGGGATGTAGTCAGCCGCGGCTACCACCAGTGGGTTCGGATGCGAGATGGCACGATCGAAGTATCTTTCGGAGATGTCTTTGAAATGCTTTGCTAAGCTCGGCAATTCAAGATCGTTATGGAGGTCTACGTTGCGCATATACCACGGTGCTCCCGTGGCAATACGCAGGAATTTATTTTGTACCACTTGCAATGGATGCAAGTCCGTACGGGGGAGATGGGCAAACGCTACGCAAGCGTATGAAAGGATGGAGTTCCCGGGGTATTTATTTAAATTAAGAAGAACGGTAGGTACCTATACACGTACATATACCTACGTCCTACGTACCTACCTATAGCTACAAAACTAATACATATTTGTTGCCTTTAACATAAAAATTTAATGGTAGGTAGGTCCTTCTATTATTTGAGTTGCATTCATTCATTACGACATTAGTTGGGTATTTTGTTTTGATAAAATAATTTAGAACAGATAAACTATTAAGCATAAGTAGTAGCAAGGAAAGTTTTCTTACCTTTGCATTTTTCTTCCTCGCATTTCGGCGCCAACGAAATGACCGCTCGTTGGTCGAGTGGTTAGCGACCCTGACTACGCAATCAACGGGGTTCGGATTCGATCCCCGACGGGGACAAGCATTTGTGTGATGAGCACAAATGTTTGTATTTCCGGGTTTGGGTGTTTATTATATATATTCTGCTATTTATATATGTATTTCTATGTATTAGTATCGTTGACTAACACCCATAACACAAGCAAATATTTGCTTACTTTGGGGTTAGATCAGTAAGTGTAATTTGTCCCGTGAATATTTATTTATTTATTTATTTAATCACTATTTGTTGATAAATAATGCGCAATCATTAATCCATCTATTTTAGGTGAAATATCCGATTGCCCTTTTTCGAATTCTTCATTCATTTTATTAATCTAATAATATTTACTATTAATAGACTATTAAAGTAATACGCTGACGAAAACAACAAAATACTGCGCAAGCTATTACACCTTACTATACTATAACCGCTGGAGACTTGATTTGATAGTATCAAATCAAGTCTCCAGCGGTAGTAGTATCAAATTGATACTAAGCGAGGCGCGGCGCGTTGTGTCATGACGTCACAAGCGGTCAAGTGGCTGTTAGCGAGACTTGATATTTTTCGAAACTTTGAATGCCTATAAAATCAAAACTACTAGGTATTTTTTACTACAACAAAAACTAGTGTATTTGTATACATACAGGCTTTACTGAGACAAAATTGCAAGCGATTTGGCATACCTAGTAACATTCTTCATTGTGACATTCCGAAAAAAAAAAAAAACTCGAAACGCGCTCACAATCGAATGCGAAAAGAAAAACTCACACGTAGCACTCAGTACTGTTTCAACTTTCTATTGATATAAAGCAAAAAAATCCGGTAAGATACCGATCCGGTAGTAGTTTTTGAAATGTCTTAAATCATGAAAAGTGCCCTTAAACGTTCATATATTCATATATAAACGTTTAATACATTTTTTGTTTCTGTTTTTTTTTTTTGGAACGAAGTTCCTTACGGCAGGCTTGGAGGGGATAGGAATTTTGCTGCGCGACCGAACTGAAAAAAATGTGATAGTAAAACCGTAAGAAAAATGCGTGGAATAAAAGCGTTAAATGAGACGTGCGCAGGCGCGACAGTCGCGTACACAAGCGAGTAGTGCCGTTTAGCCGAAGGAAGTTCGTTCCTACCTGGTGTCCCGCGACACCACATCATTTTTTTTTATTAAAGCAGCCGAGAGAACCTTCTACTTGAGAAGTGGGCTGAAAAATGTATAATCATTTAGATTTTAGACTAAAACTTAGTTTTCCCTACACTTGCACCTTATAAGCGGAGCGTTGACGTGCTCTACTCTCAACATGTCATGGTCAAGCATTTTTATCGACTTAAACTGTGTCTAGTGTAAATTGTATTCATATTTCACTAATACAATAACATGTACATATATATAAAGATGAACCTCTCATGAACACAATTGATACTTTTAAAAAATATTTTTCAAGTATAATATAAAAAAAACTGATAAAAAAAAAACGTTCAGATGTCTGTATGATAAAACATAGGTAGGTACCATTTATTTTAACAGTGTCAATATGTCATGAGATTGTTTGTGTGTGAATTATTTTTTTAAATAAACGAGCGTTATGAGGTTTATATACAATAATGGATTTTCCAAACTTTTTAAGTTTTAGTCCCAATAATCAGAGTTCTGCATTGGCTCGTCCGGGTCTGGTACCACCGCCTTACCTAAACCGGAACACGTCAGTGACTAGCACTGACGCTACTGCGGTACAGTAGCGTCAGTGCTAGTCACTGACGTGTTCCGGTTTGGAGAATAAGGTAGCCGGTAAACTTATGCAAGTGGCATTAGACCTCGCCACAAGATAGTAACGCACCTTTAATATCTTTGGTGTCTATAGGCGATGGTTGAATCTTTCCATCAGGAGAGCCATTTGCTTTTTTGCTATCTCATAATATAAAATATCTATACTTAAAATCGTAGGAAAGTCAATGTATATCCGGGGTAAACTCAAAAAGTACTGCATGGATTTACTTCAACTTTTGCATGAATATTACTAACAGGTCGGGTCAACATATAGGCTACACATTATCACGCTATCACCTACGGGGGAGGAGCAGTGCGGAGTAAACGATGTCCGCGCGCACGAAGTCGCGGGCAACAGCTAGTCTCATAATATAAAAAATGATGTGGTGTCGCGGGACACCAGGTAGGAACGAACTTCCTTCGGCTAACCGGCACTACTCGCTTGTGTACGCGACTGTCGCGCCTGCGCACGTCTCATTTAACGCTTTTATTCCACGCATTTTTCTTACGGTTTTACTATCACATTTTTTTCAGTTCGGTCGCGCAGCAAAATCCCTATCCTCTCCAAGCCTGCCGTAAGGAACTTCGTTCCAAAAGAAAATGTAAAGGCATTTGATATATTCAGCAATAAACTTTGTGACTACTTTGTATAAAACATTCTTTGATAAAGATGTTGTTTTCGTCGTGACTCATATCGACATTGTATATCGACGAATTACCATATCGCCTAGCACGGAAATCGTACGAATCCATAAATATACTTTAATACATTTGCTAACGAAATGACAGGTCACCTGTGACAATCCATGAATAATTAAAAGTATCATTATTATGATTATTCAAAATCGAATTGTTTTACGACTCACAAATTTACCTGCAGCGATCGCCTGTGGCCGAAATTCGACCATATTTATAAAATCTTTTATAAGTTTGACATCTCAATATGTCTATAGGTGATAGTTGATTCTTTCCGTAAGGAAACCCATCTGCTTGTTTATTATCTTTTGATATAAAAAAAGAACAGACCAATTGCCATTCTGCCAGGCAGGTCGTAGAAGGCGACCAATTACTATCTAATACGTGTCACTAGCATCGTGGTTACTAGGTGGTACTTGTTAGAATTCCGCAAACTCGCCCGGGTATTAGCTACCACCGCCTTACCTATTCCTGCCGCATTAGCGTCAATGCTTGTTATTGGTGTGTTCCAGTTTGGTGGGTAAGGTAGCCGGTAGACTTATGCATATGGCATTGCCATCCTGTCACACAGATAGTAGCGCACCATTAACATCTTTGTTGTCTACAGCCGATGGGTTCTCTTTCTTCTTTAGTTTATCAGAAATAGCTAAAATTGCTCCACACAACATTAATTGGTGTTCCATAGCTGGTACGTCTATTCAGCATCACAATTTCAAAACTAGGTACTGTCTAATGTGCGGTGAGGAATATAGGACATTCCGCATGCGGGCACCATCGACTAATGAAAACTGTTACCGCATGCAGAACATATGGCATGCTTAAACAGAAGTCTCCCGTACCCCGCATGCGAGTCCCAACGACTTATGAAAACAGAGTGCTAAGTGTCAGTTTTTCTTTTCTCATTCGATCGTGAGCGCGTTTGGAGTTTACTAGGAATTTGTATGTGATTTGTACAGCGCCACCTAGTGGTAAACTGGTTTCTCACGTTTACCACTAGGTGGCGCTGTACAAATCACATACAAATTCATAGTAAACTCCAAACGCGCTCACGATCGAATGCGAAAAGAAAAACTCACACTTAGCACTCGGTTATCGCATTCGGGCCCTACGGCATGCTTGAACAGAAATCTCCCGTATCCCGAACGCGGGATCTAACGACCAATGAAAATGAGCCATTAGTCACCTCTGCAAAACTGCTTTACGACGAAAGCAGGAATGCTACTTTATAGTAAATCTGTATTTTACCAATAACAGTCTTTTACCAGACATTTTGTACTGTGGTAAAAAAACCAAGCGATATAAACACGTGACAAATTTTAATTTAATGGCAATACTAGTAAAACTATTCCCTGTTCACGGTCATTTCATACCAAACACGATACATGTTTGACGATAAACAACGTCGCCATGAGTCACGTTGAAAACCATACCTTTACATCTATTCATGTGCCTTAATCGAGAATGTCGTCAATAAAATTATTGCAACTGTCTGATTGTTGAAACTATCGAGTTGCGGTTCGGTAATTTTACTCATGTTTTCTTTTATATCATAAGATAGCAAACAAGCTGATGGGTCTCCTGATGGAAGGAGTCGACCATCGCCTATAGACACTAAATATGTTAATGGTGCGTTGCTACCTGGTGGCGTGGTCTAATGCCACATGCATAAGTTTACCGGAACCCTCCTTACCTTACCCTCCAAACCGGAACACGAGAGTGACTAGCACTGATTTTGTTGCGGCAGAAATAGGTAAGGCGGACCAGACCCGGTCGAGCCGATGCAGAACTCTACCACCTAGTATGTGCATGGCTGTTTGTTTGACAGACCTATTTACAGGAAGAATTCAAGAAACATCTATTTGATGGATTCCGTGTCGTCATATTTTTAAAATAATATGCCCCGGTTTGGTCCGGGCTTCCTTGAAGAATAGACCAACTGTCGCTCTTCTAGACAGTTCGAAAGAAGCGAACGATTGTCTGTAATATATGTCACTACCATCGTGACTACAAGGTGGTAGTTCCGCAACTTCTCCCTCGGGTATTATGTACCTTATCTATTCCTGCCGCAGTACCGTTTATAAGTATATTATAAAATTAACTTACAATAGGTGGCGCGCGTGTTGTACCGGCAAATAAATTTAAAAGATTATATATGCGGTAGCAACGCGTTGGACCTAACTACTCCCTTACATAATTAATAAAAAAAAATGTTCAAACCGAATTATAGGCAGATCGATAGTATTAGCAAAAATAATAATGAAATGATTTTCTTTAAAAATTACAATATTATGGTTATTTAAACTGGTCGTATTTATCCTTCAATTTCGCTGAATTTGAGCAAATGTTTTAAACTGGGCATCACCACGTCACGTCAGCTGTGACATTTTCGTTACGATCCTTTCACAAACGCTACATGTGTCATTTTGTGTTACCATAAGTAATATTAAAAATAGTATGTAAGATTAGTTATTCTGATTACTTCCTACAAAAAACTTACAAACTATCTTTTTATACGACAAAATAGCAAACAAGTTGATGGCTCTCCTGATGGAAAGCGAAACCATCGCATATAGACACCAAAGATATTAATGGTGCTTTACTGTTCGTATCAAGATTTTAATTTGCCAAATACATTTTACGACACCACACGCTACATGGAACACGACAATCAAAATTACTGTCACCAGTAATAGGTAAGGAGGTGGTACTAAAACCCGGACGAGAAGTTGCAGAAATTCACCACCTAATAGTCACGATGGTAGTAACACGTATATTCAATCGGTCGCCTTTTACAACTTGCCTGTTAGAACGGCAGTTGGTCTATTCTTCAATGGAGCCCGGACCAACACGAGGGCTACAAAGTTATAAACATAAAAAACAACCCTGAGCCCAATTGATAAAATCCGCCTTTTTTGGAAAGTTGGTTAAACACGAATAATAAGTTTTCTTTAAAACAAATGTAAGTATGTATGCGTTGAAATGGTTGACAATTTTAACATATAATGGGAGGCGTGGCTGTTTATAATGATGCTATTTAAATTTGAGGTCTGGGTCAATCTTTGGAATTCCCTGAGGTGTTGACTTTCAATAACAAAATGACTGTACATGTATTTCTGTATTTTTAATTAACATTTTGTTACATACAATACATATAACATTTAAAAAATACAATTAATATATACCTATTAGACACAATTATTAATGCATTTGTACTTTCATGATGTATATATTTTTAAAACTGTAAAAACAATAAAGAAGAATATCGACACGCAGGATTTTAACCTGCGACCGTCCCCCTAAAGCGTATATATTTTTAACCGATGAAAAAACGGAGGAAGTTCTTAATTCGAATATCACGAACCGGTCACTCAGACTCCGCATAAAAGTTGCATAAAAAATAATTTTATATATAAAAATCAATTGCTGTTCGTTAGTCTCGCTAAAACTAGAGAACGGCTAAACCGATTTGGCTAATTTTGGTTTTGAATTAATTGTTGAAGTCCAGGGAAGGTTTAAAAGGTGAGAAAATATAGAAAAATTAGAGTATACTTACTCTAAAAGGCAGAACAACGTTTGCCGGGTCAGCTAGTTTTAAAATATTTGCACAACATATCATGATTCATGGTAGAATATGTCGGAAATTTAATCAAATTTTAATAACTTGTAACTCCTGTATTCTGGCAAATAAATAATTTCTTTGTTTATTTCTGTTTTTCTTTCTTTCTTTCGTTCTACTATTAACATCTTTAGTGTCTGTTGGCGATGGTTTCTCTTGCCATCAGAAGAGCCATCTGCTTGTTTGCTATCTTATGATATACGAAAATATATACGTATGCGGTGTGGCATTCCATCCCTGCCATATAATTAGTAACGCATCATTGTTTTGTGTGTGTGTGTGTGTGTGTATGTGTATGTGTTTGTGTTGTGTGTATATGTATGTGTGTGAGTGCGTTTTTTTTGTTGAATGGATTTGATATTCAGGTATTTTGTGCCTAGATTAAACGCATGGCTTACTTTTTATTCTGGTAAAATGTATTGGTCCCTTAGGATTCATAAAAAAAATATGCAGCTGCGTGGCGCGTCGTTTATTGTTACGTACAAATTACAGAATCCCAAAAACAATAAAACTTCAACAGAAGCTTATTACAAATGTAATTTGCTAAGCAATACTAAACATTACACCATACGTGGCGCGAAATATTGATTCTTATTCAGACAAAAAAACTATTCAGCACACTCTATTTTCGAGCTTAAATTATTAACTCAAAGTTGAAATTCCAGTAACACCATGCATACCCCAAACCCTCATTATACAGGATGGTCGTAAAACGGGGACCCACCTATTTTGCACTCGTAAAAGTGTATCGTAAATTTGACATCGCAAAGCCCTATGTGTATATATTGCTGTAGAGCGCGACCGTACGATTTTGGAAAACTGTGACAATACAAAATACAATACAATACAGAATTTACCGACTGTAAATTGAGAACAATAAATACAGTATTACCAAAACCTGGGTTTGATTTGAGAATTATCATTGATAATTATTTTCGCTTTGTCGAGTTTCGTACTTGATCGAACCTCAGCTCACACTCACACACACACACACACACACACACAATTAATGTGTAATTAACAGTTAAATTCTACATTAATTTGTCTTGTGTATGCTAAGTTTTTTAAACACTTCAATCAGCAAACTGAAAATAAAAACACACCCACCCACACAACAAAGACTTAAGTTTGATTTTGAATTTCGAAACTTCAGATGCAATCCCAATCGGGCTAAAGCAGTCGAGGTTAATAAGAATGATATTCCACTCATTAACTTTATTAACCAAGTAGTATGTAGTTAGTTAACTTCTCATATTTTCGTTTGCAAGTTTTGGTCCCAAAATAATGACAAAAAATCTATACAAGATTGCCTTGATTGTAAAATGCTATAATTTATCTATGACACTACTCGTTCCCAACGTATTTGTTGATATGTATTACCAGTTAAAAAATGCAAGGTTTATATCTGTTTCATAATTATCGCGATAACTATCAACAATCATATGTTTTATCGTAATGATTTCAAATCCCGACCAAAACTGACGCTGAACAAAAATATATAAAAAACTAGCCAAGTGCGAGCTGGACTCGCGCACGACGGGATTGTGCTATTATCGAAAAAAACGGCATAAAACATTTATTGTATAGAATAATTGAATTTTTGATTTTTAGTATTTGTTGTAATACATTGATATAAAAAACCCAAGATACACAATCAGTGTATCAAAAACGTCCTCCAAAAATGAGCGCACAATTTTAAATTGTGCGTTCATTTGAAATAGAATCACTTCGGTCGCGACACTGTCAATTTTATTTATTTTCGTACATTGCTTTGTAAAAACAACTATAAGTCTTGCACTTAAGGTTGGATATGCAAAGACATATGTTTTTGCCATATCTATAACTACTTAAATGAAATTAGGGACATTTTTGAGTGTCAGTTTTGTTCGGGACTGTGCATCTAGGGTTTTTTATATCAATGTTGTAATAGCGACAACAGAAATAGGTACATCTTATCTAAAAATTTCAACTATCTAGATATCACGGTTCACGAGATACAATCTGGCAACAGACAGACGGACGGACGGCCAATTCTTAGTAATAGGGTTCCATTTTTACCCTTTGGGCACTGAACCCTAAAAATGTAAATAGTCACAGTAAAATTATTCGTAACAGAATTAATCGATCATGCTAAGCCTCTATATATATTGTGTGATGGAAATAAATCTTTATTAGTAAATGTAACACTAGTTATCCTTGTCTACAGTTCTATGAACTGCTAGTTAAAATTTAACCAAAAAAGTGTGCGTTTGTATTTTTCAATACTGGTTTGAATATATTATATATGCGTGTTAAATAAGTGTATAAATGTTGATTAATGTGCGCATTGCACTGTTAGTAACTTTCCCCTTTCCCCCTCTCCCACTCTCCCTTTTCCTTTCCATTTAATGTAAATAGATAACAATCGCCTATAAATATCAAAGATAATAACAATGCGTTGCTATCCATGTGCTGAGGCAGTAAAATGTAAAAGTTAACCGGCTACCTTACATTTCAAACCGGAAGATGCCAGTGATAAGCAATTGACACTATTGCTGCAGTTACCAAACCTGAGTGAGGTTACTGGACCTGAGTACGGAATTCCGCCAACTGGTAATCACGATGGTATTGACTTTGGCCCATCGTTTGCCTTTTGCAAACTATCTGGTAGAATAACAGATGGTCTATTCTTTAAAGGGGGCCTAGAACAACATGGAAAATACTCGTGTTTAATATTAACAGAAATATACTCTAAGGCAAACCTCCTTTGTTGAATGGAAGCTTTAGATAGGACGCAATCGTCTCTGATTCCCAACTCTATGGCCCGAACGCAATCTAATGCTGCGATAAAGTGATGTCGATAGTTTGATTGCTATTCCGGAAGTACCGATAAAAATAAAATTCGAAGCATCACTATTTAATACTTATTATATTATACACCATAAAGAAAGCTTCATAGCTTTCTTTCCTGATTGAAATAATATAGTTACTATTGGAAGAAAATGCTTTTTCTCCCATTTAGTTTAATAGGCTATTTGATTAAATTTGAAAAACCATTAAATACTTTACCTTATTACGTATATTAACCAATAAACTATATATTTTATTTATTATATTTTATTTTTATTTATTTGTTATCTGTATTATATTTTTATTTTATTTTATTTATTATCTAGCAAGATACATATTTTCCACCGTGACTACTAGGTAGTAGAACCCTATATCGACTAGGCCAGGTTTGTCATGTGCCCCGACAGCGTTAGCACGTGCTTATCAGTGTCTTGTTCCATCTTGGCAGTCAAGGCAGGTACCAAACTTACAAATATGGTAATATATACAATACACCTACATATATATCTTAGTGTATATAGGCTGTCCTTTTCTATATAGAGTGTCATCTGCATATTTGCATGTCTGTATGAAACAAGTTGCTATACCACGCTCTTGTAAAACCAATCATTAGACACATTTATCAACCAAACACACATATATTTTTATAACAGATACTAGCTGTTGCCAGCGACTTCGTCCGCGTGGACTTCGTTTACTCCGCACTGCTCCTCCCCCGTAGGTGATAGCGTAATAATGTATAGCCTATATGTTGACCCGACCTGTTAGTAATATTCATGCAAAATTTGAAGTAAATCCATGCAGTACTTTTTGAATTTACCACGGACATACATACAGACAAACAGACAAAAATTCTAAAAACTATATTTTTGGCTTCGATATCGATTGTAGATCAGGTCTCAAGTATTCTTTTAAAAAAAATATTCAATGTACAGTTTTGACTTTCCTACGATTTTATTATATGTATACATTTCCCACTACCCTGCACTGACACTTTTGTCTGACCCGCGGATCAAACCCGTTATGATCTGAGTCGAATAGGCTATCTCCTAGGCCATAAGATAGTCCGGCGCTTAAGTAGGTTTAAAAATCAATAAAACTATCAAAATCATCGATAGCTTCACACCACTAAAGTAAAATGCGATTGCGGCACATCTCCCTCCATATTGTTTTTAAGTTACGGGAGTTTTGGACAATGACATGGAAATGGCGGGAATGGTGATCCTACTTATGGGTTCCACTTGCATAAACATGGGTTATCTTATGGGACGAATTTATTAAATTTTCCATAGTACCCTTCAGTCAAAACTCTCCTTTATCGAGGCAGATGCCTTGTAGGCTTAATGGTTGATTGGTTTGCTTGTGAAATATGAAGACTGGAAAGTAAAATTCCCGACATCGTTTCTAATGATTTGGGATTCAGATTTGGTCTATCTAGAATAATCTATACTAATGTTATAAAGTTGTAGAGTTTGTTTGCTTTTTTTTATATCATAAGATAGCAAACCCGTCTCCTGATGGGAAGAGTCAACCATCGCCTACAGACACCGAAGATGTTAATGGTGCGTTGCTATCTTGTGGCGAGGTCTAATGCCACATGCATAACGTTACCGGCCGTTAACGTTACCCTCTAAACCGGAACACGACAGTGACAAGCATTGACGCCATTGCGGCAGGAATAGGTAAGGTGGTGGTACCAGACCCGGGCGAGACAATGCAGAACTCTACCACCTAGTAGCCACGATGGTAGTGACTCGCATAGCCAATCGGTCGCCTTTTGTTGTTGTATATATATATATATATATATATATATATATATATATATATATATATATATATATATATATATATATTATATCATTATATCACAAGATAGCAAACAAGCAGATTGCTCTCTTGATAGAAAGAGAAACCAGCTACCAGATAATTGTGCGTTGCTATCCTTATGGCAGGATGTTAATACCTCATGCATAAGTCTAGCAGCTACCTTACCCTTCAAGCTAGAACACGACACGTCTATGACAAGCATTGATGTTATTGCGGTAGTAATAGGTAAGGCAGTGGTACCAAATACCCGGACGAGACTTCGCGAAACTCTACCACCTAGTGGTTACGTTACGATGGTAGTGAAACGTATAGTCATACGATAGCACTTACTTGTCTGGTATACCGGCATTTTTTTAAAGGAGCCCGGACCAACACGGGTGAGTTCGGACCAACACGTTGGGCACTATTTACAACTCAAGAACGGCGGGACCAATTTTTATGATTTTTGTGTTTTTGTATTTCAATGTTACCTACATTTAAGTAGCTGTCAACGTTTTTTTAATCACATCTGTGGTCTAGTGGTCCGGTGTCGGTATTGACCGCATAAGAACTCGGGTTCGATTCCTGGGTCGGGCAATACAAAAATGCGTTTTCTTTCAGTTTTCTGATAAAAACAACGACTTTGACTGACTACCTCTTGGTCTAGGATAGCCTGTTCGGCTCAGGTTATGAGGTCCCGGGTTCGATCCCCGGGTCGGGCAAAAATTGTTGTTTAGGTCTCGTCGAGATTTTTTAAAAAACCAAAAATCTCATTAGCAGCTCGTACTCTGGCGGAGTGGTACCAGTGCCGTGCCTCGGATGACCACGTTAAACTGTCGGTTCCGGTTATCGCTAGAAATAGTCGATAATCGTTAACATGTCGATAAATGCGGCGATGAGGATCATCACTTATCTCGCCAACCGACAAATCGGTGAATCGCGGTGAACTGGAAAGCCTATAGACGTTCGTCGTTCGGTTTACTCTGCCTACCCCACAAGGAAACCGGACGTGACAACATTTTTTAATAACGTTGCTCGGGATTGAAGTTCGGGTGACGATAGGCTTGCACATATGTGGGACTTATGACCAATTGCACCAACATTGTCTTAACTTAGGACAACATACACATCTATATATCTGTATATACATACAATAAAATCGTAGTCTATATATCTATATATACACTAGCTGACCCGGCAAACGTTGTTTTGCCATATAAATTATTTAATAAAAAAATAAGGGTTGGTGATAGAAGGGTAAAAATGTAGAGTTATATGTATTTTTTAATGCTGAATCATAAAAAAATAAAAATAAAAAAAAATGTCCATAAAGTAAAAAAAAAAATTTTAGGGGTGGACAACCCTTAACATTTAGGGG
Source organism: Apodemia mormo (assembly GCA_036924255.1). Lineage (NCBI taxonomy): Eukaryota > Metazoa > Arthropoda > Insecta > Lepidoptera > Riodinidae > Apodemia > Apodemia mormo. The sequence continues at coordinate 34,635,888 of JAUPFN010000017.1, forward strand.
GATGAAAAATAGATGTTGGCCGATTCTCAGACCCACTGAATATGCATACGAAATTTCATCAAAATCGGTCAAGCCGTTTCGGAGGAGTATGGAGACTAACATTGTGACACGAGAATTTTATATATATAGAGATATAATAAAAAATGTATATCCGGGTAAACTCAAAAAGTACTGCATGGATTTACTTCAAATTTTGCATGAATATTACTAACAGGTTGGGTCAACACTAGGCTACATATTATCACGCTATCACCTACGGGGGAGGAGCTGTGCGGAGTAAACGAAGTCCAGCGGACTAAGTTGCGGGCAACAGCTATTCCTAAATAGTGTGCTGTCACTTTTTGTTTTAAATGAAAAGAATATGACAGCATATCACTCAAGACTGTCCTTAACTGAGACAATTTTGGTGCAATTAGCCATAAGTATCTTCGGCTAATTGTGGTTCGGGTTCGATTCCCCACGGGGACAAGCATTTGCGTGATAAGCATAGTTTATATTTCTTGGTTTGGGTGTTTGTTATGTACGTTACAATATTTATGTATTAGTATCCTTGACTAACACAAGCAAATAATTTGCTTACTTTGGGGTTTAATCAATTTGCGTAATTTGTCCAGAAATATTATTATTATAGCTGAGTGACTAAATCAATACCTAGGTATTCAATGCACAGATATAAAACACTATTAAATCGAATTCAGTGCGAGCGAAGCCACGGCAACATGTTAGCAATCATTAAACTAGTGAGGAAGGCTGGGCTTTTTTTCTTACTCTTAATTCTATGTAACAATATTTTTGGAAATATAAATAAATAAATATTATTAAAAAATGTCTTGATCGTAATGTATGGATCCTGGTTATCTATATGGATTAATAACTTACCAATGTACCTGAGCCAAATAGGCTAACTGCTAGTGACTTGACTAGACCAATGACGCATACCTACAAATAAGACGAATTAAAGAAAAACTTGATAGCCTCTGTGGTGTGGTGGTCCAGCGTTGGCGTTGACCACATGAGATCCCGGGTTCAATTCCCGGGTCGGGCACATAAGAAAAGTGTTTTTACAGTTTTCTGATAAAACACAAAGTTGCCCGGGATTGGAAAGTGCCCGATTGGCGATAGGCTTGCCACCTATCACATTTGTGGGACTAGTATCTTCGGCTAATCGTGGGTGCACTTGTTGTACCTTTGACTACCCCTTCAGGGATACGGGCGTGAAGATACTTTAAAAAAACTGTTTTCTGCCACTTAGTTCGCGTGACCTACACACGTAATTCTTTTTACATAGTCAGGTAAAAAGTAGGCTACGTTACTCAGACATAATATAATTTTTTATACCATAAGATAGCAAACAAGCATATGGGTCTCCTGATGGAAAGAGTCAACCATCGCTTATTACCTAATATGTTAATAGTGCGTTACAATCTTATGGCTAGGTCGAATGCCACATGCATAAGTTTACCGGCTACCTTATCCTGCAAACAGGAACACGACAGCGACAAGCACTAACGCTATTGCGACAGGAATACGTAGGCGGTGGTAACAGACCCGGGCGAGACAATGCATGCAGAACTCTACCACCTAGTAGCCACGATGGTAGTGACTCGCATAGTCAATCGGTCGCCTTTTACGACCTGCCTGGCAGAAAGCAGTTTGCCTATTTTTCAAAGGAGCCCGAACCAACACAGGGGTAATGTAGCTTTATATTGGTGAAAGAATTTAAAAATAATAGGGCCAGTAAATTTTGAGTTTAGTCATTACAAACAAACAAATCTTGCTTTTTTTATAATATTAGTAGGTATATAGGGTACCTACCAATAAGCATCAAACATTGTACAAATTATAAACATTAATTATTTTTATTGTCGGTTAAAATGTAAACAAATTAAGAGAAAATTTATTAAGATTAGTATGCGCAAAGAATTCAAAAAACTGTATTAGAATTCAACATTATTGTTACATTTCGTTTTTGTGTTGTCGTAATCCGTAATATTATGGAAGCGGACGGCTATCGCGAATGTACGACCGAGCGGCGATCGTCAACCGAACACATCCGAGCGCATCCCGAATTCCCTCGCCCCGCACAGTTCTTGTTCGGAGCGTACGCGAGCGAACGTATGCACGCTAGACGAACGTTGATCAATACTCGATTTACGCTTGAAGAGAATCGTGATATCCACTTTATCAACTAGTTAATTTAACTCACAACAGTATTATAACTTGGATTTTGTGGGCGGCCATGTTGTTTTAAATCAATCTCAACTAATCACAGTTATGTACGAATATTACGTTGTGTTTATAATGGCGTGTTTTTGAATGAATGTTCGGTTCAACAATCGCATCCATTTTGAAACAGGTAGGTACATTAACTTATTATGTAATGAATACTTATGTTCTTTAAAATTAAAACTATTTTTGAGTGGTTTTTGAATGCTAAAAACTTTAGCAATAATTTATTTTAATAATTTCTAATCATAGACTTCTCACTTCAGTAATTTGTCATTGTGATGTAAGCGCGTGTCAAGTCATTGAACTGTCAATCCTCGGATGAATTGTAGCAATAGTTCCATCTCCATGTGTCAATCAATGACTACCATACCAAGTACCTACCTGTTATGACTTAGGCTTGTAATATATTACGAAGGTATTGTAGAATATGTACCTATATTAGATAACAGCATATTTTATAAAAATGCTCGCTTTATTCACAAATCGGTACCTATATCTCAAACATTATAACTGTCATACACTATCGCGATACTATTCAATTTGTCTTACAGTAGGACCTATATCATTACTATGCGTACCAACGGAGAATAGGATAGCGCTTCTTATCAACTTCATATTATCACAAGTGTGAAATCAGTAATGTCAGCAAAAAAATATTTGTACAAAAAATATTGCTGATTTATTAAAGAACAAATAACGTTTTAATAATATCATTTTCATCTATAAAAAATTGTAAAAACATCAATCTAGCTGTTTATAGTCTAGTTATATAATCTAGTTGTATTAGTTACACCACTTATAAGTCAAGAACGACGGGGCCAATTTTGTTACGATTTTTGTGGGTTTGGGTTGTCTTTGTACAGAATAGGCTAAAAAGTATGAAATATAATATTCATCAATAAAAAACAGAAAATATATCAGTCTATCTGTTCATCTATATATGTAATATATATAAAAGTCATGTTAGTTATTTTACATCTTATTTTAATACATGGTAATATGCTCAGATGGAAATCTAAATAAAAAATATACCAATTAGAATGAAAATATATTTTTTAAGTATTTCTTTGCTAAAATCTTTTTGCACACCTTACTCATCTCTTAGGGTGCAGCTACATATATCGGGCTACGGCGAAGGTTCGTGCTATCGTGATATCCCGAACTGCTTCGCGAAGGGCCTTGACGCGTCACTGCAGTTGGCGTCAAACTTCGGTCCGCGGGTGATATATTTAGCGCGGCCAACACAATCTATATACATAATACATAAGTATAATAAAATCGTAGGAATGTCAAAACTGTACATTGAATATTTTTTTAAAAGAATACTTGGGACGTGACCTACAATCGATATCGAAGCCAAAAATATAGTTTTTAGAATTTTTGTCTGTTTATCTGTATGTATGTCCGGGGTGAACTCAAAAAGTACTGAATGGATTTACTTCAAATTTTGCATGAATATTACTAACAGGTCGGGTCAACATATAGGCTACATATTATCACGCTATCACCTAAGGAGGAGGAGCTGTGCGGTGTAAATGAAGTCCGCGCGGACGAAGTCGTGGGCAACAGCTAGTAGATAATACAATTATGATATTTACATACTAGCTGTTGCCTGCGACTACGTCCGCGCGGACTTACTCGGCGGTTTACTCCGCACTGCTCCTTCCCTGTAGGTGATAGCGTGATAATATGTAGCCTATATACCGACCCGATATATGTAGCCTATATAACCCGACCTGTTAGTAATATTCATGCAAAATTTGAAGTAAATCCATGAAGCACTTTTTGAGTTTACCCCGGACATATATACAGACAAACAGATAAAAATTCTAAAGCCTGTATTTTTTGCTACGATATCGATTGTAGATCACGTCCCAAGTATTCTTTTAAAAAAATATTCAATGAACAGTTTTGACTTTTCTACGATTTTATTATATGTATATATAGGTTGTGCGCTCATTTCAAATAGAATGGCGTCGCTCACGATACTGTCAATTCTATTATTTTCCATACATCGCTTTGTAAAAACAACTATATATCTTGCGCTTAAGGTTGGATATACAAAAACATACATTTTTGCCATCTCTATTCGCTGGGTGCGTAAAGCATAGTGGGGACACAAAAGTGATGCCAGCGCGCGTTGCGGACAATATAGAACTACGGGTGGCTCTTTATTATCTATGACCATAAAAATAACACGTGTGTCCGTTTAATTAAATAAATAAAATAAAATGGGTCATCAAAGTTGTTGTGTAGTCGACTGCAAAAATACTAGTAGAAATAGTAATTGTAAATTTTATAAGTTTCCGGTTGCCAAGTGGAAATTAAATCAGCGAAAAAAATGGATAACTGCTGTTAAAAGGCAAAAGTAAGTATAACCTACAACCGTATTCTATAGAATAATGTCATATACATGTGTATGTCGTGTAAGAAAACGGAGTAATAATTTAATTTTTTTTTTTGTAAAGTATTGATGGATCGTTATGGTCTCCAAAACCAATGGATGTTATATGCAGTGAACACTTCATTGGCGGTAAAAAATCAGATGTTGAATCAAGTCCTAATTACGCTCCAACTATTTTTCCATCAGTTTATAGAAGACGTAAAGTCGACGAATCCGCAGTTTTGAGAAGGTACGTAATAAAATTTAGTTTTGATTAAAATATTAGGTTAATAGAAATAATCGACTAAAAAATTAAGACATATTATTTGATATAGTTAATGATTTAGCAATACCTGTTTTATTTAATTTTGTTTTTATTTATATTATCGTAATTTATTTATTTAGACACAAACGCTTCATGGACAGGAGAATAATAAAAAAGCCAACAGCTGAGATAGATCCGGTGATGAATATTATAGAACCGTCTGAAATAACTGATCAACCTAAATACATCCATGAATCAAACAGTGGATCAAGTCTATGAAGCAAATATATTATATTTTACCTCCAATGTATCATCAAAAAAATTTATTTGTAATAAGTTTATTTTATTTTTTCAATAGCTATTTGACATCCAATACATATGTTTATTTTTTTAAAAGAGCCACCGTAAGTTGTATGGTTAGATGGCGCTGGGGTCACGCACCCAGCGAATAACTACTTGTCTGAAATTAGCACAGGAAATTACGGACAGTTTTGAGTGTCAGTTTTGTTCGGGACTGTGCATTTTGAATTTTTTATATCAGTGGTAAAAAGAGAAAATGGCGAAATGTCGAAGGTAAGTTCGTGTTGTCTATACTTATATACTAATATTATAAAGAGTCAAAGTTTGTTAGTTTGAATTTTTTTGAATAGTTTGAAGTTTGAAACAATTGAATCGATTTTGAAAACTCTTTTACCGGTGGAAAGTTACATTATTCCTGAGCGACATAGGCTATTTAATCCCAATATTCCTGCCTTTGACCCTTGAACGTGCCGCGCCGCGCTACCTATATAATTTTCAAAAGATATCAAAAATAAGGTTTTCGTTCAATTTTCTCTGCTTACTCCGTAAAGAAACTAGCGTCGCGATACTTACTTTATTTGTTATAATAATAATGATACTTTTAATTGCATAAATCTCGGTTGTCACTATACAAACGGTAATCATTATATCGGTAAAATTAAGGCGATTTATTTGCGAAATGACAAATTACAATTGACGTTTCAGAGTGCTAAGTGTGAGTTTTTCTTTTCGCATTCGATCGTGAGCGCGTTTCGAGTTTACTAGGAATTTGTATGTGATTTGTACAGCGCCACCTAGTGGTAAAGTGGTTTCTCTTGTTTACCACTAGGTGGCGTTGTACAAATCACATACAAATTCCTAGTAAACTCCAAACGCGCTTACGATCGAATGCGAAAAGAAAAACTCACACTTAGCACTCTGTTCTTACTACTCCATAGGATTAATTTTGTGCGCAATCAGGCTTATTTCACTCTATACATGTACTTGCTAATTATAACCATCTATAAAGTCTACTAGACAAGTTGAAAATGGTCTAAAATATAGAAAAAATACTAATAATAATGTTAAATTATCTTTGGTCTAAAATAGAGATACTGCTCTTAAAATTATGTGCGTTAGCTCATTGGATCCGGGATGACGCCTAGAAAAATGTGCTAAAAGCGTTGTAAAAAAATGTGTATTAGCACATAAAAATTGCAAAAGTTATAAACAATTAAAGATTGGTTTGGCTTTTTGTCTTTTTCTTTAACTCTAGGGAAATATAAGTAAATATATAAATATTAAAAAAGCGATGTATTTTTTATTTTTTGAAATAAAGTAATTTTAATATTTTTGTCAGTAATGCATTTAACCAACCTTGATGCCTCTTTCAGATCGGACAAGGTTTTCTTTACGCACTGTATATTATATACCACTACTATCGTGGCCCTACATTTCTGCCGTAATAGCGTTAACGCTCGTCATTGTCGTGTTCCGGTTTGGAGGGTAAAGTAGCCAGTAGACTTATGCATATTATGGCATTGCTATCCCGCCACACGAATAGCAACGCACAATTAAGAGGCTGAAAAGAACTAATTTTGTTGAAATTGATGTTATTAAGCAGTTTTAAAAAAACTGTTTGTTATAGCATATCACAAAAATATAATATCTTTATATTCATCATATAAGACCGTTGACGACCTCGATACATAATTGAACAAAATTGGGTGGATAGAAAATAATTGCGAAGATTGGTCTTACAATCATTATTAAACAGTTGTATGTCTTTATTTTTTTGACGTATGGGTCTGCAATTAAAAACATGAAGTCATCATATTCATACCTAAACCGCTAACGAATCATATTTGATAAATAATCCACACTTTTTTTGTTTCAATATTTATGTATTATAAGACCTAGCCGCCCAGTTACACTGATAGTGGGCTCTCGTTTACTCCGATAGGAACAGACAGAGTGCGTCGACGCGCCGTGCTAGACGGAACTGCGCTTCTCGATAACGCATCGAAAACATCGCAAAAAATTTTTCAGTCTTGCGTTAAAAGTCGCTTCTCGTTTACGCATCGCAAAAATTTATTCAGTCTTGCGTTAAAAATCTAAATACTGTGTACATACTTATCCATATTAGGATATAAAAAGTGTAAATACTTATTTAAGTGCGTAAAATATAAATATTATATTACAATGGGAAACAAAGATAAAAATAAACGGGTAGCTAGAAAACGCTCGTATCGTCTGAAATACGAGCGCATGATTGCCGTTTTAAAGTAAGTACTTTTAATTTACTATATTAATAAACTTTAAGAAAATAATTATAATAATTAATAATAATAATATGATAATTATAATTACCTTAATTTACGTTAAGTATGCAAATGTTTTAAGATATTTATTGATTCAGGCGTTACTTTGCGGAAATCCATTATTAAAAAGGTGAAATTAATAATTAAATTTGCTATTTATTATCCGCGAACTGTTCTATGTATCCTCCGTGATGGTACCGAAAAGAAAGACGTTGGTTTAATAAATGGAAAAGACTCACCGATGGTTCGAATCAAACGAAGACCCCAGCGGCACACTTATCCGCCCACATCAACCACACTTTTACAACCACGATCACGCCGGCACCAATCACAAAAGCACACAATTTACGTACTCAATGCACGTTTCACTTCGAAAACGAAGCATCTTTAGGAGAAACGAACACTACCTCACTCTACGCGAGTGTAAGTAATACTGGTAGCAATAAATGTAAATGTGTGGGTTATTAAACAATCTGTAATTTAATACTAGTAATTTTTATAATATAATAATATAAATGGGTATACATAGATGAATATTATGCACATACGTTAAATTAAAAATTAAAAATATTTTATTTATTTGCAAACCATTTTAACAATAGACTGTGTGACATATTTTACTTACTAGGGTAAGTAAAAATCGCACTCGCAATAAAACAACGACTCAACTCAAAATTTTGGCAAAATGAGTTTTAGTAAAATACCGACCCAAAAGAGCAACATTTACAACCTAGGTTAAAAAAAACACTTGTTTTGCTCAAGCAATAATGTATAAAATCATTTGTGTCTATATGCTTCCAATACCGCGCGCACTTCAACTCAATCATATTGTGACCGATATTCAGTTACGCTGACTGCAGTAGGTGGCGGCTGCGCGCAACAACAACCGATTTTAAGATATGTCGTTATTTTATTGAAAATTAAGGTATATGAGGCTTTGTACAATAGTGACTTATTTTGAATTAGCCCAATGTTTTGCTAAAAATGAAATAATAGTAGGTGGCCAATTTATTGTTGGGTCGATATTGTTTGAACATTGCAACAATTTGTAAGACTAACAATTAAAGATATTATGTGTCTATGTTATTCTTAGCAACTTCCAATATTACTATTATATTTCTAAATCAGTCTTTGTACTATTTGGCGATAAACAGTTTGAATGACGCCTTTTGAATTAAGCCTACATATTATTAAAATTGATGTTTAGTTAGCGTATTATTATGAAATATGTCATTTCCTTACTAAAATATAAGTAAAGTTTAACGCCTTACCTTAATATTTTTTTATTAGTTTAAGTTTTTTCGCCGATACACAATCGAAAAACAGCGTATGCAAAAATTGTTTAACGACATAAAATTAATTTAGTTGGAATGTCATCATTATTCCTTCCTTAGATCCGAGGAGATTTCTTAACTTTACTAACTAGCTGTGCCCGCGACTTGTCCGCGAGGAAAAAAAAACAATAGAACAAATAAACAAACATAATATAAATATCATAATTAAGTCAACGATTTCATTAAATGTATATAGGTGTTTCAATACGTTAGCGCGATGTATTTTCGTGCAGCGACATCTAGTTAATGTGCACTACATTACATTTTACCCTGTGCTTTCTTCTGATTAATTTTATTTCCCGTGGGAATGAGATATTTTCCCGCGGTAAAAAGTAGCCTATGTCTTTTCTCAACGTCTTATCTATGTTAATGCCAAATTTCATCAAAATCGGTCCAGTGGTTAAAGCGTAACAGACAGACAGACAGAGTTACTTTCGAATTTATAATATTAGTATGGACTAGTATGGATTCTGTATAAGGTAGTGCCATGCTGCTTTGCGGCCAAATCAAATCGGTATGAGTGCGGTGGTACCTCTCGCTCACATGATACCGGCGTAAAGTGACAGACAGCTAAGCTGTCGCGTTTTGTGCTGTTTTTGATTTTCCGTTAGCCTATTGGAATAGCAGGGGTAAATGTGGACAATGCCTTGTAACCTCTGGTTTCAGCGTTACCAACTTTACTTGCGAATTTCGGTCCAAAAATCTCCGCATTCGATTAATTATTTAGGATTATTTTCTTTTCAGTTTTTTTATTTTTTTGCAATTTTCATCTCATTTTACTGCAATTTTCTTGTCCAAAAGCAAAAGATTTTATCTCGGGAGATGAAGATAGCACCTAGAACCATGTCGCGTATTTTCAAAGATGACTTAGGACTTGAAGCCTATAAGAGACGTACTGGTGATTTCTTAACTGATAATTTAAAAAAGAATAGGGTGGTAAAATAAAAAAAAAAACTACCTAAGCGGTACGAAAAGGTAGTTCACAGAAAAACTTTGTTTATGGATGAGATTTTTTTTTACAATATTTGTTACAATATGTTGGACTGAGTTATTCACTCCTTTTTATTGATATTTAGAAAAATGATTACTTGTGCTTAATTTGTAAAAAACGACCCTTAAAACTGTTTAACTTTTTTCTATTTTTTTAATTTATTTACTTTACCTCAAAACATTTAAAGCATTTTAAAAATCTTTGGATTGATAAAACGTTTTATTTGAAATATTCTAGCATTTATTTTAATCCCAAAAACCTTCCAGTTATTGAAGACGTTACAATTTCTTTTTGGTATTTTCTTGGATGACAACCGCCATTGTTCTTTACGTCATTGACAAGTGCCGAACAGATAAACCGATTTTGATGCAATTTGAGGTATTTCACTAAATTAAAAAAAAACGAATTTAACTTCGATACCTATTGTAGATCACGCCCCAAGTATTCTTTTAAAAAAATATTCAATGTACAGTTTTGACTTTCCTACGATTTTATTATATGTATAGATTTTATTGCGCAATATTTTTATAAACAAAATGACCGTTTTTTTTTATTAGTTAAGACTACAAAATGGGTATTATCCGATTACAGTGATGGTTCAGTGGGGTGTAAGCTATGAAGGAGTGACTGAGCCATATTTTTGTGAAAAAGATCGGCACAAGATACCTACTATTCTTGAGAAGGTAGTTAAGCCCCTCAACAACACCATGTTCAATTACCAAGAATGGTCCTTTCAGCAAGACTCGATCCATCCAGTCTTGGTTAGAAACCAACGTTCCGGACTTCATCAGAGCTGAACAGTGGCCGTCATCTGGCCCCGATCTTAATCCGCTGGATTTTTATTTTTGGTCAGTTTTAGAGAGTAGGGCTTGCTCTAAATGTAATGATAATTTGGAGTCCCTAAAACAATCCAAACAATTGGCAGTAAGAATTGTCCCATGGAAAGAGTGCGTGCTTCTATTGATAACTGGCCTCAATGTTCAAAGGACTGCATTGCAGCCAATGGTGACCACTTCAAATAAGCTTTATATATTTTTAATGGTTTAACATTATTGTATTAAACTAACACACACACACACACACACAAAAATGTTTTTTTCTTTGTAACAATTTTTAGAGCAAAACTAGGTCAACAAAAAAATATGTATCAAAACCACTTTAATACAAGTATTTACAAATTTTAATGCGTTTACAAAAGCATATCGTATACCGCTGTAATTATATTGTTTGAAATAACAGACAATGACCCGATTTTGGATTTTTTATATTATTAGAATAAAAATGATCCATTGTTTAAATAAAACACATAACGTATGCTTAGAATCACTTCACTGTTTTAACTACCAGAGTATTTAATGTCTGTGACTTTTATTACTGCCACCGTTCCTATTGGTTAAAATATGAAATCAAATATGACTACAAAAACTGCTGGAACTGAAGAAAACTTTTTTTAGTATTTGTACATATTTAAGCTACAAGGTATATATCAATTCTGTTTTGGTTATATTTGTTGACAATAAAGTATAAATAAAAGTTATAATAATTTTTATTTAAAAAAAACTTTTACACCTACCTATGATCTTTAAATTACAAAACGCAACAAAGTAAATTAATTAAGCGGAAGTAAAATAATTCAATCATAGAAAAAGTATCAAGATGGCTTAGACATAGCAATAATTCGCGATTTTTTTAGCTGGAGTCCAGCTGGACAGTTAACACGAGCTTCGAGCGTAAATATTGAATTTTTTTTTTTTTTTTGCGACGAGTAATTTTGTAATAGCAGTGGAGATCTGGTGAAAACTGGATTTTCGAAAATCGGGGCAAAATCAGTAACTTCTTTATGACGTACATACCTACGTAGCGAAGATAAGAACCTACTGTACTTCAGATTGCTTTGTATGATCCTCTGTGAAATCAAAATACTGGAGCGATCACTTTGTAATCGATACATCATAATGTACTTGACGATTAGTTCTAGGTACTGTACAGGGTGAAAACACGATATCCATATTTATTCTCGATAGAATAAAATTCCAAAGACACATCCAAACCGTATGATAAACTACCATATCTTAAAAATATTACAAAATGCGTACTACAACTTTGCAAATTATGAAAACCAATACTATAAATCAGGTATTATATTTTTTTTTTTAAGGGCAATGGGCCCACCTCTCGTTCCCACCACTGTAACTTCTGTAAACCAGAATCAACAGCGGCAACCGTCCTGATAACCTCTGAGTTGCGTCATTAGTCATCAGGTATTATATGTGTTAAATTGTTAATAATATGATTATTATTACTGCAATTTCAAAATAACTAAACTATCGCACGTTTGAGCTATATTTACTCCCTCCGAAGCCACGCTTCAGAGTTCAGTCTCGCCGCGTCTGTCAAACGGCGGGGTGATTACGTAACTCGCAATGCGAAATTATCGTGATTGTCTAGTTATTGCAAGACACAAAACAGCCTTGTACATTAGTGGTAGTCGTTGCCGCTTGATTAGTTTTGATGCTCTGACATTGCAAAAAGTGCATCTAGTGACCAGCAAGCAATTGGCGACGTTTTTGATGATTTTTTCATTACGTTTAAGAGTCATCGCTGATCGCTGGCGAATTGCAAACGTTAGGTGATACGCCTACGGGGGACGCGTGTCACTTGCGTTCAGCTCGCATGGTTACGCACCACGTAAAATAAAATTATTGTCTTAGTGGATTTCAAGAGATATAATGGGAAATCAGCGTAACAAAAAAGAAGAATCTGGGTTGGCGTAAAAGAAATGGCACACACATGAATAAATATAATAAAGTATAGACTTGTCTTCTTATTTCTTATTGTGCTAATTCTTAGTTTCGTAGGTAACTAATAGAGTACTAATATACTTATATGAGGCATGACATCTACAATTTTTACTTAGTAATACCACAGTATACTGGAGACTAACAGTAATCTACATACATGTGATATTCGAGCAACGTACACACAGACACCTCTCACGGACGCGATATCTCGGAATGGTTCGGGACAGTTTGTTTCGCACCAGTCCGAGATATCGCGTCCGTGAGAGGTGTCTGTGAGTGCTATGCTCGAATATTACTTGTATGTAACATTGACTTCTGTTAGTCTCTAAGTATTCTGTGGTAACACTATCTTATTTGTTTTTCTTACCCGAAAAATAGTACTAAATGTTTAAATCTGTTACCTACTACCGTATAACAGCTCAATTGTTGAACCGATTGGGCTGAAGTTTGAGAGAAACGAAAGGAAAAACATGCCTACCTACGTAAAAACTGCGATTGAAATTGCGAGGAACAGTGAGGAAAAAATTGTCGATATAATTTCTCGTCATTGAAGTCTCTCTCCCAATTTGTCGGATGTAACATGGCTGCATATATAATTCGATACGTCAAAGGTCGATATAATAATTTCTCGTGCCAGTTCGAATTTCCTGAGAAGAAAAGACCATCTGCCGTTCTGTCAGACAATTCGTAAAAGGTGAAGGATTGACCAAACATCACTAGCATCGTGATTACTATTAGTTCCACAACGTCTCCTAGGATTTGATATCACCGATTTACGTATTCCTACCTTAGTAGCGTCAGGGTTTGTCACTGTTATATTCCGGCTTAAAGCCTAAAGTAGCCGATACACTTATGTATATTGCATTACCATCCCGCCACATGGATGGCAAGATAGCATCGCACCGTTAACATCTTCGGTGTCTAAAGACGATGGTTGTCTCTTTCCATCACGAGAACTATCTACTTGTTTGCCATCTTATGATAGAAATAAAAAAATAGTAGTAACGTTTATTTTTGGGTGATAGTTTTATGTATTGAAGTAAAATGTTTATAGTGACGTACATGTGCTTCGATAAACGAGATATAACTCGATATCGACAAAATACTTATCTTAATGATAGATGTGTCACAAGTATTTTGTCGATATCGACATCGAGAGAGCGAGTCGTCTGATTTACTTTTAAATGTATGTTGTGTGAATATATAAAGTTATAAATAATTGTATTGCATCAAACTACCAATATGATCTAATGTACCTATATTTTTTTAATTAGGTGGAGAAAGGCAAACGCACTCGAGGATAAAAAAAGCCTTGGAGAATGTAGCCTGGGAAACAATCAGTAAGTTATTCCATATATTAATATTTTATTTTATTTGGACAGCATTCAGTGTTCTTACTTGTTGTTACTTATGTCAATTAAATTATTATTTAATATATTCAAGTATCGATGCCTTAGTTTACAATAATTGTATTATAGTGCGCGCGGAACTAGTTGGCCGCACCATACGTAATACGTAATACGTAAGGCGCGGCCAACTAGTTCCGTGCGCACTATAACTGCAAAATTTTCAATTTTCACTTTTTTAGTGACAAATACACTAAATGTTGTGCTCTTTCCTTTGCGCGTATCGAAATATCCATAATAGTCTTGTGAGTAGATGCATATTTTTTTAATATTGTACTTTGTTTTCGTACTGTTCACGTCTAAACTTTAAAAAAACTTAAAAACGCTCTCCTCATAATTACCAATTTTGTAGTTAGTGCAATTGTGAACTAAAGCATCGATATATAGCGCCATCTTGAGGTGAGGGCCTGGTGATCTGTGGTCACACAGTATCCCAGTGCAGATACCAGAGTCTCACAATTCGTTGTTTTAGTCTATTAGTATAACAAAACTGATTGGACTCAATGATTGTTAAAGAAATAAAAAAATATATATTACTAGCTGACCCGGCAAACGTTATTCTGCCTTTTTAACTATTTTTTTTTTCTATATTTTCTCACCTTTTAAACCTTCCCTGCTCTTCAACAATTAATTCAAAACCAAAATAAGCCAAATCGGTTCAGCCGTTCTCGAGTTTTAGCGAGACTAACGAACAGCAATTGATTTTTATATATAAAGATTATTGTTGTTATTATTTTATTGATTTGAAACGTGAGTAACTAAACACCATTTAATTGCTTTCGTTTAATAAGCAAGGCGTTTATTAAAATTTAAAGCGTTATCAGATAACTTATTTATTAATTATTATTATATTATATTTATTATATTTATATATTATCAATAATTTAAAGCGTTATCAGATAACTTATTTTACGATACTTAACGTTATTTTATTACTGTAGCGATACCTCAGTAACGAAATTATTTTCAAACATTATATTTATCGATACTTAAAACGAAATTGTTAACAATAAATACCATTATAATATAGTGTTTCTTGCTGTTTTGTAATTGGTTCGCTGCGTTTCATGTTGTTTCATGATTGATTCGACAACTAGCGCTAGAAGACAACGTCATAATACGTTAATTACCATAACGTTAATTCGTAGTATATAACAGAACATAATGAATAACATTATTGAATAGTAACAAATTCTGTATCATTTTCGGATAACGTGCTTGAAAATAACGTTATGTCATGTCGCGAGCAATAACGTTACCACGAAATACCGATATTGAAATCCTTGATTTTTATCAGACAAAACATTTTTCCAATTACTATTAGTTATTAAATTATCTTGAAAGGAAAAATATTGATTAATAACAATAATTAGTTTTTAAATTTTATGGAAAACATGAAAAAACTTTTGTCTTACACATTCGATGGTTTTTCTGACGATCTCCACTCTAAAGATATCGGAATTATGAGGTTTTTAAAGTGATATTATTCAATTTAAAAACAACCAGATTTTCTCACAACAGCTTGTTAATTATTATTATAATTCAAGAGTAACTTTATCCTACACGTAAAGTGCAAACTTTTCTTAGTCCGACACTAAAGTTTTCTTTTTTACCTACCTTTATTAGTTACCCGATTCGAGTTTTTCGAAGATAGAGAAGAATGACGTTTCGTCAAAATGATGCTGTACGCAAAAATTCGGCTTGTATTATTTAAAAATAAAAATGTTCATAGGACCTTGGTCTATCTTCTCCTTATATATAAAAAATCAATTGCTGTTCGTTACTCTCGCTCGAGAACGGCTGAACCGATTTGGCTAATTTTGGTGTTGAATTAATTTTTGAAGTCCAGGGAAGGTTAAAAAGGTGAGAAAATACAGAAAAAAATAAGAGTTGTTAAAAAGGCAGAACAGCTTTTGCCGGGTCACCTAGTTTATAATATAGATCTATTCTTTCATATACAGTATATGTAATATAACACTCACCGCGTGCGTCGGAAAACTCGTTAAAGTTTTAAATTGTTTAAATTAAAATAAAACACTAGCACGAGATAAGTGCTAAAACACTTATAGGCAACCTTTTTTCAGGTCTGAATCGCCAAATGTTGCGTTACCGGATGTAAAACCTAAAATTGAAGAACCATGCGTACAGCCAAAAGCAGGCACAACCAGTCATGAGCGTTTGAACCCGAAGACGGAAAAGTATTATTAAAAACATAATTAAAAAAATGATATTAACTGTGTTTGAAGCAGTGCTGGAATTGTAGAGTTTTTTTAAAATGTATAACATAACAAACAAGCAGGTCTCTTGGTGGAAAGACAATCATCGCCTATAGACACGAAAGATGTTAATAGTGCGTTGCTATAAGTGTGCCGGTTTAGATGCCAGATGGTAATGCCTCATGCATACATTTACCGGCTACCTTACTCTCCAAACTAGAACACGATAGTAACACTATTGCGCTATTGCGTCAGGAATAGGTAAGGTAAGATAACACAGGCAAGAAGCTCCAGAACTCTATTGCCTAGTAGGCGCGATGGTAGTGACAAATATAGCCTTTTACGACCTGTCTGGCAGAATGGCAGATAGTCTAATTATCAAATAGACCATCCACCATTTTACCAGGAATATTTTTTTTATTATCGATAGTAGTTATGGGAATTATAGCTATTTTACTTTCACTATCACGTCGTGAAGTTATTTGTTTTTCGTCACTGTTATATAACGGGTGATAAATCACGACCGTTATATTTTATTAGTGACGATTGAAGTCACAGTGGGTGCATTTTATTCTGTATATTATATCTCCGCGCCGCGATTATTATTTATGAGTGACTAGTAAAGTGAAATAACATATTAAACATATTCTCTCTTCTAGCTGGTAGCACGATGTTGCTCAAATGCTGTTGCTTTTTCTCTTTCGCTCGATGGGTTTCTGCGAATTATAAGCATAAGTAGTAGCGTGAAATTATATCACGCTCGCGTTATATATAACGGACGGTTCCGATGCATATAACTAGTGTGACACGTGAATTATTTTATAACGAGTGATATAACCAGTGATGCGTGAAATGTGCCACGCCTAATCGATAGTGAAGCGCTTACCCACTATCTCACCTGACTGTAAGCTAAGATGTGGCCTAAAATAGAACGCGCTTCGCTAGAAGGTAATTTTACCTCCCTATTCACTCTTCTCTTGAAGATCCCCAAATTGTACTAGTCGGTGAACACATACTCAGAAAGCATGTTCCAGTTCCTTACGGTTCGAGTCGAACGGCTTCGTCCGGGTACATGGAACGTCCACCATATGGCGATGCCTAGAATTTGTGCCTGTGCTTCGACGATCGATAGAAAAACGGGGTGGCGGAATTAAGTCGTGAAATTCCTTAGCACACTCTCCAAAATGTATCCCATATTTGACAAAATATACATAAACATTTTGTTTTCAGGCCCAACACAACAGATACACAATTAGTTGAAATAAAAATAGAAACTGAAGAGCCCACATATTTAGAGCCGGAAGTAGACACATCCCACCTTGAGAATTCACAAACAACAGCGGAAAGGTACAGTTTTTAGGGTTCCAAAGTAAACTAGGAACTCTTATAGTTTTGCTATGTCCGTCCCACCATCTGCACCATCCGCTCAGAGATCCTTATTACGAGAAAGCTGTAATTTAACATGATTATACATAATACTTGCTGACACGCGCAGCTCACGGGTAGATTAACATGTTAAAATAGCTTTACATACAAATTAAATCCCTATTATTTCACCCCTGTAAGGGTTGATTTTAAAAAAAAGCCTATGTTTGACCCCATCTCTTCAACTACTACCATGCTAAATTTCATGAAAATCGGTCCAGCGTTTTGCCGTGAAAGCGTAACAGACAGACGGACTTTCGCATTTATAAGTATTTATAATATTAGTACGGATTAGTCACGTCAACAAGGTGATAACATAAAATCTTGCAAAATATTTTTTTCAGCATAGCTCCCTTGTAGTATATAATGCAATTAAAAGGAAAACTATCACGGCTTAGAAGGATTTACAAGTTACATACGAGTAATAGTCAACCAACTTATAAAATGTACTTAGAGAAGTTTTTACATGCGGTGAACTTGTGGTGTGGATTTATATTTGTCATTGTCGTTGAATAACTTAAACGTTCGTAGTATGAAACTATAAAAGCCTTCTTCTTGGTCCTCATTATTGTGATGGGCAACTTCGGAAACCTACATTGCGCGTGGCCCGACACGCACTTTACCAATTTATTATATTTTAGACCAGCTGTTATCTGCGACTTAGTTCGCGTAACCCAAAAACATTGCTTAATTTGCTCAATTGGGTGAAGAGCCAATATCCTTCCTCATGATTTTTTTATATAATTAGATAGCAAACAAGCAGATGGCTCTCCTGATGGAAAGAGAAGCCTTCGTCTATAGACACCAAAGATGTTAATGGTGCGTTGCTATCTGTGTGGCAGGATGGCAATGCCACATGCATAAATTTAACGGCTACCTTACTCTCCAAACCGCTATATTTATCGAAGAGAATAATTTTAGTTTCTTAATATAGGACTATAAGGAAATTAAAGTACTCTAAAAATTTAATATTAATGCTTCATCCTTCATAGATTGAAGTGCTATTCGACTCTCCTGAAAATGCTTCGGTTGCGAAGTGAAACGTGCGTTGAGTACATAATTTGTGTATTACTGCCTTTACTTCTGACGTGGAAAAAAGTGTCGTGGAAGTGGGTGGACTATTGTGCCGCTGTGGTCTTCTATAATTTCAGACTTTGTATAAGTTTGCCCTATTCCTTACACTACCTTTCATTTCTGTTGCATCATAGCAGTTCCATATAACATTTCGCGGTAATTTGCAAATAATTTCCGCAAAGTAACGCCTGAATCTATTAAATAAATAAGTTAATGTACTCTTTCCGTTTCCTTACTCGAGTGGTTACGCAATATATGGGGCTCGGGTTCGATTCCCGAAAAAGACAAGCATTCATTGATGAGCGTAGATGTAGTATTTATTTATGTATTTCTATACATATATTACTATCGTTGACTAACATAATGTATATCACAAGTAAATAATATGATCAATTCGTGGAATTTGTGTAACCATATTTACTCATATGTTACATTTTAGTAGTGTTAAAAGAATTAATACTATTATTATTGAAGGACAGAACAAATGCCAATAGACACAAAATATTTTATTGGGGTTAAACTACGTTATCCAAATGATATTGATGCTACATACAAAATTCTATTAATTACCTTACGTAATACTGCAGCGACAGGCATCGACGAAGCTGAACTTGTCACAGTTGTAGAACTCTCCTACTTCTCGTCCGGGTTTAATATTATGCCTTACGTGTAGGTTTAAAGCAAGGATTTAAAACTTTATCAGATAACACAATTTATTATACGATACTTACCGTTATTACTGTAGCGATACATCAGTAACAAAATTATTTTTACACTGTACATATCGCTACATAAATAACAGAACGAAATTGTTAACGCCAAATAACGTTATAATATCGATATTTATGCGACGTTGCCGCGTTTTGTTTCGTGATTAGTTCGTGATTAGTTAGTGTTGAGCAAAGTAAGAACAATACCTAGACTCGGACAGTCTTGGTATTGGTCTTGTTCTTGTAAGTTCGGTCTTGGTCTTGCATATTAAGGTGACGCATCGGGACAAAGGGGAAACTGGTTTGCTAATTCACGTTTTTTTTTGTATTGATTTTTAAATAACAATTTTACAAAAATTACATAATAAACCTCAAGATATTATCTCAGGAATGTGCTAACTTGTTACACGATAGAATATACTTTACTCAATCATATAAAATTCTGAAAACATGCTAAAAGAATCTTTAAAACAAATAATTTGTTTAGCAATATTTTTAATCTTCTACATGATTTTTATTTGGTGATATTTAGTTTTAAATACAAAAAAGAATGTAGGTACTAAATTTTGGTTTTCAGCTGAAGTCCTATATTCATTTATCCGAAAATTAACACGTTTCCCAGCGGTTTCAGAACATACCGCGCCGCTCATTTCCTATAGAATTGACGCGCTTCAAAATACCTCGCCTTAAGTCTTGGCCTTGGTCTTGGTGTTGCATATTTAGTCATGTTTTTGTTCATTTGATCTGTTAATTATTTTTTTATAAAAAAAACTCAATCCAACTATCATTATACATTTTAAATACATAATTAATGGGGACACAATAATTAACTAATAAGCCCTTTATTATGTAAGTATGAAAACTTGTATACTTTTTAATCATTTGTAGTACGAAAACTAATGTATAGACTTTGAACACCATATGCTTATGCTACACAGAGCACAGAATCGCAGTCGGTCGCGCTCCACGACCGGAGTCGCAGTGGGGCGCGACCGACTGCGATTCTGTGCTCTGTGTTATGCTAGTTATAGATTAAAAACCCCAAAAAAATTCTCCATATGGAAACCGGTCTTTCTTAAGTGAAGGTAGAGCCAACCTTAACAAAATGCCCCTTATGCGTTCCAACTGAGAGTAGGCTGAAGGACTGTCAAGACGCCATATTGTTCCGCATTTTGCAAAAACTTCATTAGTGATGAATATGGCGAGCAAAATATTACTAACAAAAAAATTAATTAAAAAGAAATAATTTGCGTTCTAATTGGTAGGTATATTTTCTATTCAGGTTCGCATTTGCCCATGCTAGTATGTGTTAACGTAAGGTGTTGAAAAGAAAAGAAAATATAAATTTACAAATAGATTTATTTGTATAAACAAAATACTTAATCAAATGTGTCTATGTACATGTGTATGTGCCTTATGTACTTGCGCTGAATATATTTGTTAAAGTTAACCGGTAAACAAGCGCTGATGGTAACATCTTTCTCTCAAGCCCCGTTTTCACTTTGATTAGTACCTGTGCGACTATTTAATGCAAGTACTTAATATTAAGCAAAAAATACGTGAAGACAGCCGTTGATCGATGCGAGTGATTAGTATTCAGCGTAGTAAAAGTGAATAGATGCTGAGTACTAAACACTCGCACTGATCAACGGCTGTCTTCATGTATTTTATGCTTAATACTAAGCACCTGTATTAAACACTCGCACTCGCACTAATCAAAGTAAAAACGGGCTTCAGGAAAGCTGTCTAATTATTGCTGACATATGAAAAATGATCTTCTTTTGCAGGGGTGATCCACTTTCGACGGATTATACAAATGTTCTGATTAAGGAAGAAACACCATACGTAGTAGAGAGCTGCGGACCAGAACCCGGGACGCATTCTGCAACGGAGAAGTAATTGTTTGATATTAATTGTATTAATAGCTGTAGCCTGCAGCCCGCTTTTTTAGCAAAAGTTTTTGGTAAATCCCGCGGTAACAGTTTATTTATCCGGGATAAAAATTAGCCTATCTGCTATTCCAGGTCATCATCTACGTGTGTGCCAAATTTCATCTGAACCGGTTAAGCCGTTTTGGCGTGATTGAGTATCAAACATCCATTTATCCATCCGTACGTCTAAATATCCGAACTTTCGCATTTATAATATTCATACAGATATTTATGGTTCCATGCCTAAAAATAGGAACTTTTTTTTTAATTTATTGTCCGAAACATTCACATATTACATATATTGATAAAAACAGCTATGCACTAAAACAAGGAAATCCTCTAATAGGATATCAATGATGCCCGTCTGTCCATCCGTCAGGATCCTCAGGATTAACTTAACAAAGAAATATTTCTAAATGATTGGAATTTAAACTTCGATGTTTGTTTCAGATATGTATTTTACTGGAGTCCAGAATCAGAGAATCCGTAAAGAAACTAGAATCAGTTCACCGAATTGTTTTAAATATTTTTAAGACACCTTAATGGGAAGTAAAGTGAATGTAAAGAAGGAATTTGATTTTTGAAATACTGAAGTGAATCTTAAGTGTCTATAGTGCTGCATTTTAGTGAAATAATGTTTTATCGATGAAATTATAGCTGGATAACAAAAATGTAAAATTAAAGTAAAAAGTCATATTTTAATTAGTACGTTTTCTTCAAGTAAGGCTAAAATTTTCAAACTTTTTATGATGACAAAGTTTGTATGACGGATGATGGATACCATTTTTAAAATTATTTCAAAGATTACTTGTCAAGTGATGTATCATTATGTTAAATAAATAATTAAATTGAAACAATATTTTGAGTTATTTTATTATTGTTTTCAGCATCCTCAGTAGTTCTTTAAGACTGCCATTGGCGCGGGTGTTAGTAGACTAAACTACTCTTAAATAAAATGGCGTTTTTATCACCCCGTTGAGTAAACAGACTAAAACCTAATAACAGACCAATCGTTCTGTCAACACATCAGATTAAAAAATCTTATAATAATCCAAAAGAATAAGTACTGACCAGTGGGCTGTAAATACATGCGACAAGATACTGATTTAGAATTAGCCAATCGGAACACTGTTTTCTTTTTTCCAGCGTGTTAGATTATTGTAAGAATTAATTTGGGACATGAAATCAAACATTATTAGTCTAGTGTAGATTGTGTTCGCTCCACTTGGTAAAAGGGTAAAAGATTTATT
Organism: Apodemia mormo; assembly: GCA_036924255.1. Taxonomy (NCBI): domain Eukaryota; kingdom Metazoa; phylum Arthropoda; class Insecta; order Lepidoptera; family Riodinidae; genus Apodemia; species Apodemia mormo. Next base: position 34,658,503 of record JAUPFN010000017.1, read on the forward strand.
AATTTAAACAACAACTGACGGAATATCGAATTATATTAATATTAAATTAAATTCAAAATACAAGACTGATGACACTTTATTGTATGTTACGACACTTCACTTCTCAGTTTCACAAACACGAATGCCTCGAAACATATCCGTCAGCCTTTTATAATATTTTATTCTAATAGTTTATTTACTTAATTATTACCTTAATCAAATAGTTGACTTAATTTCAGCTCAAAAATCATATTAATTTTAAATATGTTAAATAATTAACAATTCTTAATATTTCATTAGATATTTTAATAATAAGTAAAATTAACACTTTATCTTTATCTTGACATATCAATTACGAAATTGATGGCCGCATATACTCATTTTATATATATGTTTGTGTAAAATATTGACAACAATTGTCACTGGTTCATTCACATTCCAGGTGTCGTTGTATTAGCCTATAGTAATTAATATCATTCCGAAAAAACAACAAAATTCTCGATAACTGATCGATTGATTCGTGGAACAAAACTAGACTCATCAGAATTTCAAAGGTCAAGGCAGCGGCTTGTTGATATGAAATGAAATCCTATATTCAAACTATTGATATCGTGTTATTATACACAATATTTTTTACATATTCCGTTAGAATTTTGAACACAAAAATTCCTTTCTGGCAGCATACGTCAAGTTGTGAAAGTGTATTGTACAAAATTTACAGATCCCAACGTAAAGCCTTGCTTAATCCGTTTAAGCAAGGCTTTGCGTTGCTCCAAACAACTCCAAAACTTTTCAGCTTGGATATAATTATAATTGTCCAGGAACATTTGTATACCAGACAGCCGTTTTTATTTCAGGAGACTACTTTCTGTTAACGCAGATGTTAATAATATAATGCTACATAAAAAAGCTTACCGGTTACCTTATCCTCAAAACTTGAAAACGACAATGACAAATAATGAACGTATGGCAATGATAAATACTGACGGTATAGCAATGACAAATACTGACGGTATGGCAATAACAAATAATGACAGTATGACAATGACAAATACTAACGGTATGGCAATGACAAATAATGACGGTATGACAATGACAAATAATGACGGTGTGGCAATGACAAATACCGGTGGTATGGCAATGACAAATACTGACGGTATTGCAATGACAAATACTGACGGTATGGCAATGGCAAATAATGACGGTATGATAATGACAAATAATGACGGTATGGCGACAGAAAGAGGTAGAACAGTAATACTGTAATTGATTAAGTGATCGCAAAACTCTACTCGAGCTTCCTAACAAGCAGTTTGTTTTTAATATTATCATAGATAACCAGCAACTGTTCGCCTGAAAGAAAAAAAACGTGTGTGTACTTATGTACGCACGTAAGAAGTTATACTTCTTTTTGCGTAACAACATAAGAATCTTTCTAAAAATTATCTTTCGCGTTATCCTATGTTTGTAAAGAAAACGACACAATTTAAAAAATAAGGTATTTAATACATTGAAAGTTTTAATATAACGCATTATTTAGTTTAATAAATTTTATTTAAATGTCAAAAAAATATATTAATACGTAATTAAAAAAAACTAAAACGTTGACTAGCTAACTAACTTCGTGGTAACGGTTTTTTATGACCATGTGCGCGCGCATTGTAAAAATTTACTCTTATCATTTTCCCTAACGCACCAAAAGAAGTGTAACTTCAAAAAAAAAAACGTAGTTGAAATGCTGATTGTCGGCCGCCTTACCGTTTAAACCAGAACATGGCAGTAACAAGCATCGATGCTATTAAGACAGAAATCTTACCTATTCCTAGGTATCTTCTGCCGCATAGATAAGACATTGGTGGTAAAATCGGGCAAAGCATCATTGAATTCTACCACAAAATTAACCACAAATAAAGGTACAGAAGTCAAATTCACTTTTGATAGAGCGTAGATATGAAAATACCTATGCTCGGCGGTCGCGCTAGGGTTATCAACTTTGTCATATGCACACAAAACTGGTATGGCTATCGTATCTTTTTGATTTATTGTTGATGACATGACGATAATGATAAAAACGAAAAGAATGGTATTTGTAGTTATATATGTAAATAAATAAATAAATAATAAATAAATATTCACGGGACAAATTACACTTACTGATCTAACCCCAAAGTAAGCAAATTATTTGCTTGTGTTATGGGATGTAAGATCCTAGTAAATCTAATACAAGTAGTAATGTATGTAAGTTATTATGCCTGTTACAACCTCCGGAACGGTTGAGCGGATTTTGATATGCATCTTGGGTGTGTATTGAAAAAACAAACTGTATTGTAAACCTCGCAACGGCTGAGCGGATTTTGATAGAATGTGAGTGTTGTGTAGGTATCTTCTATATACATAAAAATCAATTGCTGTTCGTTAGTCTCCCTAAAACTCGAGAACGGCTGAACCGATTTGGCTAATTTTGATATTGAATTAAGTGTCGAAGTCCAGAGAAGGTTTAAAAGATGTGAAAATATAGAAAAAAATAAGAGTAGTTAAAAAGGCAGAACAACGTTTGCCGGGTTAAGCTAGTTATAAAATAAAACTAGACACTTTTTCGCCGTGTTGGTCCCGGCCTCCTTTGAAGAATAGGCCAACTGCCGTTCTGCCAGGCAGGTCGTAAAAGGCGACCGATTGGCTATCGAGTCACTACCATCGTGGCTACTAGGTGGTAGTTCTGCATTGTCTCGCCCGGGTCTGGTACCATCGCCTTACCTATTCCTGCCGCAATAGCGTCAGTGCTTGTTGCTGTCGTGTTCCGGTTTGGAGGGTAAGGTAGCCGGTAAACTTATGCATGTGGCATTAGACCTCGCCATAAGATAGCAACGCACCATTAACATCTTTGGTGTCTATAGGCGATGGTTGACTCTTTCCATCAGGAGACCCATCTGCTTGTTTGCTATCTTATGATATAAAAAAAAAAACTAGACAGCAATATTTATTAAACGAAAACTACGATGAAGTTTGTTTTTGTTGAACAATTTCACTCTCGCGCATCGCTGTCGCGTATCTCAAGCGGGTGGTACTCGCACTATTCCCATTCATTCCGAGATATCGTGTCCTTGAGAGGTATCTATGTGTGTGTTGCTCGGACGCACTTTGTATATAGACTGATGTCTGTACCTATTTGTTCTGTGACTATCATATAGTAATCATTATTTTCTAAGACCATCCATCACCTCATCAATATCTTATACACGACGCTTAACAACCCAACATTAGTATTTAATTTATTTAATTTCATATAATGATCGCCTCTGTGGTTTAGTGGTCCGGTGTCAGCGTTGATCACATGAGGTCCTGCATTCGATTCCTGGATCGGGCAATTCAGAATGTTTTTTTAATTTTCCTGATAAAAACAACGTTGCCCGGGATAGGCGTGCTACTAATCACATTGTAGGACTAAGTATCGGCTATTCGTGAGTGCACTCGTCGTACCTCTGCCTACCACTTCGGGGATATGGATGTGAATATACTTTCTTATATTTCATACTAGCTGTTGCCCACGACTTCGTCCGCGCGGACTTCGTTTACTCCGCACAGCCCCTCCCCCGCAGGTGATAGCATGATAATATCTAGCCTATATGTTGACCCGACCTGTTAGTAATAACGTTTCTAAAATATTATAATATCGTAAAATCTAATATTGTACCTCTGCTTTTCACAGGATTCTTCTTGTACGTGAAAATCTACGGACCCCCGAGTCAATTCATACAAGTAAGTCACGTTAATATGACAATAAATACTTTCCTTTTTCCAAACTTTTTTTTTACTACCGACTTTCCAAAAAGGAGGAGTTTTTCAATTTGGCTGTTTCTTTCAAATTTCTTACGTAAGAACTCGTTCATTTATTAAACAACTGCGCCCCGCAGCCCGCAGCATTATAACAGTTATTGGTGAATCCTACGATAACAACTAATTTTTTCGGGATAAGAAGTACCCTATTCCAGGTCATCATCTATATGTATGCTAAATTACAATCTAAATCGGTTCGGTTTTTGCGTGAAATAAATAAATAAATATTCATGGGATAAATTACACTTACTGATTTAACCCCAAAATAAACAAATTATTTGCTGGTGTAATGGGTGTTAGTCAACGATACTAATACATAGAAATCTATATCTATCTATAAAAATCAATTGCTGTTCGTTTGTCTCATTAAAACTCGAGAACGGCTGAGACGGTTTGGCTAATTTTGGTTTTGAATTAATTTTTGAAGTCCAGGGAATCAATCAATCAAATAATTTTTATTCAAAATAAGTATAAAAATACATTTTTTTAACGTCAACACCAGAAAATAAAATATCATTACAAAAGTAACAGTAAGTAGGTACATAGTTAAATATAACATTGAAAAATTAAATCATTTTATATAATGTACATACGTTAAAAAATGTCAAATGATAATATAAGTAAAATAATAAAAAATGCAAGGAAAATATATAAAAATGATTAATAAGGGATTAAATTAAAATGTTACAAGTACTTACTAATGGTAATTGATATTAATATTTACAAAACCCAAGCATTACTGTCATTAAAATACTTAAAATTCAGTCATTAAAATAATTAAAATACATGTCATCTACTTTATAATAAGCTTTTTGACAAAGAGCTCTCTTTATGAAAATTTTAAATTTCTTTTCAGAAAATTTTACAATTTCTTCAGGAATCATATTGTAAATCCGGACACTGACTCCTATTAAACATTTTGAAGTTTTGCTTAATCTGTATTTCTGTATATTCAACTTATTTTTATTTCTAGTATTGAAACCATGTCTATCTTTATTTTTGTTGAATAAATGAATATTCTTTCTAACGTACATGATACAATCAAAAATGTATTGACTAGGCACGGTCAAGATATTTATCTGTTTAAACAAAGCTCTTAAAGATTCTCTGCTATTCATATTATAGATTCCTCTAATAGCTCTTTTCTGTAGAATAAATACTGTCTCGATGTCAGCTGCTCGTCCCCATAGTAAAATACCGTAAGATATGATACAGTGCAAATTACTAAAATAAACAAGTCTTGCAGTCTGTACGTCAGTTAAATGTCTAATTTTTCTGATTGCATAAACTGCTGTACTAAGTCTTTTTGTCATATTTACAATATGAGGACTCCACTGCAGTTTTGCATCAATCGTTAGACCGAGGAATACTGTTTCATTCACGAACTCCGGTTTTTCATTATTTAAACTGACAACAGTCGCCTCTGTGGTCTAGTGGTCCAGCGTTGGCGTTGACCACATGAGGTCCCGGGTTCGATTCCCGGGTCGGGCACTTTAAAAAAAATTGTTTTTTCAGTTTTCTGAGAAACACAAAGTTGCCCGGGATTGGAAAGTGCCCGGTTGGCGATAGGCTTGCCACCTATCACATTTGTGGGACCAAGTATCTTCGGCTAATCGTGGGTGCACTTGTTGTACCTCTGCCTACCCCTTCGGGGATATGGGCGTGAAGATACTTTTTTTTTTTTTTTTTTTTTTTTTTTTTAAACTGACAACATCATAACGTAAATGCCTCATATTTGATAAAGAAAATTTTATACATTTAGTTTTTTTTGCGTTAAGTACTAAATTATTAGCGTTAAACCACTTAAGAACTTTCGAAAGAGCTTTATTTATTTTGGAAATATCTGGATTTTTCCTATTTACATTAAAAAGTAATGATGTATCATCGGCGAACATGATTATATCACACAACCCCCGAACGACAAACGGCAAATCATTAATGTAGACGAGGAACAGAAGAGGACCTAAGATTGATCCCTGAGGGACTCCCATTTTTACCTGTGCCCCTTTTGAAGGCATTCCATTTATTTGCACCTTTTGAACAATATGAGCTTACTAGTTGTAAGGCTCTATCATTAAGTCCATAGTGTTGCAGCTTAATTAGCAAAGTTTGATGATCAACACAATCAAATTCTTTCGATAAGTCGCAAAAGACACCTATCACATCATTATATTTTTCCCACGCACCTATTATACGAGTTATAAGAGTTATTGCTGCGTCTGTAGTCGATCGTCCTTTCGTATTGATGATCATGTAGTAACTTATTTAAGTTAAAATAAGCCAATATCTGATTATACATAATTTTTTCAAATATCTTGCTTAAAACCGGTAATACAGATATAGGTCTGTAATTTGATAGATTATTTTTATCACCAGATTTAAAAAGGGGTATAACTTTACTGATTTTCATAATATCTGGGAATATCACTTCGTCAACGCATTTATTAAATGTAAAAGTGAGATAGGGTGCTATGATATCAATAATAGAACTAACGAATTTTACTGACGTACCCCAAATATCTTCAGTAGCTTTTAATTTCAACGACTTAAATACGATAGGGAAGGTTTAAAAGGTGTGAAAATATAGAAAAAAAATAAGAGTTGTCAAAAAGGCAGAACAACGTTTGTTGGGTCAGCTAGTACATATATAAATACTAGAATATATTTAATAAACACCCAAACGCGGAAATATAAACATTTATGCTCATCACACAAATGCTTGTCCCCGTCGGGGATCGAACCTGAGCCCCGTCGATTGCGTAGTCAGGGTCGCTAACGCTCGACCAACGGCGCGGTCTAAAGAGTAACATACATCCATCCCAACAACATTCAAACATTCAACATTCAAACTTTCGCATTTATAATATTAATATAGGTAAGTAGGATTAGTAGGATAGGAAGTAGGACGTAGTAGGATAGGAAGTAGGACTTAGTAGGATAGGAAGTAGCACTCAGTAGGATAGGAAGTAGGACTTACTAGGATAAGAAGTCGTATATATCGATGAGCGCCGGCTGTATGCACGAAAAGCATGACTCATTGTGAGGTCAGTCTGAGCCGAGCGTGCAAGCAAGAGCGCGGGACAAGCTATAGAGGCACGATCTTATTTTCTTATGACGTTATCTTGTAAAATTATTGTCCGTAAACCGACTTTACAGTGAACATTTTTTTTGTTTCAAAGGGGTATTCTTATTTTTATGTCATAAGATAGCAAACAAGCAGATGGGTCTCCTGATGGAAAGAGTCAAACATCGCCTAAAGACACCAAAGATGTTAGTGGTGCGTTGCTATCTTGCGGCGAGATCTAATGCCACATGCACAAGTTTACCGGCTACCTTACCCTCCAAACCGAAACACGACAGTTACGAACACTGACGCTATTGCGATAGGAATAAGTAAGGCGGTGGTACCAAATACCCGTGCGAGACAATGCAGATTTCTACCACCTAGTATACTTGCCTAGTAGGCCATGAAACAAACCACATTCACGTAAAGAAATAGACTGCTTAAAAATTTAATGCTTAAAAATTATGCTTAAAGTAATTATGCTTAAAAATTATGCACAAATAATTATGCCAAATTAATATTTTGCGTAATTATTATAATGTTAAATAAAAGTATGCCATGTTGAATGACGACATATAATGTTATGCGAAATAATAGGGAACCATTGGATTTTCAGATAACCATTAAAGTATTGTTCAATAATAATATAAAATTGTCTACAGAATGCCATCAGAAGGTGATTGGACAAACGAACAAGTCATAGAACTTATTAATGAATACAAAATCAAGCCAGTACTTTGGGATCCCAAACACGAGCTGTACAGAGTGCAGACAGCCAAATATGAAGCCTGGTGGGAGTTAGCGGAAAAGTTCGATTGTGAGATCACGGACCTGCGGAAGAAGCTGAACTCCATCTTCGCGTCTCACAGACGAGAGAAGGCGAAGATCAGAACTGGGGCAAGATCTACGTGGTTCCTGTACCCATATATGAGTTTTCTGCCAAGCCACATAGAAAATGGAATTGGCGACACTACACCGGTAATTGCATTTTTTACATCATAACATGGCTGTCTTGATGGAATGAGATAGCTCCCATATATGTATACTGGCTATAAGTTTACTGACTGTCGTATGGTCAATTACACTAACATTGTCTTAGCCTAGGACAATCCTTAATAGTATGCTGTCACTTTCTTTTCATTTAAGACAAGAAGTGACAGCATACTATTTACGACCGAGCATACCGTGGTGCAATAGCAATCAGGCTTAACCTGATTGTAAACGTCTCATTTCTTAGCAGTTTTTGCTTTATCTTACGCTGTCTCCTGCTGTAAAGGGAGGGAAACTGGATGTATTTTCCTACTCCTCCTATACTCTTCTGATTAAATTCGATGCGGGTTCCAAGACAGCTTAGCTTTTCCCCCAGGGCACCCTGAGCTCGCAACTCAGAGGTTATCAGGAAGGTTGCCGCTGTTGATTCTGGTTTACAGAAGTTACAGTGGTGGGAACGAGAGGTGGGCCCATTGCCCTGTTAAAATACTATTTACGACTGTCCTAAGCTAAGATAATGTAAGTGCAATTGGCCATTTCTCTCCAAACCTGAACACGACAGTGACATACGGCTGGAATAGGTAAGGCGGTGGTATTGTATACACAGGCGACACGTTGCGGAACTCTACCACCTAGTAGTGATGGTGGTTTTCCTTATGTCATTAGATAACAAACAAGCAGAAACTCCTGACGGAAAGACACCACCATCACCTATAGACACCAAAGATGTTAATACTGCTATCCGTGTGGCGGGATGGTAATGCCATATGCATTAGTCTACCGGCTACCTTAATCTCCAATCCGGAATACGACAATGACTACCATTGACGCTATTACGGCAGAAATAAGCAAGGCAATAAATACCCGGACGAGACGTTGAAGAACTCAATCGCTTAGTAGTCATAATGGTAGTGAGATGAATAATCGACCGCCTTCTACGACCTGCCTGGCAGAACGGCCGTTGGTCTACTCTTCAAAGGGGTCCGGACCAACACGGGGGAATCGTAGTGACACGTAGCTATAGTCAATCGTTCACCTTTTACGAAATGCCTGACAGAATGGCAGTTGGTCTTTTTTTCGAAGGGGGCCCAGGCTAAAACGTTTTTGCTCGTCAGCCCGCTCGTTTTCAAAAAATATACCTACATGTGACAATGTTATCTAAGCACTAGCTATTGCCTATGCGTTAGTACAACGGGAAGTTGGATATGTGACAAACGACCCTGAGTTTCAAAGCAGACGGCAACCAATTCGCGCCCCTGACATATTAATACGCGTATTAGAGTGTGTTTAACAACATTTTAATATAGAGTAAATTTTTCAACAAATTCGTACAGCATCGAGTGTCGCCTCTGTGGTCTAGTGGTTCAGCGTGGCGTTGACCACATGAGGTCCCGGGTCGGGCACATATAAAAAAAGTGTTTTTTCAGTTTCTGATAAGTACACAAAGTTGCCCGGGATTGGAAACTGCCCGGTTGGCGATAGGCTTGCCACCTATCACATTTGTGGGACCAAGTATCTTCGGCTAATCGTGGGTGCACTTGCGGTACCTCTGCCTACCCCTTCGGGGATACGGGCGTGAAGATACTTTTTTTTCGTACAGCATTAGAGGAATCTTTCCTGCACTAATGCATGATTTTTCAGAAAGGTTCAGTATAACGTAAAAGGTTTGATAAAGGTTATAAGTACACAATTAAAAAAAAAATCTTAACCGATTGACTGTTGTTAAATTTAGCAGGAAGTTTCAGGAATTGTCTGCTGCTGTCACTGAATGTTTCCACTAAATTGAGGTACTTAAGCTCAAGCCTCAAAGGAGGAAAAAATATACCTAAGCATATATTTCTTTAAGAGTTAAAAAATTTGGAGTTTGTTTAAAATGACGGTGTTTTGATTTTTGAAAAGCCGTAAATTTTGAAAACAAAGATCGATTTTGATCTTTCGAATGGTATTAACCGAAAATTTTTGAATCTGAAATGGTCTTGGCTACAAAATAATTTGGTTGAAAAATGTCGCAGTTATGTAAAAACAACAACATGGTAACTCCTTCTACTAATGTAGCGCGAACTTAATATAACAAAAACGAATAGTAATTTTATTAAAAGTCGTAAAAGGTAAATGATACAAAAATAAATAACGAAAATCAGAAATCAAAAGTAGGTACTTTATTCAATAAAACTTTTTACAAGTTATTTTGACACGTCAACATATTTTTTTAAAAACTACTACCGGATCGGAAACGCGGTCACACACAAGATTAGGAAATTTAATTATCCTCAATGGATTTCCTTATCATTGTTGGTGCATTTGAATGCACGGATGAGACGGCACTTTCAACTCCCTAATTTGTAAGTATTTTGTGCGTTTACATTCAGTGATATTACCCCATCTATAAAAAATAACTCTTGCGATTTAGTGCATTGTGGACAAGAGTAACGGGCTAATGTCTGTATTAAATGGAAAAATAATTATTTCTTTTTATTTTAATCCATAGAATATCAAACAAGCCGATGGTTATCTTGGTTTTTCTTTTATATCATAAGACAGTAAACAAGCAGATGGGTCTCCTGATGGAGAGAGTCAACTATCACCTATAGACACCAAAGATGTTAATGGTGAGTTGCTATCTAATGGCAAGGTCTAATGCCACGTGCATAAGTTTACCGGCTACTTTACTCTTTAAACCGGAACACGACAATGACAAGCATTGACGCTATTGCGACAGGAATAAGTAAGGCGGTGGTACCAGACCCTGGCGATATAATGCAGAACTCTACCACCTAGTAGCCACGATGGTAATGACTCGTATAGCCAATCGGTCGCCTTTTACGACCTACCTGGCAGAACGGCAGTTGATCTGTTCTTCAAAGGAGCCCGGGACCAACACGGGGAAACTTGGTGCAGAAAGTTGACAGAAGGTATAGGATATTGATGGTGCGTTTCTAACCATGTAACGAGGTAGGAATGCTACATGTATAAGTTTACCGGTTACCTTATCTTCCAAACCTGAACACGATGCCACATGTGTAAGTTTACCGGCTACCTTTCTCTCCAAACCGGAACACGACTGAAAAAAAAACAAAAGTGGATCGCTAGCTTTTTGGAAGACCGCACCAAAGCTGGTATCCCTCAAGGCTCTGTGCTATTACCTACACTGTTCCTTCTTTATATCAATGATATACTGTAAAGTAACAGTATTCATTGCTATGCAGATGAGAATAAGGGAGATGCTCTATACTACAGTATGCTTTTGAGAGTAAGATATCAACTATATGACTTCTACACAGCAACGTGCCATCAACATCCTTGTTATCAAGGCGATGTTTAATTCTTACCATTCAGACCATCTGCTTGCTTACTATTCCATAACATAAAATAATCAAATCGAATCGAGTGAAGAATTGTTTTAAACCTTTTAACCTAATTTATTAGTTTTAATTTTTTTAACAGGGTTTTCTTTTAAACGTTCGAACTTAAAATCGAGCAAAAATGCGCATTCTCCATATTAACTTATACTCTTCATACAATTTATGTTCAATTGTTTTCAATTCCACACTTGATAAAGAGTGACCTCGATTTTATTTCGCTAAATGATTACCGCACATCCGTATCCGCTAATATAGTTTCTATTTCATGGTCCCTTAGATCGAAGTTCGCGTACGACTCACAATCCATTTCGAATGATTTAATTTATATATTTACTTAAACAATGATTATTAAAATGTTTTTGATAAATTATATCAGCTGTTTATGTTTTTAGGTCAAATGGATTATTGATGTGGTTTCTAACACATTATGTATTACGTTATTACGGCAAGAATGGGTAAAGTGATGGTACCGAATCGGGGTGAGACGTTGCGAAACTCTACACCCTAGTAGTCACGATGTAGTGACACGTATAGCCAATAGTTTGCATTTTATGAAATGCCTGGTAGAATAGCAGACAGTCACAACAACACGGGAGCAAGGGGAAGGAAAGAGGAAAGGCATAGTATAGTCTAAGATCCTACTATAAAACAACTTTCACCGTGCTGTTTAACAGATGAAAAGTAAATTAAATATGACAATAAATATAGGGTTACTTATGAAGCTCCGAGTAACTAAATTAAAAGTAAAAGTAAGTGAATTTCAAAATTAAGAACTAAGGGCGGCTTGCACCAAAATGCTTAAATGCATTTAGTCCCGTAAACATGTTTAGCAAATGTCAAAACGCCTTAAAAGCTGTCACTTTAAACGTATTTAGTGACTTAGGGCGGCTTGCACCAAAATGCTTAAAGCATTTTAAGTCACTAAATACGTTTAAAGTGATAGCTTTTAAGGCGTTTTGACATTTGCTAAACATGTTTAAGGAACTAAATGCATTTAAGCATTTTGGTGCAAGCCGTCCTTAAAATGATTTAAGCATTTTGGTGCAAGCCCTCCTAGGTATTGAATTAAAAGTGCGTTTTAATTATTATTGTAAAATGTTGCAATATAAAAGTATTCGTTTAAAAAAATGTCCTACTGAAGTCGTAAATTGGATGCACTGAGTCTATGAATGGGCTGCCGGGCGTTGTGTAGAGTAGGCATGTATAAATAAGTAAATCTATACTAGTAAACTGCCTGAGATAAAAAAGTAATCAACCTAACGATTGAATATTCTCTAGGCTTCATACTTTCGATTGTAATGGAATTTGTCTATTAACTAAACCAGTGAAATGTTTAAAAAGTATTTATTCTGGACTAAAGTTTTTTAGCCAACCCATTTGCAATATATTTATTGACATATTTTATTAGATATAAAATACTTTTCATCAATTAACCAGCTTGATTTGGGTCGTCTTATAGTGGGATCTCATACTAGTAGAAAAGTCAAATCCGTCTTAAATTGAGCAATTTTGCCATAAAAAACTATATCCCTGATCCTACGACCAATTTCAATTGGACGTAGGATCACGCTATCACCTACGGGGGAAGAGCTGTGCGGAGTAAATGAAGTCCGCGCGGATGAAGTCGTGGGCAACAGCTAGTACACTATAGTTTTAAGTTTAAATCGCAAGATACCACTGCACCGTTAAACAATAAGTCGCCTAATCGTTCTAGCGGTACAATTGTCCAAACTCTCATGCCTTTTTTGGGGTGATGTGAAGTCAAGTCATTGAATCCGGAAATTCGTTCTAAATTATTTGTTCAAATTGTCTTAAAACATAACTTGCTCAAGACTGGATTTCGCCTCGATTTTTCGATAAGGTTGGCATTTGACGTCATGAAACTAAATAAAGTTACTTTACTTATCTAATCTTGAGTGCACAAGTCTCACCTCTTTCTCTTTCTAGTCTTGAAATATATTTTTTTAAATATAAGATAGCAAACAAGCGGATGGCTCTCCTGATGGAAAGAGATAATCACCACCTATAGGTACCTAAGATGTTAGTAATGCTTCACTATCCTTATGGCGGGATCTTAAAGCCATATGCATAAGTTAACCGGCCACCTTACCTTCCAAACTGGAACACGATAACGGTCAGGTACTTGACCCGAGCAAGACGATGCAAAACTCTAACTACCTAGTAGTCACGATGGTAGTGACTCGTATAGCCAATCATTTGCCTCCTACGAACTGTCTAGCTTAACAACATCTGCTGTTACTCTCCATCTTATCATCTACCTATCTCACCTTCCAAACCGGTACATGAATTTGAAAAGCATTGTCGCTAATGATGCAGGAATAGATATGGCGGTTGCACCCAATACCTGGGCGAGATGTTGCAGAACTTTATTACGTAGTAGTCACGATGGTAGTGTCACGTATAGACAATCGTTTGCTTTTTACGAAGTGCCTGGAAGAATGTCAGATGGTCTATTTTTCAAAGGGTACCTGGATCAACAAGGTGTATATATGTAATTGTTTGTGTATATTGTGTATGCAATTATTTTATGTTAAAACCTGGTGTAGTGGAGTCTGTCCAATAATTAAACTCACTGGATTGCCATCCAGAGAGTTTAATGTACTGGGTACAAGCGAAGCTATGCTAACCAGAAGTCACGTTCCATTTTATTAACACTTGCTGAAGCGCTGAAATAATAATAAATCGTCTAACCAAAGTCAAAATTAAAAAGCGCTGCAGCGTATAATAGACTATGATATACATTCGCGACCAAATGTTAATAACCGCCGTGTATTCCATGGCACACAAGGCAAATTTTTGTATCTCTATACATCTAACATATATCTTTTGTTATCAGACCATACAAAAAGCCCAAGAATCAGAAGAAGATGATGAACAACCAGAAGCATACGAGGAGTATCTAGAAGAAGAAATGGAACAATCACATATAATAGTAAAACAAGAACCAAGAGAACCGAAGATTGCGAAAGAGAAACTTAGTTTTCTTCATCAAAAACCACGACTGAAAAGAATAAAACGTAGAGTCATAAAAGAGAGAGAAATTCCAAGGGAGAAAAAGAGGCTAGTGGAAACTGTTAAAGTTATAAAACAATCAGATTCTCCAAAGAAGAAAGACGAGTGTGATAGTTTTGGTGAATATATCGCTTCTTCGTTAAGGAAACATGATGAAAGAACAAGGTCTATGATTAAACAAGCAATTAATAATATATTATTTGAGCAGGAGATGAAAAAGTATAATACTACTCAATATATAGAAATAACAGAAGAGAATCCGTTGATAGTTGGTGATATAGGTGATGATGAATAAATTTTTGAACTTCGTAATGATTCTTAAACTATAGTGAGTATTTGAACTTGTCGTGATGGTTTCATTAACAAATTATGATTGGAAGGTTCGAAATTAAAATTTATTGAATATATGTTTGTGTCTTTTCTCACGTGATAATCCTTGCCCGTTTTAGAAGAAAATATCAACAGCCTTACTGCTAGGCATGTCGTTGCCTTCAACATCTTGGCTTGTTACTAAGTAGCATCATATATTGTGTATAATGCGGCAGTAATAGGTTTTCTATTATCTCGCCCTGGTCTGGTACCACCTTACCTATTTCAGCCTCAATAATGTTGGTGTTTATTGCTGTCAATAATGTTGGTGTTTATTGCTGTCTGGTTCTGGTTTGGAGAGTAAGGTAATCGGTAAACTTATGATTTATTAAACTAGTGTCTTTCTTTAGATGGCATCGCAGAGATCACATAAAACATTTCGCGGAGCATAGCAAATTTAATTATTTTAACATTTAATTTTGAATGTGACATTTCTAATAGACAATTAACATCTTCGGTGTCTATTGGCGATAGTTATATCAAGGAACTTATATACGATAACTGGAATTATTACGAAGCAATATTTGAAAAATGAAAATGTACTTTATTTCGTTATTAATAAAGTGGACATTTGTTTCTTACGCAACAGAGGGGAAAAACGTTCTGAGCAAGACAATGACAAGAGTGGATGTCCCTTTCTTGCAATTGCCAGTGTAAATAAAACTATCTGATGGTAGATTTTTATATATTCGGTAATCGTTAAATCTCTTTTATTCGTACACGTCGATAAATACATTAGCATAAAATTTATTGTAATTAACACAGTGAGTTCTAAAATGTGTTTATTTTAATTATTACGTAATTACTTATGAAATGCAAAAACTGTTTTTCAATTAGAATTACTTAGTAGTAATTTGTTAACTACGCATGACCGTACTTATATATGGCGATTGGCGCTTTATTTAGTAGAAAGGGACACACTCCACCCATGTCGTGGTACTCTTCGGAACGATTTTGAAGCACGTGTGAACATTCCGGGTAGAATGTAACTTCCTTGATCTATATCTATCGATCCAGAAAAGCATAAGCTAAGTTTATTATCTAATTAAATAAAAAAATAAACTTCAAAAGGTTTCTCGTGTAAGTTTTGATCTTTTTTGTAATCTTGTTTTCCTGCTAGACGGTTATTAAAATATGGCCAATTTACCAAACCTATTTCACTACCGTGTCTATTAAATGATATACATTACGTAATATCTCAGTCGTGTTTAATACAATCGCTTTATTTTTCCTGCCAAAAGAACATCATGCCGCTAATGCATGGAACTGCCGTGTTCCGGTTTGGGGAGTAAGTGTAATATAAGCATCTATACAATATATTTACTTAGGTTACGAGGTGGTAGAGTTCTGCATTGTCTCGTCCGGGTCTGGTACCACCGCCTTACCTATTACTGCCGCAATAGCGCCAGTACTTGTCACTGTCGTGTTCCGGTTTGGAGGGTAAGGTAGCCGGTAAACTTATGCATGTGGTATTAGACCTCGCCACAAGATAGCAATTCACCATAAACATCTTTGATGTCTATAGGCGATGGTTGACTCTTTCCATCAGGAGACCCATCTGCTTGTTTGCTATCTTATGATATTGTTACGAATAATCTAGAAACGTGTAGAGTTGGAACGCTGGAGAGATCTAGAAATAAAATAAAGAGATAGCTACTCCTATTGACAAACAAATAGTTGACCTAAGCTATGCCATAATGGACTTTGTGGCATATGGCATAAGGTGGAAAGTAGCGTGTACTAGGACTTATGACTCATAACTTGATAACGATAAGAAGTGATTCATCGTTTCCCGATACATTTAGATTTTTCTGGATCCAGGTAGAACTTTACCCTGGCTATAAATAGAGATGAGTTGACAAATACAGGGCAGTTTTTATCAAGCGATCGAGAGCGATACATCAAGTGACCAGTGCGAAGCGAGAAGTGTTTTATTGTGTAGTGTTCTAAGTTCAGTGATAGTACAGCGAGTGACTAGTGTGTAAAGTGTATTTTAGTATTACATTGTGTTGTCTTGTCTATTTGTATACTAAATACACGGATTAAATATAAGTGGTATTTTCTTACAATTACGAACCTGAGTACGTAACAATATAAAAAAATACAATAGATAACAATAAGTTATTAGGATCAGACTAAAGGGGGTTCGGACCATACTCCACGTTGGTCCAGAATCCCTTCGAAGAATAGATTATTTACCATATAGTCAGGCAGTTCGTAAAATGCGACCGATTGGCTATATGTGTCACTACCATCGTGACTACCAAGTGGTAAAGTTCTGCTACGTCATGCCCGGTTTTTGGTACTACCGCCTTGCCTATTCCTGCCGCAATAACGTCAATGCTTTTCACTGTCATGTTTCGGTTTGTATGGTAAGGTGGTCGATGACTTGTGCGTGTGGAGTTGCCATTCTGCCTCACTGATACAACGCACCACTAACCTCTTTCCATCAAGAGAGCCATCGGCTTGTTTGTTATGATATAAACAGTGCTGGATTTAGACTTACTGCCGCCCTAGGCCCAGTCTGATACGTCGCCTTTATTGTTCATCAAAATTCGAAATAAATTAAAAATATTATAATTTTGTTCCTCGACGTGCTCCAATGATTAAAAATAGGGAAGAACGTAAAGCAAGTGGTGTAAATAGTAAAAAAAATAATAATTATCTAAATATTCCCTCAAAAAGTGCAGCCGTGTACTTTCGCCGCGGTAAACACCCGCGACAACAAAGGCGCGGTCTGCGTAAACTAGGCAACATTACCCTGTTCGGAAACGTCATCCCGTGGGAAAAGAAAGTCAAGTACCTCGGGGTAACGTTGGACAGCAAAATGTCATTCAAACCGCACATACAAAGAATGAAGGTTAAGGCTAAGTTCGTTGTAGGTCGGTTATATCATCTTATCAATAAACGCAGTAAAATGTCACTTAGACACAAGGTGACACTTTACAAGTCGTGCGTACGCCCCATCCTTTCATACGCTTGCGTAGCGTTCGCCCATCTCCCCCGTACGGACTTGCACCCGTTGCAAGTGGTACAAAATAAATTCCTGCGTATTGCCACGGGAGCACCGTGGTATATGCGCAATGTAGACCTCCATAACGATCTTGAATTGCCGAGCTTAGCGAAGCATTTCAAAGACATCTCCGAAAGATACTTCGATCGCGCCATCTCACATCCGAACCCACTGGTGGTAGCCGCGGCTGACTACATCCCAGACCCTAATCCCGATCCCAAACTACGTAGGCCCCGCCACGTACTTACCGATCCCGATGACCCGATAACTCTGGCCAACAGTTTACACGATAACACTACACACCTACATTCGCGACACCGTCGCCGCCGGCGGCGACGAGGACCCCTGT
Organism: Apodemia mormo; assembly: GCA_036924255.1. Taxonomy (NCBI): domain Eukaryota; kingdom Metazoa; phylum Arthropoda; class Insecta; order Lepidoptera; family Riodinidae; genus Apodemia; species Apodemia mormo. The sequence continues at coordinate 34,676,496 of JAUPFN010000017.1, forward strand.
TTCGCCCTTCGGCGAACCGAGGCCAAGGGCAAGGTTCGTCGGACGGACAAAACAATGCCACTAGCCCTCTCATCGCAAATCACGACCCCACCCTAAGCCGAGGTTCGGTCTCACAGGAGACACCCTTAGGGCGGAGGGCGTACAGCCCTACACCTTTAAATTCTGGCTGAGCACTCTGCTCGCCCCCGCGACCGGTGAAGCTGTAACAGCCCATAAGGCTAACAGCAATTGAGCCATTCCGAAAAAAAAAAAAAAATCTAAATATTAATAGAATATCTTCACGCTTGAATCCAAGAAGACGCAGACAGAGGTACAACCAGTGCGCTCAAGATTAGTCGAAGATACTTGGTCCCACAGTGTGATAGGTGGAAAGCCTGTCGCCAATCGGGCACTTATTCAATCTCAGGCAACATTGTTTTTATCAGTACTGAAACAACACATTTTTTGAATTGCCCGACCTGGGAATCGTAGCCGTTACATGTAGTCAACACCAACACCGGTCTACTAAATCACAGAGGTGACATAACTGAGTCTTTTTTTATATCATAAGATAGCAAACAAGCAGATGTGTCTCCTGATGGAAAGAGTCAAGCATCGCCTATAGACACCAAAGGTATTAATGGTGCGTTGCTATCTTGTGGCGAGGTTAATGCCATTAATGACAGCGACAAGCACTGACGCTATTGCGGCAGGAATAGGCAAGGCGGTGGTACCAGACCGGGGCCAGACAATGCAGAACTCTACCACCTAGTAGCCACGATGTTAATGACTCGCATAGCCAATTGGTCGCCTTTTATAACCTGCCTGGCAGAACGGCAGTTATAGCTTCAAAGGAGCCCGGAACCAACACGGGGTTAAGTCTATAGATAGATAGTCTGAGTAAAAAAGGCTATATAGCCTAAATTAAGAACTTCAAATTTCATTTTATACCTTTATATTTAAAGAAGTATTATTTGCGGTGAACGGAAAACCTTGTATTTGTGAATAAGGTTGTTTATAAATTTGACATAAAATATTAATAACAGATGCGTATCACGATAAAGCTGCACAATAATTGTGCCCTAAAGCCCATAATATTATCGTCTAGATCATTTTTCTTTCAGAACTTAAAAGACGGATGAAGGATTAACAACATTGTGATTATTATATGGTACATTTAAGCAACGCGAGGCGAGAACTAGGCTTTTTACCTTTCTCAGTCACATCGTCTTTGCTTGACATCTCGTGTTCCAAGGTTTAGGAATTTTTTGGAGCGCACTTGGGTTTTTGTGGAAGGTAAGATAGTCCGGTTATGCACATTGATATAAAAACCCAACATACACAATCAGTGTCTTAAAAACGTCCTCCAAAAAAAGAGCACACAATTTTAAATTGTGCGCTCATTTCAAAAAGAATCGCGTCGACCGCGACACTTAATTTTATTCCTTTTCGTACATTGATTTGTAAAAACAACTATAAATCTCGCACTTAAGGTTGGATATGCAAAGACATATGTTTTTGCTATATCTATAATTACTTAAATGAAATTAGGGATACTTTCGAGTGTCAGTTTTATTCGGGACTGTACATCTTGGGTTTTTATATCAATGGTTATGTGCATGGTTATTCTACATATACTGTCACATACCAATCTTAAAATTAACATCACTAATATCTAGATGCGATTTTTCAACCGGAACTACCATATGACTACCATATGACTACCTTTAACTACCATATGATATTAAAAAATTACTCATGTAAGCAGTATGTGGCATACTAAAGATGGACAACAAGAGAACACAATATTGGCGGATATCCGGCTGAGTAAAAAGAAGTTATAAAAATGTGAGTATCAGACTAATGAAGACGCGAGGAACTTCTAGACGTTAATACAATTAAATGCGATTTGTTTTTGTTATACAATAAAGAGCTAGGATTAATTGATTAAAAAGGTTATTTCCCTATAAAATGTACTAATTTGTATTTTTCCATCAGATTACAAATGCAGATAGAGGCGTCGATAAGCCCTTATATCTAGGCAACAGACTGATTGTCTTACCAACCCACGGCCTCCAAGGTCGAAGATAATTAAATATTTAGGATAATTCACTAAAAGATAGAAGAGATTTATAGAGTAGGACATAAGCTACTTTTTACCCGAGTGAGCAAAAGGAAGTAATTATTTTGGATCACGCGGACGAAGTCGCGAGTAATTACTTGTAAAAAAAGTATCTTCACACCCGTATCCCCGAAGAGTAAGGCAGGGGTACAACAACAAAAGTGCCACAATGTGATAGGTGGCAAGCCTACCTCCAATCGGACACTTTTCCAAACTCTGGTAACGTTGTTTTCATCAGAAAACTGAAAAAACACATTTTTGAATTGCCCTATCCGAAAATTGAAGCCGGGATCTCATGTAGTAAACGCTGACATTGAACCACTAGAACATAGAGGGGATAACAGCTAGTATTATAAAAAATTGTTCCGTTGCTCTACCCGTCTCTTAGGCTCAATTTACACCGCCGCGGAATGGAATGAAAGCGACTCTGCGATGAAATTGTACATATGTACATAGCATATTGAACTTTGTGTTAATACACCACGTGCGTATCAACTGAGGGTGCCGACAGTAGCAATAGGAATTCTCGAGAATGCGCGAGGATTCCCCGGAAAACGCTTGACCTTTTTGGCTCGTATTTATTTTGTACTAGCTGTTGCCTGCGACTTCGTCCGCGTGGACTTCGTTTACTCCGCATAGCTCCTCCCCCGTAGGTGATAGCGTGATAATATGTAGCCTATATGTTGATCCGACCTGTTAGTAATATTCATGCAAAATTTGAAGTAAATCCATGCAGTACTTTTTGAGTTTACCCCGGACATACATACAGACAAACAGACAAAAATTCTAAAAACTATATTTTTGGCTTCGATACCGATTGTAGATCACGCCCCAAGTATTCTTTTACACTATTATTTTAAATACACTAGGTACATTGATTTGTATAGAAATACATATATAAATACTTTTACATACATAATAAACACCTAAGCCCAGAAACACAAACGTATATGCTCATCACACAAATGTTGGACCCTGTCGGGAATCAAACCAGAGCCCCATGGATTCGCAGTTAGGTTCTCTAACCACTCGACCATACGGAGCAGTTAAAGTCCAGAAAGCTTACACCTTTAAATAGCATCTATGCATTAGAAACACACTAGCTGTTGCCAGCGACTTCGTCTGCGCGGACTTCGTTTACTCCGCACAACACCTCCCCCGTACGTGATAGTGTGATAATATGTAGCCTATATGTTGACCCGACCTGTTAGTAATATTCATGCAAAATTTGAAGTAAATCCATGCAGTACTTTTTGAGTTTACCCCGGACATACATACAGACAAACAGACAAAAATTCTAAAAACTATATTTTTGGCTTCGATATCGATTGTAGATCACGCCCCAAGTATTCTTTTAAAAAAATATTCAAAGTACAGTTTTGACTTTCCTACGATTTTATTATATGTATAGATGTTTTATAATTGTCATAAAGTTCATTATGCTATGTATAATTTCGTTTAAAAAAGTCGCTTCCATTCCATTCCGCGGCGGTGTAAACTGAGCCTAAGGGCGGCTTGCACCAAAATGCTTAAATGCATTTAGTCCCTTAAACATGTTTAGCAAATGTCAAAACGCCTTAAATTCTGTCACTTTAAACGTATTTAGTGACTTAAAATGATTTAAGCATTTTGGTGCAAGCCGCCCTTAGTAACAATATTTGCCTAAGTGCAAAGTTTACACCGTTACCTGGTAGAAAATGTCTATATACGTTAAATTCACCGTTCAGTTCAGTTCAGTATAATAAGATAGCAAACAAGCAAATGGCTTTCCTGATGGAAAGAGAAAACTATCGCCAATAGACTCCAAAGATGTCAGTGGCGCGTTGCTCCGTGTGGTGGGATTGCCTCTTAAACTGTATAATATAATGATTTTCTTCTAAAATCTGTGCGAATAAATAAAATTATATTACAAAAAGACACTCTTTTTGTAATATTATAAAAAAATATATAATTTTTTTATAGAAAAAGAGGGCAAACCGACAGGCACTTACCATCAAGTGAGCCACCTGATGGTAAGTGATCACCGTCGCCCATGGACAACCACACTATCAGAATACTTGCAGTTGCGTTGCCGGGCTTTTAAAAAAGAGTAGGCTCTTTTCTTGAAGGTCCCTAAGTCGTATCCGTTTGGAAACCATCTGCCGGTATTTTTTTCTACAGAGGAATAGTGCGGGGAAAAAAGTGCCCCGAGAATCGCACAGTTGTGGATTTCCAGACATCGAGATGGTGATGATGAAATTTTCAATTTCGTCGAGATGTCCGATGGATTACTAAATGCATATGGATGTATACACAGTACATATACGAAAATAACATTTTTTAACAATTTTTGTCGGTCTGTTCGTTCCATCTCTGAAACGGCTGGACCGTTTTTGATGAAACTTTGACTGGCAGATCTGATAAGGAATACTTGACAAAACTTTCACTGGCAGATAGGTGATGTGATAAGGAATAACTTATTTTAGAATTTTTTTCCACGCGAACGATGTCTCAGGCAGAGCTAGTACTGTATTATAACTAAAGACGAGAGTTCAAATAATTTGTAGTTTTATTTTTAAGGACTGTAAATAATAGAAACAACAAAATATAAAACATTGCACGATTGTAACGCACGATAAAAAGATTATATTTACAAGAACGCATAGAATGTCTAGAAAAACACCCTTACAATGTTGCCAAGAGATTTATCACATCTTAAATCTTTTAAATGTTGTTTAACGGAAAATTATTAAAAAGAAGCACTGACAAATAATTACGCGCTGTCACGCACGTTGCGATGTAATTTCCTTTAATTTTTTGCAATCATCAATCGATCTAGAACGAACGCGTACGTGCTCCGCTGCACGGTGAATATGTCTTGCTTAGTTTTTGCTGTGAATGTCGTATTAATAACAATCTAGCGGCTTTATATCTCAACTAGATGCAGCTTGCAGCCCGCTGCGTTATAAGGTTTTGGCGAATCCCGCGGGAAACCCTTTTTTCAGGGATAAAATGTAGCCTCTATGTACTATTCCATCTGTGTGCCTAATCTATACATATAATAGAGCAAGATCCCAGGGCCACCAGACGTCACGTATTTTCTGATGGATGAAATGTGGACGATTGAGTAGTGTTAGTATGTACTATGATCGTATGTCTACCTGCTAGCTTGGTCAAACGGCCAATTTCCAGGTATCAGGTAATCAAGGTACATAAAAACATTACTTACTTCACGTAAATTTTCATGGCTGATTTTCATATATGTTTTCGAATGTATAGTTAAAAATAAATTGTCAATACTCCCAGACACTTTCCGTCGGCCATATTGCTTGGCAGACGCTTTAAGGGTCTCAAAATAATTAGTTAACTTCACGTAAATTCTGACGCTCCATTTTTATATATGTTCATCCGACAACAATTTAAAACCTTTGACAAGAAGACAGACCGATTCAAGGGGCCAATCATCCCCTAAACTAAATTTTAATATCTCTGTGAGTTATCTACGCGCATGAGACTGAGTTAGACCGACTGAATAACACTGACCGAACTGACCGAATAAATAATGCTAATCAGCTGGTTTGGAAATCGGAACACGACAGTGACCAGCACTGATTGCACTATTGCGGCAGGGATAGACAAGGTGGTAGACCCCGGCGAGACAATGCAGAACTCTACCACGTAGTAGCCACGATGGTAGTAACACGCATAGCCAATCACTTGCCTTTTACGACCTGCCTGGCAGAACGGAAGTTGGCCTGTTTTTCAAAGGAGCCCGGGACCAACACGGGGAAAAACCGACACCGGGACCAACACGATACCTCGGAATGATTGGCAATATTGCGAGCGCAAAAGATATATTTATTTTGATGTGATGTTCGTGACGTGTATTATGCTTTCTATCGCATTTTACGAGTATCACGGTAATGTTATCTACCAGTATTATATCTTCATACAAACGGGTGAAACGCGAATTATACCTACGCGCTCGGAGTTCGACATGCATTCAACTGACGACATTATAACAGACTGAGTGCCGCAGTGACGAACGGCCGATATGACGGCACAGGCAAATGTAATTAAAATATTTAAGGTACCTAGCCCTATCGCATGTTGTGTACAGCACGGCGCGGCCGGCTGTAGGTATAGGCCAAGTCAAAATACTGGTGGATAAAATATTACCCCGTGTCTGTATCAAATGTGGGCGAGTCTAGTAAAACCATGAAGCTGAATTATATCTGGAGGCAACAATACTAATATCTACTTGAAACCAAATTTAAATATTATTATCATCTCCTGAGTTATTCTCTCTTTCTAACATAGCTGTATAAAAAGAGATGGCGAGACCTCATAGACTGGGATTTAATACAAGAGGGGATCCAGCCTTTGGTTCAGGGGTGGGTTACATATACAAGGGCCGATCCAGTCTTCGGTTCAGAGAGGGGGTCACATATTTAAGATTCAGTAATGATAGGATCTAATCCTTATCTAATTCTAATAAATCCATACAATAGACGCATACCCAAGGTCACGACGCCCCCCCCCCCCTGGATCCGCCCTTGATGTAATGTAAATGTTTGTTTCAATTGTTTAATATTAGTGCTTGCTCCTTTACTTAGTACTTCATGAGTAATCCGGAAGATATGGCAACGCTATTTCATAATGTCAAAGGTGGAAATAAAAACTGCTAAATTAAATGTTTACCAATACCGATATGCTAATTGCGTATGTAATACAATATTACAAAGTATAATTTTTCGTTTCAATACGCCGTTCATTGCTGGTTTAAAACTGCTATCACGGCTTTTTATACGCATTAAAGGAGCTATGGATATGAAGTGTTGTTATTTTCAACGTAGTCACTTCGTTTTCAAGTATCACGCCATTTTACGTCATCGCAACACAAAGTTATAAATAACTAATTGCACAGCTATCCAGTTATGCTAATTTTTAGTATAAATGTACTCATTCGTTTCTTTTGTTTATAATACTTACCGAGACTTACATTAAGTTCATTTAAATTTACATTTTCAACCGGACTTGTTAATAGCAGCTTATTTTATTTCAGCCAAAACGAGCTAATTTTTCCCCTGATGGAAAGACGACATCATCAGCTTAGGCTCAAAAGATTTTTTAATGGTGTTGTTACACGGATTAAATGGATACGCCTTTCAAGACAGTTTCTCAGATTACAGAAATACAGAGTTATACTATTTAATATTGAAATAAAATCATTTCAAGAATAATTTTCAAACCTTGTCTCATCTCATTCAGTACGATAAAACAGTACAACATGATTTATTTCTATTTTTACAATATAACCTACAAATGTATGAAATTTTTTTTGACAGTAATAGGAGTGTTTGTTCATGTGCGGCGACACGTTTCAAAAATCATCAAAAACGTCGCAAATCGTTTTGCTGGTAGTAACTGGATGCACTTTTTGCGATGTCACAGCACCAAAACTAAATCAACTGACAACGATTGCCAATAATATATTTTCGCCGTGTTGGTCCCGGCCTCCTTTGAAGAATAGGCCAACTGTCGTTCTGCCAGGCAGGTCGTAAAAGGCGACCGATTGGCTATCGAGTCACTACCGGGTCTGGTACCACCGCCTTACCTATTCCTGCCGCAATAGCGTCAGTGCTTGTCGCTGTCGTGTTCCGGTTTGAAGGGTAAGGTAGCCGGTAAACTTATGCATGTGGCATTAGACCTCGCCACAAGATAGCAACGCACCATTAACACCTTTGGTGCCTATAGGCGATGGTTGACTCTTTCCCAGGAGGAGACCCATCTGCTTGTTTGCTATCTTATGATATAAAATATATATATATATATATATATATATATATATATATATATATATATATATATATATATATATATATATATATATATATATATATATATATATATACAAGGTTTTTATGTGTATGCAATAAATAAACGATAATTTCGCACTGCGAGTTACGTGATATTAACCCCACCAGATTAATAACACGGGGAGTTGTTATCGTCTCTCTCTCTCCACAATCAGCAAATAGCTCTCAGGATAGAAAAATATTACCTTTAGATACTAAAAGTGATACTGCTGCGCGTTTGCTATGTGACTGTGTTATGGTATATTATATTATATTCTATTGATAGAGTAGGCGAGCCTAGCTAAAGTCGTCCTGAGAGAGAAATAAAATGAATTCGGTATTCGTTTGTTTCAAAGACGCAGGATGACCACTGAAACATGATGAACAGCGTGTCATGACAATTACAGAAGAAGTAAATGAGACACGATTGTATAGTGGACAAGCGCCAATTAAGAAGAAACACGTAATTATACTGAATGAGTGTAAAATTTTATTTATCAACAGGTCATATTTTTTAACTTACATACGAGAAGCACTCCCCCGACTTCGTTCGCGCGGACTTCGTTTACTCCGCACAGCTCCTCCCTCGTAGGTGATAGCGTGATAATATGTAGCCTATATGTTGACCCGACCTGTTAGTAATATTCATGCAAAATTTGAAGTAAACCCACGCAGTAGTACTTCTTTTTGAGTTAACCCGGACATACATTGCCTTTCCTACGATTTTATTATATGTATAGATTATCTCTTTAATTAAATTACGTTAATAATCTTTTTTGCATCACAAAAAATATTTCGTGTCAAATCAATCAGTGAACGACGCATCGCGTGCACGATCCAACGTAATGAAATTTACAGTTTGCTATGAACAATGTTTTTCACACGATTTTACCAACAATTGCAATTAACACAACACAAAGATAGGGTCACAATGGTTCGGAGAAATGTAACTATATTGTTCTACAAGACAAACATAATTAATGTCAATGTAATTAACTCTTAGATAATGGCTAAAAATGTAAAGAAAAAAACTCAACGAGGAAGAGGTACGGTAACTGACTTCTTAATATCAGAAATCAGAAGAACTTTATTCAATAAAACTTTTTACAAATTATTTTGACACGTCAAAACTCTTCAAAACTACAACCGGATCGGAACACGGCCTTACACTGAGAAGATCCGGCGGTAGAAACTCAGCGGGCTTGTCTTTTTTTCATATAATTTTTTATACATACACAATATCACAATATTACATAATTATAAAACATATATATGAGATTGATATGAGGAGCTATTAATCCCAGGCTTTTTTGTCTTCTAAATAATCTGAGATTTTATAATATCCTTTTTACACAGTTTTGTTTTAACACATTTTTTAAATTTATTGACTGGTAGATCTCTTATAGTTTCGGGAAGTTTATTGTAAAAGCGTATACATTGCCCCATAAAAGAATTACTTGTTCTGTGGAGACGAGATGCATGCACAACAAGATTGTTTTTGTTCTTTGTGTTTAGTGAGTGTACGTCACAATTTTTTTTAAACAAGCAAATATTTTTACGAACGTACATCAAGTTCTCAAATATATATTGAGATATAACACTTAGGATATTAATTTCTTTGAATTTTTCTCTCAAGAAAAATCTTGAGCTAAAATTGTAATAGAAAAAGGTAATGGTTTTATTTTAATTTATGTGATAACAAACAACCAGATGTTTATCCTGATGGAGAGTTAATGATGACAATAGACACCAAAGAAGTTAATGATGCGTCGCCATCCTTGAAGCGGGGATGTTAAGCCACATGAACATTTTAATCAGTCACCTTTCCCTCCAAATTGGATCAGGACAGTAACAAGCATCGAAGTTATTGCAGCAGAAATATGTAAAGCGATGAGATCAAAGCCGGGCAAAAGGTTGTGGAACATTACCACCTAGTTGTCACAATGATATTGACACGCATTGGCTGTACGTGTCAATAGACACCATTGTGACATCGTTCGCCTTTTGCAAAGTGCCTGGCAGAATGACAGTTTCTATTCTTCATAGAGGGCCCAGAGTAGACTATCAGGGCGATTCCCTGCTATCCTAGTTTTTTTTTTTTTTATATCATAAGATAGCAAACAAGCAGATGGGTCTCCTGATGCAAAGAGTCAACCATCGCCTATAGACACCAAAGATGTTAATGGTGCGTTGCTATCTTGTGGCGAGGTCTAATGCCACATGCATAAGTTTACCGGCTACCTTACCCTCCAAACCGGAACACGACAGCGACAAGCATTGACCCGGGCGAGACAATGCAGAACTCTACCACCTAGTAGCCACGATGGTTGTGACTCGATAGCCACGATAGTTGCAAGCTAAACCCACGCAAAGCAGGCAACACTATCGCCGTGATGATATTTCTTAATTTTTATATATTTTGATTAGATAACTATAATACCCTTATTAAAAATGAGGAGTTAAATTTGTGCATTACTGTTTCAATACAATCAATATTTCTTTGATTTTGACCTAATTATAAAAAAGTCGCAGATATTGCTCAAAGAAATTAATAAATTTTACCACGAAGCATCTCCCTAATGAAACAAGTTCCGCCGAGTATTTGGTATTCGGCCAAGGTCCTGAGCGGATGCTTGGTTTTTGGTAGTAAGTAATCATTTTGTAACCTTCTACAATATTTTGATACTTACTTAAAAATATTGCGTCTAAAGGCGTTTCAAAAATCAAATTCGAGTCATAATTACAAAAGTTACAGCTTTCCAAATATCAAAATAATGTTGTTTGAAATATGTTACACATTCAAAAATCTACATGCTGTCGATATTGTATGGTACTCGAAAAAAAATGTTATTTCTATTTATAGATATTGTAATACATAAAATAAAAAAGACAAGCCCACTGAATTTTTTTCTCCGGAAATTTTAAAAATCTCCAAAAACTCTTCCTAAAGAAATCGACTTCCTTATACCTACAGTGGTGAAATAACTAACGTGTTTGTCCGCTATGGATTCCTAAACTACAATGAAATTTTATAAGTATCTACTGTTTGGTCTAACTAAACAGATAGGATAGTTTTTATCTTAATTTAACACTTCCCCCCTTCTCCATCAAGTACTCGACCAAAATATTCAATACAAGTAATTGTATGGCAAAACAACGATTGCTGGATCAGCTACTTTATAATATTTTCTAAATATTGTACACCATGTCTTGCTGCAATATGCCGGTAACTTTGATTAATTTTAATAACTTGCGTTACCGCATATTGTTGAAAATATATTTTTCTAGCTGCAGCGTGCAGATATGAAATCTGAATATTTATCAGTGATTAAAAATGTAGAAATTTGAAAATGTAAAATTATAAAAGTTTTTGGCGAATCCCGCGGGATCACCTAATTTTTCCGGGATGAAAAGTAGCCTATGTGCTATTCCAGGTCATCATCTACCTGTGTGCCAAATTTCATTCAAATTCGTTCAATAGTTTTTGCGTGATTAAGTAACAAACATCCATCCATCCATAAACACATCCAAACTTTCGCATTTATAATATTAATAATATAGATAATTTCATTTCTTGATGACGTATCTTCCGAAGGTAATCTTAAAATTTAAAAGCTATTTGTTAAATATAAAAACAGGTTATTTGATTGACTCCCTGTTGACAACACTAGAAATATTTCTAAGTAACTATAATAATTTACTCATTAGTATAATTTGGTCCTTGACATTATTTAATAACAGAAGCGCACCAAAAACTGGCTCACCATTTAGAACTACTCTTTTTATAAATATTATCACATTAACGGAGCAAAATATCAAATAAACGAATAACAGGATGTAAAAATAAAAATTGCAAAAAACCAGATTGCGCACAATTCGTACTTAACAAGTAAATAAACTTTGAAAAATACCAGATGTAAAGACGCAAAAACAACAATATAAGCATTTTTTTATATCACAGAAAGATCTCCTAAAGGAATGTAAATAACATCGTTTATGGACACCATTTTCCCCCGTGATGGATCCGGGCTCCTTTGAAGAATAGACCAACTGCCGTTCTGCCAGGCAGGTTGTAAGAGGCGACGAATTGGTTATGCGAGTCACTACCATCGTGGCTACTAGATGATAGTGTTCTGCATTGTCTCGCCCGGGTCTGGTACCACCGCATTACCTATTCCTGCCGCAATAGCGTCAGTGCTTATCGCTGTCGTGTTCCGATTTGGAGGATAAGGTAGCCGGTAAACTTATGCATGTGGCATTAGACCTCGCCACAAGATAGCAACGCATCATTAACAACTTTGGTATCTATAGGCGATGGTTGACTCTTTCCATCAGGAGACTCATCTGCTTGTTTGCTATCTTATGATATAAAAAATAACCATAGATGTTGAAAGCGCTTTGCTATATTTTACATAGGATATCAGTCATGCAGACGGTTCTCTAATGGAAAGAGATAACTATTGCCTATATATAGATTAGGGCAATAGAAAAGGACGCAGGGCATTTTTAGATGAAATGCCCTTAATAAACTTCTTTACCAGAATGATGTTGCGACCGGTGAAGCTGTGGCGACCCTTAAGGCCAGCAGTAATTTAGATATTCCGAAAGAAAGACCAGAATGATAGAAAAGTAACTTTAAAGGTAAGCAAGCGAAGCCGTGGACAAGCTACTATTATTTAGCATACAGATTTAAATACATACTAGTGATCGCTCTCTGGTCGAAATTCGCCCATAGTGTGTAGACTAAACAATAGAACCTCTTTCGAGTTTGAAAACAGACTTTAGTCATAAACGTAATAGTATACAAGTGTATATATATAATGTATACAAATCAATGTACCTAGTGTATTTAAAATAATAGTGTAAAAGAATTGGGGCGTGATCTACAATCGGTATCGAAGCTAAAAATATAGTTTTTAGAATTTTTGTCTGTTTGTCTGTATGTATGTCCGGGGTAAACTCAAAAAGTATTGCATGGATTTACTTCAAATTTTGCATGAATATTACTAATAGGTCGGGTCAACATATAGGCTACATATTATCACACTATCACGTACAGGGGAGGTGTTGTGCGGAGTAAACGAAGTCCGCGCGGACGAAGACGAAGTGTTTCTAATGCATAGATGCTATTTAAAGGTGTAAGCTTTCTGGACTTTAACTGCTCCGTTGGTCGAGTGGTTAGCGAACCTAACTGCGAATCCATGGGCTCGGGTTTGATTCCCGACAGGGACCAACATTTGTGTGATGAGCATAGACGTTTGTGTTTCTGGGCTTAGGTGTTTATTATGTATGTAAAAGTATTTATATATGTATTTCTAAGTATTAGTATCGTTGAATAACACCTATAACACAAGCAAATAATTTGTTTACCCTGGGGTTAGATGAATTTGTGTAATTTGTCAAAAAAAACTTTAATAATTTTTCATAATACTCCATTCGCGTAATTGTAGTAAAAAATGAAAAAAGTTTTTGCTTCACGTATTATATACCTATACATTTTATTACATCTAGTATTTTACAGCTAGTTATCAGTATAGTGGGTCTACTTCCGTGACACATAAGTTGTCATCAGTTTATGTGTCGTCAGCATAATGACTTGAAACCAGTTTTGTTACTACGTCCTTAGAACCGGTTGGGGTAGGAATAAAAAATACGAGCCTGTCAGGACATACTACCAACACTGAATACCGTCGGCGCATGGTAAAATCACATCTCAATGTGTGTGATACGGGGTTATAAAAGTCCAGCCAAATTTTAAAATTAACTAAATATTAGATTGAAAGAACATTTTAAAAATGAATGTTATTACAAGATAATAAAAAATATTCATTAAAAATATCCCACTAAATTCAGAATTTAATTTTCAAAAGTTATAGCTTTTCAAATATTAAAATTACGTTGTTTTTAGCAAACTTACTTAACATATTTGAAATAACTTTCAGGATAATACACCGATTTACTTAATTAATCTTATCAGATTTTTCCTTTAAAAACTGCGTCTAATACCGTTAATTGGTTCAAAATCGGTCAATTTGTTCGAGAATTATCAATGACGAAAATTTTTGAAAAAAATGTTTTTTGTCTTTGCTTCAAAAATTTTCAACCAATCGATTATATAGCTGAAGCAATATTTTAGATCTCAAAAATTGAGTTGAATGCCATTCGGACGATCAAAATCGATCATCGTTTCTAAAATATACCTACAGCTTTTCAAAAATCAAAATACTAGGTACCAGTTTTAATAAAATAGATGTTTGAATCGAAAGAAAGAATTTCTTGTGAATGAACTCTGTAATGCTTGCAGTGTATCTTTTAACATTTCGACGCGTCCGTAAGTTGTCGTAACTTAAAAAATGCGTTTTTTGTTTTATTTATAAAAATGACTCCACTTTTATAGATATTTTAATAACACAAAGAATAAATATGCTATTAGAAGTTGGAGATTTCTAATAGAAATTTCATTTTATTCTTCATATTATAAAAATATCTATAAAAGTGAAATCGTTTTCTCAAATAAAACAAAAATCGCATTTTTTGAGTTAAGACAGCTTACGTAGAACCCATCGATTTACCTATAAATACGATAGTACTTGACTATTATGTAATCTGTCGCTCGATTACATTTTTCCCGTTCACTTTTAATTTGTTTGAAGGTACTAAAATAACATCTTAGTAGATACTTGCAACACTTCTGGCAGGTGTTGCCACGGGAAAATAATCGAATAAAAATTTTATTATGATATAAAAAGGGAAGACACGTTACCTAGTCACAGCGCCTGGTCCTACAAAACTAGGTCCGTGGACACAGTGACAATTGGTGACAATCAATCACGCGCGGGACCTCATATCATACACTTATATTTTCCGACTATTTTTATCATTAAACGCGCATCAATATACCTTCTTGTATATTCAGCTAGTGTTATAATCACTCAAGGAAAAAAAATAAGACACACTGGATTACTTTCCATTCGTAGGTACGGCTAAAACAATTTGTTTGAAAATAAGATTAAATTATTGCTTAGTTCGCCATGTTTGTGAGAGTGAGATAGTACAATACAAAAGTAAGCGAGAGAAACGTAGTCTGCTACGTTCGTCACATTACTTTGTGTTCGACTAACCGAGCTTAGGTTTAGCAATTGCGATGTTAGAGCGTAACATATCTTCCCTTTTTATACCCTTTTTATATCAATAATTACTAACATAGCCAGTAAGTCTTTATATTATATTAAATACCTACTAACAAATTATGGATTATTATCTGAGTTAAAGAGTTATTATAATTAGTACTAATTTAGTGTAATTTAAATTATATCCATACGTTTTGTTTTTTGTGTCGGATATAAATGAAATTTGGAATTTTCAAATTATTTTTATTACATAAATCGAACATATTATCGATTCTGAACAGCCTCCAAAATTTTGGCAGGACCTTTAAAAGTAACCCTGTAATAAATCTGCCTTTCTGCCAGGCTATTGGTAAAAGGCAAACTAGGCTATACTGTCACTACCATTATGACTGGTGGTAGAATTCCGCAACGTCTAGTCTGGATATAGTACAATTTTAATTTGTTGAAGATTTATCCCAAATCTCACCAAAACAAAAAAATATTTTTTATAATCGGTTCATAAATGGCCAAGTTCTGAGTTAACAGACATAAAAAACATACAGATGAATTGATAACCTCCTTCTTTTGGAAAGTCGGTTGAAGTCCCCCGTGTTGGTCCAGGCGGCGGGCCCCTTCGAAGTATAGACCAACTGCCGTTCTGCCTTACCTATTCCTGCCGCAATAACGTCAATACTTGTCATTGTGTTTCAGTTTGGAGATAAGGTAGCCTGTAGATTTATGCATATTTTTTAATTGTATTTTATTTGGCATTGCCACCCCCCACACGGATATACGAGTTTCTAATGGTGAAAGAATTTTTCAAATTGGTCCAGTAGTTTTTAAGTTTATTCGATACATATAAAAATACAAAAATACATTTTTTTTTATATCATAGGATAGCAAACAAGCAGATGGGTCTCCTGATGGAAAGAGTCAACCATCGCCTATAGGCACCAAATATGTTAATGGTGCGTTGCTATCTTGTGGCGAGGTCTAATGCCACATTTATAAGTTACCTCACCCTCCAAACCGGAACACGACAGCGACAAGCACTGACGCTATTGCGGCAGGAATAGGCAAGGCGGTGGTACCAGACCCGGGCGAGACAATGCAGAACTCTACTACCTAGTAAATAATAATATATCCTAATAAATATATTTCTTTGTAATATGAGTGTAGATTTCAGTCAAAATAGTGAAAGTAACATTGTCATCTTTGGTGTCTAAAGGCTATGGTTTCTCTTTCCATCAGAACAGCCATTTGCTTGTTTGCTATCTCGTGATATATAAAAAAACGAAAACTCAAAGATGTGTAAAAGACAGATTCTTATTTAGCTCCACTATACAGAACTATCAGACAAAACGTCGCCATGTCTTTTCATACTTGTATTAAATCCATAATCAGTCCTAAATCTATGTGAATAGATTTCAAATTACAATACTCAGTTTATTAATTCACAAAGGTATTGTGTTTATGAATCTTATTGTTAGAGCATTAAGAATGTTTTTGTGTTAATGTAGTAGGTATGTAACGTAGGTACTGAAGCAATATCGAACACAGATAAGGAAAGGAGTATTATTATCTGACAGCAAATAATGTCTTGTTAGCAAAACTTTGTATTACCTGGCATTATCCAAAGGGCTGAATGTACGTCTCTAATTACCTAGCCGAGGGAGTAAGGTCGTGGTTTTGCTTTTTTGCTACATGAAACCATTACGATCGGAAAAGATATAATGTTAGTAACGAAAGCCGACTAAGATATTGCGGAAACCTATCACCAATTAATCACGATGTTTAGGGTCATATTGTGCCATCTCTTGCATCTTTAGCCTCATCCCATAATTTATAATTTGGGACCAAGTAGAAAATATAATAGAGATGGGCCGAATGGAGTTTGAACCGAATTCGAACTTCGGTTGAACGTTCTGTAAAAATAAAAAAATCGGCCGAACTTCGGTTTAATTTTGGCGCACTTTCTCGAGAGCGACACGTCGTGAGTTGTTTCCGCATTTACTATTTTATATAGGTAAGTACCTATCGTTAATGGTTTTTGCGGCGCACGTGAAATAATCTGCAAAACTATGATACCTTGGGTTACATTGTTGTGATTTAGGTAGGGATCTCGAATTTTTTGGAAATATAATATAGGTAGCCTATGTTATTATTATTTAATATCTTTCTAATGGTGAAAGAATTTTTCAAATGGGACCAGTAGTTTTTGAGTTTATTCGATACATATAAAAATACATATCTTTTTTCAATTATCAATAAAGTATATATCTTTATTTATTAAAACTTGTGCACAATTACAGTACAATAGACACAATAGATGACTTAATGCAACTTACTTTCTTTGTAATATGAGTGTAGATTTCAGTCAAAATGTGAAAGTAAGTACTTTTATTCTATTGCCGAGTGTTCGGCATTTAAACCAAATACTGAAATTCGGCTCAAGTTGCCGAGATTCACTTAAACCGAATGTACATATTTGACGGATCGTCCGTTTTTACAATTACTACCGAAACGCGGCCTCATACTAGTAATCGGGAAACATACACCGATAAATTGAGAACCTCATAGAAGAAAACATTTCAATTTGCAACCCTCCACGGATTACGTGTCACATTCACGATGTTACTCAAAGGGAAAATTTGGAAAATCCAAAATGCGCGGCTCATAACGCTCGTTTAATTTAAAAAAAATGACTAAACAACTCTGAATCAAATAGTTACTTGTATTTTCTATGGGAAACATTCCCGTGGCATACTGACGGCCGATTTCCGAAACGCAAATTAATTTTAATAAGCAAGTTTCTTATTAATTTTAACAAAAAATTAATCTGGTTTAACAGACCATTTGCTTGTAAAAAATATGTTAAAGGCAGATTAATTGCTTGTAAAAATTAATTATCAGAAACCGGTTGTAAGTATTTTGAGCGATCGTGATGCGTGACACACACATATGTATGTAGACATCCGGACGTCCACAATTTTTTTTAAATTCAGTTTTCTTATACTTTGAAAAATATTTTTTGAGTATTAAATGTGATTATCTAACATCTTTAAACGAGTAATTTTTGTATATATATTAAGGATGGGCCGAAATTCGTTTTACATTCGGTTTAACCGAATTTCGGCCACTTGAACCGAATTTCGAAATTCAGCCGAAATTCGGTTTAAATGCCGAATATTTGGCAATAAAAAATGTACCTACTTTTACCATTTTGACTTATATTTCAGTCAAAATGGTAAAAGTAGGTACATTTTTCTATTATATTATAAAAAAGGAAGATTTGTATTTTTATATGTATCGAATAAATTCAAAAACGACTGGACCGGTTTAAAAAATCTTTCACCATTAGAAGGATTTTAAATCATCCTCGAGTAACATAGGCTGTAATATATTTTCGAAAAAATTGGAAATTACCTAAATTGAAACAATGTAACCCAAGGTATCATAATTTCGCCAAATATGTCTAACTATTAACGATATATAAAATAATTTACTTAAGTGAATTCGTAAACAAGTCACAAGACTATTCGCTCTCGAGAAAGCGCTCAGAATAGAACCGAAGTTCGGCCGAATTTTTTATTTTTACTGAATGTTCGGCCGAAGTTCGAATTCGGTTCAAACCACATTCGGCCCATCTCTATTATATTTTCTACTTGGTCCCAAATTATAAATTATGGGATGAGGCTAAAGATGCAAGAGATGGCACAATATGACCCTAAACATCGTGATTACTTGGTGATAGGTTTCCGCAATATCTTAGTCGGCTTTGGTTACTAACACTATATATTTTCCGATCGTAATGGTTCCATGTAGCAAAAAAGCAAAACCACGACCTTACTCCCTCGGCTAGGTAATTAGAGACGTACATTCAGCCCTTTGGAA
The DNA here is from genome assembly GCA_036924255.1 of Apodemia mormo. Taxonomy (NCBI): domain Eukaryota; kingdom Metazoa; phylum Arthropoda; class Insecta; order Lepidoptera; family Riodinidae; genus Apodemia; species Apodemia mormo. The sequence continues at coordinate 34,695,437 of JAUPFN010000017.1, forward strand.
TCAGAAATCGGAATCTCGGAAACAGCTCCAACGATTTTCATGATGAAATTTAGCAACCTGGGGGTTTCAGCGGCGATAAATCGACCTAGTTAGGTTTCATATACAGAAATCGTCATTTTTACCACAAAACACACCGAGCAATGCTCGTTCATCTAGATACTAAAAGTATTATTCTGTATATCTGTTACTTATAATATTGCACTAGTGAAATCTGAATACAATACAGTTCAAGTGCAGAAAAATGCTTGACCTTGACATGTTTAGGAAAGAGCACAACCTCAACGCTCCGCTTATAGAGGCGTCTAGAAAACTGATGTAATATAGTGTACAGTATGGTAGATTATGAATTTCCGCAAAGCAACGCCTGAATCTAAAGAACTGTATGTCCTCCTTTTCTTGAAGTCGGTAAAACCTAGAGTAACGAAATGTCAAACGCGAGTTATTTTAGTATTTTCGTTAGCCCTGAAAAGTGGGTCGGATCGTACGTGACACACGACACGCAACACGAACGACACTGCACTGAAGAATATCTTGTTTATCGAGCCCTTGTGAGCTGCCGCACATGATTTTGATAACATGGCTGGCCTGAATGTGGGTCGTTTGTCCGCACCATACAACGCCCTTACCAGTTACCACTTTTTACACAATTATATAGCAAGTAAGCAGATGGGTCTCCTGATGGAAAGTGAAACCATCGTCTATAGACACCAAAGATGTTAATGGTGCGTTTCTATCCCTGTGACGAAATGGCAATGCCTGCATAAGTCTACAGGCTACCTTACCCTCCAGATTGGAACACGACAATGACAAGCATTGACGCTATTGTGAAAGGAATAGGTGAGACGGTGGTACCAAACCCGGGCGAATCGTCCGCTTCTTACGACCTGCCTGGGAGAACGGCAAATGGAATATTCTTCAAAGGAACCCAGACCAACACGGGGTAGACACTTATGAGAACCCAGGCATTATACTGAGCTGAACGATCCCCTTCCACAGAAGGCCTTTTCCCTATGCTGGCCCGGTTCTGTCAGGCAGCTCGTAAAAGACGAGCGATTGGCTATACGTGCCACTACCAGCGTGACTAGGTGATAGTTTTTTTATCGACCAGGTTCATTGGTAGTACCGACCTTACCTATTTCTACCGCAATAGCTTTAATATTTGTCACTGTCGTGTTCCGGTTTGGAGGATAAGGTAGCCGCTAAATTTTGCACGTGGTATTGCCAAACCGCCACACGGGTAGCAACGCTTCTTTAACATCCTTGGTGTCTATAGATGATGGTTTGTCCTAATTATCTGGTTTGCTATCTAATAATTTAAAAAAATTCGACTAAGGTTGAGCCTATTTGATCATCATATATCATCATGAGGTCCTGGGTTCGATCCCCATGTCAGGCAAAAGTGTTAATGATTTTTTTTTCGAGGGTTTTCTCGAATATCCTAAATCTCTGTAGCAGTTGAATTCTAGCGCGGGGTGTACTACGCCTCCCCTGTGCCTCGGATAAGCAGGAGCCCGGTTATCCGTAGAAATCCCACACATATCATAAATGTAAAGTTTTGGGTGTTTAGATGTTTTGTTAGTCAATAACACAAAAATGGCTAGACCGATTTGCATGAACTTTGCTATACCGGTAGATGATGATCTGGAATAGGACAAAAGATAATTTTTTTTATATCGGAATAAGCGTTGTTTTCGTAGGATCCATGAAATTTTTTATAATTGGGCCATTCAAGTATTACGTAAGAATTAAAGGGGGGGTCTTCCCTTTGCTTATCTTTGATAACAAGGGGGATACGTACCTAAGCAAAACTTATTTTTTTTTACTTCTCAAGTTTTCTATATATTTACTGCTTGCTACATTAAATGTTTGCGTTAAACTCTTTTATCTTAACTACTGCTACTAATAAAAACTGCTACTCATGAATCAATTAAAAATCTGAGGAACAGTTTAAAAAATAAATTAACAAATGTATACGTAAGTATGGGGGGAGAGGGTAAAGGACTTGCTTACTTTTGCTGACATAGGGGAGGGGGGAGTCAATAATTGTAAAAAATCTGCTTACGTAAAACTTGCACAGCCCCAATGTAACGTGCGTGGCCCAAATAGTAAGTAATAATCGTTATCAGGTCAATAAAATGTGGTGACGGGATCACCACTCATCTCTACAAAAGAAAAGTTAGTGGATCGAGGTGCACCAGTAAGTCTATAGTCGTTCAGTTCACACTGCCTGTCCCGCAAAGGAATCGACGTGATGATATTACTATAATTATCATCGTCAAAAAAATAACCTCAGGTAAATTATAAATACTTAAATAACGTTTCAATACAAAGGCCGTACAAACTTGAGGGTCTTTTCAAAACGTGTTCGTGATTCCGATCACTATACTCAAAGTGTGAAGAAGATAAAAGATATTTCTCTACAGTTAATCGAGATAACTATATGAGGGTTTTAAAACCCTTACAGGTATGTTCCTTGTCGCACTGTTCGGGCTTGGCGGATGGGTGCTAGGCGAAAAAATGTGTAAGAATTTTGTGTCACGACTTTCCGTCACGAATCTTTCTTTAGAGTAGATTTAAAAAAAACTCGTAACAAAAATATGAAAAATAAATAGGCGTTAAAATAAGGCTATCTATCGTCTATCTGACGGGGAGAGTAACTGAAAGGACGGGGAGAGTGAGGTGAAATAGAAATAAAAAAAGATCAAAAATCTTAAACAATATATAAAATATATACATATTGTATTAAGTTGTTTTGTAATTGCTGGATACGCACTGTAAATTTTAATACACAATATACTTATTAGGTACATTTTCTGTGAATAATTAAGTTGTTTTGTAGTTTTGTAATTGGTGGATATGCTCTGTTGGTTAGATAAAAATAGCTGAAAAAAACTGATACATACATTTAGAAAAAACAGTTCATAAACCTTTAACAATAGATGTTGCTTGTGATTAATTAAGTTGTTTTGTAATTACTGGATATAAACGATAACAAATTATCATATTTCAAAATGATGAAATGGACGTTGATAACAAAAGTTACTTTCTGTATCTGATACGATGACATATTGTATGTCAGGGACCTAGCAGACATTGCCCTACCGGAGTTTAACAGCGCCACCTATCGTATCTAGCTTTAAATGTAACATTAAGTCTTAAGCAATCTAATAAACCCATTGATATAAAAAACCCAAGATACACAATCAGTGTGTCAAAAACGTCCTCCAAAAATGAAATTTTAAATTGTGCGCTCATCCCAAATAGAATCGCGTCGGTCGCGACACTGTCAATTTTATTTATTTTCGTACATTGCTTTGTAAAAACAACTATAAGTCTTGCACTTAAGGTTGGATATGCAAAGACATATGTTTTTGCCATATTTATAACTACTTAAATGAAATCAGGGACACTTTTGAGTGTCAGTTTTGTTCAGGACTGCATCTAGGGTTTTTTATATCAATGAATAAACCTCAATAATTCACAATAAATCATTAAGTGAAGGCTTAATGCCTTACGTGCTTATTCGAGGAGGCTTTAACTCACCACTATCAAATTCCAACAACACACACTTCCACTCCATACTAATACGGGAAAATTGGTCCAGTCGCTTAAGAATAGTTTTACGAACTTATTCAAAGAGGTGTTAATACACCATTACCTAACTCCAGGCATGTTCACAACACACACTTCCACTACATACCAATTCGCGAAAATCGATCCAGTCTTGAATAGCTGTACGAGCTTATTCAAGGAGGTGTTAATACACCAATATCCTACTCCGATAACACACACATACACACACACACACACACCACACACATTTTCACTACATACCAATTCGGGATAATCCGGTCACTTAAGAATAGCTATTCTTGCGGCTTACTCAAGGAGGTGTTAACATACCACTACCTGACTTCAAGCATATTCACAACACACTCTTCCATTACATTCTAATTCGGGAAATCGGTTCAGCAGATACTAATAATTCGAAAAAATCGGTTCAGTCGCTTAAGTACAGCATTACGAGTTTATTCAAGAAGGTGTTAACACACCACTACCTGACTCCAGGCATATTGACGACACACAATTCCACTACATACTAATTCGGGATAATCGATCCAGATGCTTAAGAATAGCTTTACGGCTTACTCAAGGAGGTGTTAATATACCACTTTCTGACCCCAAGCATATTCAAAACACACACTTCCACTACATACTAATTCGGGATAATCGGTCCAGTTGTCTCTTTTCATCAGAAGAGCCATGTGCTTATTTACTATCTTATGATATAAAATCGCCTCTGTGGTTTAGTGGACCGTTGTCGGAGTTGACCACATTATGTCCCGGGTTCGATTCCTTCGATAAAGCAGATCACAGAATACATCAACCTACCCAACAATTTTCAACTGTGTAGTCTTAATAGTCTCGGAATAAAGTGTTTGTGATAAATGGACAGATAGAAAATGATTTCGCCTCTGTAGTCTAGTGTTAGCATTGACCACATGAGGTCCCGAGTTCGATTCCTGGGTTGGGCATATCAAAAGCTGTCTTTTTTAGTTTTGTTATAAAAACAAGGTTGCCCGGGATTGGAAAAGTGCCCCGTTGGCGATAGGCTTGCCACCTATCACATTGTATCTCTGGGTGGGTGCACATGTTGTACCTCTGTCTACTTTCTCCAGGACACGGGCGTGAAGATACTTTATGATTTCGCTACGTCCCGGCATTAATACATAGTAAAACAAATGATTTCTTTTTCATAATTCTTTAATTATTTTGAATGATTTTGTACATAGGTACAATGTTTTTGGTTTGGATGTATAACAAAAAATATATACTTACTCAGAAATGATCAAGCTAGTTATCTATATTAATAAGGCGAAAGTTTGGATGTTTAAATGATGTATGGTTGGATGTTTGTTACTCAATCATGCAAAAACTACGAAACACATGACATGAATAGATATTCTGGTTTATTAAATGTAAGAATATTGTGATCTTCAAATAAATGTATAATTGGTCCACAATTGCATAAAATAAAAACTAAAAAAAGATATTCGCCTTTGTGGTCTGGTAGTCTCGTTGTTGACCACGTGAGGCCTCAGGTACGACTCCCGTGTCGGCAATTCAAAAACACTTTCAATTTTCTGATTAAAACAACGTTGGATTGGATATTTTTGGATTGGATTGGAATATTGGATAAGTGCCCGATTGGCGATAGGCTTGTCAACTATCACATTGTGGGACTAACGACCGGTTTCCAAAACGCAAATTAATTTTAACAAGCAATTATTCTGTGTTAAACAGACCACTTGCTTGTAAAAATTATGTTAAACACAGATTAATTGCTTATTAAAATTATGTTGCGTTCCGGAAACTGGTCTTAAGTATTTTTGGTTAATCGTGGGTGCACTGGTTGTACCTCTGCCTACCTCTTCAGAGATACGGGCGTGAAGATACTTTTTTTAAAAAGAAACTGACTTGTTTGAAAGTCAGTGAAAAATATACCTTTCCTGAAATTTTCTATAAATTTATCATTACATAAAAGATGTCAGCGATTCTGATCTTCACAGTCAACACTTCAGATTTTATACACACACACCAGCGTCACCGCTGACGGCGACGCGCCCCATCATTTCGGCCCGGTAACACTCGATACTCTGGTCAATACTTATTAACGAGACGAAAACCTGGTGCTACTGACGCACCAGGTCATTGTCAAGATCTCCCGCTCTCTCTCCCGCTTATTGTCAAGATACTAACCTACGCCGAGGTACGGTTCTATATCTCGATAATCCCGATACCACCGTCACAAACAAATTCACAGCACTATACTGTCGTCGTCAGTCTCGACGACGAAGGATTCTCTATCGCCCGGCGCTAAACGCGGGGTGCAAGGCCACCACCCCGCTCTTTTTATTTAGTCCGAACGCCGCACTAAGCCGAAGTCCAGTCTCACAGGAAACAGCCCTTAGCGCGGACGTTAGTAGTCTAAACTTTAAACTCCCCAAAATCCGGTGTGACAGTGAAAACCCGTAGAGTCAAACGTATTAATCATTTCGAAAAAATTCTCACAGGAGACATCTTACAGGCGGGCTCTAAAGACACTTATACTCTGGCTGAGCACTCTGCTCACACAAAAAGCCCAGTTTCGTAGTAACGTTCATCAGACCATAATTCGTTTCGAAAAAAGGATGTTATTACATTATCAACTGATGGTTTTTTTCATCCGACTGACTAACTTTCCCCTCGCTATCTCTCATCGCTCCAGACACAAGCAAACTTACAATCATAGGCTGAAGTTCTAAGGCCTTTTGTTCCGGCATGCTTCTTAACATAGCCGCAACATACTTCCCAAAACAACTGTAAGAATCCTCGACTAAATTGGATTGTGAGGGTACATCCCTAATGTTATAATCAAATTCTTGTGAACAATCTTCGGTTTTGATCCTTTTCGACGATATCGATGAATTCCTCGACTCTACATTCTCATCTTCACTTTCTGAGTTATTTTCATCGACAAATACTTCCTCGGGATTCGTCATTTGAACCCACAGTTCCGTACATTCGTTCTTGGCGTTACGCTTCCTCGACGATCGCTAGAAACATTAAAATTTCATTAGTTTAACCCGGTTTGAGTCAAGGTTACCAACTGGTTTTTATTAAAATTATTCTACTTCAAGAGCTTATAACGAATTATTCAATTAATATTTTACATGTAGTGTTTTTATAACCGGCACTTAGTGAAAGCATAATTTAACTTAAGTTGTCTCATGACTAATGGATATATGAATCCCCGGACTACGATAGTTATATTAGTAGTTAAAAAATTCTATATCCGTATCCGTGGCTGCAACTTTCTGGAGTATTTTTAACGTATCTATTTCATTAGTAAATTTTATAATGTGCAATACATTTGAAAAAAATTTGATTTGCTAATAGAAAAAAACATACCTACTATAATGTAAATATTTTTTTGTCTAGTTAAAATATTAATCTAAAGCCGGGGCCAGACATAGCTTCAAACATTTGAACACTTGTTTGATTGCTATGTGTGACATGGGGCTTTGGTTGTTCAAACTTTGAACACATATTCAAAGTCCCGAGCCACACATAGCAATCAAACGTGTTCAAATGTTTGAAGCTATGTCTATTGCCGGCTTTAGAAATCTCTATGTAATTTAAAAAAAATGTAAATGTAAATATTTTAAACAAAATGAATTTTGTAGATTATATAAAAAATAAAACAAGCCCACTTGGTTTCTTCTGCCGGATCTTCTCAGTGTGTACGGCCGCATTCCGATCCGGTAGTAATTCTACTCGAACTAACTAGTTTTATGTGCTCTAAATGATAATAATCAGGTGGTAGAGTTCTGCATTGTCTCGCCCGGGTTAGGTACCACCGCCTTAACTATTCCTGCCGCAATAGCGTCAGTGCTTGTCACTGTCGTGTTCCGGTTTGGAGGGTAAGGTAGCCGGTAAACTTATGCATGTGGTTAGACCTCGCCACAAGATAGCAACGCATCATTAACATCTTTGGTGTGTATAGGCGATGGTTGACTCTTTCCATCAGGAGACCCATCTGCTTGTTTGCTATCTTATAATATAAAAAAATCACATCCTAATCCATACTGATATTATAAATATGAAAATATGTCTATCTGTCTGCCAATCTGTTACGCTACCACAACCAACCACTAAACCGATTTTAATGAAATTTAGCAAGGGAATAATCAACCTGGAGGATGCTTAAATAGGGGATGCAAGTTTGTATGAAAGATTATAATGATGACATGTCAGTCTACCGGCGGGCGAAGCCGCACGTTCAACTAGTCAATGTCATAAATGCGATATTAAATGTCTTTATAGTAGGGGAGCATAAGACGGGATTTTTTACATTTACTCGAGCGTCGCCTCTGTGTTCTAGTGGTCCAGCGTTGGCGTTGACCACATGAGGTCCCAGGTTCGATTCCTGGGTCGGGCAATTAAAAAAAAGTGTTTTTTCAGTTTTCTAATAAACACAAAAGTTGCCCGGGATTGGAAAGTGCCCGGTTGGCGATAGGCTTGCCACCTATCACATTTGTGGGACCAAGTATCTTCGGCTAATCGTGGGTGCACTTGTTGTACCTCTGCCTACCCCTTCGGGGATACGGGCGTGAAGATACTTCTACTCGAGCGTCGTCAGATTAACATAAGGTCCTCAACAACATGCGAGGTAGGTACCTCGCATGTTGTTGAGGATCATGCGCTTTATACATATAGAGTGGGGTAACCAGGGCAGAAAAAAAACTAAATTCCAATAACGTTGGCCTATGAAAATTGTCAGATTATATTTTTTCGTTATTCTTACATCATTTCTTCTATAATAAAGGAAAATTCAGACGCGCTCGAGAGTGTCAAAAAAACGCTTTCTTTGCAACTTTGTGACCCTCCTTACGCTACTCTTCGATCGGAAGATTTTCTTAATTTTAGGTGGCAATTAATCCACCATATTTTAATCTCACGCGATTTTGTGTTTCCATGTCACAGTTTTTTTTAAACATTTTTTATCTGTAAATTTTTTTTACCCACCATAGAAATGAAAAACATTATATAACCTCTTATTTTTCATATAACTTAATCAACAAAATCCAATAGGTCCCTACGACGCAACGCTGGAGTAACTACACATTAAGCCAGTTGGGCTCCCCTGCTATCACACATTTGTTACCATTTGATGTTTCAAAAGCGAAAGCGGAAAGGATATAGAATACATTTCATCAAGAAGCACTGTTAGCATTTTCGCCGTGTTGGTCCCGGCCTTCTTTGTAGAATAGGCCAACTGCCGTTCTGCCAGGCAGGTCGTAAAAGGCGACCGATTGGCTATCGAGTCACTATCATCGTGGCTACTAGGTGGTAGAGTTCTGCATTGTCTCGCCCGGGTCTGGTACCACCGCCTTACCTATTCCTGCCGCAATAGCGTCAGTGCTTGTCGCTGTCGTGTTCCGGTTTGGAGGGTAAGGTAGCCGGTAAACTTATGCATGTGGCATTAGACCTCGCCACAAGATAGCAACGCACCATTAACACCTTTGGTGTCTATAGGCGATGGTTGACTCTTTCCATCAGGAGACCCATCTGCTTGTTTGCTATCTTATGATATAAAAAAAAAAATACCAGAAAATGAAAAATAACTTTTAAAGCAAGCATTAAAAGCCACAGGAAAACAAGTTAATATAAATGCGAAAATTTGTGAATATATTTGTTACTTAATAACGCATCAACAGTTGTATGGATTGGAGTAAAATTCTGTATGCACCGATACATCCTAACTTAATATAGGTACCTACATAGTTAAGGAGACAATCTACGTAAAGTCAAAACCACCGGGATTCGGACTGTGATTCAGAAATGAAAATCGTTTGAAATTTATTTGTGAAAAATGTTTGCGTTTTTCGAAAATTCGGGAATGGATGTTTGAAAATATTCCGCGGGGGCGACGAGTCAAAACAATGCACGTTTTATATTGCGTGGCGTGAAAATAAGAAAAAAAATCATAAAACGCAAATTTAGCATTTCACACAAAACAGGAATGGACATTTTAAAAAGCATATAATATTGCATGAATAAACAAAAAAAAACAAATAAAAATTACATCTTTTCAAACTCGTATTTTAAAATTACAGGAGTGTTTAATTTTTTTTTATTAGATAAAAGTGACAGGAATTATGTCTGAATATGAGGTATTTCAAAAATTGAAAAAATGCCTAATCAGTGGAAACGCTAAAAATAAATGTGAAATAACCGTATAAAAAGTTTTGAAGAGAACTTGCAGCTACTGCCCAGATAAAGATACGCATCTAACAAACAGCTTACATTTTAAATATTTTAAAGCATAGCCTACCTTAATTACTTTAAATATCTACCGCTCACTTATGCAGATTTATAATCATTAGCCTGCTTTAAACAGTCGCATAGGAAGACATGTTTTTTTTTACTTAACATTAACACGGTTCTAATTTTCTTGCTTGTAATATTTATTACAACGTTTATCTCTATTAATATAAATGTTACAAAAGTTAATTAGGAATATTTTTTTTATCGCTAGCTGAACAATCGATTAATTTTACTTAAAGTAATTGTCAGCCGCCGAATGTGTTCATGTTTATATAACCAGCGCATTTTGCTCGCGTGAGTCCTACAAACATTACTTCACTAAAGTCGGGTAAAAGTTACCTATAGCCCCATCGTAGCTATCATACACAAAAAAGTTTCACAAAAAAATTTAGACTGGTTTCATAATTTATAATGAAAAATTACGAGTCAAAACTCGTAATAAAATTTGATTCAAGCTCTTAAATTATAACATACCGATTGGAACTCCTTTGTAGAAATCTGGTTCAAATGTGGCCGCAAAAAAGAATCCATTTTGGAAAACCAAAAGACTCTTGGTTGATAATCAGCGCGGTTGGCGACCTTCCTCAGCTCTTGGCAATAGGAGTTGCGTAAATTCTTAAACTTGATAACCACATGTCTCGCAGTGAAATGTGGCAAATCCAGAATCTTAGCTATACGCTCAGCGGCAGCGTTCCTCTTCTTTTTAATTTTATAGTCTTCTAACATTGTATTCCATAAGCACTGTTCTTTTTCGTATTCTTCAATCAGTTGTACAGTTTTTTCATCACTGATTCGCAATATTGAATGTGTGCTTGGTTGGAATTCGGACATTTTGTGCGCGTACTGCCGGACAGCGTGATCACGCCTTACTGAGGTATGAGGTAAGGCGGGAGCCGTGGCGACTCGTGATTGGCTAACATGCCACGGCTGTCGGCCGACCCCGCGTGAATCGCGAGCGACCTGAGGCTATTGTTTGGAGGTTGTTTTTTTGTATATTACACGAACGATGTTTAACGCGATGGTGGCTACGTAATTTAATTACGATTCAATTAAGTTTGCCGGTGGGAGTTACTATTATATTTTCAAGCAATGTTATTTCTATATGGTTTAAATATTATTTCTATAAGGCAGAGTAAAAAGAAAATATACGCTCAAATTACCAGTTTTTGAGCGAGTATTGAGCGATGTATAGTTAACTTTAAATACTTATTCACATTTATGAAGGTACATATAAACCCGGGCGTGATGTTGCAAAAATGTATTAATCACAACAGGAAGACAGAAGGTAGATTCAACAAAATAAGCCCACCGAGCCACCGAGGGTCGCCACCACTAGTGTAATATATATTATATAGTATCATATCATATTTAATCAAATGTAACATTACTAACATGCATAGTTTTTTTTTGTTTCATATCATAAGATAGCAAACAAGCAGATGGGTCTCCTGATGGAAATAGTCGACCATCGCCTATAGACACCAAAGGTGTTAATGGGTGCGTTGCTATCTTGTGGCGAAATCTAATGCCACGTGCATAAGTTTACCGGCTACCTTACCCTCCAAACCGGAACACGACAGTGACAAGCACTGACGCTATTGCGGCAGGAATAGGTGAGGCGGTGGTACCAGACCCGAGCGAGACAATACAGAACTCTACCACTTAGTGCCACATGGTAGTGACTCGTATAGCCAATCGGTCGCCTTTTATGACCTGCCTGGCAGAACGGCAGTTGGCCCATTTTTCAAAGGAGCCCAGGACCAACACAGGGAAAAATAATATAGTACGAAAAATACAACATTTTCATAGATTATTCATTTTTTATAACATTAACTATGACTGGAAAATACTCGCCGCGCGATATAGACAATTTCAGAATAAATAGTATTCAAGGTGATTTCAACATTCTATAAATTTTTAAATTGTTATTAAATGTCTTCTATTTTTAATGTGCTTTGAAAAAAAAATTAATAAAAGCTATATTTGGAAAAGTATTTATTTTCTGCTGTTTAAATCAAAAAATCCATCCCCGCAACTTACGCTTGATTTGAAAATGGCAAAAAGTAAGGAATTTAGCCTCTATTATATATACAAATAAATTAAATTGTAGTGTCTGTTTGTAATATTAAAATTAGCGGTTTTAACTAAATGCATATGAATGTATATACGGTACACATACCAAAATCCGTCTGTCCGTCTGTCTATCTGTTTGTTCCGGCTAGTCTCTGGAACGGCTGGACCGATTTTGACGGGACTTTCATTGGTAGATAGCTGATGTAACAAGGATTAACTTAGACTACTTTAAAATTAATCCCACGTGGACGAAGTCGGACAGCTAGTTTTAATTAAAAATCAATTATAAATTAATTCTAATATGGATCTAAGTTGCTCCTATAATTGTTTTAAAAGTAACAATACCTGAATCAAAGTCAAAGTCAAAGTCAAAACATTTTTATTCAAATTATCCTTTACAGGCACTTTTGACGAGTCAACATTTTTTGAGTTACTACCGGATCGGAAACGCGGCCACACACTGAGAAGATCCGGCGGAAGAAACTCAGCGGGCTTGTCTTTTTTTTTGTCTTTTTTTGACCAAAGCTATGAGTAATAACAAAAACATATGAAAAATAATAATTAAAATGAATCCATACTATCCATACTAATATTATAAATGCGAAAGTAACTCTGTCTGTCTGTCTCTTTTTCATGCCTAAGCCACTGAACCGATATGAATGAAATTTGGTACAATGTTAGTTTGAGACCCGGTAAAGAACATAGGATAGATTTTATTTCGGAAATCCCACGGGAACGGGAACTATGCGGGTTTTTTATTTAGTCGAATGAAATCGCGGGCACAGCTAGTGTGTAATAATTTTTACCGAAATTTACTAAAAGTACGATACATTTCTGAGTTTTAGAAAAAATACAATTTTTTCCAAAAAAGTGTGGCAACCCTAGCCTAGGTCAACATGAGAAAAAAATGACAGTGTTGTTTTTATTTTATTTATTAAACTCGCTAAACTTAGACCGAATAGACATTGCACTTACGTCAATAATAAGAAAAAACGAATAATCTAAAAATACGATGACTTCTCCAAATTTCACAACACCAGTCGTCCAGGCTATCTCTCTTCTTTCAATCTTGCAATTCTCATTTCCAATATATCAAAGTTAAATATTGCTTACCATCCAATTTTCTAGCGTGGCAATGAAAACGTCAGCTTATTGAAGATTGACCTACAAAAAATCTATAAATAAAATGTCGCTATATTTGGAAAATCGATAATTTTATTGTTTTATATTATTCTTACCTAACTGTTTTCTATAAATAAAATAATTAAAAAACTTCATTAAGACTTTTGGCCTAACCCAAGGACGAAATTCAGAAATAGGGTAACTTCTAAACCAACTTCAAAAAAACCTTAATTACACTTGTCTGACCCAAGGATAAAATCGTCATAATCTAAGCCAAATATATAAATTACGTGTTACGTTGTTTGTCCGCGATGGGTTCCGAAACTACTGAACCGATTTCAATGAATTATTATTTGGTTCATTCTAATAAGGACTTTGGAACAGAATGACTTCCAGTTCTAAAGATAAACCTGAAAAAAGTTCATAAGATCTTGCTAAACCAGATAAACCCATCGAGTAGTGGCTAATTGAGTTTGTTTTGGCATACTGTTTGGTGCTGAATGATTTTAAGAATCTATTAACGGAACTGGAAGGTGACTACAGGATCTTTTAAACTAAACGAGATAAACCCGTCGCGTTTAGACTTATTTGTTCTATATTGACAAATAATCTAGTTTTTGGTCCAACTTAAAAGATAGGATAGTTTTATCTCAAATAACTGCCTCTCTCAAGTACCCCACCAAAATATTCAATACAAGTAATTCGTATGGCAAAACAACTAGTCAGCTAGTCTACTATAATAATGTTAGAAGTAATATACTAAACTCAGGTGCCATATAGTCTGTTATTGTTCAAAGTACTTCTCTATCTAATGATAAGACGTAGACAAGTCCCCGATAAGATATTCCCAGAGACTACACTGTTATTCTGAAAATACATACTCAAGTATATAACTCAGCTGATAAGGAAACTACACTCATTTCCTGTTGAACTTAAGCTGGTGATAAAATGATGAAATATGAGTTTTTAAGGTTTTTTGTTTTATAGAAGAATGGGGCAAACGGATAGGAGGCTCACCTGATGGTAAGTGATCACCGTCGTTCATGGACAATTACACTATCAGGAGACTTGCAATTGCGTTACCGGCCTTTTGAGAAATAAGACTCTTTTCTTGAAGGTCCCTAAGTTGTATCCGTTTTGGAAAAAACCCTGTCAGTATAATTGGTTCCACGGAGGAGTGCAGGAGTAGTGGGAGTAGTGAGGAGTTGTACGAATAGGGATATTTTCGTAACTCTCCTATTCCTACAACTTACACGGGTTCTGTTTTTAAAAGGAATAAATGGAACCCTTGTAGGACAACATTTGTTGTCCGTCTGTCTATCCATTGGTTTGTCAAGACCGAATAAGGGAACGTGTAGTGATATCGGGATAAAATTTAAACTATATACCGAAGTTGTGAAAAATTAAACTTTTACGGTAACATGAAAAAATATATGGCTGTTTATGCTGCGAACATGAAAATATATATAGCAGGGGAGCCCAACATGCTAACTCGAGCGTCGTAGGGACCTATTGGATTTTGTGGATTAGATGATAAGAAAAATAAAAGGTTATATAATGTTTTTTCATTTCTATGGTGTGGAAAAAATCTACACATAAAAAAATGTTTAAAAAAACATGTGACATGGAAACACTAAATCGTATCAGATTTAGATATGATGGGTTAATTATTAGTTAAAATTTAGAAAATCTGCTGATTAAAGTGTAACGAGGGGAGTCACAAAGGTGTAAAGAAACATTGTTTTGTCATTCTCGAGCGCGTCCGAATTTTCTTTTATTATAGAGAAAATTATGTAAGAATAACGAAAAAAATATAATCTGACAATTTTTACAAGTCGAAGTTATTTTTGTTTTTTTTTTGCCCTAGTTATGCGCCTCTATATAAAGAGCTTATTTATTTGGTGGAGAGAGTTATATATTAGGTATACACAAACTTTCGCATAAGTAATTTTGAACTGCATATCATTGCTAGCTGTGGGGTGCGGCCCGCTACATTATAATTTTTTTTAGTGAATCCCGCGGGATTACCTAATTTTAGCCTAGCCTATGTGCTATTCCAAGTCGTCATCTACATGTGTGCCAAAGAACACAGGCCATTTTAATTTTGTACAACCCTTGCGTGTCTTGAAGTGACGAATATTAGAGAAAAAGTAGAATAATTTTCTACGATTTTTAAATCAATTAAATAAAATATATCGCTAGGAACAATCATTTAAAAATAATTGAGACTATAATTTGATTAAATTGTATCATCACATTTAAGTGTTACCATTTCATAAAACTTTAGTTACATTTTCTTTAAAACAGTAATAAATTTTTCTGTTAAATCATAATTTTCATTATAAGTATCAAATAAAAATTCTCCCTGTTTTTGTTATTTATTTTTTGTTCTTTTAAGTACCTATAAAGTGTTTTTGCAAAATCTTAGCTCAGAATTCTGTCAATCTATCTTAGATTTCTGAAATTAGCAGTTGTACTGAAGACACCCAATGACAAGAATAATACCAACCACAGATTACTAAGGAGAGAACTGATTATTTACGTCTCAGGTTTACGTTAACCTTACCTAAATTCCAACTTTTTTTAGCTACTATTCCCCAAGTTAGAAAATTATTTATTAAATGCGGATAAATTAAGGATTTGATATAGAATCTTAAGAAATATATTAAACTTTAAGGTAATAACTAAAAAAAACGATGTATGAAGTCTTGCCCGTGTTCTTTCATCTAAATCCGTTAGCTAGTTTTCGTGTGATTGAGTAACAAACATCTATTCATCCATCCAACTAAACATCCAAACTTTCGCATTTATAATATTAATATATATTGAAATTGTGCAAAGCTATTCCGTGTTCAAACGTGCACTTTGTCGGGCGCGGCCGTCTCTTATCACTCCTTATCAGACATCGTACGACGTCTGCCACGAGATAGCAAAGCGTTATGAGTATTATGTATAAAAATATTATTTAGATCACGTGCGGGTGTTTGCTTCACATTAAAAAAGGGAGGTGTTCTCCCCGTGTTGGTCCGGACTCCTTTAAAGAAAAGACCAACTGCCGTTCTGCCAGGCAGGTCGTAAAAGGCAACCGATTGACTATACGAGTCACTATCATCGTGACTACTAGGTGGTAGAGTTTCGCAATGTCTCGTCCGCAACTTACCACCACCTTACCTATTCCTGCTGCAATAGCGTCAATGCTTATCATTGTTGTGTTTTGGTTTGGAGGGTAAGGTGGCCGGTAGACTTATGCACGTGGCACTGCCATCCCGCCACACGGATAGCAATGCACCATTAACATCTTTTTTATGTGATGGTTTCTCTTTCCATCAGTGGAGCCATCTGCTTATTTTCTGTCTAAGATATAAAAAAAAGACAGCGCGATGGGGCGAGCGTAGTTCTCTATCGATTCAGAAATTTAAGGAAATTTCTCAAAAACTGCACTAATATATGATAGGTCCCATACACAAAAACATTATTTTATTCATCTTAGTCTTATAAAGAGTAGTCTATGTTACTCTTGATAATGTAGCTTTCTAATGGTAAAACAATTTTTAAAATAAGTAGACCCAGTAGTTTTTTTAAAGTTTACTCATTTAAAAAAAAATACAAAACATCTATCTTTATTTATTTACTAGCTGTTGCCTGCGACTTCATCCGCGCGGACTTCGTTTACTCCGCTCAGCTTCTCCCCCGTAGGTGATAACGTGATAATATGTAGACTATATGTTGACCTGACCTGTTAGTAATATTCATGCAAAATTTGAAGTAAATCCATGCAGTACTTATTGAGTTTACCCCGGACATACATACAGACAAACAGACAAAAATTCTAAAAAGTATATTTTTGGCTTCGATATCGATTGTAGATCACGCCAAAAGTATTCTTTTAAAAAAATATTCAATGTACAGTTTTGATATTTCTACGATTTTATTATATATATAGATTTAAAATTTATGTACAAATATGTACAAAAGTGGATTTCATGCTACATGGTATTCTCTACCAGTCAACCCTTATCAATAAGAACAGTATCGAGGATGGAGTGCAGTGCACAGAAAACTTGCCTATTACAATCTTTTACTATTATATTATATTCCTTGGTGTAACTCGCGTGGATACCTATCCTGAAAAAAATTGGGATAAAATGTAGTCTACCTGACTCAAAAGTAATGTAGTTTTCTACTGAAAGTAGAATTTAAAGAATTTAAAAAAAGGTTAATTAGTTTTAGAGATTACTTAATCCTACAAAGACACTCACATACTTACAAACTTTACTTCTTCATAATGTTAGTGCGGATTAATCGATATCCCGCGATGTAACCCACGTAGGCTCCAGTCCCGCGGGAAATTTTGACAAAATTTAACCTTTATACGTCACTGAGAAACAATGTAGGTTTCTACTGATTAAAGAAATTTCAAGAAAGGATTTAAAGAAAGAGAGAGATTACTTCCCACAAACAATCTCACAAAGATCCAAACTTCACCCCTTTATGGTAATTTTTGGAACGAAGTTCCTTACGGCAGGCTTGGAGGGGATAGGGATTTTGCTGCGCGACCGAACTGAAAAAAATGTGATAGTAAAACCGTAAGAAAAATGCGTGGAATAAAAGCGTTAAATGAGACGTGCGCAGGCGCGACAGTCGCGTACACAAGCGAGTAGTGCCGTTTAGCCGAAGGAAGTTCGTTCCTACCTGGTGTCCCGCGACACCACATCATTTTTTTTTAAATATTTGCACACCATATAATGGTAGAATATGTTGGTAACTTAATTTATTTTTAGCACTTGTAACACCCATATTCCTGCAAATAAATATTTTCTTTCTTCTTTCTTTCTGCTATTGGTGGGCGAAGCCGCACGTTCAACTTGTCAATGTAATAAATGCGAAATTAAGTCTTAATAATAAATTAAATTAAGTCTTTATAGTAGGGGAGCCTAAGAAGGAATTTTGGGATTTACTCGAGTGCGACAGATTATATATATATATATATATATATATATATATATATATATATATATATATATATATATATATATATATATATATATATATATATATATATATATATATATCTATATATATATATATATATATATATATATATATATATATATATTATAGCAAGGATATCTTGCATACAGTTGAAGCTTTCTACCAAATATAAGCCCTTTATATGGAGCTGGGCATTTAGGGCAGTAAAAAAACAAAATCCCGATAAATTTGGCTTTTGGAAATTTTCAGTTTATATAATTTTAGTATTATATCATTTTCTCTAAAATCGAAGAAAATTGAGACGTGATCGAGAAGGTCAAGACAACGTTTTATTTGCAAACTTATGACTCTCCAACTCCCTTACGCTACACTTGAATCGTCAGATTTTCGAAATTTTAGATGGCAATTAACCCACCTTACCTTAATCTGACACGCTTAAATCATAATCTGATCAGTGTGTCCATGTCAACGTTTCTTTTTTCACATTTTTTACCACCATATAATGAAAAACAAAAATATGGATATAATACTTTATTTTTGCTATCATTTAACCTAAACCATCTAATAGGTCCTAATTTTGCATCTTTGGCTCCCCTACTATAATCTGTCTATAATAATATATATCTAACTATATTATCTATATTATATTATATTATATTATATTATATATTATTTTATTATCTATATTTCTATATTAATATTATAAATGCGAAAGTTTGGATGTTTGGATGGATGTTTGTTACTCAGTCACGCAAAAACTACTGAACGGATTTGAATGAAATTTGGCACGCAGGTAGAATATGACCTGGAATAGCACATAGGCTACTTTTTATCCCGGAATAATTAGGTGATCCCGCGGGATTCGCCAAAAACTTTTATAATGCAGAGGGCTGCACGCTGTAGCTAGTCTATATTAATCTATATTACTTAATATTATAAATGCGAAAGTTTGGATGTTTTAATAGATGTTTGGATGGATGTTTGGATGGATGTTTGGATGGATATTTGTTACTCAATCACGCAAAAACTATTGGACGAATTTGAATGAAATTTGGCACACAGGTAGATGATGACCTGAAATAGCGCATAGGCTACTTTTATCCCGGAAAAATTAGGTGATCCCGCGGGATTTGACAAAAAAAAAATAATTCAGCGGACTGCATGTTGCAGCTAGTATTAATATAAATAAAAAAAAACCTATTAAGTTTCAAAGGTCACCTTCACAATGACTCACGGTAATTACAACAAATATATTATATTTCACTAATTCATGAAACGTGCATAGTTTGACCTTAAAACTGGTGAAAACGCATGACTCACATTTTTAGATAAGAGGTTCATTAAAATATGACTCATTGCAATTACTTTAGGTTATTAAAACCGCTTTAAATGGATGCCTCTGTGGTCTAGTGGTTCGGTGTCGGCGTTGACACTAGGTCCTGGGTTCGATTCTCGGTTCGGGCCATTACAAAAAATGAGTTTTGAGTTTTTTCAGTTTTTTGATAAAAATAACGTTGCCCGGGATTAGAAAAGTGCCCGGTTGGCGATAGACTGGTCACCTATCCCATTGTATGACTAAGTAGGTGGTAAAGTTCTGCATTGTCTCGCCCGGGTCTGGTACTACCGCCTTACCTATCCTGCTGCAACAGCGTCAGTGCTGACACTGTCGTGTTCTTTTTTGGAGGGTAAGGTAGACGGTAAACTTATGCATGTGGCATTAGACCTCGCCATAAGATAGCAACGTACCATTAACATCTTAGGTGCCTATAGGCGATGGGTGACTCCATTAGGAGACCGATCTACTTGTTTGCTATGATATAAAAAAAGTTTTTGGTATTTCATAACAAGCATTTAATGTCCTAATCCAGGTCATCCAGGTCATCTTTCTATGTGCCCAATTTAACGCAAATCGGTTTACCCGTTTTGTGTGATGATGTAACAAATTTACAAACATACAATTATAATATTTATTATGGGATCCAGTGAAAAATTAAATAAATGTATTTTTTTACTGTCATACATATTTGAAGAATAGGCCAACTGCCGTTCTTCCAAGCAGGTTGTAAAAGGCTAATGGCTATGCAAGTCGGTACCATCGTGGCTACTAGGTGGTAGAGTTATGCATTGCCTCGCCCAGGTCTGGTACCACCACTTTACCTATTTCTGCCGCAATAGCGTCAGTAATTGTCACTGTCGTGTTCCGGTGTGAAGGGTAAGGTAGCCGATAAACTTATGCATGTGATATTAGACTTCGCCACAAGATAGCAACGCGCTATTAACATCTTTTGTATCTAGAGGCGAAGTTTGACTCTTTTCATCAGAAGACCCATCTGCTTGTTTGTTATTATAAGATTTAAAGAAAATGACTCTTTTAGGACCTACAACTGACGCTTCAAAGCTTTCTATTAAGGCGAGGTATTTTGACGCGCGTCAATTCTATAGAAAATGGGTGGCGCGGTATGTTCTGAAACCGCTGGGAAACGTGTTAATTTTCGGATAAATAAATACAGGACTTCAGCTGAAAACCAAAATTTAGTACATTCTTTTTTGTATTTAAAACTAAATATCACCATATAAAAATCATGTGGAAGATTATATTATTAACAAATTATTTGTTTTAGAGATTTTTTTAGCCTGTTTTCAAAATTTTATATGATCAAGTAAAGTACATTCTATCATGTAATAGGATAGCACATTCCTTAGATAATATCTTCAGGTATATCGTGTAATTTTTGTGAAATTTTTATTTAACAATCAATACAAAAAGAAATTTAGCAAACCAGTTTTTCCCATTTGTCCCGATGCCTCGCCTTAATAGATTGAGCGCCCAGTGTAAGGAAATCGATAAAACGACCGTGTGCGGTAGTTTGTAAACAGTAGCCGCAATCGTAAATGATCTGGGAATTTATACCTGAGCCTCAGGTGCCGACGGGCGGTTTTTATAACCAGTGCCGCGGTACCGATGACGCCGGAAATATACTATACCTATATTTTATACACTGCAAAATATCCGTGCTTTTATTGTTGACTTTTATATCACACCGCATCCGCGACTTCGTTCTGTTCACAGATTAAATAGATACGCCTCTCAAGACAGTTCCTTAGTTTGTAAGTGTAGCTTGCATTTACACACCTAAATACACAGTTATACCACTTACCGATAAAATAAAATCACTCCAAGGGTAATTTTAAAACCTTGTCATCTCATTCGGTGCGATAAAACAGTATAACATGGTTTATTTCTATTTTTTTACAATATGATATAATCTACAAATGTATGACATTTTTGACAGTAACAGGAGCGTATGCTCATAGGCGCGGCGACATGTTTTTTTCCCAATGGCGTGTCTATTAGTATTCATGTGGTCTATGGTTCTCTTAGGTTGTATCATTTTGCATTTAAAAAAAGCAATTTATTGGACACTACTGTTAATTATTACTTTCGACAGTATTTTATATAGGTAATTGGACTAAAAACACAATATTACCACAGATTACTTAATAGTTATGATATTAATTTAAACTTGGATCACACTACGCGATGCCCTGATGAAGGCCGGTTTCAACCCGGAGTATATGAAAATAATTTCCTTGCTGAAGACCAGCCGGCTGACAGAAGCCTGGTCCGTAGCTGGGCAGCAGTTAAACAAGTTAATCATAACCATAATCATTTATTAATTGCCTCAAATATTGTAACAAAGGTGTTCATATTTTTCATAAGTTGTGTCAAATATTTGGCCTTAGTTAGCATGCAATATTTACATAGTGTCGTTGGCCATACAAAATTCTTAAACATTAAATACTTAAATTACTTTACATTTAATTTAATTATTAATTATTTCAATCGTACACATAGTTTGAAAGACATTGCAATTAATTTTTCCTAATTCCTAGAGTTTATTTAATTAAATTAATTTAATCTATATTGTTATTACAATTTTGATATCCAAATATCCATTTATACAATCAACTAATTAAATTGATAAAATTATTACAATAATAAAAAAACTGATAGGGCATCACAACTAGTTTTATTTAAGTCCTAAATTTTATTTAATGAATTTATTTTATACTATATAATATCTAACTGGACGAAATTAGGGAAACGGCGAGTATAAATACAGTAACTAGCTTTTGCCCGCGGCTTCGCTCGCGTTAAATTCGTTTCAGGGAAGTAGGGGTTTGAAAGAGACAACAAGTAGCCAATGTCATTTCCCATCCCTTCAACTTTTTCCACTTAAAAAATCTTTAAATGATGATCGGTTAAGTAATTATCGCGTGAAAGCGTAACAAACTTACATTTGCGTTTATAATATTAGCAGGGATAATATTAAGTAGAAGGATTAGTAGGATTTAATAATAAATACTATTTTGGTTATGGTGAATGTCTGTTGTCAAACTTAGGAGGGGTTAATACAGGCTATGGACAAACTTACAATCGAATTTCGACCAGCTGACGATCGCTAGTAAGCAATAATACATGAACTGTGTAAACTAATCACTGGTCAGATAATTATATAATATATTGAGATTATGCTATCAGTGCTGCCTTAGATATTATCAGACGGAGAGAAAGTCGCCTATCCTGTGAAACTTGTTTTTTAAGCTCTAATTTTCTCTTGGTTATTGCAATCAAATAGAAAGTTATAAAGGGTGTTACATGCGTAATGGGGGCATATTACATGGTGATATAGAACTTATTTTAAGGTGAAGTAAAGAAAGTCGTTATGATGTATAATTGAATGAATGAATTTATTTGCCTTGACACGTTTATAGGACTATTATTACAGATCTCTTGCTCGTCTCGTGATGTACTGAGTACAAGCCGCCCTTGTACCCCAGCCTACGATCTAGCCTTCGGGTCAGGAGGATCACATATTTGAGGTTTAGTCAAGATAGGTTCTACTTCCTATTTGTTTGCAATAATCCATACCTAGACCTCTGTCTGGGGGGAAGGGAGGGCATGACCCCCATAACAACCCCCCTTGGATTGGATCCGCCCTTGACTGAGTACCGGATACGGTCAAGAGCATGTAAAGTACGGTTTACCGAAAAAATAGGAAAATGTATCATTTCTATGTTCTAATTATGATGGAATCTAGAATGTATACTTATGTATACTTATGATGGAACCTAGAATGTATACTTAACATCTATAAATGTATAAAAAATTTGACGCAATAAAGTATTGAGTGTCGAGTATTGGCAATTTCTTGTTTAGTGGTAAATGTAAAAATTTGCGTTGCTCCGAGCCATCGCGCCTGCGGAACTCTTGAATCAACCGTTTCTTTGCGTGGTATATGGTGCATAAGGCATTGCTTATTTTATGATTTTCCTTAAATTTTACTATTTTTTTAGGAAAGGCACTGTAGAGTGTAACAATAGATCAATTTATTCAAAGTTAAGGTAAAATAATCGGCAATGAGATCAAAATTTGCTCATACAAATGATGAGGCTCCATACAAATTTGGCCTAAAACGCAACACATGATGATAGCTGCTTACTGTATTTTAATACTTCTGAAATGTAAGTTGTATTACGGACACTTTTTATAATACTAAAATTCACGAAACTCATTTAAAAATTAATATTACTTGAATTTACAATTGTTACATTCCATTTTAAGCTACTGACATCGCAACATATCGTCAACATAAATATAATTAATTTTTGTATTACCCATCATAAAGATTGATTTTAACCACTTAAAAGTTAAAAAACGAAAAAAACTTTTTTTTACATTAAAATATTTGTAACTCGTTCACAGTGTAAATAGATGGCACTTGTTTTTTTTTTTGTTTCTTTAGGATGATACTAAGAGTACTTATTTATACAACTTCTATTTTGTATATATATATATATATATATATATATATATATATATATATATATATATATATATATATATATATATATATATATATATATATATATATATATATATATATATATATATTTATATTTATATTTATATATATATATATATATATATATATATATATATATATATATATATATATATATATATATATATATATATATATATATATATATATATATATATATATATATATATATATATATATATATATATTAGTGATGGGCCGAATGTGGTTTGAACCGAATTCGAACTTCGGCCGAACATTCGGTGAAAATAAGAAATTCGGCCGAATTTCGGCCGAACTTCGGTTAAATTTTGGGGAGCTTTCTTAAAAGCGACACGTCGTGACTTTTTTTACGAATTTGCTTAAAATTTAATTATTTTATACTAGCTATTTACCAATTTTACTATTTACTACTATCTATTATATTGTCCGAGGCTTCGCTCGCGTAAAGTAAGAGAAAAAGTAACCTATGTCACTCCATCCCTTCAACTATCTCCACTTAAAAAATCACATCAATTCGTCGCTTCGTTTTGCCATGAAAGACGGACAAACAAACAGATACACTTTCCCATTTATAATTTTAGTATGGATATATAGGAGATCGTTAATGGGTTTCGCAACGCACGTGAATTAGTGACGTAACAACAAAACTTTGATACATTGAGTTACATTGTTCCAATTTAGGAATGGATTTTTATTTTTAACTTTCTGCTACGTAGGTATATAAACAAAGAAGTTACTGATTTTGCCCCGATTTTTGAAAATCGAGTTTTCACCAGATCTTCATCTATATAAAACTTTTGATTTTTAACTTCCCGCTAAGTATGGAACATTTTCTGACTATTTTCGTGATGACATCAGTATGTCTGTATGTATGTGTGTGTGCGTGTGTGTGTGAGAGAGAGTGTGTGGTTGTATGTATGTGTGTATGTAAACATTTCATAACTTTTGAACAGCTTGACCGATCGAAACGCGGTTAATGGCATTCAATTAGATTCTGCTCAACTTAGAATTCCCAACAATTTTAACCAATTCGGACTAGAATATTTTGAGAAATTTTGAAAAAATCGAAAAAAAAATTGACGAAACCTATTTTTTAATATAACTTCAAGATTAATGTGTCGATTGACTATAAAATGTTATCAGCTCTTTTTTTAAAAAACTGCGTCTAATTCATAAATTGTATCATGATCGGTTCCGTTTCGGAATCCGTTCGGAAGCAATCGTTGACGAAAAAATTTGGAAGTGTTTTTTCGACATAAATTCGAAATTTTTTCAATTACAGTTTCAAAAATCAAAATTAAATCAAGTTTTCAAAAGTTACGGCTTTTCAAATATTAATATTTTGTTGTCTACAGCAAACTTAGCATTTTTATAATGACTTTCAGACTAATATACCGATTGACTTAAAAGTCTAATCAGCTTTTCTTTCTATAAATTGTGTCAAATAAGCAAATTGCATCAAAATTGGTCGATTTATCTGGGATTTAGTAATAGCGAAAATTCAAAAAAAAATTTTTTTTGATATTGCTTCGACATTTCTGAGTCTGTAGATTACGTAGCTATGAAAACATTTTAGAGGTCAAAAATTGCGTTGAATGCCATTCGAAAGACCAAAATCAATCATCGTTTATAAAATATAGAGCATTTCAAAAATTTTGAAATTACTGTCATTTACGACTTCTATGTACTAACGAATATTTGTAACAAATTTAAGATTTTTGAACTCTGAAAAAATCTGTGATATGCTACGACATAGATAAAGATCTATTTTTATTTGTTTTATATCATAAGATAGCAAACAAGCAAATGGGTCTCCTGATGGAAAGAGTCAACCATCGCCTATAGACACCAAAGATGTTAATGGTGCGTTGCTATCTTGTGGCGAGGTCTAATGCCACATGCATAAGTTTACCGGCTACCTTACCCTCCAAACCGGAACACGACAGCGACAAGCACTGACGCTATTGCGGCAGGAATAGGTAAGGCGGTGGTACCAGACCCGGGCGAGACAATGCAGAACTCTACCACCTAGTAGCCACGATGGTAGTGACTCGATAGCCAATCGGTCGCCTTTTACGACCTGCCTGGCAGAACGGCAGTTGGCCTATTCTACAAAGGAGGCCGGGACCAACACGGCGAGCGACCATCTAGCGGGAAGTTTCAGGGATGACCTGCTGGGTCAACTGTTTTACGGATTTTTTTCGAAAGTATAGTATAGCCTATGTTACTCGGGAATGATTTTAATATCTTTCTAATGGTGAAAGATTTTTTTAAATCGGTTTAGTAGTTTTTGAGTTTAGATGATACAATATACAAAAATATAGAATACAAATCTTTCCTCTTTATAACATTAGCGTAGATTTTAAGCAAAACAGTGCAAAAAAGATACTTTTTTCTAGTGCCAAATGTTCGGCATTTAAACCGAATTTCGGCCGAATGTCGAAGTTCGGTTCAAGCTGCCGAAATTCGGTTAAACCGAATGTAAAACGAATTTCGGCCCATCCCTAAATTATATATATATATATATATATATATATATATATATATAAATTTTAGATGGTACACAAATAACGTACTTAACAAATTAACCCAAGAAACACAATGGTTTAAACACATTTTTTTTGAATTTTTTTTATATCATAAGACAGCAAACAAGCAGATGGGTTTCCGGATGGAAAGTGTCAACCATCGCCTATTGACACCAAAGGTGTTAATGGTGCCTTCCTATCTTGTGGCGAGCTTTAATGCCACATGCATAAGTTTACCGGCTACCTTACCCTCCAAACCGGAACACGACAGTGACAAGCATTGACGGTATTGTAGCTGGATTAGGTAAGGTGGTGATACCAGACCCGGACGAGACAATACAGAACTCTACCACCTAGTAGTGATTTCATAATTTCTAAACAACCTGTATATTCTGTTTACTAAACGTACAAATACAAATACTTTATTTGCACAAAATAGGGTTAGAAAAGATTTTGTGCATATGTCGATATGCTTAAACCTATTTTGCCAGATAATTGGCATCCATAATTTGTTAAATATATGGCTGAAGATTAATATTATAACTACCTATATTATTTCAGAATATATTTTAACTCAATTTTTATTTAAAATTATTTCATACAAAACGTTGCTATTTTGTTTCAATTCGCTTAGAAACAATCTGGTACTACATCCCTTCTTCAATGAACGTAATTCTTACGTTTACGATCTGGTAGGTACTACGCCGGCTCAAACAATGTTTGCAAGTGATGTTATAATACTAAACTTTAGTAAACAAATATTGCAAAGGATGATTCAAATTTTATAGTTTGATAAAAAACTGTATATGCTGTGGGAGAATCGTCAGTACTTGATTCTGATAGCGCACATGTATGTACAAAAATAAATTTCCCCGTGTTGGTCCGGGCTTAAAAATAAACCATTTGCCGTTCTGACAGGCAGTTTGTAAAAGGCTACCGAATGACTATAAATGTCAATAACAACATTACTACTAGGTAGTAGGATTCCGCAACGTCTCGCTCGAGCATTTGTAACCACCGTTTTACCTGTTCCTGCCGCATAGCGTCAATGTTTTTCACTGTCGTATTCCGTTTTGAAGATAAAGGTATCCGGTATACTTATGCATGTGGCATTGCCATTACGCCACACGGATAGCAACGCACCATTAACATTTTTGTTTGTGTGTAGGCGATGGTTTCCCATTCTTTATTCAATAAAAATAATTATATAAGGACACCTGTTCAAAAAAAATTGCCTGGATTTAGCTAAAGGAGAACTTCCTCTCTAGCACCTCCCCCCCCCCCCGCACCCCGTTAGGTCTAGCGCTGCACTTCATCATGTCGATCAACACTAATGAAAGCTGCTACATACCTACTTTCTAACTCAAATAAATCCTATTTATCCGCTTGTAATATAGTAATAGTAAATCATATTATTACATCGCAAGCGGTAATTGAAGTAATCATTTCCTATATAAGTTTGCTTTCACGTTATAAATTACTGATCGGCCATTTTGTAACTAGTGGCGTTGACAAGATGGTGTCATAATTTAAATTAAATTTTTCAATAACATTTTTTTACCTAACACGGGGTAAACGGGGTTGGTTCCTTTTGAAGAATAGACATTTGACGTTTTGCCTTGCAGTTTGTAAAAGGCGAATACGAATACACCTTTTACAAACTGCCAGGCAGAACGTATACATGTCTTTGCCCTTGTGATTACTAGGAGTTTTTTTATATCATAAGATAGCAAACAAGCGGATGGCTCTCCTGACGGAAAGAAACACCATCGCCTATAGACAAAGATGTTAATGGTAGAAGACTTATGCTAATGGATGACAATGCCACATGAATAAGTCTACCGGCTACCTTACCCTCCAAACCGGAACAGGACAATGACAAGCATTGACGCTATTGCGTCAGAAATAGTTAAGACAGTGGTACCAATTACTTGGGCGAGACCTCTTTACCAAATTAGCATAAAAATGTCATGCAATCGCTACTGAACTTAACAGGAACTCATGAGGCGAATTTGAAGTTTTCCTGAAAAATAAGTATAAGTATCATCACGCCCTTGCGTGGCAGGTAGAGTAAACCGAACGTCTATAGACTTCCCAGTTTACCGCGATTCACCGGTTTGTCGGTTGGCGAGATAAGTGGTGATCCTCATCACCGCATTTACTGACATGGTAACGATTATCGACTGTTTCTTGCGATAACCGGAACCGACAGTTTAACGTGGTTAAACTGTCGCTTTAGGCACGGCACGGCAGTGGTGACACACCACTCCGCCAGACTCCGAGCTGCTAGAGGATTAGATTTTCGAGAAATCCTCAAAAAAACTTCAATAACACTTTACTTGACCCGGGGATCGAACCCCGGACCTCGTGGTCTGAGTCGAATAGGCTACCCCTAGACCACGAGGCAGTTCAGTTTTCATGAAAATGATTTAGAAATCGGTCCAGTCTACATATAGGTATATCTCAATATATATAAATTGCGTGTCACGTTGTTTGTCCGCGATGGACTCCGCAACTACTGAACGATTTCAATGAAATTTGTTAGATATCTACTGTTTGGTCCAGCTTAAAAGATATGATAGTTTTATCTCAATTAACCCCCTACCCCTCACAAGTATCCCACGAAAATATTCAATACAAGTAATTTGTATGGCAAAACAATGTTTTCCGGGACAGCTAGTCTACTGTAAAAATGTCAAAAATAATATACTAAACTCAGGTGCCATAATATAGTCTAGATAGATAAGAAAGAAAGAAATTATTTATTTGCCAGAATATGGGACTTACAAGTTATTAAAATTTGATTAAGTTACCAACATATTCTACCATGATATGGTGTGCAAATAATTAAAAATTATAATTATATATTATTATTAAACTAAAAATGTGAGTTTAATTGTGAGTTTATTTTTTTTCAATTATTACCGGATCGGTACGCGGCCACACACTGGGAAGATCCGGCGGAAGAAACTCAGCGGGCTTGTGATTTTTTCAATTATAGTTACATAATACAAATTACAAACATTATTTCACATCACAACACTTGTTTCTATAATTTACGAACTTCATTTTTTGTTTAATTATAATGTTGATATTTTACGAAATTTAAAGACAGAAGAAATATAATATATAATTTGTAAAAATTTAGTTAAGTTGTACAATTTAATGTATATTTATCAACATGTTCTACCATATAATCCCTTCAGACTTTTTCTCAGGTAAAGTCATCAGATGATACTACACAGTGGTGCTTTAAAAAACCATAGCAACAGCTGGCCTGGCGTGATTACTCAGAAGTCATCGGACGTGTTAACCCACAACAGTATTGATTGTATCGCTTCCGAGAACGGCGACTAAACCGGATCAATTCTCGAAAATTCTGTAAATTGATTGATTAATCGTAATCAGTAGGGCTGAGAAATTTTATTTGTTTAATTGCTGACATGACAGTCTCACATTTTTTTTATTTAATTTATATACATATAATAAAATCGTAGGAAAGTCAAAACTGTACATTGAATATTTTTTTAAAAGAATACTTGGGGCGTGATCTACAATCGATATCGAAACCAAAAATACAGTTTTTAGAATTTTTGTCTGTTTGTCTGTACGTATGTCCGGGGTAAACTCAAAAATTACTGCATGGATTTACTTCAAATTTTGTATGAATATTACTAATAGGTCGGGTCAACATATAGGCTACATATTATCACGCTATCACATACGGGGGAGGGGCAGTGCGGAGTAACCGAACTCCGCGCGGAGGAAGTCGCTGGCAACAGCTAGTCCACACTAATATTATAGTGTTCCGGTGTCGGTGTTGACCATTGACTATATGAGGATCCGAGTTCGATTCCCGGGTCCCGGGTTTTTTATATCGTAAGATAGGAAACAAGTGGTTGGCTCTCCTGATGGAAAGAGTAATCATCGCCTATAGACATCAAAGATATTAATGGTGCGTTGCAATCCGTGTGGAGCGATGGCAATGCCTGATGTATAAGTCTAACGGCTACCTTACCCTCCAAAGGGGTCATCCGTAAATTACGTCACACGAATTTCACTATTTTTTGACCCCTCTCCCGTCCTTGTCACAGCGTGTCACATTTGTGAGACCCTCCCCCACTACATAGTGTGATGTTACATATTTTACAATTTTACATTGGAAAAATGATTTCCTTCGATTATTTTTTATCTGTACAGGTATTATATTTTGAAAAATGTGATGTCACAAAATTTGGGACCCCTCCCTACCCCTTGTCACACAATGTCACACTTCTTCGACCCCCTCCCTCCCCCTTAACGTGTGACGTAATTTATGGATGGCCCCAAACCGAAACAGGACAATGTCAAGCATTGACGCTGTTGCGGTTGGAATAGGTAAGGCGGTGGTACCAAATACCCTGGCGAGTCATCGCGAAACTTTACCACCTACTTTTAAAATACTAGCAGATAAGTGCTATTTTAGTTTGAACGAATATTTTGCTAACAAATTATAAGTGGTACACGTAATACAATTTACCAAATAAATAAATTTAATTACAATATATTAAATTTATTATATTAAGTTAATTACTTGTAGTTGTTAAAAACTAAATTAAATGCAATTACATGGAATTAAGTTAAGTTAAATAAAATCAAATAAATTAAATTAAATGAGTATAAATTTACTTATTAAAATGTTTAAATTAATTAAATTAAATGAGAATGAATTTGCTTATCAAAATTTAAAATAAATTAAATTGTATTAAATGAAAATAAATTAAAAATATATTAATGTATAATATAAATAAATTTAATTATTTAAAATAATTTCATATCCTTGCATGTGAAACTAAAATTAAGTTGTTAAATTGCATTAAATTAGAAAAATCTACTTGACGTTATATATATATATATATATATATATATATATATATATATATATATATATATATATATATATATATATATATATATATATATATATATATATATATATATATATATATATATATATATATATATATATATATATATATATATATGTCGTCGTGAAACTGTCAATTCCGTTAGATTATAATCTACCTAAGTGATATTATAATTTAACTGCTAACCTAACCTAACCAAATTAGGTAGATTATAATCTAACGGTATTGACAATTTTACGGAGACATATATAATTGGTGGGTAACCTGTGGTTATATTTCCTTCTAAATTCTGCAATTTCAGGGGTAAAAATTGTAACAGTTTATAGCAGGTACTTTTTTATATTAATCTGTTTGAAAATATTTAAGTATCCTTTTTTAGGCTCCCGAAGTAAACTATGAATCTTTATAGTTTCGCTATATCCGTCAGTCCGTCCGTCCGTCCGCAAGTTCGCTCAGGGATCCTTATTAATATAAAGCTGTAATTTAGCTAAAATATACATATTAGTCACGTCAACAGAGTAGCAATATTAAATTTTGAAAAATACTTTTTTCAGGATAGTTCCCGTACACGTAAAGTGGGGATGTTCATTTTTTTGTCACGTACCTCATTGCGTGGGGTATCGTTTAGATAGGTTTTTATAAAATATTTTAGGTTTGTGGAAACAAATTTTCGATTAAGGGACTCGTTTGTAAAATATTAAACTCTTAAGTCCTAATTTTTGTTAGAGTCAAGTCCCCCCCCCACCCATCTGCAGGCTAAATGGTTGATTTTGGGGGTGGGAAAAAATCATTATAGTAGTAAATATAATGAAGTTAAAAGGAAAACTATTACGGCTTAGAAGGCTTTACAAGTTTTTGAGTAATAGTCGACCAACTTATAAAATGTGCTTAGAGAAGTTTTTATATGCGGTGAACCTGTGGTGCGGATATATATTTGTCATTGACGTTGAATAGCTTAAATGTTCATAGTATGAAACTATAAAAGCCCTCTTTTATAGTAGATACTTTTTATTAATACTTTTTTAATAGAAGATACTTTTTTTTAATTTTTATAAATGCGAAAGTTTGGATGTTTGGATGGATGGATCGATGGATGTTTCTTACTCCATCACGCAAAAACTAATACACGGATTTAAATGAAATTGGGCACACAGGTAGATGATGACCTGTACACACAGGCTACTTTTTATCCCGGAAAATTTAATTCATCCCGCGGGATTCGACAAAAACATTTATAATGCAGAGGGCTGCACGCTACAGCTAGTTATCCATACTAATATTATAAATGCGAAAGTAACTCTGTCTGTTTGTCTGTCTGTCTGTCTGTCTGTCTGTTAGGCTTTCACGGCTAAATCACTGAACCGATTTGGATAAAATTTGGTACAAATATACTTTGAGACCCAAGAAAGGACATAGGGTAGTTCTTATCCCGGAAATCCCACGGGAACGGAAACTATGCGGGTTTTTATTTTAGATTTTTTTTCACGCGAACGTAGTTGCGGGCACAGCTAGTTTATAAATATTAGTTTCTGCAGGAGGACTGCCTCCACAATGTAAACTGTGCCAAATTTCACACTCCACTTAAAAGTAAATTGTCTTAAAAAGGGGTAAAAAGTATTCCCTTCGCGTATTTATATATTTATACATATAATAAAATCGTAGGAAAGTCAATACTGTACATTGAATTTTTTTTAAAGAATACTTGGGGCGTGATCTACAATCGATATCGAAGCCAAAAATATAGTTTTTAGAATTTTTGTCTGTTTGTCTGTTTATCTGTATGTAAGTCCGGGGTAAACTAAAAAGTACTGCATGGATTTACTTCAAATTTTGCATGAATATTATTACTAACAGGTCGGGTCAACATATTGGCTACATATTATCACGCTGTCACCTACAGGTTAGGAGCAGTGCGGAGTAAACGAAGTCCGCGCGGACGAAGTCGCAGGCAACAGCTAGTATATTTATAAAGATGTTAATTAATGGTTTTTAAAATACATTTCCACGTATTAGCGATAGGCGATTCAGTTGAGTGAAACAATAATGACAATGTAACAATAATATGACTAATAGCAACGGAAACTTACCACCAGGGTGACGCGTGGTAAGAATGAATGCCTGTAACTAGTCTAGATTATTACATCATAGAAGTTAAACTTCCGATTTCTACCCCCGAAGCTTCTCCCGTGTTGGTCTGGGTTCCTTTGAAGAATAGACCAACTGCCGTTCTGCTAGGCAGGTCGTAAAAGGCGACCGTTTGGCTATGCGAGTCACTGCCATCGTGGCTACTGAGTGGTAGAGTTCTGCATTGTCTCGCCCGGGTCTGGTACCACCGCCTTACCTATTCCGCAATAGCGTCAGTGCTTGTCACTGTCGTGTTCCGGTTTGGAGGATAAGGTAGCCGGTAAAACTATGCATATGGCATTATCATCCCACCACACGGATAGTAATGCACAATTAACATTTTTGGTGTCTACGGGCGAAGGCTGATATGTCCATAAGGAGATTCATCTGCTTGTTTGCTGTCTTATGATATAAAAAAGTATCTTTACGCCCGCATCCCCGAAGCGGTAGGCAGAGGTAGGCGATGCCTATAGGCGGTGGTTGTCTCTTTACATCAGGAGAGCCATATACTTGTTTGTTATCTCATGATACACACACACACACTCACACACACATTGTAAAGCAGTAAAATTATGATGAAATTATCGGTCCAATTAATGACGAAAATATAATATTTTTATGTTATATGTCATTTAGGTCCACGGGTCAAAACTTAAGCGGGTTCAAACTAGGCATGGAAATTATTGTTGAATTAGGTTAACTTGTATGTTGTTAAAATTAATTAGTATTTAACAGTTATTTATTTATGTGATATTATATCAGTAGTAGCCTATATATAATAAGTATTAGAAGCGGCAAAAACGTAAAGCCGTCGAGTTAGCGACAAAAAAATGTCCTCTGGAGTAGTTTTATAATTTTTAACAGTTAGTTATTATTATAATAAATCAAGGTAGCTCAAATATTTTTAATAACATTATTATCCTATATGAAGTTATTGGTAATTTTAGTGATGCATGAATTTTTTACAGTATTTGCTAATATAAATAACAGTTGTTAATTGTTAAAAAATGTAGTGTTAAATGATCCATGTCTAGTTCAAACCAGTTTCTGTAAGGATAACATTGACATAACACTGTGTGTCATGACAGGCCCACAGGGTGGAGATGATGAAATAATTACGCGAATGACTGTGTGTTTTTACACGAAACGGAAAGTTACCTCCACATTGACTTGATGTAATAATGACAAATTGTCGTATACTTACCGTAACTAATTATTTGAATTCTTGTAAGCGACATAATATATCAATATTTAACTTATAAGTGAGGAAAAATAAATCTAGAGGTAGGTACATGTATAAAATTAAAATGTCTGTCTGTATCGCCTCTGTGGTTTAGTGGTCCAGCGTTGGCGTTGACCACATGAGATCCCGGGTTCGATTCCCGACCGACCGACTTAAAAAAAATGTTTTTTTCAGTTTTCTGATAAACACAAAATTGTCCGGGATTGGAATGTACCCGGTTGGCGATAGGCTTGCCACCTATCACATTTGTGGGACCAAGTATCTTCGGCTAATCGTGAGTGCACTTGTTGTTCCTCTGCCTACCCCTTCAGGGAAACGGGCGTGTAGATACTCTACTCTGTGTGTGATTTCAAAATAACTAGGTCTTTTTAAATGCAGTTTATATTTAATATGATACTAACATCTTAAGAACCATTTTTAATATTTCTGTCTGTGTGTTATTCTGTTTGTACGGAGTAATCTCTAGAACGTTAGACTGATTTCGATAAAACTTCCACTGAAAGATAGAGGAGTTTGTAGACCAGGACACAGGATACGTTTTACCCGCTTGTGTAAAAGTAAGTATTAATTTTGGATCATGAGAACGAAGTCGCGAGTAATAGCTAGTCTTATATATAAAAATATTGTGTCACAGTGTTAGTTACCATACTCCTCCGAAACGGCTTGACCGATTTTTATGATACTTTATATGCATATTCAGTAGGTCTGAGAATCGGCTACTATCTATTTTTCATACCCCTAAGTAATAAGGGTGGTTAACCCCTAACATTTTTTTTTAAATTTTATGGATAATTATATTTATTTTAATTAGGGTTTCGAAATAAACTAGGAACCTTTATGGTTTTGCTATGTCTGTCCGTTCGTCCGTCCGTCCGTCCGCACGATTGTTCAGAGATCCTTATTACTAGAAAGCTGTAATTTGGCACGAATATACAGATTATCTTATATATAAAATTATCCTGTCACAATGTTCGTTCCCATACTCCTCCCAAACGGCTTGACCGATTCTCATGAAATTTTGTGAGCATATTGCGTAGGTCTAAGAATCGGCCAACATCTATTTTTCATACCCCTTAGTGATAAGGGTTGTCCACCCTTAACATTTTTTAGTTAGAAATAATTTATATGGCAAAACAAAGTTTGCGGGGTCAGCTAGTATAATATAATATTCGTCAAAAAGTGGTATTATAAAATGTTGAAAGATATTTTTTCAGCGTAGCTCCCCTACATGTAACGTGGGGATGTTAACTTTCTTTTTTACATACCGTATCGTTGAATAGGTGTTTAAAATTAATTAATAATAATTAATATCACTGGACTGAATGAAACTGTGAATTACACAAATTGATCTGACCCCAAAGTAAGCAAATTATATGCTTGTAGTATGGGTGTCAGTCAACGATACTAATACATAGAAATACATATATAAATACTCTAATATATTTAATAAACACCCAAACCCGGAAATACAAACATCTTTGCTCATCACACAAATGTCTGTCTCTGCCTGGAATCGAACCCGGACCCCATTGATTGTGTAGTCAGGGTCGCTAACCACTCGACTAACGGGGCGGTCAAATTATTTGTAGGTTAGCGAAAACAAGTTTTCGATTAAGGGACTCGTTTGTAAAATATTAAACTTTTAAGTGATAATTTTTGTTCGAGACAAGTTTATTATTTAAGATACACACATCAATAGTTTTTATTAAAGTATTCGTGTGTGGATCCGGGATATTGCGGAACTCTACCATCTCGTAGCCACTATGGCAGTGACACGAACGCCTCTTACGAACTTCCTGGCAGAATAGCACATGGTTTATACTTCAATCTTTTTGACAAAAGTCAAACCAATACGAGAGAAGCACTAGTTTACGACTCACTGACATAAGTTTTTCTACTCTGAAAATTAATGTCTACCTGTATTTCATACTATAACTTAAAAACTTTTTGACCAATCTTGTGGAAAATCGATATATGGAATACTGAATATTCAATAATTTATCTATCTATAATTAAAAATGCGAAATTTTGGATGTTTGGATGGATGGATGTTTGTTACTCAATCGCGATGGATGGGTAGATCATACAGGTAGATGATTACCTGAAATATATTGGCTACTTTTCATCCCGGAAAAAATTGGTGATCCCGCGGGATTCACCAAAAACTTTTATAATGCAGCGGGCTGTACACTACAACTAGTTACTTTATAGGTATGTTTCAATTATTACATTTGATGTTACAATAATGAGTTGAACATATACACCCTATAATTGCAATGTAGGACTGGACCGATCCATTTCATGATAGATAAAAAATATTTAAGTTAATTTATGATAGAACGATGATATCAAAACTCAAGATTTAACAAATAATAGACCATAATATGTAAATTTTATTTCGTCAATGAATTTTTCGTCAGCCAAGCGGACGCTTGCTATGCCGCGTTCCCATAATCAGTGATTCGTCATTCGTAGCAGTAACCATAAGCTACCAATTTAATAATGAGGCATTCCACAATTTTTTAGACCATTTTGTAATTTAACATTTATAAGGACAGTTTTAGCTCACGCCTCGTCGAAAATATTACTATTCGTAATTAAATGGAGTCGTTTTATTAATATAGGAACCACGCATTAGTTAGAACACAGATCCGCAAGTTAAAGTTATAATACTACTTGCGTCCGAGGTTTAAAAGATCACTACGTGCAACACACAAAAGTCAATGATCGTTTTTAGGGTTCCGTACCATAAAGGTTTAACGGGACCCTATTACTTAGCCTCCGCTGTCTGTCTGTCACCAGGCTGTATCTCATAAACCGTGATAGCTAGAAAGCTGTAATTTTCACAAATTATGTATTTCCGTTGCCGCCATAACAACAAATACTAAAAATAAAAATAAAATGAAAATATTAAGGGGAGGAGAGGGGTCACCATAAAATAAATCATGTTTTTTTCGTATTTTTTTTTTGCTTAGTATTAATAACGGTAACAGGTAGACGATTAAAATTTTCACAGAATATTTACTTGTATATTACCTTTCAAAATAAATAATTAAATAAAAATAAAGTAAACATCCCATACAATAAACGTAATTTTTAAGCAATTTTTTACTAACATAAACAGGTAGAAACTTGACTATTTTCAAAAAAGTATTTGGGGCATATAACTATAAAAATAAATACTTAACTAAAAAAAACAAAAACTTAACCATAAAAAAAACGTAAAATAAATATTTAAGTATACATACAACAAACGTGATTTTTTTTTTAAAATATATAAACGGGTCAATAACGCGTACATATATAGAACTTACTTGTAAAGCTCGATGTTTCGGCCAAAACTGTCTAGACGGTAGCTACTTCCTTTTCCAAGGTCAATATTACCTCCAGATTGATGGCGTCGCAATGAGCAGTCCAGTAGCAGCAGTACTGGCCAATCTCTGGATGGAGTACTTCGAGCAAAAAGCCTTAAGTCTAGGCCCAAAGATCGTTCGACTGTGGAAGAGACACGTCAATGACATTTTTTGTATTATTAAAGGCAATAGGCAGGAAGTAGATCAACATCAATACCACCTTAATTCCATTCACCCGAAAATCCGATTCACATATGAGATGGAAAGTGACCGTTCATTGTCTTTCTTGGATGTCAAAGTGACTGTGAGAACAAATGGGACCTTAGCTCACTGTGTATACAGAAAACCTACACACACTGACAGATATCTACATGCGTCATCTCATCATCACCCCCGTCATTTACAATCTGTAGCCACATCATTAATAAATAGAGCATTTGACTTATGCGACTCCGAACATCTGGAGCCTGAACTAAACCATGTTCAGGATATACTTAAGAAAAATGGTTATAAAGAAAGGCAGAACATTAAGCGTTATAATAAAAAGGTTAGGTATCCTATAGTCAAAAAGCAGCCGACATTCATGACATATATTAAAGGGATTACCGATAAGATTGGAACGCTACTGAAAAAATATTCCATACCTACCATCTATACGCCAAGCTTAAAGGTAGTCGGGCATGTGGGCACGCCTAAGGATGTCATACCCTTCCAGACGCCAGGGGTATATAAAGTGGACTGCAGCTGTGGTAGTGCTTATATAGGTCAAACTAAACGTACTATCGCAGATAGACTCAAAGAGCATATCACGGCTGTAAAAACCAGGCAGGTTAATAAGTCGGCTATAGCTGAACATATTTTGGATTCCAGCACTGATCACTGGATTGAATTCCACCGACCTCAGGTTCTCTCTACTGAGCGACACTATGTTCCCCGTATGGTACGGGAAGCGATTGAAATTAGGAAATATAAAAATTTCAACAGGGAAGACGGATTTAAGTTGTCTCCTGCTTGGAATCCAGTGATCAGCAGAATAAAGCCTTTGCACCTGCAAACAAATAAAGTCCAAGATACGGTTAGTGTTGTGTGTAGGCTAAATTCGAAAAAACAAGACCAGAAGGGGGTAGATGAAAATCGATCCCGACGTGAACGACGGAGGAAACTCGCTGCTCCAGTCTGCTCGTGACCACGGTCAATGTAACTTGGCCGAAACGTCAAGCTTTACAAGTAAGTTCTATATATTATGTACGCGTTATTGACCCGTTTATATATTTTTAAAAATGATAGTAGAACGCGTTAGTTTAAAAGTTCAAACGTGATTTTCTTTTATAGATGATGGTAAGGAACCCTTCGTGCGCTAGTCCGACTAGTACCTGGCCGGTTTTTTCATCTACTGAATGGATAAAAGCATTTAAATTATAAAGGGATTAAATTATCCATTGGTATACCTGTTATATTTTGGACGTTCAAGGTGTACGTGTGTTTTGGGATTATATTTTCTTGAGTTGGCAGGTAGATACGCTACCTGGCAGTTTTTTGTAGAATCTGAAAGTTAACGAACTAGCGGGTCACTCTTAACATTCATAATAGTTCTTCTTTACATTTTTACCCAACTACACTAGAAAGAATGTAATGTTTTTGGAGCGTAAATACTCGCACACTAATACTACCGTACTCTGACATGCCTTGCAGTGGAAAGAGCTTGAGGGATTTCAAAGTATGAGGGTGTCATTGGATTTGTGTTTAATCGAATATCGCAGATTGACAGATCTATTTTTTAAAGGAAGCCTCCCTAGAATAGAATATTCCTGACATTCTGTCATTCTATATTAAAAATATTAAACTATTTTTAGGGTTCCGTATCTAAAAGGTAAAACGGGACCCTATTACTTAGCCTCCGCTGTCTATCTGTCCGTCTGTCTGTGTCTCACCAGGCTGTATCTCATAAACCGTGATAGCTAGAAAGCTGAAATTTTCGCAAAATATATATTTCCGTTCCCGCTATAACAAGAAATACTAAAAATAAAAAAACTAAGTGGGTCCCCATACAATAAACGTGTTTTTTTTGTATTTTTTAAAGTTTTTAAATTTTTTTAAATTACTACTTACTAGCGATTTTCCTCGCTAGTAATTTTAACAATCGACCATAATTCTAGGACTCCGTTTGATTATAGAAGAAACTATAAAATGTCTTCTAAGGGGGCGTCCACAAATTACGTGAGATGTTTTTTTTAATTTTCTGTCCCTCCCTCTCCCCCTGGTGAGATATCGTGAGATTTTATTCAACCCCCTCCCCTATCCCCCAATCTCACGTGAGATTTTTCAAAATGTGGATTTCTTAAATATGTAAACGCGTTGGATTGTTATTGTAAAAAGAAAAAAAATTCTTCGTGCTTTTATTTACGACTAGTTAAGGCTGTATAACGTCGAAGTATAAATGAAATTATTTTCTTTCGAACAAGTTAGTGAATGATCTTAATCGTATCACGGTTACGCTTAAGATTAAATCTTAAGCATGTACAAGCTGGATAACGGACCAAAATAATATATTTTTTGTTTCAATCAGAAAAAAAATGCGTGATATTTGCCTAGACCCCCCCCCCTCCCTCCAACGTAAGATTAGATGAGATTTGACTCGACCCCCTCTCCCCCTTAAACATCTCACGTAATTTGTGGACGCCCCTAAGTATGACAGCAGATTTTAATCGTAAACAAAATAATATTCTTATTGGTATAATTGGTCCCCGAGCAAGGCGAAAATTTGGTTGATTATTTCCTCTCGGAAGATAACTTGTTCAATGCAACTCATAAATTTTACCATAAAGGCATACATACATAAAAACTGTTATTAAGATGTTACTACACTTTTCCCTCAGAAGTTGGGTATGGCAAACTCAGCAACCGTTGGCAAAGCTAGCAGGTTTTACCCTAATTTATGAATGGCCTTTAAAGTCCCGACTTAAGGACACGGGACACGGGACAATGGTTGAAAATGTTTTGAGTAAACAATAGCCACAGTAAACTGTGGGTCTATCATAACCATTTTCTTCCATTCTACACCTTTACACCTTTACACAAAGTCTATATTAGATTAACAGTGAAATAAGCTGCAACAATTTCATCATCCTTACCATGGAACCTGCTTTAACCATCTCGCACATGTACAGACATGATTCAGATGACAATAATTCAGTCCAAACCCTATTATTGCATCAATAATTCTTGGGATGAATTTTTACACTTACCTACTTATACTTACCTACTTGTATTTACCTACTTATAATTCTTATACTTACCTACTTATACTTACCTACTTGTATTTTAAATGAGTAAATTACCCCCTGGTATACCTGGTATACCTGTTTACTGGCGGGTGTTGTCAACGTAATTAGAGCTTATAATCCATACTAATATTATAAATGCGAAAGTAACTCTGTCTGTCTGTCTGTCTGTTACGCTTTCACGGCCAAACCACTGAACCGATTTGGATAAAATTTGGTACAAATATAGTTTGAGATCTAAGAAAGGACATAGGATAGTTCTTATCCCGGAAATCCCACGGGAACGGGAACTATGAGGGTTTTTATTTTAGAATAATTTCCACGCGAACGAAGTCGCGGGCACACCTAGTATCTTATAACATTAAAGTAACTACACGCTCGTATCCCCGAAGAGGTAGGCTGAGGTACAAGTGCACCCACGATTAGCCAAAGATATTTAGTCCCACAATGAGATAGGGACTAGCCTATTGCCAACCGGGCATTAATTCAGTCCCAGGCAATGTTTTTTATCTAAAAACGAAAAAAGAAACACATTTTGTATTGCCCGACCCCGGAATCGAACCTCGGATCTTATGTGGTCAACATCGATACCGGAACATTAGACTACAGATGCGACGAAGCGGCTACAATGTTTATATTTGTTTTTTTTTGTTTGTTTTTATAAGTATACTAGATGTTGCCAGCGACTTCATCCGCGCGGACTTCGTTTACTCCGCACAACACCTCCCCCGTAGGTGATAGCGTGATAATATGTAGCCTATATGTTGACCCGACCTGTTAGTAATATTCATGCAAAATTTGAAGTAAATCCATGCAGTACTTTTTGAGTTTACCCCGGACATACATACAGACACACAGATAAACAGACAAACAGACAAAAATTCTAAAAACTATATTTTTGGCTTTGATATAGGTATAGGTTAGGATCACGCTCCAAATATTCTTTTAAAAAAATATTCAATGTGCAGTTTTGAC
Source organism: Apodemia mormo (assembly GCA_036924255.1). Taxonomy (NCBI): domain Eukaryota; kingdom Metazoa; phylum Arthropoda; class Insecta; order Lepidoptera; family Riodinidae; genus Apodemia; species Apodemia mormo. The sequence goes on from JAUPFN010000017.1 coordinate 34,737,793, forward strand.
TTTCCTACAATTTTATTATATGTACAATATCATTTATTTTTTTAACTAATTTATTTTTACTTGTTACTATTCATCTCAAATAGGTAATAGTTTTCTTATTTCTTATATTTTTTAAAAGTGTGACTATTTGAAACAATGTTTAAAAATTTTGTGCTGTAATTGATCATCACAATAATATATTTTTTACAAAAAATGAAACTGACCCTGAATGAAATTTATGCGTGGTCAATGGTCATACATTAAAATCAGTGAGTGATTATTTAATCATCCTCGGTTTTCGTTCCCTTTTGAGTCGTTTTCTTTTCAAAATTTTCATGGGATAACTCTCTGGGTGTATTATATCCAATAAAAGAAGAATTATTAAAATCGGATCACTCTGTAAAAAGTTACACGTGGTCATACATTAAGATCAGAGAGTGAACAATCACCCCGTTTTTACGTACCCTTATAATGGGCCATCCATAAATTACATCACACGTTAAGGGAAGTGTGACATTTTGTGACATCACATTTTTTCAAAATAAAATATTTTATATCTAAGTATTACAACACTACATTTAAAAAGCTATCTGTATAAATAAAAAAATAAACGAATGAGATCATTATACATGTGGCATTAGACCTAACATTAACACCATTAACATCTTTGGTGTCTATAGGCGATGGTTGACTCTTTCCATCAGGAGACCCATCTGCTTGTTTGCTATCTTATGACATAAAAAAATATATATTCCAATGTAAAATTGCAAAATATGTGACGTCACACTAGGAAGGGGGGGACTCACAAATGTGACCAGCTGTAACGAGGGGTCAAAAAATCATGAAATTCGTGTGACGTAATTTATGAATGGCCCCTATTTGGATTTGTTTTAAAAAAAATGCGACCATTTTCGGAGTATACAGTAACGTGACCATATGTCCCGTTTTGAACAGGACTGTCTCATTTTCAAGTACTCTGTCCCGGTGTCTCCAAGTATATTTCAGGGATGCGAAAATGTCCCGATTTCCAAAAAATATACACAATAAAGCCACAAGAAGTTTTAAATTGTATACCAATTTGTCGGAAATCCTGTTTAATTGGACAGATATTTGCTAAGATATGAGCCGAACACAAAAATCTTGAAAGGTGAAATTAATTAAATTTGCTATTATCCGCGAACTATTCGCGGATAATAGCAAAGGCGATTACAGCTGCGAATGACCTTGAGTTTCTGACAGGAGTAGCGCAAATACTTTGCATGCCCCGATGTCAAAGAGTATTTACTGTGGATACAGATACGTTTTAATATTTTTGTTCACCTATATGAACTTTTATCATTATGAATCGACTGAATGTTTTCAAACTAAAAACCAATAACCAGTAATCGTTCATTTATCGATTACATATCCATTCATTTTAGAAAAACGATAAATATCTAAAGAAAAAAAAATATATCGAAAAAATAAATCGACAAAAAATCATATAACAATTTACACAATAATAACAGTTACGTATCCTATTTTTTTGAAAGTGTTGTAATATACAATACATCCCGTGTAGCACTTTATTTTAATACATACAATCAACAATTAATATTTAACAAAACCTTTCAAAATTTGATTTTGTAAAATGTAATCTCTTGAATAATATTTTAAAACTTTAATTAGCTTCTTAGTTTTTGTTTCAAAATCTCGTAAGAAAAAAATATATTATAGAGGAAAGTACTAAATAAGTTGGTTTATTCAGACTATTTGTATGTATAATATATTTAATTTATTTATTTTTAGTTGCGAAGACTATTACTTTCAAATAGTACCAGTTTTTATTTTTTTTTCTTCAGAGTTTTGCTTTTTATTCGCTTGCTTAAATTATCTTCGTTGTTTATATGTACTATTTTTTTTATTTTTGTATATTTAAACAAAATACTTATCTATATATAGCCAATAAAACATTAAAGCGTAAACGTAGGTAAGTACATGAATAGTCTCAAAACATTATTCAGCGTCTACTCGCAAACAAAACTATTTATAAAGTACTAGCTTTCAGCACCTTTAATACTCTCTTTTACCTTTTTAAGAGATAAAACTCACATCATCCTTACATGAACGTTTATTTAATTGAATTAAAAAGCATGACTAATAAATTTGAAGATTTTGATAAAACATATTTTATTTTTTCTACAAACTTTACAACTTTTTTCATCCTTTGAAGAGATGACATTTGAAAACCTTAAACCTTAAATTGTAACACCCACTTTTACTCCTTTAATGGATGAAACTCCGAACATCATTACGTGAATGTTTCTTCAATTTCGATTGAAGAGCATTGAGTAAATTTTATTTTTTATACAAATTTTTACACTTATTTTTACCCTTTTAATGGATGAAATTATAAGAAATTCTAAAATACGTATTTCTTTAATTGTATTAAAAAGCATAAATAACAAATTTTAAGTAATTTTTGCAACAGATAATTCATTTTTCGTACAAAAATTAATGCTCATTTTACCCCTTTAAGGAATCACATTTAAAAATGCGTACTTCTTTAATCATATTCAAAAGCATAAATACTAAATTTTAAGTAATAACTACAATAAACAATTTATTTCAATTCTTTTATCTCAAGGGATCAAATATAAAAAAAAAATCTAAACAAATGTTTCCTAAATTGTATTAATACAAAATTTGAATCAAATCAAACTCAAAACATCCTTACATGCATTTCTTTAATTGTATTGAAGAGTATAAATACTAAATTTCAAGCGATGTTGATTATAAATTATTTATATTTTATACAACTTCTATTTATCCCTTTAAGATATGAAATAAAAAAATCCTAAAATTCGTACTTCTTGATTGTATTAAAAAGCATAAATACCAAATTAAAATAAGTTAGATTTTATAGAAATGCAATAAATAAATGGTTCATTTTTTAAACAAACTTATAGCCTCTTTTTATGCCTCTATGGGCTAAAATTAAAAAAAAAAATATTAAATTTGTATTTAATTTGTTTTCAGATAAAGGATAATTTAATTACGGCATATCATTCATTACAACTCAAAAATGACAGAGTTTCGTACAAACTTTCACCCCCTATTTCACCATCTTAGGGGAATAATTAAAAAAAACTCCTTTCTTATTCCTTGTCTACATCATAAGAACAACCTTTGTAAAAAAACAGCCTTCTCGCTCCAAGCTACCATTATCTACTATAAAAAAACATCCAAACGTAAACGAAATGTTCAATTTCCAAACAGCACAACCTTACTATTGTGCCGAACGTTTCATCTGTACTATTACTCTTTGACTCGAATACGGAGAGCGGAGCACGCTAACATGCGACACAGCCTCCCCGTATGAACGCTACCGGGGGACTGACTTTCGGCGCGAGCGCTGTCCGCGAATAAAATAATAAGTTTTTTTTTGATTTAATAGCACACTATAAAGATTTTGTAAAATTTTGAACTTAAATTTCATAAAACAATAAATTGTCTGTAATAAAAAGAAAAAATCATCAAAATCGTTACAGTAGTTTGGAAGTTATAAGCAAATTTTTGCGTAAAAATAAGAAAGATGTTCGATTTTTTTCCGTCAAAAATAACAATAAAATTTGAAAAAACGAACTTAAAATTTAAACTTAATTATATTATACGTATAAAGTATATTTTTTTTAAATTATTGGACCAACCGGTTAGCAGTAGTAGGCTTTCAAAGAGGAGTCTATTTCGTAGTTTGGCATTACCTATCGCCTTTAATAATGTATTTCCGCAAAGTAACGCCTGAATCAATAAAACAAAAATCTTGATTAAAATGGTTAATTTTCAATAGGAAAACTATTTATTTCAAAATATTCAAAATTTTTGTTAGATCTTACTTAACACCGATATTTAATTTCTTTCTTCTTATGAAAATATGTACATCCTACAGACATTACTACTATCGTTTATTGTTTGCGTAGTTAAATTGTCCCGTTTTAAGATAAAAACTATATGGTCAGTTTATGTATACCCATTCCAATAAAAAAGGATTATCATAATAGGACCACACTGTGAAAAGTTAGCATGATCGAACATAAGAAAAATATAATATATAAAAAATATAATAAGAACCTCCGCCGCTTTTACGTCGGTTGAAAAATATTATCTATATATATAAAAATCAATTGCTGTTCGTTAGTCTCGCTAAAACTCGAGAACGGCTGAGCCGATTCGGCTAATTTTGGTTTTGAATTAATTGTTCAAGTCCAGGGAAGGTTTAAAAGGTGAGAAAGTATAGAAAAAAATAAGAGTAGTTAAAAAGGCAAAACAACGTTTGTCGGGTCAGCTAGTAAATCATAAAATAACACTCACTATCATCACTTGACTTTCTTAACTGTTTAAGTAAATAACAAGACTATTAGTTTTTCTTTCCAATCTGAGTCAGATTTACTTTATAGTGGGACAACTAGGTGGTAGAGTTCTGCTTTGTCTCGCCCGGGTCTGGTACCACCGCCTTACCTATTCCTGCCGCAATAGCGTCAGTACTTGTCACTGTCGTGTTCCGGTTTAAAGGGTAAGGTAGCCGGTAAACTTATGCACGTGGCATTAGACTTTGCCACAAAATAGCAACGCACCATTAGTATCTTTGGTGTCTATAGGCGATGGTTGACTCTTTCCATCAGGAGACTCATGTGCTTGTCTGCTATCTTATGATATAAAAAAAACGAAAATATTTCGATACACACATTTTGGGACATTTTATTAGGTCGTGAAAATGGGACGTCCACATTCCGTCCTGGACGTCACGCGGGATGATTGGTAGTCCTATATAATCCCTATCGCTATGCTTTCGATTTCACAACTGGGTCTTAAACCTCGTTTACACTTTGATTAGTGCGAGTGCTAGTGTTTAATGCAGGTGCTTAGTATTAAGCAAAAAATACGTGAAGACAGCCGTTGGTCAGTGTGAGTGATTAAGCGTAGTAAAAGTGAATAGACGCTGATAGATCACTCGCACTGAGTGCTAAGTGTGAGTTTTTCTTTTCGTATTCGATCGTGAGCGCGTTTCCAGTTTACTAGGAATTTGTATGTGATTTGTACAGCGCCACCTAGTGGTAAACTGGTTTCTCACGTTTACCACTAGGTGGCGTTGTACAAATCACATACAAATTCCTAGTAAACTCCAAACGCGCTCACGATCGAATGCGACAAGAAAAACTCACACTTAGCACTCAGATCAACGGCTGTCTTCACGTTTTTTTTGCTTAATACTAAGCACCTGCATTAAACACTCGCACTTTCACTAATCAAAGTGAAAAGGGCTTTATGCTCTTCGGGGCTAATTCCACCCTACCTAGTGATTAGGTTTTAGTTTTTGCGGTCTAGATTATTCTAGAGCTAGATTTAAGTCATGGCAGCATTAGTAGTGATGGAATGTTGCTTCAGATAGTCACACTGGCAGTCAAGAATTTTATAATAAGCGTGACAAATATTTCCCGATATCGTAATCTTACAAAATTATAAACGAGTATGTGTCGTAAATTCCAACCGGTTTTCAAACATACAATTTAGCTCGGTAGCGATAAATTAACCCTGACTACGTGGTCAATGAGACTCGAGATCGATTCCCAACAGGGGCAAGCATCTGTGTGATGAGATAAATGTTAGTATTTCAGCATTTAGGTGTTTTTTAAATAGTAGCTGACACGCAAGTTTAGTTTTTCATTCCAACTTTCATCTTTCTTTATGTCTGCTTAAGGTTGATTTTCGCAAAAACGTTAGTCTTCGTTTTAAACCCCAGATCTTCAACTATCAGCATGTCAAATTTCATCAAAATTGGTTAAGCAGTTTAGCCATGAAATCGTAACAGACTGTCAGACAGACAGAAATATTAGTATGGATATTTGAGTATTTACTTGTGTACATATTTCTATGTATTAATATTGTTGACTAACTCTTATATAACAAGCAACTTACTGTAGGATTAGATTAAGTAATTTATATTATCTACATATAAATAAATTTGATGTGTCCGTCTGTGATCTCTAAATAAGTAGGTTTTCTCTAGTGCTTTAGTTTTACGATACTAATACATACCTAAATTCATTTTTAAAATGTCTGTCTGTCTATCTACCATTCTGTTTGTACGGGATAATCTCTAGAACGGCTGGACCGATTTTATGGGGTTTCTTCTAAAAGATAGAGGAGTTTATAGGACAGGATATAGGCCACTTTTTGCCCGAGTGTATAATAGAAAGTAATGATTTTGGATCACGCGGACTAAATCTCGAGTAACTTAGAGTAATAACGCTTGTTCTATGTCGAGTAATAGCTAGTTATAAATATTTATTTATTTTTAACCGGATAATGTCACTAAATGGTAGAAAATAGAAAAAAAATATTCAAAGGAGACTTTATTTTTTTTAAATGAACAAAATTTTATTCAAAGATTTTTAGTAGATACAATAATTAGGTACTTAAAGGAAATTCTATGCAATAGCCAATAATAGGGTTTGGACTGAATTATTATTGTCATCTGAATCATGTCTGTACATGTGCGAAATGGTAAAAGCAGGTTGCATGGTAAAGATGATGACATTATTACAGCTTATTACACTGTTAATCTAATATTAACTTTACGTAAAGGTCTAAAGGTTTAGTATTGAAAAAAATGTATTGATAGACCCACAGTTTACTGTATCTATTGTTGTCTATTCACAACTTTTCAAATAAAAATGTTTGTAGATATACCTATTGGACATTAAAAAGGGATATCTCAAATGTAGCAAAGATTCCATACAACTCTTTTTTTGTTTTACTACTAAAATTCGTTCAAGCGCGGTGTACATTCTTCCTTTCTCGTAAATATCATAATTATAAATTTTTGAATACATTTCAGTTTTAATAAAATAAATGTTTAAATTTTAAACCTGGGGCACGTTATGATGTGTTCGTATAAATTACTTGTCTCTAAAAACCTCGCTTCGGTTATACTGGGTATCCAGAAGATAATATCAATATTCATCCTAAGGAAGTGACTGCTGTGAAAAGACAAGAACTTCGGTCGAAGTTCAATGAAATTTAAATTCGGTTTAAACCACATTCGGTTATTTAAGACCATCCCTATATCTGTGTTAGTTATTTTGGTTAAGTAAAATATACACTTTTTTCTTCTGTAACATCTTTATCCTCAAAGAAACAAGGAAAAATCCATTTTTTATCAGTTGTTCCACTAATAGCACTGAATTAAAAGCAATAATTCTTAGCGATAATTACCGAAGCGGAGATAATTGAGAGACTACGTGACACGTCAGCCGTAAGCGATAATTTAATAATATTACAAAGTTAGTTAAAACAGCAATGTAAATTACTGAGTTATGCATGCAACTTCGCTTGCCTTAAAAGATCTTTCCTATCCTATCACTCCAAAACTTTTTTCTGGATAAAAGTTTTCTGTATACTTACTTACCTAACAATGGGCGTTTTTCATGTTACAGGACAGAAAATGAGTAGATGGATCTCTTGACGGACAATCATATCCTGTAAACACCAAAGATACTGGTGGTGTATTGCTAGATATGTAACAGGTTGATGACAATTAAATAAACGGTTTATCAACCCGCATGTGTATGTAAAAGAATACTTTCAACACTTCATACATCGCTTGGACTCGTAAATTGACATGTCTTATTACGAAATTCGTGTCAAAAAATTTGTTTTATTAATTAAAAACAAATTTCATTTAAAATTATTTAAAGAAGTATTAATTGTATAATATTTTGACTTTTTATATATTACTAACATTTTGCAATACAAGTTGTCAGATTTATCACAATAATATTTATCACAACATTTTAAACGTTTGAATTATGATTACCTTTTATTAAATTTATTGAACAAAAAAACATTACCGGTTCGTCAGATTTTTAGGTTTGAAATAATGAAATTCTGATGAAAATTAATGAGCATACTTATAATGAAACAAATCATGTAAAATACTAAGTTTTAGAGCGTATAATAATTATGGATTTCACACTACTAGATAGCGATGTCCTTTCTCGGGTCTTAAACTATGTTTGTACAACATTTCATCCATATCGGTTCAATGATTAAGACGCGAAGAAGAGACAGGCAGACAGAGTAGAGTTACTTTCGCATTTATAACATTGGTATGGATTAAGTAATCATAAAAGTTAGCTGTAAATTTCCTCATAGTAACGCGTTGTGTTATATTTTTAGTGAGTCATAAAATGTTAAATATAATATTATCGTATGTTACGAATTTCATAACGATTTTCATTGCTTTCTTAAGTGAGTCACACGCAGAGACCTAAGAAACCTTAGAGTATATACTGATGAAATGGAATTAATATTTTAGACTTTATAATGCGGTATACAAAATAAAAACTAAGTTAACATGTAAATTAGTTACACTATAATTAAAAAAATTAGCCTAATTATAAAAAATCGTAATTGAAAAAAACGAGTCTTTTTGTTAATAACATTTTTTCTAGCTCCAGAAATTATTGCCTAAATCGAGTTGCCCTGTAATAATTCAATTGACGCAGTTTTATTATCATTGTGAAAATGTGTGTATTTTGTTTGTATGTAATCGTTACTCTAATCGCGGTAAAATAATTATAAAATAAATTTAAATAGACAATCCTATTTGTGCAATGCTTTGTAGCCTCCCACTCTTGTTATCTAAGAACCTGCAGGCCTACTCTTGAAAACAATATAAATCTTAAACCAATATTGATAAAAACAATAAGTTTCGAATATCGTCAAAAAACGGTACTCTTGAAACCAGTATTGCCCACATTGATTCAGCATAGTAACGACCTAATTATTGGAAATAGATGTCATCGTTACACGTCAAGCTAGTGTTACAAGTGGAAATTTTAAGTACCGTTTTAAACAAAATAACGAATAAAGACAATAATGAGTAGGTATGTCCAAAAAATTCAAAATCCGCGTGGCGCTGATGCCGAATCCAATAATTGAATATAGTTGTCCAGAGTACGAAATACTTCAAAATTCATTAAATATTCATTTAAAATTGAAATCGGTTTTCAAGAGTAGCCTGGTTGTTTTGCTTGTAAGCGAACCAAGTGTTTATTAGCTATGCATATATGCATATGCGGTTGTACGGTTTGTATCAAAAATCGTGTCCGGTCGTCAAAGTCATTGTTTGGTTGCTTAATACAATCATTTATATTATGTTACTAGTTGCACCGTGTATTGCATTATAAAAGTTTTTGGTGAATCCCGCGGGAACAAATCATTTTCTGGGATAAAAAGTAGCATATGTGCTATTACAGGTTATTATTTAAAAAAATGTATATGCACAAAAAAAGACAAGCCCGCTGAGTTTCTTCCGCCGGATCTTCTCAGTGTGTGGCCGCGTTTCCGATCCGGTAGTAACTCAAAAAATGTTGACTCGTCAAAAGTGCCTGTAAAGGATAATTTGAATAAAAATGTTTTGACTTTGACTTTGACTTTGACTTTGACTATCTACATGTGTGTCAAATTTAATTCAAACCCGTTTAGTAGTTTTTGTGTGATTGAGTAACAAACACCCATCCACCCATTTATTCATCCATCCAAATATCCAAACTTTCGCATTTATAATACAGTTTATTTTGTGAATATTGATGATAAAATAATTGAAACTTTCGTGAGACATTATTAACTGAATAATTAAAATTAATCGGTATATGTTGTAGTTTTGGACCTATATGAGGTCTTTCATGAGGCTGAGTCGAATGAAGGACCTCATATACTAGGTGGTAGAGTTCCGCATTGTCTCGCCCGGGTCTGGTACCAGCACCTCACGTATTTCTGCCGCACTAACGTCAGTGCTTGTCGCTGTCGTGTTCCGATTTGGAGGTTAGGTAGCCGGCAACTTATGATGTGGCATTAGACCTCGCCATAAGATAGCAACGCACCTTTAACATCTTTGGTGTCTATAGGCGATGGTTGACTCTTTCCATTAGAAGACCCATATGACTTATGTTTACAATCTGGTAGGTAGGTATATATATACATATATTGAACCTACGTGAGTGTAGCCATTTTTAATTATTTAGTTAGATTTTGATAGATAAATTTATGACAAATGGATAAACAAATTAGCATCTTTTAGCTTAACCTTCGATGACCTGCCCCACTTTCCGACTGAGGTCCATTTTACGGGGCTATTGAAATATTAATATTTGTCATCGCGCTCTGCACTATTAAATTCTCCGAGGTCACAATGGTCTCGGTTCGATGCCGTGCGAACGTGACGTGCCGCACTTAGCAACAGTTGCGTCAGCCCACGGCTTTGTCTCCAGCGCTCAACACACAATAGCTGTGCATCGCAAAAAAATCCTTTGTTACTGCAGAAAATTACACTGTACACTTTTAATACGTTGTAACTAAGGCCCCGGTTACGCTTTGATTAGTTTAAGTTCGAGTGTTTAATGTAAGTGCTTAGTATTAAACAAAAACCACGTGTAGACCGCCATTGAGTGTTTAGTAATCAGCGTCTATTCACTTTTATTACGATGAAAACTAATCAGTCGCACTAATCAACGGCTGTCTTTACGTATTTTTACCTTAATACTAAGCACCTGCATCAAACACTTGCACTCGCACTAATCAAATTGAAAACGGGGCTTTAAGCCCCGTTTCCACTTTGGTTAGTACGAGTGTGAGTGTTTAATGCAGGTGCTTAGTATTAAGCAAAAAATACGCGACGACAGCCGTTGATCAGTGCGAGTGATTTGCACTCGTGTCTATTCACTTTTACTACGCTGAACACTAATCTCTCGCACTGAGCAAAGGCTGTCTTCACGTATTTTTTGCTTATTAATTACTAAGCACCTGCATTGAACACTCGCACTCGTACTAATCATCATCATCGTACTAGTCAAGGGATTAGCTCGGCTAAGATCATGAGGTCCGGGGTTCGATGCTAGTCCATAAGTGTTATTGATGTTATTTCGAGGTTTTACTCGAACACTCGACTCGACTCGACTCGTTAAGCAATTTTAAAATATATCATCACGCCTGTTCTTTTGCGAAGGATAGAAACTAAACATAACTTTTATTAAATTAGACGATTCGGACTAACACGGATGTGGAATTCCTCGTGTTGGTCCGGGCTCCTCTGCAGAATAGACTAGATACCGTTCTGCTAGGCAGGTCGTAAAAGGCAACCGATTGGCTACGCGAGTCACTACCTACCATCGTGGCTATTAGTTGGTAGAATTCTGCATTGTCTCGCCCGGGTCTGGTACCACCGCCTTACCTATTCCTTCCACAATAGCGTCAGTGCTTATCACTATCGTGTTCCGGTTTGGAGGGTAAGTTAGCCGGTAAACTTAAACATGTGGCATTAGACCTCGCCACAAGATAGCAACGCACCATTAACATCTTTGGTGTTTATAGGCGATGGTTGACTCTTTACATCTGAAGACCCATCTGCTTGTTTGCTATCTTAATAATTTAAAAAAATACTAAAAGAAAGTCACCTGAAAAGTATTTAATTAGTTTGGCACAAGCAGACCTAAGGATACAAATAGAAATACAAAGAGTTACGCTTAGCCTACAGCGCACAGACATACAAAAGAGTTCTGTTGATATTAAATATCATAAATTAGCACTGACAATTAGCCAATGTCAGTAGTGAACGCCGAGACAAACTCAAACAGACATGAGGTTCTGACGTTTAGATGTATTTATAAAATTGCTTTTCTCGGGTTATTGGATGATTCGCATGAATTAAACTCGCACGAAATGTGCGAATCGACATTTTTGAATATTATTATTTTTTAAGTAGGCGATTCGCACGAAGTTAATTTTGTGGTGTGCGAATCGACGACTTCTTTTTGGCTTTTGGCACATATTTTATTTTACAAAACACAAAATAAAAAGTGCAGTCATTTTCACCCGATTCATAAATAATAAGAATACGAAAAATTAATGAAAGCTTAGATAGCAGCTATTTTACTTGAAACTGGGAAAGCCATGCATAATCATTTTATCGTGCTAAATTTAAGTGTTAATTAATTTACTATATTTTTTTGATATAAGTATGTTCAAATAGTAATAATCTATTGCTTTGTGAACGAGATTTACTAATTTTCCAGTCCTCGAAACATGTCATAGTGAATGAAGAGAACGTTTAGAAGTTTTTATTTTTATAAAGACATTTTTTATTAATTTATGTCTCGAGTGTACGTCTAAACACCGACGGACACTACGTCGGCAGACTAAACATCGACATGACGTTACTTCGAAGAGACTCTTCCCCGACAGGACACACTTCGCCGACAGGACGCTTCGCCGACAGGACTCTTCGCCGACAGGACACTTCGCCGACAAGAGACTTCTCCGTCAGAGCATAATATAACAAACATACATATGTGAATTTATCAAATCAAAAACCGGCAATTTACAATAAGTGATTGATGGATATTTGTATTGCCGAAAGAAAGTTCGTGGAGATATGTTTTAATGGAGTTGTGTCGAAAATAAAAATAAAAAATTGTAACGTGTTTGTGAAAACCAAAATTACTGACGGAAAACATGTAAAACTATTGTGCAGCATTGTCACATGCCAAATCCCGATCTATTGATTGTTCGTTAATTGCAGGCTAAATAAAAAACAAAGTTTTTTATTTGTTTTTTATTTAAAACACATTATATGTTATATTATGCCCTGACGGAGAAGTGTCCTGTCGGCGAAGCGTCCTGTCGGCGAAGCGTCCTGTTGGCGAAGCGTCCTGTCAACGAAGAATCTCGTCGAAGTAAAGTCTTGTCGGTGTTCAATCTTATATTTTGATAAAAATATTTAACCTTTAGGGTTAGGTTAGGGTACTTTGGTACAAGAGTGTACTTTATCAAAACTGAATTGCACCAAAGACAACGTGTGTGCCAATATTTACATAAATATTTTTGGATTTGTCGATTCGCACACCAAAAAATTCACTTAGTGCGAATCGCTTACAGAAAAAAATAATCAAAAATGTCGATCCGCACATTTCGTGCGAGTTAAATTCGTGCTTATCGTTTAAAAACCCCTTTTCTCTTGTCCCACGTACCACGCTCAATATGAATACGTGGGTGTTTATGTATGTTTGTACGCGGTTTAGAGCATTACCTCCAACACTGCTTCTGTTTGGAAGCCGTTAATTATACATCAAGTTGCGTGGGAAAGCCCTTTTTAATTTTACGGTTAGATGACATGTTTATACAAACTTGAAATTTGGAGATTCTAAAATAAACTGGGTGTTCTTTTAATCAATACTTAAATCATCTATACACTTGACAACAACGCAGCTTTGCCCGTATTTTTTATAAGATAGCAAACAAACAAATGTCTCTCCTGATAGAAAGAGAATCCATCGCCTATAGACACCAAAGTGTGGCAATTCCACATGCAGAAGTCTACTTACTACATTACCCTCCAACATGACAGTGACAAGCATTGATACAATTGCGGCAGGAATAGGTATGACGGTGGTACCAGACCCGGGCGAGCCGATGCAGAACTCTACCACCTAGTAGTCACGTTGGTAGTGACACGTACTTATAGCCAATGGGTCGCCTTTTACGACCTGCCTGGCAAAAGAGAGGGTAAGGTAGTAAGAGGGTAAGGTAGTCGGTGGAATTATGAATGTAGTATTACCATTCCGTTACACAGGTAACAATTACCATTAACATCTTTGGCGTCTATAGGCAAGTCCATCAAGAGATCCATCTGCTACTTTGTTGTCTTATAGGTATAAAAAAAAACATTAAAAAGCCAAAAATATAACCTCATTTCTAGAAAGTCGGTTGAAAATAGTAGCATTGTTATCTAAAACGGCAAGAACCCTTTTAATCAGTCGATATAATGCAGCTGGCCCGACATGCGTCCTGCCTGACCCTTCATTGTTGCTGTTGCTAGGCCAACTCGACAACAATACCCACATTGGTAATTACATTCGAAATTCAAGGCTAACTCAATAATACAGAGATTATAACAACGTAAAATAATCTTTATTACAAAAAATCAACGTAATTGTTAGTTTAAATATTTTTATCATGATTTATAACAGTCATGAAGAAAAAACCATCGTAAATGATGTTGAGTGCCGGAAATTTAACAGGCAAAAAATAGCGGTGGGAGATTATGTGATATTATAGTAACGAAATCATTCGATTATGAAGATGTCTCGAGATATTTCGATTATAACATATTAGTAGTTACTAATTTAATTAGTTATCTAGATTTGTGAAAGTGTCGACGTAAAGCGGGACACGCAGGCCAACTGTGAGAGAGGTGTTACCATTGGAAAATGCGGAGCCGCGTTTCATCCTTTAGAAATTAATAAGAAACTAAAATGTAAACTTATAACTGTACTAGCTATTGCCAGCGACTTCGTCCGCGCGGACTTCGTTTTCTCCGCACAGCACCTGGCCGCTAGGTGATAGCGTGATAATATGTAGCCTATATGTTGACCCGACCTGTCAGTAATATTCATGCAAAATTTGAAGTAAATCCATGCAGTACTTTTTGAGTTTACCCCGGACATACATACAGACAAACAGACAAACAGACAAACAGACAAACAGACAAACAGACAAACAGACAAACAGACAAACAGACAAACAGACAAACAGACAAACAGACAAACAGACAAACAGACAAACAGACAAACAGACAAACAGACAAACAGACAAACAGACAAACAGACAAACAGACAAACAGACAAACAGACAAACAGACAAACAGACAAACAGACAAACAGACAAACAGACAAACAGACAAACAGACAAACAGACAAACAGACAAACAGACATACAGACAAACAGACAAACAGACAAACAGACAAACAGACAAACAGACAAACAGACAAACAGACAAACAGACAAACAGACAAACAGACAAACAGACAAACAGACAAACAGACAAACAGACAAACAGACAAACAGACAAACAGACAAACAGACAAACAGACAAACAGACAAACAGACAAACAGACAAACAGACAAACAGACAAACAGACAAACAGACAAACGGACAAACAGACAAACAGACAAACGGACAAACAGACAAAAATTCTAAAAACTATATTTTTGGCTTCGATATCGATTGTAGATCACGCCCCAAGTATTCTTAAAAATATTCAATGTACAGTTTTAACTCTCCTACGATTTTATTATATGTATAGATCACAGAACAGTCACAACGCACACCACTGGATCAAAACAAATATCTGATCCTATACAATCAGTGATATAATATATACGTAACTGTATACAATAGACAAAAAGTGCATCCGATTCCCGAATCTCTCCACTTTTTACAACAGTATTGTTAGCAAATTCAGAAATTTGAAATTATTTTCGATCATTCGAAAATTAGTAATATCATTCGATTATAAAAATAAATTAGTTACTTATCTCATAATCGATTATCGTTGTTAGTATTAGAAAAGTAATTAGATTATACCAATAATTTATAATCACCCACCGCTAGCAAAAACATCCGTACTAAAATTTTTAGGTATTTTTAATATTTCAAACTGACTAACTTTTCAAATACGAGAAGGTTACATTTCGACTGCATTTTTTTTATATCATAAGATAGCAAACAAGCAGATGGGTCTCCGGATGGGAAGAGTCAACCATCGCCTATAGACACCAAAGAAGTTAATGGTGCGTTGCTATCTTGTGGCGAGATCTAATGCCACATGCATAAGTTTACCGGCTACCTTAACCTCCAAACCGGAACACGACAACGATAAGCACTGACGCTATTGATGCAGGAATAGGTAAGGCGGTGGTACCTGACCCGGGTGACACAATGCAAAACTCTACCACCTAGTACCCACAATGGTAGTGACTCGCATAGCTAATCG
Source organism: Apodemia mormo (assembly GCA_036924255.1). Classification (NCBI taxonomy): domain Eukaryota; kingdom Metazoa; phylum Arthropoda; class Insecta; order Lepidoptera; family Riodinidae; genus Apodemia; species Apodemia mormo. The sequence continues at coordinate 34,753,644 of JAUPFN010000017.1, forward strand.
GTCGCCTTTTACGACCTGCCTTGCAGAACGGCAGTTGGTCTATTCTTCAAAGGAGCCCGAATCCAACACGAGGAAAACGGGATGTTTTGTTACTCAACAACAACCAAATGAATTTGGATGAAATTTGGTACACAGATAGATGAAAACTTGGAATTGTACATAGGCTAGGCTAGGCTATAGTTGTTCCCGCGGGATTAACCTAAAATTTTTATAATTCAGTAGGCTGCATACTGCAGCTAATAATAGGATAAATAAACAAAATTTAAAAAACAAAGTAGTGTGTCCACATAAGCAATTTTTTGCAGATTTTTGGGACACAATACCTTGAAAAATATTGCAATCGATTCTACTGCTGATTTGAATAAGTTAGTTTCGACTATTGTATTAAATGAGAAGCACCTTGTATAAGTCCCTAAATCAACACCCGGATGTAATACCACAGTATACTGGAGACTAACAGTAGTCAATCTACATACATGTGATATTCGAGCAACGCATACATAGACACCTCTCGCGGACGCGATATATCGGAATGGTTCGGGACAATTTGTTCCGCACCAGTCCGAGATATCGCGTCCGTGGGGGGTGTCTATGTGTGCTATGCTCGAATATTACTTGTATGTAACATTGACTTCTTCTGTTAGTCTCTAGTATTCTGTGGTAATACCCTACTTCACAACTACTGCCACATCTGTACTTCAAGTAGGGGTGCAGCAGTAAAAGTAAATTTATAATTAGATATAATTAATAATTAGTTATTACTCCCGACTTCGTTTGCGTGATTCAGAATCATTACTTCATTTTGGTGACTCGAGTAAAATGTAGCCAATGTTCTGCCCTATAAACTCCTCTATCTTTTAGTAAAAGTTTCATGAAATTCGGTGTAGCCATTCTAGAGACTATCCCGTACGAACAGAACAGGTAGATGGAAGTTTTAAAAAGGGTTGTTAAGGTATTTATATCGTAAAAAATAACATTGCACTTGAAAAACTTTGTTACTTTGGAATCAGATAGACATTTTAATTTTATTTATATGTATTCGATAATAATATTTAAGGAAATCGATAACACTCGTAGCGTAAAAATGTGAATGAGTGCATCTGTCCCCTCGGTCCCCGGCAATCAACACCCTCCGATTTTTATAGGGGGACATTTGAGGGTTGTCACTAATTTATTTATTTTAATACTTATTTATTTTTACTTTATTTATTTCATAGGCACAAGCAAATGATTCTCCTGATGGAAAGAGATAGCCTGTAAACACCAAAGATGTCAATGGTACATTTTGTTTTTAAATTAACTCAAGTAGTTTTTAAATGGATACGCCTTTCAAGGCAATTTCTCAAGTTGTTAGCCTAGCTTGCACTTACACACAGAAATACAGAGTTATACCACTTACCGACGACATAAAATCACTCTAATGGTAATTTTTAAGCCTTGTCATCTCATTCGGTACGATAAAATAGTACAACATGATTCATTTAAATTTTTTAACAATTTCAAACAGAGCTATCTAGTAAAAATAAATAGGTAAAAAATAAATATCACTGGACAAATTACACGAATTGATCTAACCCCAGAGTAAACAAATTATTTGCTTGTTTTATGGATGTTAGTCAACGATGCTAATCCATAAATAAATACATACATAGTAAACACTCAAACTCAGGAATACAAACATCTATGCTCATCACACAAATATTTATACCTGTTGGGAATCGAATCCAAGGCCGAGCGGTCAAAAAAGTAAAAGACAAGGATCATCTACTATTTTTGGATCAATTCATTCTGGGAAAATGGCATAAGCGAATAAAGCTTTCTCTGCACACTTATAGAAAATACGAGCTGCAGCGTGCAGCCCGCTGCTTTATAAAAGTTTTTGGCGAATCCCGCGGGATCAACTAATTTTCCCGGGATAAAATGTAGCCTATATGCTATTCCAGATTATCAACTATCTGTGTCCCAAATTTTATTCAAATCCGTTCGGTAGTTTTTGCGTGATTGAGAAACAAACATCCATCCAAACATCCATCCAAATATCCAAACTATCGCATTTATAATATTTTATATTTATAATATTAATATAGATACCTACCTGTAAATATGTTTTATTATTAAACAAGCTATAGTTTGATGTCTAGAGTTCCTTTCCCATGGCAAATTTGTTACTCTATCACGCAAAAACATACGTATCCAATAATAGGTGTGGATACACATGACAATTATCTTTCTTTTACCACGTGCGATTCACTTTTTTTTATTATAAGATAGCAAACAAACTGATGGTTTCCGAATAGAAAGAGACAACTATAGTCACTAGAGATGTTAATGGGGCGTTGCTATCCGTGTGGCAGAAATGCAATGTCAAGTGTATAAGTTTACTGGCTACGTTTTCTCCAAACCGAAACATGACTGCGACAAGCAACGACACTATTGCGGCAGGAACACATACGGTGGTGATACCAAACCCGGGCGACACGTTGCAAAATTCTTTCTAGTTTAGTACAGTTTGTAGTCGGGATATTGGTGCCACATGTTTTTTCTCGCCTTTTACGATATGCCTAAATGTGCCTAATCTATAATTAAACAATGTGGCCAGAATAACACGGGGTTGGGGGATGTATGTTATAAGGCGATTAAAATTAAAAATTTTGTTTAATCTTTAATTAAAAAAGTTGTTAGCCCTAGAACAATCTGTCGTGGACAATTTAATAACGCTACCAAATGCTCTTGCGATTGGATTTAAAAGTAAACAAGCTTGTTGAAAAATAATGAACGAATAATTTATTCGTTAATGATTTTTCTTTCCGTATTTTGTACCATAAATGAAAAAGTAGGCTTTGTAAAATTAATTAGGAAATGTATGCGTATAATATATACAAGCTGACCCGTCAAACGTTATTTTGCCTTACAAGTTACTTGTGTTGAATAATTTTGGTGGAGTATTTGAGAGGGGGGGGGGGGGGGGGAGATAAAAACTATTCTATCTTTAAAGTTTTAATTTAATTTACAAATATCTATTGAAATCGGTATAGTAATTTCGGAGCCCATCGTGGACAAACAACGTGACACGTAATTTATATATAACAAAAATGTCTAGCCATTCGCTAAATGAACGAATAAAATTAATACTTAATTGGTAGCACGACTATTGGGTGATTAAATTATTATCTTTTACAAAATTTCTAGTCGTCCGCTCAACGGATGAATAAAATTAATCAGTAGTCCGCTAAACAGACAAAATTAATAGTCCTACTGCCGGGTGATAAAATAATCTTTTAACATTTAATGTTAGTCGTCCGTACATTTTAAAATAGCGTGTCCCTCCACTCATCTGTTTTATTAAAAAAATACTAGAGTCCTACGAAACTTAAGGATACGTTTTTATTAAAAGATATTTTTATATTTTAAGTTTATTTTAAAAGATAATCCGATATCGGGTGATGAAATTATCTTTTACAAAATTTAATCATATCAATATCAAAAATATTATAATGTATATTAATATTATAAATGCAAAAGTTTGGATGTTTATTACGCAATCACGCAAAAACTACTAAACGGATTAGAATGAAATTTGGCACATAGGTAGATGATGACCTGGATTAGCACATTTTATGCCGGAAAATATAGGTGGTCCCGCGGGATTGACCAAAAACTTTTATAATGCTGCAGGCTGCACGCTGCAGCTAATATAATAATAATAATAATAATAATATTAATTAAATATTCACGGGACAAATTACACTAACTGATCTAACTCCAAAATAAGCAAATATTTGCTTGTGTTATGGGTGTTAGTCAACGATACTAATACATAGAAATACATATATAAATACTAGAATAAACACTCAAACCCGGAAATACAAACATTTATGCTCATCACACAAATGCTTGTCCCCGTCGGGGATCAAACCCGAACCCCGTTGATTGCGTAGTCAGGGTCGCTAACCACTCGACCAACGGGGCGGTTATTAATAAAAATATATAAATAAATATACAAAAATAAATTTACCGACGCCGACCTCTCAGCTAAGCTGCCGGTGGTCAGGGCGACAGAGAAAGAAACCTCCTCACAATATATGCCGTTCCGAACACTGCCGCCTTCTGTATCTGGCTCCAAATTCCAGAATTGTAGGGAGAGCCTCCGTAGATGTTGGTCAAGACTCTTCGCTACAAGACCGTTTACAGAAACAACTACTGAAATAATCATTTTTCCCCGTGTTGGTTCCGGGCTCCTTTGAAGAATAGACCAACTGCCGTTCTGCCTGGCAGGTCATAAGAGGCGACAGATTGGATTTACGGGTCACTACAATCGTGGCTACTAGGTGGTAGAGTTCTGCATTGTGTCGCCCGGGTCTGGTATCACCGCCTTACCTATTCTTGCCGCAATAGCGCCAGTGCTTGTCACTGTCGTGTTTCGGTTTGGAGGGTAAGGTAGCCGGTAAACTTATGCATATGGTATTAAACCTCGCCACAAGATAGCAACGCACCATTAACACCTTTGGTGTCTATAGGCGATGGTTGACTCTTTCCATCAGGAGACCCATCAAACTAAACATCTGCTTGTTTGCTATCTTATGATATTAAAAAAACATTGTTTAGTCCACACCCACATGTTATTATTATTATTTTGGATTTTAACATTATTTATTCTCAAATAAGGATCATAATAATTTTTAATCTAGCATCTATTTCTATACATATAATAAAATCGTACGAAAGTCAAAACTGTACAATGAATATTTTTTTAAAAGAATACTTGGGGCGTGATCTACAATCGATACCGAAGCCAAAGATATAGTTTTTAGAATTTTTGTCTGTTTATCTGTTTGTCTGTATGTATGTTCGGGGTAAACTCAAAAAGTACTGCATGGATTTACTTCAAATTTTGCATGAATATTACTAACAGGTCGGGTCAACATATAGGCTACATATTATCACGCTATCACCTACGGGGCAGGTGCTGTGCGGAGTAAACGAAGTCCGCGCGGACGAAGTCGCTGGCAACAGCTAGTCTTAGAATAAAACATAATTAGCCGTGTAATCAGTCAGAAATGGTCATCTTCCATTGTAATAACGCTCCGCTGCTGTAATCAATATCAGCAGTGTAGTGTTTTTCAACCACAGACTACATAAATATTAATAGACACGCTATTTGGGAAGGAAACGTGTCGCTGTGCATATGAGCAAACGCTCAGTGTTAAAAATGTCATATATTTGTTGATATGTGTAAAAATAAAAATAAGCCATGTGGTACGTTTTACGAAAGTTACTGAAGTAATGATTTTTTTAATAAAATTAAGACGTAGCGCTTTCAGTCAATAGGTGATTTTCGTTATCAAGATAGTAGAATGCGGCTATAGTGATCACCACTAATCTCGCCACCAAAAACCGGTAAATTGTGGTGAAGCGAAAAGTCTATAGACATTTTTCCCCGTGTTGGTCCCGGGCTCCTTTGAAGAATAGACCAACTGCCATTCTGCCAGGCAAGGCGACCGATTGGCTATGCGAGTCACTACCATCGTAGCTACTAGGTGGTAGAATTCTGCATTATCTCGCCCGGGTCTGGTACCATCGCCTTACCTATTCCTGTCGCAATAGCGTCAGTCCTTGTCCTTGTCGTGTTCCCTTTTTGAGGGTAAGGTAGCCGGTAAACTAATGCATGTGGCATTACACCTCACCACAAGATAGCAACGCACCATTAACACCTTAGATGTCTATAGGCGATGGTTGATTCTTTCCATCAGGAGACCCATGCTTGTTTGCTATCTTGTGATATAAAAATAATTCGGTTTTCTCTGATACCCCACGAGGGAACCGGCGTGATGATACCTATATCTTTATAAGACTATGTGTTTACGAGTCAGTGCTTATTCACGTAGCAACAGCCATGTTATTGAAAATCTGTTCGCCCGTTTGTAGGTTACAAGCCGAGCGTGACCGGACCGATCGCGATAACAATTCTAATTTTTTAAAAACAATTTAATTTTAGCTATAAAACGATATTTTAACCTTAACACCTTCAGAGTAAGCTTAAAATCCTTTGATCGTGTTTTCTATTACCATTTTTCTTATAGATAGTGATGTACACATTGCAATTTAATATCGACTTTATTGTACACGAATAGAGAAGAAAGTACAATAATTACGAATATTTGTTAGGTGGAAATTACAACAGCGTATATCAATTCATGTAAGTTGGATTTTATATCCTAAGAGCTTAATATTAGGTTGAAAATTAAGTATTATTTTAAAGTAACACTTTAAATCGATTAAGATTACTCGCTTTTCAGGTTTATAAATGTTAACTTCGCTGGTTACTTTAAAAGGATTATGTTAAAAAGACGTTTGATGTTTTTTGACCATTGCTTTATTTAGCTTTTTGACTTGCTTATTTTGTTTTGTAATGGGTATTAATTTGTCAGTGTATAAAGAAACAAAAATCATCATAAATATTATATTCTAAAAAAGAATCGTATTTATTTCCGGAAGAGAGTATCTAAGTATTATCATCATGCCGGTTCTCTTCGGCCATCTCATCGGCCGGATCACAAATGGTGAATCAAATCAAATTTCTGGTTCACCACAATTCATTGATTTGTGGTAGCGTGATGGGTGATGATTTCCATCGCTGCATAGTAAAGACCTCATAACGGACATCGCTAATTTCAGGTGATAACCTGGAGTGACAGCTTTCGTGGTCATCTGAGAAACGTGGGTGCTAACACTCTACCAGACACGGAGCTTCCGGAGAATCAAAGCCTCAATAACATTTTTTTCCAACCCGAGAATTGAACGAGGGATCTCATGATAAGAACCGAATAGGCTAGGCCGATGCTTTTTGACATGCCGATGGGATGAAGCGGGATTGTTTATCTTTTTTATTAATTTTTGAAATTAATATTGGGCTAAAATGATTGAAGTGTATGTAATTAGTAACAGGTGTAACAATATTGTAAAAATTAAGTATTTTCACACCCGTAGGGGTAGGCAGAGGTACAACAAGTGTACCCACGATTAGCCGAAGATATTTCGTCCCACAAATGTGATAGGTGGCGAGTCTATCGCCAACCGGGCACTTTCCGATCCCGGGAAACTTGGTGTTTATCCAAAAACTGAAGAAACATTTTTTCTAAATGCCCGACCCAGGATTCGAACCCGGGACCTCACGTGGGCAACGCTAGACCACTAGACCACAGAGGCGATCAATTGTTTGTAAGAGTTTTAAAAATAATTTTATTGTCAAAGTTAGGTACTCTTTATCTTAGACGCACATCAAAGTCTCCTGGTGACATTATAACACCTGCATGTTTCTTAAACCTGTCGGTCCCGGCTATGACATGACAATTCTTTCTTCTTGAAAGGGACCCGGTATGACGAAACATTTTTCTGCCTGTTATTTGAAGGCAGAACGAAATTTTTCTATAGACTGGAAAACAAATATTTTGTTTTCCAGTCTAAACTCCCATCGCGTAAACCCTCCGCAATAATAATTATAATAACATTAAATATTCTAATCCAATGTCACAATTATGACATAAATAACAATACAGTCTGACATTAACCTGCGCTAGAACATTTATCAATTTTGTGGATACAATCACACCAACGGTAGCCTCGCGCATAAATCAACCGAATAGCTCGGAATATTGGTAATTCGGAGCCCACGCAACGCACGAAATATAATCGCTAGGCTACGAAACGTTGTATCGATAGGAAATACTGATATCGATACATCCCTATAATATTAAATATAAATGTGAAATTGTGTAAAGTCAAAATTTGAATGAAAGAAATCATCATGTAAGAAAATAGTATTGTTGTCTCTAAATGACTTTCTCTCTCTCTCTCTCTCTCTATCGATATATCTCTTTCTATTATATCTGAGTAGTATAGTTATTGCGTAAGTAACTTCGCTCATGATGATTTTTTTATATCATAGGGTAGGGTAGCAAATAAGCTCTCCTGTTGGGAAAAGTTTATTACTGTTTTACAATGAAACTTGAATGAAATTCGGTTTAATCAATCTCCTTATCCCCATACTTAATATTTATCCATGTATATTTTATCTATATTTTATCCATGCTATGATATAATGATATGATAGCTATATTTTATCCATGAATAAATATTGTTCCTTTGGGATTAACAAAAAATATTATGATACTAGCGGACTCGCGTAGATTTGCTCGCTAATAAATTAGTATGTTATCTAAATAGTTTTTGCCACAAACTTTCAACCCCTATTTCAGCCCTTTAAGGTGATGATATTTAAAAAAAAAACATAGCTTATATATGACCTCATTTTTTTACTATCCCCATGCCAAATTTCATTTAAATTGGTTCATTGGTTTGGTTTGGACTTTCGCATTTTAAACATTAGTATATTTAGCGTGCTAAGTTGGGTTTTGTAATAATACGATAAAATATAATTTATGGAAACCAAAGTATGACTTAATATAATCAGTTAAATTGGCTACACTATAGCTATACTGAGAGTATTAGTATATTAGTATGTAAAAAGAAAGGTGTGCAGGAAAAAGAAGTGATAGTTATCCGATGTATAATATAATTCAAGTATATCTCACGATTTTTCTATTTTATTGAAATTGATAACAGTATTTGTATTTTCTTATAAAATCACTTGTTACGAACGTTTAATAACACACTCAGATTAACAATTTGTTTGTTTAATCACCTTTGTTTAATCTGATATAACACACAACTCTAACTACGGGATAATTAAGATGACATTGAGCATACGGACTGCTATAACAACGTAAGCAACTGCTAAAAAACGGAAAATGTTATCCCGCTTGCACTAAATAACAGAATCTGAACCTACACGGAAAGGAAATGCGGGATTTATAATTTATTAAAACGGGGTGTATTATAATGAATGAGTTAAACTTGCTTTATAATTAATTTTAATTCCACTTTCGCCGACATCGATAATTTTATTATAGACACAACACTAATAATTGCTTTTGATACCACCGTATACTTACCTTAATGACTTATAGCGCAGATGTAATTATTGCCCAAAATAACCTGAATGCTATAATAGTTTTAGAAGTTCTATCAAATTAGTTTACAACTTTGTTTCATAACTGTATTGGATATTCGATTAAACTGTGTTTAATGGACTGTCTCGTTGGACTGATGGCTAGCCAGTCTATTAAATTGTTGTCTAGTATATTGTGAGATTTCATATTCGGATTGGTGATGCCGCAACATCACTATGCGTTGGAAATCACATAAAGGTATCGAGACTTTTATAGTGCTTACTTGGTTTGGTTTTATATATATATATATATATATATATATATATATATACACATTAGAGATATCATATCTAATACAAATTATGCAGCGGATTTTGATGCGGTTTTTTTAATAGATAGATTGATTCTCGAGGAAGGTTTTAGCATATAAACCTTTCCGATATTCCCACGGGAACAAAAGCTACGTGGGTGAAACCGCGGGCAGGTCACACGATTTTTTCAGTCACCATCGACCTACCATCATTCCAACCACCATCTTTGGTGTCTATGTGTGATGGTTGTCTCTTTTGCCACCTAGTTATTGGACAATATGTACGAATATACTTTTATGTATTTGTGACTACTTTTTTGTAAACAGTCTCAGACGAAAGAAAATCGGAATGGAGCACTGCCATAATATGTCACAGCGACGCCAATGTCTGTTACATATTATGTGATTTTATTCTATGAAGTCTTGATATGCACTGACAGGGATCAGCTTGGTTTGGAGATAGGCTGGTAACCCGCAAATCAAGAAATAGCAGGTGGTACTACCATTTCTTGATTTGCGGGTTACCAGCATCAACAAATTTTATGGAAGACACTTAAAGCGGCATTATTTTACAACAAAGTCTTTAACTTTTAAATCTATATTGCATGTCACAGGAAACAGCTTCTAAAATGTCTTCATTTTGTGAAGCAAAAGTATAAAAATCTATAATAACAAGCACAGAGCGTACGCGCCGAGTAACGTACAAACACACAAACGAACAAATTCAAATTTATACAGCTGCGGAGGGTCAGTCAGAAGTCAGAACCCTCATGTTTAACCACGCTCGCCAGTTCAGACAGAGTTTGTAAAAAGTCTGTCTATTATTTACACCATATTTAATTTTACTAATTACGGATTCCTAAATTTTTACAGCGTTGTTAAGCCCGTGCATTGGGCTACCTTATTCAGAGTGTAAGCGTGTCATTGAACGTTGTACTTATTTGGACGGCTCAGTTTATTTTTAAAATTTTAATAAAATGTTCGAGGAGCTCTGTCTTTATATTTGTTGGTCTGAGGTAACAGTAAGGTCTTATTTCAAGTGTCACAATAATACCCATAAAACAAAGACATTTTGAATTTGGATGTGTTGGCATCCTCTGGACATGGAGTTCTGATCCAAGAGGGGATTTTGGGATTTACTTGAGTGCGGTAGATTAACATAGCGGTATAACTCGCATACTGTTGAGGTTCTCCACCAAATATAAGCCTTTTATATGGAGCTGGGCATCTGGAGCAGGCCGTTATAGTTGTAGAAAAAATCTATTTACTTCGGCTTGTGTCAGTTTCCTTTAAAACAAGAGAAAATTCAACTACGCTAGTGAATGTCAAAACAACGTTTTTTTGCAAATTTTTGACCCTCCCACTCCCTCACGTTACACTCATATCGTCAGAATTTCTAAACGTACCCACAATTTCATCAAAGTTCTGCATTGTCTCGCCCGGGTCTGGTACCACCGCCTTATCTATTCCTGCCGCAATAGCTTGTCCCTGTCGTGTTCCGGTTTGGAGGGTGAGGTATCCGGTAAACTTATGCACGTGGCATTAGATCTCGCCACAAGATAGCAACGCACCATTAACATCTTTGATGTCTATAGGCGATGGTTATCTCTTTTCATCAGGAGACCCATCTGCTTGTTTGTTATGTTATGATAAAGGTAAAAAAAATTTTAGCTTGCAATTGACCCACCGTATCTAAAAAGCAGTTTAAAGCACATTTGCGTGATAAAGCGTTACTTACGACTTACGAGTAGAATATGCGAATTCACGTAACAGCAGTGATAAAATATGAATATTACGTGACTGACGTAAATGCAATCGCTGACTTCTTGTTTTCCATTTTACTGTCATAAATAGACAATAAACCATGATAAACTTATTTTATTGATACTGCTACGTATGGAGATGAAAAAGTTACTGATTTTGTCCCGATTTTCGGAAATTCGTGTTAGCAAAGCGCGTGTGTGGTCACACGCAATGTAGGGTTCCGAAGTTACCCATCACAATAATGTGGACTAAGAAGAGGGCTTTTATTGTTTCATACTATAAACATAACCTATTCAACGTCAAAGACAAATATGTATGTATGTGTGTGTATGTGTATGTAAACACCTCATAAGTCACAGCTTTTGAACGGCTTGACCGATCGAAACATTGATGATGATATTCGATTGGGTTTCACCAAATTTTTCTGAAAATTTGAACCTGCCTCTCCCTGCCCCCCCCCCCCCCCTCTGTCGGTACGCCAATGTATACAGGGTTATTTTTGGACCTCCCGCCAAATTTAAATAGGTGGTCCAGATCATGAAAGTAAACAACTTTCAGAAACACGAGTCGAAAAGTGAAAAAAAAATCCAGAGCTTCCATACGAAATCGACCACGTGACCGAGCAGTTGTTTCACTTTCCGAGCCATGTTTCTTTGGAAAATTTGTTTAGTTCATGGTCTGAACTCTGAATCACGTATTCAAATTTGACGCCGGGTCTATAAATAACACGCACGCAGACTAAAACCATTATATATGTGTATATATATATATATATATATATATATATATATATATATATATATATATATATATGTAGCGGAATGGCAACGTCACATGCATAAGTATATAATCAAACCAGAACCCGACAGTGAAAGCATTGATGTTACTACGATAGGAATAGTTAAGGCGGTGGTACAAAATACCCGGGTGAGACGTTTCGGAACTCTACCACCTGGTAATCACGATGGTAGTGACACGTATAGCCAGTCGGTCGCATTTACGACCTGCCTGACAGAAAGGCAGTTGGTCTAATCTTCAAAGAAGCCCGGACCGGACGGATGATAATAAAAACTATCACCTTAGCTTCTGATCTGATTATTATGGAAGATATGGATTACATTGAATAATATTACAGTCGCGTGCCTGCAACACGTAGATTATTTTACTGCGTTTTAATAAATACTAAATACAATATTGTATTATTACTTATTAATAAGAGCATGTTTTGATAACCTTATTGCAGATCAGGGGTCGGTGATAACCCGGCACTTTGTTCCATATTGGCCGTCTCGATAATGAGCGTCTCATTTAAACTTTGTCATGTATGTCTAGCATTTACGATTAAAATCCAGATATGTGTACCGTTTAGAAGTTAGTATAAGAAAAAAGAAGAAGTTAGTATCTTCACGCCCTTATCCCCAAACCTTTAGGGAAGAAAAAGTACCTTCACGCTCGTATTCCTGAAGAGATATGCAGAGGTACAACAAGTGTACCCACGATTAGCCGAAGATACTTAGTCCCACAATGTGATAGGTGGCAAGCCTATCGCCAACCGGGCACTTTCCAATCCCGGGCAACTTTGTGGAGGAAATTTTTATATTTCCTTTCCATCGTCATACCTAGTGGAAAGGGGGTCCAGCGCTGTTACCAATCTCCTAACGAAAAAAAGAAACAGACTGGACATCATTAGCCGAGGAGATTTAAGATTAACCCTTACAAAATTGACGCCAAATGTTGATAATTTATTATTAAAGCATCAGGTTCATCCTTCTCACTAAAAATATTGACTTATTGCTTATGTTATTTTATTTATAGTTTATTTTGTGTTTATTTAATGTTACGTATATTTTACATAACAAGATTTTATTTTGAGTAGTTTTAATATAAATTCAATTAATAAATGTATAACTTAACATGTGTTTTTACTTTAAGTTTTTAACCGTTAACTTCACTACAGTTAGAAATTTTCAGGAAATCAATATCAAGTAAGTAGGAGGGCCTACCCAACACGGACCCAACATGGCAAGGGGTCTACGACACAAAAAAGTTTGGGGAACTCTGCTTAGGCCATTCGCACCGCTCCACTGTGGTGCGAATGGTTCCATCAGAAACTCTACTTGGGTGCGAAATTAAACATGCCTGCCTGCGATCTGTTAGAGGTATAAACACAGTATACTGGAGACTAACAGTAGTCAATCTACATACATGTGGTATTCGAGTAAGGTACACCTCTCACGGACGCGATATTTCGGAATGGTTCGGGACAGTTTGTTCCGCACCACTCCGAGATATCGCGTCCGTGAGAGGTGTCTATGTGTGCTATGCTCGAATATTACTTATATGTAACATTGACTTCTGTTAATCTCTAAGTATTCTGTAGTATAAACCTTTAATTTAATATGTAATATAATGTGTAATTTTATTATTTTAATAAATTGTGATTCATGAATCATGACACATTTACAAATATAAAATGGCGAATTATGTAAGCATTATTTTAATTTCTATTGTCTTGAGTAAATAATGCTTGTGTCCTTGATATATATAATTAGACTGTAAAAGAATAAGTAGGGATAGGGATGTAACCGGCAATTGATACATCGACAGCAAGGAACTTATATACGATAACTGGAATTACTACGAAGCAATATTTGAAAAATAAAAATGTACTTTATTTTGTTCTAAATAAAGTTGACATTTGTTTCTTACATAACAGAGGGGAAAAACGTTCTGAGCAAGACAACGACATGAGTGGATGTTGTCCCTTTCTTGCAATTGCCAGTGTAAATAAAACTATCTGATGATAGATTTTTATATATTCTTTAATCGTTAAATCCCTTTTATTCGTACACGTCGATAGATACATTAGCATAAAATGTATTGTAATTAACATACTGAGTTCTAAAATGTGCTTATTTTAATTATTACGTAATTAATTATGCAATGCAAAAACTGTTTCTCAAATTAGTAGAATTACTTAGTAGTAATTTGCAAACTACGCATGGCCACACTTATATATGGCGATTGGCGCCTTATTTGGTAGAAAGAGTCACACTCCACTCATGTCGTGGTACTCTTCGGAACGCTTTTGAAACACGTGTAAGCATTCCGGGTAGAATGTAACTTCCTTGATCGACAGTTAGACAATGAATAAGTGTTAAGCTGCATCTGTCAACACGCGATGGCCTTTTTCCGTCGTCCTATCTTTTTGTCGTTCAGAACCGCCATTTGACAATAAAAGAAAGATAGTGACAATGCGATATCACGCGGCGGAATCCTCGAGGTGATCGCATTCCTGCTACGTTTCTCGCTCTTGCAAATGGCAGTTCTGAGTGACAGAACAGGAAAGAATGACGGAAAAAGGTGATAGCATGCTGGTAGATTTAGTCCAACTCTAAGAAACCATTTAGCTTGGTCCGGGCGCTTTAAAAACTTGACTTGACCATCATCCATTCTGCCAGGCTTTACGTGCTCATACGTGGCATGGAAGTGGTAATACACCACCCGCCAGACTCCAAGCTGCTACTAAGATTAAGTTTTTTCGAGAAACACCTGGAAAAATCTTAAAACATTTTGCCTGATCCGGAGATCGAACCCGGGACTTCATGATCTGAGCCCAATTGGCTATCCCATGAGGCAGTCAAAGATGTATGATGCATGTGATAAACTAGAGTGAATAATCAAGCCCCTGCATGCAGCAAGTAAATAATCAAGTCTGCCAGTAGATTGGGTGATTAACGACTCTGACTAAGGTATCGATGACACTCAGGGTCGATCCCCAAATATACGAGTAGGTATATATTAACGTTTTAATTATTATATATGATATAAAAACGTATTATTATGTGATATTAAAAAAAAACAGCGTGTAGACCATGATGATTCTGAGATGGAAACCGTTGGATATTCGTGTGGGATATTTTTTTTTATTTATTTGTTTATTATTTTACCTTAACTTTGTGTAAGTAGTTTGATTTATTCTAATACTCTACAACGCTTATTATAAAAATATTGTAAAATTTAAGGAAATACACAAAATAAGTAATGTATTATGCTTCATACACCGCGCTAAATAAACGACTGGTTCGCGAATTCCGTGGATAAGACGAGTAAGAGTATTGTATGCTTTACTTGAGTGACATGAAAATAAGAAAATCATAAAACGCAAATTTCGCATTTCCAACAAAAAAAGGAATTGCCATCATGACTAGCACATAAAAATGGCACGGTTTCTTAATTTTTCGTCAGACCGTCCCTTACACGCAGTATATTTTTAACCAGACTATCGATTATCGATGTTTCAAAAACATTGCGTACATCCCTATTGAATATTTATATTATTTTTAATTTCAGATTACGTATTTATCAACTCAAATAGCGTGACCCACGACCTTGAAATTTAACTTGGACATTTAATCTATTTCTTGTTAGGTACCTATATTATTAATTTAACTTCATCGCCTAGACCGCCCTGTTGATCGAGTGGTTAGCGATCCCGACTACGCAATCGACGGGACTCGGGTTCGATCACCGACGGGGACAAGCATTTGTGTGATAAGCATAAATGTTTGTATTTCCGGGTTTGGGTGTTTATTAAATATATTCCAATATTTATATATGTATTTTTAGTTATTAGTATCGTTGACTAACACCCATAGGCCAAAACAAAAGCAAATAATTTGCTTAATATGGGGTTAGATCAGTAGGTGTAAATAGTCCCGTAAATATTTATTTATTTATTATATATCTATCTAGCCTTTTCTTCATCTATCAGGCAGTTCATAAAAGGGCTTGCATTATGAAAACTAAACAAGTTAGTAACATTGTCATTAGCCATTACCAATTCTTTTCCACTTCTTCATGTATAGATCAGGCTGACTTATGAAGCATATACCTACCACCTGGTTTTCTGTCATACATATCGCGTAAGACTACACGTCTCTACCATCATCATCAGCATATATCTTCGAGTTGCTCAGGCTTCCGTATGATGAATAGACTATTTCATTTTACACTAGCTGTTGCCTGCGAATTCGTCCGCGCGGACTTCGTTTACTCCGCACTGCTCCTCCCCCGTAGGTGATAGTGTGATAATATGTAGGTTATTGTTACTAGTTAACTAGTATACTGTTAGTAATATTCATGCAAAATTTGAAGTAAACTCATGCAGTATTTTTTGTGTTTACCCCGGACATACAGACAAACAGACAAAAATTCTAAAAACTATACTTTTGGCTTCGATATCGATTGTAGATCACGCCCCAAGTATTCTTTTAAAAAAATAATCAATGTACAGTTCTGACTTTTCTACGATTTTATTATATGTATAGATTATAATCTATACATAGGTGTCTTATAAGACACCTAACAAGCAGTGGGAAATTCTGATGGAAAGGTAACCGTTATCTATAGACACCGTGAATTTTTTAGCGTAAATATTTTGTGCTGGCATCTACGTAGTGCGGGTGAAAATACTACCTTACCCTTTAAACCGCAACAAGATAATGATAAATACTGACGCTTTCGCGCAGATTAAGGTAAGATACAGGGTTTGTCTGGACACCCCTTTGGAGAATAGACCATCTGCCATTCTGCCCGGCAGTTCGTAAAAGGACAACGATTGCATACAGAGTCACTTTTAAAGGTCCGGCCAAATGTTAAAATTAGGGACTAAATATCGAATTGAAAGTGCGGTTTAATTATTATTGTAGAATTATTGCAAGATAATATAAAAATATTCCAAAAAATTCATGTATTAGATTTTTTTATATCTTAAGATAGCAAAAGAAGCAGATGGGTCTCCTGTTGGAAATAGTCAACCATCGCCTATAGACACTAAAGATGTTAATGGTGCGTTGCTATCTTGTGGTGAGGTCTAATGCCACATGTATAAGTTTACCGGCTACCTTACCCTCCAAACCGGAACACGACAATGACAAGCACTAACGCTATTGCGGCAGGAATAGGTAAGGCGGTGGTACCAGACCCGAGCGAGATAATGCAGAACTCTACCACCTAGTAGTCACGATGAAAGTGACTTGCATAGCCAATCGGTCGCCTTTTACGACCTGCCTGGCAGAACGGCAGTTGGTCTATTCTTCAAAGGAGCCCGGGATGAGGGGGGAATACTTTCATAATGCAGCCGGTTGCACGGTGTAGCTAGTGGACACTAAAAAAAATAGTGCCGTAATGCAAGGTGCCCAGTGTGACAAGGCCGTAATGCCTGCTACCCTACAAAGCAACGCACCATTAACATCTTTGGTGTCTATAGGCGATGGTTGACTCTTTCCATCAGGAGACCCATCTGCTTGTTTGCTATCTTATAAAAAAAGTTTTTGAATTGAAAAATGACCATCTGTCGTTCATCATCAAAAACATTTCATTACTATCGTTACTATTAGGTGGTAGATTTCTGCAACGGCTGCCTGATCTTGAGTCATCAGTCCATCTAATGCCGTTAACGCTTGTCACAATAATAATTAATCACTGAACTAATTACACAAACCTCTTTTTTTTTTTATATCATAAGATAGCAAACAAGCAGATGGGTCTCCTGATGGAAAGAGTCAACCATCGCCTATAGACACCAAAGATGTTAATGGTGCGTTGCTATCTTGTGGCGAGATCTAATGTCACATGCATAAGTTTACCGGCTACCTTACCCTCCAAACCGGAACACGACAGCGACAAGCACTGACGCTATTGCGGCAGGAATAGTTAAGGCGGTGGTACCAGACCCGGGCGAGACAATGCAGAACTCTACCACCTAGTAGCCACGATGGTAGTGACTCGATAGCCAATCGGTCGCCTTTTACGACCTGCCTGGCAGAACGGCAGTTGGCCTATTCTACAAAGGAGGCCGGGACCAACACGGCGGTTGGTCTAGCCCCAAAGTTAGCAAATTTTTTGCATTTGTTACTTACGATACTAACACATTGAAATACATATATAATTTGATATTTAATATTTATATATGTATTTATAATTTATATATGTATTAATAGATAGTATTTATATACCTAAGTATTTCTATGTATTAGTATCTAAGTGTAAACAGTGACTAACACCCATAATAAGCAAATGAATTGTGCACCTTCTGCTCGTTTGTCCCCTCTTCCATAAAAAAGATACTTTGGAGTAAGATTGATTTTGTGTAATTTATACAGCGATATTATTATTATATAAATACTGTAACATACATATTAAATACCCAAACTCAGAAATACAAACATCTATGCTCATCTCACAAATGTTTGTCCGTCAGGAATCGAACCCGAGCTCCATCGATTCGTAGTTAAGTTCGTTAGCCACTCGACCAACGGGGCGGTCAAATATCAACAACTATGGTCTGGTTTGGAGGGTTCCCACCTGCCACATTAAAATCTTTAATGTCTATAGGCGATGGTTAACTTTTCCATCTTATCGTTTACTTTCCTACGATATAAAAAGTACAGTGTGGCGGGGATTATTTTTGCAAGTTACAAGTGGATTGCGGAAATATTTAGCCATATGTTCGGTGATAGCAGTTTTGCGATAATATTAACACCAGAAATGAATTTATATAACATTTAATGATAAAAGAGTTTGCTCAAGGTCTTAAAAATAAAATACATTTTTGCTAATAAAACTTTATTTTGTCATTGTTTCGAACACTTCTGTAAATAATATATACCTATATTTTTTACATTTAATTACATTTATTCATAAAATGCTTTAATAACAAACGAAAAATCCTTAACTATTGTTATACATTTTAACATTATAACATTAATTATTAGCAGATTATGTTAAATAGTTATGTCTTAATGGTCTAGTCGAGAAGTTTCCTGCCAAAAATAATTATAAGTTTCTTAAAAATATAGTTGATGGCTTAAAGTTTAAGCTATCAACCATATTTTTATGAAACTTTCAGAAACATTTTTGGCGAAAAATTGGACGGCTATTTTTTTCTAGTTTTATGTTAATAACAATTGCATTTTTTTCCCCAAAAATAATTCAAAATTCGTCTTTTTCCGCATGTTATTCGGAATCGTTTAAGCCATCAACCATATTTTTAAAGAAACTTTAACTATTTTTGGCAGGAACTCAACTTCTCGACTAGACTATAAACAAACACGTTAAATCAACACCTTTTGTCTCAGCAATTGAGAAATTATCAATACTTATATTATAAAGAGTAACATATAAAGAGTAAAGAGGACATAAGGTCCTGGGTTCGATTCCCGGGTCGGGCACTAAAAAAAATGTTTTTTCAGTTTTCTGATAAACACAAAGTTGCCCGGGATTGGAAAGTGCCCGGTTGGCGATAGGCTTGCCACCTGTCATATTTGTGGGACCAAGTATCTTCGACTAATCGTGGATGCACTTGTTGTACCTCTGCCTACCCCTTCGGGGATACGGGCGTGAAGACACTTTTTTTATATTATAAAGAGGAATATACAATGTGAATGTTGATGGATGGTATCAAGACTGTGATGGTTAAATTGTTGGAGTGCCGTCCGAAGATCGTATTAAGTCTTCGAAACCTGCGTATTTGTATGATTCTGGAGCCACACTTGCGTTTATCGCCACAAACCTTCGTGCAATGACACGATAAATGTAATAGCCGAGCCACACTTTTGGAAACAAGCTTCTAACCCGGGTGACCTTGGTGGGAGGCTTGTGGAGTTCAGATGAATTTTTTTTGCAAACAAGTGATTGTACACTGTTGTAAACCGCCGGTTGAGACCCACGTGGAGAGCTTGTTTCCAACAGTGTGGCTTTTTGGATTGGCTTTTGGAGTATGGATTTTTATGTATGTAAACTTTGTAAGTTTGTTTGTAGAAAGTAATCTTAGGGACTACTGAACCGATTTTAAAAAATATTTCACCAATGGAATACTACATTATGTGACAATGTACAAGAGCTACGTTTTGGTTTATTTTACCAGCGGGAACGCGGGACCTACGCGAGTTATGGCGCGGGAAACTGGTTGGATGACAAACTAGCGACCTGCCCGCGGTTTCACCCGCGTAGCTTTTGTTCCCGTGGAAATATCGGAAAGGTTTATATACTTTAACCTTTCTCAAGAATCAATCTATCTAGTAAAAAAAACCCACATCATAATCTGTTGCGTAGTTTTTAAGATTTAAGAATACATAGAGACATAGGGACAGACAGAGAAAGCGACTTTGTTATATATTATGTAGCGATGTGAATAATATTTAGTTAAAATACGCTTTTTTTTGTCCGGACCTCATCCACACAGATAGCTAAGTAACATTAACATCTTTTGTGTCTATAGGCAATGGTTATCCATTAAGGTTTAGGAGAGCCATCTGCTTGTTAGCTATTTTTTTATTTTCTTTAAGTTAGCTATCTTTTGATATAAAAATAATAAATGTATTTAATTTTAGACACTTTTAATAGTGATTAGTTTAAAATCAAAATCCAATTAATTTTCAATCAATATCAATATAGTTCACTCCACGTCATAATCATTTTTCAATTTCAATTTAATTTAACAATAATCTCTGTCTAAATCCAGATGAGAAATTTTCCACTTGTTAAAGCAATTAAGCTTAGTTAATCATAATTATTATTTAGCCTTACGAAAAGCTAAGGCGGTGGTCCCAGACCAGAGAGACAATGCAGAACTCTACATTATAGTCATGAAAGTAGTAAAACGTATCGACACGGTCGCCTTTTACGACGTGCCTGGCAGAACGGCAGTTGTTCCATTTTTCAAAGGGACCTTTTCCTTTTTAAATTGGTTAAAAATCAAGTGAATTAGATACAGTAAATAGGTTAACGCTTTACGCAATCGAGGGAACAAATATTGTAACAGTAAAAACAATATATAATTTAGTACACAGCAGCCAACGAACAAACAATACACACACGTACATTAGAACTCCTCACAAACAAAGGCAAGTTAAAATTGCTAATGAGCTGTTGCCTAAACTTGGCATAGCATTAATACAACCGCTGAATACTGATTGCGACAAATATTGGCCATTTGAACATGAAAATACAAATGTAGCTGATTTACATTACAACGATGTGCCTTTGTCCAAACACTTGTTATGTGCAACGAGATATGACTGAATTAGTAAGTAATGGAGCGATCTAATCTATACATATAATAAAATCGTAGAAAAGTCAAAACTGTACATTGAATATTTTTTTAAAAGAATACTTGGGGCGTGATCTACAATCGATATCAAAGCCAAAAATATAGTTTTTAGAATTTTTGTATGTATGTCCGGGGTAAACTCAAAAAGTACTGCATGGATTTACTTCAAATTTTGCATGAATATTACTAATAGGTTGGGTCAACATATAGGCTACATAATATCACGCTATCACCTACGGGGGTGAGGCTGTGCGGAGTAAACGAAGTCCACGCGGACGAAGTCGCTGGCAACAGCTAGTGCATAATAAAACTACTGAAAGGTTATTTCAGACTCCACTTATTTGGACGTACATTTAATACTTTTAAAAGTTTTTGTCAAGTATTAATATACTGGGTGTTAAAGAAATTGCATGTCAAAGCTTAAGGTTAGGTTCAGTATCGATAAAGGAACCAAAGAAAAATAAAAAAATATCAAAAAAATTAAAAAAAAGTAAGCAGGTTGACTCTGTAGGCCATCCCTTCCCCTGAAATTTCCCTCTAAACTAAGTTAATTTAAGCTCAAAGAAGCAAAAGCTACCTACCTTAACTAACCTACGCATAGATTTTTTAGTTCAGAGTTTAAAAATCTAAAGTTTGTAGAAATGATAGTTGGCAGTTTAAAATTCGAAAAAATACATATTTTTTTCAAAATGATGATCGATTTTGATCTTTCGAATGGCATTCAAAGCAATTTGTGAGCTCTAAATTATTTTTTTAAGATATAAGGTAAGGTAAGGTCTAAATTATCTAATTCTATACAGGGTTTAAGAGTTGCGAATTAAGTCAGTTTTGCAGTTTGACTGCATTTATAAATTGGTTTATTTCTAATTAGCTTCCAAAAGCACAAGCCGCATTTAAAATCTTCTTCGGAAGAGACAATAAATTGATAGTCAATAAAACATTGATATATAGTGAAATGATGAATGATAGTCAAGTGTTAAGAAAACTTTTTAAAAACTTGCAAAAAAAAATATTAGAATCGACTGGATTTAAACCAGCGTTCTTGCCTTAAGCCGGACAAATGCTCTGACTAATTAAGTTACTTATATATACGTGAACTTCGTTGATACTATAACTAGAATTAAGTGCCTGTCTGTGATTTCAAAATAACTTAGTTTTTTTAATGGGTAATGTGTTATTATACTTCGCGTTTAACGTAGGATACAATTGCAGAGAAAAATAATATGAAAAAGGGTTCTTAATACATCGAAAGAAATTTTTATTTTAACGCATTATCTAGTTAAATAAAAAAAATTAAATATCATAAAATAATTATTTGTACATAACAAAAAAAAAATAACAAGCTTTTTTTGAAAAACTAAAAGATTGACTAGCTAATTTCATGATGTCGGTTTTTGTGACGGTATGCGCGCGCATCATAAACTCTTTTCATTTTTCCCCAACGTACAAAAGAAGTATAACTTCAAAAACTACCTTTTCAAAAACAAAATCTCACATTAAATATATACGTTTAACCGCAAGCAGAATAATTATACCTAATCTCTATTATAATTATGCTGTATTATAAGTATGCTTAGTTATAATTTAATCTACAGTTACTTATGAACTAATCTCCACTTGTTTTTGTTGCCTTTGCAACAACTTAATTACTTACCTGGTGAACAACATTTTAACACCTGTTATTTTTGTAAGAATAATACAATATCTTTATATCATCTTACTTAAAAAAAATATTTTAATTAATTTTTATTGAGATGTTTATTTACTTTTTTAAACAAACGCGCGAAAGGTGAAGTACAAAGTTTGGCTCAGTTAAAGTTTACATTGTGGAGGACTGCAGAAACCTATTTTTTTAAATAATATGTACTAGAAATACATTAAATTAATTAAAATAAACATTACACACATTAAATTCATATGACATACAGGTTATTTTACACACATATCTCTAAACATTTTTTACGGCTAGAGTCAGTTGTCAAACTTAAAAGATTTTATTGTTCAGTCTATAGTCGAATTTCGGCCACAGGCGATCGCTTCTTTTATAAAATGAATCTAAGATCCGTTTGAGCCAAACTATTCAAATACTTTTTAAATGAATTTAACTAGTTAAATTCTTTTAATTAAAATAAAATTCAATAATAACAAGTCCATAAAAAACAGGATGCTCATTGGGGACCAAATGAATATGTTTCTAACTTCCCACAGGTTTTTTTAGCTAAAAGAAGCGGGGTGCCATTACAAGCCTTTGTTTGCCTTTGAGGGTTTCAACAATGGATCGACTTGAATTCATTTATTTAGACGCTAAAAATATACCACAGGTTCTAGAAAACTATCAAATTCTTCGATTTCGGTGTTCTATTACGATTGTTATTTTAATTTAAAACTTAAAAAAGCTGTCATACATATCACAATATTGATTTTAGAATTTTTATTTTTTATTATAGTTACTATGCATAAATGTTTCGTGATGCTGTTATAAACTAAATATCTGTGGTCAAATTACACGAACCGATCTTACCTCGAAGTAAACAAATTATTTGGGTGTTAGGCAATGATACTAATACAAAGAAATACATACCTAAATCAATACTGCAAAATATTTAATACCGCAAAATAATAACACCCAAACCCAGAAAAACAAACATTTACGCTCATCACACAAATATTTATTTGTACCTGTCGGTAATCGAACCCGAGCCTCATCGATTACGTAGTCAAGTTCCTTATCCACTCGACCAAAATGTTTTTTTCAATATGTTTGTTTTATTTTTCTTTATAAAAAGTTCAATAAAATATATAATCAAACCTGTTCTTTTACAAGGTAGGCACGGTACCTGTTTTTTACGTGTTTAGATACTGTGGTTATTTTGTCTACTATAATTCGGTTTCATAGGTTGGCTTTGTGGTAATACTTATTGCCACATATGTTAACAATAATAAATATTGCTAGTTGCTTACAATAACCGGGGCAGACAAATTAATATGCTTTCTGATTATTGTGTATAGAAAAACATATTTTTTCTGACTCCGGGTCTTCACTACCTAATACGTACAGCCAAATTAGCTAACAATTAGACTATAGATAGAGTATGTTTATTAAATTAAAGAGATATAAGTTGGTTTTTGGAATTTCTGACTGTTAACATCACATATGATAATAACACCATTTTTTGGTTAAATAAAATTTACTTGTGCTAGCTATTCCACATTTCATTGATCACAGTCTTGATGTACTTAAAAAAGCAAAACCGATCGGCTTTAAAGAAATTTAAGCAATTTGTTTAACAATACAAGTAAATTTTAATCTTCTGAAAAAATAGTAAGTACATATGTTATTTTATTGATTCAGGCGTTACTTTGCGGAAATCCATTATTAAAAGGTGAAATTAATTAAATATTGTAATTTAATTAATTTCACCTTTTTACAAAACAGGCCTTAATCTGAAGTTATTTTTTTGTTATTTAATTTATTAACTTCCGCTTCCACCATTTTTTTAAAATTAAATTGGTATATATTGGTGCAAGCGGACCTTTGTCTACACAAAATCTTATTATAAAGATAGATACATGACTGGTTTTAAAAAAAAAATAGTAACCGAATTTTAAATGTACATTTTAACTTCCATATACATGATACTTTTTAACTTATCTGTACAAACATGTTATCTGTGCTATCAAAAAGCGGAATTGTGTTTCGCAAACGTTCTATTTACATAGTGATTTGCAAAGATACAGAACTTACGTAACTACAAAAGAAAATAAGTGAAATATATTTTTTAAGACGTGATAGTTAAAAACCGTGTTTTTCAATTAGAAACGCTGCCATTAAATACATGACTCATTGTACCAAGGCCAGAGAGCCGGCCGGCATCGAGTAACTTAGCAACAGTCGCTAGTTTTTTGTCCAATTTTTTACGCTAGTGAGTCTAGTGACAGTTAATGATTGGTAACTATGGCGAACACGAACACCGTAATAATTTTTAGGCAGTTTTTCACTTACAACATTTAGGCATTTTGAACTAGCAAAATTTATGATTTGTTCTGATAATTAAATTATTTAAACGCATTCAAACCGACTTAATCAAATCTTCATTAAATTCATATGAAAAATTTATATGAATGCTAAAAAAAAAGCATTTGCAAATCGGTTGATGAATGATGAATGATTGAGTTATGAGGTACCAAAGATAAACAATACAGCCAAATGGAGATCCTCCATTTTAGAAAATCATTTGAAAAAAAAAACGCTTTTTATGACATCTGCTGTTACTTTTCGATGCTACAAATAGGTATATAGTATATACCTATAGTAATTACGATTTTTAGGTAGATAGGTATATCTTTGTCATAAAACAAAATTAGGTATGTAGATTATTTAGATTACATATAAAGATTACCCATTTGAAATTTGATTAATGTAATGAATTTATCAATAAGAAGTTAAATAATCTATATCAATATTACAAATGCGAAAGTTTTGATGTTTGGATGGACGGATGTTTGTTACTCAATCATGCAAAAACTACTAAACGGATTTGAATGAAATTTGGTATACAGGTAGATGATACCTGGAATAGCACATAGGCTACTTTATATCCCGGAAAAATTAGGTGATCCCGCGGGATTCGCTAAAAACTGTACGCTGCAGTTACTTTTCAATATTTCTTTTATCATAAAACAATATGAGCGTTATATTTTTAAAGGAGACACAGTTTAGTAGAACTAATGTAAAATTAAATTATAAATCGTAAAATTTAGGACGTTTTCTGAATTTGTTTTACTGGCCATTTTTGAAGATTCAGCAGTAAGTTTTTAGAACTGACTTAATGGCCAGAGAATAGTCTTGACGTCTATCCATGCAATTGCATGTGTTCACAATTTGAATAAACAAAAATAATATGAACCTTTAAATTTAACATAACCCTATAAGATTTTTCATAGTAGCGTTTTTTTGTATCCACCTTTAATGTTCTACCTTTATTAAAAACAAGCTAAACTTAAAAAGAAGTTACCTTTATTAAAAGTCGGAATTGTAAGCTTAAGTTATTGAATAATAAATTATATATTTTACTATCAACGACTGCTTTCTTTAATAATATTGAAATTTTTTCAACAAAGTATTTTGTATTTCTTCAGTTTTATTCAGTTAAATTTAAGTTGATTATTTTTTTAAAAAGATACATAAAATTCTGTAAAAGTTGAATAGCTGTATTAAGTATTTCTCAAGTCTTTTTAGAATTTCTACATCTAATGTTTGAGTACTTACTTCAAAAAATAAAAAAGGTTATTATTTTTCAAGTATTTTTTAAAACATTTACAATGACAAATGCACAAACCATAACAAGATATATAGGTAGGCATACAATTTTAAAATACCTATATTAATTTCATAATAATTAAAATAAATTAATATTATAATAATAAATAAATTATACTAAATTTTAATTAATTTCATAATAATAATTAAAATTTAATACCTACTCGTTTATCCGTGATCCTTGTCAAGTAAAAAATATTTTTGCTTTTTAATTTGTATTATAAATAAAATTGAAAGTAAAATTATAAATTTTAGTAAAACAGAAATATTTTATTTTAACCTATTACTTTTTTCATGTTTCATATGTATATTATAATATATTTTTTATTAACTGAAACATATAGGAGGGCTATTATCCGTTTATTCTAACAAATTTACAAAATATGATATTAAACGAATGTATTTTTTATCAGAAAAACAAAAATTATAAAAAAAAATGCTAAGTAAAAAATAAAACAAATTGATTAATCTAGAATGTAGTGCTGATGCAATCTAAGGAAGTTTATTCATAACACAATACTGAAATCACACTATAAAAGCCGCAAACTTTACTTTTTTGTAAATATCGTTTTAATTACATTCTAAGCACTTTAATTATCACAATTTTTATCAAATCACAGATGCTATAATGTTGCTAAGATAAAATTTACGGCTGTGAAAATTTGAAACAAAAGGCATTGTGTCGTTTTGTATTTAGTACAATGGTAATTACAGAATATAATACAAATCCCATAACGCTAGTCTAATATAATAAGAATATTATCTCAATATTCTGTTATAAATTATCTTAACTGTAAAAAATGTTAATATTAAGTGCACGTTTTTATACATGATAATTACAAATTTAAAAAAAAAGTTTATTTCATTTGCAAAACCTCTCACTATAATTATATTTAATAGCTCTGCTAACTACATAAATGCTGTTACCTACATATTACGTCCTAAACAAAGGCACATTTTGAAAAGAACAAAAGATGTTACGAAAATGTAATATTTCATTAAAATCTGAAAGAAAAACACACGCGATTAATATAAACACACATTAGCAAGTATTGCATTGAATAATAGTAATAGATTTCATGGAAACAACTGTTGGGCTGTTGCCGATAGATACGAACAAAGAAGCCGGCCGGCTTTTCGTAATAATGCCGGTATCGAGCGATGTGGAGACGACCGATCCACTTCGCGAGCGAATGCAACTGGCGTGAGGGGGCCCCGCGCCGACCCGCGGAGAGACCCCTCTCTCCCCCGCTCGAGACTCTCTATAAATACAGCGGATAGGTGCCGGCTTCGTCAGTCCGTCACAGAAACAGAAAGGGTCGGGTGGGTCCCAAAGTGAGCCGAGGGCAAGAAACGGAGCCCTAAGGTTACAAGATCAGATCTGATGCAGACGTATTGTTAGACTCTTGACGTTTCTCCTATCGATCTCTTCACGATAACTAGTCCGGACGTAAAGCTTATTCAGTGCGCGTTTAGTACAAAAGAGACTTGTGATATTTTTCTAGTATAAGTTCCGTATCGGAACAATTTAATTTTTTTCGTTTTTAAAAGTGTACAATATAAGTAAAAATTTGGAAAATATGGAAATCCTACCGGTCTCCAGCCAGTTTAACGTCGGATTCAGTGGTGACAAAGGTAAGGCTACTTTCTATTCTGCATCTAGTAGTGGGGAAGTTGCTTTCTAACCGGCGGTCGTCAGCTGTTGCTATGCGGCGCGCGCAACTTGCAATCGGCTGACGAAACCTCGTAACAATTTTCATAGCAACGAGTTATTGTTTAAATAAACCAGAATTAAACTATTTCTACATACATCAATCATTTAGTTCATTACTCTTTATTGTTTATACAAAACGTCATTAACAGCTGATGAAATAACAGCTGTTTGACACTAAGCCATATTGAATTTTCTTATTGTAATATATATATATTTTTTGTAACAGAATAAGGTTAAGGATTTATTAATTTCAAATATTCACAATTTAATTATAATTGAAGTGTATTTGATAGTTTGAGAGACTAATTTTTTTTTTTTGCTTGTTGTAGCATGGAGTGGGCCAACGTGGCGAGAGGCGCCGATACCGGTGCCAACGGAAGCGGCTTTGGCGCAAAGACTTGAGAGAGAACTCAGGGCAGCTAAAGGTGCCAGCGAGCTAGCCACAGCTGAAGTCCTAGTACCTGCTGAACTCTTATCCAGGGCGTCAAGGCAGACGTTAGCCCTAGCCGAAGGCGAACCTTGCGGGTCGAGGGGTGCAGCAGTTATTGTGGACGTAGCCGGCCGGCGGTTAGCCGCATTCAAGATAGACCCCAACACATTAACTACACACGAAATACATCTTCACTTAGAACACGATTCAACTAACTGGACGAGCCTGTTGCCGCAATTCTTAAAGTGAGTGTAAAAATAACTTATTCTTTCTTATCGTTCATTAAAATTAGCAAGAAAAATTTTGATCTTACTGTATTAGTAATATTAATATACAAATAAATTTAATAATATCAAATTTCTTCAATAAAAATCTTAACATTTTTTTTAAACAAAAGACATGCAGATAGGCATTTAATTAAAATTTTGTCTTTATTAAACTGGTTTTTCAAGCGCAACGCTAAAAAATATTTTTTGACAATTTTTTTTCTATTGCGCGCCGCATTTTGAACCCTTACTACTGTGTATTTTCAATAACTCAACATTCCCCCGTTCCTCATTGTTTTTTTAAATCTCACAGTTATCTAACATATATTTTCTAATTGTTACAGAAATTTAACTCGAGGCGGCACCGTTATAATCAGTCCCCAGTTCACGATAGAAAAGAAAAAACTCTTCAGAAGCCAGGCAGAGTGAACTGCCGCGTCAGCCGATTGGATGCCCTCCTCGATATCTACGTATCGTAACTTTAACAAATATCAATATTATATGTATATTAATTATATTTTTCATAAGAGAAAAAAGCACAGCGTGATATGTAATGTATAGATATAGAGTAAGCGCTACAGCGCAATAGTTGTGTCAACCGCTTTCCCGGCACTGGGACAGTGATGTGAAATGCGCTTTGTTAAAAAAGTGTCGATATTCTGCACGAACAGTTCCGGGGAAGCGGTCGACCGACGTGTGCGCAGGCGAGCGTGGGTAAGCGTCGATCTCTTACCGTACCAGTCCCAACTCTGGCCTTTCGCCCCACCGTAGCGCTAACCCCGGGCGCCCGCGCACCACGTTAATTGTTCGTATTTTATGAGGATGTCGTGAGTGAGGGTTGAATGGCAGCGTGGATGGCGTGGCGGCATTCGGTGTGTACCGCGATCTCAAGCCGCCACGCGTGTGATACTGAATTGACACACGAATTCTTACAATTCTATTCTGAAGTTGCGTAGATCATTTATGTATGGTATTTATTAGAGGTGATCCTATCGGATCAGATGTGTTTTTTTTGTAATTTGTACTAGTTCGTACATTTGTTTGTGATACTACATTTGTAATATATAAAATTTTAATGAAGAGTATACTTTAATGAGAGCACGCGTGCATAAATGTTGAGATGTATCTTAGTTGAGGCAATAAGGTGGAAATAATATACTGCAAAGATCTCAAGGTTATATTATTATAGTTCTAACGAGTATTAAGTTATTTAAGTTAATATAGAAAGAGTAATTTTGTAAGATTGTTTTCTATTGCGCATGTTACAGCGCACTTAGTCTTGCGTACGTTAAAAGATTTTGTACTAACAGTACCTATATTTGACGAGAAACTATTGAAGCATTTTTCTATCCAGTGTAATTAATAATGTTAAACAATAGACTAACTGTTTTTAAACGAAATCTAAATGTTAGTAGGGTCCAGTGTTATAAAACGCACAATATCATAGTACTAGAATTCACTTTCAAAAATGATTTTTAAACTATAAATCTTCTAAACTTCAGACATATACAAAACTAACAATAATAAGTGTATCAATTGTTTATAATTGATATTTATTTCATAGACAGTAAAAAATGGAATGTAGAAAAAAATACATAGTTTCAATAATGGAAAACGTTGTTTTTTTATCGATAACCCGATAACATTTAAGAGAAACTTGTGAAACCTCATTTGCATAAATCACCATAAACGAGCTAGCTCAAAACAAGCCAAAATGGGAAGCGATAAATCCAGTAAAACCAGTTTCGAGCGGGGCAACAAGTCCGTAATCGTTTCTAGAGACCGGTTATCGGTGCAGGCTCATCACTACTTTGAGAAACTTGATCACAATACTTTTATAAATCAATATACCTGTCTCTTTTATCACAGTATAGCAAACAAGGAGATGGTTTTTGGATGGAAAGAGACAACCATCTATTGTCTCTTTCATTCCGAAAACCATAAAAAAGATATTAATAGTCCATTACCATTCAAGTGGCGAATATGTAACGCTACTTGTCGGCTACCTTAGTGACGACTGACGAGTACTGAGTATCGGTATGCTAAGCGCGAAAGTTTGGATGGATGGATGTTTGTTACTCAATCGCGCAAAAACTACTCAACGGATTTGGATGAAATTTTGTACACAGGTAGATGACCTGTAATAGCATATAAGCTACTTTTATCCTGAAAAAATTAGGCTAGTTTACTGTCACGCTGACGGTCGGCACTGATATGTCTAGCCTACGGTAGTCAGCGCGAATCAAAGATGCTACCTATAGGCTATGGCCCATCAGCACCGACCGTCATCATGACACTAAAACCAGCCTTAGATGATCCTGCCGGATACAGCAAATTCTTTTCTAGTGCAGCGGGCTGAACGCTACAGCTAGTAATAGTACAAATGATACTATTATATTCCATTAGAAAATACATTTTACCAGGCAGTTCGTAAAAGGCGAATGACTGGCTTGGGAAGGTACGTGTTTCTGCCATCGTGACTACAAGACGGCAGAGCTATGGAACGTCTCGCTTGAATTTTGGTACCGCTTTATACTTATTCCTGCCGCAATAGAGCGTCATCGTTGGTGATTGTTGCGTTCCGGTTAGAATGACAAGGTAAGTAAATTTATGCATGTGGCATTATCTTGTCACAAACTTAAGGCGGTGTACTGCAATGCACTTCAAGACGAAGCGTTACGTAATATTTACGATGGTACTAACAAATTTAGATAATTGGGCTGTTTTTAGGAACTGCCAGGCACGAATATCGATAGTCAAATTGTTAAAAGGAGCCCGCACTAGCATAGAAAAGTACATCTACATCAAAGGTTCCCAAACTTTTTTCTCATAGACCACGTTCAAAATTTTGCTGACTCCGGTGGACCCTCTGAATCTATTTATACCAAATTCCGAAAACTTAAGAAAATACATGAAGCCAACGTAGACCCCCGTCGCGTTTCCCCTGGGGGTCCACCTGTACTACTTTCGGAATCAGTGATCTACATATAGATACATGTAGATCGCCGTGACCGCCCCGTTGGTCGAGTGGTTAGCGACCCTGACTACGTGATTAACGGGGCTCGGGTTCGATTCCTGAGGGGAACAAGCATTTGTGTGATGAGCATAAACGTTTTTATTTCCGGGTTTGGGTATTTATTAAATATATTGCAGTATTTATATATGTATTTGTTCGTATTAGTATCGTTGACTAACACCCATAACACAAGCAAATAATTTGCTTACTTTTTGGGGTTAGATCAATAAGTGTAATTTGTCCCGTGAATATTTATTATTTATTTGTTTATATAACAATGTATGAATGAATAAACTCAAAACTAATTACCTGTGTTTTTATCAGAAAACTGAAAAAACACATTTTTGATATGCTTGACTCAGGAATCGAACCATGGACCTCATGCGGACGACACTGACACTGGACTACTAGACCACAGAGGCGATATATGTTTGTAATGTATAAACTCAAAAACGAATCAGGTACCCGATTTTAATATTCTTTTATCTGTTAAAGGCTACGTAGTACATTATCTCGGAAAAACATGTTTTATCCATTTACAACATGTGGGTTGTGGAAACAAATGGAAGTAATGAATATGGGTCACGCGAACGTAATCGCGAGTAATAGCTTGTCTTTTTGTATATCATAAGATAGCAAACAAGCAGATGGGTCTCCTGATGGAAAGAGTCGACCAACACCTATAGACAACAAATATATTAATGGTGCGTTGAAATCTAGTGGCGACGTCAAATGCCACGTGCATAAGTTTACCGGCTACCTTACCCTCCAAAAACGGAACACGACAGCGACAAGCCCTGACGCTATTGCGGCAGGAATAGGTAAAGCGGTGGTATCAGATCCGGGCCAGATAATGCAGAACTCTACCACCTAGTAGCCACGATGGCAGTGACTCGCATAGCCAATCGGTTTTACGACCTGACCGGCAGAACGACAGACGACAGTTGGCCTATTCTTCAAAGGAGCCCGGAATCAACACGGAGAAGTCACATACATATTATAAATGTGAGTTTGTGTGTTTGGATAACTAGAAGTTCGGATGTTTGTTACTCAATCACGCAATTACAGCTAGACCGATTTGGATGAAATTTAACACAAAGGTAGGTGGTAAAGGTAGGTAGGGTAATGACCTGGAATAGCATAATGGATAATTTTTATCTTCTTTTTTTCTTATTTTTTTATATAATAAGATAGCAAACAAGCAGATGGGTCTCCTGATGGAGTCAACCATCGCCTATAGACACCAAAGATGTTAATGGTGCGTTGCTATCTTGTGGCGAGGTCTAATGCCACATGCATAAGTTTACCGGCTACCTTACCCTCCAAACCGGAACACGACAGCGACAAGCACTGACGCTATTGCGGCAGGAATAGGTAAGGCGGTGGTACCAGACCCGGGCGAGACAATGCAGAACTCTACCACCTAGTAGCCACGATGGTAGTGACTCGATAGCCGTTCGGTCGCCTTTTACGACCTGCCTGGCAGAACGGCAGTTGGCCTATTCTACAAAGGAGGCCGGGACCAAGACGGCGAGTCTGGAAAAAGGTAATTTGTGTAATGGGATATTTGTATCTTGGAGTTTGGGTGTTTATTATTTACGTAACAGTATTTACATGTATATGTATTCTATGTAATAGTATTATCGACCCGTATTATTATTTATTATTTATTTTTATTTTATAAGATAGCAAACAAGCAGATGGGTCTCCTGATGGAATGAGTCAACCACGGAGTGGAATCAACCGTCGTCTATAGACACCAAAGGTGTTAATGGTGCGTTGCTTCTTTGTAGTGAGGTCTAAAGCCACATGCATATGTTTACCGCATACTTTACCCTCCAAAACAGAACAAGACAGTGACAACCACCGACGCCATTGCGACAGAAATAAGTAAGGCGGTGGTACCAGACCCGGGCGAAATATCTTGATTATTTTGACTATTATTTTTAACTCAAGCAAATAATTTGATTGTTTTGGGATTAGATCAATTCGTCTAATTTGTCCACCGATATTATCTATTTACATACTAGCTGTTGCCCACGACTTCGTCCGCGTGGACTTCGTTTACTCCGCGCAGCACATCCCCCGTAGGTGATAGCGTGATAATATGTAGCCTATATGTTGACCCGACCTGTTAGTAATATTCATGCAAAATTTGAAGTAAATCCATGCAGTACTTTTTGAGTTTACCACGGACATACATACAAACAGACAAAAATTCTAAAAACTATATTTTTGGCTTCGATATCGATTGTAGATCACGCCCCAAGTATTCTTTTAAAAAAAATATTCAATGTACAGTTTTGACTTTCCTACGATTATTATTATATTACTAGCTGTTGCCAGCGACTTCGTCCGCGCGGACTTCGTTTACTCCGCACAGCACCTGGCCGCTAGGTGATAGCGTGATAATATGTAGCCTATATGTTGACCCGACCTGTTAGTAATTATTCATGCAAAATTTGAAGTAAATCCATGCAGTACGTTTTAAGTTTACCCCGGACATACATACAGACAGACAGACAAACAGATAAACAGACAAACAGACAAAAATTCTAAAACTACATTTTTGACTTCGATATCGATTGTAGATCACGCCCCAAGTATTCTTTTAAAAAAAATATTCAATGTACAGTTTTGACTTTCCTACGATTTTATTATATGTATAGATTTTGCATGAATATTACTAATAGGTCGGGTCAACATATAGGCTACATATTATCACGCTATCACCTACGGGGGAGGAGCTGTGCGGAGTAAACGAAGTCCGCGCGAACGAAATCTCGGGCAACAGCTAGTTATTATAATATAATATGTATCTCTATGTATTAATATCGCTAACATTACACCAACAATTTTTGCCAGATGATAAATTGTGAATTATCCTTCAGTATTATTTAAATCACTCTGCTTACCTCGCAAGGGAATAAACGAGGTATTTATTTTCTTTTCAAATTAATAGGTATATGTACCATTATATAAGTTGCTCAGGGGATGATGTAATGTCTTTGGCTAATAATTGTGAGCGAGCACCTCCTTCTACCTCAATGGAGATAATAAATATGAAAGTTTTTGGAACGAAATTCTTTACGGCAGGCTTGGAGGGGATAGGGATTTTGCTGCGCGACCGAACTGAAAAAAATGTGATAGTAAAACCGTAAGAAAAATGCGTGGAATAAAAGCGTTAAATGAGACGTGCGCAGGCGCGACAGTCGCGTACACAAGCGAGTAGTGCCGTTTAGCCGAAGGAAGTTCGTTCCTACCTGGTGTCCCGCGACACCACATCATTTTTTAAATGTAAGTATTAGGGTTAGGTAGGTAAGGTTAAGGAGCTTGACGCAAACATTTAATGTAGCAAGTAATAAATTTGTAGAGAAGTCGAATAGTAAAAAAAAATTTGCTGATGTAATCACCATCTAAATGCAAAAATAAGCAAAGGAAAGACCCCCTCGCCCCCCTTTAGTGCTTACGTAATACTTGAATGGCACTTATGTAGGTGCTATTATCAAGTTCTATTAATTTGGTACTATTATCATATTATTATTAACTAGCTGTTGCCTGCGACTTCGTCCGCGCGGACTTCGTTTACTCCGCGCAGCACATCCCCCGTAGGTGATAGCGTGATAATATGTAGCCTATATGTTGACCCGACCTGTTAGTAATATTCATGCAAAATTTGAAGTAAATCCATGCCGTACTTTTTAAGCTTACCTCGGACATACATACAGACAAACAGACAAAAATTCTAAAAACTATATTTTTGGCTTCGATATCAATTGTAGATTACGCCCTAAGTATTCTTTTAAAAAAAATATTCAATGTACAGTTTTGACTTTCCTACGATTTTATTATATCATTTTATTTTATACACCGGTACAAAGCTATGCTCCAGATGTAAGCCTTGTTAAGTAGTTTCTTAGCAGTTTTTGAGCATAGTAGATATGTAAAGGTATATATTTTTTGTCACATATTGTTGCGAATAATCTAGAAAAGTGAAGAGTGAGAATACTGGAAAAATCTAAAAATAAAAGGAAGAGATAGCTGTTTTATTGGTAAATAATAGCCGCCGTTACACAAGCAGTTATGCCATAATGGATCTTCTGTCACAGAGCATAAAGGTGCGGTACTAGGATTTGTTTACATTGAAAAATAGTTTTCAATGTAAACAAATCCTAGTTTACGCGATGATTTCGGAACATTAGGGAATATGGTCAAACTTTTCCTTGGGTATTATAAATTGGGATGTGTTGGCGAATAGAGTTCAGTTTTTATAAAGCGATCGGTAGCGATACTTGATACGACCAGTGTGAAGCGATATAATACCTACAGTGAATACGGGAAGTGTTTTAGTTTAGTGATTCAGTGTAGTCGGTCAATTCTAGTGTTAGTATAGTGAGTGTTATTAGTGTTGTTAGTGTATTTACGTATTGCATTGTGGTGTATTGTACATTTGTGTTGTAAATACACGGTTTTAATATAAGTGGTGTATTTTATTGCACAATACGAACTCGAAGCTCGTAACAATGTATTATTAAGTTCTATTAAATTTTTACATGTAAATAATGTATATTCGTGTCTACGGTCGGCTACAGATAAACACTGTTTACAAAACCCGTTTGCATTCTGATAACTGATGCTGATAAGTGTTTAAAGCGAGCACACTCCTCTTTGTCCACATCTAATCTTAAACACAAGTATCTTGTTCAAATAATCTCAGGCTTCGTCAAATAATTAATGTTGGTACAGAGGGAATCAAGATGTATTATTATAACTAGCTGTGCCCGCGACTTCGTTCGCGTGGAAAAAATTCTAAAATAAAAACCCGCAGAGTTCCCGTTCCCGTGGGATTTCCGGGATAAGAACTATCTTATGTCCTTTCTTGGGTCTCAAACCATATTTGTACCAAATTTTATCCAAATCGGTTCAGTGGTTTGGCCGTGAAAGCGTAACAGACAGACAGACAGACAGAGTTACTTTCGCATTTATAATATT
Source organism: Apodemia mormo (assembly GCA_036924255.1). Lineage (NCBI taxonomy): Eukaryota > Metazoa > Arthropoda > Insecta > Lepidoptera > Riodinidae > Apodemia > Apodemia mormo. The sequence continues at coordinate 34,790,578 of JAUPFN010000017.1, forward strand.
AGTATGAATATAAGGGTTGACTGGTAAAGATTGTACATTGAAGGAGCGTGTTCAGTTCTCGATTTTGATACCAAATGTGTAAAAAACTGTTAGCTTTTTTGATCTAATTATCCAATAAAAATGTTTAGAACCTGCGGATAGATATCAAAGTTCATTGTTTGCAAATATCGATTTGCTGCCGCGGAACGTGCCAGTCAAAGCGGGCGTCTATTGCCCGCGCGGTAACCACGATATTTTGAATATTACTATACTAATTTCTTTGAGGTTTTATGTGGTCAATCCCTTCCCTCATCGAGTCCCTTATCGTTGCGTCAATCTAATACTAAGATTTCGTTCAATCAAAATCTGAAAATGCATATGAAAAATCTTTGGTTGGTAACAACATACGAGTATTATAACATTTCAGGCAAAAACCTTAAAAAAAAAAGAAAAACTGCATATCCGTTTTTTTGCCTTTCGAGTTGCTGCCGCTACTGATACGCCTTCTTCAACCAAAGCTTTTCCAACCCAGCAAAAAGAATGATTCACTCACAAACTAATACAAAATATCACTTTGAAAACTTTTTAAAATGTTTAAATGTCACGATGTGTTTCATTTAGAGGTCAATGGTTTCAAACTGACATTATTTTGACAGTGATGACAATGTCAAATATTAGAACCACCGAAGTAAGAGCTACTAAGTGCATATAATGTTGCAGGGGCATGCAATAAAGACCTCATACGTGTATGACCCTTGGCATGGGTCATTCACTAATATTTTTTTCGAAATGACTTACAGCTCTGCTCGTCAGAGTTTAAATTAATATTTGGGCTTAAAACACCCACGCTAAGGGCTGTCTCCTGTGAGACCGGACCTCGGCTTAGTGCGGCGTTCTGACTAAAAATGTAAGAGGGAGTCGTGGCTGTGCGCCCCGCGTCAGGCGCGGTGCGAGGGGCCATCCATAAATTACGTCACACGAATTTTATGATTTATTGATCCCTCCCCTGTCTTTGTCACAGCTGGTCACATTTGTGAGACCCCCCCTACCTAGTGTGACGTCACATATTTTAAAATTTTACATTGAAATGATAATCTCATTAGAATATTTTTTATCTATACAGGCGACTTTTTAAATTTAGTGTTGTAATACTTAGATATAAAATATTATATTTTGAAAAAATGTGACGTCACAAAATTTGGATCTCATCCCCACCGTACATATTTTACAATTTTACATTGGAACAATGATCTCGTTCGATTATTTTTATCTATAGTGGTGGTTGTTTAAATAGAAAAAAATTGATTTCACATAGTTTGAGAACCCTCTCTACCCCTTGTCACACAATGTCACACTTCGTCGACCCCCTCCCTCTCCTTTAACGTGTGACGTAATTTATGGGATATGGGTGGCCCCCGATCGAGAAGTCTTCGTCTTCGAGACCGACGACGAAGGTGTCGTGTTGTGTTTGTGTGTGTGTGTGTGTGTCGGGATCGTAATCGGGATAGGAAAGTACGTGGCAAGGCCTCCTGAACCTTTCTATCACACTCACATCGCTCGTCAAAAAGTCCGGTGACACAATAACGACCCTTATGTACAACTGTAATAGTCATTTAGAAAAAGAAAAAAGCCTTATAAGGAATAAATGATAGATTTCCCCGTGTTGCTACCGGGCTCCTTTGAAGAATAGACCAACTGCCGTTCTGCCAGGCAGGTCATAAAAGACGACCAATTTGCTATGCGAGTCACTACCATCGTGGCTACTAGGTGGTAGAGTTCTGCATTGTCTCGCTCGGGTCTGGTACCACCACTTTCCCTATTCCTGTCGCAATAGCGTCAGTGCTTGTCGCTGTCGTGTTTCGGTTTGGAGGGGAAGGTAGCCGGTAAACTTATGCATGTGGCATTAATCTTCGCCACAAGATAGCAACGCACCAATAACACCTTTGGTGTCTATAGGCGATGGTTGAATCTTTCTTCTTCTGCTTATTTGCCGTCGTATGATAAAAAAACCACCACACTTTTCTCTAGGCCGGCAGCAAGCACAAAATCGGGAAACCCAGATGCTTGTTTGCTATCTTATCTTATACATATAATAAAATCGTAGGAAAATCAAAACTGTACATTGAATATTTTTTTAAAAGAATACTTGGGGCGTGATCTACAATCGATATCGAAGCCACAAATATAGTTTTTTGGATTTTTGTCTGTTTGTCTGTTTATCTGTTTGTCTGTTTGTCTGTATGTATGTCCGGGGTTAACTCAAAAAGTACTGCATGGATTTACTTCAAATTTTGCATGAATATTACTAACAGGTCGGGTCAACATATAGGCTACATATTATCACGCTATCACATACGGGGGAGGCACTGCGCAGAGTAAACGAAGTCCGCGCGGACGAAGTCGCAGACAACAGCTAGTGATATATAAAAAAATATTTTTTCTGAATCGGTTTATTTATCAGACCATCTAACTCAGGCGTAAGGTTATTTAAGCTAATATAAATTAACGCTGTAGATTGCTTATTTCGCTTCTATAATAAAACAAATTATATTCGAAACGAGGTCGACGGGTTATGTGGCAACTATGGTTTTCGGCGCTATTCCGTCCTTACACAATGGTGTTAAAGACTTTTATAAATTGAAGTAGACGTGACGTACGTAAAAATAATTTAATTCATTGCTCTGTACAACGATCAAATAAGAAATTGTTTTGAAAATAAAAAACATGACTGAAATGATCCTAAAAACATAGCTCTATTAGCGCAAACAGGTAAAAATATATAGCTGCACTATGCTCGCTGCATTAACAATGTTTTTGGTGAATTCCACAGAAATAACTCATTTTTGCGGGATTAGTATTCAATGTACTATTCTATATCATCTACCTCTAGTGGTTTTGCAATGATTGAGTTACTAATATCCTGCCAAACATCCAAACTTTCGCATTTATAATGTTATAATATATAATTATATAATATTATATAGATGTCACTTTTACAATTAAGGTAAATCTAATGACACATCTCAAGTTTAAATTAAAAGTCCTTTAGGCTATGCAGTTAGGTAATAACGCAAAGAAAGTCTTCTAATTTCAATTACTACTGAAATAAAACATAATAATGCAAAAATTTTATATAGATCGTAATAGTATCCAATGATTTCTTAGATATTGATAATAACAGATTATTTAGCTTAAAATTTTCGCATATAATATGTGTTTAATCATCGGTATGGCGAAATATCAAGAGTGGAAATAATACATAGTCAAACTTAAAAAGTTTAATCCTATTTACAATCAAATAAAGCCACTTTTGACTTTTAAAGTGGAGAAAAATAAAGTTATCAAATAAATAGATTGAAAAAAAAGAAGAATAATTTTTTTCCACCACCTCGATTAACATGTTAAGCAGCAATAAAAAAAAATATCACTCAGCAAATTACAAAAATTAACCTATCGCAAAGTAAGCAAAACAATTGCTTGTGATACAGGTGTGCACTCGTTGTCATAATGTGCTCAATTTCTCTGCCTACTTTAAGTCATATGTGATATGGTGAAGATATCTATGTATGTAAATATATTTAAGATGGCAGACAAAATAAGATAGCAGATGTCAAAGATGCTTAGCGATCCATGTGGCGAGTTCTTAATACAACATGCATATTTTTTCCGGCTACCTTACCCTTTAAACCGGAAGCGACAAGCGTAGACGCAATTCTGGCAGAAATAGGAAAGGCGGTGTTATTGTAACCGGCCAAGACGTTGCGGAACTCTTCCACTTAATAGTTACAATGGTAGTGACAAGTATAATCAATTTTTCACATTTTACAAACTGCCTGGCAAAATGGCGGATGGTCTTTTGTTAAATGTTAGTGCACAAGCAGTAAAAGATGTGTGCTAAGCAAGTTTTTTATTATCTATAGTACAACAGTACAACTCGGCTACTTAATTGCGAAGCAAGGCAGCTTATTTGACGTTTCTTTAATAAAGAGATGGGTCTGAACGAAAAGAGCCAACCATCGCCTATGGACACCAAAGACTTTAATGGTGCGTTGCTGTCTTGTGATGAGGTCTAATGCCACATGCGTAAGTTTACCGGCAACCTTACCCTCCAAACCGGAACACGACAGTGACAAGCACTGACGCTATTGCGGCAGGAATAGGCAAGGCGGTGGTATCAGACCCGGGCGAGACAATGCAGAACTCTACCACCCAGTAGGATGGTAGTGCCTCGCATAGTCGATACTACTACCTGCCTGTCAGAACGCTGTTCTTCAAAGGAGCCCGGGACCAACACGGTGGAAACTTCCGAATCATCAGCGAGTTCATTGTTCAGTAAAACTACAATAATAACAAATAGATTTTACACTGACGATATTGCAAAGAATGTTACGACCTGAAGATGGTTTAAAAAGTGAAACCGGTTCATAAAATGAAATAATTTACTGTATAATTATAGTGAAATAAAAGTACAAGTGTGTTGTTAACTAGTTTCGACTAAAAATTGAAAAAAGGTGGCGAAAAGACTTGTTGATTACTTCAAAGTGACGTCTACTTTTAGTTTATAGAATGTCTATGTCTGGTTAAATACACTAAAGGTTTTTACTTTCAAACCGCAGAACAAACGAGATGGCTATTAGCATGGCTCACATTTCAGTTGCTTAAGAAGATTAGCCGTCTCTCAAAACCACGATAACTTCGTGATAATAGCGGTAGTACTATTAGGTATTCTGTGATAATAGGAAATGTATCACAACATAGTATAAAACAAAGTCGCTTTCTCTGTCTGTCCCTATGTCCCTATGTATGCTTAAATCTTTAAAACTGTACAACGGATTTTGATGCGGTTTTTTTTATTAGATAGATTGATTTTTGAGGAAGGTATTAATATATAAACCTTTCCGATATTCTCACGGGAACAAAAGCTACGCGGGTGAAACCGCGGGGAGGTCGCTAGTAAACTATAAAGTGCCGTTACCGCCCTGCCGCCTGCCGTTACACTCTATTAATATCAGTTTTAGTGCCGTATCTCCTTAATCGCCTCTGCGGTCTAGTGGTTCGGTGTCGGTGTTGACCACATGAGGTCCCGAGTTCGGTTCCCGGGCCGGGTAATTAAAAATGTCTTTTTTCAGTTTTCTGATAAAAATTACGATGCCAGAGATTGGATAAGTGCCAGTTGGTAATAGGCTTGTCACCTATCACATTTTGTGATAGAGTATCTTCGAATAATCTTGGATGCACTGGTTGTACCTCTATCTAGATCTTCGAGGATATAGGCGTGAAGATACTTTTTCCTATATTTTATGATTTCTTGAATTTTATTTTATGATCCTGCGCACTTTTTCGAGGATAGGGGCGTGAAGATACTCTTATTTGAGTTTGTAAAGTTGCCTTTAGGTTTCTCTCCTAGGAAAACGACCAAGTGTGGCACCATAGAAACTTTTAAGGTGTCCCACTTGGTCCTCCTTTACATGTGCTGTAAGACATTGCGCCTTGCCAAATTTCATAATTGCAGGTCAACCGGAAGTACTCTAAAGTTTATGTTTCCCTTTTGAAATCGCAGAATGTGCCACATAAAAACCGTTTCCCCCAAAAAAAAATTTAAAGGTGTCCAGCAGGCCTACTGTTGAAAACAATATAAATCTTAAACCAATATTGATAAAAACAATAAGTTTCGAATATCGTCAAAAAACGGTACTCTTGAAACCAATATTGCCCACATTGATTCAGTATAGTAACGACCTAACTATTGGAAATAGATGTCATCGTTACACATCAAGCTAGTGTTCCAAGTGGAAATTTTAAGTACCGTTTTACACAAAATAACGTATAAAAGCAATAATGAGTAGTTCCAAAAAATTTGGAAATTCGTGTGGCGCTGTCGTCGAATCCAATAATTGAATATATCTGTCCAGAGTACGAAATACTTCAAAATTCATTAAATATTCATTTAAAATTGTAATCGGTTTTCAAGAGTAGCCCTACAGGCTAGAATTTCGAATTGGGAAGCCAACATCCTGAGGTGAGCACTAGATCATACTCGAATGGGCACGGCCTACCCGGCCCACCCAGCCCTCCCACTACATATGCCTATGATTAAACCGGCGAGAGAATGAGATAGAAAATATTACACTGTATTTTATATCATTATATAACAAACAAGCAGATGGCTCTCCTGAGGGACAAATAAATCATTGCTTATAGACACCAAAGATGTCGTTAATGGTGCATTACTATTTGTGTGGCGGGGTGGAAATGCCACATGCTTAAGTCTATTGGCTACCTTACCCTCAAAACCGGAACACGACAATGACAAGCTTCGACGCTATTGCGACAGGAATAGGTAAAGCGGTGGTACCAAATACCCCCCTGAGACGTTGCGGAACTCTGCCATCTAGTAATCACGATGGTAGAAACTAGAAACATTTATAGCCAATCGGTTGCTTTTTACGACCTGCCTGGCAGAACGGGAGTTGGTCTATTCTTTAAAGGAGCCCGGACCAACACGAAGAAATACTTGAAACATTCTTTGCAATACTGGGTTTACTAACCATAAGAACTACTAATTCACTAACGATAATCTTAAACGATAACATCGTTTTGGTCGGCGTAGTATTACATTTAGAAAGAATTACAATCTCACTGACCGACAAGCGTAGGACTAGATTGTAAGTACAAACTGTAAGTTACAACGAAAAAGCAACGTTTATACAGAATATACATAATGAGCAAAAATGATGAAATCGAAAAAGCAACTTATACAGAATATACAGAATGAACAAAAATTATGACATCGAAAAAGCAACGTTTATACAGAATATATAGAATGAGCAAAAATTATGACATCGAAAAAGCAACGTTTATACAGAATATACAGAATGAGCAAAAATTATGACATCGAAAAGTAGAATATACAGAATGAGCAAAAATTATGACATCGAAAAGTAGAATATACAGAATGAGCAAGAATAATAAAATCGAAAAAGTGTCTAAACGATTAAGTTTCTGTTTTTTTTTAATTGTCCCAAGGCGCTGCGCTGTTTCAATTAAATGGATTCTGTTTCCGGCACTCTTTATAGGTACGTGATGATAATTATATATATTTTACGCTTAAATATGATGCGATGTTATTTACATATTACAATAGGATTCAAATGTACCTAACGTAAATTAATTTTAGAATATACAGTTGTGAATTATTTAAATTTTATTATTATGTATTTTTGTAAGACCTTGTCAATAACAGGCTAAGGTTATTCTCAACTCCGACGGCACGAACAATTCGATTAAAATTTATTTAATTTTATTAAAGTATTCAAATACTACGTGATGTACCTTTGATCTCAATATCGCGGGGTTCGAATCCCGGGTTTTATAGAATTTTTTGAAGTTTTTCATGAAAATTTGAAAAAATTCTATATTCCCCGTGTTGGCCCGGGCTTCTTTTAAGAATAGGCCGAAAGCTGTTCTGCCAGGCAAGTCGTAAAAGGCGACCGATTGGCTTTAAACTCATTACCATCGTGACTACTAGGTGGTAGAGTTCTGCACTGTCTCGCCCGGGTCAGGTACCACCGCCTTACCTATTCCTGCCGCAATAGCGTCAGTGCTTGTCACTGCCGTGTTCCGGTTTGGAGGGTAAGGTAGCCGGTAATCTTATGCATGTGGCATTAGACCTCGCCACAAAATAGCAACGCACCATTAACACTTTGGTGTCTATAGGCGATGGTTGACTCTTTCCATTAAGAGACCCATTTTATACGGATGTTTACTATGTTATAATATAAAAAAAACCTCAAAATCTCAGTAGTAGCATAGACCAAATATTAATATGCTACAGAATAGGGCCCACCCCGATAAATCCACAAAAAATGATTGTAAATTTTATTTTTTCATTTTTATGTGTATGGTATTTATTTTCATTTTTATGGGTATAAATAAAACTTTACTGACTAACTATATCTATCTATAAAAACTACAAAAAATATACATTTTCATTTCAAAGGCGGAAATCAAAGTGGGCCCTATTTTGTTTTGAGTAGTATATAATTTCCCTAATCTCTGGTAGTAGCTTGGGCCGTGTGTTCATAACCCTGTCTCATATATGCATATAAAGCTGTCGGTCCCAGTTATCGCTATAAATAAGAGATAACCTCATATCAGGTTGGTAAAATGTAGTGATTGGGATTACCAGCTACCTCGCTACACCGTCTAATATGTACCAGAGACGACCAAAGAGTATTTAAGGCAACTATGTATTGATTTATCGGCGATTGTGTGGACGCGCACGCAATCATCGGCCATCATTCCTTTGATGTACCGACTCCATAGCGATCACGCTCGATCATAGGGGGCGTCCACAAATTACGTTAGGTGTTTTTTTAATTTTCTGTCCCTCCCTCCCCCCCTGGTGAGATATCGTGAGATTTTATTCAACCCCCTCCCCCATCCCCCAATATCACGTGAGATTTTTCAAAATGTGGGTTTCTTTAATATGTAAACGCGTGGGATTGTTATTGTAAAAAGAAAAAAAATTCTTCGTGCTTTTATTTACGACTACTTAAGGCTGTGTAACGTCGAAGTATAAATGAAGTTATTTTCTTTCGAACGAGTTAGTGAATGATCTTAATCGTATCACGGTTACGCTTAAGATTAAATCTTAAGCGTGTACAAGCTGGATAATGGACCAAAATAGTATATTTTTTGTTTCATCAGAAAAAAAATAGCGTGATATTTGCCTAGACCCCCCTTCCCTCCAACGTAAGATTAGATGAGATTTGACTCGACCCCCTCTCCCCCTTAAACATCTCAGGTAATTTGTGGACGCGCCCATACCCGATGATTGCCCATCACAGACATTTATGCCCTCTACACTAAAGCCCCGTTTTCACTTTGATTAGAGTGAGTGCTAGTGTTTAATGCAGGTGCTTAGTATTAAGCAAAAAATACGTGAAGACAGGCGTTGATAAGTGTGAGTGATTAGTATTCAGCGTAGTGAAAGTGAATAGACGCTGATTACTAATTACTCGCATTGATCAACGGCTGTCTTCACGTACTTTTTGCTTAATACTAAGCACCTGCATTAAACACTAGCACTCGCACTACACAAAGTGAAAACGGGGCTTAACGTGCATGTCTTTAGTCGACCACCATGGCCCATTGTGGAGAGGGGTTATAAAAAACATTTAATGTCTGACTAAACAATCTATAATCGAATTTCGACCACAGGGTGATCGCAAGTAGTTGATTTGGGTGTTTGGGTGAAGGATGTTTGTTCGCGGACGCGAAAACCACTGATCAGATTTAGATGATATTTGTCACACAGCTAGATGATGACCTGGAATAACACATAGGCTACTTTTATCCCGAAAAAATTAGGCGATCCCGCGGGATTCACCAAAAACTTTTATAATGCAGCGGGCTGGACGCTATAGCTAGGAAAAGTATAAATTATACTATTATATCCCATTAGACGTTTGCCGTTCGTAAAAGACGAACGATTTCCGCGGGATTAACCAATCACTACATAGTATAAAACAAAGTCGCATTCTTTGTCTGTCCCTATGTCCCTATGTATGCTTAAATCTGTAAAACTACGCAACGGATTTTGATGCGGTTTTTTAAATAGATAGATTGCTTCTTGAGGATATCCAATATTCTCACGGGAACGAAAGTTACGCGGGTGAAACCGCGGGGAGGCCGCTAGTATTTTATAATGCAGCAGGCTGCTAGGTGTAGCTAATACCTATTATAAATGCGAAAGATTGAATGTTTGTATGGATGGATGTTTGTTAGTCTATCACGCAAAAACTACTGAACGAATTTAGATGAAATTTGGCACACAGGTAGATGATGACCTGGAATAGAACATAAGCTACTTCTTATCCCGAAAAATGAGTTGTTTCCGCGGAATTCTCCAAAAACTTTTATTATGCAAGCTGCGCGGTGCAGGTGTAGCCATACTATTATAAATGTGAAAGTTACTCTGTCAGTCTGTCTCTTTTTCACGCCTAAACCACTGTACAGATTTGGATGAAATTTGCTACAAAGATAGTTTAAGACCTGGGATAGAACATAGGATAGTTTTTATCCCAGAAATCCCACGGGAACGAAAACTATGCAGGTAAAACAACGGGTCTATCTTTTAATATTATATAATGATATTTTTATTATATAATGATATTTTTTTTAAATATTTGCACACCATATATTGGTAGAATATGTCGGTAACTTAATTTATTTTTACCAACTTGTAACACCCATATTCTTGCAAATAAATATTTTCTTTCTTTCTTTCTTTCTTTCTTAATTTAGAATTTTTTCGCGGAAAGAAGTCGCGAGCGCAGCTAGTAAGTTGATAAAAGCTTGAGTAAAGCAGCGGAAGAAAACAAGCTAACGATAAATTCGTACCAAACGTTACATAAAAGTTCGTCACGGATAATCACCTACAAGCCTCCCCAAGTTGGGTCGTTACACAACTTTGATTTAGCACAATAACAAGTTAGGGAAGTTTGGCATGCTTTAATTACAAGTTAGTTTTCAAGTAAAGACCTTCTTTACTTGAAAAGCGGACTGTAACAGAAGCTATTATACTAGTACACCCGCGCAGCTTCCCCCGTGTGTAGATTAAAATGTCGTCGATATAGTTTTGCATACAAACTTTTAGCACTTTGTTCCAACGTTACTAAAGTTACGTAAGGTTTCGGCGGATGGAGGTTAGGCGAAAAAAATGAAAGAATTTTCTGCCAAGAGTTTCCTTGAAGAGTGCTTTGCTTAGTGGTGACGATTTTAAAAAAACTCGTAAAAGTCATAAAAACATTCGTTTTAACATTTGTTTTGTTAAAAGTTGAAGGGGGAAACAGGGGGAAACAGGGGGAAACAGGAGGAAACAGGGGAAAAAGTGGGTACAACAGGATTAAAGATGGGAAAGAGGGTACAAAAGGGGGAACTAGGGGAAAACAGGAGGAAAAGGGTACAACAGGGGGAAAAAGGAGGAAAGTGGGGGAAAGGGGGAAATATGGGAAATAGGGGGAATTAGGAAGGAAAAGGGGACAAGTGGGAAAGGTGGCGTATGAAAAGGAGGGATGAGAGGGGGGAGCGGGAGATATATTTTTTATTTATTTATTTGCGTTCCACAATGTTCACAAGATGTTTAATTAAAAATATTGGTTATATCACCATGAACCTTTTCGGGTATAGCGACGGAAGAGAGGAATGAATATACTTACATATTTTGTTTAATCTGTACATCCATACAAATATTATAAATGCGAAAGTAACTCTGTCTGTCTGTCTGTCTGTTACGCTTTCACGGCCAATCCACTGAACCGATTTGGATAAAATTTGGTACAAATATAGTTTGAGACCCAAGAAAGGACATAGGATAGTTCTTATCCCGGAAATCCCACGGGAACGGAAACTATGCGGGTTTTTACTTTAGAATTTATTCCACGCGAACGAAGTCGCGGGCACAGCTAGTATTCTATATATTCTATACAAATAAATAAAACTGGAGTGTCTGTAATATTAAAATAATCGCTTTTTACTGAATGCGTATAGATTTATAAACGGTACGTATACCAAAATAACATTTTGATATATTTTTTTTGATATAAAAAAAATAATATAAATACATTAAAAAAACTTAATCTTCGATCTAATAATGATCTCACCCTCCATGTTCTTCGATCTAATAATAATCTCACCCTCCATGTCCCCTTTTGTCGTCCTGATTTTCTGTCATGTTCGTTTGTCCGTCAGGCTATAAGACTCTGAAATGCACTCCCTGCTGACGTTAGGAGGGCAGGTTCAAGGTATTCTTTTAAACGGAAAGTCAAAAATCTTTACTTGGGCATTGTTCCTGATTGATCGCTTATATACTTATATAATTTTATTTATGTATTTTCTGCTGTGGTATGAAGACATAAAAGAGTATTTATATAATATATATTGGTAACCATGTATTTTAGTATATATTTGTCTATAGTTATGAGTATATGTATTTTATTCTTATATATTGAATTATTTGTATTCACGTAAAGTCAATATGTGTATTTATTTATATAATTATATCTACATATATAAAAATCAATCCCTATTTTCCTTGGTCACGACATCACGCCTGAATGGCTGGACCAATTTCGGTAATTTTTTTTTTTGTTGTGTTTGTAATTGTAAGGAGAAGGTTGTTATAAAAGAAAATATTAAGAAAATTGCGCGGAAAATAAGAAAATTTAAGAATACGTAACCACCATGTAAAGTTTAATGCCATTTTGGCTGCGTGGAAGGACAATCCCGTAGTCTTATATAAATTACGTGTCACGTTGTTTGTCCGCTATGGATTCCTAATATGTAGGGCAAAACAACGTTTGCCGGGTCAGCTAGTTATATATAAATTTATGTTTTAATTATGTGTTTTAATTGTGTGAGTTTTGTTTTCACATAACTAGTGTGTTCAACTAGTAATACTTAAACTAGTAGTACTAGTAAGTTTCAATTATTATTATCTTCTTTCTATGTGCACCCCTTGTGCCCTCTCTGTACTCTTTGGAGGTTGACTGGCAGATAATGCTCTTGGACGTTAAGTCTACCTGTGCAAAAGTATGTGTGCAAAATTTCAATAAATAAATAAACTTAAAAGAGATTTTATTGTTTACTAGTTGTGCCCGCGACTTCGTTCGCGTGAAAAAATTCTAAAATAAAAACCCGCATAGTTCCCGTTCCCGTGGGATTTCCGGGATAAGAACTACCCTATGTCCTTTCTTGGGTCTCAAATTATATTTGTACCAAATTTTATCCAAATCGGTTCAGCGGTTTAGCCGTGAAAGCGTAACAGACAGACAGACAGACAGACAGAGTTACTTTCGCATTTATAATATTAGTATGGATTGTCGAATTTCAGATAGTTACGAGTTACATAATACCTTAAATCTCGCTAAGCAATAATTTGTAGCTTATAAATTAATATAATAAAAATACCGCCTGTTGGTCAAGTGGTCCGGTGTCAGTGTTGATCACATGAGGTCCCAGGTTCTATTTTTTTTATAACAGAAGATAGCAAACCAGGTTGGTCTCCTGATGGAAAGACTCAACCATCGTCTATAGACACCAAAGATGTTAATTATGCGTTGCTATCTTGTGGCGAGGTCGAGTGCCACATGCATAAGTTTACCGGCTACCTTACCCTCCAAACCGGAACACGACAGTGACTAGCATTGACGTATTGCGGTAGGAATAGGTAAGGCGGTGGTACCAGACCCGGTCGAGCCAATGCAGAACTCTACCACCTAGTAGTCAGGATGGTAGTGACGCGCATAACCACTCGGTCGCCTTTTACGACCTGCCTGGCAGAGCGACAATTGGTCTATTCTTCAAAGGAGCCCGGACCAACACGGGGGAATTCCCGAGTCGGGCAATTCAGATGTATTTTTTTAGTTTTCTGTTAAAAAGACAACGTTGTCCGGGACTGGCTAAGTGCCCGGTTTCCGATAGGCTTACCACCTATCACATTGTAGGACAGGATATATTCGGCAAATCGTGGATGAACTGGTTGTATCTACCACGGAGTAGTTGCTCTGTGGTAACCTACCTTTACCTAAAATTTATTTGATTAATTTTAATAATTTTTATGTAACACTTTAGGTAAGGCGGTGGTATCAGACCCGGACGAGACAATGCAGAACTCTACCTCCTAATAGCCACGATAGTAGTGACTCGCATAGCCAATCGGCCGCCTTTTACGACCTGCCTGGCAGAACGGCAGTTAGCTAATTCTTCAAAGGAGCCCGATACCAACACGGGGGACTGCAGACGGGTATAGCGAAAATATAAGGTTTCTACTTTGCTTTGGAACCCTAAAAAGTAATAAGATTCTAAGTAAAAACTTGAGTCGACATTTAAAAGAAAAAAACAAGTAATTATAAAATTTTCCTAAGTATCGTGTTGCGCTCAAGTGACTTCACCTCTCACTCAGATAACAATTAATTTCTTTTTAAGGTAATATAGTATACTTTGTTTAAATGAAGATTCATAAAAGGAAATGTTATCCATAAGTTTATCTACGCAATAAAATTCACCGTTTCAAACAGAGTGCTAAGTGTGAGTTTTTCTTTTCGCATTCGATCGCAAGTTTACTAGGGTCACTGAATTTGGCCCCCCTTTCTTAGATTTAGATTTTTTTAATGTTTTATTATTTGTTCGTCGTTTGTTCGTTAATGTTCGAATGTAAAAATTGTTTGTTCGTCTTTTATTTATTTATAATTAATTAAACAAATGTTCACCCTTAAGTTGGCCCCACTTACTAGATATCTTTATTTTTATATCGCTATCATTATCGCTCAGATTTATTAATTTTGATCAATAATCGTTTGTTCGACCACTATTGATGATTGTTCGATCTTAACCGCTCACATCACTTTGGTAACTAATGAGACCTCGGAGAAAGTCCCGTTAATACACTACGGTCTCTATAGGGACCAACGCTAACTTCATACAAAAAAAAAAACATTTTCACTATTTACCAGTTTTAATACAATATTCTATGGTATTTTATCGTTTTCGAACGAAACATTGTATAGAATAACATCCAATTGGCATTCTTTTTTCAAATACACTCTTGAAGAAAAATAAAAGACTTAGTTCGCCATTTTGATTCGTGCTGTGTGTTGTGTGGTTGCACTTGATGATACAGGTTAATTTAAAAGTGTTTTGGTGTATTAATCAACAAGTAAACTTTATTTATAATCAAGATTAGTTCAAGATCTAACAGTTTAGATAATAAATTTGTCAAAAAACTGTAAATATCAATTAATAAAACATATATTTCGTTAATGACTAACTTAATGATATCAGCGCTTTGGGTATGACGGTACCTATTTTTATTTATTTTCGTAAATTTTAGTGTTGATATCTATGATCTCAAAAAAATCATATGATGTGAATGTAAAATATCCTAAACAATATTTAAAAAAAATTAACATAGCTGTAAAATTGAAACAGAAATAAATTATTTAAAAATTACGAAAAAAATTACGTATTAATTATGAAAAAAAGATATTAATATTTATGTAAATAAATATTTTTGTACTATAATATAAGTTGTTTATTTTTTCCGTATGTATATGTTTACCAATTATATAAAAAAAATATAAAAAGCATAGGTCGTCGATTTACTTTTTGAATTAAAAATCCTCGACTAACAAGTAGTCATATTTTTCTCAAAGTGTCGTGTTACACCTGAATTATTTTGTAGCTTAAGCCATTTAAATTAAACAATTCTAACACCAGTGTATTGCAATGCTCATGACCTCTTAAAAATATACGCTTTACAGTACCGGATTCAATCCAAACATCTCATAAACCATTTTTGTGACCACGTTCCACCGAAACGGACTCGAAACGCGTGCGCGTAACGGTCCGTGTGTTTTTAGAAAAAAATTCGAAAATGGCTGGTGGTGTGAGCGGATAAAAACAATTAAATTATTAATTATTTTTTAACGAATAAGTTAGCCATCAATATTTTTAAAAGGGTTAGCAGATAGTTATGATACTTGTATATTGTAATGAAATTAATAATTTCTAAATTCATTACGTAGTTGAAAAAGTGTAAATATAATGCACAAAAAATCTGTTTTTGTTGAAATGATAATTATTTATAAGTTTAAGAAATATATTGCAGGGATATTTAGTAGAAATTCATTTAATATAGAAGAATAAACTCAGTATGTGTATATATAGATATAGATCGCATGCAGATCAAACTCGATTTGATCTGCATGCGAAATAATTAGACAATTATAAACGCACTCGTTAACAAAATGCTAGTAAATACAGCCACTTGCAAGTTGACTGACAATATAGGCGCATGCGCAATGTAGACGTAAGGTGCTGGCTAGCTTATTACATAAAAAATATTTAATAATTAAGAATTTAATTGTTTTTATGATCGAACAATCGTCAATAGTGGTCGAACAAACGATAATTGATCAAAATTAATAAATTTGAGCAATAAAAATAAAGATATCTAGCAAGGGGGGCCAACTTAAGGGTGAACAATTGTTTAATTAATTATAAATAAATAAAAGACGAACAAACAATTTTTACATCCGAACATTAACGAACAAACGGTGAACAAAAAAATAAATTAAAAAAAAATCAAAAATCACAAAAAGGGGGGCCAAATTCAGTGACCCAGTTTACTAGGAATTTGTATGTGATTTGTACAGCGCCACCTAGTGGCAAACGTGAGAAACCAGTTTACCACTAGGTGGCGCTGTACAAATCACATACAAATTCCTAGTAAACTCGAAACGCGCTCACGATCGAATGCGAAAAGAAAAACTCACACTTAGCACTCTGTTTGATTTATGTTTTTTAACTTTCTAAAATACCCAAAATAGCGTATCTTTAAAATGTTGCGTCATTTTAAAGATACGCAATTTTAGGTATTTTTTAACTTTACGCTAAAAACACGGATTATTTCGATACGCCTTTCAAGACAATTTCTTAGTTTATTGGTGTAGCTTGCAATTACATACAGAAATATATGAGTTATATACTATTATATATTCTGTGGTTATACTACTTACCAATGAAATAAAATCATTTCAAGGGTAAGTAATTTTTGTCATCTTATTCGGTACGATAAAACAGTACAACATGGTTTATTTCTGTTTTTCACAATATTATACGTATAAACTACAAATGAATTTTTGACAGTGATAGGAGCGTTTGCTCATATGCGCGGCGACACGTTTCCTTCCCAATGGCGTGTCTATTAGTATTCATGTGGTCTGTGCTAAAAATAATTGATATTTTCAATAGTTCAAAAGGGAATTTGTTAAACATTATAGGTTAGGAATAGGTTATAGGTCTATCGCCTCTGTGGCCTAATGGTCCGGCGTCGTTGTTGACCATATGAGGTCCCGGGTTCAATTCCTGGGTCGAGCAATTCAAAAATGTGTTTTTTCAGTTTTCTGATAAAATAACGTTGTCTGACATTGGATAAGTACCCGGTTGGCGATAGGCTTGCTACATATCACATCGTGGGACTAAGTATCTGCGGCTAATTGTAGGTGCACTTGTTGTACCTCTGCATATCTCGTCAGGGATACGAGCGTGAAGTTATTTTTTTTCCCTAAAGGTTTGAAATAGGGATGAAAGCTTTTTCGCCGTGTTGGTCCCGGCCTTCGCCGTGTTGGTCCCGGCCTCCTTTGTAGAATAGGCCAACTGCCGTTCTGCCAGGCAGGTCGTAAAAGGCGACCGAATGGCTATCGAGTCACTACCATCGTGGCTACTAGGTGGTAGAGTTCTGCATTGTCTCGCCCGGGTCTGGTACCACCGCCTTACCTATTCCTGCCGCAATAGCGTCAGTGCTTGTCGCTGTCGTGTTCCGGTTTGGAGGGTAAGGTAGCCGGTAAACTTATGCATGTGGCATTAGACCTCGCCACAAGATAGCAACGCACCATTAACATCTTTGGTGTCTATAGGCGATGGTTGACTCTTTCCATCAGGAGACCCATCTGCTTGTTTGCTATCTTATGATATAAAAAAAAAATATAAAAAAAAAGCTTGTATCAAAAATTAAATTAGTTTATTAGTTAGTTAGTAGTATCAGTGCAAAACATATCAAATTGAATATTATGAATTATGACGTACGAATTGGATAAATCATTTATTAGTATGTAAGTTCTGACCATTTTTGACATTTATTTTATTATTATAATTAATATTTTGTAGCCTTCGAAAATTAACGTTAAATGGAGTTTATAATTATTAATGTTATTTTGATAAACCGGAATGTGATGTAAGTCAAATTCAAATTAAATATTGCATGCCGTAACTGGTCAAATATATGAGACCCATTATATAATTCTAAGACCTTAATGTACCATATTTGATGCAATAAACTATATTCTATCCTATTCTTATATTGACGTTATTGGGAAAATATTCGTGGGGTAACTAGTAATAAATAAAAACACGGTTTTTTTAATTTAGACACTAACGGACTGAACACACTGAGGCGGACCGCAGCGCCCGATTGTTGTGTGGCGGGCTGCACCGCCGTTGCGGCCCGCGCATCCTTTGCCAACATGTTATTGGAACGAAGTTTCTTATCGCGCGTTGTGAAATGGGGCTAGACGGAAAAAATTCTTACGAAAAGTTGTCACGACACTTTTTGCTATAGTAAGGTATTGTAAGCTGTGCGGCGTGCGTATGTTTCTCTCTCTCTCTCTCTTATAAAAAGCAAGCCAGATATTTTCATTTCTATTTCGCATTGAACAGTGTGGTGTCGCGACGATTATTTTTGTTAAGTGTATACAGGTTTATTATAAATAATAATAA
Source organism: Apodemia mormo (assembly GCA_036924255.1). NCBI lineage: Eukaryota > Metazoa > Arthropoda > Insecta > Lepidoptera > Riodinidae > Apodemia > Apodemia mormo. Next base: position 34,808,896 of record JAUPFN010000017.1, read on the forward strand.
AAGGAACTTCGTTCCATCCGGGTGTCCCTTGACACCTCTCAAGTTTTTTTTAATATAAACTTATCTAATTTTTGAAACAAGCTTTCACCCCTATTTCAAGCCTTTATCGATAGCGATCTAGATCGCTCATATATTTTATATGAACTATAGCACAATTATACGTCGGGATGCAGCTCGGCGGATTTCAGTGAATGCGATGCGCCATAACCCGACCCACCGTCAGTGTGCGATAGCACGCGAAATTGCATTGCGTGCATGCAAATTCCACCTTGTTTTCAATATTACTTTATAAAATCACATAATATTCAGAAGAATCATTAATAATTTTAGTTCTATGCTACAAATAGCTAATAAATTACAAGATCCACTTTATGATGATACTTTTTTTTTTTTTTTTTTTCGGGTAGGAGACTAACAGTTAACATCTTAAGTTTAGTGCTCTGTAATTTATTTTAAATTTTATTAATAAATCTGTCTTTTTCATAAAAAAGTTATGTAAGAAATATACATTTGTAACCTACCTGTGATTATATCCTATAAAAACACTCTTTTTTTATCTAACACTGGTGAAAAGTCTCACTTTAACACTTCATTGTTACTGTTACAAAAATGGAAGCAATTAAACAGTCTGTAATGGAGATGAATCAGCAATTTGAAGCGCAGATGGAGGGTTTTCTTAAGAAGCAAAGAGATTTGGAAGCCTCTGGTACTATAACCGCAGGTCCTGAAAGCCCACTTGCAGCTCTTACATCTGAATTTATTTCCTTTAAATCTTTTGTGCTTGATGGTTTTAAAAGCTTGCAATGTCAAATTCAGGCTCTGAGTGATAGTATGGATTAGTTGGAGATGCATAGTAGAAGGAAATTTCTCATGTTACATGGCATTCCTGAGCAAAACAATGAAGATCTGCGCAAAATTGTTCTTGATCTGCTGGTTAATAAATTGCAGTTGACGGAGTTCTCTTCTGATTCTGTAAGAACTTTACAAAGAATCGGCCATTTCAGGACAGGTAAACCTAGGCCTATTATTCTCAAATTTGAAAATCTCACTGTCAAAACTAAAATTTGGCATGCCAAATCCTGTCTTAAAGGTACTGGGTTTACATTATCTGAGTTTTTAACCAAAAATCGCCATAAGTTATTTCTGTCGGCGCGTGAGCGGTTTGGAGTCAGTCGGTGCTGGACAAGAAATGGAAATATTATTGTATGCGGTCCAGATGGCTCCAGGCATCACGTACGTAGCATGATCGATATGGATGCTATTAAGGCCCACCCTGCAGATATTCCTGTGTCAGCCGGATTGACTGTCTCGGCCCCTGGTAATAAAGAAAAGACTGTTGCTGGACCAAGTCGATCTAAGAGGGCAGTTAAAAAGTAAATTTAATGATACTTTTCTGTTTTAATTTATTTGTTATTTATCTTTTTCAATTTAGAATCATAATATCCACAGCCCATAATCACATCATAATTTACAACTTATTACTTTAGTGTTAACATTCGATGATAGATTTCTTTACCCACATTTTGGTATTATACTTGTTCACACAATATTGCCACTATAAATACATAATGTTAAAGTATGCATGCAATTTATATTTAAATAACTTTAAGGTAAATTAATATTTAATACAGACAAGTTATTATTGTAACAGCTGTCAGCTGACAAGGCTGTCAAATGTCAATTGTCAAATCTCATATGTCTACGTGTGACGTTATGTTTAAGTTGTCCCTTGCGTATTGTAACGCACAAGTTTATATTTGTGCAGCCTTGAGATTTGTTAGTTTATAATATGTTAGTATTCTTGTTTTTGTTTTTATTTGTTATAGTCATAATCACTGTTAGGTACAGATGTTTTGGAAACCTATTTAAAAACTCATAATCATTTGTTTAAATACTGTTTTGATAGATTATTATTTTTATTTGGATAAAATTTTACAATAAAATTACGAATACCTATGTCTAATGATAGTACGGTTAATGAAAACAACTATTATTCTTTTTCTTCTTCCAATAGCTCTAATGGTGACGATAGTTTTCACAGTACCAGCTCTTTATCCCTTAATGAAACTTTAAATTCACACTTCTCTGATGTTGCGAAAAAATTCAACGTTGTTCACATAAATGCCCAAAGCATCCCGGCTCATTATCCTGATATGCTAGCATCTTTTGAGTGCAAAAATATTCATGCCATTTTAGTGTCTGAATCCTGGCTTAAACCTTGTTTGCCTTCCACCTATTACGCATTGCCTGGATTTCAACTTATTAGAAATGACCGCATTGGTAAGGGTGGTGGTGGAGTGGCTATCTATTTAAGATCCCATTTTTCTTTTAATATTGTAAGTACATCTCCTCAACCTCCGCCTGCTGATTCAGTTGAATATATCTTGATTGAAGTCCAATTATCACACACCAAATTACTTCTAGGGGTATTTTATAGTCCTTCATCACAAATCAACTATTTTTCTCAATTTGAAGAGTTGCTTGATACATATATACCATCCTACACCCACACCATACTTATGGGTGATTTTAATACTTGTCTCATAAAATCTAATGCGCGTGCCAGTAAACTTAAATATATACTCGATTCTTGTAATTTGCACTTACTTTCTAATACTGCCACGCACTTTGCTCCAGACTGTATGCCATCTCTTCTTGATCTTATGATGGTTTCACAACCTGAGTACGTTGCAAAATTTGGGCAGTGCTCTGCAGATGCATTTTCCCACCATCATTTGATTTTTTTATCATATAATCTGCGTGGGCATAAACCCAAACCAACAATACTTTTTCAGCGTAATTTTGGTGGGATGGATATGAGCTCTCTTTGTTCTGATGCACAATTGATTGATTGGTCTGCCATTATCAATGAATCATGTGTGCATAAGAAAGTTGAAAAGTTTAATCTTGTTATAACTCAATTATACGATAAACATGCACCTTTAAGGCCGGTGAAAATGAAACACTTACCTGCTCCATGGCTCACCGATGATTTAAAAGCATTATTAGTTAAGAAACATCGAGCTCGGGCTAAATATAAAGCCAATAATACGGAAGAAAATCGGAATAAATATGTCAAAATTAGGAATCGTTGTAATACAATGTGTAGAGATGCACAACGACGCCACATTCACAATTCTGTCCAAAACGGTGATCCAGCTAAAGTATGGAAATTTCTTCGATCTTTAGGAGTTGGTAAGTCTACAAAAACCTCTCGTCCGCAAAACATAAATTTAGATGACTTAAATCAACACTTTTCCTCTTCCACTACACTAAATATTTCTAAAAAATTACAAACGTTACAAAACCTTTCTACATTGCCAACTCCTGACTTTTCACCGTTTGTTTTCAATGAATTTTCTGATTCCGAGGTAAAAAATAATATCCTAGCCGTATCGTCAAACGCAGTAGGCGTTGACAACATCAGTCGTAATATGATAATTCCTATTATAGATATTGTTATTCCAACCATAACTCATATATTTAACTGTTCCATAAGATCTTGTACTTTTCCTAATTGTTGGAAGGATGCATTTGTAATCCCTTTACCAAAAAAGACCAATCCGTCTCTTTTCTCTGATTTTCGGCCAATTTCAATCTTACCATTCTTATCCAAAGTCCTCGAGCGACTTGTTTACCAGCAATTCAGATCGTTTTTGAACAGAAATAACTTGTTTAATACGTTTCAATCTGGTTTCCGTCCTGGTCATAGCACAACAACTGCCCTTGTTAAAATAAGTGATGACATAAGACTAGCGATGGATGCTAGAAAATTAACTGTACTTGCTTTGTTGGATTTCAGCAACGCCTTTAACTCTGTTGACTACGATATTTTCTTAGGTCTTTTAAGCTCCATTAATATATCACCTACAGCAATGGGGTGGTTCCGAGATTATTTGAATGGTCGCCGACAAAGGATTCGCTGGGCAGATGTACTTTCTGATTGGTCTTGTATTACTGCTGGCGTACCTCAAGGTGGCGTGTTGTCTCCTCTACTATTTTCTTTCTTCATTAGTTCAATTACTCAACAATTGTCTTCTCTCTACCACATGTATGCCGACGATCTCCAAATTTACACACATACTGATCTTGAAAATCTTCATCGTGCTATCAACGACATCAATGCTGACATGGCTACCATTTGTAATTGGAGTGAAAATTTTGGCTTAAACATAAACCCAAAAAAGTCTCAAGTTATTATAATTGGTAGTCCAAAACTTATTGCAAGAGTTGATTGGTGTAGATTACCTGCTGTGCAACTAAATGGAATTAGTATTCCATACACAAACTCTGTGAAAAATTTAGGAATATATTTTGATAGCACTTTTTCATGGACCTGTCACATTAAAGAAATTAGTAAGAAATTATTTGCTTCCTGGAGTTCCTTAAGGCGATTAAAGAATTTACTACCCATACCTACCAAAGTTGCACTTGCTGAATCTCTACTACTTCCAATTCTGGATTATGCAGACGTATGCTTTGTTAACCTTACGAAAGAACAGCTAAATAAACTTGAGCGTCTCCAGAATATATGTATCAGATTCATATTTGGCTTACGCAAATATGATCATGTGTCCAAGTTTCGTTTACACCTCAAGTGGCTTCCTATTAAACTTCGCCGTGATGCTCATATTCTCTTCTTATTGTACTGTGTGCTGTTTGATCCAATTACTCCAGAATATTTAAAGGAAAAATTTGAATTTTTTAACAGTCAGGTTATGAAACTGCGTTCAGGTGAAAATCTTACTTTGCGTATGCCTGTTCATAATTCATGTTTTTATGAACATTCCTTTACGATTCAAGCTATTAAGCTGTGGAACAAGCTACCTACTAACATTAGACGTGCGAAATCATTAAATACTTTTAAAAATTTTAGTCAAAACGTATTATTTAAATTTAAGTGTTACAGAATAAATAATATATATATATATATATATATATATATATATATATGTATGTATATATATATATATATATATATATATATATATATATATATATATATATATATATATATATATATATATATATATATATATAAATATATATATGTATGTATATATATATATATATAAATATATATATATATATATATATATAATATAATTATTATTTTTGTCATATTTTGATTTTTGTGCATTTTGTTGTGCATCAATGTGTTTTTATGTTGTGATCTCGGATTTGCCTATATGTGTGATTGCATAATTTGTATGTATAGATGTAAAATAGGTATATAGTCATAAGATAATATAATAGTATATATATATCTGTTATGGATACCCTACTCTATCTTTAAATGTTATCCTTATCAACAAAGGTTGTCTGGTAGAGATCGCTCTTTTGGCGATAAGACCGCCTTTGTGTACTACGAGTATAGTAATTGATTATACTAAAAATGTATTTTTAAATTCTAAGTTTGTGCACAATAAAGAGTTTCATTCATTCATTCATTCATTCATAAATAAAGGAGAATAACATCTAAAAGGAAACGCGAAATGCGATGCGTTACGATGCGAGCCGCTCGGCCCCACTACGGCCCATCCCAATGTGCTGTGAAGCATTTTTCGTTGCGATGCACTCCACTCCGACCGAACTCGGTGCAGCCCGAGTGTACCTTAACAAGGATTTCACACAGCACACTTCACCGACGATATCCAACAATCGCACTGTATTTTAATCAATTTTCCCTTCTACTGTACAGCTAAGCGCTGAGTACATCAGTTAGGCCGATACGATACTTATCTTAATTACAGTGCGTTTATTAGTTTTTAATGCGACTTTAACAGCAGTTGCGGTAGCTTAGTGACATAACGTCCTTAATGTTTAGAAAGGCTTACATATTGCCTTCTCGGTAATGCACTTGTCCTATTTTCTCTCTAGACCGTATTGTGATAGAATATTATTGTATTTTTGTTTGTCGACCGCCACGTCGGTCACGTTTTTATTTTTATATATTTATACTAGCTGACCCGGCAAACGTTGTTCTGCCTTTTTAACTACTCTTATTTTTTTTCTATATTTTCTCACCTTTTAAATCTTCCCTGGACTTCAACAATTAATTCAAAACCATAATTAGCCAAATCGGTTCAGCCGTTCTCGAGTTTTAGCGAGACTAACGAACAGCAATTGATTTTTATATATAAGATTATAAGGTAGCAAACAAGCAGACGGGTCTCCTGATGGAAAGAGAAACCATCGCCTATAGACACCAAAGATGTTAATGGTGCGTTGCTATCCGTGTGGCGGGATGACAATGCCACATGCATAAGTCCTTACCCTAAAACCGGAACATGACAATGACAAGCATTGACGCTATTGCGGCAGGAATAGGTAGGTAAGGCGGTGGTACCATATACCCGGGCGAGACGTTGAAGAATTCTACCATCCAGTAGTCACGATGGTGTTGGCACGTATAGCCAATCGGTCGCATTTTACCACCTGCCTGGCAAAATGGCAGTTGGCTCTACGAGTCTACCATCGTGACCACTAGGTAGTAGAGTTCTGCATTGTCTCGCCCGGCCTTACCTATTCCTGCCGCAATAGCGTCAGTGCTTGTCACCATCGTGTTCCAGTTTGGAGGGTAAGGTAGCCAAATAATGTTGGCTACCTTACTCTTCAAAGAGCAACCAACACGGGGTGAAAACGAGTAACGAGTGGTTAGCGAACCTAATCACGAGTCGATGGGGCTCGGGTTCGATTCCCGGCAGAAACAAATATTTATGTGATGAGCATAGATGTTTGTATTTCTGGGTTTTGGTATTAATATGTATATTAAATTATCTATATAAGTATTTATAAGTATTTATTTGTACAGCGCCACCTAGTGGTAAACGTGAGAAAACAGTTTACCACTAGGTGGCGCTGTACAAATCACATACAAATTCCTAGTAAACTAGAAACGCGCTCACGATCGAATGCGAAAAGAAAAACTCACACTTAGCACTCAGAACACGACATTGACAAGCACTGACGCTATTGTGGCAGGAACAATGGGTAGGATGGGTATATTGTGCAAAGAAGAGAGAAAACCAATGTCTCTTATACTATCACGGGTAACACATGCGTAGCAAGCCCTTTTCAAATTAATCGAATTTATTTCATAAATATAATAGAATCAATAGATTATCAAAATGCAGTATCCAACTCGTGTTGTTTTATTGTTGCTTCAAATCAATACCAGTAATCGCCACTTGCCGTTTTTTAAATTGTCCAAATTGATCGTTTCTTGAGCCTAATCGCTTGTCACTCCACGCGACCGGCAGGCGTATCAAGTAACGTTTGCAATCCGCAAGCGTTTAGCGATAACTTTTAAACGTAAAGAAAAAATCATCAAAAACGTCGCCAATTGCTTGCTGGTCACTAGATATACTTTTTGCAACATCTCAGCACCAAAACTATTCAATCGGCTACAATTGGCACTAATATTTAAGGCTGTAATGTGTCTTACAATAACTAAAGAATTACGATAATTTTGCATTGCCAGTTACATGATAATCCCGCGGTGCGGTTCCCGTCGAAAGCAACAATTTACAGCGGTGTTGACGCAAACGAAAAGTTATGCCTATGCATTGACTATAGAACGAATTATGACATAAACGTACGTGAGCGTTGGGTATCTGTTATTTTAGAATCGAAAAAAGTACAATTAAATCGTCTATATGGTCTAGTAATCCGGTGTCCGTGTCGACCACATGAAGTCCCGGGCTCGATTTCCGTGTCTGGCAATACAAAATGTGTTTTTTCACTTTTCTGCTAAAAATAACGCTGTCTGGGATTGGGTAAGTGCCCGGTTGGCGATAGGCTAGCCACCTATCACGTTGTGGGACTAAATATCTTCAGTTAATCATGGGTGCACTTGTTGTACCTCTGCCTACGCTTTCGGGGATACGAGCGTGAAGATACTTTACAATTAAATAGTAAGATAAGCCAGTTTACTCAATTCAAACGTTAATATTTTAAGGAAATCACATTTATTCTCGTAGCAAACAAACATCATACTATTTACTCTGGTTTTATTTGCCGTGATAATGTAGGGCGATTGTTGTACATGTGTGCTGAACCGGTTCGTCAGCCATCCTCGCGATATCATAATCCAGCTGCCCTACTTGTAGTCCGAGAGCTGATGGTTGGTAAGCTTCCACTTTTAATTGGATCTATGTTCGCACTGCTGATTGGACGTCTCAACGCTAAGCGTTTAGATAGTGATCTTCTCTTATTATCGAATAGAAATCGAGCAACTTTCTGAAGTAAAAATGGTTCTAATTTATTTATATTTTATTTTAGCGTTGGCGTTGACCACACGAGGTCCCGGGTTCGATTCCCGGGTCGGGCACATAAAAAAAGTGTTTTTTCAGTTTTCTGAGAAACACAAAGTGGCCCGGGATTGGAAAGTGTCCGTTTAGCGATAGGCTTGCCACCCATCACATTGTGGGATCAAGTATCTTCGGCTAATCGTGGGTGCACTTTTTGTACCTCTGCCTACCCCTTCGGGGATATGAGCGTGAAGATACTTTTTTTTCATTTTAGGAAAAATGCACACGTAATACACAAAGAAAAAACACATCTTTAAAGTATTTATTTTTTTTAAATACATTTAGTGTTTTTTTATTTAAAAAAACCTGATTAAAAAAATCTGAGGCTGTTCTGATGTCTTTATGTACGGATCTAACACGATTGCGGCCGCAAAACCTAACATATCAAGACAATATTTCTTTCATTAGCTTTAGAATTATTGTGCGTAGTTTCCTATTGCTAATGTCTGTATATTTCGGTATTGTTTAATTATTATTATAATCAATGAAAATGTACATTATTTCTGTTATTGCTGCAGAAACCTAATATTTTTAAATAAAATGCATTAGAAATACATTAAATTATAAAAGTAAACATTACACACACCACATTTTTCCCCGTGTTGATCTGGGCTCCTTTGAAGAATAGACCAATTGTCGTTCTGCCAGGCAGGTCGTAAAAGGTGACCGATTGGCTATAAGTGTCACTACCATCGTGACTACTAGATGGTATAGTTCTATAACGACTACCGCCTATATGGTATTTGGTATCACCGCCTTAACAATTTCTACCGCAGTAGCGTCAATGCTGTGTATGTAGTGTTCCGGTTTAGAGGGTAAGGTAGCAGGTAGACTTATGCATTTCATTACCATCCCGCTACATGTATAGCAACGCACAATTAACATCTTCGGTATCTACAGGAGATAGTTTCTTTTTCCATCAGGGAGCCATCTGCTTGTTTGCTATCTTATGATATAAAAAAAATATTCATTTGACATACATGATAATATACACACCTGCATGTCCACCATTTTCTTTACGGCTAAAGTCAGTTGTCAAAAAAGAGATTTTATAGTCGAATTTCGTCCACAGGCAGTTGCTAGTATGAATAAATACTGTATTTCAAATAGTCTGCAACTCTTATGTTACTATAGTAGCGTAATCGGTTTGTTTGCGTCTGAAAGCTAGGGTTGTTGCTTTTATGATTATCTGCGGCAGTAAATATTCTATTTGTTACCGCAGTCCGCAGATATAATCAACCTATCAAAATTTGGTACACTTTACTCACTTTATAAAGGAACTAGTAAATATTTATTGAAACATGTATGTGATATATTATATTTATTTATAAAACACATCATGCACATTACAGAAAATATAAATGTGTGTAATAATCAATTGTTTTATGATGACTGTTCCAAGTGTCTAAAGCCCAGATTACACTTTGATTAGTGGTAGTGCGAGAGTTTAATTCAGTTGATTAGTAATAAGTGAAAAATACGTGAAGACAGCCGTTGATCAGTGCGAGTGATTAGTAATCAGCGCGGCGTAGTAAACGTGAATAGACGCTGGATAAGGGCTGTCTTCACGTATTCTTTGCTTAATACTAAGCACTTGCATTAAACACTGGCATTCGCACTAATCAAAGTGTAATCGGGGTTTCATTACGGGTTTTTTTTGTTATGAGGTAACGATTAATCGCAAATACTTTTCATAATATCACACTGATTGCCTTTCACAGTCACCAGAGTGATCAGAATGTTACTAAACGGAATTATTGACTGACGAAATTAGCAGTGTTCCCTTTTTTTATGTCAATCTGCAAAAATATATATGTATGTGTGCAAGTTATTTGCTTGTGTTATGGGTGTTAGTCGATGATACTAATACATAGAAATACGTATATGAATATTGAAATGTATTTAATAAACAGCCAAACCCGGAAATACAAACATTTATGCTCATCACACAAATGCTTATCCCCGTCGGGGATCAAACCCGAGCCCCGTCGATTGCATAGTCAGGGTCGCTAACCACTCGACCAACGGGGCGGTCATAAATATGTTGAAATACTATTTTTATATCATAAGGAAACAAACAAGCTGGTCCCGCGGGATTCACCAAAAAGTTATAATGCAGCGGGATGCACACTTTCAGTTCATTCATTTATTATTTGGCAATCGGCTCTCTGATTACCGCATAAGAGATTTATCTGGAACATTTGTAAATTTGTAGATAATTCTGGAATCCTTTCACTTTTTGACTCATCTTGTACTTGTTGTCTTGTCGTGAAAGGGTCTCAGTTGCTGTATATAAAAAGAACAAACCGACGCTTTCACATTTGTCATATTGATGGGAATATTGGAATAATATTTATTTATTAATTTACAATTACAACTATTATTACAGGATCCCCTAATACGATATTTTAGTCATCTTAATCTATTACATATAATAAAATCGTAGGAAAGTCAAAACTGTACATAGAATATTTTTTTAAAAGAATACTTGGAGCGTGATCTACAATCGATATCGAAGCCAAAAATATAGTTTTTAGAATTTTTGTTCGTTTGTCTGTTCATCAGTATGTATGTCCGAGGTAAACTCAAAAAGTACTGCATGGATTTACTTTAAATTTTGCATGAATATTACTAACAGGTCGGGTCAACATACAGGCTACATATTTTTACGCTATCACCTACGGGGGAGAAGCTATGCGGAGTAAACAAAGTCCGCGCGGACTGTCGCTGGCAACAGCTAGTATAAATTATAAAAAACATATACCAGTTTAAATATATAGAAAAAAAAAGTTAACAAAATCTCAAATAAATAATACTGGTGCAGCGTGCAGCCTGCTACATTATAAAAGTTTTTGGTGAATTCAGCCGAAATAAATAAATTTTCTGGGTAAAGTAAGCTATGTGCCATTTCCGGTCATCATCTACATCTGTTCCAAATTTCATCCAAATCTGTTTTGTAGTTTTGGCGTGATTGAGTAACAAATATCCATTTATCCAACCAGCCAAACATCCATACTGTCGCATTCATAATATTAATAATAAATATTATGTTCTACATATATTTGTTACTCAAATTCCATATCTTACCTCGTAAAAATATTATCTATACTTACGTGGATACAAATAAATAAAATTGGAGTGTCTATTTTTAAGATTAAAATACCCGCTTTTTACTAAATGTATATGGATTTAGTAAAAAGGTACACGATACATATACCAAAATAACATTTTTTACAATTATTGTCTGTCTGTTCCGGCTAATCTCTGTAACGTTACCGATTTTGACGGGACTTTCACTGGCCAATAGCTAATGTAATAAGGAGTGATTTAGGCTACTTTTACTTATGAAATTCGTCCACGCGGATGAAGTCGGGGGCACAGCTAGTTTAATATAAAGTTTGTCTGGTAAAATATTGTACATACTGAAGGAGGGTGTTCAATACTTGATTCTGTACTCAATATTAACTTAAATTTTGACTAAATTTTCCAATAATAATGTTCAGTACGCACACCGCCGCCGCAAGCGCCGCTTATAAGTTCATTGTTTACAAACAGCGATATAGACTGGAGCTCGCGACTAGCCTCGTTAGTACATTGTGCGGAAATCATACTTTTTGAATTTTATTACACTTATTTCGTTGAGGTTAACTATGTGGTAAGCGATATTCCCATTTGATTATATTTTTATTGTTCAATATGTACAATTTTTTACCAGTCAAATTGTATAAAAATTTAGTACCACGATGATTGTGATCGCACTCCTTTGAAACGACTCGCCCGATTTTTTTTATTTATGTTTTTTTATTAAATTACTAATATTGCTATTTAAATAATAGGGGTTGATGCTAAAAGGGTAAAATTTAGGGTTTTATTAATTTTTAATGCCACATAGTAAAAAAATGAAAATATTTTTTTTCCAAAAATTTAAAATAATTGTGGTGGACAACCCTTATCACGTAGGGGTATAAAGAAAAGATAACAACCTATTTTCAGACCTACTGAATATACATATAAAATTTTATCAAAGTCGGTCAACCCGTTTCGGAGGCGTATGACATGACAATTTTATATATTAGACTACTTTTAGATTTTTATATTAGTCTAGATAGCACTGACGTACGTCAACTCGAAAGCGACACTGGTTGGTGATATAAATTAAAACAATTCGAAGTTATGTCGAAAAAACATTTTTCCAAATTTTTTACCAAAATATTACCTACTCCCGAACGGATAAACCGATTTTGATGCAATTTATGCATTAGACGTATTTTTTTGGAATAGAGATGAGATTTTATACTCAATCGGTACATTAATTTGGAAGTTATATAAAAAATACTGTCTCGCCAAAATTTTTTTGAGGTTTTTTTCAAAATTTGTGAACATCGCCTGGGCCGACTTGGTTCAAATTTTCAGAAAGTCTAAGTTGAGCGAAATCCAATTGAATGCAGTCAACCGTTTAAAAGTAGTGAGATGTTTACATACACACATATACACACACACACATACTCATACACACACACACATACATACACACACACACACACATACACACACTCACACACACACGTACATACAGACATACTGACGTCATCGTGAAATTGTCGGAACTGGTTCATAGGACCTCAAAACGTGGAGATCTGGTGAAGACTCGATTTTCGAAAATAGGAGCAAAATCAGAGTGCTAAGTGTGAGTTTTTCTTTTCGCATTCGATCGTGAGCGCGTTTGGAGTTTACTAGGAATTTGTATGTGATTTGTACAGCGCCACCTAGTAGTAAACGTCAGAAACCAGTTTACCACCAGGTGGCGCTGTACAAATCACATACAAATTCCTAGTAAACTCGAAACGCAATCACGATCGAATGCGAAAAGAAAAACTCACACTTAGCACTCAGTAACTTCCTTATTTACATACGTAGCGGGAAGTTAATAAAAAGTGCTGTGACATAGTACAGTGCGTTTTAACATAATAGGTGCTAACCCTACATGACCGGGAATGATTGAATGAGTTGTTTACTTGAATGTAATAGCAGGAATCATGCTAGAGGCCAGACCAGAATCCTATCGAGATAATGAATTGTTTTGTTAATTAATTTATTTATTTATTTAACACTTTATTGCACACATAAAAAAATACATGACAGAGAATAACAAACGAAAACAGTACAAGGCGAGCTTATCCCTAATAAGAGATGTCTTACAGCTAACCCAAGACAGTGAAATACAATTTTAAAACAGAACAGGTGAGTTTTTCTTTTCCATTCGATCGTGAGCGCGTTTGGAGTTTACTAGGAATTTGTATGTGATTTGTACAGCGCCACCTAGTTGTAAACGTGAGAAACCAGTTCACCACTAGGTGGCGCTGTACAAATCACATACAAATTCCTAGTAAACTCGAAACGCGCTCACGATCGAATGCGAAAAGAAAAACTCACACTTAGCACTCTGTTACGGATATGATGAGGGAGCGAATTCCATTTAAATGAGTAAACAAGTTGATTATAAATACACATATACCATTTCTCCAAAACTAGCGCGTATTTGGTTAAGACGCATCCATAACAAAGTATTTTGTTAAAGTTTCGTTTCATCACATCCAGTTCCCTTGCGAGGTAGGCAGAGTAAACCCAACGTCTATAGTATTACCAGTTCACCACGATTTACCGGTTTGTCGGTTGGCGAGAGTAAGTGGTGTACCTCATCGCCACATTTACTGACATTTTAACGATTATTGACTATTTATCTATCTATCTATCCCCGTGTTGGTTCCGGGCTCCTTTGAAAAATAGACCAACAGCCGTTCTGCCAGGCAGGTCGTAAAAGGCGACCGATTGGCTATGCGAGTCACTACCACCGTGGCTACTAGATGGTAGAGTTCTGCATTACCTCGCCCGGGTCAGGTACCACCATCTTACCTATTCCTGCCGCAATAGCGCCAGTGCTTGTTGTTGTTGTGTTCCGATTCGGAGGGTAAGGTAGTCGGTGAATTTGTGCATGTGGCATTAGATCTCGCCACAAGATAGCAACGCACCATTAACACCTTTGGTGTCTATATGCGATGGTTGACTCTTTCCATTAGGAGACCAATCGGCTTGTTTGCTATCTTATGATATAAAAAATAAAAAATATTTCTAGCGATAGCCGGGACCGACAGATTTTAACGTGGTCATTCGAGGCTGGGCAGTGGTAATACACTACTCCACAAGACCCCGAGCTGCTAGAGGATTAGATTTTCGAGAAAACCTCGAAAAAACTTCAATAACACTTTTGCCCAACTCGGGGATTGGACCTGGGATTCACCTATTTTGTTAAACATACTAGCAGCAGCGTGCTGCCCGCTGAAATATAAAAGTTTTTGGCAAATCCCACGGGATCACCTAATTTTTCGGAGATAAAAGTAGCCTATGTGCTATTCCAGGACACCATTTCTCTGTGTGCCAAATCTAAAACCGTTCAGTAGTTTAGGCGTAATTGAGTAATGTATTAGGTACTTATTTTTATTTATTTAAATTTATACACAAAAAATGTACAAAGGTTAAACTTAACGCCTAAGGGCATTCTATCCTAGCCAACCTCATGTAATACAGAGGAAGAATAAAAGGGGTGATGCATCTTAAATAGTAACAAAGTAATTTAAACTTAGTGTGTAAAGATAAATCAAACAAAAAAAAACAGAAGCATTACTTTAAAGCATTACACGTGTCATATACATGGGCACACTAAAATTTGCACTTCTAGCTAATCGGAACTATTTGAATTTCGAATGTTATATTTTTAAAATGTTACAACCTTCTTAGTAATAAAAAAAACAATTGGCGGGAAATGATTTGTCAATTGTTTTTTTATCACACATCAAAGTTCTACGTACGCAACGAAAATGGAATTAAGTCGAAAAGATTTTAGAGCGATGATTTTTATGATTTTAAAAGTTCTCTTTCTCCGCAAGACGGTGCCGCTCGCCTTCAAAATGCTTTTGGGAGAGAAGTACCTTGTTTGAGCACCGTGAGGCGATGGTTTGCTGAATTTGAGAGAGGTCGAGTTTCTTTACATGACGAATTTCGTGAAGGGCGGCCTTCAACTGCCGCAACGAAAATAATGTGGCTACTGTTAAGCGGTTAATTGAAGAAAACCCCCGGATTACCTATGACAATTTCAGGACTATTGGAGATTGGTATGAGCCAAATTTCGGAAATTTTACACGAAGAACTGAAAGTTTGGAAACTTTGTTGTCGTTGGATCCCTCATGAACTGACAGCGGAGCAGAAGCGGGCTCACGTGGAATGGTGCTCACAGATGCTACTGAAGTATGACCACGGACATTCTAATGCTGTTTATGACATTGTCATAGGAGACGAAATGTGGATTTATTATTTTAATGAATTGAATAGGCGTTTGAAAATGAGAACAGGCCAACAAAAGTGAGATAGGCGAGAAAGGTAGGTAAAACAATGATCGCGTTTTTTTACGGCTACGGATCCCATCTGTACAATTCCACTTGAAGATCAAAAGAGTGTTAATGCCGAGTGGTATTCTACCATTTGTTTACCCAGGGTGTTAGAAAAAGTTCGCGTTCAAAATATGAGTTAAGTCCTCATATATTCCATATAGAAATATATTTATTTACTAGCAAAAAGCAGAGCTTTGTAAGGGCTCGCAAAGTTATACTATCTAGTAATATTGTTATAAAAGTATTTTAATGAGAATTACATCTTTTAATGTATGGACTTTATTTATAATTATCTAACCTAAAAAACTCAGCGTATTTTCACCTAAACATTACATTTGCATCAAAAGCCCGCGTCGTTAGGCTTTGGACTAGGAATACTTGGTTTTTGTTTGTTGGTATTTTTAAGGAAAAATGTATATTAAAAATGAAGGTTGATCTTATAAAAAAAACATTTTTGACATTTTGCTGAAATAATTGTTTTTTTTTAAATCAGGAAATTCCTGGTTTTACGTAGATTTACGAAATCAAAATCAAAAAATGTTTTATTTAAATAAACCTTAAAAATTTTTGGACTACGCAGGCACGAAGAATTGACGGTAAACACTCAGCGAATACATTTTTCGAATTTTTCTCTCAGAGAAACCCTCGGAGTTCGATTCCAGAATCAGGCCAATGAAAAAATTTGTATTTTCAGTTTTCTGATAAAACAACTTTGCCCGGGATTGGAAAAGTGCCCTACTGGCGATAGGCTGGCCACCTATCACATTGTGGGACTTAAGTATCTTCAGCTAACCGTGGATACACACGTTGTACTTCTGCCTACCTCTTCGGGGATACGGGCGTAAATATACCTTTTTGTAAGCTTTTTACCCTCGCCCTCGGGCTAAGACTGGAAATTGATCTCAATACAATATCAATCAATTAATACGTCTGTACTGCTTCTCAATAAGCATATTGTGAAACTCACTAACGCTCTATTTACTCTGTTCCCAGGAAACATCCCTGCTCTAGACCTAAATTCTCCTTGTGCCTCCCACAATATTACTTCGAACTTCCCTTGCATTCTCCTTTCAATGATTTCATCATATACCTTCGATGCTAAACTGATCAAACTGATGGCCCTATATTTATTGCAGTTTATACTTGAACCTCGCCTTTATACGAGGGCACGATAACCGCGCGCCGCCTGTCAAATATGAAGAAACAATTCATTAAGTAGGTAGTCTCTTAATAAGTTCGAAAATTCTAATAGAAAATGTATCTTCTATCAGTGTTAACTCGTTAATGTAATAAGCGATGGCGTTAGTAGTAATAAGATTCTAATACAAATTGTACCTTCTATTTTTTTATTTTTATAAAATGGTATTTTTATGGTAGATAACAAATCTAGACATGAATATAAACTACCACGTCGAAGCTCAAAATTAAAAATGCGATATTTTTTCAGTAAAATGTACCACAAAAGTGCATAGAATGTGGCCTAGTGTAGGGCTCGCTTCGCTCGCCCTAATAACTAAAATCATACCTAACTCAAGCATAATTAATAAAATACACAAAAATGAAGAAATGCATTCTCTACTCTAAGAAAAATCAAATTTATTTTGACGAAACCATTCTAACAACGATCTTACGTTGTTCTACGGTTATTGAACGAGACGACCACTTGGCACTTCACATAGGTATACGATACCAAACAAAGACAAGGTCAAATTTGTTTATAATCGTACCCGTACGGGCTCTCGAAAACATTACATTTAAATTGTTTCCTCGCATTAAATATAAATAAAATATTATAAAATGAAAACTAGACTAGCTTTATGCAGTACATAACTATGGTGAAGTTCATGGAAAAGTACGTCCTGGAAGTTTTATGTAACTTATTTATTATGTGCAGTTTTTTGTTTCGTGATGTGAAGTGAAAATTGGATCCTTTCTTCCAGAAACAAGATTCCTCTAAGGAAATAAGCTCTAGAGTTATCCTGGAACTCAGTCTTAATGAAGTTTTTCGGCGGAGTTGCTCACAGAGAAATGTAAGAGCCTCTTTGTTGAGGCGATATTTATTTTTAAATTCGGTATCATTTATTTTTTTTTTAATTTTGGTATTTTTCTCTGTTTAGTCCAACATCTAACTTCTCTGAAAAATAATCTATACATATAATAAAATCGTAGGAAAGTCAAAACTGTACATTGAATATTTTTTTAAAGAATAATTGGGGCGTTATCTACAATCGATATGGAAGCCAAAAATATAGTTTTTAGAATTTTTGTCTGTTTGTCTGTATGTATGTCCGGGGTAAACTCAAAAAGTACTGCATGGATTTACTTCAAATTTTGCATGAATATTACTAACAGGTCGGGTCAACATATAGGCTGCATATTATCACGCTATCACCTACGGGGGAGGAGCAGTGTGGAGTAAACGAAGTCCGCGCGGACGAAGTCACTGGCAACAGCCAGTATTGTAATATAAATGTAAACAGTGAAAAATTACCACAAATAAAAATGTGAGAATAAAAATTGCTTACATCGAATCTCGTCTATTATTTTCTTCATCTTGAAGTAAACTTCCAATGAGAATATAATAGAGAATTACGTTGAAATATAGGTGGTATTTGCATTTTTTAGCTTTCCGTTGATTGTATTAATATCCGAAAGTAACTAAAACTACTTAATTTTTTAAAAAAACGAGCGTAATAAATAATTTTAAACAATTCGAAACTTTTTTCACCGGCAAATTGTAAGTGAAAAAAGATTCGTCACCTCTCGATACCCAGCCTTCGAAATTTGCGATACGATACTTCAAAACGCCGTTCGTGCTCGCAATTTTGTTACGTTTCACGTATTTCTCGATACGTTTGCGATACGATAGTTTAATAATTTGCTTGTGCTTCGAAATTTAGTTCCATTTACGTACGATAGGGGCGCTGATCATTTTTCATACGTTTATTTCTCGATGACGATACGAATACTTTTTCGCAAGGAGTTCGTGCTTGAGGCACAGCAGATAGATTGCACCAGTCAGACAACGCATGAGTACATACTGCCTGCTGACGACCTCGAAGATAAGAAGAAAACCATTCCCTTACATGTGAAGAAAAACCTGCAAGATTCAAAATCGCAAGTAGGATCTCATGGTCAACGGCATTAAAAGCATTGGAAAAATCAATTAAAACTAACACCGTAACTTGAGATTCGTCTATTGCTACTCTGCAGTCGTTGATGACTTTTAAAAGAGCTGTAGTGGGTCTATGGCCAGGTCTAAATCCAGACTGATAATCACTTAATAAATTATTATGAGAAACAAATTTTGACACTTGTCTGTGAAACACCACTTCGAGAATTTTCGAAATGTAAGGCAGAATGCAAATTGGTCTCAATTGGTTAAGAGCATCTGGACAAGACACTAGCGAGCGGGAGGACAAAGGCTTTACGCCAAAGGGAGGGAAAGACACCTGAGGATAACGAAAAATACATTATGTGAGTCAAAGTTGGTAAGATACATGAGATAATAGGGGATATCATCTCCCTGCCAACTCCAACGAAGCCAATGGATTTAGACTTAATCGACATCATAAACTCGCAGATTTTTTCACATGCAATAGGAGAAAAATTAAAATGTTCGCACGATGAGTGTTTGGAATTAAGGAAAGAGATCGTTTGGAATTTAATAGAGTGATTAATTGTGGTTGTCGTCGCGAGATGCAAATTAAGATCATTCCTAATTGAGATATGAGAGGGAAGTTTTACGGGTCCATTACAATGAATTTGTTGAGAATTGAGAAATTTCCAAACATTAGCCGGAGAGATATTCATCAAATTGCTATGGAAATATCGACGTTTAGCAGCCCTTACCATCTGATTGCTACGGCTTCTAACCATCTTACAATTAAGCCAGCCATCGTTACCTCTACTTTTTAACTTACGAAAAGCACGATCCCAGGTATTCATAGCATGACGCACCTCAGATGTTTCTATAGTTAATATATTTTAAATACTTTTTAAAAAAATCAAGTTTCTACCTGTTTATTGACATCGAGTAAAAATTACTTAAAAAATACGCTTGTTATGTGGAAGCCCCCCTTTAATATTTACTTTATTTTTGGAACGAAGTTCCTTACGGCAGGCTTGGAGGGGATAGGGATTTTGCTGCGCGACCGAACTGAAAAAAATGTGATAGTAAAACCGTAAGAAAAATGCGTGGAATAAAAGCGTTAAATGAGACGTGCGCAGGCGCGACAGTCGCGTACACAAGCGAGTAGTGCCGTTTAGCCGAAGGAAGTTCGTTCCTACCTGGTGTCCCGCGACACCACATCATTTTTATTTTATTTAATTATTTATTTTGAAAGGTAATATGCAACTAAATATTCTATGGCCTAGTCTACCTGTTACCGTTATTAATATTAAGTAAAAAATATGAAAAAAAAACAATTTTTTTGGGGACCTTTAATATTTTCATTTTTTGACGTGACAACGTCTTATAATTCGATAGAGCTGGCTGCACGCACGAAAAAACATGACTCATGCGGCGTTACCTCGCTCTGAGGCGTTCCGTAAATGCTACCATTCCATTAGTATTTTCTTAAGACGTTGTCACGTTCAACTATCGTCTGTAAACCAACTTTACAGACAACCGATTTTTTTTTTATTTTTAATATTTGTTATTATAACGAAATACATAGTTTATAAAAATTTCAGCTTCCTAGCTATCACGGCCTATGAGATACAGCCTGGTGACAGACAGACAGACACACGGACAGACAGACAGACGGACAGACAGACAGCGGAGGCTTAGTAATAGGGTCACGTTTTACCTTTTAAGTACGGAACCCTAACAAAGGAGCATTCGCTCATATGAGTGGTTACATCTAGTCCCCGCCCATATTCCATTACCATGTCTATTAGTATTTATATGCTCACTGCTCTGTGGGTATATCCAAGCCACGGTGGTATAAACACATTACCTTCTTTTCAGCTACTCAACTTTTTCCTCGAAAAAATCTGATAACAAGTTGCCTAACTCGGGTATCGAATCTGTATGATGTGAGCTAACCGATTACTCGGTTACTTTTCTTTTTGCCCTATAAAAATCCCTTTAATGCTTAAATCGTCCTTTAATTCGAATAAACGTTGTTCCTTGTTTAAAAATAATCCTTTCAATTAGTCAATCTACTTCTATTTACTAGTTGATTGAAGTTAATTGATAAATTCTGTACCCTCTGTACTGCGACAGAACACATTTGGCTTTGACTGTACAGCAATCATACATTGCGTGTAATTTTGATAATCAATATAAACGTTCGATATAAAATACGTAATGGTATGTGCACACTTGAAGTAAATTGCTTAAAGCCGAATTATATTTAATATTGTTGAACTCGAAACAACCTGTGCTGTGGTATCACATACAAGTTTTTTTGTATACAATTGCTATACATTGCCTGTAATTTCAATAGCATAAAGAAATCAATAGATACAAAAATGCAATGGATTAAAAATATATAGATATGAATGTTATTGCATAAGCTATTTGTCGGTATGGGTATAATTATTTATAGGCGTGTTTTTGTATTTGGTATAGCCTATAGGTACAGTTGTTTTCGTAAAGACTTGTTTTTCATATCCACTTACGTAATAATCTATGTTATTAATATTAATATAAATATATAATATCACTTGATTTTGAGGCGTTCGTTCATTGGCGTAGCGGAAGATAGCGATCCCAGTAATTCGTTCTAAAAGTTTTTTAATCAACAAAGAAGGTGTTTAGTTCTCGAAAGTATCACGGCCGCATCCCTGAAGAAGTAGGCAGAAGTACAACTGCGCACCCACGATTAGTTGAAGACGCTTCTGACCGGTTTCCCAAACGCAATTTAATTTTACCAAGAATTTAATCTATGTTTAACAGTTTTTCAACAGATAATTGCTCATTTAAATTAATTTGCGTTTCGGAAACTGACCGTTAATTCCACAGTGTGATGAGTGGGAAGGCTAGTACCAAACGCGCAGTTATTCAATCCTGAGCAACGTTGTTATTATCAGAAAACTGAAAATATACATTTTTGAACTGTCCAACCCTAATATCGAACCCGGAACCTCATGCGGTCAACACCGAAACCGGACCACTAGACCACAGAGGCAATAATTTCAATTCTTCGAAGTCTCTTTATCTAAAAACTCTTGGATCTATTCTGAAAATTCAATTTTGAACCAATTCCCAAAATAAGGAGGATATCAATAATTCCCCCGTGTTGTCTTTGAAGAATAGGCTAACTGCCGTTCTGCCAGGCAGGTTGTAAAAGGCGACCGATTGGCTATGCGTGACACTACCATCGTGGTTACTAGGTGGTAGAGTTCTGCCTATGTTTATATATATAGCCTATGTTTGACCCCGGCTCTTCAACTACTTCCATGCCAAATTTCATGAAAATCAGTCCAGCGGTTTAGCCTTAGCCGTGAAAGCGTAACAGACAGACAGACAGACCGACTTTCGCATTTATAATATTAGTATGGATTTAAATTACATTTTTTATTCTGTTTACGTGTTATTTCATTAGGGGTTCGCCGTTGTCTCGAAAAACTGTCGGGGCTACATTGATATTAGTTTGAGAAACCCCGCTTTAGACTATCACTTCTCAGTGCTAAGTGTGAGTTTTTCTTTTCGCATTCGAGCGTGAGCGCGTTTCGAGTTTACTAGGAATTTGTATGTGATTTGTACAGCGCCACCTAGTGGTAAACGTGAGAAACCAGTTTACCACTAGGTGGCGCTGTAAAAATCACATACAAATTCCTAGTAAACTCGAAACGCGCTCACGATTAAATGCGAAAAGAAAAACTCACACTTAGCACTCTGTATTTTTAGCAAAAAAATCATAATAGTATGACTCATAGTTGGTTTTCTAGAAAAAGTAATATCACAACAGTGGAAATAATGTATTTGGAATATTTTTATCGGTTCGATGATGCAATATTTTCATCATTTTATATCATAGCGGGGGAGGGAGGCAGGATTATCATTATCTTTACTGATTCTGTAAAAGATAACGTGGTAAACAATGATTTGTTATTGTGTGGCTTTAGTTCATTCACTCTTATCGTATAAGCCGACCTATAAAATGATAATCGCCGAGTTTACCATGTGATTGTTGCTTCATAGTTACGACTAGCTGTTACTCGCGACTTCGTTCGCGTGATACAAAATCTAATTCCTATTTCTCACTTGCGTAAAAAGTAGCCTATGTCTTGCCCTATAAACTCTTTTATCTTTCAGTGACTTTCATCAAAATTGGTCTAGCAGTTTCAGAGATTACGTATAAGCAAAATTACAAAGACACAAGTTTTAAAAATGGCTGTTAGGTATTATTGTTGTAAAAATAATACACTGCTCTTGAAAAACTGTTTTTTTTGTTTAGGTCAATGTACATATATGTAAATGGCACTCAATTGTACTCTTCATAAATTTATTTTAAGTGAATTACTCACATTTCTTTAATAGTATCTTTTTTTTAATAGTAGTAAGTTTATGTATACTTAGCTGATACCTACCAAATAAATGAAAAAAAAAATCCTAGTTATTTTGAAATCACAGTCAGATAAGTTTTATTTATACGTATAGATAGTTGGTTGCTTCATATTTTCGTGCTCATCCATGGCTCTTGTTGATAGTTCGGGCTGAATGGAAAATGGTCTATTCTTCAAAGGAGGAAGAAAAACCCACCTGCCATTACACCAGGTAGTTCTTAAAAGGCAAATGAGTGGCTAAAGGTAGGTGTCACTGGCCACTGCTCATTACCATCATTACCACCAGGTGGTACAGCTCCGCAGTATCTTATATAATACCACGAATTACCTATTACTGCCGCAATAGCGTTAATCCTTCATTCTTGTCGTTGTTGTGTTTTGGTTTGGAGGGTAAGGTAGCCGGAGTTATGAATGGGTATGTCAGACAAGGCATGAAAGTATAATTAAGGCGGTCGTAATAAGAGCGTCTGTGGTGTAACACTCACGGATCGCGGTTTTGATACTTACCGAAATGAGAGAGAAGTTGGGAAAAACAGGATCGGTGTAAAAATGAAGTATTAGGTATATATGTTGAAGTTAGTCCCAAAACCATTTATAGGGAGGAGAATTTAAAGGGAAATTTAAATAGTAATAATAGCGCTGGAAAAATTACACAAAATGATCTAACCTCAAAGTAAAGCGGGCTAACTGAACAGTTTTTCACTCACTTTTACTGAACTGTTCAACTGTACAGTTAAAACTGAAGGTCTGTAGCGCGCTTAAGCAAATTATCTGCTTATGTGGGTGTTAGTTTAGTCAAAGATACTAACATATAGAAACATACGAGACTATTTCATTTTTAATAAACACCTAAGCCCAGAAATATCAATGCAAACATCTGTGCTCATCACACAAATGTTTGTTCTTCTCGGGATTCGAACCCGAGCCCCGTCGATTGCGTAGTTAACGAACCTCGTTAACCACTCGACCAACGGGCGGTTCATCTATTGATATATAAAAAATATACTTTATATATAATTTATAACACAATTATTTGTTTTGCCCGGCCTGTTAATATAGCTCATGTAATATAGGTTAAACCCATTAACTGCTTGCTTGTTATTCATCCGCTGTTATAAAAATACATAAAATGTAATGGCTGATGTGCCTAACGAAAACAAGTTGGCCTTGTCCAACCGCTCGCAAGTGGCTTGAGAACTCGCCAGTCGCTAGTGTTGCCAGGCTGCTGTAAATCTCGCCATTTATAATCCTTCTCCTTGAATATGCGGGCGTAGCAAATTAACTAAAATTTCAAATTTTTTGTAGCTTAACTCCTGTAATTCCTATACCAGTGTATACCTAATATTCTCCTAAAGTGCACCTTTCCCAGCACGTTTCTCTGGGTATACTATTCTTCTTTTCATGTTACCTTTCCTCTGCCTAAAAGACGATAACTGCTTAATCCCAATCAGCTACATTGAACACGTCTGCCAACTCAGACATGTTCAATATGGTTTCAGATGATAGCATCAAACTGGTCATGCACGCCCGCCTTGTAACCCAGAGCATTTTCAAAGAAGCTTGCTCACGGAGGAGCAAGCATGCCATTTGCATGGTCGAGCAGTCAAAAGTTTACTCGACTTAACGCGAGCATTTTGCAGTTTGGTATGCGCTGACTCTTTTACGCAACTTTTTTTAAAGAAAAAGCTGATTAGATTTTGTAATCTATTGGTTTGTTAATCTGGAAGTTATTTAAAAAACATTGTCTCACCGAAAATACTTTTCGAAGTTTTTTCAAAAGTTACTGCGCTGAATCGGTTCAGACTTTCAGAAAATTTAAGGTTGACGGAAACCAATTAATGTCATAAATAACGTTTCAATCGGTAAAACCGTTCAAATGTTATGAGATGTTTACATACACATACACACATACATACAGAAATACTGACGTCATCGTGAAAATCGTTGGAAAAGGTTCCTAGGACCTCAAAACGTGGAAATCTGGTGAAAACTTGATTTTCTAAAATTAGGGCTAAATCAGTAACTTTTTTATTGATTGATTTTTTATTGATTTACGTAGCGGGAAGATAAAAAAATATGTACAAAATATTAATTGGACAATTTATACAAATTCATCTAACCCCAAAGTAAGCACAGCATTGCGTCTGTTATGAGTTTTAGTGTCCCTGTCGGGCATTGAACCCCAGCCCTCTTGATTGCGTTGTGAGGATAGTAGGGCATAAATTAATAAAACAGTATCTGACGGGCTCTTTTGAGGAATAGACTATGTCTGCCTTTTACCCAGCAGTTTATAACAGGCGAATGATGAGCCCAACATGTCTTTACCATCGTTACTACTAAAGAAGTACTGCAATATTTCACTTGTATTTGGCACCATCTCCTAGCCTTTTTCTGAAATGCTTCTCTACACTTCTATTATTAATTTAGGCTTTAATCTATATTTTCCACTAATCTTAAAAATCTGGATATGCAATCAGTCTTATGAAATTAAATGAATAAATATATTACTTCTATACAGAGGAAAGTGTTTAATCTTGGAAAAGTGGGAAAATTTGGAAACGCTTTTGTTACAATTTTATTATTATTTTATGCTTTAATTTATATTGTCCACTAATTCTAAAAAGCTGATTATGCATTTAATCTTAATGCATAATGAATAAATATATTACTTCTAAATCGAGGAAAATGTTTAATCAAATTCAAAAGTGTGAAAATTTAGAAATGCTTTTTCACAATTCTATTATTATTATATGCTTTAAACTTTAATAAAAGTATCTACATGCCCGTATCCCCACGAGGTAGACAGAGGTACACACAATGCACCCACGATTAGCCGAAGATACTTAGGCCCACAATGTGATAGGTGGCAAGCCTATCGCCAACCGGATATTTTTTAATCCCAGGCAAAGTTATTGATATAAGAAAACTGAAAAAATATATTTTTGAATTGCCCGACCCGGGAATCGCGCCGTGTTGGTCCCGGCCTCCTTTGTAGAATAGGCCAACTGCCGTTCTGCCAGGCATGTCGTAAAAGGCGACCGATTGGCTATCGAGTCACTACCATCGTGGCTACTAGGTGGTAGAGTTCTGCATTGTCTCGCCCGGGTCTGGTACCACCGCCTTACCTATTCCTGCCGCAATAGCGTCAGTGCTTGTCGCTGTCGTGTTCCGGTTTGGAGGGTAAGGTAGCCGGTAAACTTATGCATGTGGCATTAGATCTCGCCGCAAGATAGCAACGCACCATTAACATCTTTGGTGTCTATAGGCGATGGTTGACTCTTTCCATCAGGAGACCCATCTGCTTGTTTGCTATCTTATGATATAAAAAAAAAAAAAAAGAATCGAATCCATGTGCTTTAAACTATATTTTCTACTAATTCTAAAAAGCTCATGATTATTCATTATGCAGTCAAACTTATTAAATGAATTTGATTCTATATTCAGGAAAGTATTTAGTCTTTAAAAAGTGTGAAAATTTAGAAATTCCTTTGTATTATTTTATTATTATTTTTTTGCTATAAACTAAGCATATTTTCCACTTATTCTAAAAAGCTGCTTATACGTTTATTCTTATTTAATAAATAAATACATTTACTTTCCTTATCAGGAAAATATACATAGAAGTTTAATAATTGCACCAAAAATAAACGTGTTTCATGATGTAGAGGCCATCGATAAATCGGGAAATATTTCATAAATCAAATAATCAAATACTCCCATCTAAATATAGCTAAATTCAGCGAAAGTCAACAAAATGGCAACACTACGCGATGTCGTCTCTATATGGAAGACACATATTCGTTTAGATAAGTGGTTACCAACTCAAACATGGCTATGGGGCGAAACAGGTTACGGACAGATGTAATATTTACGTATATAGGAACTCGTTTGTTATATACTGTGTAGTTAGGTCGCTTTTTTATTGCCATATCAAACAAGCATCTGTGGCAAACATGTTGATAAGGTAAGGGTTCCCACACAAAATCGCGATGCGATGCGATGCGATGTCGCATGGCAGAAATATACAATGCGAATTGCTGCATACGATTTTGTGCGGCAAACTGTTAGTTAAGGCATCGCGACAAACGGGAAAAACTGGTTTGTTAAATCACATTTTTTTGTATTGATTGTTAAATAACAATTTTACAAAAATTACTCGAGATACCTGAAGATATTATCTAAAGAATGTGCTAACTCATTACATGATAGAATGTACTTTACTCGATCATATAAAATTCCGAAAACAGCTAAAAAATTCTCTAAAACAAATAATTTGTTAATAATATTTCTAATCTTCTACATGATTTTTATATGGTGATATTTAGTTGTAAATACAAAAATGAATGTGCTATATTTTAGTTTTCAGCTGACGTCCTATATTTATTTATCCGAAAATTAACAAATTTCCCAGCGGTTTCAGAACATACCGCGCCACCCATTTTCTATAGAATTGCGCGTCGAAATACCTCGCCTTAAGGTAACAATAACTTCAACTACAGTCAGCCGTATTGGACGTGCGTTTAGGACGCGTATGGATCGCAAAAAGATTGTTGCGGTGCTGTTATTATTAAATAGATATAAAAGAAAAAGAAGTATGTTGTAATAACGCAGGTATGCGCGATGCGAATAATATCGGAAGTTTTTGCGATGCATTCGTGCGAGTTCGCATTTTTTTTTTTTATAACATAAGATAGCAAACAAGCAGATGGGTCTCCTGATGAAAAGAGTCAACCATCGCCTATAGACACCAAAGATGTTAATGGTGCGTTGCTATCTTGTGGCGAGGTATAATGCCACGTGCATAAGTTTACCGGCTACCTTACCCTCCCAACCGGAACACGACAGCGACAAGCACTGACGCTATTGCGGCAGGAATAGGTGAGGCGGTGGTACCAGACCCGGGCGAGACAATGCAGAACTCTACCACCTAGTAGCCACGATGGTAGTGACTCGATAGCCAACCGGTCGCCTTTTACGACCTGCCTGGCAGAACGGCAGTTGGCCTATTCTACAAAGGAGGCCGGGACCAACACGGCGAAAAACGGCAGATATTTACGATGTGATGCGAATTCGCGGTTTTGTGTGGGAGCCCTAAGTAGATGTGTGCCAAATAAATCTATACATACATACATACAAATAAATAAAATCGGAGTGTCTGTTTGTAATATGAAAATAGCGGTTTTTACTAAATGTATATATACATGCAAATACCGAAATAACATTTTTTACCATTTTTGTCTGTCTGTCTGTTTGTTCCGGCTAATCTCGGGAACGGCTGGACCGATTTTGACGGGACTTTCAATGGCAGATAGCTGATGCCGTAAAGAATAAAAAAGTAAAAAAAAGTATCTTCACGCCTATATCCCCGAAGGAGTAGGCAGATGTACAACAAGTGCACCCACGATTAGCCGAAGATACTTGGTCCCACAATGTGATAGGTGGCAAGCCTATCGCCAACCGGGCACTTTCCAATCCCGGGCTACTTTGTGTTTCTCAGAAAACTGAAAATCACTCTTTTTTTTAATGTGCCCGACCCGGGAATCGAACCCGGGACCTCATGTGGTCGACGCCAACACTGGACCACTAGACCACAGAGGCGACGAAATTAAATAAGAATTGAAATATATAACAGATTATTTTTTAAGTCTAGTCGAATTTTAATGGGCTTACGTTTTATCATGTTATTAGTTATCTGGCCATCAGTCTAGATGCGTGAATGATCACACGTGATCCCCTCGTGATAGATATCATGGCTAGAACATGTCTACGTGATTATCATGATACTATTTTTATTAGTATTTTGTAGAAAAAAAAACAAATGACTCTCTCGATGGAAAAATATTGTTACGTACTTTGGGTTCATAATTGTAAGAAAACGCCACTTATATTAAATCCGTGGGTTTAGTATACAAATAGACAAGACAACACAATGAAATACTAAAATACACTTTACACACTAGTCACTCACTATACTATCACTGAACTACACAATAAAACACTTCTCGCTTCGCACTGTTCACTTCAAATACCGCTCTCGATCGCTTGATAAAAACTGCCCTGTATTTCTCAACATATCTCTATTAATAGCCAGGGTAAAGTTCTACCTGTATCCAGAAAAATCTAAATGTATTGGGAAACAATGAATCACTTCTTATCGTAAACATTTTATGAGTCATAAATACTAGTACACGCTACTTTCAACCTTATGCCTTATCCCACAAAGTCCATTATGTCATAGCCCAGGTCAACTATTTGTTTGTCAATAGAAGTAGCTATCTCTTTCTTTTATTTCTAGATCTCTTCAGCTCTCCAACTCTACACGTTTCTAGATTATTCGTAACAAATAACAATATTATAATAAAAAATCTGTAAAATGGTTGACTCTGCAGGCCATCCCGTAAACTTTCTGCTAAAGCTCCAAAGAGTAAAAACTATACTATGGATTTTTTCAGCTCAAACATTTATTTTGTTAAAAATGTATATTGATTTTTGAAAGCTGTAAACGAATTGTAATTTGGAAACGATGATCGATTTTGGCCTTTCGAATGGCATTCAATTAAATTTTTGAGATTTAAAATATTGCTTTAGCTAAATAATCGATAGGTTGAAAATTTTCGAAGCAGTGTCAAACAACATTTTTTTCATAAATTTTCGTCATGGATAAATCCCAAACAAATTGTCCGGTTTTGATCCAATTTGCGGTATTTGACGCAGTTTTACAAGGAGAAAACTTCATAAGATTTTTAAGTCAATCGGTGTATTGTGTGTAATGAAAGTTATTTCAAAAATATTAAGTAAGTTTGCTAAAAACAACGTAATTTTAATTTATTAATACAGCTTTTCAAATGGAAATTGGCTGATGGCATTTTTGAAACGGCATTCGACGTAGTTTTTTAGTACTGAGATATCGTAGAATACCAAATATGATTGGTTGAAAAATTTCGAAGTTATGTCGAAAAAAGACATTTTTCAAAAATTTTCGTTAACGATTACTCCCAAACGGATAAACCGATTTTGATGCAATTTGTGCATTAGACGTAGTTTTTTGAGGAATAGAGCTGATTAGTTTTTGTACTCATTCGGTATATAAATCTGGAAGTTATATTAAAAAAATACTGTTTCGCCAAAAAAATTTTTGAGGTTTTTTCAAAATCTCGTGGGCCGACTTGGTTCCAATTTTTAGGGAGTCTAAGTTGATTGAGTGAAATCTAATCGATGCCATCAACCGCGTTTCCATCGGTCCAGCCGTTCAAAAGTTATGAGATGTTTACATACACACATACACACACACACACGCACGTACATACACACATACATACATACAGACATACTGAAGTCGTCGTGAAAATAGTCGGAAATGGTTCCTAGGTCCTCAAAAAGTGGACATCTGGTGAAAACTCTATTTTGGAAATTTGGGGTAAAATCAGGAACTTCCTTATCTACATACGTAGCGAGAAGTTAAAAAATTAATGGTTCTTTGCTATCCTTGTAGTGGTATATACATAAGTGTACCGCCAACCTGGTATCAGAACAAATCATACCAGACTAGCTGGTAAAGTTCTGCATTGTCTCACCCGGGTCTGGTATCACCGCCTTACCTATTGCTGCCGCAATAGCGTCACTGCTTGTCGCTGTCGTATTCCGGTTTGGAGGGTAAGGTAGCCGGTAAACATATGCATGTGGCATTAGACCTCGCCACACATATATCAATGCACCATTAACACCTTCGGTGTTTAACAACAAGTTAAATAAGCCGCTATTATGACAGAAATAGACAAAGCGGTGGTACCAAACCCGGGCTTTTTTAAATATCATAAGATAGCAAACAAGCAGATGGTAAATATAAGGTAGCCGGCAGACTTATGAATGTGGCATTACCACCCCGCTACACGGATAGCAACGCACCATTAACATCTTTGGCGTGTAAAAGCGATGGGTTCTCCTTCCACAGAAGAGCCATCTGCTTGTTTTCTCTCTGTTATAAAAAAAAATGTTTGCATTAAAACGTATGTACTTAGGTTACCACACAATCTTTAACGCCTGATATACCAAGTTTATTTTTATCCATTAAACAAAAGAACTGTAAAAACAATTAGTAAATAAGTAAAAAAAAAGTATCTTCACGCCCGTATCCCGGAAGGAGCAGGCAGAGGTACAACAAGTGCACCCACGATTAGTCGAAGATACTTGGTCCTACGAATGTGATAGGTGGCAAGCCTATCTCCAACCGGACACTTTCCAATCCCGGGCAACTTTGTGTTTACCAGAAAACAGAAAAAAAACCCTTTTCTCAATATGCATGTCCCGGGAATCGAAGCTGGGACCTCATGTGGTCAACGCCACGCTGGCCCACTACACCACAGAGGCGATTATTATTTATAAATAAGTAAACTATTTCTTATCATAATTATTACATATTTCGTGACTGTGTTAAATCCTGCTGCTGCAGCTGCTTTCATTACCAACACCGGTTAAGTTTTAATTACAACGTATAGTTTTCAGGTTTTTCTCTGTTCTTGTAGTGTAAGACTTTTATTAACTTTTCCCCCGTGTTGGTCCCGGGCTCCTTTGAAGAATAGGCCAACTGCCGTTCTGCCAGGTAGGTCGTAAAAGGCGACCGATTGGCTATACGAGTCACTAACATCGTGGCTACTAGCTGGTAAAGTTCTGCATTGTCTCACCCGGGTCTGGTATCACCTACTTACCTATTCCTGCCGCAATAGCGTCAGTGTTTGTCACTGTCGTGTTCCGATTTGGAGGGTAAGGTAGCCGGTAAACATATGCATGCGGCATTAGACCTCGCCACACATATATCAATGCACCATTAACACCTTTGGTGTCCATAGGCGATGGTGATCTCTTTCCATCAGGAGACCCATCTGCTTGTTTGCTTATACTATAAAAAAAAACTTCCCGCTAAGTATGTACCTACATAATGAAGTTACTGATTTTGCCCTGATTTTCGAAAATTGAGTTTTCACCAGATCTTTACGTTTTGTGGTTTTCAACGAAATGAAAAAAAAGCAACCTTTTCCTACTATATTCACGATGACGTCAGTATGTTTGTATATATGTATGTGTGTGTGTGTGTTTGTGTGTGTGTAAAGGGTTTACCGATCGAAACGCGGTTATAATAGCATTTAATTGGATTCTGCTCAACTTATACTTCCTGAAAATTTCAATCAGGTCGGCCCGGGATTTTGAGAAATTAAAAAAAAAACTTAACTTTGAAATGTTTTAACGAATAATAATTTTTTGGTAATTTAAAATATTTTAGTACTAAAAGAAATACGTCGAATGCCGTTTCAAAAATCAAAATCGAACGTAATTTTCAAAAGTTTCAGCTTTTTAAATATTATAATTTCGTTGTTTTTGGCAAACTTAATACTTTTGAAATAACTTTCAGGCTAATACACCGATTGACTTAAAAATATTATCAGCTTTTCTCCTTTAAAACTGCGTCAAATAACGTTAATTGGATTAAAATCGGTCATTTCGTTTGTGATTTATCAATGACGAAAATTTTCAAAAAAAAAATGTTTTTGACATTCTTCGAAATTTTGAACCTATCGGTTATTTGGCTAAAGCAATATTTTAGATCTCAAAAATTGAGTTGAATGCCATTGGAATGAACAAAGTAGATCATAGTTTCCAAAATATATAGCTTTTCAAAAATTAATATACTGCCATTTTTAACAAAATAGACGCTTAAACTGAAAAAATCTATGCTTATAGTTTTTTTGAGCTTAAAATACCTTAATTTAGCGGGAAGTTTCAGGGATGGCCCGTAGGATTAACCGTTTACAGATATTTTTTCGATAGGACTTGTGGTTTTGCCGAAAATCGTGATAAGCCGTTTTCACCCCTTCAAGTCTCCCCCTCCCCCCCCATTCTCACACTTTCCAAACTCAAATCGCCCGTAATTTAATTTTCCTTTTATTTTGACTTTATTTTCTCCCTTTTTCAACGAGTTTCATCCTACTATTATTTTTTTTGGTTTCAGAAATTATCTATACTACTCTATGGAGGTGTCGAAGTATAAGTTTTTTCCGACATAAAGGGCCGTATCTTTTTTTCACAAACTCAATAATTTGATTTTTTGACAACTTCAAGGGACTGTAAAGTTAAATATATGGTTTTAATTTCAGGTCGATACTTTTACGTGTTCGATAATTATCTCGATAAACAGGACAACATAGTGATTCTACAATGGTTCTGTTGTATGTTAATATAAATATTCCTGTCTCTGTCTACCCAGTCTTTCCTGCTCACACCTCCAACTGAATAGTTCTATTGTGTTTAACCCCAAAACACCATCTGAGCAAGCTGTAATATTTGGTAAAGTGTGAAGCGTTATAAGATCTAGGTCGCTTCTACACGTGTATGTACACTCGGCGACAAAGTTAAGGATGCTGAGAATATTTTTTAACAAATGATTAAACTATCTTCTTATTAAGCCAGATACAAAAATGTTTGTTTCATTTTGTCATGCATCAACAAGTAAATATGTTTATCGAATCGAAACCTTTGGCATTACAATGAAATTGTTGAAAAAAAAGCTAAATCATAGTTGGTCAAGGGCTCTTTTTTATAGAAGAGGAGATTAACGAACAGGAGGTGTCCCTGATAGCATATCTCCACCGCACATGGACATCCGCAATACCAGGGGCCTAATTCACGTAATCAAGCGGCAAGCGAGTCGAAGCATTTAAGATACTTACACATTTTCTTACATATTATGCCGCGTCGTAGCACGTCTCGACGTTCTATCGTGTTTATGTGTGTGAGAGCCCTAAGCGCTTTGATTCAATTACGTGAATTAGGGGGCTAAGGTCTTGCAGTTGCATTGCAGTCCCACTGTATCTTGTCTATAGTGCCACAAAATCCAATAATCAAAAAAATGATATCACATATAGAAGTTAGGCCTGAAAGAAAGTGTCAAGGTAAAGATAAGAAAGGGCATATTTCGTTGGTTCGGACTTGTAAAAAAATGGCAGATATAAGGTTTACAAGATAAATAAATTAAATAAATAAATATCACTGGACAAATTACACTTACTGATCTAACCCCAATGTAAGCAAATTATTTGCTTGTGATATGGGTGGTTAGTCAACGATATTACTACATAGAAATACATATATAGATACCGAAATATACATAATATACACCCAAATCCAGAAATACAAACATCCATGCTCATCACACAAATGTTTGTCCTTGTCGGGAATCGAAGCCGAGCGCAGTCGATTTCGTAGTCAAGGTCACTACCACTCGACCAACGCAACGGGTCGGTCAAAATCCAATGCGAATGTGAAAGGATGTAGGTATCATGGAAGACCAAGATTGACATACCATGAACAGATGGATCGAGAACTGTCCGAAGGTGGTGTCAAGAATCTTCGCAACCAGCGGGTTTGTATAAGAATGTGGACGAAGCGAGATAAGTCTGCAAGGATCGTGATCTGTTGCACTCAGTAGTCTCCGCTTACGCCGTAAGGGATCTGGCGTAAAGATAAGTAAATTTATATTACACTAGCTGCAGCGTGCAGCCCGCTGCGTTATAAAAGTTTTTAGTGAATCCCGCGGGATCACCTAACTTTTCCGGGATAAAAATAGCCTATGTGTTATTCTGGGTCTTCAGCTATCTACACACCAAATTTCATCGTAATCGGTTCAGTAGTATTTGCGTGAAAGAGTAACAAACATCCATACATACATATTCACAAACTTTCGCATTTATGATATTAATAGGATAATACACTGACCTATGTGGCGCACTGTACCAACACATATGTTTTACTCTCAAATAATGTGGGAACTGGGAATATTCGGGCAAAGAAAGCGTTTAAAGTGGTCTGGCTGCTACTAAATTAAGTTTTTATATCAACTATATTATTAAACAAAGTGCGTCAGGCGGAAGCTACGTGATCAAATTTTTTTGGGATATCCCGCGGGAACGATATATTTTTCCGGCGTAAAAGGTAGGTTATGTAAGACACACAGGTACAGTTTGACTACGTATACTAACTATCTATAAAGTAAACGTTAATGTAATTAGTGTTGTTTACAAAAGTATGATCATTACACGTTGTAGTAACAAGCCTAATCACGAATTCGGTAAATCGCAGTTTGTAAAGAATAAACTTCTATGCCCGTGTACGGGTCCATATTTAAATTTTTATTGGATAACTAATTGCACCCTCCAGCTAGCATTAAAAAAGTTTTTGGTGAATCCTGTGGAAAAAACTTTTTCCGGAATAAAAAGTATCCTATGTGCTATTCCAGCATCTACATGAGTGCCAAATTTTATCAAAATCAGTTAAGCTGTTTTTGCGTAATTGTGTAACAAACATCCATAAATCCAAACGTTCAAACTTTCACATTTATAATATTAATATAGACTAGCGATCGCCTGTGGCCGAAATTCGACCATAAACTAAACAATAAAATCTCTTTAAAGTTTGACAACTTACTGACGGCCGTAAAAAATCTATATTAATTAATATAATATTATAAATGCGAAAGCTTGGATGGATGGATGTTTGTTACTCAATCGCGCAAAAACTACTGAACGGATTTGAATGAACTTTGGCACACATGTAGGTAGGAATGGAAAAAATAGGTGATCCCGCGGGATTCGCCAAAAACTTTTATAATGCAGCGGGCTGCACGCGGCAGCTAGTACATATATAGTAGCTAGTATATATATATAATAATAATAACAATAATAATAATATTTATTTGCCTAAAATGTGTGTACAATAATAGGTGTTAAAAAGTATAACGTTCTACACATTTAGTCAAAGTACTGACATGCAAATTTTAAACAAAACATTATTTTTTTTTAATATTTAACAAATTATATTCAATAAGTCAAGGGGATAATATTGTTATTTAAAATTAATTTTAGATTAAGATTAAGCGATATATACATATACATATATATATATATATATTAGGCTGTATCAAAAAAATCGACTATTTTTTTTTTGAAAAATATAATGAAAATCTTGTTCAGAATACCGAAAAAATACGCCAGTATAACGGACAGCTCTTAATTTTAATATTAAGATGTTCCGCTTCACGATTTTCCATTTCCCGTTTAAATAACATGGGAAAATCTGATTCTTCAAGTTTGGAATTTTGTAGCTCTGCAACGAATTATCAAATTGGTTAAACCATGACATATTCTTATAGGAAATTTAATGCTCTACAAAAAAGGTCTTTTACAAAATTTTGATTAATGTACTCCTTCAAAAGTTATTCAAGGTCAAAGTTGAAACCATTGTAAATTGTAAGAAATTTTCACTTTTTTGGAGCATTTATCATACTTATTACAATATTTTGTCATAAATAAGCTTTTTTAAAACTTTTTGGAGTTCCACAATTTTTTTCTGACAATTGATTTATATTAATTATCCTTGATATTAAAATTATTGAGTATAATAATAAAATAACAAAATAACAAAAAAAAATTCTTTAGAATCCTGATGTTGATGGCAATTATATATATATATATATATATATATATATATATATATATATATATATATATATATAATTGGGATCTCGGAATCAGCTCCAACGAGGTCAAGGAATCGATTTATCAAGTTCCAGGTCCAAGAAAAGCTCGGTTCCCAAGATATGGGTATGTGAAAAACCGAGCGAAGCTCGGTCAATCAGGTACAGAAAAAAAAAATTATATATATATATATATATATATATATATATATATATATATATATATATATATATATATATATATATATATATATATATATATATATATATATATATATATATATATATATTATATATATATATATATATAATTGGGATCTCGGAATCAGCTCCAACGAGGTCAAGGAATCGATTTATCAAGTTCCAGGTCCAAGAAAAGCTCGGTTCCCAAGATACGGGTATGTGAAAAACCGAGCGAAGCTCGGTCAATCAGGTACAGAAAAAAAAAAATTCTATAGGAATCGATATCAAGTTTCAAGGTCCAAGAAAAGATCGGTTTCAAAAATATGTGAATAATTATGGGGGGGGACATCTGCCTCCCCCTCCTGAATTTGTTTACCTCTCTACTAACTATCTACTGGTTTAGGTAGATAAAAATATAATAAGATAAATACATAGTAAAATATTACGGTTGGCTGCGTTGCTATCTTAGATCCCGGCGTAATGACATTTACCTTTTTAGTTCAGGCATTACCATGCGGAAATTCAATATTAAAAGGTATAAAGATATTAATTTTAATCAATTTCAACTTTTGATCATCTATTTGCTTACATAGCCTTTCTGACATACCTAATGAATACTTTCATAAAAAAGCTTTCGGATAAGGACAGGAATATCTGAACAAGATCTGAACAGATAAAAAACAAAACCATCTCTTTTTCTTCCGTACTCAGTTCTATTTATGAGTCCCAAACAAAGC
Source organism: Apodemia mormo (assembly GCA_036924255.1). Lineage (NCBI taxonomy): Eukaryota > Metazoa > Arthropoda > Insecta > Lepidoptera > Riodinidae > Apodemia > Apodemia mormo. The sequence continues at coordinate 34,846,613 of JAUPFN010000017.1, forward strand.
ACCGTGTGTATGGAGATGACAAATGCTGGCAGCGCAAAATGGCGCACTCAGCAATATCTCTAAAAAATGACACAAATTCTCGCTCCCTAAAAGCGCTGACGTCAGGCTTTAATTTAATGGCACATTGCCTTTCGTCCATATTTTCCAGTGGAGGCATACGTCATCTGTCTTTTCATCGTACTGGAGCTGTTATTTTTTTTTAGTTAAATTTAAATAAAGGGAGGATTTTTAATATAAAGAGCGTTGTGATGTAGTAGCGAATTGTCAACCCGACTAAGTGTTGTTTTTATATTATAACTAGCTGTTGTCCACGACTTCGTCATCGCGGGGATCTCGTTTACTCCGCACAGCTCCTCCCCTGTAGGTGATAGCGTGATAATATGTAGCCTTTATGTTGACCCGACCTATAAGTAATATTCATGGAAAAATTGGAGTAAATCCACGCTGTACTTTTTGAGTTTACCCCAGACATACATACAGACAAACAGACAAAAATTCTAAAAACTATAGTTTTGGCTTTGATATCGATTGTAGATCACGCCCCAAGTACAGTTTTCACTTTCCTACGATTTTATTATATGTATAGATAAGTATATAAGCAGATGGAAAGAGAAACCCATCTCTTATAGACACTAAAGATGTTAATGATGCGTTGCTATCCTTGTGGTGAGGTTTCAATGCCAGCTTTTTTTATATTATAAAATAGGAAACAAGCAGATGGGTCTCCTGATGGAAAGAGTCAACCATCGCCTGTAGAGATCAAAGATGTTAATGGTGCATTGGTATCCTTGTGAAGTCTTAATATCAGATGCCGGATGCCGGATAAGTTTACCGTCTATCTTACTCTCCAACAATTAAGCAGATGGCTCTCATGGCGTATTTGGAATGACCTATCCGTATGGCGAGGTATTTATGCCACTTGCATAAGTTTACCGGCTATCTTACCCTCCAAACCAGAATACGTCAATGACAAGCACTGACGTTATTGTGGTAGGAATAGTAAGGATGTGGTATCAGACCCGGGCGAGATAATGCAGAATTTTACTACCTAGTAGCCGCGATCGTTCATCTTTTACAAACTGCCTGGCAGATCAGAAGATAGTCTATTCTTCAAAGGAAGTCCAGACCAACATAGAGGAAAGCCTGCCTGCAAAGGTTAATTTGAATAAGGTGAGCCCCGGTAGTCGAGTGGTTAGCGACCCTGACTGCGCAATCGACGGGGCTCGAATTCCATTCCCGTCGGGAACAAGCATTTGTGTGTTGAGGATAAATAATTCTATTTCTGGGCTTGGGTAAAAAAACAAGAATGTTTAATAAACTATTAAACATATTCTTGTTTTTTTATAGTATATGATAGCAAACAAGCAGATGGGTCTCCTGATGGAAAGAGTCAACCATCGCCTATAGACACCAAAGATGTTAATGGTGCGTTGCTATCTTGAGGCGAGGTCTAATGCCACATGTATAAGTTTACCGGCTACCTTACACTCTAAGTCGGAACACGACAGTGACAAGCACTGACGGTATTGCGGCAGGAATAGGTAAGGCGGTGGCACCAGACCCGGGCGAGACAATGCAGAACTCTACCACCTAGTAGCCACGATGTTAGTGTTCCTTCACGATTTCCTTCATGTATTAATATTATTACGAGCTTTGAGTTCGTATTGCGCAATAAAATACCACTTATATCAAAACCGTGTATTTACAATACAAAGGTACAAAACACCACAATGAAATACGTAAATACACTGATAAACACCAATAACACTCATTATATTATCACTCAAATTAACTGACTACACTGAATCACTAAATGAAAACACTTCTCTTATTCACTGTACTTTACACTTGTTGTTTGTACTATCGCTTCGAATCGCTGTATGAAACTGCATTTTATTTGTCAACACATCCTTATTTATACCCAAGGTAAAGTTCGCCTATGTTCTCGAAAATTCTGAATTTATCGCGTAAACAATTCCAAATATATATACGTCCTAGCACACGCCATTTTCACCCTTATGTCATATGACGGAAGATCAATTATGGCATCGCCTTTTAGGTAACGGCGGCTATTCTTTATCAATACGAGCAGCCTATCTCTTTCTTTATTTCTAGATTTTTCCAGCGTTCTATCTCTTCAGTTTTCTAAATTATTCGCAACAATATATAGATAATTTAAATGAGTTACACTAATTGCCAATTATGTATTTTCAGTATGGAACAAACATCTGTGCTCATTACAGAAATGCCCGTCATTGTCAGGGATCGAACCCACGCCTCATTTTAGGCGTTGTCAGACGTATATAATTAATAATCAATACTATCCGCATATCAATTTACCAGCTAGCTAACCCAGATCACAACAGAGACAAACACTGACGTTATTGTGGCAGAAATAACTAAAGCGGTGGTACCAAAATTTGGGTAAGACGTTGCGGAATTCCACCACCTAGTAGTCACGATGGGATTATAGTAATTACACTTCCAACAAATTTTCTACTTTTTATTTTATCTGAGGTCACATTATGTGATTATTATTTCTTTTCACTGATAGTATTAATCTATACTTACATATAATAAAATCGTAGGAAAGTCAAAACTGTACATTAAATATTTTTTTAAAAGAATACTTGAATAATCGATATCAAAGCCAAAAATATAGTTTTTAGAATTTTTGTCTGTTTGTCTGTTTATCTGTTTGTCTGATTGTCTGTCTGTCTGTTTGCCTGTATGTATGTCCGGGGTAAACTCAAAAAGTACTGCATGGATTTACTTCAAATTTTGCAAGAATATTACTAACAGGTCGGGTCAACATATAGACTACATATTATCACTCTATCATCTACAGGGGAAGAGCTGTGCGGAGTAAACGAAGTCCGCGCGGACGAAGTCGCAGGCAACAGCTAGTACTTAATAATTATTTATATAACAAGAATATGAGTATAAAAATCAGTGGAGTCGACAACAAGTACTGACGTCGTTTTGACGTAATTCTAGTTCAGTATCAGGTCATAGCGTTCAGACTATTATTGAATAGTAAAAACGATAAACTGCTACTTATCTAGGTATTATCATAAAAAGACCTAGAAAAACAAACAAACAACGTTGATAAGAATATCTAAATTGGCTTAAGCGACGTAACTGTAGGGCTGACACCTTTATATCATGTTTCTATTTATTTTTTTATTTCCTAGGGTAGCAAACAAGCAGGTGGCTCACCTGATGGAAAGAGAAACCATTACCTAATGACACTTAATATTTATATAGTGCCTTGCTATACTGATAGCTGGTTTGGAATGCAACATACATAAGTTTATTGGGTATTTTATCTTCCAAACTTTAACAGGACAGTGAAAAGTATCGATGCTATTGCGGCAGGAATAAGTCGATGTACCAAATCCCGGTCCAATCCCGGAGATGTTGCAGAACGCTAGCACCTAATAGTCATGATGTTGGTGACACGTATTAGCCTTAATTTGAGTTTCACAAGATGCCTAGCAGTAAAGCAGTTGATGTATTCATCAAATATGCATACAGGGCCTATAGCAACATGTTGAACGCTTTAATTAAAATAAAATTAAACTAATTGCATTAATAGCAAGTGTTATTTGCAATTATTATATTCCGTTTGGGAAGAAATTAGCCGGTTGGTTAAATTATGCCCATGACATTAAATGTGCCACACTGTCAATGTACCACATTGTCGTTTGTGTGTAGACGATAGTTATATCTTTCAATCCATTCGAATGTTGTCCTATGATGTAAAAAGAAAATATGATCATATAGAACCAGACGTCAATTAAGACTTTAAACGTAAGCAATAAAAACGAATTAACCTTGTTTTTTTTAGAAGTTTTTTTGTCAGATGAGTCTAGTGATGGAAAGAGTCAACCATCGCCTATAGACACCAAAGCAGATGGCTCTCCTGATGGAAGGAGAACCCATCGCTTTTACACGCCAAAGATGTTAATGGTGCGTTGCTATCCGTGTAGCGGGGTGGTAATGCCACATTCATAAGTCTGCCGGCTACCTTATATTTACCATCTGCTTGTTTGCTATCTTATGATATTAAAAAAAAAGACCGGGTTTGGTACCACCGCTTTGTCTATTTCTGTCACAAGAGCGGCTTGTTTATAGTAATATATATATATATATATATATATATATATATATATATATATATATATATATATATATATATATATATATATATATATATATATATATATATAGAGTAGTGGCAACCCTGTGTAAATGAAGCGGCGAACTGAGTTCGTTCACTTGAAGCCTTGACATCAATAGAATATTGTTTTAATATATTATTACAATTTACTGCCTTTATAAAGTGCAATTTATAATAATTTATAAAAAAGTATCTTCACGACCGATTTCTTTGCGGGGTGGGCAGAGTAAACTGAACGTCTATATAATTTCCGGTTCACCACGATTCATGGGTTTGTCTGTTAGCTAGATAAGTGGTGATCCTCGTCGGCATATTTTACCGACATGTTTAATGATTTTATTGACCACTAGCTGTTGTCCGCAACTTCGTCCGCGCGGACTTCATTTACTCCGCACAGCTCTTCCCCCGTAGGTGATAGCGTGATAATATGTAGCCTATATGTTGACCCGACCTGTTAGTAATATTCATGCAAAATTTGAAGTAAATCCATGCGTACTGCATTTTTGAGTTTACCCCGGACATACATACAGACAAACAGAAAAACAGACAAAAATTCTAAAAACTATATTTTTGGCTTTGATATCGATTGTAGATCACGCCCCAAGTATTCTTTTAAAAAAATATTCAATTTACAGTTTTGACTTTCCTACGATTTTATTATATGTATAGATGTAGTATAGATTTATAGCGATAACAGGAATTCATTATAATTGACATGACACAATGTACGTCAATTATAATGGAAATCAAAATAATGAAAAATATTTATAAAGAAATCCATTAATACAGCATGAAAAAAACATTACCAAAGTAAAAAGGGAATTAAAAAAAAATGTAAGTGGCCCAATAACTCTCGTAAGACAAATTCAAAATACAGAACCATGAACGTTACAAATGGAATTATTACAATACCTTAAATCCGAGCCGAAACATGACAACGACAAGCACTGACACTGTTAAGGCGAGGCATCGCGACAAACGGGAAAAAACTGGTTTGTTAAATCCCTTTTTTTGGATTGATTGTTAAATAACAATTTTACAAAAATTACACGATATACCTGAAGATATTATCTAAATAATGTGCTAACTCATTACATGATAGAATGTACTTTACTCGATCATATAAAACTCCGAAAACAGGCTAAAAAAGTCCCTAAAACAAATAATTTGTTAATAATATTTCTAATCTTCCACATGATTTTTATATGGTGATATTTAGTTGTAAATACAAAAAAGAACGTGCTAAATTTTAGTTTTCAGCTGACGTCCTATATTTATTTATCTGAAAATTAACACGTTCCCCAGCGGTTTCAGAACATACCGCGCCACCCATTTTGTATAGAATTGACGCGCGTCGTAATACCTCGCCTTAAGGCAGGAATATGTAAGGTAGTGATACAAAATACCCGGGCTCTACCACCTAGTAGTCACGATGGTAGTGACTCGCATAGCCAATCAGTCGCCTTTACGACCTGCCTGGCGGAACGGCATTTGGCCTATTCTTCAATGGAGCCTGGACCAACTCGGGGGATATGTCGGTCCGTCTGTCTGTCACCAGACTGTCTTTCATGAAGCGTAATTGTTAGACAGTTTTCATAGATGATGTGTTTCTGTTGCCCTTTTAACAACAAATATTAAAAACAGAATTAAATAAATAAGCATTTAATTACCCACACAATAAACGTGATTTTTTTGCCGTGTTTTTATAGATAATGGTACGGAACCCGTAGTCCACAAGTCTGACTGGCACTTGGCTGGTTTATTTAATATTTTTGCATGATTAATATATATTACTAGCTGCAGCATGCAGCCCGTTGCATTATACACAGTTTTTTGCGCATCCCGCGGGACCACCTCATTTTTCCGGGATAAAAAAGTAGCCTATGTGCTATTCCAGGTCATCAATTAACTGTGTGCCAAATTTCATTCAAATCCGTTCAGTAGTTTTTGCGTGATTGAGTAACAAACATCCATCCAAACATCTATCCAAACATACATCCATACATCCAAACTTTCGCATTTATAATATTATATAAATATAATATAATATAGATATTTTATAATATTACAGATTACAAAACATGTAAGACAACAGCTAACCCTCACAACTTCGTCTACGCGTAATTTAACAAGTCGTTAATATGTAAAAATGTCATACAATATTAATTGACCCCCTATTTCACCATCTTACGGAATGAATTCAATGCTTATTCTTCGTTGACGTAGTACCTTCGACCACTGTAAAAAAATCAGCCTTATTGGTCCAAGGGCTTAGGCTATATGTTGATACGAGTATATTAGTCAGTGGGTTAGGTCTCTTTATATGTATAGATTGGTATAAGTAGCAATTAATTTCTAATAATTAAGAGAGGAGCATATTTTTTTAATTAATTTCTCAGTAATTGCTCTTGCTTTAATTTTTATTTAATTACTCAGAGATTAATTTTCTATAAATTTCTCAGTGATTTTTATGGCTCTAATTTTTATTTAATTACTCAGATATTGTTTTTTATTAATTTCCATCGACCAGTGTAAAAAAATCAGCTTTATTGATCCAAGGGCTTAGGATATATGTTGATACGAGTGTATTAGTCAGTGGGTTAGGTCTCTTTATATGTATAGATTGGTATGAGTCGCAATTAATTTCTAATAATTAAGAGAGGGGAATATTTTTTTTATTAATTTTTCAGCAATTGCTCTTGCTTAAATTTATATTTAATTACTCAGAGATTAATTTTCTATAAATTTCTCAGTGATTTCTATGGCTCTAATTTTTATTTAATTACTCAGATATTGTTTTTTATTAATTTCCATCGACCAGTGTAAAAAAATCAGTAATTGCTCTTGCTTTAATTTTTATTTAATTACTCAGATATTGTTTATTAAATACTAAGTAATTGCTATTGTTTTAATTTTGATTTAATTACTCAGAGATTGTTTATTAATTTCTCAGTAATTGCTATTGTTTTAATTTATATTTAATTACTCAGAGATTATTTATTAATTTCTCAGTAATTGCTATTGTTTTAATTTTTGTGGAATTACACAGAGATTATTTATTAATTTCTCAGTAATTGCTACTGTTTTAATTTTTATTTCATTACTCAGATATAATGTTTTTCTGCAATTACTCAGCATAGAGATATTTTATCTTTTAAATAATCTCAGATTTTGTAATATACTTTTTTACCGAGTTTTGTTTTGACATGATAAGTAATAGTATCGAGAAGTTTATTGTAAAAGCAAAAATTAATTGTGACAATCAGCCAGTAAAATTATGTGCTTGAGTTATTATGTAATATTTAAAATTCGTTATATAATAAAAATTCGTCATACAAAACACATGTTGAAACTTAGGAAGTGTTGAGTTAATGATTTAGTACACAGGAGGTTATCGTCTCATGTTTTGTTTTGTCGAGTACGCTGTTACGTAAGGTTTTTGTAATTATAACAGAAAAATATGTTGTTTATATCATACATTGGAAACAGTACACCGCTTTGTAAAGCATCTGCTAAGCTAAAGATTATGTTACCGAGTACCGCATTAGACTGCCTTTTAAACAAGTGTTTATATTCTATTTTAATACGTATAAATTATTACGTGTCACGTTGTTTGTCCATACGAATCACGATGGAATCCGAAACTACTGAACTGATTTCAAATGAAATTTTGTATAGACCTTTCTACTGTTTGGACCAAGACATTAAAATGTAACAGTTTTTATCTCAATTAACCCTTCCCTCCTCTCAAGTACCTATCGTTTGCCGAATAGTAGGTACTATGCGTTCCAACTGAGGATAGGATTGTCACGATGACATATTGCTTTGCATTCTGCAAAAACTTCATAAATTATGAGTAAGGTGTGAAAAAAAAATCTAAAGAAAGAAAATATTTATTTGCAGGAATATGGGTGTTACAAGTTGTTAAAAATTAAGTTATCAACATATTCTACAATTATATGGTGTGCAAATATTTAAAAAATATTATTATATAACATCGATTTTTGAGATTTATTACCGAATCGGATTGCAGCCACACACTGAGAAGATCCGGCGGAAGGAACTCAGCGGGCTGGTCTTTTTTTCTCTATTTTATGTACTTATTACTAATGTACAAGAATGATTTCATGTAACAAAAGTTATTTTTATAAGTTTCATTTTTTGTGTGATTAAGATTTTGGTAATTTACAAAGTTTCTACCATTTACAAAATTTTACTACATTGAATTCTTTTAAGGCAAAATCAACAAACTTATATTTCTATCCATTAACATTTAATTACTACTAACAAACAAACTAACAAAGAAATACTAACAAAAAAAAAACTAACAAAGAAATATTTTAAAAATAGTTATTTTCATTGTAATTGGTATATTTTTTATTTAGATTCCCATCAGATCATGTTACCATGTATAAAAATAAGGTGTAAAATAACTAACACGAGCACGGCATAAGATTATAAAAGTCTCAGAGCCCTGAAGATGCCGTAAAAGGCGAAACCGGTTGATAATATTAATTAAATTTTAAAGTAATTTGTGAAACAGTACAAGTGTATTAACAAAACTATAAATTTTATTTCTCTAATCTCGATGTCTGGAAGTCCACAACCATGCGATCCTCAAGGCACTTTTTGTCTCGCACTTCTCCTATGTGGAACCAGTTATCGGCAGATTTTTTTCTAAATCGATGAATAAGGATCTTCAAGAAAAGAGCTTACTCATTTTTAAAAGTCCGGCAACGCAACTATAAAACTCCTGGTAGTATAATTGTCTATGGGCGGTGGTAATCATTTACCATTAGGTGAGTATCTTGTCCGTTTGCCCCCTCTTCTATAAAAAAATCTAGTGTCAATATTTAGCTCATAGAGTCAGCTCGATGTTATGAACATAATTGGGATTGGGTGGGTCTATAGGGCGTTTTTGCTCATTTCTATTTAGTGACACTCACGACTCGCAAGTGTCAGTGCGGTTTTTTGTGCATTTGTGGAGTATGAATGATATAAATAATGCTTAAAATAACTAGGGTAAGATTTTCTATATAATCTGCAGGTATACAATCGTGTAGGTCACCTCATGAAAAGTGGTCTCCATTGCCCATGGACTATTGCAACACTTTGCAATTGCCAGTGCTATGCCGGCTTTTGAGAATTTTGTTGGCAGTCCTCTTGAAAATTCCCATATCAAAGTTGCTCGGAAAAACAAACAAAACAATTTTTTTTTTATCCTATACATTCGATGGTTTTGCTGACGAGTCCTCTACTTTAAAGATATCGGAATTATGAGATTTTAAATTAATATTAATCAATTTAAAAACAACCTAATTTTCTCACAACAGCTTCTTAATTATTATTATAATTAGTGCGACACTCTAAAGTTTTCTTTTTTACCTAACTTTGTTACCCGATTCGAGATTTTTCGAAGAGAGAACAGATGGGCTTCTCGTTAAAACGAAGCTGTTTACAAAAATTCTTCTTGTTTTTAAGGCGAGGTATTTTGACGCGCGTCAATTCTATAGGAAATGTGCGGCGCGGTATGTTCTGAAACCGCTGGGAAACGTGTTAATTTTCGGATAAATAAATATAGAACTTCAGCTGAAAACCAAAATTTTGTACATTCTTTTTTGTTTTTAAAAACTAAATATCACCATATAAAAATCATGTGGAAGATTACAAATATTACTAACAAATTATTTGTTTTAGAGATTTTTTAGCCTGTTTTCGGAATTTTATACAATCAAGTAAAGTACATTCTATCATGTAATAAGTCAGCACATTCCTTAGATAATATCTTCAGGTATATCGTGTAATTTTTGTAAAATTGTTATTTAATAATCAATGTAAAAAAACGTGATTTAGTAAACCAGTTTTTGTCCCGATGACTCGCCTTAATCTATACATATATGCCGGGTTCCTATAATCTACAAACTGTCATTCGTAACAGTAACAATTCGTAACTAGCTTAGTAATAAAACGGTCTGTCATGCTGTCCCACAAGTTTTTTGGACTATGTATTTACGACAAGCATCCGTAGCTTGACTGCTTACCGATGGCCCTCTCGAATATAGTGTGTTATCTGTGGATGACCCTCACTGCGTTCCATTATTCAGAAAGTTTTAAAATAGTCTCGAAAAAATTAAGCCCTATTTATAAACTAATTGATGTAAAGTATAGAGCTAGATACAATGGATAGCCGTGTATGCATTTAATGCGAAATATAAATGATGTATACAAATAATCGGGTGTTCCGGTGCAGCCCGGCCACAGTCAATTTTGTAATTTATAGACATAAAATTTAAATGTTCTTTTAATGTTCTTGCAGTACCAATGAATAAATAAAATGTACCTCAAGTATATCTCCTTAAAAGAGCAGTTTTTGGTGGCCGGGAAGTAACGTATACGCTGCAGCCCGGCCACGGTTATATTTTCCAGTAGGATGCTCAGAATGTTTTTAAATATAAGCCAAATAAATGTTCCATTTGCGTTCTTTGAATTTTTGAATGTAATATACGAACAAAAACAACTATATAAACAAAAAATGATTTTAAATTAAAATATGCACTTAGCGCCTGTAGAATTAAAATAGCAAATCTGCTTATTTGTAAAAAGCTGCTATCGCAATTTTTTTAGGAGTTATTCTCTAGAAAACCAGACGTAAAGAAAAACAGTTCTGATTGTAAAACGATGGTGCATTTTCCTATATGATATATTATTATTATAAACAAAGTAATTATAAATATATTATATGTATCTAGATGAACGTAATTGCATAGAATATTAAAATAATAAAAAAAATGTTAAATGTTGTAGGGAATTGTAATTGCATTATATCTACGATTTGTTTTCTACACTCACATATTTTTATTTATATTGATAATTATGTACTATCTCTATTGGTAGGATCTTCTAGCGTATGCCACCTACATCTTGAGCGCGGTCATCGAGAATCATGGTGAAGCACTAGCTATCTTGCTTGATATTTCGCAGGCTTTTGACAGGGTCTGGCATGATTTTTCCCCGTGTTGGACCCGGGCTTTTTTGAAGAATAAACAAACTGCCGTTTTGTCAGGCAGGTCGTAAAAGGCGACCGATTGGATTCGTGAGTCACTACCTTCGTGGCTACTAGGTGGTAGAGTTCTGCATTGTCTCGCCCGGTTCTGATACCACCGCCTTACCTATTCCTGCCGTAATAGCGTCAGTGCTTAAACCTTAAGCCGGTAAAATTATACATGTGGCATTAGACCTCACCCCAAAATAGCAACGCACCATTAACATCTTTGGTGTCTATAAGTGATGGTTGACTCTTTCCATCAGGAGACCCATGCTTGTTTGCTATCTTATGATATATAAAAAAAATGTGAGGGTAGAAGACAAATCATAGATATAATAATAATAAATATTCACGGGACAAATTACACTTACTGATCTAACCCCTAAGTAAGCAAACTATTTACTTGTGTTATGGGTGTTAGTCATCGATACTAATACATAAAAATACATATATAAAAACTAGAACATATTTAATAAACACCCAAACCCGGAAATACAAACGTTTATACACATCACACAAATGCTTGTCCCCGTCGGAGATCGAACCTGAGCCCCGTCGATTGCGTAGTCAGGGTCGCTAACCACTCGACCAACGGGGCGATTAATTTTATAAATATTTTAATTAGATATAACAGAATAAGTACCCATTCACTACAAAATTATTAATGCAATTACGTACATCTAGATACATAATATATTTATAATTACTTTGTTTATAATAATAATATATCATATAGGAAAATGCACCATCGTTTTACAATCAAAACTGTTTTACTGTTTTTCTTAACGTCTGGTTTTCTAGGAATTGCTCCTAAAAAAATTGCGATAGCAGCTTTTTACAAATAAGCAGATTTGTTATTTTAATTCTACAGGCGCTAAGTGCACATTTTAATTTAAAATCATTTTTTGTTTATATAGTCGTTTTTGTTCGTATATTACATTCAAAGAACCAAAGAACGCAAATGGAACATTTATTTGGCTTATGTTTAAGAACATTCTGAGCATCCTACTGGAAAATATAACCGTGGCCGGGCTGCAGCGTATACGTTACTTCCCGGCCACTAAAAAGTGCTCTTTTAAGGAGATATATTTGAGGTACATTTAATTTATTCATTGGTACTGCAAGAACATTAAAAGAACATTTAAATTTTATGTCTATAAATTGCAAAATTGACTGTGGCCGGGCTGCACCGGAACACCCCAAATAATCAATGGAAAAATTTTATCATTCAATATCAAAGAAAGTGTCATAAGCGTGAAATGGTTCACAATACTGACGTTAGCCGTCATCAAAGTTCAAACTGTTTTTTTCAAAATAATTTATTAATTATAAAATTGATGCGACCTACTAATGTTATAGACACATTTTTACAAGAAGCACAATTTTTAAAACCAAAATGGAACAATTTAAGAAAAACAAAACCAGAAAATGTCCCAGCAAAATTCAGTATAACTTAAAGGTATAATATATATTACAAGAATTACTTTGTTTACATTGTAGAATGGCAGATATCTCTTTGGCTAATCTCAGATGGCTCAGAGACAGCCACCACCAAGAAAGTAACAATTGCATTACAATCCATGTGGCAGGTAGATGTGCCGAATGCATACTTATTAGCTATTAGCTACCTTACCTTTCAAACTGGAACATACGTTACAAGCACAACGTTAATGCAGCAGGAATCGGTGAAACGACGGCACAAAACCTAGGTGAGACGTTGTAGAACTCTAATCTCGGAAAAATTATTCAAATCATTTTTTATTTATTCATTACTCAACTATTTAGATCTGATTTTATCAGTTCTTATACATTATGAATATTGCGTATGTTCTATAGTCTATACAGTACATGGCTTCGGCTGAAGGTATACTTTATTTTATTGTGTGTATATTTTTAAATTATTGTAGTCAATATTTATGTTAACTAATTCACTTTTTAATTATATTATTAATTAATATTTTTTTAATTATACGATAGCAAACAAGTAAACGAGTCTCTAGATCAAAAGAGTCAACCATCGCCTATAGATACCACATATGTTAGTGGTGCCTTGCTATCTTGTGGCGAGGTCTAAGCCACACGCACAAGCTTACGGGCTACCTTACCTTTCAAATTGGAACAGGTCATTGACAAGCACTCACACTATTGTATACGCAATATGTAAGGCCTAGTAGCCACTATGGTAGTGACTCGAACAGCCAATCGGTCCGCTTTTTACGACCTGCCTGGCAGAACGGCAGTTGGCCTATTTTTCTAGGGAGCTCGGACCAACACGGGGAAACGTCAAATGCATGACTGTGTGGCAGTATGAGCCAAAACTTACAAACTAGAAAAGATGCTATCTACATTTAAAATTTCTATCTAGTTTAAATTAATTTAAAAATAACTATGTCTCCTTTAATAACACAGGAGAGAACTACAAAATGAATGATGGACGCCAGGAACAAAACTTTGCAATAGCTAAATATGGCCACCGAGCAAATACGGCAATTTTGGAATAGAATTACGTAAAACTGAAATAGTGAAATTGCCATGACTAAGCTTAAAGCGAAGAAATTATAATAGTTGAAAAATAATGCTTATGCCGTGGAAGAGTTTGTGTTGGAGATCTAAGCTGCTTTTTAGTTGTGCTTCTTTTTTCCAATTTTTTGTTTCCTTGCTAGTTCTTAAGGCCTAATTATAGTTTCTTCGCATGTTAAACTTAGTATAAGTTATAAAATAAAACTTCAAATTTAAGCACTTTGGTTTTATTCATAATGAGGTGATAAACAAAATCCTATAAATATCCCCACTTTTTGTCTCAAGGCTGTATATGAAATAGAAATAAATGAGCCCCTGAAATATTCACAGAACGTCTGCCGTTGTGGTCGCTAACACGACAAACAATAAGGTAAAAAAAGTTAGAATCCAAAGGGGTTCCTATACAAGAAACATTAAAAATCTGTTTTCTTCGTCTGCCTTCCTGCATTCTTGTACGGACCGTATGCGTATCCAGCTTCATTGTTGCAAGCTGAAAAATAAAGAATTAATGATAAAAAATACAATGTTATTAAACATTTTCAACGATTTGTCCAATCACGTATAATAAATTTCGCAAACAAGCAGATGGGTCTCCTGATGGAAAGAGTCAACCATCACCTATAGACACCAAAGATGTTAATGGTGCGTTGCTATCTTGTGGCGAGGTCTAATGCCACATGCATAAGTTTACCGACTACCTTACCCTTCAAACCGGAACACGACAGCGACAAGCACTGACGCTATTGCGGCAGGAATAGGTAAGGTTTTTTGTGATATGGGTACAGTTGACACATATTTGAAGTCAGTTTAATTTTTAAATTGCTATGATCCATATCTTTGAGATAACCATTGCCTATAGATACCAGGTACCTATATTATTGTTACCCAGATAGGTATTTTAATGGTGCTTTGCTATCCATATGGCAAGGGTTGAAGTCAAATTTATGGTTCATTTCCGTAAGATTACTAGCTACCTTACCTTCCAAAGTGAAACAAGACAGTGACAAGCATCGACACTATTACGACAGGATTAGGTAAGTGCGGATGTTGTAGAACTCTACCATGTTAGTGATTATAGTTAGCCTGAAATTATTATTATTTATATTTCCCATATTGTTCAATACCACCTTTGAACAATAGACCATCTGTCGTGCAGTTCGTAAAAGACTCGAAAAAGATTGATTTTCAGGTCATGATTATGGTGGTAGAGTTCCGCAACTCCTCACCAGGGTATATGGCACCACCGTTTTACCTATTTCTACCGCAATAGCGCCAATGCTTCTCATTTTCGTTTCTCGGTTCGGAGGGTAAGGTAGCTGGTAAATTTATACATGTGGCATTGCCATTCCTCCAAACGGATAGCAGTGCATCAGCATCAGTAAGAACTTTGGTGACTATAGGCAATAGTTTATCTTTTCCTCGGGTGAGATATCTGCTTGTTTGCTTTACAATGACAAAGATTGGCTGGCTTGTGAATTAAAGTAATTCGTAGGCGAAGTAGGTGACCAACATGACTTATATTTATTCAAATTTGCACAAATTATACTAGATTATATTCTAACGTGTGTTCCATCAATTGCAACTAGTACTCGAGGAAAGCGGGCTATTTGGCAACGTCCTTGTTATGTATCATTTTTGATTTTTATGTAGTCCGATTGCAAATGTGCTATTGCAAAGCTGATATCACGTACTGTCCGCCTGGCGCAGGACTGTCACACCAATAAAGTCTTCTGTCAACAACACTGTGCCTATCGCATGCAATCGGAGGGTCAATAGCAGCTGGTGCAATGGAGATTATTCCATGATTTTTTGAACAAATACGAAGAACTATGAAAGTTTATTTATCTTGCAAGAGTCTACGAATAATAATTAAAGTTTGTCAGCTAGGAAATAAGAAAAATATCTACCTGGCTCCTGTTATTCGTAAATGGGGATATATTTCAGACAATAATTGCTCTTCTGCCGTTATATCAAGCTGAAACCGCAGCTGGAATTATATGTAGTTTCCACTCTTTCCTTTATACTCTGTGTGTTGATTTTTCGTCGGAACTAGACGTCACATACCAGTCTGATAATATGTAAAGCATTTCCGTGTCACTTTCTGAGCTTGAAGTGGTAAATTCACGCTAAATATTTTTTAAATTATTGTTCAACCGGCCGAAATCCGGGGGTAGCTATACGAATGACGGATGATGAAATTTTGACAGATTAATGACATTATATTTTTTATAGGGACATACCAATCTGTCATTTCCATACAATACACAGTAAAACCTTAACTGGCAGCCCTCCCACCCGTTAGCAACGAACCTTTGGTAATTTGACATAAGAGTCGTGCTTTTTAGGAACAGTTTTAGCTTACGCCTCGTAGAAAATCCTACTATTTGTCACTAAAACGAGTCGTTTTGCAGATATAGGGACCGGGCAATAATAAAATCATAGGAAAGTAAAAACTGTCCATTGAATATTTTTTTAAAAGAATACTTGGGGTGGGGCGTGATCTACAATCGATATCGAAGCCAAAAATATAGTTGTTAAAATTTTTGTCTGTTTGTCTGTTTGTTTGTATGTATGTCCGGGGTAAACTCAAAAAGTAAACTCAAATTTTGCATGAATATTACTAATAGGTCGGGTCAACATATAGGCTACATATTATCACGCTATCACCTACGGGGGAGGTGCTGTGCGGAGTAAACGAAGTCCGCGCGGACGAAGTCGTGGGCAACAGTTAGTCAAAAATAAAAATGTTCCTGATATCACGGTCTATCTAGTCCGAATTTTCTATCACCGTCTTATCATACTGCCGCAATAGCGTCAGTGCTTATCACTATCGTATTCCAATTTGGAAGATAAAGCGGCTGCTTTATTATTATAAACTTATGCATGTGGTATTCTACACGTAGTGGAATTCATTTGGAATTCCTCCCTCAGGCTCCCTTGAAGAATAAACCAACTGCCGTTCTGCCAGGCAGGTCGTAAAAGGCGACCGATTGGCTATGCTAGTCACTACCATCGTGACTACTAGGCGGTAGAATTTTGTATTGTCTCGCCCGGTTCTGGTACCACCGTTTACATTTTCCTGCCGAAATAACGTCAATGCTTATCATTGTCGTGTTTCAGTTAGGAGGGTATACCTTACCCTCCTGTAATCTTATGGATGTGGCATCAGGACTTGAAACCAATTTAAAAATACCGGTTTATAGAGAAATCTCCCGGTTTTTACGAAAGGTTTCACTCGGAGTCTATCTAAGATGATGAGAGCGCTGCAAAAACCGATAACGTGGGTTAAACCTAAACCGTGGAATCATACGTCACGCACAGTGTAAATAAAATGTTGGGAGAGGTGAACATCAAAGAAATATTTTTAAAAACCCTCTAAACACCGGTTTATTGATTCAAACCCCTTATAAATATGCTCCATGAGGAAACCGGTATTTTTGTGGTTAAGGTAGAGCCAAACCTTTACAAAACGCTCCCTATGTACTTGTGCTGATTTAGGTTTGAAAATTAACCGGTTAACAAACCCTATGTGGCATCAATACCCGGCCTCACGGATAACAACGTCTATCTATACATATAATAAAATCGTAGGAAAGTCAAAACTGTACATAGAATATTTTTTTAAAAGAATACTTGGGGCGTGATCTACAATCGATATCGAACCCAAAAATACAGTTTTTAGAATTTTTGTCTGTTTGTCTGTTTGTCTGTATGTATGTAGGGGGTAAACTCAAAAAGTATTGCATGGATTTACTTCAAATTTTGCATGAATATTACGAACAGTTTGGGTCAACATATAGGCTACATATTATCACGCTATCACCTTCGGGGGAGGAGCAGTGCGGAGTAAACGAAGTCCGCGCGGACGAAGTTGCTGGTAACAGCTAGTCTATACATAAATGGTGTGCACATAGGCGATGGCTGTTTCTGCAGCAGGAGATTCATCTGCTTGTTGGTTTTCTTATGATAAGACAACTAGCTCTCCCACCAGACTTTCCTACCGTCAACTGCAGCTTAATTAATCTCCTCACTTGGTAATTATGGTTAAGGCAGATTTCATATACTTTCAGTAGCTGATGACACCAAAACTTAACCTTTCTAAGCCTTTCTCGAACGGATTCGGTTATTGGTGTCACTGCCATACCTATTCCTGCCACAATAGCGTCGATGTTTATCGCGATGTTTCGATT
Organism: Apodemia mormo; assembly: GCA_036924255.1. NCBI lineage: Eukaryota > Metazoa > Arthropoda > Insecta > Lepidoptera > Riodinidae > Apodemia > Apodemia mormo. The sequence continues at coordinate 34,864,551 of JAUPFN010000017.1, forward strand.
CGTAAGGTAAGGTAGCCGGTAAACTTATGCATGTGGCACTCGACTCCAATCTCGCCACACATTAGCGATAATGCTTGTCACTGTTCTGTTTCGGTTTGGAGGGTAACGTAGCCCGTAAATTTATGCATGTGGTATTACATTTTCTACATTGATTGCAACCGTTAACATCTTTCTCAAGTCTACTCAAGTCTCCTCAAGTCTACAAAGGACTAGTCAAGTCCAGCAGATAGCTGCTATGGTCATCTCTATTCAAAAGAACCACTTATTTTTTATATCATATGCCTTTCGTCTACTATTTCCAGTGGAGGCATACGTCATCTGTCTTTTCATCGTACTGGAGCTGTTATTTTGTTTAGTTCAATTTAAATAAGGGGAGGATTTTTAATATAAAGAGCGTTGTGATCTGGTTGTAGTGAATTGTAAACCTGACAAAGTGTTTTTTTATTATATTACTAGCTGTTGCCCGCGACTTTGTCCGCGACTTCGTTTACTCCGCACTGCTCCTCCCCCATAGGTGATAGCGTGATAATATGTAGCCTATATGTTGACCCGACCTGTTAGTAATATTCATGCAATACTTTTTGAGTTTACCCCGGACATACATACAGACAAACAGACAAAAATTCTAAAAACTATATTTGTGGCTTCGATATCGATTGTAGATCACGCCCCAAGTATCCTTTTAAAAAACTATTCAACGTACAGTTTTGTCTTTTCTACGATTTTATTATATGTATAGATACGGTTAGCATATAAGCAGATGGAAAGAGAAATCCATCTCATATAGACACCAAAGATGTTAATGGTGCTTTGCTATATTGTGGCGAGGTGTAATGCCACATCTATAAGTTTACCGGCTCCTTACCCTCCAAACCGGAACAAGACAGTGACAAGCACTGACGCAATTACGGCAGGAATATGTAAGGCGGTGCTACCAAACCCGGGCGAGACAATACAGAACTCTACCTCCTAGTAGTCACAATGGTAGTGGCTCGCATAGCCAATCGGTCGCCTTTTACGACCTGCCTGGCAGAAAAACAGTTAGCCTATTCTTTAAAGGAACCCAAGACCAACACGGGGAACAATTTTTGTTATTCTATGAAAAAAATATTACTTTAGGTAATCACATGATTATATTATGTTAAGTAGGTATGTCCTCGAGGAGTCAGTAAACTTATAAACATGGCTTACGTGCAATAGAGACAACCTTGAAAGCAAAACTGCTTTTTGAACTTTATGCCATTGTAATAAGGGTGTAAGATTAAAATTTGAATGTTTTTCAAATCGTACGAACTGCATACATAAACATGTTTACATCTAAAGCGCGATTATTCTGGCTTCACCTTGAGATTAGATATCAATCGGTAGCAATTGGTAAAAATTTCCGTCACTGTTGCTATTTAGAACGGACTGGTAATCCATTCGATTCCGATCTTTTAGGGTTCCGTAGTTAAATAGTACAACTGTAATACGCTTTATTTTGTCCCGTTCACTGTTCGCATAGCTTGATATCACGTGACGATTATGGTCCGATATTTATTTTGTTTTGAAGAAAGATTTTTGGTGTTTAAAAATTCTTAATCTAACAATTTTCGAGAAAGTATTTGGCCCCGTACCTAACTAGACAAAAATAACCCTAAATAAATCCCTTAGACTATTTATAACCAAGGCAGAAAAAGGGTTTAAAAAATCTGTAAACCGGTTGAGACTCTGCAGGTGATCCATTAAATGTGCCGCTAAATTGAGGTATGTTAAGCTCAAAGAACCAAAAAGTATGCCTTAGCATAGAGTTTTTGAGCATTCAAAAATGTAAAGTTTGTAAAAATTAAAGTATTTTAATTTTTGAATAACTAGGTGTATTTTCAAAATGATCGATTTTGATCCTCTGAATGGCATGCAACGCAATTTTTAAACTTTGAAATATTTTATCAGCTAGACAATCGGTAGGGTGAAAAATGTCAAAGCAATGGCAAAAAACTTTTTCAAAAATATTCGCCATTGATAAATCCCGAATGAATCAAACGGATATTGAACCTGTTTGCGGTATTTGACGCGTTTTTTAAGTAGAGGAGCTTATTATTATATTAGTCTGAAAGTTGTTTTAAAAATATGAAGTAAATTTGCCGTAAACAACATAATTTCAATTTGAAAAGCTGTCACTTTTGAAGATTTGGTTCAATTTTAATTTTTGAAATGGCATTTAATTTATTTTTATGTACTAAAATATCGTAAAAGGACAAAAAAGGATTGCTTGAAAATTTTCGAAGTTACATCGAAAAATATTTTTTCAAAACTTTTCGTGAACGATAACTCTCGAAAGGATAAATGGATTTTTTGATTGATTTGCGGCATTAGACTCAAGTTTTTTTATGAAAAAGGGCTAATTAGATTTTGCACTCAATTGATTCATTAATTTTTAAGTTATTTTAAAAAAATATTGTTGTACCAAATTTTTTAAGGGTTTTTGAAAATATCTTAAAATTCCCCGTTCAGATTTTCAGGAAGTCTTCATTTTGCGGAACCCAATAGAATGCCATCTACCGCGTTTCAATCGGTCGAGCCCTTCAAAAGTTATGATATGTTTACATACATGCATACACATATACACACACCCAACTACCCACACACACACACACACGCACACACACACACATACTGAAATCATCGTGAAAATAGTCAGAAAAGGTTCCTAAGTACACTGATAGATATGTAGCTCGGTATCTCCATTATAAAACCACCAGTTCACAGATGTTTTCTGCCGGATTATGACAATACTAACTTTTGCCCGCGGCTTCTCCCACATAAAGAAAGAGACAAAAAGTAACCTATGTCACTCTCCATATCTTCAACTATGTCCACTTAAAAAATCACGTCAATTTGTCACTCCGTTTTGCCGTGAAAGACAGACAAACAAACACATACACTTTCCCATTTATAATATTAGTAGTGATTTTAAACTGGCTGTCTCCCGAGACTTCGTCCAAGTGGAAAAATTTCTATAATAAAAGTCCAGGGGTTTTACTCACATAGTTCCCGATCCCGTAGGATTTAGTGGATAAAATCTATTCTATGTCCTTTCTCGCAAAGTTATACTATCTAGTAATATTGTTAGGAAAGTATTTTTATTAGAATTACATCTTTTAATGTATGAATTTTGTTTATAATTATCTAACCTAAAAAAATCCAGCGAATTTTTACCCAAACATTATATTCGCATTAAAGGCGTCGTCAGGCTTTGGTCTAGGATGCCACAGGAAAATAAAACCAATATAAAAAAACATGTTTCTAAGACTAAATGTTTTTAGTACTTACAAGAAAAATTCTTTAACATTTTTTTGATTTATTAAAAACACGATTTTTATAATTATCAAAGTTATCTACACAGAACAAATATAAAGGTTATCTACATATTTTACACCATATCTTCTGGTCTACCTATAATATAGTACGGTCTACCTATAATATGTAGCACTACATATTTTTTCATTTCGCTAAGATAATAGTTTTTTTTCTAAAATCGGGAAGTCCCTGGTTTCACATTGATTTTCGAAACCAAAAAATGTTTTATTTAATTAACCTTCCAAATTTTTAGAATTAATATTGGACTTACCACATGCACGAGGAATTAGTGGTAGAAACTCAGCGAATAAATTTTTCGAAAGTTTCTTTCTCTACGAGAAACCCTCAGGGTTCGATTCCCGAGTTTGACAAATCCAAAATGTATTTTTTTTAAATTTTCTAATAAAAAAAAACGTTGTCCGGGATTTAAAAAGTGCCCGGTTGGTGATAGGCTGGTCATCACGTTGTGGAACTAAGACGTATCTTTGGCTAATCGTGGATGCACATGTTGTGCCTCTGCCTACCTTTTCAGGGACACGAACATGAATATACCGTTTTTTAGCTTTTTACCTTCGGGCTAAGATGGGAAATTGATCTTAATACAATATTAATCAATTAATACACTTGTACTGTTTCATAACAATCATATTGTATAAAATCTATACACAGTTGACCTTGCAGGCCATCCCTGAAACTTCCCGCTAAATTAAGGTATTTTAAGCTCAAAAGAGTAACTATAAGCATAGATTTTTTTCAGTTCAAACATCTATTTTGATAAAAATGGCAGTAAGTATATTGATTTTTGAAAAGCCGTGTATTTTGGAAACAATGATCGATTTTGATCTTTCAAATGGAATTCAACTCAGTTTTAATATTGCTTTAGCTGAATAATCGATAAGTTCAAACATTTCGAAACAATGTCAAAAAACATTTTTTTCAAAAGTTTTCGTCATTGATAGATCGCAAACAAACTGACCGATTTTTATCCAATTAACGGTACTTGACGCAGTTGTTAAAGGAGAAAAGCTGATAAGTCTGAAAGTTACTTCAAAAATATTATGTAAGTTTGCTGAAAACAACGTAATTTTAATACTTGAAAATCTGTAACTTTTGAAAATAAGATTCAATTTTGATTTTTAAAACGGCATTCGACGTAATTTTTTTTAGTACTAAAATATCATAGAATACTAAAAAAATATTGGTTGAAATATTTCGAAGTTATGTCGAAAAAACACTTTTTTTCAAAATTTTTCGTCAACTCAGTTCGTCAAATCAGTTTATCCGTTTGGAAGTATCCAAACGGATAAACTGATTTTGATGCAATTTATTCATTAGACGAATTTTTTTAAGGAATAGAGCTGAATAGTTTTTGTACTCAATCGGTGCATTAATCTGGAAGTTATATTAAAAAAAACTGTTTGGCCAAAATCTTTTTTGGGTTTTTTCAAATTCTCTCAAAATCCCTTGGTCCCGATTGGTTCAAATTTTCAAAAAGTCTAAGTTGAGCGGAATCCGATCGAATGCCATCAACCGCGTTTCGATGGGTCATCCTTTCAAAAGTTATGAGATGTTTACATACACACATGCAGACATACTGACGTCATCGCGAAAAAAAAGGTTCCTAGGACCTCAAAATGTGGACATCTGGTGAAAACTCGATTTTTGAAAACCGGAGCAAAATCAGTAACTTCCTTATCTACATACGTAGCGGGAAGTTAAAAAGTACAAGTGTATTGATACATTAATATTGTATTAAAATGGAGTGAATGAAAATGAGATAAAACTACCACGTCAAAGCTCAAACCTAAGTGAGATATTTTTTCAGTAAAATGTACCACAAAAGGGTCTAGTGTAGTTTTGTAGCATTTTAACTAGTTAGGTTTATAATAGATGGTGTTAGTAGTAATAAAGTTCTAATACAAAATGTATCTTCTGTTTTTCGTAATGTTTATAAAATGGTATTTTTTTTAATTTATCACCAATTACCACGTCAAAACTCAAACCTAAAAGTGCTATACTTTTTCAGTATTAGGTACCACAAAAGTGCATAGAAAGTCGCCTAGTGCATGAATATAAATATAAATAATTAAATTAAGTAGCTTTTGGTGGCGGCTTCATTCGTATTGACTTTGATTTTGCATCTATGAACTTTAATAAGGGAGGGTGGGGATACAATGGTTTGAAATAAATATTTATTTATTCAAACACGGATATCTTATGTCGGATACGAATTGTAAATAATAATATTTTTATAGAAAAAAAATTATCTTCACGCCCATATCCCCGAAGAGGTAAGCAGAGGTACAACAAGTGCACCCACGACTAGCCGAAGATACTTGGTCCCACAAATGTGATAGGTGGCAAGCCTATCGCCAACCGGGCACTTTCCAATCCCGGGCAACTTTGTGTTTCTCAGAAAACTGAAAAAACACATTTTTTTAAAGTGCCCGACCCGGGAATCGAACCCGGGACCTCATGTGGTCAACGCCAACGCTGGACCACTAGACCACAGAGGCAATTTTTATAATTCCGCATGTACATATATTACGCTGAGAGGTTCTGATATATTATGTATAATTTTTGTAATTTATTACTCGATACGGAACCTTTCATTTGCGAGTATGACTCAAACTTAGTGAATATTATTTTTCTTTTTACGTCAGGCAAAGTAGGACTCATGTTTTTACAATAGAATTTAGATAGGTGTGTCGCGTAAAGATGAGGTATACACATATTCTATTTTTTTATAACATAAAATAACAGACAAGCAATTTCTTCTGATAGAAAGAGATATTTAGCGCCGTTAGATAGTAAAGATGAGTCTACTAAGAAGTCATAATTTGCTATAAGCATAAGTTTACCGACTACCTTACTTACCCTTCTAATTTTTTGCTATCCGGGTAACAAAAGATGTTAAGGTGTGTTGCAAATTATTTAGTTTTGTTTATCATTAGATAGCAAACAAGCAGATGGGTCTCCTGATGGAAAGAGTCAACCATCGCCTATAGACACCAAACATGTTAATGGTGCGTTGCTATCTTATGGCGAGCTCTAATGCCACATGCATAAGTTTACCGGCTACCTTACCCTCCAAACCGGAACACAACAGCGACAAGCACTGGCGCTATTGCGGCAGGAATAGGCAAGGCGGTGGTACAAGACCCGGGCGAGACAATGCAGAACTCTACCACCTAGTAACCACGATGGTAGTGACTCGCATAGCCAATCAGTCGTCTTTTATGACCTGCCTGGCAGAACGGCAGTTGGTCTATTCTTCAAAGGAGCCCGGAACCAACACGGGGAATTTTTTTTTGGATATGTGAAAAAATTCACGGTATATAGTGGAGTTAAAAGGAAAACTGTCACGACAAAGTAGACTTTACAAGTTTATGAGTAATAGTCAACAAACTTACAATATATATCGGACACTTACAATAAATATACAAGGATGTCTGTGTTTATTTATTGATTTCTTCATACGGGTTAGCTGGAAGAAATCTCAATATGAGATAAGCTCTCCTTTTGTCTTAATATTTAATTTTAATGTTTACTGTAACTGTTTTTGTGTACAATAAAGTGTTAAATAAATAAATAAGGATATCGAAGCTAGACTGTATAGTGAAAATATAAGGGTTCCTAGTTTACTTCAGAGTGCTAAGTGTGAGTTTTTCTTTTCGCATTCGATCGTGAGCGCGTTTCGAGTTTACTAGGAATTTGTATGTGATTTGTACAGCGTCACATAGTGGTAAACTGGTTTCTCACGTTTACCACTAGGTGGCGCTGTACAAATCACATACAAATTCCTAGTAAACTCCAAACGCGCTCACGATCGAATGCGAAAAGAAAAACTCACACTTAGCACTCTGTATGTGATTTGTACAGCGCCACCTAGTGGTAAACTGGTTCCTCACGTTTACCACTAGGTGGCGCTGTACAAATCACATACAAATTCCTAGTAGACTCGAAACGCGCTCACGCTCGAATGCGAAAAGAAAAACTCACACTTAGCACTGAGAACCCTGAAAACTGTAGTTGCTTTAAATTTGTAAGTATATGTTTAAGTGATGACTTCATGAAAACAAGAATTATATGTTGACACAGTTTGTACTAAAATTGAGCGGTATATGTAATAGGTATGTAAGATAAAATAGTTATTTCATAATTAATCTAGAAATTAGATTAATAGTATATATGTGAACTATTAATAATCTTAAGAACTTTATATACCTATAATTATTTTGAAACTAGCTGACCCAGCAAACGTTGTTTTGCCTTACATATTAGGAATCCATAGCGGACAAACAACGTGACACGTAATTTATATAAGACTACGGGATTGTCCTTCCACGCAGCCAAAATGCATTAAACTTTATATGGTGGTTGAGTATTCTTAAATTTTTTAATTTTCCGCGCAATTTTCTTAATATTGTCTTTTATAAGAACCTTCTCCTTACAATTACAAACACAACAAAAAAAATTACCGAAATTGGTCCAGCCATTCAGGCGTGATGTCGTGACCAAGGAAAATAGGGATTGATTTTTATATATATGTAGATATATTTTTTAAATAACAATTCACCCACGAATAGCCGAAGATAGTCCCATTATGTGATACATATCGCCAAACCGGTCACTTATCCTATCTCGAGCAATGTCGTTTTTATCAAAAAATTGAAAAACACATTTTGAATTGCTCGACCCGATAATCGAAGCCGAGACCTCATGTGGTCACCGACACCAGACCACTAGACCACAAAGGCGACAAATGTCTATAATCTATGCAAGGTTTTATTCATAAGACACAACAGAGACAAGTTATCTAAACAGTTTCAAAGTCGAGAGATATTAACGAGAATGATCTCAATTGAACGTGGGCCGAAAATACTACGAGTTGGCAAGTCTACGGCTAGCGCTGCAAAGGTCGTTGGTCCGACACCAATCAAGATTAATTATTATAATCCCGACCTATTCTCGATGATTACCTATTAAGATACTCTATCAAAGACTGATAGTAGATTAGTATCTAGTATATTATTACTAGCTATGCTCGCGACTTTGTCCGCGTGGAAAAAGTCCTAAAGACAGTCCCAGTGTTTTACCTGTATAGTTCTTGTTTTCGTGGGATTTCCGGGATAAGTAAGTATCTTTACTTACTAACTTATCCTGAAAATCCCACGGGAACGACAACTATACAGGTAAAACTCCGGGACTGTCTTTATATTCTAAGTTCTAAAGTTCTAAGGACAGTCCCGGGGATTTACCCGCATAGTTCCCGTTCCCGTGGGATTTCCGGCATAAAACTATCCTGTGTCCTTTCTTGGGTCTCAAACTATATTTGTATTAATTTTCATCCAAATCGGTTGAGTGATTTAGGCCTGAAAAATAAACAGACTTGCAGACACACGGAGTTACTTTTGCATTTATTAGTTTGAATGTCATAAGTATAGCATACAAGCAGATTGCTCTCCTGATGGTTAGAGATAATCATCACCTATAGACACTAAAGATGTAAATAGTATATTGCTATTTGTGTGGCGGGATGGTAATGCTACTTGTATAAGTTTACCTGCTACCTTACCCTCCAAACCCGATACAAATAATAGAGAGCAACGAACCATCAACATATTTGGTATTTTGGGCTGGGAATTCCTCGAAGCGCAACCATTTTCAAGCGCACCTAATAAAGCGCAACTAAACTATTCCTTTTTAAATTATTTATAAATATTTAGATAATAAATATTTTTTTTATTTACACCACTTGCTATATGCTCTTCCCTATTTTTCATCATTAATATCAGGAATAAAATTGTAATATTTTTAATTTATTTCATTAGCGCCATTGATATAAAAAACCCTAGATGCACAGTCCCGAACAAAACTGACAATCAAAAGTGTCCCTAATTTCATTTAAGTAGTTATAGATATGGCAAAAACATATGTCTTTGCATATTCAACCTTAAGTGCAAGACTTATAGTTGTTTTTACAAAGCAATGTACGAAAATAAATAAAATTGACAGTGACGCGGCCGACGCGATTCTATTTGAAATTGTTGGAGGACGTTTTTGACACACTGATTGTGTATCTTGGGTTTTTTTACATCAATAGTTAGCGCAACTAAAAAGTGCGCTTCAAGATTTAGTTGCGCTTCATTAGGTGTGCTTGAAAATCATTGCACTTCGAGGAATATCCCCTTTAGGCGGTGATTGTCTCTTTCCATCAGAACTGCCATCTACTTGTTTACTATGTTATGGAGTAAAATAAAAATGAAAAACGGGCAAGCGCGACTTTGTTTTGTTGGACAAGTTGGACTCGAGCATTGAGGGTACGATTATCTATAAAAAACGACAAAAAATCACGTTTGTTGTTTGGGAGTCCCCTTAAATATTTATTTTATTTTGATTTAATTATTTATTTTTGAAATGATTTTATAACTAAACATTCTGTAAAAATTTCAAGCGTCTACCAGTTGTTATTACAATCGAGAAAAAAATTGTAAAAAAATCACGTTTGTTGAATGGGAGCCCCCCTTAAATATTTACTTTTTTCTATTTTTAGAATTTGTTGTTATAGCGGCATCAGAAATACGTACATGTACATGTAAACTACATGTACTACATGTAGTACTATCGTGAGATACAGCCTGGTGACAGATTTTTAACAATTGGTAAAATTATTTTTAAAATCAGTTCGGTAAAATCTTAACTCATTGTCATATTAGTCTAGACTAGCTGTTACCTGGAACTATTTTCACGTAATAAATCATACCTTTATTTATAATAATAACCTTTTAAAAATAGCATAATAATAATTGAAAAAGTATTTTTTTTATCGACCGTTATTAATATTGTCACATTTTTTTTATATTATAAGATAGTAAACAAACAGATGGGCCTCCTGATAGAGAGAGTCGACCATCGCGTATAGACATCAAAGATGTTAATGGTGCGTTGCTAACTTGTGGCGAGGTCTAATGCCACATGCATAAGTTTACCAGCTTCCTTACCCTGCAAACCGGAACACGACAGTGACAAACACTGACGCTATTGCGGCAGGAATAGGTAAGGCGGTGGTACCAGACCCGGGCGAGACAATGCAGAACTCTACCACCTATTAGCCACGATGTTAGTGACTCGAATAGCCAATCGGTTGCCTTTAACGACCTGCCTGGCAGAACGGTAGTTGGTCTATTCTTCAAAGGAGCCCGGGACCAACACGGAGATATACCTGAATATCACTAGAATTTTAACTGCATCGGTTGTAATAAAAGATCTATTAATAGTATAAATCACATTCAAAAAATAATTTATATCAAAGAACATCGAAGTTAAGGTTACATAGTTCCGGGCCATACCCCATGTCCGTAAAAGTATATAATAAATTACCAGAAAATCTGAAAAGCGAATATAACTATAATAAATTCAAAAATAGTATAAAAAAACTTTTAATTGGAAAAGCCTATTACTCTGTCAAAGAATATTTGGAAGACAAATCACTCTAATAAGAAGTTGCTACCCCATTGCCATTCCAGTTGCTGCGCCTGACAAGGTACATAATATTATGTAAAGCGTCTTATGCACGTAAAGTGAAAAATATTATGTAATGCAACTGTATAATAATAAATAAATAAATAAATAAATAAATGTGAAAGCTTGGATGTTTGGATGGGTGAATGGATGGATGCATAGATGTTTATTACTCAATCACGTAAAACCACTCAACGGATTTGGAGAAAATTTGGCACTCAGATAGATGATGACCTGGAAAGCACATAGGCTACTTTTTACCTCGTAAAATGAGTTGTTCTTGCGGGATTCACCAAAAACTCTTATAAGGGCTGCACGCTGCAGCTAATATCATAATCTAAATTAATATTATTAATGTGAAATTGGATGGACGGATGGATGGATGGATGGATGTTTGTTATTCAATCACGCAAAAACTACTGACCGGATTTGGATGAAATTTAGCACACAGGTTGATTTTCGTTTTTGACAGGTTTACGCGGGATTCACTAAAAATTTTTATTAAGCTGGTAAGAAATAAAAATAAAAAAGCCTTTCTCATGAATGTAGCTGTCGGTCACAAGAACATTTTTCCAAAATCGACTGTTTCACGCAGATAAGCGGGTTTAATCAAGCAAACAAGTTTTATCAGCTTTATTATATGAGAACAGACATTCAAAAATCCTATACGCGTGATCCTTATCTGACTTTCAACTTCCGTAACCTTCATCACGAGGAAAAAGGTATTCAAGGAGAACTAGAAACTGTTCTACTAATAAGGTGATATTGTTATAGACAGCAAGTCATTCGTTTAGCTTAATACTAGGATTACAAACAAATATATACAAACAAATACTAGGTGGTAGAGTTCTGCATTGTCTCGCCCGGGTCTGGTACCACCGCCTTATATATTCCTGTCGCAATAGCGTCAGTGCTTGTCGCTGTCGTGTTCCCTTTTTGGAGGGTAAGGTAGCCGGTAAACTTATGCATGTGGCATTAGACCTCGCCACAAGATAGCAACGCACCATTAACATCTTCGGTGTCTATAGGCGATGGTTGACTCTTTCCATCCGGAGACCCATCTGCTTGTTTGCTATCTTATGATATAAAAAAATATATATCATCACGCCGTTTTCTTCCCAGCATAGGCAGTATGTACCAAACTTTTGGGCAGTTGGGATGGCTAGGTTAGCTAGGTATCGCCCTGTGGTTGACAAACAACCGTAGACTAAAATAAATTTCTTCTGGGTTTGTAAACAGACGCCATAAACGTACCTAATTTATACATATATGTAGATACAATATATTCAATATATGTAGATACAATATAACGTGTATAATGTTCTTTTTATGAAATTAATGTATATTTTTATTGTATACTAGCTGACCCGGCAAACGTTGTTCTGCCTTTTTAACTACTCTTATTTTGTTTTCTATATTTTGTCACCTTTTAAACCTTCCCTGGACTTCAACAATTAATTCAAAACCAAAATTAGTCAAATCGGTTCAGCCGTTCTCGAGTTTTGGCGAGACTAACGAACGGCAATTGATTTTTATATATATAGATAGATATAGATTTTCTCACCTTTTAAACCTTCCCTGGACTTCAACAATTAATTCAAAACCAAAACTAGCCAAATCGGTTCAGCCGTTCTCGAGTTTTAGCGAGACTAACGAACAGCAATGGATATATATATATATATATATATATATATATATATATATATATATATATATATATATATATATATATATATATATATATATATATATATATATATATATATATATATATATAGATAACTACTATTATATACGTTTCTCATGTACTTACTCATTATAGATATAGAAAGGAACAAGAAAGAGAGAGATAAAATGAAAGAGTCGAGAAAAATCTTTTGTGTATTTAAGAAGTAAAAAGTTGCAGTAAAAAACATAACCAGAGTAGTTGTACTGTTTCTACTGGGTTGATTTTGGTACCATTAAATATACATTTTTAATTATAAAATACTATGTAACGTATTCCATATCATTCGCCGGTTTAATCTTATACATTTCGAGTTCCTTTCATTGAGTTTCAAATCACAAAATTCTAAAGAAATTTAATTTGAAAAATGTTTATCAACGCCTTGTTATTAAACGGTTACAGACTACAGTAGATACATGAAACGATGTATGTGGCTTATCGGGCGACATCTTGTCTCGTAACAAAACACGTGTCGTCACATCGTCAGGACAATTCTACCGCACGATACGTATACGACACGATATATTTATCGTTCCATCACTTATATGTGCGTGTGTTCCGTTAACGGAAATAATTGTACGTTCTGCATTAAACGTTAAATTAATTTAATGTGTTTTAATGCAACCACACTAATCATATATATAAATTACGTGTCACGTTGTTTGTCTGCGATGGACTCAGAAACTACTTAACCGATTTCAATGAAAATTCGTATAGTTACGAATATTCTAGAAACGTGTAGAGTTGGAACGCTGGAGAGATCTAGAAATAAAAGAAAGAGATAGCTACTCCTATTGATATACAAATAGTTGATCTAAGCTATACCATAATGAACTTTGTGGTATAGAGCATAAGGTTAAAAGTAGCGTGTACTAGGCTTTATGACTCATAACATGTTTACGATAAGAAGTGATTCATTATTTCCCGATACATTTAGATTTTTCTGGATCCAGGTAGAACTTTACCCTCGCTGTAAATAGAGATGTGAAAATAAACCCCTAGAAGGCTGAAATAGAGGATAAAAATTAATACGAAAAACAATATCAACGACATGTTACAGATTAATATGTCGTCTATTTAGCTGGCGCTCTCTCGCACGAAGCTGCGCGCATCAGCTAGCTAGTTACGATGAACACGATCAAATATTTTAAGTTGCATGCCTTTTGAAAATGTTTTTTTTATATAAGATAGCAAACAAGCAGATGGGTCTCCTGATGTCAAGAGCCAACCATCGCCTATAGTCACCAAAGATGTTAATGGTGCGTTGCTACCTTGTGGTGGGGTCTAATGCCACATGCACAAGTTTACCGGCTACCTTACCCTCCAAATCGGAACACGACACCGACAAGCACTGATGCTATTGCGGTAGGAATAGGTAAGGTGGTGGTACCAGACCCGGGCGAGACAATACAGAACTCTACCACCTAGCAGCCACGATGGTAGTGACTCGCATAGCTAATCGGTCTCCTCTTACGACATGCCTGCTTTTATGCAAAAAAAATACATTCTAAATTTTTACCCTTCTATCACCAACTCTTATTTTTTAATTAAATAATTTATATGCCAAAACAACGTTTGCCGGGTCAGCTAGTACGTATCGAAGATTCTGAGAAATTTGTTCTTTTGTTTGTTGTGATTACCTTGCGGCTTGCATGTGTTTACCTCGACTGCTACATTAACGTTAAGTCGTTACGCATTAACTTCACGTCATCATATTTCTAGTCGCTCATATTTCAAACTGTGTGTGAATGAAATTGTCGAGCGAGTGAAAATTTATGTGTATTGAAAAAAAGCGCAAAAAACTTTCTCAACTATCTATGCTTCTCCTCTTAATGATATCTTTCAATAACGCCATAAAATGCGCAGTCTCTTCAATAATGCTATAAAGAGTTTACTTTGTATATCGTTATTACGTTGTTATGCATTATCTACACGTCATCATATTTTTAGTAGCTCATATTTCAAACTGTGTGAATGAAACTGGCGAGTGAGTGACAATCTATGTGTATTGAAAAAAGCGAAAAAAATTCTTTCCAAATTATCTGTTCTTCTTCTCTTAACCATATCTCTCAATAACGCTATGAAATGCGAAGTCTCTTCAATGACGCTATAAAGAGTTTACTCTTTGTTGTTACAATCCTATACTTTAAAGGAGCAATTCTTGTATATTTGTGTGTAATTAGTTTCTCCAAAATGGCTCTAACGATTTTGACGAAATTGTATTTAGACATTTTTTTACTATTAAAATTGATGTATCCGTAATAATCATTTTCGCATCAGAGTGCTAAGTGTGAGTTTTTCTTTTCGCATTCGATCGTGAGCGCATTTGGAGTTTACTAGGAATTTGTATGTGATTTGTACAGCGCCACCTAGTGGTAAACGTGAGAAACCAGTTTACCACTAGGCGGCGCTGTACAAATCACATACAAATTCCTAGTAAACTGACTAAATTCGAAACGCACTCACGATCGAACGCGAAAAGAAAAACTCACACTTAGCACTCAGAGCGATGCTCGGTCGCCCAGCTAGTGATTATCTTACACGTGCCAGTTATTTCAAGATATCTTAAATAGCGTGTTGCCAAATATTCACAATATCTTGTTTACACAACTTGCAACCTTTAACCTATTCACAAAAAATGTGAAGACGTGTCTATTGATACGTATGTTTTAAATTATTATATTTATGATAATACTAGCTGTTGCCCGCGACTTCGTTCGCGCGGACTTCGTTTACTCCGCACAGCTCCTCCCCCGTAGGTGATAGCGTGATAATATGTAGCCTATATGTTGACTCTACCTGATAGTAATATTCATGAAAAATTTGAAGTATATCCATGCAGTACTTTTTGAGTTTACACCGGACATACATTGGCTTTCCTACGATTTTATTATATGTAGTATAGATTTTTCTAAGGTGATCATGTTTACAAGATTTAACCCGTGTTGTTCCGGGCCCTCTTTTGAAGAATAGGCCACCTGGCGTTCTGTCAGGCAGTTCGTAAGAGGCGACCGATTTGATATGCGAGTCACTGTCATTGTGGCTACTAGGTGGTAGAGCTCCGCAACATCTCGTCTGGGTTCAGTACCACCGCCTTACCTATTCTTGTCAGACGGTATATGTTCCTTGTATAATTGATTTGACTTTTTAGGAATTTTTGGCAATATACATTTTTTTTAAATTTTCATATTACCACAGGGGAAAGTCGGTTTATTTGGACCACTTTTTTTCAAATGTGTTTTTGACACATTTGAAAAATGTATTAATTATTTTAAAAACAATTCTTACATCAAATGAAACTCCATTTAATTGGCTTTATATTTATGAAACAATAAGCAACATAATATTTATGTTTTTCTCAAAAATAAACCTAACACGAGATCGGACCTTGGTTCCAATTTACCAAACCAGCATGGTTAATTGGACCATAGGATTGCTAAATTGGACTTAAGAGTAAATCTAACAAAAAATAAACAAAACTTAAACATTTTCTTCGAAAATTAATAGATTCTTTCTAAAAATAATTATAAAGGAACTCGAAATAAGACTTTTTATATAAATTTGTAGGCCTAATAAAATAAACCTAAGAAAAACAATCATCGCAAATATCAAGATTGATAATACAAGTCTCATGATTCCATTTATGGCAGCGCACGTACTTTACCCAGTCAACTTTTGGCCCTTTTTTATCCCATGTAATCTAATTTACATGTAGCACACTCATTATCAGAATTTTCATAGAAACAACTATCTGAATCATTCAAAACTATGGCTTCTTCGTCTGAAGATTCTTCACTTGACTCTACGGTTTCTTGCAGTTTCCTTTTTTTGCGTTTCCCTTTTTTTATAATTATTGACTTTTACGTCATGTTCATTATTTTCATTTGTTTTTTTTTTGTCTGTCTAGTTTGTTTCTTTGGTATCGACTTTATTTTCTTATTCACTTTGTTTTTTTTATTTGTTCCGGATTTTTCGTAGTTTTCTTTGGTTGTGTGTTTTATAACAACACGTGTTGATCATTGTATGTGATTAACCAGAATATCTTCAAAATCTTTATCGAAAACGGCTGGCCTGCCTTTCTTTATTTTCACCTTGTCTTTAGTATCGCCTTGGTCTAAATGTCGCTTCAAAGTGGCTTTGGGAACTTTATATAACCTTGCAAAAAATGCAATACACGATTATAAAAAATGACATTTTTATAATCGTGTATTGCATTTTGCAAGTCTTCAGGTTTCCACTTGTAATATTTTTTCTCGGTCATCTTTAAAAAAAAGAAAATTAACAAGTACTTTGTTTTACTAAATTGTAAAAAATATAGTTCGGTAAATTGGACCGGTTCATTTCATCAAACTACAAGCGGTCCATTTTATCGAGCTGTATAATTTCGAAGAAATAAAATCAAAAACATAAGCTATCAAAGCCGCGGAATAGTTTTAGCCAGTTATTTGCAAATACGTTACGGATATACAAAAAATATATAAACCCTAACAGCTTACCTTTCACTTAGTTACGTCCTTAGCACAGATCACTTACAATTACAGTCAAAATCTGAAAAAAGATTATTGTTAACAGAAACAACACGTTTGATTTTATGCCAAAATCAAAATGGCCGATGCACAATGAAGTTAGTGGCACATCGTTAGGTGTTGCCATTTTTCATATCAAATTACTACGAAACGGGTTTTTAGAGGTGGTCCAATTTAACAAACAGTCCAATATACCCAACTTTCCCCTATATATTTACTATAGACATTTAATTTTTATCGTTTACACAATCAAAAAATCTTCAGAAGAACTTTTAAATACTCTAACTTAATCTAACGTCATAGTTGCCCCGAGTCAAAAATGGCGACATTTTTTGCTCTACTCCCCGCAAATCATCGTAATTCGCCCTTATTACATTATTTGGTTCTTTAGCTATCCAGGGGTGTAATTAGATTTTGGATGTTGATGATAGTTATGTAGCTATAACATCAAACTGTGTCTCCCGATTTTGTTATCATCAGTTTTTTGAACTGTATAGTGAGGCTATGAAGGCTTTAAAGTCATGTTCACGTCAAAAGGCTTGTAGAAATATGGGCCTTGAAATTCACGTGATATAAAACACGTGTAAACTTGTCGTAAGGCCTAAATTTCCGATATCGGTGACTCAATATTTTAGCATACAATAGGGTCGGGAGTTCGAGTCTCGCTCAGTGACATCCACGACCTCATTGCGCAGTTTCTAGAACAACAGTTACGCGTGAAGGTTGTGATCGGTAGGTTTTGATCTGGTTTATTTGCTATGTTTGAATCTTGGCAATGAAACTACGCTGCCCAGACATTTTAATTTAAATGGACAAATATAATTTTGTTTCTTTAAAACATTTTATATACCTTTGGGCGCATTTTCAATATGTCTTTGAGTGCGTTTCGTAATTTTCGGAAGGCCACAATGACAGATATTACTTATATATGTAGAAAAGTAGCTGAGCCCGCGATTTCGTCCGTGTGGATATATTTTTGAAAAAAAGTAGCCTGTGAGCCTAACTTACTCATTAAATCAGCTATCTGCAAGTGAAAGTCCAGAAAAAATCGGTCCAGCCGTATCAGAGATTAACCGGAACAAACAGACAGACAAACAGACAAAATTTGTAAAAATATTATTTTGTTATATATACCGTGTATACAACCATATGGATTTAGTAAATAGCGATTATTTTTATATAACGAACATACACTGCCCTTTTGGAACGAAGTGCCTTATCGCGCGTTGTGGGGGGCTAGACGGAAAAAATTCTTACGAAAAGTTGTCACGACACTTTTTGCTATAGTAAGCTATTGTAAGCTGTGCGGCGAGCTCATGTTTCTCTGTCTGTCTCTCTCTCTCTCTCTCTTATAGAAAGCAAGCCAGATTTACATTACATTACATTTTAAAATTTTATTACAATTCCTTCACTAATTAATCGAAAGGAAATTCGTTCCATCAGGGTGTCCCTTGACACCTCTAAAGTTTTTTATTTATTTGTATAGATGTATAGATGAATCGCTAAAATATTATTGCATGTGCATAAGAAACAAAAATTTTAAATAATAAAATTACAAAATCAGATAATTCTTTTTTTATTGTATTCTGTTTTATCAGGTCAAGATTTTAAAATAAAAAGAAAAATTTTAAGAAATAGTACAAAAAAGTTTTTAAATCTAACCTATGTGAAGTTGGGTCGGGCAGCCTTTTTTATAAAATTAATAAAAGGCAAGATTTTTTATAAATCTGGACAAAAAAAAAACAAGTTAAAAACCGAGGTTTTATGTCAATGTTAATATATAATCAAGCTATTTTAAGGTATTTTTGACACATCTGAGCTTCTTGTAGAATTAAATGTCAATGGATCAATTCCAGACAAAAGTATGAAAATGACCCACGAACCTGCAACAACGATAGAGCAAGATAAATTAATGATTCATTCTACATTCTACATCATACAATATTCAATAATTTTAGTTTTTTAAATGTATTTTTTTGAGGGCAATGGGCCCACCTCTCGTTCCCACCACTGTAACTTCTGTAAACCAGAATCAACAGCGGCAACCGTCCTGATAACCTCTGAGTTGCGAGCTCAGGGTGCCCTGGGGAAAAGCTAAGCTGTCTTGGATCCCGCAACGAAATTAATCAGAAGTATATAGGAGAAGTAGGAAAATACATCCTGTTTCCCTCCCTTTTTAGCAGGAGACAGCAAAATGTTAGAAGCATAAAAATGCTGCGAAATGAGACTTTTACAATCAGGTTAAGCCTGATTGCTATTATTATATATTTTTTAAATGTATTGCTGAAACAAATATGAACCGGTTTCTGAATTAAATAATATTATTATTATTAATTCTGAAAGCCCGGCGCTTCTACTACTAGCATTCCGGTGATACAAAGGACCATAGGCGATGGTGATTATTCACAGCCAGTTTAATCCCGGGCATTAACGTTATAATTTCTATATTTTTGTTGTTTCGTGATTGGTTCGCTGAGTTTCATGCTATTTCGTGATTGGTTCGCCAACTAGCGCTAGAAGACAACGTCATAATGTCATATACCATAACCAATCACAACGACGCAAATATATCGAAATTATAACGTTTTAAATCCTTGATCCCGAGTTTGCTTGCGCCATCAATTGTCATCGAATCAAAAAATATTGCAAATCCTGCAAATAGTTCATAAAATATAAAAATTTGACTGATTTAGCTGTCTACTGCCTTAAGAGCGATGGAAACTGGATGTTTTTCTACTCCTTCTGTATACTTGTGATAAATTTCGTTGCAGGTTCCAAGACAGCTTAGCCATACCTTCGTAAAACGAGTATCATCGTAAAGCGTCCTTTATTTACCTTTACGTACCTTATAGAAATAATTATACATTTGCCAATAACCGAAATTTAGAATAGTTAATTCTAAACTTCGGTTATACAATCAATGCAAAAGAAATTTCAGTTCAGGATCTTCTCACCACCTCAATTTCTGGAAATTCACAACCATACGTTTTTCTCAGCACTTTTTCCCTTGCGCTTCACCTTTGTGGAATATAATACTATTACTTTGTGGAATTATTTGTATATTCTTGCACATGTTGTCTATAGCACCGATTTTTCAATTTTACATTATTTTTTGTAGTTAAGGATACGTATAGACTTGTGAATGTTCATATATTATATGTACCGATTTTCATAATTTTGTATATTTTTAGCACATGATGTTTATAGTACCAATTTTTCTATTTTATATTATGATCATGATGATGATGACATGATGTTTATAATACCAATTTTTCAATTTTATATTATTTTTTGTAGTTAAGGATAGGCATAGACCTGTGAATGTTCATTATATGTATCGATTTTCGTTAGGACGGGCCTGGTAACTTATAATTCTGGTACATTGTACTTAAGTTAGGCACCAGTCTTTCACTAAAAATAATCTCTGTATGTTTATATGACTAGGTCTTAAGTTTTCTTTTTTGTGAAGAGAAAATAAAATTTATTATTATTATTATTACAGGGATGTTTCCGAAAGGATATGCCTCGTGGATCTTTAGGAAGATGTCTAACTTAAATGCCGGTAACGCAACAGCAAGATCTCTATTATTGCGGATGTCGAAGGATGGTGGTGATCGCATACCATTAGGTGCACCACCTGCTCGTTTGCCCTCTATATTATAACAAAAATAAATATTTTTGTATAGTCTTTTTTCTATTCTGTCTAGTGGGTTTTAATGTTTTTTTTTTATATCATAAGATAACAAACAAGCAGATGGGTCTCCTGATAGAAAGAGTCAACCATCGTCTATAGACTCCAAAGATGTTAATGGGACGTTGCTATCTTGTGGCGAGATCTAATGCCACATGCATAAGTTTACCGGCTACCTTACCCTTCAAATCGGAACACGACAGCGACAAGCACTGACGCTATTGCGGCAGGAATATGTAAGACGGTCGTACCAGACCCGGGCGAGACAATGCAAAACTCTACCACCTAGTAGCCACGATGGTAGTGACTCGATAGCCAATCGGTCACCTTTTACGACCTGACTGGCAGAACGGCAGTTGGCCTATTCTTCAAAGGAGGCCGGGACCAACACGGCGGAAATGTGGATATCATCATCATTTATCTTATGTTACCGTTAAAGGATTCGAGTGGTTGTTATCTGTCTTATGATATAAAAAAACTAGTGGCATTTGAAAGTTTTAGAATTGATTATGTCAAAGCCTTAAAGATGTTTTAACAAGAAAAATAGGTATGCAAATGGATATCACGATTGCCGATGACAAATATATAAATAAATTTAACATTATCAATTGGTAATATTAAAAAATTGTGTCATATGGTCATCTTACCATCTGTATGTAAAAACGACAGACCACATGAATACTAATAGATACGCCATTGGGAAGGAAGCGTGTCGCCGCGTATGTGAACAAACGCTCCTAACAGCCCTAACATTGCTCAAAAATTTCATATATTTGTAGATATTTTATATTGTGAAAAAATAGGAAAAAACCACGTTGTTGTTTTATCGTACCAAATAAGATGACAAGGTTTAAAAATTGTCATTAAAGTGATTTTATTTCATTGGTAAGTAGTATAATTCTGTGATTTTGTGTGTAATTGCAAGCTACACTGGCAAACTAAGAAATTGTCTTGAAAGGCGTATCCATTTAATCCGTGGTAAAAACTCACACCACGCCATCTCACTATCGTTTAACCAGTGTTACCGTCAAAATATTCATGTGTTTTTTTACTGTCTTATGATATAAGAAACGTACCATATGAAAATTTTAGTGTTAATTATGTCAAAACCATAAAAATCTATTCTATACATATAATAAAATCTTAGAAATATCAAAACTGTACATTGAATATTTTTTTAAAAAATACTTGGGGCGTGATTTACAATCGATATCGAAGCCAAAAATATAGTTTTTAGAATTTTTGTCTGTTTGTCTGTTTATCTGTTTGTCTGTTTGTCTGTTTGTCTGTTTGTCTGTTTGTCTGTTTGTCTGTTTGTCTGTTTGTCTGTTTGTCTGTTTGTCTGTTTGTCTGTTTGTCTGTTTGTCTGTTTGTCTGTTTGTCTGTTTGTCTGTTTGTCTGTATGTATGTCCGCGGTAAACTCAAAAAGTACTGCATGGATTTACTCCAAATTTTGCATGAATATTACTTGTAGGGTCGGGTCAACGTATAGGCTACATATTATCACGCTATCACCTACAGGGGAGGAGCAGTGCGGAGTAAACGAAGTCCGCGCGGACGAAGTCGCAGGCAACAGCTAGTGTTATAATAAAAAGAGATATTACTATGCAGATGTAAATTAAAAAAGTATAGTGTAAGAATCCGTTTATAAAATTTTATTTTTGTCGCCGTTTATAAAAAACAGGCGACAAAAATAAAAATACAATTTAACATTTTCAGTCGGCAGTATTAAGAAATCGTGCCGGCTGGTCACCTTACCGTCTCTGTGTCTACAGTCACGTCCACCTCGCCAGATAAGTGAGGTCTCTATAAAATTATTTCCTTACACTTGGCAAATAGACACGAGCTGTGCGTTTGTGTACAACACAGAAACCCCGTTTTATTCTGTGTTGGTCTGGGCTCCTTTTGAAGAATACACCATCTGTCGTTCTACCAGGCAGGTCGTAAAAGACGATCAATTGGCTACACGTATCCATACATCTACCTAGTGACTAGTAGGTAGTAGAGTTCTGCACTGTCTCATCCGAGTCTGGTATTTTTTTTTATATCATAAGGTAGCAAACAAGCAGATGGGTCTCCTGATGGAAAGAGTCAACCGTCGCATATAAACACCAAAGATGTTAAGGGTGCGTTGCTATCTTGTGACGAGGTCTAATGTCACATGCATAAGTTTACCGGCTACCTTACCCCCCAAACCAGAACACGACAGTAACCAGCACTGACGCTATTGCGGCAGGAATAGCGTCAGTCAGTCAGCCTTGGTGGTACCAAACCCGGTCGAGCCGATGCAGAACTCTACCACCTAGTAGTCACGATGGTAGTGACACGTATAGCCAATCAGTCGCCTTTTACAACCTACCTGGCAGAACGGCAGTAGGCCTATTCTTCAAAGGAGCCCGGGACCAACACGGGGGAAAATCTAAATCTGGTAGCAACGAAAATCTAAAATATCAGTAGCACGGAGTCTGATGGAGTGGTGTATTACCACTCCCGTGGTCAGATGAGCACGTAAGGTTGTCAGTAATAGTTGTCGCTAGAAATAACCGACAATCTTTAACATGTCGCTAAATGCGGTGATAAAGATCACCCCATATCTCACTAACCGACAACCCGGTGAATTGCGGTGAACCGGAAAATCTATAGACGTTCGGTTTACTCTACTTACCCCCTAAGGACCCGGACGTGATGATAATTTCTTAGCAATATCTTTGAGTAGTTAAGTTCCGAGATGTTGAGTTTAGTTCGTCCCGGCTCACAGTGTGCTAAGAACCTCGATTTGGTTTCAGTTTGTTTTTATTCAAAAATACTATAGTTAATATCATTACAAACGTCAGAGTAAAACTTTCAATGCGATAAAGCTTTTAGTTTTTTAAAAAAACCGTTTCAAAATTTGCCTATTCCGGGTCTAAAAATTTACAAAATATTTTTTTGCAGAAAAACCAAATTAAATACTATAAAACTGATTATGCGATTTAATTGTGCACATATAACTATACTACCCTTAAAACATTTGCCCATTGTGGCCAAATAAAGTGGAAAATGTGTTTTTATCATTTTCGGTCTCATTTATTTTTCTTGAGTATAACGTCGTATTAGAAGAAGATTTTATACATGAATCGATAGCTTATATAAATTACTATAATCTGTATTAAAATCATATTCTAATTCCGCGGAATTCAAAAGTGATGATTAATTAAAGTTATATCCGAATTTTTTGTGGTTAGGGTTGTCACATCAAGATAATTTTTATTACATCCGGTAACCGTTTTTTAATGTTCATCTTACACAACTTTTTATTGCAATAACGTTTTTCATGTATAAATATATTTGTAGATATACAATACTGATCCATTGTAATGTTACAATTTAAGGAACTAATATTACATTTTTTAGAGGACGCAATTTTATTTTAGTGACATGTGTGGGGAGTCAATAGAAACTTAACCCCAAGTTTGTGGGATTGCCGCCCTTGTCCCCCGGCCGCCATCTAGGAAAAAGGGATGCAAACACCTTTTTCCTACAAGAAATTCGTAAAGATGTAATTTATTTATAGCAAATCGCTTTGCCTAGAAATATGTTCATATAACTTTTTGCCCTAAATTTAAAAATAAAGAAGTTATAAGTGAGAATTTTTTTTAAAAAATGTACTTTTTTGCTTTATAACTTTTTTTATACGTTTTACAAAAAAAAAAATACCTCAGACCAATCTTGTGGATGGTATTTTGAGGATAATTTTTCTCTATATGTTTTTTTTAATTTCATTAATTTAAAACACTGTTACGGCTTTCCAAAGACCGGGTTCGTTAATGCTCATGAGAATCCGGTCAAAACGAAAAGCCCACAAAGTCGATCATCACTTGATATGATAATAAGATGATTAAGCGTCTACGCATCGTTTGATTTTGAACTTTAAATATATAACATAAAGCTTATTTTCGTGTGAAGAAATTTAATGATATATGATCTATGGTAAATTTTGTGTTAATTAATACAATGTAAAAATTAATACAAAACGTAACGTAATCTGTACCCGCGAATAATTTATTTTGAGTATCACTCACATGATTTATTTATATTATTATGTTTTCTCTTGGATTTATATAAAAGAAAGTGCAGTTTTTATTTGAATAATCAGAAACGATGTCAATAAGTGATCACAGTCAATTACACAGTAATAAAACATAATTTGGTGTGAGTAGTGTTTTAGAATATCGAAGGTTTTTTGCTTATAACTTCTTTAATTTTAAATTTAGGCCAAAAAGTTATACGAACATATTTGTAGGCAAAGCAATTTGCTATAAATTATGTTTTTTACAATTTTTTGAAAGACGCATAGTTTCCGAGATATCGTGAAAAATGTGTTTGCACCCTTTTTTCCAAGATGGTGGCCGGGGGACAAAGGCAACCCATCAAACTTGGGGGTAAGCTTCTATTGACCCCCCACACATGTCCCAAAAGTAAAATTACGTACTCTAAAAATGTAAAGCTCATGTAACATTTCAATGGACTGTATACTAGATAAGATGTTTAGGCAATCCAAAAATCAATTTAATTTCTATCAAGTTTTTTATTAATTAACATAGCAGTAAGATCAACCCATTTATTGAATATGATCAATCGTCAAATTTTCTATTTTCGTACTCGCTGCTACGTCGAAATAAAGTTCACACAAATTATATTTCTTTAATGCTAATATAAAAAAAAAACAAGCTAACTATGTTCATTTTTACTTCTTCATAATATGTGAAGGTAAGTAATTAATTAGCAGGAAATTGTATTAGAATGTCAAAAATATTACCAACGAATGGTGAGACAAAAAGTGCATGTTAATTATTTCTAATTGCACAAGGAAATAGTAGTGTAAACAAATGCTTTTTTGATGTTATTATGAAAACTGAATAATATCATATCTTTTTGAAAATAAATAGTGTTAATTCTGATGTTATCGAATTTTTTTAGTATCTTTCCGGAGTATCTTACACCCCTACAAATAAAAACATGCTATAACATAAATTACGTAAAATTGAAACTTTTTGGAAAGGAATATATGACATTTTTCTATATCTTATTGTCTTTGGGATGAGTTGCTATAATCATGACAAACTGATGACTCTTAAGAATTAATTAAGATTTGAAAGATAAAACAATATATATTATTTTATTATATTTTTTAATCCGGATACCAAATATTATTATTATCCGTATTTGAAAGTGCCAACCCTAAATAAAATCCTAAATGTCGTTTATCTTTTGAATTTCGCAGAATTAGAATATGATTTTAATACAGATTATAGTAATTTATATAAGCTATCAATTCATGTATAAATCTTCTTCTAATACGGCTTTATACTCAAGAAAAATAATAAGACCGAAAATGATAAAAACATATTTTCCACTTTATTTGACTACAGTAAATAGGCAAATGTTTTACGAGTGGTATAATTATATGTGCACAATTAAATGGCATAATCAATTTTATAGTATTTAATTTTTTTTTCTGCAAAAAAATATTTTGTAAATTTTTAGACCCGGATATAGGCAAACTTTGAAACGGTTTTTTAAAAAACTAAAAGTTGTATCGCATTGGGAGTTTTACTCTGACGTCTGTAATGATATGGACTATAGTATTTTCGAATAAAAACAAAGTGAAACAAAATCGAGGTTCTTAACACACTGTGCGGCTGCGTCACTAGATATACCTCAAAGAAGAAAACGTCAGTTCTATTTTTGTTACACACAAAAAATGTCTCAGTTTTTTGTTCCTTTAAGTAAACAATTAATTTTTTTAAGTGGAATCATAAAATAAACTATTCGCGTACTTCATTGCCTTCAAAAAATATAAAGTACATTAAAAAAAAGTTGTAGTATCTTCACGCCCGTATTCCCGAATGCCCGTATGCCCGTTAATTCATAACGGAATTCTCGATGTGGATGGCCATATGCCTTCACTGTTGGACTTCCTGCTGACCTCTCACCTGGACCATTATCAGGTATCGGTGGACATGTACATTCACGATTACCTGAAGATACTTAGTCCCATAATGTGATGGGTGGCCATTCAGCCATTCACACAGCTTATCGCCAAGCGGGCACTTTTCCAATTCCGAGCAACGTTGTCTTTAACAGAAAACTAAAAAAAAAACATTTTTTTTACTTACCCGACTCGGGAACCGAACCTCCCGGGTTCGGTTCCCGAGTCGGGTAAGTAAAAAAAATCTCTCCTCGTGTCAACGCCGACACCAGACCACTAGACCACAGAGGCATTATTATTTTACTTCATTTCAAACTAGCTGTGCCCGCGACTTCGTCCGCATGGAAAAAAATCTAAAAAAATAAAAACCCACATAGTTCCCGTTCCCGTAGGATTTGCGGGATAAAATCTAGCTAATGTCCTTTCCCGGGTTTCAAGCTATCTTTATACCAAATTTAAATAGCCGTCTCGAGGTAGTAATGGACGGCGTTAAGGTTTGAATGAAGCCCCCTAATGTTGCAAAAATCCACGACAAGCGTGGTAGGGGTTGCCTTAAGTTCCTTGCTTCCTTTGCCCCGTGCAGTGTGTTTAATAAGCGCAATCTTGCCCCCCCAGAGTACGCAGGGCAGCCTGAGCATCCATGATTTGGCTGTTCAGGCAATCCAGAGCATGGATGCCCAGGGCAGATTCTCCACCGCTAGTGCAAATGGTACCATCCTGGGGTAAAACACCTTTTAATTGCGCTTTCATATATGCGGGGAGGGGGGATTATGCCTCCAGGACTCTCACAAACCGGACGAAACGCAACAGCTATGCTGTTACTTCACATCGGTGTTAAGTGAAAGAGTGGTATCTCCCCGGGCGTGCCGGCCTATTCCGCTGGCAAATGGAATGGAATGGTTAGCGGCCCTGACTACGCAATCGACGGGGCTCGGGTTCGATCCCCGACGGGGACAAGCATTTGTGTGATGAGCATAAATGTTTGTATTTACGGGTTTGGGTGTTTATTATATATATTCTAGTATTTATATATGTATTTCTATGTATTAGTATCGTTGCCTAACACCCATGACACAAGCAAATAATTTGCTTACTTTGGGGTTAGATCAGTCAGTGTAATCTGTCCCGTGAATATTATATATTATTATTATTATGGCACTACCACTAATCGACTGACTGCACCGATGGAACAATTTTTGTAACAAAAATCATCCCTCCGGTGGGCGATGGGGTCGTCACATTTCTATGCCAGCAATTGTAATATTCAGACGAAGAAAACTAGTTATTTTGCAATTTTTCGCGAACTTTAAGTGTACCTTTGCGATGTTACACTGAAAGTTCGCGGAAAATTGCAAAATAACTAGTTTTCTTCGTCTGATCAATGGATTTCCGCAAAGTAACGCCTGAATCTACAAATCTATAATATTAGTATAGATAAAGCGCATTTATCTATACATATAATAAAATCGTAGGAAATTCAAAACTGTACATTGAATATTTTTTTAAAAGAATACTTGGGGCGTGATCTACAATCGATACCGAAGCCAAAAATATAGTTTTTAGAATTTTTTTCTGTGTGTCTGTTTGTCTGTTTATCTGTTTGTCTGTTTGTTTGTATGTATGTCCGGGGTAAACATGCATGCATGGATTTACTTCAAATTTTGCATGAATATTACTAACAGGTCGGGTCAACATATAGACTACTTATTATCACGCTATCACCTACGGGGGAGGGGCAGTGCGGAATAAACCAAGTTCGCGCGGACGAAGTCGCTGGCAACAGCTAGTCTAAAATAAAGTGCAATTGCATTGTCTCGCCCGGGTCTGGCACCACCGTCTTACATATTCCTGCCGCAACAGCGTCAGTGCTTGTCAGGCGAAGTTACCAGTTGTGTAAGGCGTATGGTCTTACACAACTGGTAACTTCGCCCAAGCGAGTTCCCGATGTGGATGATCATAACCCTTCACTGTTGGACCTTCTGCTGACCTCTCATCCTGACTATTATCAAGTATCTGTGGACGTCCCACTTGGTTTGTCAGACCACTGCCTGATCCGGAGTGCGCGAAAGCGTTCGCGCCTATCACGGCCTCCTTTAGCATGCTGTCGTCGCTTTTGGCACTATAGGTCAGCAGATTGGGACGGGATGCGGTCTTTTTTTGCGTCCTACCAATGGGGGCGGTTGTGCTTCTCCCTGAATGATCCGAGTGTCGTCGCTGACTCTATTGCCGATGTGGTGCTGCAGGGCATGGAACTTTTCATTGCATTTTCTGCGGCACCAATTAGTGGTAAGTCTCGGCTTTGGTTTGGTCGCTCCTGTAAAACGGCTTTGCGCCGCAAGCAGGAGTGCTACCGGGCTTGGGCTGCAGCATCCGCATCTTGTGATGAAAAAACCAGCACATTACGTAAGGAGTACAATTCCGCCTCGAGGTTGCATTGATTTTTATATATATAGATTATTGACTGTAGTAAGTTATAAACCAAAAGGGTTGGTTTTTATTTGGTGAGAGATGAAATTAAAAAAGACAAGCCCGCTGAGTTTCTTCCGTCGGATCTTTTCAGTATGTGGCCGCTTTCCGAATCGGTAGTAATTCTAAAAAAATAATATAAATGTTTTAAATGTAATATTATAATATATAATGATAATTCTAAAATATTTGCTAGGTAGGTAGGTAGTAGGGTCTGGTACCATCGTCTCACCTATTCCTGTCGCAATAGCGTCAGTGCTTGTCACTGTCGTGTTCCGGTTTAGAGGGTAGGGTAGTCGGTAAACTTATGCATGTGGCATTCGACCTCGCCACAAGATAGCAACGCACCATTAACACCTTTGGTGTCTATAGGCGATGGTTGACTCTTTCCATCAGGAGACCCATCTGCTTGTTTGTTATCTTATGATATAAAAAAATAAACTTTACTTTATTATAAAATACGGGTGGCAACCCTAGTGTGAACTCTTCGAGCTCAAATATTTACTCGTAGGTTTTAACTTCACAATCAATCTGGGCCATTTTATTCTGCCAGACAGTTCGTTAATGGCGACCAATTGGCCATACGTGTCACTGCCATTGTGACTACTAGGCGGCAGAGTTCCGCAACGTCTCACTCGAGTCTAATACCACTGTTAAGTACACTACATATGGCGATAACCCATAAATAGGTCAACAGCTGTTTTCCACTAAGCACAGTGTAACACCCTATTGTTTAACAATATAAGCTCATGTTTATATGCGCAATAATCGAATAATTAATTAATTATGTTGTTTATTCCGATATAGTTCGTTGTACAAAGTATTTTTTAGAAACCGCAGTTTCCGCTCGTTATTTATTAGTTAGTTATTATGATGTTAATATATACGGGGTGCTGAAAACGGTATCAAATTAATTGAAACCGTACCTTGAGTATATTTTTTTATTAATACACAATTGATTAAGCACTGTATTTTATGTAATGAATTGATGATATTTGCAAGAATATGGGTGTTACAGGTTATTAAACGTTAATTAAGGTACCAACATATTCTACGATAATATGGTGGAATTTTTTTATATAATAAGATAGAAAATAAGCAGATGGGTCTCCTGATGGAAAGAGTCAACCATCGCCTATAGACACCAAAGATGTTAATGGTGCGTTGCTATCTTGTGGCGAGGTCTAATGCCACATGCATAAGTTTACCGGCTATCTTACTCTCCAAGCCGGAACACGACAGTGACAAGCACTGACGCTATTGCGACAGGAATAGGTGAGGCGGTGGTACCAGACCCGGGCGAGACAATGCAGAACTCTACTACCTAGCAAATATTTAGGAATTATCGTTATATATTATAATATTATATTTAAAACACTTAAATTATTTTTTTAGAATTACTACCGGATCAGAAAGCGGCAACATACTGAGAAGATCCGACGGAAGAAACTCAGCGGACTTGTCTTTTTTAATTTCATCTCTCACCAAATAAAAACCAACATTTTTGGTTTATAACTTACAACAGTCAATAATCTATATATATAAAAATCAGTGCCACTTTTCGTTGTAATTTTATAACTCAAGAACGGGCTCACCTATCCAAACCAAATGTTTAGGCTTTGTTCGGACTATTTAGTAGATGGTTTATGTGAAGTTTGCACAACATCGGTAGAGCGGTTCTTCATTTATCACATTTTTTTGTAACAAATGAATTCAATAAATGACGATACGTAGCGAAGCGTAGTCAATTATATAGTAACATCCTAAAGATCCTTAAAAAGTGAAATCGGTTGAGTAATATACAAAAATATATTGTGAGGTGAAATTAAAGAACAAGTGCTTAGTCAATTGTATAACAATAATGGAATTTTACTAAATGCTGACGATGGAGAGAAGAGAATATATTCTTAGATCGCACATAAAGAATAATCGATTGATAATTGAATTCTAATTTGATTTTTTCAATTTTGAGAGAGGAGCTTGGAAAAATAAAACTAAATATCACAAGAGGGAGGTAGTGCGAAGGAGTAAGTAAGATCGGTAGTGAGATATATCACGTGTATTTACGTCAGCGATTTCCTCACCCCGGCGAAACGGCTATAAACAAATTAAAGTTGATTAATATACCTTTATTTAAAGTATATCCTGTAAAAATAATTAGGATTCTTCGTAACAAAAATACACGTGAGGGGTTGAAATGTTGCTAACAACATCACGTGATTATTGGACAGCCCCTAATCTGTATTATCTTTTTTTTATAGAAGAGGGGGAAAACGAGCAAGAGGTGCACCTGATGGTAAGTGATCACCGCCGCCCATGGACATCTGCAATACCAGAGGTCTTGCAGTTGCGTTGCCGGACTTATTCTTAAAAGTCCGGCAATGTCCGGCATAATTAACAAAAAATACATCCAAATTCCAAACATAAAATCATCTAAACTTTCGCATTTATAATATTAATGTAGATTTAAATAGGCATCAAATTCGCGCAGTTCGCACTGATTATATAATCATTACTAGTTTAGACTGGTTGGGTGGCCTACATACGTACTGATTAGGAATATATCGTCTCGTTCATTTGAAATTGGACACATGTGTCATAAATATTATTTTATTATATTATAGTTGTGTCCGCGACTTCGTCTGTGGTAAAATATCTAAAACAAAAGTAGCCTAAGTTACTCCTTATTACATCAGCTATCTGCCAGTGAAAGTCCGTCGAAATCAGTCAAGCCGTTCCAGAGATTAGCCAGAATAAACAGACGGACAGACAGACGGACAAAATTGGAATGAATATTATTTTGGTATATGTACCGTGTATACATCCATATGCATTTAGTACAAAGCGGTTATTTTAATATTACCAACAGACACTCCAATTTCATTTATTTGTATAGAACATTAGTCATAAAAGTAGATATTCTATTTCTTTTTTTTTATTTCAAACGAAAGTAAACAAGCAGATGGTTTTCCTGATGGAAGAATAATTAACTATTTCTCATAGACAAGGAGAATGTAAATATATATTTTATTTAATACTAGCTGACCCGGCAAACGTTGTTTTGTCATATATATATTAGGAATCCATAGCGGACAAACAACGTGACACGTAATTTATATAAGTACTAGCTGTTGCCCACGACTTCGTCCGCGCAGACTTCATTTACTCCGCACAGCACCTCCCCTGTAGGTGATAGCGTGATAATATGTAGCCTATATGTTGACCCGACCTATTAGTAATATTCATACAAAATTTGAAGTAAATCCAGTGCAGTACTTTTTGAGTTTACCCGGACATACATACAGACAAACAGACAAACAGACAAAAATTTTAAAAACTATATTTTTGGCTTCGATATTGATTGTAGATCACGGCCCAAGTATTCTCTAAAAAAATATTCAATGTACAGTTTTCCTACGATTGTATTATATGTATAGTTAGATACGAGATTGTCCTTCCAGGCAGCCGAAAGTGCATTGAACTTTATATGGTGGTTAAGTGCTAATATGCTATATATGCCTATGTGCTATTTCCAGGTCATCATTTACCTGTGAACCAAATTTCATCCAAATCCGATTAGCAGTTTTAGCGTGATTGAGTAACAAACATCCATCCATCCATCCATCCAAAGCTCCAAACTTTCCAATTTATAATATTAATATAGATAAGATAGCAAACAAGCAGATGGCTCTAGTGATGGAAAGATACAACCATCGTCTATAAAAACCAAAGATGTTAATGGTGCGTTGCTATCCGTGTAACGGGATAGCAACGCATAAGTTTACAGGCTGCCATACCCAAACTGAAACACGGAAGTGACAGGGACTGACGC
The DNA here is from genome assembly GCA_036924255.1 of Apodemia mormo. Lineage (NCBI taxonomy): Eukaryota > Metazoa > Arthropoda > Insecta > Lepidoptera > Riodinidae > Apodemia > Apodemia mormo. The sequence goes on from JAUPFN010000017.1 coordinate 34,897,626, forward strand.
TATTGCGGCATGATATAAGGTGCCAGTTTAAATACGAGTAATTATGTCCTGCTATAGTTCCCATAACTTTATTAGAATTAACACGCGATTTAACACACATTCACACTTCTGTTGAATATCATGCATGCATGCATGCAGCATACCTATACCTCTAAGACAATCGGCTAGATCATTGATTCCCAAAATGGTCCAGGTGGAGCCCCAGGGGTCCAACGAAGACACGACGGGGGTCTACGTTAGCGTGACCAAAGTGGGGGTCACAATTCGTAAGCGAAGTAAAAATATCAATAACCCATTTAATTCTCACTTTTTTCGAAAACTGTTAATTCACGATTGGAACTCAGCTGAAACGCAAATATCCATAGTTAGATCTAATCTTTATATTTTTTCTTAAGTTTCGGGAAGTATGGCCAACGGAACCAGCAAAATTTTGAAACTGGTCTATCAGAAAACAAAGTTTGGGAACCTTTGGGTTAGGTGACTAAATTTGAAAAACTGTTTAATAATTTTTTTATTAGGTACGTATATTAATCAAATAAATATTTATTTTTGTAAAATAACGGGCATTTATTGTAAAAAGATTTTTAAAATATAGAATTTGTGAACTTGTAATTAACATAGTCTTATTTACAAAGAAAGGGAGATGTATAGACAATTATCTATATTGTCTTTGTATATGCCTGTAGTCTATGCCACAAAAAGTGATGTCTATATATTATGTAAAAGTAATAAATGCCCTGAATATGTTTTCAATAAAACCCACAACGCTACATTAATAAAAAAACGCGTTTTTAAATTGTAATTAATATTTATCGTGAAAACGCTCTGGGCTGTCATGACGTCTTACTGACATCACGCCGTGGTAATATATCTACATTACATACTCTATGGTTTTATGAAAATAGCAACATCAAGAAGACGTTTTAAGACGGTGTGATGTTATGCTTCCAGATATGCGTTTCTAATTTTGTAGAATTTTAAATCTTAAAATCATTATTAATGCTCAGCTTTTATAATAAATATTATGGTTTCGTATTATCCCCATATCACAATTAATCATTAAAAATATAATATTTATCTCTTACAACTTTATAAGGCGCAAATCCGGCCTCATATGGAATACTGCTCTCACTGTGGACTGGGGCTCCTCAGTACCAGCTCCTTCCTTTTGACCGAATTCAATGTAGAGCGACTCGAATCGTCAATAACAGGACTATTTCTGATCGGCTTGATTCTTTGGAATTACGTAGAGATGTGGCTTCGCTCTTCATCTTCTATAGGATCTATCATGGGGAGTGTTCCGAGGAACGGTTTGGATTAATTCCTGCCGCAGAATTTCAACATCGGACATCGCGACAAAATTCAAAATTTCATTGTCACCATCTCGATGTCTGGAAATCTACAACTGTGCGATTCTCGAGGCACTTTTTTCCCGCACTATTCCTCTGTGGAACCAATTACAGGCAGGGTTATTTCCAAGCGGATACGACTTAGGAACCTTCAAAAAAGAGCCTACTCTTTCTTAAAAGGCCAGCAACGCAACTGCAAATCTTCTGAAAGTATGGGTGTCCATGAGCGGCGGTGATAACTTATCATGGGTGAGCCGTCTGTGTGTTTTCCCCCTTTTTCTATAAAAAAATGTCCGATTCTTTCTTAGTGGAGAAAAGACTACTCTAATAATCGTAACCGCGTGCACAAACTAGTACTGAATATGATGTTTGCAAATATAAGATTTTTATCGTTTCTTATGTGCGTAACAGCCCCCGTAAATATAGGCCAGCGATTGAGATAGCAGTGGCGAACATGTTGTTGCCATCCTGCCATAAACGGGCTCGCCAGATAATCTCTCGCCGGGTCACCACTATGCGGGCTACCGATAACGGCGATAAGTGGCATCATTAATTATTTTTACAATTAAATAATAGCGTGAAATTTATATAGGATTTTTTTATTAATAAATAGCAAACAAGTAGACAGGTCTCTTGATGGAAAGAGAAACCATGGCCTTTAGATACCAGATGGTAATAGTGAATTGGTATCCGTGCGGATGACTACTTTACGCTCCAGTGTGGAACACGACAATAAAAAGCAATAAGGCTATTGCGGCAGGAATAGGAAAGGCGCTGATACTATATGCCGGGTGAGACGTTGTGGAACTACTAGTAGTCTCGATGGTAGTGACGCGGATAGCCAATTGGACGCCTTTTACGACCTGCCTAACAGAACAGCAATTAGACTATTATTCAAATAAGCCCCGGACCAATACGGAATACAATCCTGTGACTTTTAATGAATATGCTTTTGTTTTTATTTTCTTATTTTATTTTATTAAAAACAAATACAAGTATAAAATCTGAAGGTGCCACAAAAAGCCACCACCACAAAAAAAATTCTGAGCACCAAAAATACTTTACATTACATACTCTGTGGTTTTTATGAAAATGACAAACCAAGATGACGTGTTACCACGGTGTGACGTAACACTTCCAGATTTGCGCGTACTGTCACGTGACTTAATGTCTATTTTGTCGAATTTTAAATCTTGAAAATATTATTAATGCTTAGTTTTTATAATAAATATTATGTTTTTTTTATTATTGACGGGGAAGCGCTTGACCACTATCTCGCCTGATGGTAAGCTAAGATGTGGCTTAAGATGATACGTGCTGCCGTAGAAGGTACCTGTTCTCTTGAAAATCCTATCAAGTATATTATTGAACGCCCTCTATGGGGCCGTTCATAAAATACGTCACACTAAATCAGCTTTTTTTGACCCCCTCCCCCCATTGTCACGCTGTGTCACACTTTTTGTGATCCCCCCTAGAAATATTTCGTCGCAAAAACTAAGACCCCCCCCTGCTGAGTATGATAAATTCTAAATGATAGTACACAAATTCTGAAAATTAAAAATATTTATTTAGTTATTATAATAACATTACGCGCAGGGTACGTGGAAACGTTACTGTCTCAAGTATTGGAAAAACAAAGAAACCCGTTGTGACGGATCGCAACGCCGCTACAGTCGCGCCACAGAGCTAGCGCTCATGTCAAAAAATAATAAACGGCGAACGTCACGTTGCCGTATACCCCCGTCCCCCCTTGTCACATCTTGTCGCACTCAGCCAGACCCCCCCCTCCCCTTGTATGCGAACGTATTTTATGAAAGGCCCCTATTCGAAACTCGACCTTAATAATTGTATTAATGTTAAAGCACAAATATCTATTAGACAAATTGTAGGATAAAAAAGGTGACTCAGTTTGATCATAGACTAAAATATCTTCACTCGATAACAGAGTTTATCTATACATAAAATAAAATCGTAGGAAAGTCAAAACTGTACATTGAATATTTTTTTAAAGAATACTTGGGGCGTGATCTACAATCGATATCGAAGCCAAAAATATAGTTTTAGAATTTTTGTCTGTTTGTCTGTATGTATGTCCGGGGTAAACTCAAAAAGTACTGCATGGATTTACTTCAAATTTTGCATGAATATTACTAATAGGTCGGGTCAGCATATAGGCTACATATTATCACGCTATCACCTACGGGAGAGGAGCTGTGCGGAGTAAACGAAGTTCGCGCGGACGAAGTCGTGGGCAAAAGCTAGTTATAAATAAAATAGTATGTAAGTGTGCGTGTAATGTTTTTTAACTTCCCGCTACGTATGTAGATAAGGAAGTTACTGATATTGCCCCGATTTTCGATAATCGAGTTTTTACCAGATCTCCACGTTTTGAAGTCCTACGAACCATTTCTGACAATTTTCACCATGACGTCAGTATGTGTGTATGTATGTGTGTATATATATGTGTATGTAAACATTCCATAGCTTTTGAACAGCTTGACCGATCGATACGCGGTTGATGGCATTCGATTGGATTCCGCTCAACTAAGACTTCCTGAAAATTTGAACCTCCAGTCCAGGAGGTTTTGAGAAATTTTGAAAAAACCTGGAAAAAAAAATTTGGTGAAACAGATTTTTTTTAATATAACCACCAGATTAATGTACGTATTTTATTACATCAAAATAGTTTTATCTGTTCGAGAGTTATCATTGACAAAAACTTTTGAAATAAAGTGATTTTCGACATAACTTCGATATTTTTTTACCAATCATTTTTTGACCTTCTACGATATTATAGTACTTAAAAAATTGCGTCTAATACAGTGTCAAAAATCAAAATCGAATCAAGTTTTCAAAAGTCATGGTTTTTTTAAATATTAATATGTTGTTGCTTTCAGAACGGTGGGGATGAGATCCAAATTTTGTGACGTCACATTTTTTCAAAATATAATATTTTATATCTAAGTATTACAACACTAAATTTAAAAAGTCGCCTGTATAGATAAAAAATATTCTAATGAGATTATCATTTCAATGTAAAATTTTAAAATATGTGACGTCACACTAGGTAGGGGGGTCTCACAAATGTGACCAACTGTGACAAGGACGGGGGAGTGGTTAAAAAATCATAAAATTGGTGTGACGTAATTTATGGATGGCCCCTAAGCGGTGAGGCTTCAAATTAAAGTTCAATTTAAAGTTCCATCCTCACCACCTCGATGTCAGGAAATCCACAACCGTGCGTTTTGTCTGCAATTTTGCCTCGCACTACTCCTTTGTGGAATCAATTACCCTCGGGGGTGTTACCGAATGGATACGACTTAGGGACCTTCAAGAAAAGAGCTTACTCATTCTTAAAAGGCCGGCAACGCAGCTGCTATACCCCCGGTATTGCGGATGTCCATGGGCGGCGGTGATCACTTACCATCAGGTGCACCATCTGCTCGTTTGCCCCCTCTACTATAAAAAAAAGGTATTGTACACGATAGAATCGTAGCATAATTTCCTTTAAATTCTGAACTGGAGAGTGAAAACTTTGTTCTCAACAATGTTTCCGTTTTACATATTAATATATAAACAACAATGATGACGATCAACATCACAATTCAACAAATTAATTTATTACCGTTGTTGATGTCATATTTATAACTAATATAATTATATTCAGATAAATACAAATATTAATTTTAGTTTTATTTACGTGAAATATCACCTTATTATCGAATACTAGAGTTTCATTTCGCTCGTACGAAACGACCTTGTATTTTAATTTATTTAATAAGATAACCTTATCATTCCGCATGGGAACGCTTTATCACCTTGAATTTTATTTAGATTAGAACATGTATAATTGTAGGTCTTTAGGTCTAGGGATTTTTATTATAGGATAGAAACAGAAAGATCTTCTGATGGAAAGAAAGAACTGTCGCTAACACCAAATATGTAAACAATAATTGGTTGACCGAGCTTTGCTCGGTTTTTCACATACCCATATCTTAGGAACCGAGCTTTTCTTGGACCTGGAACCTTGATACATCGATTCCTTGACCCGAAAAATCCCTAATTTGTGACTTTCATGAAAATCGTTGGAGCCGATTCCGAGACTCCAATCTATACATATAATAAAACTGTAAGAGGTCGATTTCTGTACATTGAAGATATTTAAAAAAAAATTCTTGGAAGATACTCTTTAATCGATACTGAAGCGAAAAATGTAATTTTTTTAATTTTTGTCTGTCTGTCTGTCTGTCTGTCTGTCTGTATCAAGGCCGCGCATCACGCCGAATCTACTGAACAGATTCAAATGAAATTTAGCACGATTAGAGTTCATACTCCGAAGAAGGTTATAGGATATTTTTTATTCCAAAATTCAGCACGGTTCCCGTGGGATAGGGGATGAAAATAAAAACGTATATTTAGCTTTAATTCATTAACCTATCATCCGAAATCCTTTATTATTTTTTTGTTCAAAAGTAACTACTATAAAGATTATCCCTTAAAAATTTCAAGGTCATGAGTTTTATAATTTAGAAGTTACAGACATCGCAAGTTTCAACGGTTTCGGATGGAATGTCCAGTTGAACGTGACACCCGGAATGTATGCAAAACCTTTAACCGCACGGCTCATTATAAGTTAGCGTTATCATTTCATAGTATTTGTGTAATGGACATAACCCGAGAGAATCAGTTCTAGAATGTATACTGTTTTATTAAAATGTTATAAATTCATTTTTACTAGCCTAAAAATGAATAAAATATGTGTAAAATGTAAACCTAAACATTTTATTTATTTATATATAAGAATTATAATACATTTGAAAATAAAACAGGTCATTTTTCAGTTTCTTGCCAATATCTCAGAAAATATGCATCTAATCGACATTAAGTATACTAATAGAATTTGTTTTTTACAAAATTTTACGTAAGGATAGGCTATTGGGAAAATTCACTATTTTGTTTTTACATTGCATAACGTAAAAAAGGGTAAAAAAAGTATCTAACCGCCCATACCCGGAATACGTAGGCAGAGGTACAAGAAGTGTACCCACGATTAGCCATATATACCATCTCACACAATGTGATAGGTGGGAAGCCTATTGCCAACCGGGTCCTTTTCAATCCCGGGCAATGTTGTTTTATCAGAAAAGTTAAAAACGCGTTTTGTTTTGCCCGACCCGGGAATCGAACCCGAGACCTCATATGGTCAACGATGACACCGGATCACTTAACAACACGGTGAATATTTCAAAATTCTTTGAAAATGAATAAAATTTCTGCGAAGTGTATATGTTGGAGTGCCTAAACTACTTAGTGTACTCATTAAAGTCAGACTCCAAAATACTTTTTAAAAAATTGTTAAGTAGAATATACGAACATGTACTTATAACTTCAGGCCTGGATAAGATCACCATATTACAAAAAAAAACTTTAGACATAGATAACTTCATCAAAACAAATTCAATAAAAAGTTACGTAACTTTCCTTTATTTGTGAGAATCGAAAATCAAAAATGTGAGAAAAAAAATACGTGGCTTTGTTGTTTTTTATTGAAGTATCATCACTCCCGGTTCCCTTGCGAGGTAGGCAGAGTAAACCGAACGTCTGTTGACTTTTCGCTTCACCGCGTTTCACCGGTTTGTCCGTTGGTGATATAAATGGTAATCCTCATCGCCGCATATACCGACACGTTAACGATTATCGACTATTTTTAGCGATAACCGGGACGGACAGTTTTACGTGCTCATCCGAGGCACGGGAGTGGTAATACACCACTTCGCCAGTCTCCAAGTTGCTACTGAGATTTTAGATTTTCGAGAAAATCCTCGAAAATATCACAATAACACGACCTCACGATCTGAGCCCAATAGGCTATCCCAAGACCACGAGGCAGAGTAGTTTGTTATTAATTAAAAAACCCTTGACTGTTTATCTTGCTTATTGAAAATTATACAAATTTACATTAAAAACATCTTTTAGAGATTTAAAAATAATAATAAATTTAAGAAAAGTGCAACAAGATTTTTTACTGCAAATCGTTTTCAATGAAAAAAGATAAGCTTCTTAGTCAAAAGCTATTTTGTTTTTTATTAATAACAAACCACAAAGCCATGTGTTAATTATTTTATTTTTATACTTCCCGCTACAAAAAGTTCCTTAAATAAAAATGATTCAAAAAAATAAAACTGAATAAATAACTTTTCATCTTTCTAACTAGGTATATATTTTTAACTTCCCGCTACGTGTCTAAATAAGGAAGTTACTGATTTTACCCCGATTTATGAAAATCAAGTGTTCACCAGTTCTCCACGTTTTGAGGTCCTAGGAACCTTTTTCGACTACTTTCATGATGACGCGCGTGTGTGTGTGCGTATGCGTGTGTGTGTGTACGTGTGTGTATGTGTATGTGTGTATGTAAACATCTCAAAACTTTGAACGATTGACCGATCGAAACGCGGTTAACAGGATTCGATTGGATTCCACTCAACTTAGACTTCCTGAAAATTTTAACCAATTCTGTCAAGGATATTTTGAGAAATTTTGAAAAAACCTCACATACGTTTTTGGCGAAACAGTATTTTTTTAATACAATTTCCAGATTAATGCACCGACAGAGTACAAAATTTAATCAGCTTTACATCTCAAAAAACTGTGACGAATGCTTAAATTGCATCAAATTTATTTATCCGTTCGGGAGTTTATAGTCGACGAAAAGTTTTGCAAAAGTATTTTTTCGGCATAATTTCGAAATTTTTTAACTAATCATTAAATATTGCAGAAAATTTAATCTTTTAGTACTAAAAAACTAGATTGAATGCCGTTTCAAATATCAAAATCGAATTAAATTTTCAAAAGTTACAGCTTTTCAAACAATAAAATTACGTTGTTTACAGTAAACTTACTACATATTGTTTGAATAACTTTCAGATTTATATACTGATTGATATAAAATATCGAATTAGACTTTCGATTTTTATATCAATCGGTCGGTATACAGTAAACTTATTATATATTGTTTAAATAACTTTCAGGTTTATATACCGATTGATATAAAAATCGAATTAGAGTAAAACTGCGCCAAATACTGGAAATTGGATCAAAATTGTTTGATTTATTTGGGATTTGTCAATGAAAAAAATTTAAAAAGAAAAGTTTTTTTTTTTACATTTCTTTGAGATTTCTTAACCTATCGATTTTTTAGCTATTAAAACAATTTTGAGTTAAAAATTGCGTTGAATGCCATTCAAAAGATCACAATCGATCATCATACATCATACATCAACATAAAAATATGATGTATATTTTTCAACCATTAATTTCCTAAATATCATTTTTACAAACCAGATTTTTTGAACTCTTCGAACTCAACAATCTATACTTAGGTATAGTTTTTGCTTCTTTTAGCTTATGCGGCAATGAAGCGGGAAGTTTCAGGGATGGCCAGCAGGGTCAACCGTATTACAGATTTTTATATTCACTACATAAAATTATTATAAATACCTTTTGATTACTTTTTCTCTCATGTCGATATCTTATTAGAATATTTGATAATTTTAGGAATTATATAATTTTGAAAAGTTTACCTTTTTACGTTGAATGCTGATTTTGCGACATAAAAACAACTATTGCAAATTTTCACAATAGCCTACCACTAAGTGAATTTTTATAGACCAAATACATTAATATACATGCTATCGATCGTTGAGGCGCACAGATTCTAGGCATCGCCATAATATGGTGGACATTCCACATGCCCGGACAAAGCGGTTAGACTTAAGATTCTTCATTCGAACCGCAAAGGACTGAAACATGCTTCCTAAATCTGTGCTCCGCGTCGAGTACAATTTGGGGATCTTCAAGAGAAGAGTGAACATGTACTTTCTAGAGAAGCGCGTTTTATCTTAGGCCGCATCTTAGCTTACCATCAGGCGAGATCGTGGTCAAGCGCTTCCCTATAGATAATTAAAAAAAAACATGATTATATTATATTTTACGAAATATTGGCAAAAAATTGCAAAAAGCCGTTTTTTAATTGTTTTAAACAAAATGTTCCTAACCTCCTACATGGTCAAGATATTATGCTTAATAATAATAACATTGCAATTATAACCTTTACTGCAAGCAAATACTATTTATTTCTCCCTGACTAATAAGTCTGTCGTCAAATTTAGCCTACTGCAAAGGAGTCAGATATTGTTATTTATCAGACATACGCCACAAATTTCAAACTAGCTTGAATAATCATCGTTGCCCATTAAGAACCTAGGTACAAGCCGATAATTTCACCTTCAATCTTTTTTATCATAATTTCACCTTCAATCTTTATTATTTTAGGTGGATGGATAGCCCCAGCCATGCTTAAAAATGACAATACCGTTAAAGACTTTTGCTTCACGGTGTGTGATCTTTCTTCCAATAAAAAATAGGTTTTGTAAAAATGATCTTTAGTCAAATTTAGTCATATGGAATGAGTATATAAAGTCAGGCAAATAAAACTGCAAGCATGACTGTAGAAAATAAAAGGCGAGGTGACTTCAGTTAAACACTACTTAAAGCCCTATAAGGCACAAGGGTCGTTATCAAAGTGAACGTGTTTTCAAATCCACACTAAAAGAATCCTTTCTTAATATTTCTCCTTTGATAAAAGTGCTTCGCCGTCCAAAGTATTGCTGAATACGAGAAATACTGTGGTCAATTACTAATAATTACTCTGCAAGGATGGCCAAACGCGAACGAAGTCGCGGGTACAGCTAGTTATATATAAATTGCTGTTCGTTAGTCTCGCTAAACTCGAGAAAGGCTGAACCGATTTAGCTAATTTTGGTTTTGAACTAATTGTTGAAGTCCAGGGAAGGTTTAAAAGGTGAGAAAATACAGAAAAAAAAGTAAGAGTCAGATAGATAAAAGATAAAACTAGCATAAAAATTATACTAATGTCCAAACAGGTGTCAAATGAAAAGTAAAAAAAATTGCTAAATAATTCTATACATATAATAAAATCGTAGGAAAGTCAAAACTGTAAATTGAATATTTAAAAAAAAAATAGTTGTTGCGTGATATACAATCGATATCGAAGCCAAAAATATAGTTTTTAGATTTTTTGTCTGTTTGTCTGTATGTATGTCTGGGGTAAACTCAAAAAGTACTGCATGGATTTACTTCAAATTTTGTATGAATATTACTAATAGGTCGGGTCAACATATAGGCTACATATTATCACGCTATCACCTACGGGGGTGAGGCTGTGCGGAGTCAACGAAGTCCGCGCGGTCGAAGTCGTGGGCAACAGCTAGTAAATAAATAAAAAAAATAGGGCTGTATTAAAATTTTTAATAATACTAGCGATCTTTGACGTTTCAAGACTATGACTCTACGAAAAAGTTTAATTACGAAACTAAATTTTGGTTTGTTTTAAATATCGTAAGGTAGCAAACAAGCAGATGGGTCTCTTGGCGGAAAGAGTTAACCATCGCCTATAGACACCAAAGATGTTAATGGTGCGTTGCTATCTCGTGGCCACGCCTAATGCCACATGTATAACTTTACCGGCTACCTTACCCTCTAAACCAGAACACGACAGTGACAAGTATTGACGCTGTTGCGGCAGGAGTAAATAAGGCGGTGTTACCAGACTTGGGCGTGACAATGCAGAGCTCTACCACCTAAGTTGAGTTGAAATATTTAAGCATTGTCAGGTGGATTGGTTATAATCATGGTTATATTTAATGTCACCTATGATAGACTAGGTTTAAACACTCACTTTGGCACATCTGGTATTGTAGTTGTCAGCTATGGACAGTGGTGATCTATTGATCACATACCAAGTGAGCTTTCTGTCCATTATCCCGCTCTTTGAAAAAATGAAAAATGAAAAATATTTATTTGCAAGAATATGGGTGTCACAAGTTATTAAAATAAATTAAATTACCATCATATTCTACCATAATATGGCGTGCAAACATTTTAATTTAGGTCGATTTCTTTATAATTACTACCGGATCGGAACGCGGCCACACACTGAGAAGATCCGGCGGAAGAAACTCAGCGGGCTTCTTTTTTTCTATTTCACGTATTGCAATTGTATGTATTACAATTTACTAGAATTATTTCACATCAAAAGTTATTTTTACAATTTACAAAATATGATCTTATGCTCAATCCAAATTTTTACAATTTACAAAAAATTTACCATTTTACAAAATTTGCCGTTCAGTTTTTATTACATTTAAATTTCAAGGTAAATTGTACAAGCTTATATTTCTGTTTATTAACATTTAATCTTATCTGCTAAAAATTCTCTAATATCATAGTATGTTTTATTTAACAGTAAATCAAACAATTTTTTGCGAAATTTATTTATAGGTAATAATTTTAGACTATCAGGAATATGATTGTATATATTAATTGCCATACAATATGCATTTTTTTTATAAATATTTAGTCTTTGGCTTGGCACATGTAGCTTCTCACTGTTTCTAAAATATGAGTTCCCTAATACTTGAGCATTTGTTTTAAACAAATGTTGATGTTTTTTTACAAATACGCATACCGACAGTATGTAAAGACAAGGTAAAGGTAGTATTTTAAGAGTTTTAAATAGGGGTTTACATGAATGTAGTTGATTAACATTACATATTGCACGTATACATTTCTTTTGAATTCTGAAAATCCTAATTAAATCAACTGAGTTTCCCCAAATAGAGATTCCATATTGCAACACAGATGAGACATATCCGTGATATGCCAGCAATGCAGCATTTAAGTTGGCTACTTCTCTTATTCTTCTCAAAACATAGATAAATCTGTCAATTTTTTTGCAAAGAGAATCAATGTGCGCTTTCCAATTGCAATGGTTGTCAATAAATATTCCTAGAAATTTAGTGTATTCAGTATTTTCTATATTTATATTGTTAAATAATATATTTGATTTTTGAACTTTATTGCTATAACATGTTTGAAATTCAACTATCTTTGTTTTAGTCAAGTTAATTTTTAAATTATTACTTTTTAACCATTCCGAAACTTTAAGTAAGGTTTCAGTTGTTTCTTTTACTAGATGATTTTTATTTTTACATTTAATGAGGAGTGTAGTGTCATCTGCAAATAAGAATGACTCATGTTGCATAGTCTCTGGAAGATCATTAATGTAAATTAAAAAGAGCAAGGGTCCTAAAACACTTCCCTGTGGTATTCCACAGTCACTACAACTATAATTTGAAGTATATATTTTTTTATGTGTCCCAGAAATTTTTGAAATTTCTACACACTGTTTCCTATTTTCTAAATAACTTTGTATCCACTCTAATGATAAAAATACACATCATTGTCAGACTCCGAGCTGTTACCGACTTGTAGGTTTTGTAGAATTATCCAGATTTACTCTCCATTAAAGATTAGACCAGGGATCGAACTTCGAACTCTATGATCCTCCAATTATTTATCATAGGATAGCAAACAAGCTGATGTTAGACCTGATGGAAAGAGTAAACATCGGCAATAGAAATTAGAAATGTTAATAGTGCGTTGCTTTCCATGTGGAAGAGATAGAATGTCAAATTCATAAGTTTACCAACTAAGGACCCTCTAGCTTGGATTACTTTCATGACAAGCACCGACATTATTGCGGCAGGAATACCCGACCGAGATGTTACAGAACTCAACTCAAAATCAGTAAGGCAGATCATTTATAATTCTTCGATGGTAGTAATTAGCTGGGCCTTTCAGCTTTTATGAATTGCATGAGAACAGATGGTCTAATCTTCAAAGGGGGTTCTTGGGAACTGGGGGAATGGAGAGGATACTTTTGTAAGAGCATAGAAGAGCATATTAGCAAATCGATGGTTCTTCTCATGGAATGACTAATGACATAACCATCGTCTATAAGCAGGAAAGGTGTTATGCATAAGTTCATAATAATGCATAAATTTAACCAATACTTTAATTTTAAAACCAGAACGAAACAGTATTTTATAATAAAACCCACATCCCCATAAATCAGTGATCTGTAGAGGACCGAATGACTAGAACGTTTATATCACAAAAAGAAAGAAAATCGGATTGGATCGAGGGAAAAAAGTTCACGAAGCAATCATGCTCATAAATCGCGTAATCTTTAGTTTACAGTATTCATGTATCACGCTATTGGCATGTTATTTTATGTGTCATCAACCACAAATTAGGAACATATGTACAGCTGTTTCTCTTCGCAATTTTCCACTAAAGTCTGTTTTTCGACATTAACACGACCTTTGAATAGGAGAGCACCTGAGTAAACAGATTATTCATCTTCAATTTATTTTGCACAAAACAGTCGCTGTTGTATATGTACACATGTGGTGACAAACTTTAAGGAAAAATACAATTTGTTTCAGACATAAAAACTAAGAAATAGTTTGTTTCAAATATTAAAATTAGAGAATAGTTTGTTTCTGATATTAAAACCAGAGAAAAATTATTTTCAGATACATATTTAAAACAGGTAATAGTTTGTTTCAGATATTAAAAACAGAGAATAGTTTGTTTCGGATATTAAAACCAGAGAAAAATTATATTCAGGTATTTAAAACAGGGAATAGTTTGTTTTACCAGACAATGGTGTTTTTTCTTATATTAAAACCAGAGAATATTCTGTTTCACATACTAGAACAATGAAATAGTTTCAGATATTAAAACTACAAAATATTTTTATTTTGGATACTAAAATCATAAAATAGATTTGTATCATGTATAAAAAATAAAACAGTTCTTATTCTTATGCAATTATTTGTATGAGATAATTATATTAAAACCAATAAATATTTTGTGTCAGATATGTAGACTACTAAATAGTTATTATAATAGATACTAAAAATATTAAAGAGTTTGATTCAGCTATTTATTTAGAGAGGTTGTTTCAGATATTAAAATCATTAAAGAGTTTGTTTCATGAATTAAACTATAAGATCGGGGCAAAAGTATTTTCATATTGTTTATACAAAGGCAAATAAGAAAGAGCGGTGTCTCCTAACACAAGTGCTCGTGTACTTAAAAGGTGACTCCATTTATACTCAAATTTTTGTAAACATATGATACTGAATAAATAATTTTAATTTTAATAAATTTAATTTTTAATTTTAAATATTTTTTAATTTTAGTATTTATTTATCAGGGCGAGCGAAGCGAGCCCTACACTTGGCGACTTTCTATACACTTTTGTGGTACATTTTACTGGAAAAGTATCGCACTTTTAGGTTTGAGCTTTGACGTGGTAGTTCAAATTCATGACGAGATATGTTCTACCATTAAAATACCATTTTATAAACATTAAAAAAAATAGACGATACATGTTGTATTAGAATTTTATTACTACTAACGCCATCTATTATAAAACTAACGAATTAAAATTCTACAAAGCTACACTAGGTGACGATCTATACCCTTTCGTGGTACATTTTACTGAAAAAATATCGCACTTTTAGGTTTGAGCTTTGGCTTGGTAGTTTTAATTCATTTAATTCATTTTCGTTCACTCCATTTTAATACAATATTAATCTATTAATACACTTGTACTTTTTAACTTCCCACTACGTATGTAGATAAGGAAGTTACTGATTTAGTTAGTAAGTAAAGTAAGTAAGTATTTTCTTGCTGTTTTTTGTGACTTAGCAATTGAGACATTTCAATATTTCTTAGAACTGAAAAAACTAAGCTTATAGTTTTTACTCTTTTGAGTTTAAAATAGCTTAATTTAGCGGGAAGTTGCAGGGATGGCCTGCAAGGTCAACCGTTTACAGATTTTTCACAATATGATTATTGTGAAACAGTACAAGTATATTAATTGATTAATATTGTATTCAGATCAATTTCCAATTTTAGTCCGAGGTTGTAAGCTACAAAAATGTGTTTTTCTTTATAAGATCAACTTTCATTTTTAATACCCATTTTTCCTTGAAAACTCTTTTACAAGAAAGTTACCATAAATAAAAATTGATTTCTATCAATATTAGAATTTAAGGGCGAAGTGGTGGCGCGAGATGGATCTTAATATTTTTTTACTATCGATAGGTAGCGCTTGACCTCGATTTCGCCTGATGGTAAGCTAAATGAGGCCTAAGATGGAACGCGCTTCCTTAGAAGGTACCTGTTCACTCTTCTCTTGAAGATCCCCAGATTGTACTCGTCCGGGAACACAGACTCAGGAAGCATGTTCCAATCCTTTGCGGTTGAGTTGCTACATATTATAAGAAGACTGTACTATATTATAGGTAGACCAGAAAATATGGTGTAAAATATGTAGATAATCTTTATATTTGTTCTGTGTAGATAACATTGATAATTATAGAAATCGTGTTTTTAATAAATTAAGAAAATTTCAAAGAATTTTTCTTGTAAAGTAAAAAAAAATTAGTCTTAGAAACAAGTTTTTCTTTATTTTGGTTTTATTTTGCTGCGCCCCCCTAGACTAAAGCCTGACGACGCTTTCGATGCGAATACAATGTTTGGGTTAATGTTTGTTTTAATGGGAAAATACGCTGGATTTTTTTAGGTTAGATAACTATAAATAAAGTCCATACATTAAAAGACGTAATTCTCATAAAAATACTTTCCTAACAATATTACTAGGTAGTGGCCGCGTTTCCGTAGTAGTTTTTTATAAAAATATGTTGACGTTGTAACAAGTTTTATTGAATAAAGTACTTCTGATTTCTGATTATAACTTTGCGAGCGCTTACAAAATCTTTGCTTTTTGTTAGTGTATTTATATGTATTAGTATTATTGATAACCAAATTATAAGCAAATTTGATTACAATGAGGTTAGATCAATTCTTATAAGTTCAAAGTTGTCCATAAATGGCTATCCTACCACTTCGTGAAACACGAGAGGTATTATTTTGCACTATGTCTAAAAAATGTATTCATTATCATTAAATTGTCTAACGTTATGTAAGTATCCTATTATTATCATAATCGGTGATAATTGATAAAAGATAACATCCATGGCGGCCATTTTAAAATCGATTTGTTTTATTAGAAACATGCAAAGATTTATTGCCATAATGCCAACGTGAAAAATAAACTCTATCATAATGTAAGAAGGGTGGTATTGGACTGAATTAGTTGATAGACGGTGTTTTGTTTGAATTTAACTTTATTTTAAGGAGTTAAGGGTGATATTGGCCTGGCACGAGTAACTAGGTCGTTGCATCCTTGCGGCAGGCCAGTGAACTACGTGTCAGTGCACTTGCAATCTCTATGTAACGCGAACTCTACGATAAAATGGCTATTTTAGACTAAATTTAATATTAATATACAGAGCATTTAATTCATAACAAAAGTATCTCCACGCCCGAATCCTCGAAGAGGTAGGCAGAGGTACAATCAGTGCGCCCACAATTAGCTGAAAATACTTAGTCCCACGATGTGACAGGTGGCAAGCTTACCAACCGGGCATACCGGGCATACCAATCGAGCAATCATCGAATCCCGGACAACGTTGATTTTATGAGAAAACTGAAAAAAACACATTTTTGATTTGTTCGACCCGGGAATCGAACCTGGGAACTCACGTGGTCAATACCGATATTGGACCACTAAACCAATGAGACTACTTGCCGTAAAGTAAAAAAGTATCTATCTATTTAAATTAAATGCTAAAATAAATATCACCCCGATAATCGGCTTGTGTGGTAAACAAAATTAATTGAACATACATTGTAGCTAGCATTTATTTGGTAGCGTCGCTGTAAAGTAATCGGTACCTAATATTGCATGTGTCAGTACTATTCCGCCACACAGATAGCACGCACTATTAACATCTTTGGTGTCTCGATGGTTGTCTCTTTCCATTTTAGACCCATCTCCTTTTCTATGTCATAAGATAGCAAACAAGCAGATGGATCTCCTGATGGAAAGAGTCACCCATCGCCTACAGACACCAAAGGTGTTAATAGTACGTGCTCGCCACAAGATTGTGGCGAGATCTAATGCCACGAGCGTAAGTTTACCAGCTACCTTGCCCTTCAAACTGGAACACGACAGTGACAAGCACTGACGCTATTGCGGCAGGAATAGGTAAGGTGGTACCAGACCCGGGCGAGACAACACAGAACTCTACCACCTAGTAGCCACGATGGTGGTGACTCGTATAGCCAATCATTTGCCTTTTCGACCTACCTGACAGAACGGCCGTCGGCCTATTATTCAAAGGAGCCTGGCGGGGTGATCACGTAACTCGCAATGCGAAATTATCGTGATTGTTTAGTTATTGCAAGACACATAACAGCCTTGTAAATTAGTGATAGTCGCCGCTTGATAAGTTTTGATGCGGTGACATTGCAAAAAGTGCATCTAGTGGCCAGCAAGCAATTGGCGACGTCTTTGTTGTTTTTTTTTCATTACGTTTAAGAGTCATCGCTGATCGCTGGCGAATTGCAAACGTTAGATGATACGCCTACAGGATCAACACGAGTAAAATGCATATTTTCTATCTTATGATATAAAAATGTAGATTGTTCGAATTCCGCGTGTCGCTACTTTCTTTATCCCTAACGATGTCGAAAATCGCCTAATGATACGGAACAGTTCCGTCCTTTTATGGTTTTCGGGCCATTTCGTCCACGGCTGTTTTAGGAAAATGCTTTAGAAACGTACATTTTAATTTTGAATGAGGGGGCTTTTCGGTGGATTTAGAGATACAAGATATATTTTTGTAATGTAGATGTCGTGGAATAATGACAGATCTACATTATTTTTTTTCTTTTATAAAAATAAAAATTGTTACTGAATATCATCATGCCAGTTCTTTTACGGGGTAAGTAGAATATACTGAACATTTATACTTACGGTAGACGTTTTGGTTCACCGTAATTTACAGCTTTCAAGGTTGGCGAAATCAGTGGTGATCGCTATCGCCGCATTTTAACAGCCTGATATCGATTATCGCTTAATTCGAAAAAAAAAATGAAAAATATTTATTTGCAAGAATATGGGTGTCACAAGTTATTAAAATAAATTAAAGTACCATCATATTCTACCATAA
Organism: Apodemia mormo; assembly: GCA_036924255.1. Classification (NCBI taxonomy): domain Eukaryota; kingdom Metazoa; phylum Arthropoda; class Insecta; order Lepidoptera; family Riodinidae; genus Apodemia; species Apodemia mormo. The sequence goes on from JAUPFN010000017.1 coordinate 34,915,990, forward strand.
TATGGCGTGCAAACATTTTAATTTAGGTCGATTTCTTTATTATTACTACCGGATAGGAACGCGGCCACACACTGAGAAGATCCGGTGGAAGAAACTCAGCGGGCTACTTTATTTACTTCTTTAGGCTACAAACGATTTTCACAACCCACAGCTTTACATGCTCATCCAAGGCTAGGATATTCTAACACACTTCCAAAAAACTCCGAGCTACTGAGATTTGGAATTTTTGAAAAACCTCGAAAACACGTAACGCGACCCAAGAATCGAAGCCGGGATCTCATGATCTGAGTGGAATAAACTAACCCCTAGACATCGGGATAGTCAAATTACTTGATAATTGTTCAGTACAGATAGCAGAGAAAGTTTTCCTGTGTTAAATCGCAGAAATTATTGTTACGAATAATCTAGAAGCGTGTAGAGTTGGAGCGCGCGCGCACTAACTATCTAGAAATAAAGGAAAGAGATAGCTACTCCTATTGACAAACAAATAGTTGACCTGGGCTATGCCATAATGCACTTTGTGGGATATGGCATAAGGTTGAAAGTAGGGTGTACTAGGATTTATGACTCATAACATGTTTACGATAAGTAGTGATTCATTGTTTCCCGATACATTTAGATTTTTCTGGATCCAGCTAGGACTTTACCCTGCCTATAAATAGAAAGGTGTTGACAAACATAAGGCAGTTTTTATCAAGCGATCGAGAGCGATACATCAAGTGACGAGTGCGAAGCGAGAAGTGTTTTATTGTGTAGTGTTCTAAGTTCAGTGATAGTACCGTGAGTGACTAGGGTGTAAAGTGTATTTTAGTATTACGTTGTGTTGTGTTGTGTAAATACACGGATTTAATATAAGTGATGTTTTCTCACAAGTACGAACCCGAGTACGTACCATTATTTTTATAGATAGGATCAGTATGACGTACTGAATGTAAATGTACAAAATACAAATTGGGGGACGGAAGTGCCACCATTTTGCGGAAACCCGCTCAGCTTATGTATATACCGTAACTGTGCATTTGAGGCGAAAAATTGTAAGGAACATATTTATAATATTGAAAAAGCTGTAACTTTTGAAAATTAAACTCGATTTTCATTTTTGAAACTGTATTCGACGTAATTTTTTAAATATTAAAACATTGTATAACATCAAAAAATGATTGGTTGATAAATTTCAAGGTTATGTTGAAAAAAAAACACTTTTTTCAAAAGTTTTGTCAACGTTAACTCCCGGACGGATAAACCCATTTGGATGCAATTTGCAACATTGGACGCAGTTTTTCAAAGAATAGAGCTGAATAGATTTTGTACTCAATTGCGATATTAATCTGAAAGTTATTTAAAAAATATTGTTTTGCCGAACTTTTTTTAGATTTTTCAAAATTTATCTAAATCTCTTGGACCGAATCGGTTCAAAAGTTATGAGTTGTTTATATACACACATACATACACACAGACATATTCGGATATACATACATACTGATTTCATCGTGAAAATAGTTGGCAAAGGTTCCTAGGACCTCAAAACGTGGAGATCTGGTGAAAACTTGATTATCAAAAATCGGGGCAAAATCAGAAACTTCCTTATACTATTAACGTAGCTGAAAGTTAAAAATAATTTAATGTAATCATGATGGCATATCCTGTGAGAACAAAGCTATAACTTTTGAAAATTAAACTCGACTTTCATTTTTGAAACGGCATTCGACGTAGCTTTTTAAATATTAAAACAATTTCGAGGTTATGTTGAAAAAAAAAACACTTTTTTCAAAATATGACATAGGTAATAAATAATACGGAAAAAACTTGGCGACGAAATAGAGCAATTAGAACAAACTAAAATCGCAATAAATACAACAAAGATATTTGTAGCCACATTATATTATGTTGTTTACATTGATGTGGGTATCCACGCATTACGGCTTTTGTGGGACGGTGTAGAATTAAAAAATAATGTGGTATTAAAAATGAATTTCCCGTATTGATTTGAGCCGCTTTCAAAGAATAGACCAAAAGCCTTACTGCTAGGCATCTTATAAGAATCGCGACTATTACATAGGTAGTAGAGTTCTGCAACGTCTCGAGCAGGTTTTAGTAACTCCGGCATACCTATTCTTGATGCAATAGCGTTGGTGCTTGTCGCTGTCGTGTTCACGTTTTAGAGAAGATTAGCAAGTCAACTTATGCATTTGGTATTCCTGCCCTGTTACACGGATAGCAATTCACTATCAATATCTCTGGAGTATATAATAGACGATGCTTGTCTCTTTTTATTAAGAGAACTACCAGATCATATGCTATCCTATGACATGATACCGCCTTGCCTATTTCTGTCACAATAGATTATTTTTAGTTTCGTTTTTGATTTAAAGGGTTAGGTAGCCAGTGGATTCATTTATCTCTGAATCACAAATGGATGGATGAACAAAATACGTGTTTTTTTTTTTATCAAGAGTACGATCTTGTTTACTAGGTATACTAATAATATACATGTGAAAGTTTCTTTGCTTGTCTGTCGGTTACGCTTTTATTACTAAACCAGTGAACCAATTTTCTTGAAATTTGGTAAAGTGATAGTTCAAGAACTGGGGTCAAATATAGCCTCTAAAGTTTTTGTGAAACATTATATTGATTATATATTACTCTACTTACGGGCATAGCTGTGCGGTTCGGCTTGTCTTATAATATTTAAAAAAAATGTGTAAATGGTTGACCCTACAGGCCATCCCTAAAACTTTCCGCTAAATTAAGGTATTTTAAGCCCAAAAGCTTAAAAACTATAAGCATAGATTTTTTCAGTTCAAACATCTATATTGTTAAATTGGGAGTATGTTGACTTTTGAAAAACTGTATATTTTGGAAACGTTGAATGAATTTGATCTTTTAAATGACATTCAACTCAATTTTTGAAATCTTAAATATTGCTTTATCTAAATAATCGATAGGTTGAAAAATTTCGAAGCAATGTCAATAAACATTTTTTTCAGAAATGTTCGCCTTTAATAAATCCCAAACAAATTAACCGATTTTGATTCAATTAACGATATTTGATGCAGTTTTTAAATGAGAAAAGCTGATAAGATTTTTATTTCAATCGGTGTATTAGCCTGAAAGTTCTTTCAATTCAATTTCAAGGAATAGAGCTGATTAGTTTTTGTATTCAATCGGTACATTAATCTGGAAGTTATATTAAAAAAATACTATTTCGCCAAGATTTTTTTGGGGTTTTATCAAAATTTCTCAATACCTCTTGGGCCGATTTGGTTCAAATTTTCAGGAAGTCTAAGTTGAGCAAAATCCAATCGAATGCCATCAATCGCGTTTCGGTCGTTCCAGCCGATCAAACCTTATGAGATGTTTACATACACACATACACACACACATACATACATACAGACATACTGACGTCATCGTGGAAATAGTCGGAAAAGATTCCTCAGACCTCAAAACGTGGAGATCTGCTGAAAATTCGATTTTCGCAAATCGGGGCTAAATCAGTAATTTCCTTATCTACATACGTAGCGGGAAGTTAAAAAAAAGTTTTAAAACAATTAATACTTACTAATATATAAATGCGAACGTCTATTTGTTATGTATGCCATGAAAATAGTTGAAATTTACAAACATAGTTTATTTTTTTAAATCAGCCCCTAAGAGCCATCGATAAATTACGCCACGTGTTACGAAGGTGGAAGAGGGTTAGCGAAATGTGACATTTTGTGACAAAGCAGCGCTGATCAAAGTTTTATGACGTCACAAGTCAAAATAAAAAAAAACTGAAACGCGAAATTTGTGTGTAAACCAAAAACTTAAAAATTTTAGTAACTCGATCTATTTGAGTTAGTGTATTTGTTTCTACTCGTGTTGTTCGAGGCTCCTTTGAAGAATAGACCAACTGTCATTTTGCCAGGTAGGTCGTAAAAGGCGACCGATGGGCTATACGTATCACTACCATCGTGACTACTAGGTTGGTAGAGCTCCGCAACGTGTCGCCTGGGTATTTATTAGCACTGCCTTGCCAATTTCTGACGCAGAAGCGTCAATGTTTATCATTGTCGTTTTCCAGTTTAGTGGGTAAGGTAGCTGGTAGACTTATGCATTTGGCATTGCCATACCGCCGCACGGATAGCTACGCCCCAGTAATATCTTTGGTGTCTATAGGTAATGGCTTCTCTTTTCATCGGGAGAGCAATCCAGATATATAAAAAATAAAATATAATAACTATAAAAAATAAAAACCGTTCTGCGTGTGTTGTTTTATATAATTACTCAGAAATATAAAATTGAAAAATATGTGACGTCACACCGCCAAAAGCCACAAGTAGACAATTCAATTAGGCGACAGTTTTTATTTTTTAGCTAAAAAAATATTTAATACCTCTGTGGTATAGTGGACCGTTGTCGGTGTTCACAACATGAGGTCCCGGGTTCGATTCCTGAGTCTGGCAAATCAAAAATGATCAATTTTCTAATAAAATCAACGTTTCCTGGGTTTGGAGAAGTGCCTGGTTGGCGATAGACTTGCCGCCTGTTACATTGTGGTACTGAGTTTTTTCGGTTAATCGTAGGTGTAGGTTGTACCTCTGTCTGCCTTTCCGAGGTTGCAGACGTGAATATAGTTTAAAATGTATTAATGTGGGCCCCCTTTGAAGAATAGAGCATCTGCCATTCTGCCTGGTAGTGCCTTCAAAGAAGCAAACGCCGGACATGTTACTATCATCATGACTACAAGAATTTCGCAATGTCTCTCGGCACAAATGTATTTGGCACAACTGTTTTTTTCCTATTCAAGCTGCATTAGCATCAGTGTTTATATGGGTGATTCCGTTCTAACTGTGATATTCAATGTCCTGTATTGTTTGTTCTCACAGGTCGTTAATTAATAATTAATTTATGAAACTTTTGTACTTATTGGAAAATAATAAACATATTTCAACATTATTTTCATATAATATAACTTGCCACTTACAGAAAACTTACAATATATCACTTAAATGTCAATACCGTGTCATGTCCATTTCTAGAATTTATTTATAAATTGTTAGTTTTTTGTCGTAATAAATGATTTAAACTAATTACCTCATAAATTCTAATGTTTACGACAAAAAAAAAACTAACAATTTATAAATAAATTCTAAAAATAGACATGACACGGTACTGACATTATATCACAGTTAGAACGGAATCACCCATATATGTCATGTTCCTGTTTGGAGGATAAGGTAGCAGTTAACGGCACATGAATGAAAAACACTAGTGATATCTTTGGTATCTAAAAGCGATTAATGTTTTCCACGAGAGCCATCGTTAACTATTCTACGATATAACAAAATAGTACATTTTGTGAAATCATGGTCACCCTATCTGTAACAAAATACGCCATCACATATCGCGTTCCACAGGAAGGGAGGGCGCAAACACAAATTAATTAGCTGACAATAATCAGCCCACTTCCCGCCATTAGGTCGAATAAACACGCCATCTCGTTAATACACTCTTGGACTTATTACGGAAGAACAGGTTCGCGATTTGTCACCTGCGTATGATACTTTCATTACATTTTTTATATATCGTAGGATATAAACAGCAGGACCACTTGAGCGAAAAAGACAACTAATGTCTATTGACACCAAAGATGTTAATGGTGCGTAGCTATAACTACATGGCAGAATGACATATATTATGGTATATTCTTTAAAGGGTAGCTGGATTAACATGAGGTAAAGGTAATTTATCAATTTATCAGTCCTCTACAATGTTTGTGCTGCGTCGTAGCACGTATCGACCTTCTATCGTGTTTATGTGAATGAGAACCCTAAGCACATTGACTCAATTACGTGAATTGGGGGGCATATCACATGTAGAGCCAAGCTTCTAACTCTACATGCCCTCTACATACCCTTACTTCATAAACTCTACACACCTTGAATCTCAAAATATGTAATTTGTTTTATATACTCATATGTGACTCTCCAACTTGGTCAAAATGGTTAATTATTGTGATATTTTCTAAAGAAAATAATGAAATATATTTAAATATAAATAAGAAATCATAAGTCAGCACGTGATCACAAACGCAGATCTGGTAGTATTACCTGGAATTGCCGCTCACAATCACAATATGTTGTAACCCTTAATGTCTATGTATAGGTACTACTAAATAAATCTATAGCGTATGCCTCTGTATTTAATTTTATTGTAAAACTAGCTGTTGCCCGCGTCTTCGTTCGCGCGGACTTCGTTTACTCCGCACAGCTTCCCTCCCGTAGGTGATAGCGTACTAATATGTAGCCTATATGTTACCCGACCTGTTAGTAATATTCATGCAAAATTTGAAGTAAATCTATGCAGTACTTTTTGAGTTTACCCCGGAAATACATTGAATTTCCTACGATTTTATTATATGTATATATACAGATATAGATATATCAGACATACTAACAATAGCGCAATCATACAGAGAACAAACTGGTAAGAAACGTTCTTTTGGTATTTTTATATATAGACTCTTGACACCATTTGAATTTTTGTTAATGCATGTAGCCGGTAAACTTATGAATGTTTTTTTTTATATTATAAGATAGGAAACAGGCAAATGGGTCTCCTGATGGAAAGAGTCAACCATGACATATAAACATCAAAGATGTTAATGGTGCTTTGCTATCTTGTGGCGAGGTCTAATGCCACATGCATAAGTTTACCAGCTACCTTACCCTCCAAATCAGAACATGACAGCGACAAGCAGTGACGCTATAGGTTCAGTGGTTTAATCGTGAAAGCTAAAAAGACAGACAGACTTTCGCATATAGTATGAATTTGTATGAAAATGGATAAATATAAGTGTATATGTTACCGGCAATCTGTATAATCCGGTATTCCAAACTAAGTCCTATGAAAGTGATGAAAAAAAAACGATTAAAGTTAATTTAATTAAAAATAGCCATGAGCACTTTTGGATACGCAAGTAATTATAGGCGTATTTGTTTATAAATAATATTTAATAAAATATACGTCTCATCTGGTTATCAGATCGGTGAAGGACGATCTTCAGCGGCTCTTAGACCATCTTTATATCAGGAAATCCATTTGCTTGTTTGCTATCCCATGAAATAAAATATATATTTACATAGGTTTAATAACATATTACCGGCTGTGTGGTCTAGTGATCCGGTGTCGGAGTTGACCACATGTGATCCCGGTTTGATTCAAGAGTCGGGCAATTGAAAATATTTTTTCGAGTTTTCTCATAAAAACAACTTTGCTCGGGATTGTATGATCGTTCGGCTGGTAAAAGGATTACCATCTATCACATTGTGGGACATCTTCGGCTAATCTCGGGTACACTTGTTGTACGTCTGCCGACATATTAGGAGATACGGACGTTAATATATTTTTTTAAAACATTACCCTAGTTTTTGCACAATCGGGTAGAAAGACATGTTACAGATTTACTGCTAAGAGAGAATATATTTACGGAGTTTGCGTTGATTGCATTTTTAGTGGTCGATGAACTTCTAATAATACAATCGAGAATGTATGAATAGGCAATATAAAAAAACACGTGATTAAAAGATTATTAATACGATTACTCATAAATAACTCTTCATCTTAATATTAATGCCGTGAAGTGTACTAAACGGGTAAGCAGAGAGCATCTCCGTTTTTTCATATATCACTACCTGTTGCCAGCGACTTCGTCCGCGCGGACTTGGTTTACTCCTCACAGCACCTGGCCGCCAGGCGATAGCGTAATAATATGTAGCCTATATGTTAACCCGACCTGTTAATAATATTCATGCAAAATTTGAAGTAAATCTATGCTGACTTTTTGAGTATACCCCGGACATACTTAAAGACATAATGATAATGACATGATAATATGTAGCCTATATGTTAACCCGACCTGTTAATAATATTCATGCAAAATTTGAAGTAAATCTATGCTGTACATTTTGAGTTTACCCCGGACATACATACAGACAAACAGACAAAAATTCTAAAAACTATATTTTTGGCTTCGATATCGATTGTAGATCACGCCTCAAGTATTATTTTAAAAAATATTCAATGTACAGTTTTGACTCTACTATGATTGTATTATATGTATAGATATTCCACTATTTATATATATATATATATATATATATATATATATATATATATGTGTGTGTGTGTATTTCTATGTATTAGTATCGTTGATCAACACCCATACCTACCATACCACAAGCAAACAATTTGCTTACTTTGGGGTTAGATCAGTAAGTGTAATTTGTCTGTAAAAAAATCAAAAATTATTATACCATCGTTATTATATTATTACACTAGCTGCTGCCCACGACTTCGTACGGGTGGACTCCTCCCCCGTAGGTGATAGCGTGATAACATGTAGCCTATATGTTGACCCGATCTGTTAGTAATATTCATGCAAAATTTGAAGTAAATCCATGCAGTACTTTTTGAGTTTACGCCGGACGTACATACAGACAAACAGACAAACAGATAAACTGACAAACAGATAACCAAACAAAAATTCTAAAAACTATATATTTGGTTTTGGTATCGATTGTAGATGACGCCCCAAGTATTCTTTTAAAAAATATTCAATGTACAGTTTTGACTTTCCTACGATTTTATTATATGTATACATATAGATAATTAAAAAAAGTGTTTTTCAGTTTTTTGGCAAACGCAAAGTTGCTCGGGATTAGAAAGTGCCCAGTTGGTAACAGGCTTGCCACTTATCACATTTGGGGGCCAAGAATCTTCGGCTAATCGTGGGTGCATTTGTTGTACTTCTGCCTACACCTTCGTGGATACGGGCGTGAAGATACCATATCACTCAATGAATGTATCAAGGCAATAAGTCTTAAGACTAATCTTTTATCTCCGTATGTGATTGTATAAAGTCACGCTTTAACCCACGTGTTAACATTCGCTGAGTTTTCTCTCGCAGAATCAATATTTATATCATTGGGTATATTGCCCACTTTGCAATTCGATCAACTAACCCCAAACTTAAATCTCGGCGTTCACGCTTCTTCCAACGTGACTATCTCACGTGTTCGATGTTCTAGATTTCTTAATACTAAAAGATGTTCTGTTTTAAAAGATAAATGGCTTTTTGAGCACTGGCGGTTATTCGTCTTCGTTCGGATGGCTAAAATCATTACTTTCCTTTGTTCAATCGAGTAAAAACCTAGTCTACGTCACTCCTGGGTAATGTAGCTTTCTAATAATAAAAAAAAAATTAAAAACGGTCGATTAGTTTTTGAGTTAAATCATAACAAACACTCAAATCTTTCCTTTATCAAACGCCGTAAAAACGGAGTTTAACAGTTTGACATGTATATTGTTGGAATTGAATTAATATTATCGCCTCTGTGGTCTAGTAGTCCAGCGTTGGCGTTGAACACGTGAGGTCCCGGATTCGATTCTCGGGTCGGGCACATAAAAAAAGTGTTTTTCAGTTTTCTGAGAAACACAAAGTCGCCCGGGATTGGAAAGTGCCCGGTTATCGATAGGCTTGCCACCTATTATATTGTGAGACCAAGTATCTTCGGCTAATCGTGGGTGCACTTGTTGTACCTCTGCCTACCGTTTCGAGGGTATGGGCGTGAAGATACTTTTTTTGAATTAATATTTGAGTATGACGATCTATTTAGGCGTCTATGCCATGTTTGTTCATATCTTTATATGTTTGTCCACAAATTACTCGGGGAAAAAATATCATATGGAGATAATTCTTTTTGATTTAATCCATCGACTTTTTTAAATCATCATTTATATATATATATATATATATATATATATATATATTATCATTTTCAGTTTAGTCCGTCCGAAATCCCAAAAGTACGTTGACACTTTGACATTCGAAGTGTTTACCTAAAATTGTATGGTACCCTATACCAACAAAACAAAAACAGAATTGTCAGAGCGCACCCAGAACTTTAGTTTACGTTCAATGTGGTGGAACCTAAGGACCGTAAGATTTATAGCGTATTAGGGAAACAGAGGAGCAATAGGTTGTTTTCGTAACAGCAAAAGTTCAAAATAACCTTTGCAAATGCCGAGGGGCGGCCTACATTCGAAAGGTTCGGTTAAATTGTAAACGACGGCTTAATTTTTACTGCTTCGTGACTTCAGCGCTTGCGAATGCAAATTTCGTCGATTAACTTGCTAAGTATCTGTCGAAAGTGCATTATTTTCAACCGGCAAAAAACGTAGGTTATACTTTGACATGTAAGCATGTAATATTGTTGGAATTGACCGTCCCGTTGGTCGAGTGGTTAGCGAATCTGACTACGCAATCGACGGGGCTCGGGTTTGATGCCTGACGGAGACAAGCATTTGTGTGATGAGCATAAATGTTTGTATTTCGGGGTTTGGGTGTTTATTCAATACTAGCTGTTGCCTGCGACTACGTCGTTGACTAACATCCATAACACAAGCAAATAATTTGCTTACTTTGGGGTTAGATCAGTAAGTTTAATTTGTCCCGTGAATTGGATAATATTTAAGTATGATGATCATCATACTCAAATATTTTTACGTTAAATTTTGCAAGTGTATGTACGTTTGTATGTTGTCCCCGTGTTGGTCCCGGGCTCCTTTGAAGATGGAGCTTCAAAGCTGGGCAACTGCCGTTCTGCCAGGCAGGTCGTAAAAGGCGACCGATTGGCAATGCGAGTTACTATCATCGTGGCTACTAGGTGATAGAGTTCTGCATTGTCTCGCCCGGGTCTGGTAGCACCGCCTTGCCTATTCCTGCCGCAATAGCGTCAGTGCTTGTCACTGTCGTGTTCCGGTTTGGAGGGTAAGGTAGTCGGTAAACTTATGCGTGTGGCATTAGACCTCACCACAAGCTAGCAACGCACCATTAACATCTTAAGTGTCTATAGGCGATGGGTGACTCTTTCCATCAGGAGACCCATCTGCTTGTTTGCTATCTTATGATATAAAAAAAAAATACATTCAACCCCAAAAAGACGCAGCGTTCACCGCGAAAAAAACACTCTTTGTCGTATCCCCTCGGTTCGAAAACACTCTCCTGATAGCCTCAGCCAGTATTGGAATTCTGGGAGTCAACATATCGAACAACGTTCAGTTCCGCGGTCAATTGGAAGGGAAGGCTAAACTAGCCTCAAAAACCTTGGTGTACTCAGTAGAGCAAAGCAGTACTTCATGCCAGCCCATCGCCTCCAACTTTACAAGACCCAAATTCGACCTCAATGGAGTACTGTTCTCACCTCTGGGCCGGAGCTCCTCAGTACCAGCTTCTTCCTCTTGATCGCATTCAACGTAGAGCGGTTCGAATCGTCGACGACCAGGCTATTTCTAATCGGCTTGACTCTTTGGCGTTACGCAGAGATGTAGGTTCGCTCTGCATCTTTTACCGTATTTATCATGGGGAGTGTTTCGACGAGTTGTTCGGACTAATGCCTGCCGCTAAATTCCACTATCGGACATCGCGTCAAAATTTAAAGTTCCATCCTCACCACCTCGATGTCTGGAAATCCACAATCGTACGCTTCTGTCGACACTTTATGCCTCGCACTACTTCTTTGTGGAATCAATTACCCTCGGGGGTGTTTCCGAATGGATACGACTTAGGGACCTTCAAGAAACGAGCTTATTCATCCTTAAAAGGCCGACAACGCGGCTGCAATACCCCCGGTATTGCGGATGTCCATGGGCGGCGGTGATCACTTACCATCAGGTGCACCATCTGCTCGTTTGCCCGCTCAACTATAAAAAAAAAATTATACACTTTTTGCCTCGCACTACTTTGTTGTGGAACCAATTACCGGCAGGGGTGTTTCCAAACGGATACGACTTGGGGGCCTTCAAGAAAAGAGCTTACTCATTCTTAAAAGGCCGGCAATGCAACTGCAAGACCTCTGGTATTGTGGATGTCCATGGGCGGCGGTGATCACTTACCATCAGGTGCACCTCCTGCTCGTTTGCCCCCTCTTCTATAAAAAAAACACATCAAATTTATATATATATATATATATATATATATATATATATATATATATATATATATATATATATATATATATATATATATATATATATATATATATATTCGTGCTAAATGACGCAAAGTTACGTATTAACGAAGTAACTGCCCTGAAATATGTCAACTTAGTCGATTACGTCCATGGCATTATCACTGGCGGTTCTCTGCAAGGTATAGTTGCCCGAAGCCATTAGCCGCATCTCGATCAGATATTTAAGCTTCTGTAATACTGTTATAACTAATTCACTTACTTCCGTAAATATGTCTTATTACGCGATTCTATAAGAAGGAAATGCTTTTCGTGATATAAACGATATTGTATTATTATTGTATTATTTATATTTCATAGTGCAGTAACACCGTGACTACTAGGTGATAGAGTTGTGTAATTTCTCGTCTGGGTCTTGGTGCCACCGCCTTACCTATTCCTGCCGCAATAGCATCAGTGATTCAGTGATTATCATATATAACAAAAAATATAATATATATAATAAAACAGAATATTGCTTAACTAAATAATAAAATAAGTATAAAATTATAGGCATAAGACTATACTCATGCCTCACGAAACGAAACCGATAATGATCAAAATTTGCACTGTTTCCTAAGTCGGAATATACCTGAGTAATTCAAAAAGAATTATCTTTAGATTTCACAAATCTCGGTTATTAATCGCTCAAACCAAGTCTAAGCAATTTTAATTCATCACAGAACGATTAACAGTCGGGGCCCTATGTGAAAATTTGATAGCTAAAAATTGAAATTATTGAAATACTGTTAATCGTTCTGTGATGAATTAAAATTCATGAATTGTTTTATATATATATATTAGGGTGTCCGTTATTTACCAAGTTGATTTTTTTTTGCGGACGCCCCCTGGATTTTTAGTTTTTGACCTAAAAAAAAATATCCTACATAAATAAGCTCTTAATTACCGAATTAAACCTTGCCCCAATCGAGTTACATTTCCCATTTAAATAACATGGGAATTTGCAACTTTTTCTTATTAATTTTATTCCTCTGAAAAAAATACCACTACGACTATTATCGATGCATATTCTGATAGGGAATTTAATGCTCTACAAAAAAGCTCTCTTATAATTTTTCGATAAAATCATTCCTTTAAGAGTTATTCGTGGTTTAAGTTGTGTTTATAGTTAATAGGGTGTCCGTTATTTACGAAATTGATTATTTTTGTTGACCAAATCTTGAACTCAAAAAAAAATTATAAGAGAGCTTTTTTGTAGAGCATTAAATTCCCTATCAGAATATGCATCGATAATAGTCGTAGTGGTATTTTTTTCAGAGGAATAAAATTAATAAGAAAAAGTTGCAAATTCCCATGTTATTTAAATGGGAAATGTAACTCGATTGGGGCAAGGTTTAATTCGGTAATTAAGAGCTTATTTATGTAGGATATTTTTTTTTAGGTCAAAAACTAAAAATCCAGGGGGCGTCCGCAAAAAAAAAATCAACTTGGTAAATAACGGACACCCTAATATATATATGTACCTACATGGATTATAGAACTATTTCAATGGTGAAGTTATTCATTATTACTTAACATGATTCTAAACTACTGGGCTTGTTTCTTTCTTTTTAGCTTTCATTTCAGGCACTGAACCTTTTCTAAAGATTAAATGCAGTCGGGTTTTTTGTTTTCAATAATTTTGAACTAATTTTCACACTTATGATATAAAGTTGACAACAAGCACGATCCTATTCTCAGTTGGAACGCATAGTAGATATATTTTATATCGTACTGAAATCTGTGTTATCGTCGGTTGAAAATTATTTCCAATGAAATTAAAGCATAACATTAAATTGTTTGCATAGGTGTGTAAATTCAATGGTGCTATAAAACCATCTGCCACAAATAGTTTTGACGGATAATCCATATAACCCAAGATATAAAACAGACATCAATGCTCTGACCCAATTATTCGGCTCTATGTCAGCTGCTAGCCTTGGGCAGATAAACTTTTGAGCCACTCGTGCGAGATGAATTTTTAATACAGAACATTCTTATATACCGCTATGAATAACTTTATTTATGTAATGAGAGAGGGCATTGTTTTGTTTATTTTTATCCGACTGTACAAAAAAGTATTGTTACGTGCTTAGGGTTCATATTGAGCAATAAAATACAACTTATATTAAAACTGTGTATTATAACCGTATATTAAAATCGTCAGCCAAAATTATCAAATTAATTTAATGTATAATAATCCTATATTAGAATTCAACGGACATTTTTAATAACGTAAATTTTAAAATGATTTTTGTTGAAAAGTCATGAAACTAATGAAACGTGTATGCTTTTTCTTATTTCTAAATCAAGCAAAGACTTTTCTTTTCAGCCATAAAATTAACATTTCTTTTAATTATAATCAACCGAACAGGTCAGAAAAATGTCAGACAGGTAAGACGCAAAATTTTAAACAAACTATTGTGTAAAATGCAACAAAAATAAAAATATGTATTACTATAGTTGAAACTTACAACATAGAAGGCTTTGTAAATAAGCTACTCTGTCATTTTAAAGAAAAAAAAAACAAGGGTCATCTATTTAATCTGTGAAGTTTGAACGAATAACAAATATTTTTGCTGTAAACAAACGTTGTTTTATATATCTTTTAACTTCTAAGTGCTTAAAATCAAATAATCTTCATGATGAGTTATACAAAATCGTTTTATATCTCTCTTGACGATATATAACGACGTGGATGTCTTAAAATAGAATGTAATAATTGTGAATTCAAGTAATATTAATCTTTGAAGGTTTTTCGTGAATTTTAGCATTATAAAAAGTGATCGTCATACAATTAAAATTTTAGAAGAAATTAATAATGTATTACTACAATACGGTTAGCGTCTCTCAACATGTGTAGTTTTAAGGCCAACTTTGTATGGACCATAATCATTCTCCATTCAACTTGTTATTAATCAAAAATAAAAATGTTGCTAAAACCATATCTATAAATAAGGTAACACTATAAACCCTTTTCGGTGTTACCATAGACAATTATGTTGTCACTTTAACGACTTTAAACTTGCACAATTAACTGTAGTTATCCATTATAATTAAGTATACTTTTTAATTATAAGTCGTTACGATATTGAGGCCGAGTTCCACTCTTTAATTAAACTGGAGCGATAGCCCAAGAACTATCGAATATTAGTCTATCAATAGGTTGTTATGGTTGATTTTTAACTTGAAACGTTTTGAAAATCTGTTATAAGCGTAGGCAAATGATTGGTCTCGCGGCGCTTGACAAGGCACCGCACTATCTAAAAACAACAACTTCGTGAATGCGACAACTCAATATTGTAGAGAGACAATATGCAAAGGGATGATAGTGAATAGTGTGCGTGAAAATTGTGTTGCCAGCTGCTTAACTGTTACCCGAGTTAATGAGCAAAATATGTTATGCTATGGTTTGTTAGTTTAAGTTACATAAATGTAATAATCTCAGAAAATACTTAAATATTAACAATTACCTAAAAGAACGAATGTATCAATATACCTATTTATGTATAGGTAACGCGTAGTTTTCTTTTTCTTAAAGTGGAAACTGTGTGGTCGCTGGTTGGACGCTGATCTGATTCTGATCACAAGTTCTTGGGTTTTCTTTCTTCAATTCTTTCAAGTTATTATGTGATGAACATAAAGTGTGGTTGTATGGGTGTTTCTTACGTATTATAACTTTATAAATAAGTCGGTATACTGTTTCGCCAAAAAAATTTTGAGGTTTATTTCAAAATTATTCAAAATTTCCTGGACCGAATTGATTAAAATTTTCAGAAATCTTAGCTAAGTGGAATCCAATCGAATGCCACTCTCATTTCGATCGGTCAAGCGGTTTACACACATACATACATACACACACATACATGCATACTTACATACAGATATACATACAGACATACTGACATCATCATAAAAATAGTCGGAAAAGCACCTCAAAACGTGGAGATCTGGTGAAAATTCGATTTGCAAAACTGAGGCAAAATAAGTAACTTCCTTATCTACATACGTAGCGGTAAGTTAAAAATCATTCACGTTACTACTGACAAGGAAAAGAACGTATCTCTGACATATTTTTAGCTTTTTTATGTTTAGTATTTTGCTACAATATATTTGCACTAATCTATATTGATATTGTAAATGCGAAAGTTTGGATT
The DNA here is from genome assembly GCA_036924255.1 of Apodemia mormo. Taxonomy (NCBI): domain Eukaryota; kingdom Metazoa; phylum Arthropoda; class Insecta; order Lepidoptera; family Riodinidae; genus Apodemia; species Apodemia mormo. The sequence continues at coordinate 34,932,200 of JAUPFN010000017.1, forward strand.
ATGGATGGTTAAATGCTTGTTACTCAATTACGCAAAGACAGCTAAATCGATTTAGATGAAATTAAGCAAGCATGTAGATAGTAGAATGACCTGAAATAGCCATAAGCTACATTTTATCCCGGAATATTTTATTGCTCCCGCGGGATTTCACCAGAAACAGATATAATGCAGCGGGCTGCACGATGTAGCTAGAACACACACAAGAAAACAAGCCCGCCAAGTTTCTTCTGCCGGGTATTCCTAGTGTGTGGCCGCGAGCAGATTCGGTAGTTGCTATAAAATTGTTGACTTAACGTTGACTTGTAAAAAGTTAAATGGATATAGAACTCGTATTTTCGATTTCTTATCAATTTAATTTTGACTTTATTTTCTGACGTATGAAATAGAAAAATACAACAATATAAATGTGTATTTTCATTCAAATACATCGTTACCAAAGCATCCGCGAGCTCTCGAGCTTCAATGTCCTCTCCACTAATTCCTACGGGATGAGTTCGCTAACTTAATTGTCCTCATTCATAAAACTGTTCCCCATTACTTACCCACCGAGCTCCTTCATTATAAACTAAATTAATTTGAAAGTATTTATTCATGCGATTTAAGCGAAATTTAGATAAGTAAATGTATTTTAATACATTTACTTATCTAAATGACAATAATTACACATTTACATATTTAAATCTATATATTAATGCGTAAAGAGAAAAGTTTATACCTCTTTTAAGACCATATTGCACGAACGGCGATGTTCACGCAATTGCCAAAGGAGAGGGGGATTTTTGGGCCCAAATGTAAAGGGTTGAAGTATGGTTCAAAAAAATGGTAATATTATTCTATTTCAAAGTTCAAAATATTAGCTTAATCCGCTTTCTGAGAAAAAAGAAATCACGAAAATAAGTTTGTCGTACTACAATTATATAATCGATAAAATTATAATCGATTTATGTAAATAATTTTAATCGAAATGTAAGCTCGTAAACATATGTAAAAGTGTATTTTTGATTAATATTTAGTATAATCAACAGTAAGTACCATCATTATTTTACAAACCATTTATAATATAAAAAAAAAATATAATCGATACAATTTATATAATCGATTGATTACGTTACTTCAAACTTAATACGATTTAGTGTCTGTGGATTTAAAACAGCTAAAATTGACAATTACAACTGACATCACTGACGGCTCGCAAGAGTCGCGGACTTCACTCTTTGCTATTTTACGTACCTACCTACAGAGAGGCATCCTTTAATTTGTGTTCTCCAAAAATCTGTGTTTTAGTATTGTGTCAATTTATAAACATGAAGCGTAGTTGCTTGTATTACAAGTATCAGTTGTTTATATAATAGTAAACGGTTACAGTGAGTTAAACTATACCATAGTACCGTAACCTTACTTCTAGTGAATATCTTATATCTCTGTTCTTAGATTGCTAAAATCTGTAAAATTTTCAGTATTTATATAACGTTAAACTAGCTATTAATTAACATAATATTCATCTTATTACAAGGGGGGCCCAAGTTTGTATGCAACGGTATCAGTCTCCTTTGTCACAATTAATGTTTACATTGCGGAGAACTGCAGTAACCGAATACTTTTAAATAAAATACATTAGAAATACATTAATAAAAATGAACATAACACACACTACATTCATGTGACATACATGATAATATACACACATGTATACTGTTTTCTTTACGGTTAAAGTCAGTGTCAAACTTAAATAGATTTTATTGTTTAGTCTGTGGTCGATTAATTTTATTCTATTCAGGCGATCGCTGGTACAGTAAATTATTTTAAGCCTTTGATTATTTTATGAAATCAGTTTATATAAAATATACATTAGGTATATCAGGATATATAGTAAACATGTTATATAATAACTGTTGGTTTCGGGGCTCCTTTGAAGAATATAACTACTGTTCTGCCAGGCAGGTCGTAAAAGGCGACTAATTGGCTATGCAAGTCACTACCATCGTGGCTACTACGTAGTAGAGTTCTGCATTGTCTCGCCCGGGTCTGGTACCACCGCCTTACCTATTCCTGCCGCAATAGCGTCAGTGCTTGTCAGCATTATGTTCTGGTTTGGAGGGTAAGGTAGCCGGTAAACTTATGCATGTGGCATTAGACCTCGCCATAAGATAGCAACGCACCATTATCATATTTGTTGTCTATAGACGATGGTTGAGTCTTTCCATCAGGAGACCCATCTGCTTGTTTGCTATCTTATGATATAAAAAAATGTAATAAACATGTTATATAATAACTAAAACAAATGAAGAGTTAAGAACACTAGTAACACTACTACTAGTAACACGGTAATATTTTCTATACAGTATTGTAACTCGGCCGTATCTTTGAAATAAAAGCCTACAGCCGCGCGGTAAACTTGCAAAAGGACTGCCCGCCTCCAGCATTTTAATTACATTTGCCTACTTTGTGTTTCCATTGAGTTTTGTGATTTTAAATATACTTTTTTGTATAAACAAATAAAATACTTTGTGAATTGAATAGGTATGAAGTGTTCAATTTAAATGCATGTTGTTTTTTGACTGATAGATTTAATTACACTTGTCATATAAAATATGTACTTGAACTTATTTTTAGTGAAAACATCGCGCATTTATTGTTAAAAAAACAATACACCGTCCGTTTTTCACCGCGGCACAGTCGCGACTCGCGACTGTCTGCATGTTAGCCATGGATTATTTAACAGTTAACATATTAAATTTCGTACTAACCTTTTTAACAATTAATAACTGTAATTTATATTAGAAAATACTGTTAAAAACAATTTTTATGCATCAGTATAGTTACCAATAATTTGATATATGATAAGATTTTTTTTCTTTGCTCACTAACTTGATTTATGATAATACTGTTATAAAAATATTCCGAGAGACCGTGATAATAATAACTGTTAAAAGTTATTAAAACTATTCTACAGGTCCTTTTTTGGTAGCTTCGTGTTTTTACTGCTTCCAATACTTATTATATATAGGCTACTGATATAATATAACATAAATAAATAACTGTTAAATATTAATTAACTTTAACAACATAACAATAATTTCCATGCCTACTGCTTGTCGAGCGCAATGCCGAGATCGAGGCGCTTAGTCATACATAGCTCGCGCTTAGTCCGTTTGTATGAAGTTGGAATGATGTATAGATAATATTACCGTGCTAATGGCTAAATGAAAGTGGGCTAAATGAAGAATATAATAAAAAATGAAATGAATTTTCATTTTTTATTATAATGCGAGTTAACTTATAAATTCATAAATTAATAATGAACGACTTATAACAATGGCCTCTGTACACATTTTACTAAGGAGTTGGGCCAGCACTCTACCTTAAATTACCGTTTATTTTTACAAATTAGCGTAACGATCATTCTGCATTGGCACTTCGATGGAAGTTTTTTTTTAAGATGGAAGTGGAATTTTAGGTTTATAAATCACGGTGATGTGGATCACCGGTCATCTCGCCAACCGACAAACCGGTGAATCGTGGTGAACCGGAAAATCTATACACGTTCGATTTACTCTATCTACGCCGTCAAGGTACTAGCGTGATTATACTTTTTATTTATTTCTGTGACGAGAAAATGCCTTGTCGATTAAGCCAGCAAATGGCAGCGATAGATCCCCATATTAAACTACCCGCGAAAGATTTACGTCGCTGATAAACAGGTGATAAACATTATAGTAGTAATATACTCTCAATCGGAGTAGTACTTTCATGTGTTATGGTTTATTCGAGACATTTCCTCAATTAATTAAATGCTTCTCTATATTAATATTAAAAATGCGAAAGTTTGGATGTTTGGATGAATGGATAGATGGATGGATGAATGTTTGTTACTTAATCACGCAAAAACTACTAAACGGGTTTGAATGAAATTTGGCACACAGGTAGACTATGGCCTGGAATAGCACATAGGCTACATTTTATCCCGTAAAAATGAGGTGATCCCGCGGGATTCACCAAAAACTCTTATAATGCAGCGGGCTGCACGCTGCAGCTAGTAAATTATATTAAATTAATAAATATACATTGAAATTTTTTTATATCATGAGATAGCAAAAACTTGAGAGGGGTCAAGGGTCACCCGGATGGAACGAAGTTCCTTTTATTATTATTTACAAAAAACCTGTATACACTCAACAAAAATAATCGTCGTGACACCACACTGTTCAATGCGAAATAAAATTTCGGCACCCGGTCGAATTTCGGAAACCGGTCGAATTTCGACCCACGGTCGAATGTCGACACTCGTTCGAAATTCGACTGTCTGTCAAAATTCAACTTTTAGTCGAAATTCGACATTCGGCCGAAATTCTGTATAAATGTCGAACATTTGGCACTAGAAAAAAGTAAACTCAATCAAACAGTAGATAGACTCTTTCACTTTCAATGCACGAGCTAAAGGGAAGTGGCTGGATATTTCTGTGCTTACATTACCTTACTATAGCAAAAAGTGTCGTGACAACTTTTCGTAAGAATTTTTTCCGTCTAGTCCCCTTTCACAACGCGCGATAAGGAACTTCGTTCCAAAAAGCATATGGCTCTCCTGACTAGAGTTGTGGTGACTGGTGGTTAATATAACGCATATTATATAGCACGCTATGTATACTCACCGTAAAACTAGAAAAATATAGTTTACAGTCTATAACGCGCTATCATAAAATAGTTTCTTTGAACAATAATACACATGATTACTCCTGATGGAAAGAGAACATCGCCTACAGACACCAAAGATGTCAATGGGGCGTTGCTATCCGTGTGGCAGAATAGCAATACCATATTTTTTACCGGCTACTTTACCCTTCAAACCAAAACCCGAAAATGGCAAGCATTGACGCTATTGCGGCAGGTGTAGGTAAAGCGGTGATACCAAAAATACCCGGGAGAGACGTTGCGGAACTCTGCCACCTAGTAGACATGATGGTAGTGACACGTGTAGCCCATCGGTCTTCTTTTGCGACCTGTCTGGTAAGACTGCAATTGGTCTATTCTTCAATGGAGACCGGACCAATACAGGGAAAAAATCAATAAATATCTCTTAAAAAATTACACAAACGATCTAACAAAGTAAGCAAATTATTTACTTGTGACATGGGTGTTTGAAGGATAATTAACTATCTTCACACCCGTATCCCCGAAAAGGTAGGCAGAGGTACAACAAGTGCACCCACGGTTAGCCGAAGATACTTTGTCCCACAATGTGATAGGTGGCAGGCCTATCGCCAACCAGCCACTTATCTAATCCCAAGCAACATTGTTTTTTTTTAGGAAACTGAAAAAACACATTTTTGATTTCCCCGATCCGATCCAAATCAAACCCGGGACCTTATGTGGTCAACGCCAACATCGGATCACTAGACCACGGCGGCGATATAATATGTATAAGAAATAAATTTATGTTCAAAACAAATATGACACCACGCGTTTGATACACTCTGTTCAATTCGATCGTTAGTGCATTTGGCGTCTACTAAGTGTCTGCTAAGTGTCCGTGGTCTAGTAGTCGCCTCTGTGGTCTAGTGGTCCAACGTTGGCGTCGACCACATGAGGTCCCGGGTTCGATTCCCGGGTCGGGCACATTAAAAAAAGTGTTTTTTCAGTTTTCTGAGAAACACAAAGTTGCCCGGGATTGGAAAGTGCCCGGTTGGCGATAGGTTTGCCACCTATCACATTTGTGGGACAAAGTATCTTCGGCTAATCGTGGGTGCACTTGTTGTACCTCTGCCTACCCTTTCGGGGATATGGGCGTGAAGATACTTCTTTAAGAACTTTTATGTGATTTTTACAGCGCCACCTAGTACCTAGTAATTGTACAAATCACTTACGTGTTCCTAGTAAATACCAAACGCGCTCATTATATCGAATGCGAAAATATAAACTCACACAAGCATGTTTAACTTAGAAAAACATCCATACTAATATTATAAATGCGAAAGTAACTCTGTCTGTCTGTCTGTCTGTCTGTCTGTCTGTTACGCTTTCACGGCTAAACCGCTGAACCGATTTGGATAAAATTTGGTACAAATATAGTTTGAGACCTAAGAAAGGACATAGGATAGTTCTTATCCCGGAAATCCCACGGGAACGGGAACTATGCGGATTTTTATTTTAGAAATTTTTCTCGCGAAAACGAAGTCGCGGGCACAGCTAGTTTATTATATACAATCATGGTTTATTTATCCTATTATTTGCGTACCTAATAGATATTTGTGCTGTATCTTTAATTTTTTTATATTATAAGATAGCAAACAAGCACTGACTGTCCTGGATTTCTTTCGTGTTAAAATATATTTTGTGTTATTTTCTGTATCCCTGAAAACATGATATAATAAAATATTCCCATGTTGATTCGGGTCGCTTTTGAAGATAGCTTTACTGCCTCACTGCTAGGCATTTCGTAAATGGCGAGAAAAGTCTAGTGGTTTAGTACCGCCTTACCTATTCCTGCTGGGTATAATGGTGTCAGTGCTTGTCACTGTTGCGTTCCCGTTTGGATCCTACTTACCGGAATATGTAACCGGTAAGCTTATACATGTGGCGTTCCATCCCTACCCGCACAGATAGCAACGTACCATTAACATTTTTGGTGATTATATGAGATGGTTATCTCTTTTCATCAGGAGAACCATGTTTTTATTTGATATAAAAAAAAACTCTGTAAAGGTAAAAATTGGCAAAGTGGTAGTCATGTACCCGGATGTCCTGTCCTAGAACCTTATCCTCTGTGGCTCACACCAGTATTGATCTCTTTATGTTTTCTATTACGCAATTTAAAAAGTAACAATATTCCAGTTACCTATTTCAAAGATTCCCGTGTTTTTTTTTGAAACGATGGACCTTTACCGCGAACATTTGCATGACATTTTATGATTATAAGTTTGGTTTAACAATTAAGTTTAAAACGGTTACAATCAGCATTAAAGGACTCTATTGTATCCTGGGCAATAGTTTTTTTTGTCATTATAGTATGGTGAATTTAAAACAGGTAAAGCGAACCTTGTAGTTGAACACGGAATTGATCATCAGCAAACAGCAGTAACTTCAGAAAACTTGTGGACTACTGAAATGTTGGTGCAAGAAGACCCAAGACATGTATAGATATCGATAACATCCTAGGCGTTAGTTTGGGTGCGACATTAACATTTTGGAGTGAGAAATCTGTTGACGTTTGCCCTCGTAAAACTGAATAACAGGCTCGTGTGGATTAATATCTCGAAATGTGTCAACGATTTTTAAACAGAACAACGGGATGTATTTCTGAAATCATCACAGGTGACGAAACCTGGCTCTCAGTATGATCCAGAAAGTAAGAGACAATCGCCAGTACGTCTTCCCAGATGGAAAGTTACCGACAAAAAGTTAAGTTATTTTATTGCTTTGTCGATATAAGCTTTGGATAGCCTTCTCAAGTGACAGTTAGTCAAAGGTAGCCCAGAAAATCAGCTGTAGGGTTGATAATACCTATCACCCTACGTGTTTGCTGAGTGGCTTACCGTTTTACCATCATAATGCTATACAGAAACATTACTCAATCTCATGTTATATTTTCTCTTTCTTTTTTTTTCATGCATGTTATTATTCTGTAATGTAATGTGTAATTTGTAATTATTTGTCTTTCAATGTGTTTTTATGTTTTTTTTGTTTGATTATTGTATTTGTTGGCGTTGTGTTTTTTTTGTTGTATTTATAGTTTGCTTTTGTTATTTACTGTATTTGTATAGTGTTATATGGTAAATAAAGCAAATCTTATTCTTATTCTTATTCTAAAATTCCAAAGACCTCAAAACGTTGGCAAAAAAATGGAGGCTAGTTTTTTCTTTTCTCGGAGCTTGACATCTGTCGACATTCGTGTTGGAAAATGATAGGTCTGTAAATTGAATTGGTACATTACAATAGCATTACCGAAAGTTTTTCAAGCAGTGCGGAAAAAGAGATCAAAAGCTAGTTTCAATTACGTCCATCAGAACAAAGGCGTTTATTAAAGAATCTTGTATCGAACCCCTACCTCATATATCCTACAGTCCCGACTTAGCTTCCTTAGTGATTTATTTTTGCTCCTGGCGGTAAATTAAATTTCAAGCGCTGGAGAAGCCGTGGTAGTAATGAAGTAACGGTTTCCTATCAGATTAAGACTGAAAATGTGTTTCCAAAGTTGGTATAACTAAATGGAACATCGTATAGAAAATAACGATAAATATTTTGAAATAGATTAGTAAAGTTCGTGTCAGGGCACGCGCAATGTAGGGTTCGAAGTTGCTCATCACAATCATGCGAACTAAGAAGAGGACTTCTATTGTTTCACACTGTTAACATTGAACCTATTAAATGTCAATGGTGGATGTGACCGCACCACCATCGGTTCACCACCTATACAAACTTCTCCGAATACATTTTATAAGTTGGTCGACTATTACTCAAAAAATTTTAAAATCCATGATAGTTTTTCTTTTAACTTACTTTACTTTATATTTACTACTGTCGTGATTTTTTACCAAACCCCAAGACCAACCGGTTAGCTAGCAGAACGAGGAGGGGAGGGGAGAGGAGAGAGGAGGACACTTGACTCTAAAAATAAGCACTTTAAAGCTTAATATTTGTAACTTACAAAATTTCTTAAAAACCTATCCAAAAATACCCCACGTTATGGAATACACGAGTTAAAATTAACATTCCCACTTTACATGTAGAAGCTACCCTAAAAAAATATTTTTTTAAGATTTTATATTACCACTCTGCTTTCGTGACTAATATGTATATTCATGCAAAATTACAGCTTCCTAATACTAAGGATCTTGGAGCTAGACTACGGATGGACAAACATAGCAAAACTATAAGGGATTCTAGTTTACTTCAGAGTCCTAAAAATGCAAAATAAATAATGATAACATCTACAATAATTTTTTATCTCAAAAATTTTCGAGTGATCCTTGTATTCTTGAAAAGATTCTCCGACTAACATGGGGAGAGACGTTAACTCTTTAAAATTGTATATTATTTCGTTCTTTTACATCAAGCAAAGATATTTCTTAACTGCAAAAAACTTTGATATTTGTTTTATTTATGAGAAACGGTATAAAACAGAGGAACGAAAATGTAAAATACAAAATATGCAAGAAAATTACAACAGAACAAAATATTCATATACGAAATATACAACATACAAGGATGTACAAACAGGCTCTCTTGGATATCTACCAAAAAATAACTAAAATTTAAGTTATCACTTATTAAAAGGCTGACTACAAGGTGTTTTACCCGGCATTTTAAATCTATGTCGGTTTTTATAAAGTAAAAAGTTTTTATAAAGCCAGTTTTCTATTGTTAAACGATCTTTTTATTTATCATCCCAATAAAAAAGGCCCCACCGACAGTGCAGACAGTAAAAAAAGAAAAAAACCCACTGACTTCATATGTCTTGTTTTGTTTATCAGAAACGAATTTTAAGATGAAAAATTCAAAAATATAAGTTGCTAATATATTGCTAATATATATATTACAAAGTTATTGATTAACAGTATATTGAATGATTTATTATTCATACTGTATTTTACTTTATTATATTTTTATACTGCATTTTCTCTAAAATTTTGTTAACATAATAACTGTAACCGCGATTCACTTACAACTCAGTGATATAATACCTTAAATGATGGAAGATATGCGAATAATTATCGTAAAATTTGATGTGGAGGGCTATGTAATTCGGCCGGGTTATGTTTATTAAAGTACCTATTAATTCCGCACGAGCGTTTAATGCGTATCTTAATACACAGGAGGCGTCTATACAATCACACACAAAGCAGTGTTCTTTTAATCCTCCTTATTACAAAGCGATGTGGACAAATATTTACCAACTTGGGCAAGTTCGCCCGCGAATAGCATGTCCACATTTTTTGTCCACATTAACAAAGAACACAGGCGAGTTTGAGTTAAAACATCTTTTGCGTGTCTTTAGGAATGATATTAGATAAACTAGAATAATTTTCTACGTTTTTTAAATTAATTAAATAAAATATATCGCTCGAAATAATCATATAAAAATATTGAGACCATAATTTGATTGACTTTTACCATCGTATGTAAGTGTAGTATCATATTAGGTACCATTGTAAAAAAGTTTAATAAAAACAGTTTATATATTACAATTTTCATTATAAATATAAAATATAAATTCTCCCTGTATTGTATTAAAGAATAGCTTAAAGATATTTTTTCGTTATTGTAAGTATATATAAAGTGACTTGGCAAAATCTTAACACAGAATTCTGTCAATCTAACTTACATTTCTGAGATTAGCAGTTGTACTAAGGACACCCAATGACAAGGTAAACAAACACGTAAATACAGACTAATATGGAGAGAAATGAATGTTTATGAATTACGTTAACCCCTTCTTAAATTCTAACTTTGTTTAACTGCTATTCGCCAAGTTTTAAAAATGTTTATTAAATTCGGATAAGTTATGGAGTTGATACAGAATCTTACGAAATATATTAAACTTTAAGGTAATAACTAAAGAAAATGATGTATGAAGTCCCGCCCATGTTTTTTTTTTTCGCCCAGCGACGACTATAGTTATTTTTATGTAAAGTTATTAAAGTTTTAAGAAACTAAGATCTACATAGTCTTGCTTAGTTTTGGTATCACTGCCTTCCCACCTATTTCTGTCTGAAAAGCGTCTGTGTTTTAATTGGTGTCGTGTTTCGGTTTTGAGGGTAAGGTAGCTGATAATGCACCATTAACGTAAGGAGAGTCATCTGTTAGTGAATCTTAGTACGAATCGACGAAGCTTGGGAATTTGTACTATTATATATTCTGTGGCTTGGGTTCGATTCCCGATGACGACAAACATTGGTTTGACGAGCAGAGATGTTTGTATTTCTGGATTAGGATGTTTATTATGTATTTTACAGTATTGTATGTATATATACAGTATACACACACACACATATATATATATATATATATATATATATATATATATATATATATATATATATATATATATATATATATATATTTATATATATATATATATATATATATATATATATATATAGGGTGGAGTGATAATGTATGAAAAAAAATTTTTTTCGTTTTTTTTAAATGTGATAGCAATACAAAGTTGACTTTTAATGAATGAATTCAGGATACAAAAGATTGTTTACTTGTATTGATGTTTTGAGGTGCCCGAACCCAATTGAAAATTAGAAAAACATTATTTTTTTACATACTTTAATTTATTTTTTAATGACAGTATTTTTATGACTTTCAAGTCTATTATGAAACAAACTACTTTTTGATACGTTAAATAAAAGCTTGATTGTTGTTTTAATGTTTTTTATTGAGAAAAATTACAAAAATTATTTTATAAAAGAATAAAATAAATCAAAATTATGTATATTATTTAGTATTAAATTGTTTTTTTGTTTCAAATTTAGGCATTTGCTGTCGTGATAATAGTCTTGCCCTTATGAAACCGTCTCGTTTTATTTGTCCACAAATTGCATTTGAAGCTTCTGTCACCAATTTGATAACTCGCTCTACAGCTTGGGTATGGCATGGAAAATCTTTTAATATTCTGACACGTAGTCAAACCGCTTTTGACAATCTCTTTCAAAGTTTCATCCGATAAATTAGAAGTCAGAGGTGGCTCAGGTATCTTACAGTCTTGCCATTTAATTAAGTCGATATAATCTTTGGCATCGAAATTTAAAGCAGGCACTTTAAATGTACGAAGCTCTAGAGTATCCTCTGCTCTTCCTTTTAAAATTCGCTGATAAGCTAGCTTACGTATAATTTGTCTATCGTCTGCAAGCATAGCAATAAGAATATTTTCTGGATGACCAAAATATCCATTTCGTTGGATTACCTTATCAATGATTTTCTTTAAAGGCTCGTTCAAATATCGAGTTAGGCTTATTGTTTGCCACAGGTGCTTAGCTCCGTTTGTACACAAGGGAATACATTTTATTGTGAACCACATTGGACCATAAACTCTCATTACGAACGTGTTTAATATCTCTAAGTTTTCTTCGAGGTCTGTTTTAGTAGCATATAATCTTAAGATTCTATTTGCTGTTGTAAGCCATCCAGAATGGTTAAGAGGTCCAGGTGTAATATTAGCTAAATTGGGAGAAAATACGCCGGTGCTGATAGCTGTTATCACATCGAAAATATATTTTTGGTCAGCACTCAACTCATTTTTAGTGACTTCAGGTAATATGGGGGGAATGGCGGTAAATTGGGCAATTGGCATTGATTCACAATTTTGTAATTCAGATCCAATAGGACCCGGAAAGCATTTAGGCCCCGTAGTTTTTCCATCCAAATGCAATAAAAGATGTCGCAATGGTAAGTCATTCGAATGTAACTGACAGATAAACCATTGTAATGGTTTATTAAGTTCTTCTTCCATAAACCGAACAACACCTCCTTTGAAACCTGTATTCACGACTGTACCATCGCAACCAACAACAACTATTTCATCAAATTTCACCGATTTTTTTTTCTCAAATAATTTATTATAGTACTTTGAATAGTTTTAGCAGTTCCCAACTCACACGTAACATGTCCGAAATAATTACATCCTGGTTCTGATAAAATCACATAATGGTCTTCTGTTATTCTTTTTCTATAAAATTTGCCTTCTTTCTGAATGCTTACCAAAGTTTTATCTTTTCTGCCATCAAAATAAATACCGCGTATTTTTTTATTGCAATCTGCATTGTGTAATGATGATCTGACTTTCGTTCTTTCACGGCGCAACTTTGAACGACCAATGACAGCACTTGGATCCTTTGATGTAATAATTCCAACATCTTTTAACACAGAAGAAGCTATAATAGCAGCTGCTCTGTCAGAGACTCCAGAACGATAACAGACGAGAGCTAATGATGGTAAATTAAATCTCTTTTTCTTTGATGGCAGAGAAGCTATTCGTTTTGGCGATACATAAGGACTAGAAGCTACGCTATTATTACTTGAACTGGTACTTTCGATCATTAAGTCGTCAGGCAAAGAACGAGAACAAGACGGTTGGTTAGGATGCATGATCTCTATGTTACGCAGTAATTCTTTTTCTTGTCTTTTTATTCTTTTCATATTTTTTACAGTTGCAACCAAATTTACACCACCTATCATCATTTTTCTTGTAGTTCTTTGATCAATTAAAAAAGGTACTTCTTCCTTGGGAACACGGCTGTCTTTTGAGCAAGTACACTCTGAGTTAATAAGTTTGCATTTGCAACTGCAAATATCAAATAACCTTTGAGACTCAGTAACAAATTCAGTTATCTTTTCTTGATATTTCTTGTTTATTTGACGGCCTTGATAAGGTTTTAGTAAGCGTCTATATTTGTCATGGTAAGATCGAATAAGTTGTGGTACTCTCTGAAAGCTGACAGTGGGAAGAGACGCTTTTCGCCAGATATCTAAAATTTCCGTAGCCAATCTTTTGGATATATCATGAACTGTCGGCTCTTTTGTTGTTTTGTCGGGTTTTAATTCATATCTAATAACTAAGTAATACTTCATAACGTCATTATAAGTTGGTAATTGAGACACTGGTAACTTCTCTGGTAAACCAAACACAGGACAACATGTCGTTTGTCATGTTTTGACTTGCGACATTTTACTGTAACAAAGAGAAATAATAGGTGTAACTCACGTCAAAAATATTTAATTTAATCTAAATTGTATTTAACTGTAACCAGTAATTTAAAAATATTACTTACATAAGTGTTATTTCCTTAACGGCAGTGTTTAAAATCAACGTTCCTCACAAGTAGAAACAATAAAACGCGCGACGTGCTTAATTAATGGCGTTCGAACAACGATTGACAAGTACAGACTACAGAGAAATCACCTCTCCTACCTCATCCCCCTCCCTCACCTATCCGCGCACTATTCAAGGTCAAATTGTTGCCAACGGGAAGACACAGAATATGATTTAGCGTTAATTTGTAGATATTAGGCTTTAGTGTTTTTCGACAAAAAACTTTGAATTTCTCTAAATGTTGGGGGCACCTCTAAATGTATCATGTGCGAAATAAAATTTTTCATGTATATTTGTGAGAAATAATGGCAACTTTCTACAGGTATTACAAAACGAAAATGAAAAAAAAAATTCACTCCACCCTAATATATATATATATATATATATATATATATATATATATATATATATATATATATATATATATATATATATATATATACACATATATATATATATATATATATATATATATATATATTATACATAATATATAACGTAACATAAGTACAATAGGCGAGCTTATCTCTACTTAAAGAGATTTCTTCCAGCCAACCCGTTAAAGGAGAATAAAAAAAATGAAAATAAAGAATTGAGTAGACCTAGTGTACAAAAAATAACAAATATAAACTATGAAACTAAATTAACATATATTTATAAAGTATTTAAAAAAAGAAATTATGTAGAGAAAAAAATACATAAAATACAAAGAAAATTTAAATTTCAGCGGCAGAGTTGCAGGAGGAAAACGCAACAAGGTTCTTACGCTAGAGCGACATGGGGATTCAGGAGAGTGTAACAATCCAAAGGAATCTCGAAGATACTTAGGAGATTGTGGATTAAAGAGAATCTTAAATAATAAACAAAGTATGTGAGTTTTTCTGCGCTGTGTAATTGGAAGCCATTTAAGTTCTGCCCTTCTGTTGTTTGCAATAAATTAAAAAAAAAGTTCTTTATAAAGTAAGTTCTTTGCTTGTACCATATACATCGAAGACACAATTTATTTTATGAAATATTTTTCTTTATAAAGATCAAAGATTTTTCACTTATCAAATTGAGTCTGAGGTACAAGCAAGGTAAAAGTTTTTCAATCAAATAAATGAGATGGCAAACAGCTTAGAAAGGGGAGGATATGTACAAAATGGCGGAAGCTCATATCAGTTAAGTGATGTGAAAACATCGGACGAAGAAAACAATCTTTGCAATATATATAGACGATATTTTACTTTCTTTATAGAAAAGGGTCACAGGGTAGCTGTCCTAGATAATTTATATGTCAGTGGTTTTCAAACTTTTTGGGATATGGCCCATATTTACACTTACATTATTTTGCACGGAGCAAAGTTATAGCAACTTATACGAATTTAGTTATAGTAACTTGAATTATTTTTAGTTCTAGCATAATATAATAAAACCGAGGAGCCAGGTGAGTCTGTGTATTTAGAGGTATTAATATAGCATACCAGCTGTTGCCTGCGACTTCATCCGCGCGGACTTCGTTTACTCCGTACTGCTCCTCCCGTGTAGGCGATAGCATGATAATATGTAGCCTATATGTTGACCCGACCTGTTAGTAATATTCATCCAAAATTTGAAGTAAATTCATGCAGTACTTTTTGAGTTTACCCCGGACATACATACTAAAGTTACTCATTACCGTGGTGTAAAGATAGACCGTCCCGATGTTTTACCATCGTAGTTCTCGTTTTCGTAGGATTTCCCAGATAAAAACTATCCTATGTTCTTTTTCGTGTCTCAAACTATCTTTGTACCAAATTTCATCCAAATCGGTTTAGTCGTTTAGGTGTAAATAAGAGACAGATATACAGACAGGATTACTTTCGCATTTATAACATTAGTATGGATTTTATGTAAAAATGTTGGTCTGCCAGGCACATCGTAAAAGACGAACGATAAGCTATAAGTTCCACCACCATCGTACATAAAAGGCGGTAGAGTTCTGCAATATTTTATCCGGGTTTTAGTACCTTACTTATCCCTGGAGCATAAGCATCGATGTTTGTCACTGTCGTGTTCCGAGTAAGGTAGAGGGCAAACTTATTCAAATTGCATTATCATCATACCACACGGTTAGTAATTTACCATTAACATCTCTGGTGTTCATAGGCGATGAGTGCCCCTTTCCATCAAGAGAGATATCTGTTTGTCATCTTGTTAAGAAGAAAATACAGAGTTTAATGTACTATGTAACAGAGAACCTGTGCTAAGTAGAATTCAGATTCAATTTCTTTAACACTAGCTGCAGCGCTGAAATAATAATAAATCGTCCAACCGAAGTCAAAATTAAGCAACACTGCAGCGTATAATAAAGCGTAATATATAGTCGAGACCAAAAGGTTGAAACCGCTATGAATTTAATGGTGCTTACATGTTTCATTCAACGAGCTCTGGCGTATGTGCAGTCCATGGACTGCACTTTAGTAGAACACATGTGATGTGACCTATGCCTTCTCTAGTACGTTAGTACATAGAAGTTTTTGGCATAAAAAGTATATTTGACAATTTTATTGTAAACACTAGCTGTTGCCAACGACTTCGTCCGCGCGGACTTCGTTTACTATGTACAGCACCTGGCCGCTAAGTGATAGCGTGATAATATGTAGTCTATATGTTGACCCGACCTGTTAGTGATATTCATGCAAAATTTGAAGTAAATCCATGCAAGTACTTTTTGAGTTTACCCCGGACATACATACAGACAAACAGACAAGCAGGCAAAAATTCTAAAAACTATATTTTTGGCTTCGGTATCGATTGTAGATCACGCCCCAAGTATTGTTTTAAAAAAATATTCAATGTACAGTTTTGACTCTCCTACGATATTATTATTATATGTAAACATTAGTTTTTTCATTGCGATTGTTGCTTTTACAAATGGAAAATGGAAAGTGCAAGTGTAATTATTGGTTTATATTCGCGCATCACTACATAGTATAAAACAAAGTCGCTTTCTCTGTCTGTCCTTAAGTATGCTCAAATCTTTAAAACTACGCAACGGTGGTGGTGGTGCGGTTTTTTTAATAGATAGATTGATTCTAGAAGAAGGTTTTAGTATATACATCTTTCCGATTTTCCCACGGGAACAAAAGCCATGCGGGTGAAACCGCTTGCAAGTCGCTAGTATCCTATGAAATAAACACATGAAACAAACACAAGTATATAAAATAAATAAAATAATAAATATATAATTTTGTATAACATACACAAATATATAATTGTGTATAAAATAAACAAATATATAATTGTGTATAAAATATACGAGTATATAAAATTAGTGTAATAATAAATATATAATTGTGTATAACATACACAAATACATAATTGTGTATAAAATAAACAAACATATAATTGTGTATAAAATATACAAGTATATGAAATAAATATAATAATAAATATATAATTGTGTATAAAACAAAATAAATAAACACATACAAGTATATACATCTTTTTATATAAAATTCTTCTGTATGTGTGTATGTGACTGAACTACACCTAAACTTATGCTGATGCTATGGCTGAACCAATTTTAATTTTTTTTATATCATAAGAGCAAGAGGAGAAATGGACTTTCTGTTGGAAAGAGACAATCATCGCCTAGATACATTAAAGATGTTAATGGTGCATTGCCATTCTTGTTACGGGGTCTTAATGTCACACGCATAAGCCTACATGCAACCTTACCCTCCAAAGCGGAACACGACAATTACATGCATTGACGCTATTGCAGCAGGAATAGGTGATGGCACCAGATCTGGGCGAGACAATGCACAATTTACTACCTAATTTCCATGATGGTAGTGACTATCTGGAGAACGCAGCTGATCTATTTTGAAAAATTTTGTAAGAACCTCAAAATAAAATTCGGTAAAACAAAGTTTAGTTTTTTTATAATAATTTCCAAAATAAATTACCGATTGTTCAGTAAATCTAATCAGCTATTTTCTTTCAAAAACTGCGTCTAATCTCCTAAAAAAAGTCTAATTCCGCAAATTGCATCAAAATCGGTTAATGCGATAGGGAACTATCGTTGACGAAAAGTTTTGAAAAATAGTACTTTTGTTACATAATTTTAAGATTTTTCAACTAATCACTTTTGAATTTTCACAACATTTTAAAACTTAAAAAAGTGTGCGTTTCAAAAATTAAAATCGAGTCAAAATTTCAAAAGTTATAGCTTCTTAAATATTAAAATTATGTTATTTGCAAGAAACTTAATTCCTATTTTTTTAAATATAACTTTCAGACTAATATACCAATTGTTTTAAAAATTTAATCAGCTATTTTCCTTAAAAAAATTGTCAAAACCGTAAATTGGATCAAAATCGGTCGATTTATTTCGGAAAAAATTTAGACGTTACTCCGACCTTTTTCCAACCTATCGATTATGTAGCTAAAATATAATTTTAGATTTCGAAAACTGCGTTCAATACCGTTATCAAATCAAAATCGATCATCGTTTTTAAAATATACAGCTTTTCAAAAATAAAAATACTCACATTCTTAACACATTAGATTTTGAACTCTGAAAAATTCTTTTGTTCCTTTAAGCTTAAGATACTTCAATTTGGCGGAAAGTTTCGAGAATGCCCTGCAGGGTCAACCGGTTTACAGATTGTTTTAATTAATAATAATTGCCACAGAAAAATACATCTAAAAACAATACAACTATACGTAAAAAAATATTTTACTATACATAATGCTTGTGTATTTGTGATGTCAAATAAATTTAGCTACTATTTCAAATCCCTAATTACGTCATGTAAATTTAACTTTAGACTCGACAAACTCGGCAGTAAAAGCTTTTGTACAAAAACTGTGATTGTAACGTTGGCAACAGAATAATTTGTGAGCGCTGATAAATTCAATTTGCCGTGCCACTTACGCGGAACAAAGGGTTGGGCCATGGTGGAAAGTGGCCAGCCGACTGTATCTCCGCGCTAGCGTTTCCATTAACATACGATATTTTATTGGACATTTAAATAACTCCTACATGTGATATTTTTATGTAGGTATTCTTTATTTTACACTTGTTACAAAATCATGACAGTTATACAATCTCTAAGCTAGCAGAAAAGAATAATAGGCAGGGGTAGTATGTATATATATTTAAATAAAAAAAATATATGATAAAATACAACAATAAGTACTACGTCAGTTGAAGTCGAATCTAAAGAAACTAATTGCCGATGGGACTAGTGAGAATGATTCTGCAATTATAATTTAACATTATAAATACGAATCTCCGATTATCCAAATAAGTATCAATGAAACCTTAATAATATATGCCAGGCTTCTATAATCAACCATTCATCATTCGGTGTAGTAAGCATTAGCAAACAATTTAATAAGTTCCACTTCCAGAAGTTGTATGGACAAATAGTAACATTTCTACGCCTCGTAGAAAATGTTACTACTCGTAACTAGAACGACTCGTTACAAGCCAAAAAGAAAGAAAATGCAATTTCAAAATAAGTGCTCAATTTAAACATATTCTATGTTCAGTGAATTTTGAGTGATTAGCTTTGAATAAACAAAGCTTTTGGCTGTTGTGTTCCAATTCAGAAGATAACTTAAACATATGTACGTGGCCATTACACACTATTCGCTTGTGGGCTATCTGAAAAAAAGCGTGCTATAATACATAAATACATACATATCTTCTGTCTACAGACAACTGAGTGTCATAGATCATGATCCAGACGGACTTGCCTCGCTACGTATACATGATATAATTCAGAATATAGATTCTCCTCTTCATGCAAACATGCTAACTTTGAACACTCTTGACATCACCTGCGGAAAACACCCGACAGATTTGATCATGGTACGTAAGTAATAGTTTCCCCCTGTACGTGCAATCTCTACTTCTATGTTTACTATAATAACATGCAAAAAACTGGTATACAACATCATAAAATATATAAAATACTACCTCTGTATATGGGTGATTCTCAGATAACTGTGATTTTTTAAATTTTAATTTTCCTAAAATTAAAAATGTTTCAAAACCCATGTTTTGGGTGTTATTGTTATCTAATTACCCACAGAATTAAGCCTGTAATGTAGTTTTACTACAACTACAACAAATCAAAAACTATGACAAAAATTGAAAATTTCAATGCCACGGTACTGACATCATTTCCAAGGTACTGACATATAAATGAAAAATTCAAATTACTTACCTAAATTTTTTCAAAATCTTAAAGTAGCAAAATAAATTAGAGATCATAATAATCCAAAGAAATTTTTAAAGTTTTTTTCTTGATATTAACAATCTTTAAAATTTATTAATTATGGAATTAGAAGAAAATTTTTTTTATAATATTAGAACAAAACTAAATTTAACATAAGTTGATAAATGAAATCTACTACAATTTTTAACAATTATGAATGTAAAAAACAATAATACATATTTTTTTTTATAATTCAATATTATTTTACAACTTAGAGTATTTTATCACAATATTTGGTAAATTATTTTTTATTTCGTACACTCCTCCGAAGGGTTACAGTCGGAGTCACTTTTGGTTTTTTAATTTCATTATTGACTTCGGTATCTTTCTGAGATTTTTTCAACATTTTATCATTCTGTACTTTCGGAGAATCTAATGGAAATCGATTATCATCGTAATTTATTATTCCCATCGAGAAATGTTTACATCAGGTAGACAATCAAGACAATGAATTAAATAATATTAGACCAAGGTTTTTCTTACTCCAAGTGTATTGGTGCATTTTCATGGTACCAGTAAAAGAAGGAAATTTTTCCGGCAGTAAGGCATCAATAGTTTCGATTTGTGGAGTAGTTACAACGTCAATTTTTTTGACGGAGCAACGCAAAGTTGATACCAACATGTCAAAAGTAGATCTGTCGTTACCAAATTTCACTTTGTTCTTTCTCTCGTTCTTTTTGACAATATTTTTCATAAGCTTCGGGATCTTCTCTTATCTTCCGTCTTCGTTATCTTTCCGCTTCTCTTTTTCTTTAACCTTTCATCCTGCTGAATTTTAGTAACTTTTTTTTTTGTTTTAAATTCACGTTTTTTGCTTTTCGTAGACGTCATATTATTGCACAAGTTTTGGATCCCAGGTATCTCTTTGAGTTTTGTCCGGAGTATTGGAGTCATTTTTGATTAAACTAGAACAACTAAACATAATAATAAACTAAAACTTTAAGGGAAAAAAAATTACAAAATTATTTGTTAATTTTACCATGGTACTGACATCCACGGTACTGACATTTCAATTAATAATTAACCTAACTTTTTTATTGCAGATAATTAAAAAAATTTTTCAAATAATTTTAATCTTTCACGTAAAAATGAATGAAAATTTAGTATAATTAATTTAAACATCGCATTAACACTCGTAAATTTCAATACCATGGTACTGACTTGTAATTTTATGACTTACCTTTTTCAAAACAAAACATATTACTCTTATCATAATGTTGACACTATAAAATAAAGACACAGCTGCAAATAGTATACAAATAGTCCTTCTTTAAAATGCCACCAGAGAGGGCGCATGAAACTGAATGAAAGATGGAGCTTAGGCGGCAAACATTTTAAAATTAAAAATTCAACAAATTTCTCGGACATGAATCAATGATGGTTATTTCTTTTTACCAATTAATATTTTGGTATGATTGCAATATAATTTTATGGTCTATGCATTATACTTTAGTTACAAGAGATAAAGTTTAAATTACCAAACGAATTTTAATAGAAATTTATACATATAGTTTAAAAAATGAGAATCGGACATGCCACGGTACTGACATTTTGAGTGTATTTCCGTAAGTTATATGTGATCCGTGTCCACTTATGTCCTAATTTTTCATGTAGATTGTAGAATACTATCAAATTTATCATATTTATAGTTTTTTGATAAAAAAAAGTTATGTTGAATGATAAATAAAGTACTAGACATAAAAAATCACAGTTATCTGAGAATCACCCATATAATAATACGTGAAGCAAAATTTGTACCCCTTTTTATGACAATTACGCGAACGGTGGAATATGAAATTTAACACAAAGATTTCATTACGGAGGAGTCCAGGAGCCTAATAATTTCAAGTAATATGCATTAGAAATACATTAAATTAATAACAATAAATATTACACACATTACATTCATATGACGTATACGATAACATACACACGTGGATACTATTTTCTTTAAAGTATGTTATCAAACTTAAAAGAGATTTTACTGTTTAGTCTATGGTTGAATTTCGACTAGAAGACTTGCTAGTATTATCGATCGCTCGCCAGTATTATTATCTAATTCAAAAATAATCGGGCTTTGTGTGAAAATGGAAACATTCGCGTAACCCAGCGATGTTTATCGTAAAACAAATGAATGAATGTACCTTCCGATAACACTGCTGATAGTCGCCATTATGATAATATATTACTTTTTATAGCTTTTTCCAACGTTGTGGGTCAAAACTGACCCTGTTAACGTTACAATAGATGCAGATGGGTTGATAATGGCTTACCCTGCCTTTTTAGCCAAATACGCTCATATAATAAATATATATCACTAGATAAATTACGTGATTTTAATAGGAATTGATGAGATACGTGTAATGGTGTAAACGTTTTCCCCCGTGTTGGTCCGGGCTCCTTTGAAGATTAGACCAACTGCCGTTCTGCCAGGCAGGTCGTAAAAGGCGATCGATTGGCTATGCCAGTCATTAACATCATGGCCACTAGGTGGCAGAGTCCTGCATTTTCTCGGCCGGGTCTGGTACCATCACGTTACCTATTCCTGTAGGTAACGTGGTGGTACCATTAATTCTGGTGCCGAACGATCTACTCAGTAACCACTAATACGGATGTCGCCGAAATCGGTCCACTGGGGATCTTCTAGCAAATGCTATCTACATGTTTAGCGCGGCCATCGAGAATCATGGTGAAGAACTAGCTGTCTCCCTTGATAACTCGAAGGCCTTTGGCAGGGTCTGGCACGATAGTCTTATTGGCAAGCTTCCATCGCCTACTGGTCTCTGCGCCTGGATCTAAGATTTTCTGAGTGGCCGGTCGATTAGAGTAGTCGTCGGCGGCTGTTCATTCAACCAACTGGCTATAAATGCCGGAGTTCCTCAGGGATCAGTTCTCTCCGCAAATCTATTCCTGCTACATATTAACAATCTGCTGAAGTCCGGTATCTATGGGTACGCCGACGATAGCACTGTTGTGGAGAGTTACGTATCCCGCGCGGGCCAGTACGGCATTAATCCGGTCTCTAAGAGAGACGATGGTCGATCGTATAAACCTGCCCTTGCAGGCAGTCTCCAAATGGGACGATACTAATCTGGTCAAGTTTAATGCAACTAAGACCCAGGCGTGTCTATTTTCCGCTAAACGGAGTCCATTCCACCTATCTCCGTCTTTCCAGGGCGTGTCCGTGCTGATAATTGACCATCTCGAGCTACTTGGTGTCACCTTAATGCCTACTCTCAACTTTGGTTCGTACATTGAATTTAAAGCCCAAGTTGGCTCAAAAAACCTTGGAATTCTGGCGAAGGTGAGACAGTATTTCAGCCCGGGACAGTTGCTCAACCTATATCAAGCACAAGTCCGTTCGTGCATGGAATACTGCTCTCACTTCTGGGATGGATCCCGTTCCATGAGGCATAAACGACGATGATCTGGTAGGCAAAAAACTCCAGAGCGTAGCTCATCGACGCAGAGTGGCTAGTTTATCGGTTTTTTATCGCATACACTTTGGTGAGTGCGCTGCGGAATTGCACGACCTAATTCTGCCATCGCCGTTTTTCTATCGATCATCGAGGCATCTATTTTTGGCATCGCCATATGGTGGACGTTCCACGTACTCTGACAAAGCGGTTCGACTCAACATTCTTCAGCCGAACCGTAAAGGACTGAAACATGCTTCCTGAGTCTGTGTTCCCCGATGAGTACAATCTGGGGATCTTCAAGAGAAGAGTGAACAGATACCTTCTAGGGAAGCGCGTTTAATCTTAGGCCTCATCTTAGCTTACCATCAGGCGAGATCGTGGTCAAGCGCTTCCCTATCGAGAATAAAAAAAATAGCGTCAGTGTTTGTCACTGACATGTTTCGGTTGGGAGTGAAAAGAAGCCGGTAAACGTATGCATGTGGCATTAGACCTCGCCACAAGATGGCAACCCACCATTATATAACGTCTTTAATTACGTATTGAGGCAGGGATAGGTAAAACGGTGGTACCAAATACCCGGGCGAGTTGTTGCGGAACTCTACCAGCTAGTAGTCACTACTGGTGCTCGTTTGCTATTGACATAAAACAAAAAAAAACCCAGAACTCGATCATTTATAAATCAGTTTTGATTTTGTTTTTAGATGCTTTGGTCAGATTTAAATTTGGTGAATGTCTTTTGCAGAATTCTAGTGATAATAAAACTACCCAACGCTGTGATTTTATTTGCGCTATCCGGTTAGTAGGATCACATTTCCTTTCTCGGGATCAGACGTAACGTTATTGATGCAAATCTAATAATGTCGGTAGAGTCAATTTTATAACACGCTTTTATTATTAGCTTGGTTCGTATGTTTTCATGTAATGGAAACTTTGAACTTTTGAATGAATTTGACGTACTATAAATCATCGGATTAATTCGAAACTTTGCAGTCTTATCAAGGACCGACGACAGCGCAATAATATAAATTCTAGATTTTTTAAGAAATCTAATTCTAAAAAATCGATACAATGTTTTAAATGTAAATATTTGCACACATATAATGGTAGAATATGTTGGTAACTTAATTAATTTTTAACAGCTTGTAACACCCATATTCTTGCAAATAAGTATTTTCTTTCTTTCTTTCAAATAGTAAGTAGGTACTGTTATTCTTACCAGGACCTTTAGGATTAGCGATTTGTTTTTCTTTACCCGACTAGCTATTTTCCTACTTATAATGAAAAAGAATTATAATTTAAAAGAATTATAAAAACCAATCTTAAAATAAAAAATAAATTTAAATTAAGAATATTGTAAAAAGATGAATAAATTTGAATTAAGAATAGTAATTAAGTAAAGTAAATGAGAATAAAAATAACTATACTATTTTTAATTTAAATTTATTTTTATATTTTTTAGTTTTATAAATGCGTGTTAATTTAGTTTTTATTTATTTATTATCTAAATATTTGTGTAGCAGTAGGTATATTTCAAGAGAACAAACAACATAAAATAACAAGCTCTTGTACTGGTCCGGGCTCCCTTTGAAGAATAAACCATCTGCCATTCTGCCAGGCAGTTCGTAAGAGCCGAACGATTGACTACGCAAGTCATTACCACCATGGCTACTAGACAGTAGAGTTTTACATTGTCTCGCCGTGATCTGGTACCACCGCCTTATCTATTCCTGCTGGAATAGCATCATTGCTTGTCACAATCGTGTTCCGGTTTGGAGGGTAACATAGCCCTTAAATTAACCTTACACGTGTGGCAATCAGAACCCGCCACAACAATGCAACATCTTTGATATCTATAAGCGATGGTGGTCTCTTTCCATCAGAAGAGTCTTGCTTGTTTGTGTTTTACAGCAAATGTAAAGTTAGTTGTTTTTTTTTGTTTTTTTTTTTAATATAGTATAAGATAGCAAACAAGTAGATGGGTCTCCTAATGGAAAGAGTCAAACCATCGCCTATAGACACTAAAGGTGTTAATGGTGCGTTGCTATCTTGTGGCGAGGTCTTATGCCACATGCATAAGTTGCATAATGCAGTTGTAGATTTTCTGCGTTTTAATTGTCAGTTATTAATATATCAACGATAAATTACCCTCAAAAGGTGTATCCTCAATTATAACAGGTGGGAATTAAAATATGTATAATAAACAAATTTACGACGTTTCGAACAAATTTAACCTCTATTTAGGTGAAATGGGGAATGTCGTTACCTTACATAGATAATTTATAATCAGCTGCTATACTGGGAAGTGGGTCACAACCAAGGAACTTATATACGATAACTGGAATTATTACGAAGCAATATTTGAAAAATAAAAATGTACTTTATTTCGTAACAAATAAAGTTGACATTTGTTTCTTACTTAACAGAGGCGAAAACGTTCTGAGCATGACAGCGACAAGAGTGGATGTTGTCCCTTTTTTGCAATTGCCAGTGTAAATAAAACTATCTAGATGGTAGATTTTTATATATTCGATAATCGTTAAATTCCTTTTGTTCATACACGTCGATAAATACATTAGCATAAAGTGTATTGTAATAACATAGTGAGTTCTAAAATGTGCTTATTTTAATTATTACGTAATTGCTTATGCAATGCAAAAACTGTTTTTCAAATTAGTAGAATTACTTAGAAGTAATTTGCAAACTACGCATGGCCGCACTTATATATGGCGATTGGCGCTTTATTTAGTAGAAAGAGACACACTCCACTCATGTCGTGGTACTCTTCGAAACGATTTTGGAGCGCGTGTGAACATTCCAGGTAGAATGTAATTTTCTTGATCACAAGTGACAATTACCGTCAGGAGACAAGGCATCAAATATTCAGCAAGTAGATGGCGCTACTGAGAAAAAATATATCAGTCTTATTACATACAATAAAACATCCGTGTTAGCACCTGATATTATTACCGTGCAGAAGATTCACCTTCTAATAGGATTTCGGAATTTTCAGGTATTTTTGCATTCGCGGCACTCGGGAAAAATATCTATGATTCCCTGGAATTCCCGGAATCGGGGTATTTTAATTTTTTTATTAAATTTTGTTTTCTTATACTCGGCAGAGCTACTCCCCTGCCGGTAAAATTGAAACTTATAACTGCACAAGAATCGTAAATTTTCTTTGCGCGCCTCAGTTTTGTCACCGATCTGCGAACGTCAGCATGGGGTTGTCACTTGAGAATTTTTTTCCTAGTCAATGAAGTATCCATCGTGACTCCTACCAAAATACAACACACCTACCATCGACCACACAGCCTTTCTCACACAGCGCGTTCCTATCCGGTAGTAATTATATAAAAAATGTCTCGTCAAAAGTGTATAAATAAAGATTTATTTGAATAAAATATTTTTACGTTTATTATACACTAGCTGTTGCCAGCGACCTCGTCCGCGCGGACTTCGTTTACTCCGCACAGCACCTGGCCGCTAGGTGATAGCATGATAATATGTAGCCTATATGTTGACAAGACCTGTTAGTAATATTCATGCAAAATTTGAAGTAAATCCATGCAGTACTTTTTGAGTTTACCCCGGACATACATACAGACAAACAGACAAACAGATAGACAAAAATTCTAAAAACTGTATTTTTGGCTTCAATATCGATTGTAGATCACGCCCCAAGTATTCTTTTAAAAAAATATTCAATGTAC
Source organism: Apodemia mormo (assembly GCA_036924255.1). Taxonomy (NCBI): domain Eukaryota; kingdom Metazoa; phylum Arthropoda; class Insecta; order Lepidoptera; family Riodinidae; genus Apodemia; species Apodemia mormo. The sequence continues at coordinate 34,959,396 of JAUPFN010000017.1, forward strand.
AGTTTTGACTTTCCTACGATTTTATTATATGTATAATGTATTAACTCAATCTAATCGCGATCGCGATCGCGAGACAAAAAGGCGACTAACCTTTTTGTCTACCAAATAATTTTCTTCCAGTTTTTACTATTTTATTGTCTCGTAAAGCAATGGAACAAATTTATACGGCCATAAACCAGTAGCTAATTACAACTATCTTGTACACCGTTTTTTTTACAAATTAAATTGAACCAAATAGCCAACGAGTCGGAAATTATAATTTGTTATTCTTTTAATAGGTTTTTCGCATCAATTATAATCGGTTCAACTGTTTTAACTATCCTGAATAGGAAGCTATAAATTGCAGAAAGAGATAAAATATATATTGGTTTAACGAGTAAAAAAGACAGAGAACGTTTTGTGATCCAGCACAATGGTTGAAAATTTATGATATTTCTGTTTGCGCTATTGTTTTAAAGATTTACGTACAACGAAACGTTGTTTTCAACAATGACAGTGTGTTTTGATTACAATCCACGGTAAAATATTGTTTTGTTTATTATTCATAAGTTTTCAAGGTTCACACTATTATTACATTATACAAGTTTATTACTTATAGATGTTAATTATTCAGACATTTTTAAATATACAAATACCTACGTATTTTCTATGTATTTATATACCTACATATACCTATATTATATTTTTTCATATTATAAGATAGCAAACAAGAAGAAGGCCTTCCTGATGGAAAGAGACAACCATCGCCTATAGACACCAAAGATGTTAATGATGCGTTACTATGCGAGTAGCGGAAAATGACAATACAGCAGAAACAGGTAAGGCGATGGTACCAAATACCCAGGTGAAACGTTGACGAACTCTACCATCTAGTATCTAGTTCGCCTTTTACAAACTATCCGCAGGATGGTAGATGGTATATATTTTAAATGGGGCACTTCCTCTCCAAACCGGAACGCGACAGTTGCAAGCACTGACGCTTTTGCAACAGGAATAGGTGAGGTGGTGGTACCAGACCCGGGCGAGACAATACAGAACTCTACCACCTAGTAGTCACGATGGTAGTGGCTCGTATACAATCGGTCGCCTTTTAAGACTTGCTCAGCAGAACGATAGTTGGCCTATTCTTCAACCTTTGAGCAATAGGCCAACTGTCGCCGTGTGTTTTCGGCTCCTTAGCCGAAATCATACGGGGGAAATTTTTTACATCCCACCACACGGGTAGCGCCTTATTATTAACGTCTCTACTGCATTGCTACAAATATATGCGGTGGTGGTCCCTTTCCTTTGCTTCACTGTAATATAAAAAATGTTGAGTGTGAGCACACACTTGATAGAAGTGAAATTTTGATTGAAGTGGAAAAGAACGAAAGATACAGAGAGGAAGAGAGATTTAAAATTAAAGGAGATGAGAAAAATGTTTCTCATAACTTAAAAGTTTAAGTAAAAAAAGTAGCAGTGAAATCTGTTTGGGTATTTATTTGTATCTGGTTGGTTTTGGAACCATTAAGCCCGCCACAGACGTAGCTATAATATACATTAATATATCGAGACATGTATTAGAGTATAGCAAGCAACCACACAGGGGAGTTGTACTATAATAGCATGCACGCAACTTCTGGAATAATTTCTAAGCTAAAACAGTTCTCGGTCCCGTGGGATTTTTGGGATAAAGACTATTCTGTGTTCTTTCTCGGGTCTCAATCTATCTTTGTACCAAATATCATCTAAAACAGTTCACTAGTTTAAGCATGAAGAAAATACACACAGACAGACAGTTACTTTCGTATTTATAGTATTAGTATGGATGTTTTCCCTTCACTCGGCTTGCGGTCAAAAAATATAATATTATTAAATATCTTCACGCCCATATACCCGAAGGGGTAGGCAGAGGTACAGCAAGTGCACCCATGATTAGCCGAAGATTCTTGGTCCCACAAATGTGATAGGTGGCAAGCCTATCGCCAACCGGGCCAAATGCCAATATATACCGAGATATGTATCTCGACATATTTTGGTGATGTCATAGAAATATATATTATAGCTGCGTCGCGTGATCACATGAGTAGATAAGGGCGTGAGTGCGGTCGCTCGGAAATTTGTATAGAAAATATATCGTAACAACTATGATTCATATTAATATATACTAGCGATGATCCTGTGGCCAAAATTATACCATATACTAAACAATAAAATCTCATTTAAGTTTTACAACAGATTTTAGTGTCACATGAATGTAGTATGTGTAATGTATATTTTTATTAAATTAATATACGAGCTATATTATTTAAATGACTTATTTTTGTATAACAATAGAATATTGTTTTATTCTATGCCAATTTCTATAGGAAAATGTCATTTTTTGATAACAAAAAACCCAGTTAATGTTTCGTTAATTTTCGTTGAAATAGGCATATTTGCTTAATTAATTATATATAGTTATAGATCTTTTAGGAAAAAAGTAATCCATTCAGGCACAATTGTTGGATGTTTCTGGTAAATTAATATTTTTTTTAATTAAGTTTGTTGATTCTAGCACTAGCAATACCTTTTGGAAAAGTATTAAGAAAGCTTCTTGCGTAATTGTCAAAACTTGATTTCGGAGAACACTTATTATAAGAAATACAATTGATGATACCACCTCGAAACCGCGAAGCCAGCTTTGCTCTTCTTGACCGAGATACAGATATCTTCTCCGGCAGATACTTCCTACCTCTCCTACCCGGAACTGGAACTACTACAAACTGGAACATTCCTTTATACCGCGGGCCGGTGTGTGCGCATACGTCAGAGAAGATATCTGTTACCGGCACCTCGGCAAACTTGAAGGTTAGGACCTATCCATCGTCTGGTTACGCGTAGCTTGCGACGACCATCGACGCAGCTACGCGTGCCTATACAGGTCCCATAGCGGGAATACTGAAGTTGACCCGGCTCGTTGAGCTCGTTTTTTACGCATAATATTTAAGAATACTAGGTTTTTGCAGTCCTCTCCAATGTAACCTTTAACTATGCCGAATTGCAAACTCCTCCGTTCACGTAATTGTCGAAAAAGGGCTACAAAGTATTTGCTTCACATATTAATATTATATAGATTTTGGCTACGTCTATGGCGGGCTTTAAATGGATGATGTTTAAAATACAAATAAAACATCGTGTTCTATCTCATTCTCTCGCCGGCTTAAGCCCACATATTTATGTGTGTTTCTTTTTCGTGACGCATTTTCATTTCAATGAATTTCAAAACAAAGATTCCAAAGCATTGTTACTATAAAAATATAACGATGCAAAAGCAGTAATAATCATCACCATATTCGCAGATATCGTTACAATTTAAATACATTTCCAGTTATATAACTGTCACAAATCACATTTACGAGTTGAAAACTTTCACCTGGCGTGCGTTTCAACAATATGTCAAAGGTGGAGAGTTTTATGGACTTGTTGAAAACTTTTATACAAAATTAAGTAGACATGACATGTACATAAGTTGTGTGATTTACAGGAATAATACTAATTCCTGTGCTAGAAATAACAAAAATTTTCTTCATTTAAAATATTGTGTTTTTATATGTATATAAAAAAATACGATAGAGATGGATTTCAAGCAGTGGCTGATCTGAACTGAGTTGAAAACAAAATCAGTCACTTGCTCAAATCTGTCTCAAAAATGTCTTTGTATATAAAAAAAATATATGAATATTATACTCTTGATTCGAGGGTACCCTAATTTGAAACGAGAAAATGGACATCAGGTTTATTATTACAGTAGTTTTTCTGATGTTACGAGAGTGAGGTTTTGGAATATCACATGCATAAGTTTACATAGGTCTTGCGCATCGAAGAAACTTCCACGTGCGTCGAAAAACACATAGAACTGTCGGTTCTGATTACCATAATTACATGATATTATTTAAAAGCGGTCATGAAGACCAAGTGGTCTGGTGAGATAGGTATCTTATCAACCAATAAAAGAGCTTTAAAGTGAATGACCTATCTCTGAATTCTCTCTTACCATTTGACAGGCATTAGCCACATTCAATAAGCATTTTGAGGCTTAGATAGGCGTACAGCCGGCGTTTGTCAGACAGGCGTTTTAAAATTTCGCTGCTTTTTGTCACATTTTGAACATAACGTGTACAGGATGTCTTACAACGATAAGGTACACGTACTCACTTGAGAGGGCAGGAACGAAGCGAGGGTCGAAGAAGGAGTTTCTTTTTTTATGTCAATAAGAATGATTTTGTAATGATTTATCCGTAATATTTTAGACAGGCATTTTTCTGAAAAATTAAGCATTCCAGTCATCTTTCCATCATTTCTTCACTAATGTATGGTAAACCTAGCCATTGCCGCAAGAAACTTGAAGATGGTGATATTCATTAATATATTTTAATAGTTAGACTGCGATGTGTGCAACCAAGCTGCGACAACCAATCAAACATATGATGTTGAATGTGAATCCGCGCAATACGCAGCCAAGAAGTCCCGGCTGCGGCAACCATTACAACGCGCCAGATTGCACGACAGCCCATTGGCTGCGCGCAACCAAAACAAGTGTAGGCGAAAGTATGTGGCTGCCGTCTAAAGGTGTGTCATTGACGGTTTTCAAATTAATTTAACGTAACTGTTTTTCGTCAATGGTCATAAAGTTAAAACTCTTAAATCGTCAACGAGTTTTCAATAATCGGATTATGCACTAAACTCATAATAGTTTAAATAATTAATAATTGCTTCCATATTATGTCAACTCATTACGAGTTGCGAAAACGTTTACGTTTATTAGCTTTCAATATTTTCAACGTACCTAATCACTTCGTTGCATTGCGAAGAATTTATTAAGTTTATATTTTTAAAAGCTTTTTAAGTGGAACAGAAACAGTAAATTCGTTGACGAACATAAAACTGTTAATAAAAACAGTTTATTGATTTAACGAACACCTCTACTGCCGTCGCTCGTCAGTCGTCAGTCGCCGCTGGTCGCCGCGCATTTGTTGTAGCAGCCAAACGTATGATAAAAGCATATTATAGAAGCTCGTGTAGGAGTATCAATTCCCTTAATTGATTTTCTTATTTTTTTCCAAAAGGTTGTGAAACGATTGCACTGGCACTCTCATATATTTAAAAACCGGTCTGAGTTATTACGAACATCCTTAATATAGGTATAGAATAAGCCTTCTGAGTGCCGTTTTAAAAGAAAAGGATGAATTCAATGTCTTTGCTTTGCAATTTTACGAGGCAGGTAAAAATTATAAGCTCTTCCACGTCCATACGCTCGACAAAAGAATCACAAATAATCGTTGATTGGCTGTTTTATAACTTGCTGCTCAAAAATTTCGGCTGCCGCACTCTGGCTGCCTAGTGCGCAGCCCCTAATGTCATGTCTACTGCGGTTGATAAAACTCCGATTATTTGATGTCATAAAAATGCTACAATAGCATAATACGGTTCGAAAGATTTACGATGTTTCAGTTGTCATGATTAAAAACTAACTAGTCCATTCAAATGGCACACTTTTTGGGCATAAGGTGCAAAAGTCAGAGCACGCAATTTCATTTTCTGAATGTCAAGTATAATACAGACGAAATCCGCCCCCCTAAATTTGTAAGTATTTTCTGTAATTTCGTTCAGTAAGTGTAATTTTCTGTAATTTTCAGTCTCTCTCCTCATTTTCAGCCTCTGTGGTCTAGTGGTCTTATGTCGGTGGTGACCACATGAGATCCCGGGTTCGATTCCCGGGTAGGCAATTCTAAACTGTCTTTTCAGTTTTTTTGATAAAAGCAACATTGCCCAGTATTGGATAAATGCCCGGTTAGCGATAGGCTGGCCACCTATCACATTGTGGGACAAAGTATCTTTGGCCAATCTTGGGTACACTGGTTGTATTTATGCCTACTCCTTCGGGGATACGGGTGTAAAAATACTTTTGTGTGCAATTTTGCGAAGGAAAAATTCCTCTTTTGGCTGTACTGTAAGGTAAAGTTTGCTGGGTCACATCCCTTATACCGCGTCCGCCATCTTATAAAAGATTTTGACGTGAATACGCCTTTATATTTGCTTCCATAGTGAAAGGTAATACAAAAAATCCGATGATAACAAAATAAAGGGATAGGTTTGGTGTTTTAGCTACATATATACACTACTTACGCTACCGGATACCTTACCCATTCAATGAATTTGTTACGTTAAGTGTATTTTGTTACGCATGGTGGAGGAGCGCCGTAAGTTTGAGGTCGTTTTGCTTAGTTCACATCCGTTTCGTATAATTTTATGTATTAACATTTTTTGTTTTACTTTAAAGATACAAAATAAATATTTGTTTACAAAAACTCGTTAATAACTTGGCTATTTTTAGTTCTACGACTAAAAATTACAGATCCAAAGTTATGGAGAATTTAATTGTCAACAAAAAATATGTTCGTAAAAAAGTTTTTGTGCGAATAGTTTACACAATATCGCATAAAAACTTTTTTACAAGATAGCGGCCGCGAAAAAAGTGTTGCGACAGTAGACACCACAACATGGATCTAACTTCCTAATGTTTTACCAATTTAAAACGCATTTTTTTGAATATTAAACGGGCCTAACATTTGAAAATTTAAAACGCAATTTAAAATGCATTTTTTGGATATCAAATGGAAATAAAAATCGGCCTATAGGACATACTGACATCCAACAAAAAAACTTGAGAGGTGTCAAGAGACACCCGGATGGAACGAAGTTCCTTTTATTATTATTTACAAAAAACCTGTATACACTCAACAAAAATAATCGTCGCGACACCACACTGTTCAATGCGAAATAGAAATCAAAATATCTCGCTTGCTTTCTATAAGAGACAGAGAGAGAGAGAGAGAGAGAGAAACATCCGCACGCCGCTCAACTTACAATACCTTACTATAGCAAAAAGTGTCGTGACAACTTTTCGTAAGAATTTTTTCCGTCTAGCCCCCTTTCACAACGCGCGATAAGGAACTTCGTTCCAAAATAAAAATTGCTTGCTTCGACTTTTACAACCCCGGATATAACTTTGCAAACGTTATTTCGCGTTTTCATTTGTACATGAAAACGCGAAATAATAAAATTTATTGCTCAATTTAGTTACGAAAAATTGCTATAACTCGCTTAACCCGAATGACAAATACGAGATACATGTTTTTAAATAGGCTTCATACAAAGATTTTATGAATGTGATCTGTATGTATGTGTTAATGTTGGAAATGGATAATATACGAGTATTTAGGCGTCCAAGCACGTGTTGGTACGTTACTATCTTGTGGCGAGGTCTTATGCCACATACATAAGTTTACCAGCTACCTTACCCTCCAAACCAGAACACGACAGTGAGAAGCATTAACGCTATTGCAGCAGGAATAGGTAAGGCGGTGTTACCCGACCCAGGCGAGACAATGCAGAATTCTACCAACTACTAGCCACGATGGTAGTGACTCGCATAGCTAATCGCTCGCCTTTTACGACCTGCCTGGTAGATCTTTTTATTATATTTTTATTGGTTACATAATAAATTATGACCATTAACTATCATGTCCTTCATATAGTCTTTTACTAGTCACTCTGTATACAGGGTTACTTATAAAAATCCGGTCAAATTTAAAAATTAGAAACTAAATATTAAATTGAAAGTGCATTTTAATTATTATTGCAAAATATTTCCAGATGATATAAAAATAATCGTTAAAGATATCCCACTAAATTCATAAATTCGATGCACCGAGTCTTGTGAATGAACTTTGTAATGCTGGCAGTGTTATTTTACATTTACATATAATTACGATAGTAACTATTATGTATAATGTAATCTGTCGCTCTAAGAACATTTTTCCCGATCAATTTTAATTTGTTTGAGGGTACTGAAATATTTTAGTTCGAATTTTGCGAAATTGAAATTATTTTGTTTTTTGTGTCGGATAAAATGAAATCTTGAATTTTATAAATTATATTTTTTATTACATAAATCGATCGATTATTAGATATAACGACTAGCTTAACCTGCAAACGTTCTGCCATCTTTGTGTCTATTTTTACATTTTTTTCTACATTTTTTCACCATTTAAATATAACCTGAACCCCCATGAATATTTAAAAAAAAATCGGTTCAGCCGTTCTCGAGTTTTAGCGAGACTAACGAATAGCAATTGATTATTATACTAGCTGACCCGGCAAACGTTGTTCTGCCTTTTTGACTACTCTTTTTTCTATATTTTCTCATCTTTTAAACCTTTCCTGGACTTCCACAATTAATTCAAAACCAAAATTAGCCAAATCAGTTTAGCCGTTCTCGAGTTTTAGCAAGACTAACGAACAGTAATTGATTTATATATATAGATTTTTATTTATTATTGATTTTTATATATGTCGCAGTGAAATTGTCAATACGGTTAGATTATAATCTACCTAAGTGACATTATAATTTAACTGCTAACCTAATCACTGCGCCATATATATCAATTCTGAACAGTCTCTGATAATTATTTTTTGTTATAGCACTCACCCCGTGCTTGGGAATCTGGAAAAACCTTAAAAACAACAAAGAAAAATATCGACACCATTTCCCTAAAGCCACAACATCGACACAATATCGACACAATATCGACACCATTTCCCTAAAGCCGGGACGCTCTTCCGCTGAGCGGAAGAGCGTCCCGGCTTTAGGGAAATGGTCGCAGGTTCAAATCCCGCGTGTCGATATTTTTCTTTGTTGTTTTTAAAGTCTCTGATAATTTGGCTGGACATTTAAAAGTAACCATGTATAGATAAAATAATTTGTGTTACATGTGTTTTGCAAACTCAATTCAATACATTTAGTATAATTTCCGATACAATTGGCAAAGGAGGATAGATTTATAGCTGCGTGTATCTGTAAACAACGCTATTAAATTGTGCCCATTAATTGCTAAATTGGCCTTTGGTACAATATATAAAATAAAATTAGCCAACTTGTCCCTATTTGTATACAAAAGTTTATGTTTGTGTGCAGGTGGAACCGAGTATGTGTGTCGCATTTATAATATTAGTATTTTTTTAATTAATTTGGTTAATTTGGATCCCGCTATATCTCATAACTTGAACGTTTAAGAGGGCACCGAGCTTTAGAGCGAATAGATATTTTGGCCTTCTATAGGGCAGGGGGTAGCGTGATGGTTTTGACTAGGATGGGCGATGCGAGTGTGAATTTTGATATTTCCTTTTTATCATTAAAAATTTGTACACATTTTAAAAATATAAAATTAATAATTTATTGCAACATGTTGTCTTGCTATTATTTAAAAACTGATGACCTTCCGTTAAGTATTTATGCCATATTAAGCATTTTCCTTTTTGTTCAGAGGGAATTTTGATTTTTTTTTCTATCGAGCAAACAAGTTATCATGTTTCCAAGTTTTATCATTTATGGCGTGAATCCTTTAGTATCATACTTATAAATTGCAGCGCTACATATTTATATAAAACGATAGAGCAAGAAATCTACCGAAGGCATTTATTTCGAAAGTAGCTTGGCGCAGGCTTTATGACTTTTCAAATTAGGATGTCACTGACTGTGCTTATGTAGTTGTAGACTTGGAATGAATATTCATAACTTTATAAAAAGCATCTAACGAGTATCTTTATTATATTTATAATCCTGTCTTTATTACTTAACTAGACAACACTCTCCCTCTTCATCGAGCGTACTTTGACGATAAAGAATATCGAACTATTTATATAAAAAAATCAAATTTAGTCAAACCGTTTTTCAGTTATAACTTATAACCGGAGGCGCAACATTAGTATACAGGAAGAAGTATCTTCACACCGTATCGCCGAAAAGTTAGGCAGAGGTAGATAAAACAAGTTCACCCACGAGTAGTCGAAGATACTAAGTCTCGCAATGTAATAGATGAAAAGTATATCGTTAACCGGGTGCATTTTTCCAATACCGGACAACGTTGTTTTATCAGAAAACTGAAAAAACACGTTTTTGAATTCCTTGACCCGGAAATTGATCCGGGACCTCATTTAGTCATCTCTGACGTCCGACTACTAGATCACAGAGGCGACTAACATATGAGGGTCCATACAAAGTTGGCCTAAAAAGCTATACATGTTGATAGATGCATACCGTATTGTATATTAATTTCTGAAATGTAAATTTTGTCACAAACACTTTTATAATGCCAAAATTTACGAAAAACCTTCAAAAAAAAAGTATCTTCACGCCCATATCCCCGAAGGGGTAGGCAGAGGTACAACAAGTGTACCCACGATTAGCCGAAGATACTTGGTCCCACAAATGTGATAGGTGGCAAGCCTATCGCCAACCGGGCATTTTCCAATCCCGGGCAACTTTGTGTTTCTCAGAAAACTGAAAAAACACTTTTTTTATGTGCCCGACTCGGGGATCGAACCCGGGACCTCATGTGATCAACGCCAACGCTGGACCACTAGACCACAGAGGCGAAAAACCTTCAAAGATTAATATTACTTGAATTCACAATTGTAACAATATATTTTAAGCCATTCACGTTGCTATATCATTGAGATAGATATAATACGTTTTTGTGTCACTCATCGTGAAGTTTATTAATTGATTTTAAAAACTTAGAAGTTAAGAGGTAGTTTTTGTAGTCCGATCTCATCAATCTCCTTTTCAAAATTGTTCAATTGATGTCAGTAAGTCAAAAAAAAAATTAATATATAAATTTTCCAAAAAATATTTGAATGCACAGACAGATATTATAGATTTTAGTGGTATAATCTATAAAATTTTGATATAATCTATAAAACTTATTTTTTAGAGTTTTTATATATGATTAAGAAATATAGAAATCTATCATGACCACTAAGGTCACGATGATAGTGATACGTACAGTCAATTGTTCACCTTATACAAATTCCCTGGCAGAATGGCAAATAGTCTGTGCTTTGAAAGGAGCTTTGATTATTACGAAGCTAAATAAATATGTAGTGGACGATAGACTTACCTCACCGTCACCTCTTAGAAGGTTAATGACGTCACTCAAGGATGGAATAGGGAAGACCTTCCAGACAGCCAGGAAAGATTCTGGAGACCAAAGTCGGTCTGAGAAGCGTTGACACTTATTCATATTACTGAATTATTATCAAGGTAATTAATTGATATAGCGTGGTTTAGGAAAATCTTAAATAAATATGTATTGTAGCATTGTAAGTTGTTTCATTTATTCCATCAAAATAACAACAACATAAATTTACTAAATTTTCAACATCCTTAAACCTCGTTGTAGGTTTTCGTACATGTTGCACACACACTTCACAAATTAGGCATTGATTGATTTTATAGCGAAGCTACATTTCACATCATAAATTTTAACATTACAATAACTCGTATCAATTGAAATAAATACAATCTTTGATAAACTTGCTACTGGACATTCAACTTTATGTCGTTTACGTACAGGCTAATATTCTATTGATGATTATAGTTGAAACCAGTTTTGGTCTGATTCATAAGTAATTTTACTACGAGTTAAAGATAAGAATGCTTTTGTTTGACTTCTACAAATAACTTTCATCCCGCTGTATCTTATACCTTGGACGTTTAGTAGCTTGATTACAATTTATTACGTGTTTAAGCGATGTTAGCTAACTATTGGTATAATTTTGCAACAATTACACTTGCAAATTAGTTGAGAAACAATGGTTATAATTCATTGGTTTGTTGCTAATCGTTAATTGTTAGAATTAATGGTGAGAAAATAACTGAAAGTGAAATAAAAATCTTATTAAGTAACATAAAATGAATTAGATTGTCTCCCGTGTTGTTAAAAGGCCTCATTGACGAACAGACCATCTGCCAGTCTGCTAGGCAGTTCATGAAAACCGAACGTTGGGCTAAACATGTCAATACCATCGTGACCATTAGGCAGTAGAGTTTTGCAACGTCTTAACAGGATTTTGGTACAAAAACTACTGGAAAGGCTCCAGTAGTTTTTTTGTAAAGCATGCTTATTTTTCAACCAACCTCCGAAAAAGAGAACTTTGTCAGTTCAGCTGTTTCAGACAGTCAGTTTTTTTATGTTTCGTTATCTCAGAACTCGGTCATTTGTGAACAGCTATTGAAAAACCTTTTTAGGGTTTCGTACCTAACAGGTAAAGCGGAACCCTATTACTAACCCTCCACTGTCTGTCTGTCCGTCCGTCCGTCTGTCACCAGGCTGTATCTCATAAACCGTGATAGCTAGAAAGCTGAAATTTTCACAAATGTTGTATATCCGTTGCCGCTATAATAACAAATACTAAGAATAAAAAAATGAAAATATTAAGGGCGTCCCCATATTATAACACATAAACGTGTTTTTTTTGTTTTTTGTTTGGGAGGGTATACGTCCCGAGTAGACCCATTTTAAATTCGTGAAGATCTATTGCAGGGTTCTGTAGATAAAAGGAATATGAAATCGGTTGCTGCGGTTTTACTGCATTTAAAATGTCCTTTATCTATAATCTATACAAATAAATAAAATTGGAGTGTCTGTTTGTGATATAAAAATAACCGTTTTTTACTAAATGAATTATTATGCAAATGCAATATTTTATACTAATGCAATAATTACATATGCAAATGCAAATGTTATTTTGGTGTATATACCGTGTATACATCATACACGGTATATATACCAAAATAACATTTTTTACAATTTTCGTCTATCTGTCTGACGGTCTGTCTGTCTGTTTGTTCCGACTAATCTCTGGAACGGCTGAACCGATTTTGACGGGACTTTCACTGGTAGATAGCTGATGTGATAAGGAGTAATTTAGGCTACTTTTAATTTCAAAATTTTCCACGCGGACGAAGTCGCAGGCTCAGCTAGTACTACTTAAATCTGTTACGTCTGTCTATATATTTATTTTAAAAACTCCTTGATAAATATTCTTTATTTAATACTTTTATTTAATAGAGGTTTTTCTCATACAGTGAAAATGTTAATCTCATCGTAACTTTTTCTATGTTATTCATAGCTTTGTCTTAGATTCGGATTGCTTAGATGAATGTATACAGCATCCTAGCTGCGTCAGAGGTTGGCTCAGGTAAGACACTATTATACAGACCCACATTATTTTTACTTATTTATATTAATAAATCGTGTACGTTTCTCTGCGTTCCTGACACATTCCCCTAAAATGTGTTGAACATCATCAGTTCTGTATTTTCACACTCGTCGCATTTTGGACATTTTTTTCATGAGAAATGCAAAACTGTAATACTTGGAATGTGTCCGAAGCGAAGCCTATGTGCTTTTATGATTTCTTTTCTGCTTAAACCACATATAGAAAATCAGGGTAGGAAGGGCGGCTCAGCCTTCCTGCCGCAATAACGTCAGTGCTTGTTGCTGTCGTGTTCCGGTTTGGAGGGTAAGGTAGCCGGTAAACTTATGCATGTGGCATTAGACCTCGCCACAAGATAGCAACGCACCATTAACATCTTTGGTGTCTATAGGCGATGGTTGACTCTTTCCATCAGGAGACCCATCTGCTTGTTTGCTATCTTATAATATAAAAAAAAAAAAGCCTGTATACCATTATGATAAGTATTCGTTTGATGGCTTACAGACCACTTTGAAAAGTGTTCTCTGTGTATCTGTGACATGTATGTCCCGTTATAACTCGAAAACGATCTTAACCGATCTTGATGAAAATAAAGTGAAAACAAATTATTGTTCAAATGATAGATTATTTATTATCTGTCTATCTATCTGTATGTTCTGTAATAATTCAAGAATACCTTAACAAATCTTGATGAATTTTTAGAAAAGTGAGAACAGTGATTAGACAAATTACAGGCCATATAATAATTGTATATATATATACATATACATAATATGATAGTTCTTTTATGATATTTAAATAAAAATTATTGAACTAGATTATACGTTACATTTTTTCTATTATTAGTTTTGTTTTCTCTACAAATATAAGGTAACATTTTTAGGCCAGGGCTGTCCAAACCAGATACCATCCTGGGCTAATATGAATAATTACCGAGATTGAAGGGCCGCTAAGATAATTCACAATTTTTTTTAAATAATAAAACTAATGAAAATAAAAAAAATCAAGGAAAATTGATAAATAATTATTGAGGTAAGGAAAATTACAAATAAAATAAAAATAGTTATGAAATAAAATATAGTAGTGCAAACGGCGAGCTTATGTCGTAGTAAAATTTCTTCCACCTTACCCCCACGTAAAAGACAATAAATTTTTGTGTCTGTTACGATAGATTAAAAACATTTCACGGGCCGCACAACCACAAGCTGTGGGCCATGCGGCCCGCGGGTCGTGCGTTGGTCAGCTCTGTGTTACACCAAAAAAGAATGACTTCTTACGTGCGTACATAAGTACACACAGGTTTTTTTACAAACTGTATAATGTAATACAGTGACACATAAATTACACTAATTAGAATTGCAAATGTACCTCATGTTTGAAATGTACTTGTCCGTACATTATCAATGTGTCCATCAGTCACGCTTTCGACGGCTTGATCGTAAGTTACTATGAGTGAACTGTTTTTTATAACTGCCTCGTAGATTCATGCCCTATTCGACTATCATTTCGACACCTCCGGCGCATAAGGTCGTAACGCCTTTTTTATTGAAAATCCATATTTTACATTATCGTAATTACGTATATGAGTTTTATAAATTCCTGAAATTTAAAATTACTTTTAGGTAGTAGCTTGAGGTAAATTCCAATATTGTAAACGGGAGTAAAGTTTGCCTCGATACAGGCTTGTCTAGTGAGGCAACCAACAATAAGAAGGTGTTTACTAATGTTAATCTATATATATAAAAATCAATTGCTGTTCGTTAGTCTCGCTAAATCTCGAGAACGGCTGGACCGATTTGGCTAATTTTGGTTCTGGATTAACTGTTAAAGTCCAGGGAAGGTTTAAAAGGTGAGAAAATATAGAAAAAAATAAGAGTAGTTAAAAAAGCAGAACAACGTTTGCCGAGTCAGCTAGTATAAATATATAAAAATATCTTTCATTTTCATTTTCAGTTACTTTTAAAATAAACAAAAATAAATACTTTTAATTAACAAGTTTTAGAAACGTCTATGGTTGTATATTTTAACTAATATACATAAATAAAAATAAATTCAAAATTGCGCTCACAGACAACCCTGTCCGATTAAGTAAAACGTGGATAGAAATAGAATATTGTGTTGCACAGTTCCCTACTAGTCATGGTAATTTTATAGCTAAATTATTTTCGTTCAAATTAGTTCCTTCTCCATTTTGCGAATGTTTCACCATAAACTGTAAATATGAACAAACTGCACATCATATTCTCCTCTGTGTGTTCTCTTGCTCCTGCTGTGGAAGGGAAACTGGATGTATTTTCCTACTCCTCCTATACTCTTCTGATTAAATTCGATGCGGGTTCCAAGACAGCTTAACTTTTCCCCCAGGGCACCCTGAGCTCGTAACTCAGAGGTTATCAGGAACGCTGTTGATTCTGGTTTACAGAAGTTACAGTGGTGGGAACGAGAGGTGGGCCCATTGCCCTACTAAACCCTGTCCGGGGCAAACAGAGCAAGAAGGCCATGGCACCGCCTACCACGCTTACTGTGGATTTCTGTTACATCAGGGGGCTTCATTCCAACCTGAATGCCGTCAACTACGAACAACTAACCGTCTCGAGACGGCGAAGCCAGCTTTGCTCTTCTTGACCGAGACACAGATATCTTCTCCGGCTGATACTTCTTACCTCTCTTACCCGGGGTACAAACTGGAACATTCCTTTGTACCGTGGGCTGGTGTGTGCGCATACGTCAGAGAAGATATCTGTTACCGGCGCCTCGGCAGACTTGAAGGTCAGGACCTATCCATCCTCTGGTTACGCGTAGCTTGCGACGACCATCCACGTAGCTACGCGTGCCTATACAGGTCCTATAGCGGGTATACTGAAGTTGACCGGCTCGTCGAGCATTTACAAATGGCTATAGATTCCGTGTTAGAGCAGACCCCCTCCGCAGAGATCGTGATCTTGGGAGATTTTATTGCCCACCACGCCGAATGGCTATGTTTTCGCACCACCGATCATGCGGGGAGGTCTGTTCACGATTTTGCCTTGGCGTATGGTCTAACACAATTGGTAGCCTGGATGGCCATACGTCTTCACTGTTGGACCTCCTGCTAACATCTCACCCGGATCATTATCAGGTATCAGTAGACGTTCCGCTTGGCGCGTCGGACCACTGCCTGATTCGGAGCAAAGTGCCGGTCACGCGCTCATCACTGCCTCCTTTTACAAGCTGTCGTCGCGTTTCGAACTATAGGTCAGGAGATTGGGACGGGATGCGGTCTTTCTTTGCATCCTACCCATGGGGGTGATTGTGCTTCTCGCTGGATGATCCGAATGCTGTCGCTAACTCTGTCGCTGATGTGGTGCTGCAGGGCATGGAACTTTTCATTCCATCTTCTGCGGTGCCCACTGGTGGCAAGTCTCAGCCTTGGTTTGGTCGCCACTGCAAAGCGGCTTTACGCCGAAAGCGGGAATGCTACCGAGCTTGGGCTGCTGCGTCGGCATCTCGTGATGTAAAAACATTGATATAAAAATATTACATACATATTCCCGAACGAAACTGACACTCAAAAGTGTCCCTAATTTATTTTAAGTAGTTATAGATATGGCAAAAACATATGTCTTTGCATATCCAACCTTAAGTGAAAGACTTATAGTTGTTTTTACAAAACAATGTACGAAAACAAATAAAATTGACAGTGTCGCGACCGACGCGATTCTATTTGAAATGAGCGCACAATTTAAAATTGTGCGCTCATTTTTGGAGGACGTTTTTGACACACTGATTGTGTATCTTGGGTTTTTTATATCAATGTGTAAAAACTAGCGAATTACGAAAGGAGTACAACTCTTCCTCGAGGTTTTTCAAAAGAGCTATCGCCAAGGCAAAATTGGAACACATTGGCAGAATTGGTGAGAAATTAGTTTGTCTTCCTTCGGGCACTCGTGCGTTCTGGTCTCTCGCTAAGGCTGTCTTAGGGAATTTCTCCCAGCCTTCATTTCCATCCTTGCGCAGTGACGATCTCTGGCCCATACCGCAAAGGAGAAAGGAGAAAGTCCACGCGGACTTCGTTTACTCCGCACAGCTCCTCCCCCGTAGGTGATAGCGTGATAATATGTGCCTATATGTTGACCCGACCTGTTAGTAATAATCATGCAAAATTTGAAGTAAATCCATGCAGTACTTTTTGAGTTTACCTCGGACATTCATACAGACAAACACTTAAACAGACAAAAACTCTAAAAACTATATTTTTGGATTCGATATCGATTGTAGATCACACCCCAAGTATTCTTTTAAAAAAATATTCAATGTACAGCTATGACTTTCCTACGATTTTATTATATGTATAGATTGATGATATTATTTATTTAATTATTTTGTTATTTATTATTTATGTACTTATTATTTATTACTATTTTTTATTTATTTGCTTCTTATTTGTTTCGTTCTTGTTTATTACCTTCCAGATGAAATGGTAGCCGATAAATTTACATTTATGGATTTCAATCTTTGTCGCGCATATAGCAACGCACACAAAATGTTACATTATATATTTGGTCCTTTCAGTGTTTAAACGTTACCAACTCCGATATACGCACGAAGTCCAGGCATGAGATGATAGGTCGTTATCATCGCGTACGTCTTGTGAATCCTGAGACCGAGAGACTTACTTACTTACCCAAAGCCCGGGCGTGTTAACGCACTACCACCAACCTGCTGCTTGGTAAGTTTTTGATTTCCAACGTTATTCTTGTTCATTTTCCCCGTGTTAGTCCCGGGCTCCTTTGAAGAATAGGCCAACTGCCGTTCTGCCAGGCAGGTCGTAAAAGGCGACCGAGTGGCTATGCGCGTCACTACCATCTGACTACTAGGTGGTAGAGTTCTGTATTGTCTCGCCCGGGTCTGGTACCACTGCCTTACCTATTCTTGCCGCAATAGCGTCAGTGCTAGTCACTATCGTGTTCCGGTTTAGAGGGTAAGGTAGCCGGTAAACTTAT
This sequence comes from Apodemia mormo, assembly GCA_036924255.1. Classification (NCBI taxonomy): domain Eukaryota; kingdom Metazoa; phylum Arthropoda; class Insecta; order Lepidoptera; family Riodinidae; genus Apodemia; species Apodemia mormo. Next base: position 34,977,461 of record JAUPFN010000017.1, read on the forward strand.
GCATGTGGCATTAGACCTCACCACAAGATAGCAACGCACCATTAACGTCTTTGGTGTCTATAGGCGATGCTTGACTCTTTCCACCAGTAGACTCATCTGCTTGTTTGCTATCTTATGATATAAAATAAAAAAATAAAAAAAAAACATTAAATATAAATTCATGATTTCGGGAGGATTTCCGAGGTTACAAAGATTTTAGTTTCAGGGATATCCCTGAAATATCCTTAATAACATTTATCCGATCTGGGAGTGGAACCCAGGACGACGAGGTCATGACACCTGAGCCAAACAGGCTAACCCCTAGACCACAAGACAGATGTTTATTTAAATCACAAAAAGCCAATTTAATAAGGTTCTATCACGCACAGCCGCTAAAACAGTAATTATACAAAATTAATGACCGGTGACAGTACATATCTATGATAAATGGTGGGTTGATTAATGAGGATATCAGGTGTTCGTTTTTTTAATGTCAGCCATCACGACAGTTAACGCGAGTATAACGGGGAAAGTTTTACTGTAATGACAGGGTGTGAACTTTTAAAATATCACGCTTTACTATCATTTAAAAAATATAAATAGGTCACAGACGCATTTGCAGTTTGAAACAATAATATGATTTTTGTAAAAATATTCGAACACCATATTATCTATACATATAATAAAATCGTAGAAAAGTCCAAACTGTATGTACATTGGATATTTTTTTAAAAGAATACTTGGGGCGTGATCTACAATCGATATCGAAGTCAAAAATATAGTTTTTAGAATTTTTGTCTGTTTGTCTGTTTATCTGTTTGTCTGTTTGTCTGTATGTATGTCCGGGGTAAACTCAAAAAGTACTGCATGGATTTACTTCAAATTTTGCATGAATATAACTAACAGGTCGGGTCAATATATAGGCTACATATTATCACGCTATCACCTACAGGGGAGAAGCAGTGCGGAGTAAACGAAGTCCGCGCGGACGAAGTCGCAGGCAACAGCTAGTAGTAGAATATGTTGGTAACTTAATTAATTTTTGATAATTGTAACACCCATATTCTTGCAATAAATAATTTTATTTCATTTCATTTCAAAAACCCAGTCCAATCGTCAAATGTATTATTTGATAGCTTCACTACATATTATAAAACAAAGTCGCTTTCTCTGTCTGTCCATATGTATCTTCAAAACTACATAACAGATTTTGATGAAGTTTTTTTTAATAGATAGATTGATTCTTGAGGAAGGTTTTAGTATATAAACCTTTTCAATATTCCCACGGGAACAAAAGCTACGCGGGTGAAACCGCCGGCAGGTCGCTAGTAATATACTATATTAATATTATAAATGCGAAAGTTTGGATGTTTGGTTGAATGGATGGACGGATATTTGTTACTCAATCACGCCAAAACTACAAGACAGATTTGGATGAAATTTGGCACACATGTAGATGATGACCAGAAATGGCACATAGACTACTTTTCATCCCGGAGAAATGGTTTGTTCTCGCGGTATTCACCAGAAATGAGTTGTTCTCGCGATATTCAGCAGAAACTTCTGAAATACAGCGAGCTGCACGGTGCAGCTAACGCTATCATATGTAGTATTATTTCGTGGACATTGATAAATATTTTTTCTCGATTAAAATTATTCATCTTAAACTAGCTGTGCCCGCGACTTCATCCGCGTGGAATTTTTTAAAAACAAGAGTATCCTAAGTTACTCCTTATTACATCAGCTATCTGCCAGTGATAGTCCCGTGAAAATCAGTACAGCCGTTAGATTACCGGGAACAAACAGACAGACAGACAGACAGACGGACAGACAGACAGACAGACAGACAAAAATGGTAAAAAATGTTATTTTGGTATGTGTACTGTGTATACTTCCAAATGCACTTAGAAGAAGCGGTTATTTTAATATTACAAAGACACTCCAATTTGGTTTTTTGAAAAAGATATTGTTTGTCATTTGGCAGAGAGCATAAACACAAGGAGATCGGTAGACGAATTCAGCTAGGATGGGCAGCTTTTGACAAACTGGGATACGTGTTTAGGGATCGAAAAATGCCACAGCGCCTGAAAACTCGTCTCTTTAACCAGTGTGTTCTGCCTACAATTACGTGTGGTGTCGAAACATGGACGCTCACAAAGGAACCGATGTACAAAATGAGAGTCGCACAACGAGCCATGGAGCGCACCATGTTAGGTATTACACTAAAAGACCGAGTCAGAAACGTTGACATCCGAAGAAGGACCAAAGTAGTCGATATCGGTTATCACATTAACAAACTCAAGTGGCGATGGGCAGGACACTTGGCTAGACACAGTGATGGTAGGTGGAGTAGATCCCTAACAGAATGGTATCCGAGAGTGGGGAAGAGAAGCGTGGGAAGACCAATGGCATGATGGGTCGATGATATCGTCAAGCTGAAGGGAAAGACTTGGACAAGAGTGGCTCAAAATAAGGGAAAATGGCGTGAGGGGGAGGAGGCTTACGCCCTGCAGTGGGTTGATAAAAGCTGAGGATGATGATGATGATGACTCCAATTTTATTCATTTGTATAGAAGATGTTATTTTTAAATATTATCTATGGCAACACAAACTGTGTGAAGTCTGTGCAAAATGGACAACACAAAGATACAGCCGCTACTCACGTGACTTATTGTTGTCCGCTTTAAAATATTCGCAAAATTTTAAGGAGATTGAAGGTTAATACGAGCATTCTAAAATACTGACCATATTATTTTTTATTTTTTATTGTTTTTGATACCGTCAACGACCTTGGGTCCGACGGGTCCTTTTCTGTCTGACAGGTTTTTTTTGTTATTCACTCACTTTTTTATTACAAATATGGTGGAAATACCGGTTGTAGCCATTATACCATTTGTGGTCATTTAATGTCAAAATATTTGTAAAAATAGTTCTATACGTATACAATATTTTTATTAATTTGATCAATTTAAGTGCGAAAGTATGAACATGTAATAAAATATTATTTAACATTATAATTTTTACATACATTACAGATAACATAACATTATAATTTTACATACATTGTATAAAAATTATAATGTTAAATAATCCATACTAATATTTTAAATGCGAAAGTAACTCTGTCTGTCTATCTGTTACGCTTTCACGGCTAAACCACTGAACCGATTTAGATAAAATTTGGTACAAATATAGTTTGAGAGCCAAGAAAGGACATAGGATAGATCTTATCCCGGAAATCCCACGGGAACGGGAACTATGCGGGTTTTTATTTTAGAATTTTTTCCACGCGAACGAAGTCGCGGGCACAGCTAGTTGTTTATACATCTAATTTCAAGTGGACCAGAAACAGCTCAATATCTGCTTCTTCTGTATGTCAAGTAAGTGGTCCAAAAAGGTATTTGTTGTATCAAAACATCTCCCAAATTGATATTAGTACAGTGACAAACATAATCAAAAAAGTATTATTATGAAATAATTTACACAAAGAATTGCTATATGTCTTAGCTTAGACACGGAACCATACATTTAATATAAACTACAATTTTATTACTTGTTTAAGAACCTATTTTCATAATACATATTTCATTACAAGTACTTACAATAATATATTTACGATTTTAAGGGTTCCGAAGTATGACTCTATGACTTAGTAGTCACAATGATTGTCATAGCTTAAAAAGGGAAATTTTTACCGATATTTTACTTAATTTCTCACACTCAGCACACGAAATATTTTTAAAAGAATTTGATTGCACTTCACTCAAGAAACGTCAAAAAGTAATGGCAATGAAAAGTTGCAAAAATTAACCTTGTTTTTGCTTTGAATCGATTAAATAAATGTCTGTATTTATAATTATTAAGACTGAGTGAGTAGGAATTATTTATATTTATTGAGTTATCTGTCGCTTAAAACTAGTGGCAATTTTAAGATTTTATTTATTTTATTTATTCTTTTGTACACACAGAAATACAAAACAATAATTATTTAAAAAGAAAATATATGTACAATGGCGTGCTTATCTCTTTAAGAGATTTCTTCCAGCAAAACCAACCATACAGGTTGTTAGAAATTTTTTTATAAACAGCAGGCATGGTGTTTATTTGAGATTAAAACTAACTAAAACAAATTTTAACAAAACAAACAAGGATAAATGCAAGGTAAAATTGCTTCTTTGATAATGATTTCTATAAAAAGTGACAGCGAGACAGAATCTACGATAAAAATTGAAACTGAGTATAAGTGAAAGAAAAGAAAACACAGCCACATCTATGTTATTAAATTACGTAAGTACAGGAATATATATGTATATATATAAAAAAACTATTATCCATCAAGCAACAAATAATGCTTCCTGACTGTAACTTTAAAACAGCTTATGGTCTGGCATCTGGATTTTTTCTGTGTCAACATATTATAGAGATGAGCCGAAATTCGTTTCACATTCGGTTTAACCGAATTTCGGCAGCTTGAACCGAACATTCGGCCGAAATTCGGTTTAAATGCCGAACATTCGGCACTAGAAGAAAGTATCTTCTTGCACTATTTTGCTTGAAATCTATGCTAATGTTATAAAGAGGAAAAATTTATATTCTATATTTTTATATATTGTATCATCTAAACTCAAAAGCTACTAAACCGATTTGAAAAAATCTTTCACCATTAGAAAAAGTAAAAAATCATCCCCGAGTAACATAGGCTATACTATACTTTCGAAAAAAATCCGTAAAACAGTTGACCTAGCAGTCCATCCCTGAAACATCCCGCTAAATAAAAAACATAAAAACAAAAATGAAAAAAACTTCAGCATAGATTTTTGAGTTCGAAGTGTTCAAAAAATATGTAAAACGGTTGACCCGGCAGGTCATCCCTGAAACTTTCTATTAGATCTTTATCTATATCTTAGCACATTTCAAATTTTTTCAGAGTTCAAAAATCATAAATTTGTTACAAATATTCGTTAGTACATAGAAGTCGTTGTAAATGACAGTAATTTCAAATTTTTTGAAATGCTATATATTTTAAAAACGATGATTGAGTTTGGTCTTTCGAATGACATTCAACGCAATTTTTTACCTCTAAAATGTTTCATAGCTACGTAATTTACAGACTCAGAAATGTCGAAGCAATATCAAAAAAATGGTCTTTTTGAATTTTTGATATTACTAAATCCCAAATAAATCGACCGATTTTGATCCATTTGCTTATTTGACGCAATTTATAGAAAGAAAAGCTGATTAGACTTATAAGTCAATCGGTATATTAGTCTGAAAGTCATTTTATATTAATATTTGAAAAGCCGTAACTTTTGAAAACTTGATTTAATTTTGATCTTTGAAACTGTATTTGAAAAAATTTCGAATTTATGTCGAAAAAACACTTTTTCCAAATTTTTTCGACAACGATAGCTTCCGAACGGATTAACCGATCGTGATACAATTTATGAATTAGACGCAGTTTTTTAACAAAAAGAGCTGATAAAATTTTATACTCAATCGATACATCAATCTGGAAGTTATATTAAAAAAATATGTTTCATCAATTTTTGCGATTTTTTCAAAATATTCTAGTCCGAATTGGTTAAAATTGTTGGAAGCAAAGTTGAGCAGAATCTAATTCAATGCCATTAACCGCGTTTCGATCGGTCAAGCCGTTCATAAGTTATGAAATGTTTACATACACACATACATACAACCATACACTCTCACTCTCACTCACACACACATATATGCATACATATATACAGACATACTGACGTCATCGCGAAAATAGTCGGAAAACGTTCCATACGTAGCGGGAAGTTGAAAATCAAAAGTTTGATATAGATGAAGATGCATGCATATATTTTAAAACATTATAATTTAGATCTTTTTAATTGCGTTCAACGTAATTTTTAACTCTAAATGGTTTTATTAGCTCCAAAATCGGTAGTTTAAAAAATGTCGAAGAAAAGGTGAAAAAATAGGTAAGTAAGTTGATCCTGCAGGCTATCCTTGAAACTTCCCGCTAAATTGAGTTTTTTGAAAATCGAGTTTTCATCGAGAAAGCAGCTCACATTTTCGATGAAAACTCGATTTTCAAAAATCGGGGCAAAATCAGTTACTTCCTTATCTATATATCTACGTAGCAGAAAGTTAAAAATAAAAATCCATGCCTAAATTGGAACAATGTAACTCAATGTATCAAAATTTTGCTGTTACGTCATTAATTCACGTGTGTTGCGAAACACTATCCTATATATCCATACTAAAATTATAAATGGGAAAGTGTATCTGTTTGTTTGTCCGTCTTTTACGGCAAAACGGAGCGACGAATTGACGTGATTTTTTAAGTGGAGATAGTTGAAGGGATGGATTGACATAGGATACATTTTTTTTCTTTTACTTTACGCGATCGAAGCCGCGGACAATATAATAGCTAGTAGTAAATAGTAAAATAGGTAAATAGCTAGTATAAAATAATTAAATTTTAAGCAAATTCGTAAAAAAGTCACAACGTGTCGCTTTTAAGAAAGCGCCCCAAAATTAAACCGAAGTTCGGCCGAATTTTTGTATTTTCACCGAATGTTCGGCCGAAGTTCGAATTCGGTTCAAACCACATTCGGCCCATCGCTTATATATATATATATATATATATATATGTATATATATATATATATATATATATATATATATATATATATATATATATATATATATTCGGAAAGTTTGCGTTCATTCGTGAAATCTGTGAAATAACTAAATACCGTATCTTAGATAGTCTTCTCAAAAATGTATTTAAAAAATGTATCTTCTATATTCCCCTATTAGCTATGTCCACACTATGCAATTTTTTGTTCATCAAGGGCATGCGTCACAGCGCAGACAACAGCGCACGTGAGGCATACCCTTGACTTTCACACATGCGCTATGGTCAATTGCAAGCGCAGCGCTCGCTATGATAATCGTGTTTCCGGATCTGGTGGATTTCTGTGCCACAAAGCGTTCAACATATATTGCACCAAGTATAATCTTCTCATCGCGTTTCATTGAGCTGACGGAGACTCAAATGGAGACTTTCGTTTGACGCATTCAATTATTGAATGCGTCAAACGAAAGTTGAATAGCATGATGACGATGAAAGTTGAAGATAAAATGGCATAGTGTGGAATTAGCTATTTAATCACCTAATTTTTCAGTATTTTTAACATTGACTTACTAATATTTTTAAATTCTGTGTCAACGGTGTGTGCAACACTTATTGGAATTCTTCAATTATTGTGAAACGACTTTCAGAATTATTTAAATATTAAAAATTGTATTCTGTAGTTGCACCTATCAATAAATAAATAACAAGCTGCAGCCACACTCCATAGTCCGCTTCTTTATAAAAGTTTTTGGCGAATCCCACGGGATAAAAAGTATTCATGTCTTATTCCAGGCATACATTGGAATAGACCAACCACTAGATCAATAAGACAATTAGTCAGGCAGCCCGAATATGCACGAACCATGTTTGTGTTTCGTAAACGCAGTGAATTAGCATAATCTACGTCTCCTTGCCCTGTTTCTCCTAAACTTTGTATTCAATCTAAATTATATTACTAATATTATAAATGCGAACGTTTGGATGTTTGGATCGATGGATGTTTGGATGGATGATGTAGATGATGAACTGGAATAGTACATAAGCTACTTTTTATGCCGGAAAAATTAGGTGATCCCGCGGGATTCACCAAAAACTGTTATAATGCAGCGGGCTGCACGCAGCTATGTAATAACATAAAAAGGTTTTAAATTGATAAACTCATTTTTAATGTTTAAAAATACCAGCCTCTTACATAAGATCGCCTCTGCGGTCTATTGGTTCGCTATCGGAGTTGACCACATTAGGTCCCGGGTTTGATTGCCGGGTCGACCGATTCAAAAAGTGCTCACTTGGCTATCACCATAGTCCCACGAGTGATAAGATGGCCACTTATCACATTGTAGGATTAAGTATCATCGGCTAATCGTGGATGCACTTATTGTACCTCTGCCTACCCTTTGGGAATATGGGCGTGAAGATCTTTCTTTTTAAATACCAGTCTATGTAAAATATGTACTATCACAACACACGAAACAGTCATTTCAATTATTTAAAAGGTATTTCTGTATTTTACGTTAAAATAAAAAGGGGAGTTGCCATTAATTAACCGTAATGACATTTAGTTTCGGTGCGCCACGCTTTTTGGCATAAATTAAAGCGATAGTGGTTGAAACTGGACATAGCTTCCCTTTATTTGTCTGTTCGAGGCAAATTTGTAGGTAGACTTACCTGATTACACCTGGGGACAAATTATTTTTCATTCATTTCTAGAGGTATTTTTTAATTGCCTACAGATGGCTAAGTACCCATATAATTTGGGTGGTTAGAGTAACAAAAAATTCAATAACTTACGTAAAATTACGTTCAATAATAGTAATTTAAAAAATGAAACCAATTTCAAGTATCTGTCAACAATACCTATACCTCAAAATGTGAACTTGGTTACGCACAATAACACACATATAGGTAAATATCTATACATATAATAAAATCGTAGGAAAGTCAAAACTGTACATTGAATATTTTTTTAAAAGAATACTTGGGGCGTGATCTACAATCGATGTCGAAGCCAAAAATATAGTTTTTAGAATTTTTGTCTGTTTGTCTGTTCGTCTGTTTATCTGTATTTATGTCCGAGATAAACTCAAAAAGTACTCCACGGATTTACTTCAAATTTTGCATGAATATTACTAGCAACTCGGGTCAACAAATTGGCTACATATTATCACTCTATCACGTAGCGGCCAGGTGCTGTGCGGAGTAAACGAAGTCCGTGCGGACGAAGTCGCTGGCAACAGCTAGTAGTAAATAATACTGTTGTACTTTAAATCTACTTTATACACATATCATTTGTTAAATTAATCAACCGGTCTCGTTTTTAAGTCATTTTAAGGTAGTTAAATATTTGGTTGGTACTTGATTAATTTTTACAAAGTAAGTTTAGGTATAGGGTAATAAAAGTACAAATGCTTTATTTACTATATTTCTTGTAAATAATTGAAGTTCACCAAATGCTGACAATGGAAAGTGTAAAATAACACACATAATAATATGTATTTAATTTATTTTAATGCATTTTTACTTTGTAACATATCATGATCACGTATAAACAATTAAAGTTAACCACCCCGTTGATCAAGTGGTTAGTGACCCGGACTACGCAATCGACGGGACTCGAGTTCGATCCCCGACGGGGACAAGCATTTGTGTGATGAGCAAAAATGTCTGTATTTCCGGGTTTGGGTGTTTATTAAATATATTTCTATATTTATATATGTATTTCTATGTATTAGGATCGTTGACTAACACACATAACACAAGCAAATAATTTGCTTATTTTGGAGTTAGATCAGCAAGTGTAATTTGTCCCGTGGTTATTATTATTATTAAATGAAGAAAACTTCCTGTATTCTGGGTCATTTTTGAACGAAATTCCGTCTGCTCTCCTGCTCGGTACTTTATAATAGGTGATATATTGGTCAAACATGTCACAATCATCGTGATTACAAGTGGCACGGACAATGAAGTTAAATGTGTTAAAGTGCTTCAACGTATCGCCCAAGTTTGCCAAACCATCTTCTCTATTTTTATCCTAATAGCATCTCTCAATAGAATGAATTCAAGGGCACCAATTATTCGGTAAATTTATGCATGTAGCATTTCCACCCGCGACGTAAATGACAACGCACAATCACCAAATTTGTTGACTATTGATGATAGTTCCATAAGAAAAAAGGGTCGCTTATACATATACTGGCTTATGACAAAAACCAAAAAGAAATTAATGTGCTGGCTTAAGGTAAGGTCGCAGATTCAATAATAATAATAATTTAATATTAATAAATCTAGTCGCCTCGAAATTTTTCTTTGTTGTTTTTAAAATTTTTCCAAAAAAATAAAAAAGTCGTTTTTTATTTTTTTTGACAAATTTTTTCCCTAATTTTGTTAATCTGATTTATTCTAGACTCCACTAAAAATAGTTTAATTTAAAGAAATACAAAAATGAGCAATAATACATTGCTTATTTTGTGTATTTCGTTAAATTTTACTATAAATGGCTGGTTCGATAGTTCCGCGGGCGCGACGAGTGTGCAATGTACGCTTTACACTGCATGGAGTGAAAATAAGGATAAATCATATATGGCAAATTTTGCAGTTCCCAAAAAAATAGAATTGCCATCATGATGTAAAAATGGAACGTCTTATTAATTTTTTGATAGACCATCCCTTACATACTGTATAGTTAGACATTAATATGGCCTGTAGTGTAAAACACGTTAACACTAATGCCCTGGAAGCATGCGAGTGAAACGAAACCGTATTTTTTCCACTTCCGTATATTATTAATTACGTTTTACGTTGTCTACAGTAATGTTTTAATGGGTTATAATTATATTGTGTTATGGTGTTTCATGATAATATTTTAAGGTTGCTATTGAGAATTTTATTGCTTTGTTTACTGTAATATACTAAGTTAAACGAAGTGAGTCATTTGTGTGGTATATCGCTAACGCCATATCTAAAATATTATTATAAATGCGCAAGTTTGGATGTACATATATACAAAGATATCTTCACGGCAGACCTCTTACGGGTAGGCAGAGAGAACCGAGTGCCATACATCACAATCCTTGCAGGCTTGTTTCGCTTCCTCCACATTCATCACTTTCTTCATACACACACGCCGGTTGCGAAGACTCTTGACACCACCTTCGGACAGTACTCAATCATGGTATGCCAGTCTTGGTCTTCCCCGGTACCTACATCCTTCCACATTCGCATTGTATATCTGTTTTGTTAACCTTTCATCTACCATTCTTTCTACATGTCCGAACCAACGAAGCATGCCCTTTCTCATCTTTACACCGACACTTTCTTTCAAGCCTAACCTCTCTCTCGCTTCCACATAACGAACTCGGTCCGCGAGTGTTAGACCACATATTTTTCGTAGCGATCTCATCTCGACCGCGTTGATTCTACTTTTATGCCCCTTCTGACATACCCAACTCTCACTTCCATACAATAGCGTTGGGATAAGCCCATAATTATGCAGGGCTAGACGGGCACCCTGACTTAAAAATATGCTATTAAGTAATCTCCATAACGCTCCATACACTCTGTTACTTGCACACACTCTTGTTTCAACATCAATTGTGTACTTTCCATCCCCACTGCAGTACATCATCGACCACAACACGAGACAACAACAACAACACATAACAATGACGTTTTTTCAGAGCACCTTTTCTATTTTTTATAATGATATATGATATTATGAGGACTACACTATTGCATTAGGGCAACCTGTAAAAATAGTTTTAAATGTGAATAAATAAATCAATAAATAAATAAACTCTTATATCCGTTGTGGTTGTTTGTTTTTGAAATACTAAAACTTTAATTTTTTCGCATTTAAATGTAAGCCTATACTCTTACAATCATCATTCATAACTGTGACTAGTGTTTGCAGCTCAGATGGAGTTGAGCCTAGAAGTACAGCAGGCATTTCACCACTAGATCACTCATGTTTGGATGTTTGTTTTAATATTAAATCACGCAAAAACAACGGAACGGATTAGAATGAAATTTGGCAAACAGAGTGATGATGAACTGGAATAAAATAGGCTATTTTTTTATCCTGGAAAAATTAGGTGATCCCGCGGGATTCGCCAAAAACTTTCGTAATACAGCAAGCTGCACGCTGCAGGTAGTTTCATTATGGTGGGAAATAAAAGTAACTTATGAAAATAATTGAAATTACATTTCCAGATATACTAGTATTTACATCGCCTCTGTGGTCTAGTGGTCCAGTAACGGTATTGACCACATAAGGTCCCGGATTCGATTCCCGAGTTGGACAATTCAAAAATGTGTTTTTTTTTCAGTTTTCTGATAAAAGCAAAGTTGCCCGGGATTGGATAAGTGCCCGGTAGGCGATATGCTTGCCACCTATCACATTTTGGGACTAAATATCTTCGGTCACTCGTGGGCGCACTGGTTGTATCTCTGCCAACCTCTTTGGGGATACAGGCGTGAAGATTCCAATTTTATTTATTTGTCTAGATATATAGATAATTCAATTTTGAAACCTGCGCGACAACAACAATTTTATCTATCTCATTAAATTACCGTTGACATTGCGTTTTCCTGTTTTTGTGATTTCTACTTTCGGCAGATAGTACAGGAAATTGCATGAATCGTTAAAGTTGTAAATAAAGTGAAAGATTCCGATAACCTTGTTTATTTAAAAAGTTTGTCTATAAATCAATATGCAAGTAAAAGTGCCATACACGGTTCGCAGATTAATTATTTCCTCTCGTACTTCAGAAAGCAAATTAAAATGTTAATACAAGTTTGTTAAAGAGTGCATGTTCAAAACAACAACACATTTTTAAGTTTTAACATGACATATGACATATATGACATTTGTCATGTTAAAACTTAAAAATGTCATGTTAAATCTTAAAAAATAGAGCATTGTCACATTATTGGTGTTACTATAGTGACACCAGTAATGTGACAGTGCTCTGTCTTTATTTTTATTTATCTAAGCCTCTTTATTTCACGAGTAGGTAAGTGATGTCTGATTAAATCATACAACTTTACACTTATCGCATCGTGGTGAATTAATTTTAATAAAAATACATACTATTTATCTGACGCAAGACCGTAACATATTAAACCATTTAATTTTTTACATATTAAAAGGCTTTTAGGTTGTGGCAAGATATAATCCAAAACAATTTAAAATAGTTCAGAAAATTCAGAAGAGCATATTTATATTCGTAATTATCTTTATAATATGTGGGACCCAAGTGTTATAGGCAAGGATTTATAACGTTATTATTTCGATATTTTTGCTGTTTCGTGATTGGTTCGCTGCGTTTCATGCTGTGTCGTGATTGGTTCACCAACTAACGCTAGCAGACAACGTCATAATATCATATACTATAACCAATCACAACGACGGAAATATATCGAAATTATAACGTTATAAATCCTTGGTTATAGGTACTTATATTTTATTAGCTGCACCGTGCAGTCCGCTGCTTTATTAAAGTTTTTGGAGAATTCCGCGAGAATAATTCATATTTCCGGAAGAAAAAGTAGCCTATATGTTATTTCAGATCATTACTACGTGTATGTAGTAATTATTATCTATCCATCCATTCAACCATCCAAAGTTTCACATTCATAGTATTTAATATACACACACATATATATCAATGATATTGCAATGACATGGTAGCCTGGATTTGATGCTGCAAATTCCTGTTTGAAAACGTAAAGTTTTTTAACTTCACGCTACGTACGTAGATAAAGAAGTTACTGAATTTGCCCCGATTTTCGAAAATCGAGTTTTCGCCAGATCTCCATGTTTTAAGTCCTAGGAACCTTTTCCGACTATTTTCATGATTACGTCAGTATGGCTGTGTGTGTATGTGTATGTAAACATCTCATAACTTTTAACGGCTGGACCGATCGAAACGCGGTCGATGGTAATCGATTGGATTCTAGTCAACTTAGATTTCCTGAAAATTTGAACCAAGTCGGCCCAAGAGGTTTTGAGAAATATTGAAAAACGGCTAAAATACTTTTTGGCGAAACAGTATTTTTTAATATAACTTCCAGATTTATGTACCGAGTGAATACAAAAACTAATCAGCCCTTTTCTTCAAAAAATTACATCTAATGCACAAATTTCATCAAAATCGGTTTATTCGTTTGAGAGTAGTCGTAGCAAAAAATTAAAAAAGTGTTTTTTTGACATACGATACGATATTTTAGTACTAAAAAACTAAACAAACGTCAAAAGCCGTTTTAAAAATTAAAATCGAATCCAATTTTCAAAAGTTACAGCTTTTCAAATATTAAAATTACTTTATTTTTAGCAAACTTACTTAAAATTTTTAAAATACCTAACCTTGATACTATAAACCGAAAATTTTAAAGAAGTAGGCATTATTAATCAAGAATTTATACGTGTAACATCTTGTGACAAGATGGTAATGAAATATAATATTATACTTATATATAATATTATATTATAGTTCATAAATTTGTACAAAAGTATCCGGCAGTAGTTTAGTTTCTTACATTTTATAAAAAAAAAACGGGTCCGTTATCGTGTTGCGTTTATCGATATAGCTCCTATAGTAATCGTTGTGTGTAACACATCACTACCCGTCCACGAAGTACAGTATTATTTGTGAGACATTTAAACGTAAACAGCACAAAATAACATGCGCGTCGAGAATCTGTCATCGAGAAAATAAAGAAATGGAAATAGTAATACACTGTTTGACTTAAAAACCTTATAAGCTTTTCTCCTATAAAAACATCAACTACCGTTAATTGGATAAAATCGGTCAATTTGTTTGGGATTTATAAAAGACGAAAATTTTTGAAAAAAAAAGTATTTTTAACACAGCTTCGAAATTTTTCAACCTAATTTAGCAGGAAGTTTCAGAGATGGCCTGCAGGGTCAACCGTTTACAGATTCTTTATATCATTAGATAGAAAACAAGTAGACGGCTCTCCTGATGGAAAGAAAACGTGCCTATAAACAACAAGGTGTTAATGGTACATTATTATCCTTGTGGCGGGACGATAATGCTACATGCATAGATCTACCAGATTGCCCTTTTTGGGAAACATCTCTTATAAGTGCTCACGATTAGTAAAGGAACGGAAAACAGTGTACTATCCTACGAAGTCTTTAGGAAATATGTTATTTAATAACAAACAGAAAATATCGGACATGAGCAAAAGTGGTGTTTATAAATTAAAATGTAAAGACTGTGATGGAGTATATATTGGGCAGACGGGGAGGTAATTTACAACGAGAGTTAGAGAGCATGTTAGGAGCTGGCGCTCGGGAAAGGATGATTCTGCTTTTGCGAGACATTTATTAGTGGAAGATCATACATTTGACCCTATTAATATAAAAACATTCCACTTCTCTAGCAAAGGCAGAAAACTCAACTCTCTAGAAGCGCTGGAAATAAAGAAATTGAAAAATAGCCCTTACCTCTCGAACGACAACTTGGACTTAAATAATTCTCCCCTGCTAAACATTTTTTCCTAAATTTAATTTATTTGTTTTTTATAATCTTGGTTTATTGGGCATCATGTTACTTATTAATTAGTTATATTTAACACATTTTTAATTGTGGTTTTGACATATTATTAGTTATTTTCAACATATTTTTTAATTTGGTTTTGACATAATATTATAATAATTTTAAACTTATTTAAGTAACATAGACAGCACTTTTATTACCAATTGCAATTGCTTCCCTAGTTAAAAAAATATACCATTGTTAAGAAAATTTCTACCAATGGAGCTAACAACATTTGTTTATCTAGTAGATTTTTGCTTACCTTGTTTTGTGTAAAATATTAGTTAAAACACGCACGTTAAGAATATATTTATAAAAGTCTCATAGCCCTGAAGATGCCGTAAAAGGTGAAACTGGTTGGTGATATTAATTAAATTTTAAAGTAATTTTTGAAACAGTACAAGTGTTAACAAATCTCTACCGGCTACCTTACCCTTCACACCGGAATACGACAGTGACAAAGGGCAATGGGCCCACCTCTCGTTCCCACCACTGTAACTTCTGTAAACCAGAATCAACAGCGGCAACCGTCCTGATAACCTCTGAGTTGCGAGCTCAGGGTGCCCTGGGGAAAAGCTAAGCTGTCTTGGATCCCGCAACGAAATTAATCAGAAGTATATAGGAGGAGTAGGAAAATACATCCTGTTTCCCTCCCTTTTTAGCAGGAGACAGCAAAATGTTAAAAGCATAAAAATGCTACGAAATGAGACTTTTACAATCAGGTTAAGCCTGATTGCTATTGCACCACGGAAGTTTGGAAATTAGGGACCTACCAGAATGGCCTACTTAATTTTGCTTCCAGTAGTAAGTGTGACAAAATCGTTTGAAGGCACGGAAGTTCCCACGTGTACCCACAAGATCGGAGTAATAAATTACACCGGATATACATTGGATACTATCAAGCATTTGACGACGTTCGTTTTGCCAAAGATTACACTCCCAAAGAATGTGATGTGCAGTTTGTTCATATTTACAGTTTAATGTAGAACACTCGCAAAAGGGAGAAGGCACTAATTTAAACGAGAATAATTTAGCTTTAAAATTACCGTGGCTAGTGAGAAACTGTGCAACACAATGATCTATTTCTATCCAAGTTTTACTTAAGCGATCCCGGATGCACGGGAAAAAGTTATATAAATGCCGTCCTTTAGTTGAACAAGACCAACGCGACTGCCATTCATCAATTAATTCATTAGTAACGTCGATTACGGGATTAAAAAGGCGACGTATTTTTGTTTGGGCTTGCGAGTTGATAAATTCTGGGTTAGTAAAATTCCTAGAATTGTAATACATTGAAGCCCGACGCTGAATTTCTAAATCTAATGGTAAGACGCCTGATAAAACGGGTAAAGCTTCGGAGCTTACAGTGCGATATGCTTTGCATAGAAATATTAGTGCTAGACGCTGATTTTGAAGTAGTTTGCGCCGGATCGCACCACTCGTAACTTTATCAGCCCACGCTGAACAAGCATAACAGATACAACCTAAATACGTGGCGTTATAAATTATCTTTAAAGTGTTAAACGTTAAACCCCATGTCGAGGTAGATATGCCCGCAAAGGATAAGAAATTCCGTTTAGCCTTTTCACCGATATAGTTAATATGATTTATAAAAGTATAATTTTTTCTATGACCAAACCTAAGTATGTTACCGATTCTTTTCTCTTTATTGTGCTATTATTTATTTTTATACTGGGAGATGATAGGAGCGAACCTTTTAATATTAAGTAAAACGTTTTATGAGGCGCAAAGCTTAAACGATTTCTCAAGCCCCAGTTGATGATCAAATTAAGACTAGTGTGAGCCAGCGACTCTATCTGTGCTCGTGTGTTAGCTTGTATCATTAAAGCTACGTCGTCTGCATAACCTATAAGCGAGCATCCTTCCGGCAAGGCTAATGAGAATAAATCGTCAAATCCTAAGTTCCATAGATATGGTGAAAGTACTGATCCCTGAGGGCAGCCTAGAGTAAGGCGTTTAGACACTGCGTAATGCCCTAGCTGCAATTTCGTATGACCGTTTTCTAGATACGATTTAATTAGCTTATATATATTTGAATAACACCCCCTTGTTTTTAATTTCAACAATAACATCGGCCACCAAGCGTTGTCAAAAGCACCAGAAATATCCAAAAAAATACCTACAACATAATTATTTCGTGACAATTCTACCATTTTTCTCATAGAGAGCAGTGCATCGATAGTGGATTTTCCGGCGGTAAATCCAAACTGTTGTTTATTGAACGTGGGCCCTCGTGGTAGAAGTCGAGGAACTATCAATCTTTCTAACAGTTTACCAAGGGACGGCAGAAGTGTAATGGGACGATAAGATTTAGGGTCATTCGTAGGCTTGTCACCGGACTTTGGAATAATTTTAAGATATCCTTGGCGCCATATTTTGGGAAAAACTCCTTCAGCAATACAACGATTTATTATTTTTAAAATAGAGTCCGGGGCCGCTAAACACGCTTGTTTTATCATATAATTTGAGATTTTATCCTCTCCGGGGGCTTTTTTCGATGGTAAGTTGTTAACGGTGTTTAAAAGTTCGTCTAACGTTACAAGGCTCGACATGGGGGACGCAGGTATCACGTCAACTTGCGATCTAATTTCACGATGATATTCGTTATCGCGCTCTAGATTATCATCCGGAATTAAAGTATGAAAAAGAGCGTTCGCTGTCTCCTCTAAGCTAAGCGTATACGTATCGTTAATTTTAATATTATTATAAAAAGATAAATTATTTTTCGTACGATTTTTGATTTCATGATACATAGAAGACCAAGGGCCTTCTTTTTCTAATCTATCCGTAATTTTTAACAGAAAATTTCTTTTTGCTAATGCAGTGGCGGCTCGATAGTGTGATCGGGTCTTTCTTAAATTAGCAAGAGCTTTAACATATTCGTCACCTTCTAAACGACGGCGCTTAAGTTTATTAAGGTGGCGTCTAGCTTTCCTAAAGTCTTGCCGTTTTTTAACTAAGCTGTCGTTCCACCACTCACACTTTTGAGTTTTTATTTTTGAATGACGACCTATAGCAATATCCGCGCAGTAGGTAAATGTATCAGACATTATTTCTGATTGTTCTGACACTGTTAATGAATGGCGAGTGAAATCTTTGGCATGTGCAGAAAATAAATGTCGGAAGAGATTCCAGTTAGCAAATTTAGCGTTATATATATAATCAATCGTATTAGATTCCGAGCTCACAGGTAATAGTGGATTATACTCGAACACAATCAAACGATGGTCACTACAAGACGCATCTGGAATCACGCGCCAGTTATTCAAACGAACGTACGCACTAGAAAGTGTGACGTCAATAGATGATTCACCCATATGGCTACTGTATGTAGGTGGTGCGTCGGGGGTGTTATGGATGGTGAGATTTAGTTCAGCAATGAACTCTTCTACTGCAGATCTACGCTCCCTGTCGTTGGATCGTAGTTTGCCGTACCAAAGAGGGGATGAGGCATTAGCGTCAACACCAATAATAATTTTTTGCCCGGCAAGAGATCGTAGAACGTGTCGGAGGTGATGCAAGTGAGGAGCAACAGGATCGGAATACTGGAAATAGCAGCTAATGATATATATTTTAAGTTTGGAACAGGATACCTCCGCTACGGCACAATGTTGGGACGAAAGATTAGTAATAGCCGTTACTGTATAAAAAGAGCGCGAGACGTATATACCTGCGCGAGCTTTTGTGTTGTGTTGTAGTACTTTATTACGAAGTTGGGTACTTTGGTATTGTTCTTGAATAAGTACTACATCAAGGTTGTATTCAGTAACGAGTCTATTCAGCTCCGACGTAGCCGCCTTATCGTTATGGAGATTTAATTGTCCTATTACCAATCTATCCATAATTAGTTGTTAAAATTAGCTGTTCCATCTTTGCCTTAAAGGTTGGACAGTCAGGAGAACCAGTCGCGTGGTCACTGGGTTTTTTATAGCGTTTACAGCTGCCACAGGTCGGTGTAAAATCACTGCGGTCTTTATTTTGGCAGTCTTTAGTTTGATGAGTGCCAGCACAATGTGCACAGCAAGGAGTTTTCTCGCGACAGAACTTATAGACATGACCGTATTGTTGACACTACGTGCATCGAACTAGCTCCACGTCGTCGACAAACCTACACGTAGCCCAATCGATAAACAGTTTTTCTTTCGATTTAATTAGATGTTTACGAATTGCCGGGTCTAGTTCAACACCTACCCACTTACGGTTAAATTGATCGAAATTACGGCGCCTTACTATTTTAATAGACTTGAGAAATTGATCTTCTGAGAGGTTCATTTCATCTTTAATATTTTGTCGATATAAGCACGTTAAAAATACCTCGTCGGATAAGTTTTGGGGAACATCTTTAACCAAAATACGCGGGCGACGACCGGTTGGAGTTTCTAAACGCAGCCCTGCCATTTTTATGGCATTAACGGATTTTAGTTTTTGGACCTGGCGTTCGTTAGTTACCCTAAGTACAACTCCTGAGTTTGCGGCTTTCTTAACACCTACGATTTGGAAGCCGTCATCGGATGGTTTAATAGCTTCCATTAACACCTCTTTGGTTTCGTTTGAGGTTTTTATAATGTTTGATTTTTCCTCGGTCGGATAAGCAATCACACACGGTAACGGAGCGCGCGTTTGAACCGGCGGGATAGTCTTCGAGAGTTTTAGCTGTAAGGCATCTGAATATGAAGACGGGGCGTTATTATTGCTTTTGTTCGCAACGACGTCTTGTTCGGCTAAGGCCAGTCTAGTTTCAAGCGATGATGACCGCAAGGCCAACAATGAAACAATAGCGGTAACTCGTTGGGTCATGTCCATAACGCCGGATTTATTTGCGACATTCATACGCGAGCCCTGTTCGTTAACTAATTCATTTATTTTCGCCAGATATGATGAGGCCTCGCGGACTAATTCGTAATAATTGGGCTCCTCTTGCGATGAAGAAATGTTTAAAATAGTGGTGTTATTTTCATCATTCGCGGCTACACAACTACGTTTGCCGTCAGGAGTTAATTGGGACGGTGAAATATCGCTAATGCATCGTTTGTTTGTGACATTAGTAGGAGATCGCGGAGTCATCTGACTTTTAGCGAAAGGATTTTTACTGTAATCCGTAACAATATTATCCCGATTCGACATAATGATTTCAGTATGAATTACAACGAAAGTTAAAAACCGGCCGCGAAGAGCGGCCGGTAACGTGGGTACTTGAAAATAAACAAATAAAAATGTACTTACCGAACACGACGAAAAAATATCTATCAATTTAACTATTTACTGCGCAATTTATACGATTAGCACTTACGGTTTAGATGGCCTATACCTTTATTAAAATTTTTAAGCACACACAACACCAAAACTACGCACATAAACAATTAAACTTAATTAATAACACCGAGCGCACGGAGAACAAGTGATGCACCGAGCGAAGGGAGGGAGGGAATGACACACGACAGTGACAATCATTGTCGTTATATCGCGATCGGTAGGAATAGTTAAGGCGGTGGAACACACATACATAGATACTGAAATATATTTAATATACACCCGAACCCAGAAATACAAACATCTATACTCATTACACAAATGTTTGTCCCTGACGGGAATCGAACCCGAGCTCCATTGATTGCGTAGTCAGGGACGCTAACCACTCGACCACCGGACAAGATAATTTCGTTGAGACTCTACTATCGGAATATTACCTGAATTTCTTTCAATATTTATTTAAGTGTATTATAAAGTATCTTCACGCCCGTATCCCCGAAGGGGTAGGCAGAGGAACAACAATGGCACCCACGATTAGCCGAAGATACTTGGTCCCACAAATGTGATAGGTGGCCAGCCTATCGCCAACCGGGCACTTTCCAATACCGGGCAACTTTGTGTTTTATCAAAAAACTGAAAAACACTTTTTTTTTAAGTGCCCGACCCGGGAATCGAACCCGGGACCTCATGTGGTCGACGCCAACGCTGGACCACTAGACCACAGAGGCGATAATATATATAAGTGTATTATAAATTGTTTTTAATTATATCTTTCCATGACTCACAGCCTATAAAAATGTAAAAAACAAAATGATTCAATACGTTCCGGTCTTGCATCAGATAAACAGTGAATATTTTTAAAACAATAATATTACTGTCTGATTTAGTAAGACCAGATTTTATTGATTGATTTAATTAGACCTGTGGATTGCTCTTGAAGCGGTTTGTGCTACAATTGACACGAAAAATAATCCAAGAAAAGAGAATGTAAATAAAGGAATTCGAATTTGAACTAAATTTTAGAATATAAGTCAAAAATTAAAGGAGATTGATGAGATGGGCTTCAAGTTTCCCCTATGTTGGTCCCGGGCTCCTTTGAAAAATAGGCCAACTGCCAGGCAGGTCGTAAAAGGCGACCGATTGGCAATGCGAGTCACTACCATCGTGGCTACTAGGTGGTAGAGTTCTGTCTCGCGCGGGTCTGGTACCACCACCTTACCTATTCCTGCCGCCATAGCGTCAGTGGTAGTCATTGTAATATTCCGGTTTGGAGGGTAAGGTAGCCGGTAAACTTATGCATGTGGCATTAGACCTCGCCACAAGACAGCAACGCATCATTAACATATTTGATGTCTAAAGGCGACGGTTTCTCTTTCCATTAGGAGAGCCATCGGCTTGTTTGCTATCTTATGATATAAAAAACAAATTTCCTTTATTATATCTTATGATATAAAAAAAAACCCAAGATACACAATCAGTGTCTCAAAAACTTTCTCCAAAAATGAGCGCACAATTTAAAATTGTGCGCCCATTTCAAATAGAATCGCGTCGTTCGCGACACTGTCAATTGACAAATGATACTGACCGCCCCGTTGGTCGAGTGGTTAGCGACCCTGACTACGCAATCAACGGGGCTCGGGTTCGATCCCCGACGGGGACAAGCATTTGTGTGATGAGCATAAATGTTTGTATTTCCGGGTTTGGGTGTATATTATGTATGTAAAAGTATTTATATATGTATGTAGATTTTCTATGTATTAGTATCGTTGACTTAACACCCATAACAAAAGCAAATAATTTGCTTACTTTGGGGTTAGATCAATAAGTGTAATTTGTACCGTGAATATTTATTTATATTTATTTATTAATTAAAAAAAAAAAAACAAAAAAAAACAAAATTTTATTTCTTTTTGTACATTGCTTTGTAAAAACAACTATAAATCTTATGCTTAAGGTTGCATATGGAAGGACATGTGTTTTTGTCATATGCGATGGGGAGTACTGCTCTCATCTTTCTCTCCAGTACCAGTTTCTTCTACTTGATCGCATTCAACGTAGAGCGGTTCGAATTGTTGACAACCAGGCTAAACTCACGGTGGTAACGGCTTGACTCTTTGGCATCAAGCAGAGATGTAGGCTGCTCTCAACTTTTATCGTATCTATCATGAAGAGTGTTCCGACGAGTTGTTTGGATTAATTCCTGCTGCTGAATTCCATCATCGGACATCGCGGCAAAATTTAAAGTTCCATCCTCACCATCTCAATTTCTGGAAATCTACAACCGTGCGGTTCTTCCGGCACTTTTTGCCTCACACTACTCTTTTGTGGAATCAATTACCGGCAGGGGTTTTCCCGAACAGATACGACATGGGGACGGACCTTCAAGAAAAGTGCTTATTCATTTTCAAAAGGTTGGCAACGCAATTGCAAGACCCTTGGTATTGCGAATGTCCATAGGCGGCGCTGATCTCTTAACATCAGGCGCAACTCCTGCTCGTTAGCCCCCTCTTTCATAAAAAAAAGATGGGTCTCCTGATGGAAAGAGTCAACCATAGCCTATAGCCAACAAATATGTTAATGCTGCGTTGCTACCTTGTGGCGAGGTCTATTGCCACATGTATAAGTTTACCGGCTACCTTACCCTCCTAATCGGTACACGACAGCGACAAGCTCTGACGTTATTTCGCCTGGGATAGCTAATGTGGTGATACCTGACACGGGCGAAACAATGCAGAACTTTACCACCTAGTTTTATACCTTAAAATATGCATTACTATCGTAACTAGACATCTGGATACATAACTTGTAGAGACCAATGCGATTTAAACACTTTTTAGATACTTTTCCTGAAAGTGTTCCGTGCGTATTTATACAAATCTCGCAAGAGTCGGGTCTATTTCACCAGATCGCACGAGCCTCTCAGTTATGACAACTATAGTATCAATTTACAAAATTACGTTATATTTTCATACATACATAAACCTACCGGACTTGGATGTAGACGAATGTTGGAAAGCTTTGAAAGATAGTATGATAGTAGCCGCGAAAGAAATATGTGATAGTGCAAAACTGTGCAAGTCAATGGAAGGTGATGCATGGTGGAATGATGAAGTGAAAGCTGCGATTGAGAGAAAGAAGAAAGCATGGCTAGACTATGTATCATCTTTGCAAGCGAATGATGGTATGAAAGACAAGAAGAAAAAATTGTATCGTTGTTGTAAGAATGCCACTAAAACCTTAGTGAAAGAAAAGCGTGAAAGAGAATGTTGGAAAGCGGAAGAGAGACTGGCGAGTAACTTTGAGACAAACACCAAACTTTTTTGGAGGGAGGTGAAGAGGTCTAAGAGTTGTTCGGCAGCCTCCAGAATGAATAGGATTAAATCTAAGGATGGTGACATTCTTACAAGCACAGAAAGCTTGTTAAAACGATGAAGTGAATATTTTGGAGATATGTATGATGCTGTTCAGGACGCTGCCTCCGTCTCTGAATCAGTTAGTGATTCAGAGACGGTGAAAGCATGCCAGGACATTACTATGCAAGAAATCGTATGGGCGATAAGAAGTATGAAAAATGGAAAGGCTGCGGGAATAGATAAGGTGACTGCTGAGATGATCAAATACGGTGGTCCTGCCGTCTGGGACTCTTTTTGGGTCCTCTGCAATACATGTTGGAGGACCGGTAAAGTACCCGAAGACTGGCGGCGCGCGATCATCGTGCCCTTGTATAAAGGCAAGGGCTCACGTTTAGACTGCAATAGCTATAGGGCCATCAGTTTGATCAGCTTAGCATCGAAAGTGTTTGGTAAGATCATTGAAAGGAGAATGCAAGGGAAGTCCGAGGGAATGTTGTGGGAGGCACAAGGGGGTTTCAGATCTGGAAGAGGATATATGGATCAAGTTTTCTCACTCCGCAACATCGTAGAGAAGCATCTGGCTGTCGGCCAGAAGGTTTTCTGCGGTTTTGTGGATTTGGAGAAAGCGTTTGATAGAGTCGTGCGAAAGAAACTTTGGGACATTTTACCCAGTTATGGGATAGATGGGCGTCTGCTGCGTGCTTTGCAATCCATGTACTGGGATTGCAAAGCATGTGTGCGGGTGGACGGCAACATATCATCCTGGTTCGATGTCAGTATCGGTGTCAAGCAGGGTTGTGTGTTGTCAACTCGTCTGTTTATTCTATATCTGGATAAGTGTCTCGTAAGATTGAGGTCATTGAATGTGGGAATGCGCATGAGTGATCTAGTGGTGAACTGCCTGCTTTATGCAGATGACGCTGTATTTCTAGGCTCAACACCATCTCAGCTGCAAACACTGGTCACAGTTATGAATGAGGATTGTAAGAGTATGGGCTTAAATTTGAATGCGACGAAAACTAAAATTTTAGTATTTGAAAGAGAAGCAACCAGAACGGACGTAAGAGTTGTGGTAGATGATGTAGTACTGGAACAAGTGGATGAGTTTGTATATCTTGGGTGTGCTTTTAGGAGGGATGGAAGGTACACCACTGATGTTGAAACAAGAGTGTGAGCAGGGAACAGAGTGAATGGAGCGTTAGGGAGATTACTTAATAGCACAATTTTAAGTCAGGGTACTCGTCTAGCCCTGCATAATCATGTGCTTATCCCAACGCTATTGTATGGAAGTGAGAGTTGGGTATGTCAGAAAGGGCATGAAAGTAGAATAAACGCGGTTGAGATGAGGTCGCTAAGAAAAATATGTGGTGTGACACTCGCGGACCGGGTTCGTAATGTCGAAGTGAGAGAGAGGTTAGGTTTGAAAGAAAGTGTCGGTGTAAAGATGAGAAAGGGCATGCTCTGTTGGTTCGGACATGTAGAAAGAATGGTAGATGAAAGGTTAACAAAACAGATATACAATGCGAATGTGGAAGGATGTAGGTACCGGGGAAGACCAAGACTGACATACCACGATCAGATTGATCGAGTACTGTCCGAAGGTGGTGTCAAGCGTCTTCGCAACCGGCGTGTTTGTATGAAGAGAGTGATGAATGTGGAGGAAGCGAGACAAGCCTGCAAGGATCGTGATGTATGGCACTCGGTTCTCTCTGCCTACCCCGTAAGGGATCTGGCGTGAAGATATGTATGTATGTATAAAGTTGTGCATACGTAATAGGGGAAATAAAACATGGCAGTGTTATCTTTTAAACATCTTAAAAGTTTTTTTCGCGTCCGTCCTGCACAAACATTTATCGTGGACACAATAAATTAGAGTGCATATAGCCGTTGGGGCTTTTTATATCATAAGATAGCAAACAAGCAGATGGGTCTCCTGGTGGAAAGAGTCAAACATCGCCTATAGACACCAAAGATGTTAATGGTGCGTTACTATCTTGTGGCGAGGTCTAATGTCACATACATAAGTTTAGTGCACTGCCTGTAGTGATTTATGTAGTAGTACAGATAATTAATACATTTAGAGTATATTTATTTCCCATTTAGATAAAGGAACGTAATTATATTTTAATCACATATCTTGCCCAATAATTTTCCGTTTTGGTACGTCTTGCTCGAATTTTACTGGACCGAAACCTATACAGTAAATGTAGGAGTATGTAAATTATTTGTAGAATAATTAAAATTAGGAAATTCTTGAATATTTTTATTTTGTTATCTTTTATTCACGCGATGGTTACTTCACGATTACCGTTTTAAGTAGATTATTTTCTAAACAATGTTTCAAATTGTTTAGTAATAATAACTTTATTATTTGTGCTTTTGAATAATGCTTTTTTTAACTCCGGGATTGGAAAGTGCCCGAGTGCTACATACATAAACATGTTTACTTTGAGTAATTTCATGGTTCGATAAACCAGAAGTTGGATACCATAATGAATATTAAGTTATCTAACACTAGCTGACCCGCGCAGCTTCGCCCGCGAGTAGATTAACATGTCGTCAAGATAGTTTTCATACACATTTCATCCTCTATTTCAACCCTATAAGAATTGATTTTTGAAAAAAAAATAGCCTATGTTTGGCCCCATCTTCCATGCCAAATTTCATGAAAATCGGTCCAACGGTTTAGCCGTGAAAGCGTAACAGACAGACAGACATACTTTTGCATTTATAATATTAGTATGGATGTCTTAGTAATAAACGGTCATGCTTCCTAGTGGGTTTATGTATAGTTACGCAAAAAGGGACCTCAAGGGAAAATAATTGATTTCGAGTAAATCACGTTTAAAATGTTGAGTCGAAATGAGTTTCGCCACGAGTGCGGGAGAGAGGCGCGGGGTGTTTTATGTTAGTGTCGTTACTCGTTAGTGAGCGACTTCGTCAGTGAGAAATAGCACGTGTTTGCGATAGCTGTATTATAGGTGACTTATTTATTCGTCTTTTACTTGTCTTTATGTGCGCGCTAGAAAAAGAAACTAGTGTGCGCTGTGTATAAGGTGTAATATTTTCAAAACTGCCTCGGCTTACATAAAAAATCATTAAAAAAAAACTACGGCACCTAAAATTATTTTGATTAGAACAAAACAAAGATGAAGGACCATAGAATCAGAATTTATCAAAAAAAAAACCGTTTCCAATCCCTTCAGGTCCCTTTTTGCGTAACCACTCACATATGATGTATCATGATTATTGCGTAAAAAAAATTGGTAAAGTGTGTGTCGGGCTACGCGCAATGTAGGCTAGGGGAATTTTCCCATCACAATAATGCGAACTAAAAAAGGGGCTTTTATTTCTTTATACCTTCAACATTAAACCTATTTAGCGTCAATGATGGATATATCCGCATCACAGGTTCACTGCCTACAAAAACTTCTCCAAGTACGTTTGATAAGTTGGTCAGCTATTACCTAAAAATTTTTTTTTTAATTTTTATTTTTTTATATCATAAGATAGCAAACAAGCAGATGGGTCTCCTGATGGAAAGAGTTAACCATCGCCTATAGACACCAAAGATGTTAATGGTGCGTTGCTATCCTGTGGCGAGATCTAATGCCACATGCAAAAGTTTACCGGCTACCTTACCCTCCAAACCGGAACACGACAGCGACAAGCACTGACGCTATTGCGGCAGGAATAGGTAAGGCGGTGGTACCAGACCCGGGCGAGACAATGCAGAACTCTACCACCTAGTAGCCACGATGGTAGTGACTCGATAGCCAATCGATCGCCTTTTACGACCTGCCTGGCAGAACGGCAGTTGGCCGGATCAACACAACTACAAAGGAGGCCGGGATCAACACGGCGAATAACGGCAACACTTGATGTATATAGGTTTTGTATGTGTAATTCTTTAAATTTTTTAGTTAGTTTGTTATTTTGTTCACTTTTGTAAGACGCACCTCCATTAGTCATGTTTCTGTTTTGCACGAGGTTGGCTAGGATAGAATGCCCTTAAGCGTTAAGTTTATCCTATGTACGTTTTTGTTGTGCATTAATATAAATAAATAAATAAACTAGTTCCCTATTCGAAAAATTGCTTTCACAAATTCACAATATTTTTTAAAAAACTTATCCAACGATACCCACATGAGAAACGGATACATGAATAATAATAATAATAATAATATCTTTATTTGCATAAAATAGGGTACATAATGAGACCTTATTTAAAAATATGCTTCTCTTTAATCCTATTTTGCCTGTTTTGTGGCGTGCAAATGTTAAAATTATGTTTATAATCATATCAAATTTAATTTAAAAAATGTTAATAATCATAGTAAATTTTAAATTGAATCTTGTAATAATTTTTATATATGTTTACTTACTACTACTACAATTACAATATTATCCTCACCAAATAAAGAGACACACTTTAACTATACCACCAAATTAATACAAAATCAAGTTTTGTGTTCACTTTTCCCTAAAAGATAAAAATTTATTATCGAAAATACTCATGCCCATGTCTTAAAAAATATAATTAATTGTTAATGTCTTATATTTAAATTTATTCAATGAAAAACCTATTTTAGGTGTATGTAGCTTAACTATAACAAAAATATATATTTTTCAAGATTTTATGTCACCACTTTGCTTTCGTAATTAATATGAACATTCACACCAAATTACCGCTTTCTTAGTACTAAGAATCTTTGAGCTAGACTGCGGACGGGCATAGCGAAACTACAGTTACTTTCTTTACTTCGGAACCCTTAAAATTTAACCGACTTCAATATTAGTTATTTATATCCATATCTCAAAAAATCCTAAACCAATTTTGATGAAAATAAGCTGGTCATTTAATGGAATTTGATTTAAAAATAATTTTATTATCTTGGTATCATTTGAAATCCCTGGGCAAACTACAAATAACTTTTAGCACACGTGCTTTGAAACCTCAGTAGATCATCATACTCAAATATTATCTAATTCCAACAACAATACATACATACTACTAGGTACACATATACTAGGTGGTAGAGTTGTGCATTGTCTCACCCGGGTCTGGTACCACCGCCTTACCTATTCCTGCCGCAACAGCGTCAGTGCTTGTCGCTGTTGTGTTCCGGTTTGGAGGGTAAGGTAGCCGGTAGACTTATGCACGTGGCATTAGACCTCGCCACTAGATAGCAACGCACCATTAACATCTTTGGTGTCTATAGGCGATAATTGACTCTTTTCATCAGAAGACCCATCTGCTTGTTTGCTATCTTATGGTATAAAAATACTAGTCAAACTGATATATATATATATATATATATATATATATATATATATATATATATATATATATATATATATATATATATATATATATATATATATCTCTATATATATAAAATTCTCGTGTCACAATGTTAGTCTCCATACTCCTCCGAAACGGCTTGACCGATTTTGATGAAATTTCGTATGCATATTCAGTGGGTCTGAGAATCGGCCAACATCTATTTTTCATCCCCCTAAATGTTAAGGGTTGTCCACCCCTAAAAAATTTTTTTTATTTTAAGGACAAAAATTTTTATTTTTATTTTTTTATGATTCAGCATTGAAAAATATACACAACCATTAATTTTCACCCCTCTACGATCAACCCCTATTTTTTAAATAAATAATTTATATGGCAAAACAACGTTTGCCGGGTCAGCTAGTATATATATATATATATATATATATATATATATATATATATATATATATATATATATCAGTATGTATATATATATATATATATATATATATATATATATATATATCAGTTTGACTAGTATTTTTATACCATAAGATAGCAAACAAGCAGATGGGTCTTCTGATGAAAAGAGTCAATTATCGCCTATAGACACCAAAGATGTTAATGGTGCGTTGCTATCTAGTGGCGAGGTCTAATGCCACGTGCATAAGTCTACCGGCTACCTTACCCTCCAAACCGGAACACACATATATATATATATATATATATATATATATATATATATATATATATATATATATATATATATATATATATATATATATATATATATATATATATATATATATTTATATATATATATATATATATATATATATATATATATATATATATATATATATATATATATATATATAATACAAACACTTGCACTGTTTTACTTAGATTTTGTTAATAAACACCAACCGGTTTCGCGTTTTAACGCATCGTCAGGGCAATAAGTCGATACCAAGGAAGTTACATTCTACCCGGAATGTCCACACGGGCTTCAAAATCGTTCCGAAGAGTACCACGACTTGGGTGGAGTGTGTCTCTTTCTACTAAATAAAACACCAATCGCCATATATAAGTGCGGCCATGCATAGTCCGCAAATTACTACTAAGTAATTCTACTAATTTGAGAAACAGCTTTGCATTGCATAAGTAATCCATACTAATATTATAAATGCGAAAGTAACTCTGTCTGTCCGTCTGTCTGTCCGTCTGTCTGTCCGTCTGTCTGTCTGTCTGTCTGTCTGTCTGTTACGCTTTACTTTTTACGCTACGCTGGCCAAACCACTGAACCGATTTGGATAAAATTTGGTACAAATATAGTTTGAGACCTAAGAAAGGACATAGGATAGTTCTTATCCCGGAAATTCCACGGGAACGGGAAATATGCGCGTTTTTATTTTAGAATTTTTTCCACGCAAACGAAGTCGCGGGCACAGCTAGTTACATTATAATTAAGTAGTAAGAAACAAATGTTAACTTTATGAGTAACAAAATAAAGTACATTTTTATTTTTCAAATATTGCTTCGTAAAATTCCAGTTATCATATATAAGTTCCTTGGTCGATACTTATTGCCCTGTTGATGCATAATTGTCAATTTTGACAATTCAAATATCAAAATTGACAATTTTAATAAACAATATCAGCTTATTGCCCTGATGACGTGTTAAAATGAGAAACCGGTTGATGTTTGTTAATAAAATCTAAAACAGTACATAAGTTATTCTGAAATATAAATTGTATCACAGACACTTTTTATAATACTGAAATTCACGAAACTTTTTCAAAGATTAATATTACTTGATTTTACAATTGTTACATTCCATTTTAAGCTACTCACATCGCAATATATCGTTAACACAAATATAATTCATTTTTCTATTAGTTATCATGAATATTATTTGATTTTAACCACTTAAATGTTAAAAAACGATAAAAGTTTTGTTTACATATAATGTTTATTACTCGCTCACAGCGTAAATAGATTACACTTGTTGTTTTTTTTTTGTTTCTTTCGGATGATACTAAGAGTACCTACTTATTTATACGGTCTTGTACGTTGTAGATTTCGATTATAATAATAAATATTTTTATTTTTGTTGCATTTTATACAATAGTTGGTTTAAAATTTTGCGTCTTATGTATCCAACATTTTTATAATTTGTTTGGTTAGTCAAAAATAAAAGATAGTGTTAACTTTATGGCAGAATAGAAAAATCTTTGCTTAAATTAGAAATAAGAAAAAGCGTACAAGTTTGATTAGTTTCATGACTTTCCCACTAAAATGCTTTTAAAATTAATTTGCTATTAAAAAGTGACCGTTGAATTTTAATATTGACTTATTGTGAATAAAATTAATTTACAATTTCAGCTGACGCTATATTCTTGTAGTCCATTTAGGCCGATCTCATCACTTTCCTTTAGTTGTGCCAATTTTCATCATCTTCAGTCTACACGAGTTTCGTAAAACAGGTACAAAATTTTTGCTTTATGTATTAATATTTGAAAAATACTTTTTAAATAGTAGTTTCCTCTGTGGTCTAGTGGTCCAGTGTTGGTGTTGACTACATGAGGTACCGGATTCGATTCCTCGGTCAGCAATTCAAAATGGGTTTTTCCAGTTTGCTGATAAAAACAACTTTGCCCGGGATTGAAAAGTGCCCGGTTGGCGATAGGCTTGCCACCTATCACATTTTGGGACCACGTATCACCGGCTAATCGTGAAGATACTTTTTACATTCAATTACTTTTAATTTAATTTTATAACTAGCAAAAAGCAGAGCTTTGTAAGGTCTCGCTAAGTTATATTACCTAGTAAAATTCTTAGGAAAGTATTTATATGCGAATTACATCTTTTAATGTATCATGGACTTTATTTATTATATTCGCATCAAAGGCGTCTTCAGGCTCTGTATCTAGGGAGGCACAGAAAAATAAAACCAAAATAAAAAGTAAAATGTTTCTAAGATAATTTTTTTTAGTACTTATGTATAAGAAAAATTCTTTAAAATTTTCTTGATTTATTAAAAACACGATTTCTATAATTATCAATGTTATCTACACAGAATAATTATAAAGGTTATCTACATATTTTAAACCATATTTTCTGGTCTACCTATAATATAGTACCTACCTATAATATGTAGCAACTCAAGATCTATCTCGCGCCACCACTTCGCTCTTGAAATCTGATATTGATAGAAATCAATTTTTATTTATGTTAACTTTCTTGTAAAAGAGTTTTCTAGGAAAAACAAGTTTTAAAAATAAAAGTTGATCTTATAAAGAAAATTTAATTTAATTAACCTTCAAAATTTTTAGAATTAATATTGGACTTACCGCAGGCACTAAGAATTGGCGGTAGAAACTCAGCGAATAAATTTTTCGAATTTTTCCCTCCGAGAAACTCTCGTTTTCTCGGGTTCGATTCCCGAGTCTAGCAAATCAAAAATGTGTTTTTTCAGTTTGCTGATAAAAACAACGTTGCCCGTGATTGGAAAAGTACCCAGTTGGTGATAGACTGGTCACCTATCACTGTCTGTAATCTGTAAAAGGTTGACCTTGCAAGCCATCCCTGAAACTTCCCGCTAAATTAATGTATTTTAAGCTCAAAATAGTAAAAACTATAAGCATAGGTTTTTACAATATAAATATCTATTTTGATAAAAATGCCAGTATATTAATTTTTGAAAAGCTGTATTTTTTGGAGACGATAATCGATTTTGATCTTTCAAATCAAAAATGGCATTCAACTCTATTTAAATATTGCTTTAGCTAAAAAATCGGTAGGTTCAAAAATTTCGAAGCAATGTCAAAAACATTTTTTATTAAATTTTCGTCATTGATAGATCCCAAACAAATTGACCGATTTTTATCCAATTAACGGTACGTGGCGCAGTTTTTAAAGGAGAAAAGGTGATAAGATTTTGAAGTCAATCGGTATATTAGCCTGAAAATTATTTCAAAAATATTAAGTAACTTTGCTAAAGAAAACGTAATTTTAATTTTTGAAAAGCTGTAACTTTTGAAAATAAGATTCGGTTTTGATTTTTAAAAGGGCATTCGACGTAATTTTTTTTTGAAATATTTCGAAGTTATGTCAAAAAAACACATCTTTCAAAATTTTCGTCAACGATAACTTCCAAACGAATAAACTGATTTTGACGCAATTTATGCATAAGACGTAATTTTTTGAGGAATAGGGCTGATTAGTTTTTGTACTCAATCGGTACATTAATCTGGAAGTTATTTAAAAAAAATCTGTTTCGCCACAATTTTTTTTGGGTTTTTTCAAAATTTCTCAAAATCTCTTTGACCCGTTTGGTTCAAATTTTCAGGAAGTATAAGTTGAGCGGAATCCAATCGAATGCAATCAACCGCATTTCGATCAGTCCAGGCGTTCAAAACTTATGAGTACACACACACACACACACACACATACAGACATACTGACGTCATCGCGAAAATAGTCGAAAATGTTTCCTAATACCACAAAACGTGGACATATGGTGAAAACTCCATTTTTGAAAATCGGAGCAAAATCAGTAACCTACTAATAATAATCTACATACGTTGGTGGTAGTTAAAAAGTACAAGTGTTTTAATAGATTAATATTGTATTAAAATGGAGTGAATGAAAATGAATTAAACGAAATAAAACTACCACGCCAAAGCTTAAACCTAAAAGTGTGATATTTTTTCAGTAAAATGTGTGATACATTTTACTGAAAAAATATCACACTTTTAGGTTTAAGCTTTGGCGTGGTAGTTTTATTTCGTATATATATATATATATATATATATATATATATATATATATATATATATATATATATATATATATATATATATATATATTACAAACAGACATTCAAATTTTATTTAGTTATTTGTACAGATACAGATTGGTTAGTTGTTCTTCAGGGTTCTATGCACATCCTAAAAAGGTTTTTCTATATTTACATAATAAAATAATACTCTAGATAGTACTTCTAGATAGTGAATGTAAATGTTTTAAATAACAAATAGTTCCTGCAGATATTTACGTAAAGGGTCCTTAATTAGGGCGAGCGAAGCGAGCCCTACACTAGGCCACTTTGTATGCACTTTTGTGGTACATTTTACTGGAAAAGTATCGCACTTTTAGGTTTGAGCTTTGACGTGGTGGTTTAAATTCATGTCTAGATATGTTATCTACCATTAAAATGCTATTTCATAAACATTAAAAAAGTAGAAGATACATTTTGAATTAGAATTTTATTACTGCTAACGCCATCTATTATAAAACTAACGAGTTAAAATGCTACAAAGCTACACTAGGCGACGATCTGTGCCCTTTAGTGATACATTTTACTGAAAAAATATCACACTTTTAGGTTTAAGCTTTGGCGTGGTAGTTTTATTTCGTTTAATTCATTTTCATTCACTCCATTTTAATACAATATTAATCTATTAAAACACTTGTACTTTTTAACTACCACCAACGTATGTAGATTATTATTAGTAGGTTACTGATTTTGCTCCGATTTTCAAAAATGGAGTTTTCACCATATGTCCACGTTTTGTGGTATTAGGAAACATTTTCGACTATTTTCGCGATGACGTCAGTATGTCTGTATGTGTGTGTGTGTGTGTGTGTACTCATAAGTTTTGAACGCCTGGACTGATCGAAATGCGGTTGATTGCATTCGATTGGATTCCGCTCAACTTATACTTCCTGAAAATTTGAACCAAACGGGTCAAAGAGATTTTGAGAAATTTTGAAAAAACCCAAAAAAAATTGTGGCGAAACAGATTTTTTTTAAATAACTTCCAGATTAATGTACCGATTGAGTACAAAAACTAATCAGCCCTATTCCTCAAAAAATTACGTCTTATGCATAAATTGCGTCAAAATCAGTTTATTCGTTTGGAAGTTATCGTTGACGAAAATTTTGAAAGATGTGTTTTTTTGACATAACTTCGAAATATTTCAAAAAAAAATTACGTCGAATGCCCTTTTAAAAATCAAAACCGAATCTTATTTTCAAAAGTTACAGCTTTTCAAAAATTAAAATTACGTTTTCTTTAGCAAAGTTACTTAATATTTTTGAAATAATTTTCAGGCTAATATACCGATTGACTTCAAAATCTTATCACCTTTTCTCCTTTAAAAACTGCGCCACGTACCGTTAATTGGATAAAAATCGGTCAATTTGTTTGGGATCTATCAATGACGAAAATTTAATAAAAAATGTTTTTGACATTGCTTCGAAATTTTTGAACCTACCGATTTTTTAGCTAAAGCAATATTTAAATAGAGTTGAATGCCATTTTTGATTTGAAAGATCAAAATCGATTATCGTCTCCAAAAAATACAGCTTTTCAAAAATTAATATACTGGCATTTTTATCAAAATAGATATTTATATTGTAAAAACCTATGCTTATAGTTTTTACTATTTTGAGCTTAAAATACATTAATTTAGCGGGAAGTTTCAGGGATGGCTTGCAAGGTCAACCTTTTACAGATTACAGACAGTGATAGGTGACCAGTCTATCACCAACTGGGTACTTTTCCAATCACGGGCAACGTTGTTTTTATCAGCAAACTGAAAAAACACATTTTTGATTTGCTAGACTCGGGAATCGAACCCGAGAAAACGAGAGTTTCTCGGAGGGAAAAATTCGAAAAATTTATTCGCTGAGTTTCTACCGCCAATTCTTAGTGCCTGCGGTAAGTCCAATATTAATTCTAAAAATTTTGAAGGTTAATTAAATTAAATTTTCTTTATAAGATCAACTTTTATTTTTAAAACTTGTTTTTCCTAGAAAACTCTTTTACAAGAAAGTTAACATAAATAAAAATTGATTTCTATCAATATCAGATTTCAAGAGCGAAGTGGTGGCGCGAGATAGATCTTGAGTTGCTACATATTATAGGTAGGTACTATATTATAGGTAGACCAGAAAATATGGTTTAAAATATGTAGATAACCTTTATAATTATTCTGTGTAGATAACATTGATAATTATAGAAATCGTGTTTTTAATAAATCAAGAAAATTTTAAAGAATTTTTCTTATACATAAGTACTAAAAAAAAATATCTTAGAAACATTTTACTTTTTATTTTGGTTTTATTTTTCTGTGCCTCCCTAGATACAGAGCCTGAAGACGCCTTTGATGCGAATATAATAAATAAAGTCCATGATACATTAAAAGATGTAATTCGCATATAAATACTTTCCTAAGAATTTTACTAGGTAATATAACTTAGCGAGACCTTACAAAGCTCTGCTTTTTGCTAGTTATAAAATTAAATTAAAAGTAATTGAATGTAAAAAGTATCTTCACGATTAGCCGGTGATACGTGGTCCCAAAATGTGATAGGTGGCAAGCCTATCGCCAACCGGGCACTTTTCAATCCCGGGCAAAGTTGTTTTTATCAGCAAACTGGAAAAACCCATTTTGAATTGCTGACCGAGGAATCGAATCCGGTACCTCATGTAGTCAACACCAACACTGGACCACTAGACCACAGAGGAAACTACTATTTAAAAAGTATTTTTCAAATATTAATACATAAAGCAAAAATTTTGTACCTGTTTTACGAAACTCGTGTAGACTGAAGATGATGAAAATTGGCACAACTAAAGGAAAGTGATGAGATCGGCCTAAATGGACTACAAGAATATAGCGTCAGCTGAAATTGTAAATTAATTTTATTCACAATAAGTCAATATTAAAATTCAACGGTCACTTTTTAATAGCAAATTAATTTTAAAAGCATTTTAGTGGGAAAGTCATGAAACTAATCAAACTTGTACGCTTTTTCTTATTTCTAATTTAAGCAAAGATTTTTCTATTCTGCCATAAAGTTAACACTATCTTTTATTTTTGACCAACCAAACAAATTATAAAAATGTTGGATACATAAGACGCAAAATTTTAAACCAACTATTGTATAAAATGCAACAAAAATAAAAATATTTATTATTATAATCGAAATCTACAACGTACAAGACCGTATAAATAAGTAGGTACTCTTAGTATCATCCGAAAGAAACAAAAAAAAAACAACAAGTGTAATCTATTTACGCTGTGAGCGAGTAATAAACATTATATGTAAACAAAACTTTTATCGTTTTTTAACATTTAAGTGGTTAAAATCAAATAATATTCATGATAACTAATAGAAAAATGAATTATATTTGTGTTAACGATATATTGCGATGTGAGTAGCTTAAAATGGAATGTAACAATTGTAAAATCAAGTAATATTAATCTTTGAAAAAGTTTCGTGAATTTCAGTATTATAAAAAGTGTCTGTGATACAATTTATATTTCAGAATAACTTATGTACTGTTTTAGATTTTATTAACAAACATCAACCGGTTTCTCATTTTAACACGTCATCAGGGCAATAAGCTGATATTGTTTATTAAAATTGTCAATTTTGATATTTGAATTGTCAAAATTGACAATTATGCATCAACAGGGCAATAAGTATCGACCAAGGAACTTATATATGATAACTGGAATTTTACGAAGCAATATTTGAAAAATAAAAATGTACTTTATTTTGTTACTCATAAAGTTAACATTTGTTTCTTACTACTTAATTATAATGTAACTAGCTGTGCCCGCGACTTCGTTTGCGTGGAAAAAATTCTAAAATAAAAACGCGCATATTTCCCGTTCCCGTGGAATTTCCGGGATAAGAACTATCCTATGTCCTTTCTTAGGTCTCAAACTATATTTGTACCAAATTTTATCCAAATCGGTTCAGTGGTTTGGCCAGCGTAGCGTAAAAAGTAAAGCGTAACAGACAGACAGACAGACAGACAGACAGACGGACAGACAGACGGACAGACAGAGTATATATATATATATATATATATATATATATATATATATATATATATATATATATATATATATATAACCGCTTGTTACTAAATGCATTAGAATGTATACACGGTACAATGTACCTCTTTTTGCGACAATCTCACGAACGGAGGAGTATGGGCACTGTTAAAGTTACATTGCGGAGGACTGCAGAAACCTAATATCTTCTATACATCTATATCTATACATATAATAAAATCGTAGGAAAGTCAAAACTGTACATTGAATATTTTTTTTAAAGAATACTTGGGGCGTGATCTACAATCGATATCGAAGCAAAAAATATAATTTTTAGAATTTTTGTCTGTTTGTCTGTTTATCTGTTTATCTGTTTATCTGTTTATCTGTTTATCTGTTTATCTGTTTATCTGTTTGTCTGTTTGTCTGTTTGTCTGTATGTATGTCCGGGGTAAACTCAAAAAGTACTGCATGGATTTACTTCAAATTTTGCATGAATATTACCAACAGGTTGGGTCAACATATAGGGCATAGGCTACATATTATCACGCTATTACCTACGGGGGAGGAGCAGTGCGGAGTAAACGAAGTCCGCGCGGACGAAGTCGCTGGCAACAGCTGGTTTTTAAATAAAACGCATTAGAAATAGATAGTAATAGTCATTTCGAAAAAAAAAATGTATACTATTTTGTTTTTGGTTTGTCTTTTATCAAACTTAAAAGAGATTTAATGGTTTTAGTCTATGGTCGAATTTCAGATACAGAGCTATCGCGCAATATAATAAAACTGCATAAATTTAGCTTAATTCATTGCTTGCTATAGCTTTTATAAATGTCGTTTGTTTTACCATAAATAGAACGACGTAGGGATATAAGTAATCCCTCTTCATCTTGCTGGATCACGTGTGACCTTAATATTCCATTGATATCTAAATGTACGCGAGAATCGCTTTGAATAGATTTGATTAAACAAATTCATAGCTTGTTATTCAGTGGAGGTTTCCATGGAATTTTATTGCAATGTCTTTGAATAAAAGAACTCTTGTTTTCTTTTCTTGATTATTGGGTGGATGTTAGGGCGACGTTTCAAGATGTCTTAAAATAACATAGGGGACGAATATTAATGTTCGCTTAAATTTCAATTTCTATCGTTTTTATGAATATATTACGCAAAGGGAATCTGCAGAATAATTAGACGCCGGAACGCGAAAATGCAGTAGTCCACAAGTTGCGAAATTAAGTTTTATTGTCCTGTTCAAATTTTAAAAATCCACATTGCGCCATCTCGGTCTCGTAGATGTACGATAAACAATAAATAAAATGACATTAAAAAAAATTATTTAAGGCGAGGCACCGGAGACAAACGGAAAAAACTGGTTTGCTTAATCACGTTTTTATGTATTGATTGTTAAATAACGGGCTTACAAAAATTACACGATACCTGAAGATATTATCTAAGAAACTCATTACATGATAAAATGTACTTTACTCGATCATATAAAATTCCGAAAACAGGCAAAAAAAAGCTCTAAATTTTACACATTATTTTTATATGGTGATATTTAGTTTTAAATACAAAAAAGAACGTACTAAATTTTCGTTTTCAGCTGAAGTCCTATATTTATTAATCCGAAAACTAAACCGTTTCCCAGCGGTTTCAGAACATACCGCGCTCACTTTCTATAGTATTGGTGCCAGCGTCAAAATGAGGGCCTTAAGCTCAAATGCCACCTCAATTGGGATTTTTTTTTAATTCGAACAGTTCAACAAAAAATTTTTCGTAACTTGTGGACTTCTACGTTTTGGCTTTCTGGCGTCAATTGTGTTGGTTTTTGGTTTATAGAAGTTACTTTTATATTTTTGTAATGAGAATAAGAATTGTTTTATTTACCACACAATATTTTACGTATACAGTAAATAATAAGAACAAGTTAACATTGAATGGCTCATACCAGACGTTAACTGTGTTTTTTTATAAGATAGCAAACAAAGCAGATGACTGTCCTGATGGAATAAGACAGCCATCGCCTATAGACACCAAAGACGTTAATGGTGCGTAACGATACTTGTGGGGGGATCTCTATGCCACATGCATAAGTTTACCTGCCACCTTTCCTCGAAAATTAGAACATGACAATGACTGATGCTATGTTGGCAGGAATAGTAACGCGGTCGTACCAGATCCGGGCGAGACAATATAGAACTCTACTACCAAGTAATTACAATGATAGTGACTCGCATAGTCCAGCAGAATGGCAGGTGATCTATCAGGAGTCCGGACCGAATCGGCGGAATTGATAAAAACGATTTAATATCCAATATGGAAACTTCGGTTGTTTGCTACTCATTACTCCATAACGGCTAAACAGATCTAAGTAAAATTTGGCACAGAGGTTGACTATAGTCTGAAATAGTACGTAGGCTACTTTTTATTCCGAAAAAGTTATTGTTGCCGTGGGATTCATCAAATATTTTATGGTTCGAAATATGTTTTTGCTCCAACAATTACCTACATACTAGAATCTTATATAGACTTTTCCGGCCATTACGATATTGATATATTTTTATTACGTGGTTTCGGGATAACGAGCTGCTATTGTGTTTTACAAATGGCCTTTTTTCACGATATCTGATTTTTATTGAGACAAATTACATGCGCGATACGTTCTGATAAAACTTCTGAAATATTTTAAATTCATTTATTTCGAAGATCGAGTGGGCATTATATTCAAACATTTTCCGTATTAGCTTTAGCCATCTATAAAGAATAAAAATAACTAGCAATTGATATGCGGTCGAAATTCGTCGGGCAATTCGAAAATATATTTTTTCAGTTTTCTAATAAAAACAACGTTGATCGGGATTGTAAAGTGCCCGGTTGGCGATAGGCATGCCACTTATTACGTTGTTGGTCTAAGTATCTTCAAATAATCGTGGGTGTCCACGCCCGTATCCCCAAATAAGTAGGCATAGATACAACCAATCTCTGCCTACTTCTTTGGGGATACGGGCG
This sequence comes from Apodemia mormo, assembly GCA_036924255.1. Lineage (NCBI taxonomy): Eukaryota > Metazoa > Arthropoda > Insecta > Lepidoptera > Riodinidae > Apodemia > Apodemia mormo. The sequence continues at coordinate 35,018,411 of JAUPFN010000017.1, forward strand.
TGAAGATACTTTTTAGGGTTCCGTACCTTAAAGGTAAAAACGAAACCCTATTACTAAGCCTTCGCTGTCTGTCTATCCGTTTGTCTGTCCAGGCTGTATCTCATAAACCGTGATAGTTGGAAAGTTGAAAGGAGATTGATGAGATCGGCCTAAAAGGGCTACAAAAATATAGCGTCAGCCGAAATTATTAAATTAATTTAATTTACAAAAAGACAATATTAGAATTCAACGGACATTTCTTAATAGCAAGATAATTTTTAAAGTATGTAGTTGGAAAGTAATGAAAATAACATTCTTGTACACTTTTTCTTATTTCAAAATCAAACAAAGATTTTTCATTTTTGCCATCAAGTTAACACTTTCTTTTATTTCTGACCAATTAAACAAATCATAAAAATGCCGGATAGTTAAGACGCAAAATTTTTAACATAACTGTTGTATAAAATACAACAAAAATGAAAATATTTACTACTATAGTCGAAACTTACAACATAGAAGGCTGTATAAATAAGTACTCTTAGTATCATCCTAAAAAAACAAAAAAAAAACAAGTGCCACTGTTTACACTGTGAACGAGTTACAAATATTTTAATGTAAACAAAAGTTTTTCGTTTTTAACTTTTAAGTGGTTAAAATCAAATAATCTTTATGATGAGTGATACAAAAATTAATTATATTTATGTTGACAATATACTGCGATGTCAGTGGCTTAAAATGGAATATAATAATTGTAAATTCAAGTAATATTAATCTTTGAAGGAGTTTCCTGAATTTTAGATTTATAAACACTGTCCGTGATACAATTTATATTTCAGAAGAAATTAATAATATTTTACAATATGGTAAGCAGCTATCATCATGTGTTGCGTTTTAGGCCAAATTTGTATGGAGCCTCATCATTCTCCTTTCACAAATTATGTATATCCGTTGCCGCTATAACAACAAATAATAAATATTAAAAAAAATTATTAAGGGCTCCCCATACAAGAAACGTATTTTTCTGCCGTTTTTTATAGATTATGCTACGGAACTCCTCGTGTTCAAGTTCGACTCGCATTTGGCTGGTTTTTTAGTTAACTGACTACCTTACCTTCCAAATCTGAATGATTTGAAAAAGCAGTAAGAGTAAAAAAGCACAAGATATAAATTTCCAATTTCGAGTTCTTTTTTTTACCTTACCTTCCAAATCAGAATGATTTGAAAAAGCAGTAAGAGTAAAAAGCACAAGATATAAATTTCCAATTTCAAGTTCTTTTTTTGATGTCACGCTCATAGCTGTTACAGAAATAAAAGGTTACTACAAATATTAAAAACGTCGGCATTCGAACCCCTGATGTACTGGTAAGTGATTGCGAAATAACGCGTGCTCAACGACGTAGCTTGGCAGGTGTGACATTGACAGACTGACAGATGGGGATCGTTTGTTATATTACTAGGGACTTTCATACAAGAAACTACTTTCGACAAAAATATTGTATTACAATAAATTTAACATTTCTTCTTGCTATTAGCAAATCACAATGTAAAAGCTAGTGTGTTTGATATATTCTTCAGTGTTAATATGTATATAATATATAATATAATAATATTCACGGGACAAATCACACTTATTGATCTAACCCCAAAGTAAGCAAATTATTTGGTTGTGTTACGGGTGTTAGTCAAAAAAACTAATACATAGAAACACATATATAAATACTTTACCATCTATACATATAATAAAATCGTAGGAAAGACAAAACTGTACATTGAATATTTTTTTTAAAAAATACTCGGGGCGTGATCTACAATCGATATCGAAGCCAAAAATATAGTTTTTAGAATTTTTGTCTGTTTGTCTGTTTGTCTGTTCGTCTGTTCGTCTGTTCGTCTGTTCGTCTGTTCATCTGTTCGTCTGTTCGTCTGTTCGTCTGTTCGTCTGTTCGTCTGTTCGTCTGTTCGTCTGTTTGTATGTTCGGGGTAAACTCAATGAGTACTGCATGTATTTACTTCAAATTTTGCATGAATATTACTAACAGGTCGGGTCAACATATAGGCTACATTTTATCACGCCATCCCCTACGTGGGAGGTGCTGTGTGGAGTAAACGAAGTCCGCGCGGACGAAATTGCTGGCAACAGCTAGTACATAACAAACCCCAAACCCGGAAAATACAAACATTTATGCTCATCATACAAATGCTTGTCGCCGTTGGGGATCGAACCCGATATATATATATATATATATATATATATATAGGAACACGACATTGATTAGCACTGACGCTATTGCGGCGATAATATTATATATAATACATAATATTATCGCCTCCGTGGTGTGGTGCTGGTGCTCCGGTGTCGGTGTTGCCCCTACGAGGTCCCCGGTTTGTTTAGTCCCCTAAGGGATAATGTAAAATTGAAAAAAAAAACACGTGTTTTTTTTTCAATTTTACATTATCCCTTAGTAATACTTATTAGAACAAACTAGTCATTAAGAAGCTTGTAGTTTGTTTTACTCGACATTGTTAAGTCATATTCACTAACAAGTGAATATGACATGGTAAATTCCTTTTTAATTAGTCAATTCAATTTCAATTAGTCGCCTATGTAATTTAGTGATCCGGTATCGATATTAACTACATGAGGTCCCGGGTTCGATTCGCAGATCGGGTGATTCAAATGTGTTTTATTAGTTTCTGATAAGAACAACATTTCCCAGTATTGGATAAGTACCCGATTGGCGATAGGCTTGCCACCTAGTACATTATGTACTAGGTGGCAAGGTTGTACATCTGCCAAATTCTTCGGGGATACGGGCGTGGTGTGCCATTTTATAATCTGAATCTCGGAAACGGCTTAAACGGTTTTTATGAAATTTAGTATGCAGAGGGTTTCGGGGACAATAAATCGATCTAACTAGGTTTCATTTTCAAAAATCTCGTTTTTACAGCAAGAAAAATACCCAGTTCTCGCTCTCTCATCCGGGTGCTACTCTATTATACGCTGTAGCGCTGTTTCATTTTGACTTTGATTGGACGATTTATTATTATTTCAGCGCTGCAGCGAGTATTAAGGAATACGACTTCTGCTTAGAACAACAGACAACTTCTCTAATACGTAGCACACTAAACTCTATGTCTATTGGCAATGGTTTTCCTATCTTATAAAACATACAAAAATACAATTATGGGACGTGGTTACCATCGCTTTGAGGTTGATTTTATTCTAGAGGACTTTCAAGTACATATATTGTTTGCATTTTAATAAAAACGTTTTCTATTCTTTCATTATCAGAGAATATACAGACTGACTGGTGGGTTACCTTTGATACTTCAGGAGAATACTCGGTACTCGATTCTCCTTAAAATGAAATGATAAAATTAGGGACTTAATTTTTAACCAATATTTCTCTAAAAATAAGTGAAATGTGGATATTATACTTTCTAGTACACGCTAGTCGACATCAAGGACACGCCGCCACCAGCCCCCGCTATTCTGTGTTGATAGCGCGCTACGCGACACGTACGTCTGCGCGATGTCCAAGTATGCCGCATAAATATAAGATTCTCGGTATACTGTTTACTAAGTTTACTAAGAAGTATTTTTATATTTATTTTTAATGTTAATTTTTCTCATCATATATGATCGCCAACTATTACGTCCTTAAATATTGAATCAATAGTCAATCATGTTTTTTTTATATTTATATTAATCACCCCGTGTTTGTCCAGGTTACTTTAAAGAATAGGTCTACAGGCACGTAGTTAAAGGCGACCGATTGGCTATGTAAGTCACTACCATCGTGGCTATTAAGTGGTAGAGTTTTGCATTGTCTCTACCGGGCTTGATACCACCGCCTCACCTATTCCTGCCGCAATAGCGTCATTGCTTATCACTATTTGTTCCGGTTTGGAGGGTAAGGTAGCCGGTAAACTTATGCATGTGGCATTAGACCTCACTACATGATAGCAGCGCACCATTAACATCTTTGGTATGTATAGGCAACGGTTGACTCTTTCCATCAGGAGACTCCTCTGCTTGTTTGCTATCTTATGATATATAAAAAACAATTAAGATCTATATTTGTTTTAAAAAAGAAATGTTTAACGCTATCTGTCTGAAAGGACGTTATAATAAAAATGTGCTTATTTGTCAGTTTATAAGAAAATCAGACACCTCCGAAGAAAAATATGCTAAAATGAATTCTATTTCGTTTCGTTAAAATTGCAAATTGCTTGTTCATAATTTTATTTTTACCCCATATAAAAAATAACAAATTGTATACTCTTTTTCCAATAAAACGCTGTTCATTTAGAAAAGGATCGTAAACAACCATAAATCATAAATGGCATCCATTATTCAGCTGTTAACTTGTAGTCCTCAGGACAGGAGATATTTTGTATAATTTAAATGAGCGAGTCTAATAAATAATATATAAACACTGTGTAAAAAAACCCTGTCCAATCCGAAAGAGGTATAGAGGTAGATCATCAGTGACATTAAGAAAAACTTAAAATTAAAATAACTAATTTTAATACTAAACTAGATAAACTTCCCCTTAAATTAGGCAAAAAATGTTGAAAATTTATCTATTTTTTTTTAATCTATAAATATCTATAAAATAATGAAACATATATGATTTTATTAAGCTACAAACAACGCCTTTGACGATCGGACGGGATTATTATACACACTGTACATATTATAAAAAAATTTAATAATTTTTGCAATGTTGCTGATAATTCTCTGAACTCAGACCTACTTGCAAACTAATAGTCACTAGGAAACTATGCTACTTTTATAAAGATATACATACTTGAAACTTTGTGAGTGGTTTTTTTTAAGGTGAATCTAACAAACTTTCTTACAACGACTCTTTTTGAAAGTGCTGCGTAACATAAATCCCGGGATAGTGCCATATAATATAACCTACTAGTTTGAAACATCTCATCATGCAATTTGTCGGACACTATGTTCACTTAACAACATTACTAATTATTTATTAAACAATTCATCAAAAATGAACTGTAAATAGTTCGATTTTCCTGAATGTGTGTTGATTCCAATCACAAATACATACGCGGTTTTTTCATAAGCTCACCGCTACAGTATTTTTGTCGGATAAAATATATTTTTATCCATCGAGGAAGAAGAACTTATAAATTAGGCAATTTTGATCATTGATTTTGATCGTGCTCATTTGAAAAAACGCAGCGCTTTTGAAAAAAAAACGTAAATAAAAAACTTGTTAGACTCGCCAGAAGGAAACCACTCATAAAGTTTTAGTTACGTAGTCATCTTTAATAATTAGTATAATCATTTATCATCTTTAAATATGTATATGTAGTATAAAAATGTATATGACGTTATCCCGGGATTTCTGTTACGCAGCACTTCTGAAAATAGTCTTTGATAGAAAGTTTATTAGACTTGCCAGAAGGTAACCACCACGAGCATATACAAAGACCACTAACGAAGTTTCAAGTATGTATTCGTCTTTAAAACAATAATATGGTTTCATGTGGAATATTAGTTTGTAAATAGGTTAGAGTCCTGTGGACTAATCGTGTCAGTTACGGTGCAAACATTATTAAATTTTGACGCATTGATTCTTAAGTAAGTAAATACTCTTCAAGTAGTGGAACATTACCCAGTAAAGGTATTTTTATGCATATATCTAAGATGGCTTTTTTAATAAGAGATAACCATTAGTTATAGGTAAGATTAAAGATGTGAACGATGCGTTATCGTCCTCTTTGCTGTAAGGTCACGCTTTACGCGCAAATTTTCTGCACAATTGACCGCACAAATAGGAACAAGTTTTTATATATATACATACATATATCATAAGATAGCAATCAAGGAAATGTGTTTCCTGATGAAAAGAGGTAATCATCACCTATAGACACCAAAGATGTTAATGATGTGTTACTATCTTGTGGCGAGGTCTATTGCCACACGCATAAGTTTACCGGCTACGTTACCCTCCAAAACGGAACACGACAGTGACACGCGTTGACGCTATTGCCGCAGAAACAGGTAAGGCGGTGGTACCAAACCCGGCGGGACAATGCAGAACTCTTCCACCTAGTAAGATAAGTACATTTATATTCATTAGAATTACGCAAATTATGGCCGCGTTTCCGATCCGGTGTAATAATAGTTCCATGGATAGTATTTTAAAAAAAATATATGTTGACGTGTCAAAATAACTTGTAAAAAGTTTTATTTATAAAGTATTTCTGATTTCTGAATTCCTGTCACTCATCTTTTTTGTATATCATGATAGAATAATTCACAAGTGTAAAGCGAAACATCGATATTTATTAAAATTAAGGATATAATTTGACTATTACTGTATTTAAAATTCTCGATTATTTCCGGTATCGTCAGATTGGTTGTTTCGTTGGCGCTTCGATCGTTTCTTTCCGGTTTTTGTTTCGTATGTCAAGATTGGCGAGCCGGCCCCAGTAGCGCGGCATTCTGCCGCAGCCTTTCGAAAGAAACGCTAGAGACTCCAATAATATGTGCAAAAAGGGAAAATAAGTAGAAATTGTGAAGTTATGTAAAATATCAAGGAAATAACGTTATTATTGTGTAAGGTATTTTACACCTTCAAGGAAATAAAATAATTATTATTAGTCCAAACTAGATTATAATCACTTTTACTTTAATTTCACTACAAATATAGACAAATAATTTCAAATTAATCGATCGGTTTCTCTTTTCAAAGCATCTTCAGGACGTAATATACTTTACTGACTAAGTAAAGAATATTGGGTATTGGGTTGGGTGGAATAATCTTTTGCGAGAAAACTCGTTTTTCTGGAATAAAAAGCAGTCTATGTGCTATTCCAGGTCATTATCTTCCTGTTTGTCAAATTTTATCCAAATCGGTTCAGCCGTTTTTGTGTGATTGAGTAACAAATCTCAGTGTTATTAGACACTTTTATTATTGCACTTATACATAAATTTCACTTTTATTATTGCACTTGTACGTACAATTTATGTACAAAGTCCGTCTGTCACCAGGCTGTATCTCATGAACCGTGATAGCTTGACAAAATTAATTTTTCACAGATGACGAATTTCTGTTGCCCCGACGACTCCCGAACGGATAAACCAATTTTGATGAAATTTATGCATTGAACGCATATTTATTGAGGAATAGAGCTGATTATATTTGGTGATACTGTTTCACCGAAATTTTTTTAAGGTTTTCTCAAAATTTCTCAAAATCTCCGAAACCGAATTGGTTCAAATTTTCGGAAAGTCCAAGTTCAATCCAATCCATCCAATCGAATGCCATTAATCGCGTTTCGATCGGTTAAGCCATTCAAATTTATGAGATGTTTATATGCACACACATACACACACACATACATACATACATACATACCGATATACTGCCGTCATCGTGAAATCTGGAAAGGTTCCTAGGACCTCAAAACGTATCTTTACTGATGAAAACTCGATTTTCGAAAATCGGGGCAAAATCAGTAACTTCCTTATCTACATACGTAGCGGGAAGTTAAAAATCATGAAGATATTTGTGTATCTTTCGAAAACCTAAACAACTAGATTCTTATTTGTTTTCCGGCAACGTCACTACGTCAAGGTAAATTTTTTGATCGCCCCCAAATTCTTTTTATATTATAGATCAGGCCTGTTCAAACCGTTGCCCGCGGACCGTCAAACCACATAATATACAAAGTGCCGCTGAGGCTATCAGATTTCAATTGTCTATATGAATACTTCGTAATAGTAAAGTATATTTTTTTACTTTAAAAAAAATCAAACGAAATTAGTTCGTTCATTATTATGTCATACAAAACTTGAGAAAATCTCTGCAACACTTGTTTAGTAATATTAATTAACTTTTCTTTTACTTTTTTTTTACATTAGACGCAGGTGTTATTACACACGATTAGTTATAGTTTACGATACCATTGTCTGCGACAGTGTAGTACTAGATTTTGTAAAAGGCTGGATTAAAATTTCATTGTCTAGTCTGGCATAGTACTAATTTATGAATGAACTAAGACGCTTTTAGTTCTAAGGCATCGTGTAGTAAGCAGCATATAAGACGTGTTTAAAAATTATTAAATTAAAAAAATAAACTAAAATATTTCATCTAAAAAATAAACGTTATTTTTTAGTGTTTGTTCTAAAAAATATTTCCGAGACCTTCCTTCAATTAAACGGATGCCATTTCTGGGTCTCCGTATACATGTATGTAGCCTAACCAGTCGTTTTGTAAAATTAAAAAATGGTTGGTAATAACTATAGTAATTTAAAAATTTAAATTGACTTCAAATATCAATTATACTCATATCCTAAAAACCACTGAACCGATTTTAATGAATTTTAGATTGTTCCTCAAGTTGAAGTATAACTCATTTAAATCAAAAATTATCACCATATGGCTTTTAGAGATATTCGTGGAAAATCTCGAGAAATTCGTGGACAAACATATAAACAAGTGTTTGTAACACTTACGAAATTTAGTTCACGTACTTGGGCGTCTACATAGATGATTATTCTCAAATATCATTTAATTCCAACAATATTACATACATTCCAAATTGATAACCTCCGTTTTTTTGTCGGTTGAAAAGTAACTCGAATTACAAAATAAATAGGTGTAGCATGATGCTGTTTTTGTTTAGTTGAAACAAGTGAGCAATAGACGTTTTGGTTCACAGCTCACCGTCTGCAAGATGTCTGTATTCACCATCACCATAAATTTATGACTTGATAACTGCTATGGTTTGTTTCTTGGGATAACCAAGATAGACAGCTTTACATGCTAATATTTAAATAACCCCGAATAAAGCAACACTCGCCTCTGCCAAAAATCGGTCGCACTTTGATCGGTTACAATCACAATTGAGTTGTATTTCACAAGATGAACATCCAAGTAAACGACAGGCGCTCAAAACACAGCGTAATGCAACTAATAAACTCGAGTAAAATGAGAGGTTCATACTCGTTTAGTCGATGAGCCAGGAAGCTGGCCTAACCCTACCACAGGCATTACTCGCCCCGCGCTCGAGATAATAGAACTAAATGGATCAGTTTTACTAAATACTAGCTGTTGCCTGCGACTTCGTCCGCGCGGACTTCGTTTACTCCGCACAGCTCCTCTCCCGTAGGTGATAGCGTGATAATATGTAGCCTATATATTGATCCGACCTATAAGTAATATTCATGCAAAATTTGAAGTAAATCCATGCAGTACTTTTTGAGTTTACCCCGGACATACATACAGACATACAGACAAACAGACAAAAATTCTAAAAACTGTATTTTTGGCTTCGATATCAATTGTAGATCACGTCCCAAGTATTCTTTTACAAAAATATTCAATGAACAGTTTTGACTTTCCTACGATTTTATTATATGTATATAGATATTGTCTACTCGACTAAATTTTATACGGGATGTATGGGGCGGTCTATGGAAAATCAAAACCACATATATCACAGATTTGGACCATGATTCCGAATTGTTGAATTTTTTTTGTGATTTTTATAACTTTTTGACGATTTTTGTAACTTGCCTAGTATAATTTAATTTATTCTAATAATAATCTACAGTGTTTTTTTTTTCTAAAAACATAGTAAAAGTAAAGGAAATAAACAAATTAAGCATTTATTATGCGGTGCAACTTATACGCTCCCACTAATTCCACAGTACTGTGATATTTAAGTAGTTTTTTAGGTTGATTATCGCTTGTCGCGTCTCACTCTTTCTCTCATTCTAATCGCAGTACGCTCAACCACTCACCATTCTGGCAGGAATAAATAGTTCCGCGGATACGATAAGGATTTGAAAGAATAAATAAGCTTATTCTATCCGGGCCCGGATTCAGAACTTATGATTCAGTAGCTCTAAGTTACACTCTTTTTAGCCTGAGAACGTGGAGTTGGACAGTCCTGTTTCAGACGACACTATACAATCCCGAGTACAAAACAAATAAATAACGAGAGGTTGACAATTGACGTCAGTGCGGACATGACGCGAAGTGCATTTGACGGTCTGGCGGACTGCCAGGTTCCTGGTTCGACTCCGGTACGGTCACTGAAAGAAAAATCTCCCTGAGAGAAAAATTCAAAGAAATCAATATTTCAAATGTCATTTTTCAGTATATATTCGAAACCTTGATGTACGTACGTAAAAATATTTGCTTATTTAAAAAGAATAGTGATATTCACTCCCTAAATACAAGGTACAAAAACACTCAATCAAAAAAAGCAAGGTAATCTTTCTATTTGACCATTTTTGCACCAAATATCATCCAAATCGGTTTAGTGGTTTAAGATTGAAGAATAGACAGACTGAGTTAATATCACATTTATAATATATTTAATTGATTCAGGCGTTAGTTACTTTCCGGAAATCCATTATTTAAAAGGTGAAATTAATTAAATTTGATATTCTCCGCGAATTGTTCTATGTGACCTTCGCGATGGCACCGAAAAGAAAACGTCGGTTTAATAAATGGATAAAACTTACCGATGGTCCGGACAAAAAAGACCCCAGCGGCACAATTATGAACCCACACACCCACACTTCAAACACAAAAGAGCACACAATTTATGTACTCAACACACGTTTGACTTCGAAACCGAAGCATCGTCAGGACAAACCAACACTACCTCACCGTACGCGAGTGTAATACTCAAATATTGACTTGGGATAATGACCGATCAGAAATAATTCGGTGGTACCAAACCCGTTGCTGAACTCTACTAACAGTCACGACGCGTTTTACAAACTTCCTGGTAGAATGATAGATCTATTTATCAAAGAAGTCTCGGACCAACACGGAGGAATAAGATTTAATTCTGGTTAGAAAAAATCAATGAAATTAATAAAAAATAGATGTTATAGAACTTTCCTACCATTATATGTTCGAGTATTTCCAAGAACTAATACTAAATACATATATCTGGGAAATTCCCAAAAAACAAGTTTCTCTTAAATTAATCCACTATTACCGCGCCGTAAATCCATGCTTGTTTAAAATAGTTTTGAAATACAGTAGTGAGGATTTATGTTAACTGTACTAGATTGAGTATGGACGTTTTCAAAACGGCCTAGATAATAAGGCGTAATGGTAAACAAATAATAATATTAGTAATAAAACATTATTTGCATTCTTACAGGAAAAAATCAAAACACAGGTTTAACCCTGTCTCCTACGCTAGTATAAACTGTGGCCCGGAGACAGTGCCTCCACCCGGTGTTTTTTTTATATCATAAGGTCTCCTGATGGATAGAGTTAACCATCGCCTATAGACACCAAAGATGTTAACGGTGCGTTGCTATCTTGTGGTGAGGTCTAATTCCACATGCATATGTTTACCGGCTACCTTACCCTCCAAACCGGAAAACGACATACAAGCACTGACGCTATTGCAGCAGGAATAGGTAATACTTTGTTACCAAACCCGGGCGAGACAATGCAGAACTCTACCACCTAGTAGCTACGATAGTAGTAGCCAATCGGTCGCCTCTTACCTGCCACCTGCCTGGCAGAACGGCAGTTAGCCTACTCTTTAAAGGAGCTTGGACCAACACAGGGGAAAACGGTGTCATAATCGGATATTTATTAACATTATTAGACAATATATTAACATGAGAATATGTTTTGTGAAATGACCTCGCAAACAAGACACAGTGAATGGTAATAGTGAGCTTCGCCCATGAGTAAAGTAATGTGTTATGAATATATTTTTATACAAACTTTTATGCCCTATTAAAGCCCTTTAGAGGTATTAGGATTTCTATAAAACGCTTCGTAACTAAAATAATTCATTATTACCTTCTAAACTTATAAATAAAATAAAACCCTGGACAAATAATAAGAATTTTGGGGTTATTAATCAAAACTTTGGGGTTTGATTAATACGTGTAATTTGCCCACGCAAATTGTTTGCTTTTGATATGAGTAGTAGTCAACGATGCCATTACATAGAAATATATATATATATATATATATATATATATATATATATATATATATATATATATATATATATATATATATATATATATATATATATATATATATATATATATATATATATATATATATATATATATATATATATATATATATATATAAATATTTAAACATATACACGCAAATCCAAAAATACAAACATATAACCTCATCACACAAATACGAGTATTTGTTCCTGTCTGGAATCAAACTTAGCTCCACTGATTGCGTAGTTAGGGTCGCTAACCACTCAACCAATGGGGCGTTCAAATGTGTCTTTGCCATTATCGTAACTCTTATTCTATGGTTGTTTTAAATAATTAAGAAATACACTTGTATCGAATTGATTGTGGTAGCTTGTATATTACGTACTATGTACTGACCTACAGAAATATTTAAAAAAATACCTATTTTATACGTCCTTGATCAATATCTAGTTATTGCCTCAGTGGTCTAGTGGTCGGGTATCGGTGTTGATCACACGAAGTCCCGGGTTCGATTCCCGGATCGAACAATTATAAAAATGTGTTTTTTCAATTTTCTGATAAAAAGAACGTTGCCCGAGATGGGAAAAGTGCCCGGTTGGCGATAGACTTGCCTTGCCACCTATCACATTTTGGGACTAAGTATCTTCAACTAATCGTGGATGCACTGGTTGTAACTCTGCCTACCTCTTCGGGGATACGGGTGTGAAGATACCTATCTAGTTTATTGGTATATTATGATTGGTACAGTATGTAGTAAAAAGTATATGTAGTCACTAAATATTGGAAACCAGTCTGAATAAAAGTTCAGAGCAAATATAATTCGTTCAAACATTTCAAAAGTTCAAAAATTTCGGGCGATATTGAAATAAATCTGCCATTTAAATATTTTTACCTCATTTATTATTTTTTATGTTTTATAAATTATTTTTGTATTTTTAGTATTTGTTATTATAACGGCAACGGAAATACATAATTTGTGAAAATTTCAGCTTTCTAGCTATCATGGTTTATGAGATACAGCCTGGTGACAGACAGAAGGACAGACAGATTGACAGCGGAGGCTTAGTAATAGGGAACCGTTTTTACCTTTAGGCACGGAACCCTAAAAATCTAATAAAATAAAAAAAATAAAAAGTGTCTTAATTTTCCCGTATTGATCCAGGCCCCTTGTCTAAGATAGATCAACTGCCTTACTACTAGACATCTCGTAAAAGGCGAGGGATAGCTAATATATGTCACTTACATAGTGACTACTAGGTGGTATATTTGCATTGTCTCGCCCGGGTCTAGTACCACCGCCTTACCTATTCCTGCCAAAATAGTGTGGTGTTCCGGTTTGGAGGGTAAGGTAGCCGACAAACTAATGCATGTGGCATTATAAGCCCACCACGCGGATAGCAACGCACTATTAACCTTGATGTCTTTAGGCGATGGTTATCCATTTCCATCATTAGAGCCATCTGCTGGTTTTTTAAATATAATATAATATGGCAAACAAGCAGATGGCTTGAAAAAGTTTAAAAATAACAAAGAAAAATATCAACACGCAGGATTTGTACCTGCGACCGCCTCCCTAAAGCCGGGAATCATATAGCAAAGAAGAATAGCACCGAGCCTGTCGACATTGGCTCTTTATTGTTTTTAAAGTTTTTCAAGTTTTCCCAAGCACAGGGTTTTTTTTATGTCATTAGATAGCAAACAAGTAGATGGGTCTCCTGATGGAAAGAGTCAACCATCGCCTATAGACACCAAAGGTGTTAATGGTGCGTTGCTATCTTGTGGCGAGGTCTAATGCCACATGCATAAGTTTATCGGCTACCTTACCCTCCAAACCGGAACACGATAGCGACAAGCACTGACGCTATTGCGGCAGGAATAGATAAGGCGGTGGTCGCAGACCCGGGCGAGACAATGCAGAACTCTAGTACCTAGTAGCCACGATGGTAGTGACTCGCATAGCCAATCGGTCGTCTTTTACGACCTGCCTGGTAGAACGGCGGTTGGTCTATTCTACAAAGGAGCCCGGAACCAACACGGGGAAACAAATCTCTTCGGAAACATGGGTGATGGTATTTTTAATTTTTTTTATCAGTAATAATAAAGGCATAGATTATTGTTGACACATAATCTAGTAGAAAATGTTAATCTTACAAGTGAGAAAAACAGTCCATTGGCTTCCCGCCAACGCACTTGCTTTCCCAACCGCTTACAGCGATGAATTAAAAAATCTATTACAAGTTGTAAACATTAGTAGAAAGCTAAAGCGCTTTAAGAGTTTGAGACTTACGCCTAATTATAATTACTAGCGATCGCCCTTTGGTCGAAATTCAGCCATAATTCCGACACCTTTTGAACATAGACTCAATAATATCTACATCAGACTTTAACCATAAATTAAATAGTATCTATACATATAATAAAATCGTAGGAAAGTCAAAACTGTACATTGAATATTGTTTTAAAAGAATACTTGGGGCGTGATCTACAATAGATATCGAAGCCAAAAATATAGTTTTTTGAATTTTTGTGTTTGTCTGTTTGTCTGTATGTATGTCCGGGGTAAACTCAAAAAGTATTGCATGGATTTACTTCAAATTTTCCATGAATATTACTAACAGGTCGGGTCAACATACAGGCTACATATTATCACGCTATCACCTACGGGGGAGGAGCATAGGTGATCCAGCAATTATCACCAAAAATTTGTATAATGTAGCGGGCCGCAGAGTGGCTAGTTTATCGGTTTTTTTATCGGATGCACTTTGGAGAGGGCGCTGCGGAATTGCACGACTTGATTCCGCTATCCCCGTTTTTCTATCGATCGACGAGGCGCACAGATACTAGGCATCGCCACATGGTGGACGGTCCACGTACCCCAACAAAGCGGTTCGACGCGACATTCTTGATCGGAACCGCAAGGGACTGGAATATGCTACCTGAGTCTGTGTTCCCCGACGGGTACAACCTGGGAATCTTCAAGAGAAGAGTGAACAGGTACCTTTTAAGGAAACGCGTTCCATCTTAGCTTACCACCTTAGCTTACCACTAGGCGAGATCGTGGTCAAGCGCTTCCCTATCGAAGATAAAAAAAGGGATGCACGCTGCAGCTAGTATAATAAAGTATCTTCACGCCCATATCCCCGAAGGGGTAGGCAGAGGTACAACAAGTGCACCCACGATTAGCCGAAGATACTTGGTCCCACAAATGTGATAGGTGGCAAGCCTATCGCCAACCGGGCACTTTCCAATCCCGAGCAACTTTGTGTTTCTCAGAAAACTGAAAAAGCACTTTTTTTTTAATGTGCTAGTATAATAATTAATATATACAAGCGTTTGATACTTAGAAGCATTTGCTCATATGAGCGGTGACATGTTCCTCGCTCAACACCTTGTCTATTAGTATTTGTGTGGTCCGTGGAATAAACTGGCACTTACCCGTGCTTGAAAACACCTTAAAAATTAAATTAAATTTTGACACGACAAGAATTAAACTGGCATCATTGCCTTCGACCGGCGTGCTCTATCCAACTGAACCACGTATCGATAGTTCAATGTGGCGAAATTTCTCTTTGTTTTGTGATCGATTCCGTCGATTGTACTGATCGCTAGATATACACACGTATATAATAGTTAATTGAGTTCATCGTTACAGATGAAACACATATGTATAATATTGATCAAACCTTTCGTGTTTCATATGAATTATACCACTCACCTCGTGCTATTTTTTAGATAGCATTTTCTGCAGATATATACTTAGCAAACAAGCTGATGACCCTCCTGATGGAAAGAGAAACCATTGCCTATAGTTACGAAAGATGTTAATGGTGCGTTGCTATCGGTGAGGCGGAATGGCATTGTCACATGCATAAGTTTAGAGGCTACCTTACCCTCCAGACCCGAACATATATGAACACATATGTATGTTCCGAATAAACGAAATTATATGAAGAAACTAGCTTTTACCGGTAGTTTCGCTCGCATTTAAGCCATTAAATATTTTTTTTAATAAAAAGTATCCTATGTTACTTCTATAACTTCCAAGAATATATACACAAAGTTTCATGATGATCGGTTAAGTAGTTTCCGCATGAAAGCGTAACAAACAAACTTATATTCGCATTTATATTACTAGCTGACCCGCGCAGCTTCGCCCGCGGGAATATTAATAAGTCGTCCAAATAGCTTTTAATAAAAATTTCATCCCCTATTTCAGCTCTCCAGGGACTGATTTTTGAAAAAAAAATAGCCTATGTTTGACCCCGGATATTCAAATATATCCATGCGAAATTTCATGAAAATCGGTCCAGAGGTTTAGCCGTGAAAGCGTAACAGACAGACAGACAGACAGACCGACTTTCGCTATTATAATATTAGTATGGATATGGATTAGGGATAATTTTTCTTTATGAAATTAGTATAGTACTTAAATATAATTACACCGAGTGCCGATACCAATTTAATCGCTGCTAAGGAGTAGTCGTCGCTTCAAGCCTACGGCTTCTACAGTACCAAAACTCTATCACCTAGTAGTCACGATTGTAGTGACATGTATGGCCAGTCAGTCGTCTCTTATATTCTGCCTGGCAGAACGATAGTTGGTCTATTCTTCAAAGGGGGCCCGGACCAACATAGGGTGAAGTATAAAATATATTAAATGGTTTTTGTTTAGATAACATACATTTTATAACTTCTACAGGATCGGAAACACACACACTGAAAAGATCCGGTGGATATTAATCAGGGCCTCTAGTCAAGAATGGACCATCTGTCGATCTGCCGATCAGCACGTAAGCAACTCACCTCACGACATCTGGGCAATAAATATTGCGACGTCTCGCACGAGTATAGGCGATACATTTTTCAATTCAAAATCTATTAATGGCCTTAGAGATTTGGCACAAACAAAATAATTAATTACAACAACAATAATAGTGGTGCTAATTTTAATTTCGAACATGTGTTAGTTTTCTCGCCACGTGGCAGCCATTTTGGCCACGTTTGCGCAAACACATACGTCAAACGGATTCTCTTACAACATAACAGCATCTACGTGTTTATAACAGTAACGCAAGTTTGTAGACGTATTGATACGAGTAATAAAATAAGAAGACATGTGTGTGTGCTTACGTTAATAAGTTATACTTTTTTGGCGTAACAAGATAAGAATCTTTCTAAAAATTTTATCCTATATAATAGAAAAAAGGTATTTAATACATTGAAAGAAAGTTTTATTTTAACGATTTATCCAGTTAAATAAATTTTATTTAAATATCTTAAAAGAATTATTTGCACCGTTCGCGTCACCAGGCCCAGGCCGGTGCCAGTTATGTACTCTTATGTAGCGCTATAAAAGTCTACATGAAACCGGGCGTTAGCGCCGATCCGACTTGAAGCCATGCCCGATCCGCAGTCTTGTATGCAGCGTGACAGCTTTTACTAGATTTCTACTTTTTTAGTACATTTTACAGAATTTAGTAGAAATGAGAAAGAAATAGGTAGGTTTTAGTTTTTATTCGCTATCAAAGAATATTAGGCTCAAAACCAAACGTCCACGAACAAAAAGTTCTAATTTTAAAATTGGCACCACAAAATGTGATTTGGGGGATTTCCCTATTATTGTAATGATCGTTATTGTGGTCATAGCAAATCGAACTTTATTTTTCCAACAGATAAAGACTATATTTATAAAACAGGTCTTTCAACTTAGACAATTTTAAGTTGCTCCTATAATGATAGAGAACACAGTTTTATTTTGTCGTTTTCGTTTATTCAATGTTGGAACCAATGAAAAATAATTATACAAAAATGTTAAAAAATTCAATGACAATGACAAAATACAAAAATGTTAATTTTTGTTAGTTTTTTTAATTCAAATCGTATCTACCTAATACGGCTCAAATATTACCCTAAAAATAATTACATTTTAAAATGCAATCTAGTAGATTTCAATAGATTTTAGCAATGTATTCGATGGAGTCCCTCTGTCACACTGCTTGTATGGCAGTCTATGAGCGTCTGTACTAAATAAGTAACGACAGTCAACTGAATGATCAATGAGGCTGTCCGGCTACGAACCGGGTCAAAACCGTGCACATTGACACGAGCTCATAAGAGCCCTTTAGCCTTCGCAGAGACATCGGTCTTTATGCGTATTCTATCCAGTTATATAATGGGGAGTACTCTTATAAACGTTTCAATTAGCACCTGCGTCAATTTCCCGCCTTCGGACTACACACCATAGTAAAAATTTCATCCACACCTCGATGCAGCTTGATTAGCTACCACTGTTCACTTTTTAAGCACATTTCTGGTTCGAGGTCCAAGGAGCTTTGATACGGGTATTTTTAAGAGGAAGATTAACTGTTTCTACGAAGAGCTTGCTTAAAGATGCGGTGCTATCGTGACAACTCGAGGCGAGGACTTAATTCCAGGTGCATAAGTTTACCGGCTACCTTACCCTCCAATTCGGAACACGACAGTGACAGGCACTGATGCTGTTGCGACAGGAATATAGGTAAGGTGGTGGTACCAGACCCGGGCGAGACAATACAGAACGCTACCGCCTAGTAGCCACAATCGTAGTGACTCGCATAGCCAATCGTTCGCCTCATACGAAATGCCTGACTGAACGGCAGATAGTATATTCTTCAAAATGAGCCCAGACCAACATGGGGATGGGGAAGACTTATAATTTGGAAATTATAGTTATATACACGGTATATAGGTGTCCTTGTAGAATCTAAATATGACTAAGCATTAGGATTTCTAAATAACAATTATTGAAACACTAGCTGTTGCCTGCGACTTCGTCCGCGCGGACTTCGTTTACTCCGCACTGCTCCTCCCCCTTTGGTGATAGCGTGATAATATGTATATATGTTGACCCGACCTGTGAGTAATATTCATGCAAAATTTGAAGTAAATCAATGCAGTACTTTTTGAGTTTACCCCGGACATACATACACACAAACAGACAAACAGAAAAAAATTCTAAAAACTATATTTTTGGCTTCGGTATCGATTGTAGATCACGCCCCAAGTATTCTTTTAAAAAAATATTCAATGTACAGTTTTGACCTTCCTACGATTTTATTATATGTATAGATGTTTCTTTGTATCCTTATTTTGCGGCCCCACTTGAGTCTATCGTCACAAAGCTTCGCGCCATGACACGATACATGCAGATGTGACCGGCTATTATCGGCTACCGTCGCAATCATTCAGACTGCGTGTGCCTTATCGCGCGGTTAGTGGTACGTCAAAGGGTAGGTTGGACTAGGTTAGACTAGTGTTGTTCATTTCAGCTTCTTGATTTGATCAATTCAGTAAAATATGAATCATTAAAAAAAAACTTTTTAGTAATTAATTGTTAGCACACATGTAGATGTCGCCCGTAGTTACACTTTTGAAAATGACTTTAGCCATCTTGGATTATTGCGCGATTGCAAAATATCGTTACCGCTAATATGACCACTTCTTACATCGTTATCTTTTGAGTGTCAAATCATACAAAGCTTCGGCGCATATTACTTCGGGACAATAGACGCAAGTGCGGCCTCAGCATTACTAATTTTATAAATCCAAAAGTTTATCTGTCTGTCTGCTATGATTTTACGGCTAACCCGATTTTAAGGAAATTTGTCAAGGAGATAGCTAGACTCAGGGTCAAACATAAAATATTTTGTTCAAAAATCGACCCCTAAGTAGCTGTAACCGGGGATGGTATGAAAGATTTTTTTGAAAGACGAAATGTTACTTTAATCGCGGGCAAAACTACGTGGGTCAGTTGCTGAAATAGGTAAGGGGGCGTCCATAAATTACGTGAGGTGTTTTTTAAAATTTTCTGTCTCTCCCTCTCCCCCTGGTGAGATGTCGTGAGATTTTATTCAACCCCCTCCCCCATCCCCCAATCTCACGTGAGATTTTTCAAAATGTCGGTTTCTTAAATATATAAATCTCACGTGAGATTTTTCAAAATGTCGGTTTCTTAAATATATAAACGCGTTGGATTGTTATTGTAAAAAGAAAAAAAAATGCTTCGTGCTTTTATTTACGACTCGTTAAGACTGTATAACGTTGAGATATGAATGAAATGATTTTCTTTCGAACGAATTAGTGAGTGACCTTAATCGTATTACGATTACGCTTAAGATTAAAGCATGTACAATCTGGATAATGGACCAAAATAGTATATTTTTTTTTGTATCAATCAGAAAAAAAATTGCGTGATATTTGCCAACCCGACCTCCCCCCCCTCTCCAATGTAAGATTAGATGAGATTTGACCCGACCCCCTCTCCCCCTTAAACATCTCACGTAATTTGTGGACGGCCCCTAATTAACTTATTAAATTAAATAAAAAGGAGATTATTTCAGCAACTTGAGATACTGTTTTTTCTAATGATATACTATGACCTAAATAAATAATATAAGTTCTTGCAAAGGTTATTGAAAATGAAAGCAAATAATTTATCACACAATGTGATAGGTGGCAAAGCCAACCGACACTTATCCAATTCCGGGAAACGTTTTTAATCAAAAAACTAAAAAAACATTTTTTTGAATTGCTCGATCCGGGAATCAAAGCCGGTTCTTCATGTTGGCAACACCGACACTGGACCACTAGACCACAGAGACGGTTACTAATATTAGAACAAAATAATATTATAAATGAAAAAAAATCAAAATGAATTGTGTATAATGTTTACCCCGTATTGGTTCCGGGCTCCTTTGAAGAATAGACCAACTGCCGTTCTGCCAGGCAGGTCGTAAGAGGCGACCGATTGGCTATGCGAGTCACTACTATCGTGGCTACTAGGTGCTAGATTTCTGCATTGTCTCGCCCGGGTCTGGTACCACCGCCTTACCTATTCCTGCCGCAATAGCTTCAGTGCTTGTCGCTGTCGTGTTCCAGTTTGGAGGGTAAGGTAGCCGGTAAACTTATACATGTGGCATTAGACCTCGCCACAAGATAGCAACGCACCATTAACACCTTTGGTGTCTATAGGCGATGGTTGACTTTTTCCATCAGGAGACCCATCTGCTTGTTTGCTATCTTATGATATAAAAAAATAATATAACATCCTTATTAATCCTACTAGACCTACTCCTACTAATAGTAGGGGAGCCCAAGAGGGGATTTTGGTGTTTACTCGAGCGCCTCAGATTAACATAGGAGTACGTCGCATACTGTTAAGTCTCTCCACCAAATATAAGCCCTTTCTATAAAGGGGGGTAACTATGACAGAAAAAAAAACGAAATTAAGATAACTTCGGCATATGGAAATTGTCAGATTATACTTTTTTCATAATTCTTACATCATTTCCTCCGTAATAAAAGAAAATTCAGACGCATTCGAGACTGTTAAGATAACATTTTCTTTGCAATTTTTGACCGTCCCACTCCCTCACGCTACACTTGAATCGTCAGATTTTCTAAATTTTAGCTGGCAATTAACCCACCATACCCTAATCTAACGCTCTTCAGTGTTTCCACGTCACTTATTTTTTTTAAACTGTAGATTTTTTCCCCATCTTTGAATCTACATAATTCCCTACGACGCTCGAGTAACTACCCATTTAGTATCTTTGGCTCCCCTAGTGTAATCAACCTTTATTAATATCATAAATGGGTGATTCCGTTCTAACTGTGATATTCAATGTCCTGTATTGTTTGTTCTCACAGGTCGTTAATTAATAATTAATTTATGAAATTTTTGTACTTATTGGAAAATAATAAACATATTTCAACATTATTTTCATATAATATAACTTGCCACTTACAGAAAACTTACAATATATCACTTAAATGTCAATACCGTGTCATGTCCATTTCTAGAATTTATTTATAAATTGTTAGTTTTTTTGTCGTAATAAATGATTTAAACTAATTACCTCATAAATTCTAATGTTTACGACAAAAAAAACTAACAATTTATAAATAAATTAAAAAAATAGACATGACACGGTATTGACATTATATCACAGTTAGAACGGAATCACCCAAATACGAAAGATTGGATGTTTGGATGAATAGATATATCTTAATTAATCACGCCAAAACGGCTTGACCGATTTGGATGAAATTTAGCACACAGGTATATGATAGCATATAGGATACTTTTATCTCGGGAAAATAAGTTGTTCCCGCGGGATTTACTAAAAACGGCAAACGGCACACAGGTAGATGATAACCTGGAATATAAAATAGGATACTTTTGTCCCGGAAAAATAAGTGGTTCCCGTGGGATTCACCAAAAACGTTTACAATGCAGCGGCTGCACCAAAGCTTATCGGATATGGCTGCACGGTGTAGCTAGAATTATAAATGCTAAAGTTTGTTTGAATGTATGGAAAATGGATTGACACATTTGGATGAAATTTGGCACACATATAGATGATAACCTGAAAATATATGATTTTTTAATCCCGGAAAATTAAGTTGCTCCCGTGGGATTACCAAA
The DNA here is from genome assembly GCA_036924255.1 of Apodemia mormo. Taxonomy (NCBI): domain Eukaryota; kingdom Metazoa; phylum Arthropoda; class Insecta; order Lepidoptera; family Riodinidae; genus Apodemia; species Apodemia mormo. Next base: position 35,040,850 of record JAUPFN010000017.1, read on the forward strand.
GCTTTTATAAAGCAGTGGGCAGCACGGCGCAGTTAGTAGGTATAATATATGCGAAAGTCCGTCTGTCAGTTACACTTTCACGACTGAACCGCGATACCGATATAGCTGAAATTTCGCATGAAGATAGTTGAAGATCCGGTGGTAAACATAGGCTAACATTTTTTTTTTAATCAACCTATAAAGGGCTTAAATAGGGGATGAAAGTTTTGTATGAAAAACTATATTTACGACATGTTAATTAACGATACGGGCAAAGCTGCACGTGTCAGCTAGTATGTAAATAAATTAAAATCAAAATTAGATAAAAAAATGATGTGGTGTCGCGGGACACCAGGTAGGAACCAACTTCCTTCGGCTAAACTCGCTTGTGTACGCGACTGTCGCGCCTGCGCACGTCTCATTTAACGCTTTTATTCCACGCATTTTTCTTACGGTTTTACTATCACATTTTTTTCCGTTCGGTCGCGCAGCAAAATCCCTATCCCCTCCAAGCCTGCCGTAAGGAACTTCGTTCCAATTACTTGTATTAAACGTTATATTGGTCGAGTAGGTAGCGACTCTCATTAGGCAGCCTTGAGATGGGTCTTTGGTTCGATTTTCGATAGGTACCGTTGGTGTGATAAGTGTATGCGTCTAAATTTATTTCTTGCTAATTATCATATATGCAAAAGTCTGTCTGTCTTTCTGTGTTGTCCATGTTAGTCTGAGCCCTCTTTGTAGAATAGACAAACTGCTGTTCTGCCAGGCAAATCTTAAAAGACGACTGATTAGCTATGCGTTTCACTGCTATCGTACCTACTAGGTGGTAGTGCTCCACAGTGCTTATGCACGTGGCATTAGACCTCGCCACAAGATAGCAACGCACCATTTAACATCTCTGGTGTCCATAAGCGATGGTTAATTCTTTCCATTAGGAGACCCATTTGCTTGTTTCTTATCTTATTATTTAAAAAAATCATTATACTTTTTTCGTGAATTGTAGTCTAAAAAGTGTCCGTGTAATGCAATTTACATTTCATAAAAAAATAATAAATAATGATGTATAAGAATAGGTTAAGCGTCTATCAACTTGCGATGGTTTCCAGGCAAACTTTGTGGACCCTCACCTTTCTCCTTTGTTTCTTTACTAGCTGTTGCCCCCCGACTTCGTCCGGGGACTTTGTTTACTCCCCTCCTACTAGTCGTAAAAGATGCTATATAGCCTATAGCATTCCTCGATAAACAGGCTATCCAACTCAAAAAGAATTATTTCAATCGGTTCAGTAGTTTTCGAGATCGACCGAGACCGAGTACCGCGTACAACCAACCAAACAAACAAACTCTACAATTTTATAATATTAGTATAGATTGTTTAAATACGTTTACAGTACAAAAATTCTACCTAAAGGCATAAGTACAATTCTTTCTGATTATAAAAAACGCACACAAGGAAAATAGCAGCGTGTTGTTTTGATTTGTCTTCCCAGAAAAGGGGTGCGGGTGTGTCCCTGAATAGATAATTTGAATATCAACATCCTGTGATTTGACTTTCATGGAGTTTTAACTGAATGTCAATATTTTCCTTGAAATTAAATAATTTATATACCAACGTAAAATTCTAAAAACTTACAATATTTTTTCACAACTTTACGTTGGTATTTGTAATTCGATTAGGTTAGGGTAAGTTAGCAATTTATCCCCCCATGATTCTAAGCCGTGTCGTGGCGGGGAGGCTCAGTATCCGGGGTGCAATCCAGCACCCTGGAGAAGCTAATTGGACCGAGGAGGGCGCTCTCGAACCCTTCTTCTTGAAGAGGGGTGTAGAGATGCGCGCACGGGGAGTTTTGCCCAGAGGACCTTCGGGTGGTGAAGTAGCGGGCTTTCAAGACCCGCGGTGCAAAAGCGGGGCTTTGCTCTCGCTTGCCCACTGTGTATAAGTAAGGCCAAACTCGATAAAAAAAATAGGGGCAAATGCCACAGGGGGGGCATTTGCCCAGAGGACTTTCGGATCGTGGGGTGGCGGGCCTCCAAGATCCGTGGTGTAAAAGCAGGGGCTCTGCCCTCACCTGCGCACGAGTGTGAGGAAGGCCACCTCGTTAAAAAATAGCCAAAAGTCGTCTGCCAGAGTTCTTACCAGTCTCGGTCCTTGAAGGATGTGGATGCTGGCGGGGTAGTGGAAAAATGCTCACCCGTACCTATCACCCCGCCTAAAAAGTATCGAGGAGGGACACCGCAGGGGTTTTAGTGGGTATGGTGGGCTCGTTCGAACCCGAGCCGGTGAGACACACCCTCGGGCCGCATATAGGGCCCAGTAGTGCGTAAATACATTTCCCCTGCGGTAACAAAAAAAGGTTAGCAATTTATATAATAAGGCACAGATAATAAAAAAGACAGTGAAGCAATAACAGTGCTTAGCGCAAAGTTGACCTGTGGTCACCAGTTCTTTCTTCGAACTTGGCTGCACACCCGCCCGCGTTTCTTGATGTTAATTCTTTTATTCGGCATATAAATATTATTGAGTGGTCTTAAAAAATGAGTATCCCTAATTATAATTTTCGACCGAATGACAAACATTATCACTGTTGCGATAACAATACCAAACTAACCAGGCGAGACGAAGAAAGATAATTAATTAATTAATCAGTCTTCAGTTTTGAAGGATTGTCACAATATTTTTTAATTTCTATAACATAGAACACCAAACAAGCAGAGAATCCTCCTGATGCAAAGAAATAAGCATCATCTACAGACACCAAAGATGTTAAGGCGAGGCATCGCGACAAGCGGGAAAAAACTGGTTTGTTAAATCACGTTTTTTTTTGTATTGATTGTTAAATAACTATTTTACAAAAATTACACGATATACCTGAAGATATTATCTAAGGAATGTGCTAACTCATTACATGATAGAATGTACTTTACTCGATCATATGAAATTCCGAAAACAGGCTAAAAAAAATCTCTAAAACAAATAATTTGTTAATAATATTTCTAATCTTCCACATGATTTTTATATGGTGATATTTAGTTGTAAATACAAATAATGTGCTAAATTTTAATTTTTCAGTTGAAGTCCTATATTTATTTATCCGAAAATTAACACGTTTCCCAGCGGTTTCAGAACATACTGCGCCACTCATTTTCTATAGAATTGACGCGCGTCGAAATATCTCGCCTTAATGGTACGTTGCTATCCATATGGTAGGATGTTAATGCTACATGCATAAATTTACTGGCTACCTTACTCTCCAAACAGTAACACAGTGATAAGCACTGATGCTATTCCGGAAAGAACAAATTAAGCAATGATACTAAACTCCGCAATATCTGTTTAAAAAAAAGGTGAAATTAATTTAATTCAATATTTTTCGCGAAATGAATAGAAAGACGGTGGCTTTCTCTATGGATAAAACTCACCAAAAATTCGGATTAAAAAGAAGACCCCAGCGGGACAATCATCCACCCACATTCACCACATTTTGACCTACGTCGGCAACAAGCACAAAAGCTCACAATTTACGCACTCAACGCACGGTCTACTTCAAAACCGAAACATGTGTAATTGATTATTTACACTCGCGTTGAGCGAGGTAAAGTTCGTTCGTTAGTAATTACTAACTCTCGCGTTTAGTGAGGTAGTGTTCGTTTCTCCTGAAGATGCTTCGGTTTCAAAGTAAAAAGTGCATAGATTGGGTAATTTGTGTGCTTTTGTGCTTACTGCCAGCGTGGTTAAAAGTGTAGTGAACGTGAAAAATAACTGTGCTGCTGGGGTCTTTTTCATCTGGATCTTTAGTGAGTTTTATCCATTTATTAAACCGGCGCCATTCTTTAACAGTTTTCGGAAAATAACAAATTCTATTAAATTAAATTTTGAATTGTGAATTTCCGCAAAGTAACGCCTGGAACAATAAATTTATGTTTTTTTTTATAGAAGAGGGGGCCAACGAGCAGGAGGTACACTTGATGGTAAGTGTTCACCGCCGCCTATGGACATCCGCAATACCAGAGGTCTTGCAGTTGCGTTGCCGACCTTTTAAGAATGAGTAAGCTCTTTTCTTGAAGGCGCCCAAGTCGTATCCGTTTGGAAATACCCCTGCCTGTAATTAATACCACAACAAAGGAGTGCGAGGCAAAGTGTCGAGAGAAACGCACAGTTGTGGATTTCCAGACATCGAGACGGTGAGGATTGAATTTCATATTAAAAAAAATATTGTAATTTGAAATTTCGTGTGTTTGTTATTTCGTGACATATAAACAATAAAAAACTTGAGAGGTGTCAAGGGACACCCGGATGGAACGAAGTTCCTTTTATTATTATTTACAAAAAACCTGTATACACTCAACAAAAATAATCGTCGCGACACCACACTGTTCAATGCGAAATAGAATTTCGGCACCCGGTCGAATTTCGGAACCAGGTCGAATTTTGGCACCCGGTCGAATTTCGGAACCAGGTCGAATTTCGACCCACGGTGGAATTTCGGCACACGGTCGAAATTCAACCGGTGGTCGAAACTCGGCAACCCGTCGAATTTCGGAACCAGGTCGAATTTCACTTTCAATGCACGAGCTAAAGGGAAGTGGCTGGATATTTCTGTGCTTACAATACCTTACTATAGCAAAAAGTGTCGTGACAACTTTTCGTAAGAATTTTTTCCGTCTAGCGCCCTTTCACAACGCGCGATAAGGAACTTCGTTCCAAAAAATTACAACAGGTAATAGTGTGCGAGTATTAGTGCATAAAAACATATAAATGTAAAGTACTGAACAAACCAGTGAACTGCCAATAAATCCGTTAGGTGTCAGGTGTAACGGAAGGGTCGGGTTAATAGCTGTCTCTGTTTGTGCCATCAGTTCGAAGGGTTGCTTGTCAAATTCACCCTGGATCAGTCGATATTAATTATAACTCGAGTTGTTTAATTAGCTCAATTTAATTATTTATTGTTATTGACAGGGTTAATCGATATAGGTGTACGAATAAAAACTTATATTTTTTTATATCTTCGGATAGGTAAGGAGCAGCGGGCTCTCCTGATGGAAAGAGACAACCATCGCCTATAGACACCAAAGATGTTTATTATACTTTGCTACACGTGTGGTGGAAAGGTATAATTCACAAAGATGGTTGTCCAATACGTCCAATCGTTTCGTATGTTAGGGCCCCCGCATACAAGTTATCAAAGTCATTAAATGTAATTATTAAAGCAAAAACAAATTTTAAACCAACTTATAGTTTAAAAAACAGTCTTCAACTGGTTAATAAAATTAAGGACATAGTTCTTCCTCGCAATGCTAGACTATTGTCGTTAGACGTAGAAAGTTTATTCACAAATGTTCCCTCTGACGAAAGTATAAATATAATGTCGAAAATGCTAGAAAAACAACGTTTAATTCCAGCGGAAATAAATGAGGTGGTAGAATTAACTAAGATATGTATGAGTCAAAATTATTTTAAATTTAACGAAGATATATACATCCAGAAAGAAGGTCTAGCTATGGGTTCTCCTTTAAATCCATTAATGGCAGAATTTTTTATGGATAATTTTGAAAAACTAAATATTGTAGGTCATCAGTATATATTATATTATTACCGTTACGTTGACGATATTATTATGTGTTGGACCGGTACGGACAGACAACTAGATCTTTTTGTAAAAAATTTAAATAAAAAACACCCAAAAATAAAGTTTAAACTAGAATTAGAAAAGGAAAATTCAATAAATTTCTTAGATTTAACAATAACAAAACAAAATAATAAACACCACTTTGGGATTTTCCGTAAACCGACATACACAGATATTACAATACCCGCGTCATCCTGCCACCCATGGCAACACAAAATAGCCGCGTTTAATAGTTACATCCACAGATTAACAACTTTACCACTTAGTAGACAGAGTTATAACGAAGAGCTCAATACAATTTTTAAAATGGCGGTTTCAAACGGATATAGTTGTAATTTAATTAAAAGTTTAATAAAAAAGAAAGAAACACAAAAAATTAGAACATTACTTTATGCGGTACCACCCCAAAAAGAGTTTAAGTTTAAATCTAGTCTAACGTATTTCGGTCGCGATTCGGAAAAAGTACATAAATGTTTAAAACGTAATAATATCAACGTAGCATTTAAAACACATAATTCCCTACGAAACATGTTGTGTAATGGAAAGGACAAAACACATAATAATAATAAATCTGGAGTTTATAAATTACGTTGTTCCGAATGTAGTAGCGTATATATCGGTCAAACCGGTCGAAATTTCGAGTCACGTTATAAAGAACACATATCCGCCTTTAAAAATAAACATCCCGATAAGTCTCATTTTGCTAAACACCTTTTAGAAACCGGTCATAGTTTAACAGCGAATCATACTTTTGAAGTATTACATACGTGTGATAAGGGTTTAAAATTAAATATATTAGAGCAGTTAGAGATCATAAAACATAATAACGGTTCAATCAAATTGTTAAATGGACAAATAAATCTTTCAAATTCACCCCTGTTACAAAAGAGCGTTTGGGCTGGCCACACTTTGCGAATAGAATAAAAAGCGCGTCAAACACCGGCGCAAATCAGTATTACTTACACTCGCGTAGAGTGAGGTAGTGTTCGTTTCTCCTGAAGATGCTTCGGTTTCGAAGTGAAACGTGCGTTGAGTACGTACATGAATTGTGTGCTTTTGTGATTGGTGCCGGCGTGGTCGTGGTTGTAAAAGTGTGGTGGATGTGGGCGGATAAGTGTGCCGCTGGGGTCTTCGTTTGATCGGAACCATCGGTGAGTCCAATCCATTTATTAAACCGACGTCTCTCTTTTCGGTACCATCACGGAGGATACATAGAATAATAGTTCGCGGATAATAGCAAATTTAATTAATTTCACCTTTTGAAAGGTAATACCATATTTTTTGACCGCCCCGTTGGTCGAGTGGTTAGCGACCCTGACTACGCAATCGACGAAGCTCGGGTTCGATCCCCGATGGAGACAAGCATTTGTGTGATGAACACAAATGTTTGACTAACACTCATAACACAAACAAATAATTTGCTTACTTTGGAGTTAGACCAGTACTTAAGTGTAATTTGTCCCGTGAATATTTACTAACTCGTTTTTTATTTATTTATGGTAGATGATCAACTCTCCAAAGAGATTCCGGACCATCTCTAGGTTGTTAATTTAAATGATAGAAAAGTAAATAGGAATTTTATATGTATTGTAATAAGAGTTTTTTTATATTATAAAATAGTAAATAAGTAGATGTATCTTCTGTTATAAAGAGACAACCATCGCCTTTAGACAACAAAGATGTTAATGATGCGTTACTAGTCTTTACTATCCTTGTAGTGGAGTTCTAATGCGACATGCATAAGTTTACCGGTTTTACACTTTACTCTCTAAACAGGAACACGACAGCGACAAGCATTGACGCTATTTCAGCAGGAATAAGTCAGGCGGTTACAACAGACCCGGGTGAAACAATACAGAGTGCTAAGTGTGAGTTTTTCTTTTCGCATTCGATCGTGAGCGCGTTTGGAGTTTATCCGTGAGAAACCAGTTTACGACTAGGTGGCGCTGTACAAATCACATACAAATTCCTAGTAAACTCGAAACGCGCTCACGATCGAATGCGAAAAGAAAAACTCACACTTAGCACTCTGAACTCTTAGAACCTAATTAAATAAGTAAATGCTCCTCTCTATGTAGTTGTTGTTGATCTTTATGTGTTCGTAGGGCCAACATGTGTTTCAGCTTTTAGAAACACAGAAACACATGATAGAATCAGTTAGCGCTAGTCACGTTTTAGCAATAAAAAAAATAATTATAGAATCCAGTTGTGACCGCTTAAATCCAAAATATCTGTCACGTTTAGTCAATGCCTTAGAGTATATCTCAATAAATAAATATTTACGGGACAAATTACACTTACTGATCTAACCCCAAAATAAGCAAATTATTTGCTTGTGTTATGGGTGTTGATCAACGATACTAATACATAGAAATGCATATATAAATACTTTAACATCTATACAAATAAATAAAATTGGAGTGTCTGTTTGTAATCTATACATATAATAAAATCGTGGGAAAGTCAAAACTGTACATTGAATATTTTTTAAAAGAATACTTGGGGCGTGATTTACAATCGATATCGAAGCCAAAAATATAGTTTTTAGAATTTTTGTCTGTTTGTCTGTTTATCTGTTTGTCTGTTTGTCTGTATGTATGTCCGGGGTAAACTCAAAAAGTACTGCATGAATTTACTTCAAATTTTGCATGAATATTACTAAGAGGTCGGGTCAACATTTAGGCTACATATTATCACGCTATCACCTAGCGGCCAGGTGCTGTACGGAGTAAACGAAGTCCGCGCGGACGAAGTCGCTGGCAACAGCTAGTATTAAAATAAACGCTTTTTACTAAATGCATAGGGATGTATACACGGTACATATACCGAAATAACATTTTTTTACAATTTTTGTCTGTCTGTCTGTCAGTTCGTTCCGGCTAATATCTGGAACAACTGGACCGATTTTGACGGGACTTTCACTGGAAGATAGCTGATGTGATAGAAAGTAACTTAGGCTACTTTTTTCTATTTTTTCCCACGCGGACGAAGTCGCGGGCTCAGCTAGTACATAATAAACACCCAAACCCGGAAATACAAACATTTATGCTCATCACACAAATGCTTGTCCCCGTCGGGGATCGAACCCGAGCCTCATTGATTGCGTAATCAGGGTCGCTAACCACTCGAACAACGGGGCGGTAGATACTTACAAATAAATAATGTCATGCCATTTTTCGGGTGCATCCCATCCACCCCAGTCGTCCCGCCCCGGTGACGGGACGGTTGGGAAAAATTGTTTCATCGACCCCGGTAATGCGAGACCTGTTGTTTAACGGGGTGGATGGCACAGATCAAGTATCATCTACCCCGGCGTGTTTTTTAACGGGGCAGATAGCACAAATTGAGTAGCATACGCCCCGGTAGTATTTAAAGTGGTATTTAAAAAATAAGTTATACTATACATTAAAATATGAACTGGAAATAAAAAAGTTTGTATATAAAATCATCAAAATTGGTCTACCTTGTAAAAAGTAATGTCTACCTTGTAAATTGTAAAAAGTCTAACATAAAAAAATAAATATATGCGTGGAATTGAACACCTCCTCCGGGGATTTTTCGTCGGTTAAAAAATTACTTAGTGTTTCATAATCATATATTCGTTACATCAGTATCATTGACTGTCTTCATAACTAAATCATTATTAAGCGAAAATAACAAAAAATATTACTATCTATCGTTCAACCAATGGGAAGCGTCGAACGGAAGCGAGTTACAAATGCATTGTCCAGTAACGTCAGTCGCTCTGGAGTGGTCAAGTTACGTGTGGGGTAGTCACTAGTCATATTAAGGTAAATGAATTGACTTTAATACTATTCGACAATGTTTTTTTATTATAAGTAGATGTGAGTGATTTTTAACATTCACCAATTCTAAATTCCAGAAAAAATATTGATAAAGAAATCCCAAGTTGTTCTACCGGTTTACCACCTTTAAAGTTTATAAAAAGAAACGGCGGTACTATTCTTTTACGTTCGGGGTACCAATATACAATAAAGGAAAAATATAAAAATGGAACAGCGGCATGGGAATGTATTAATAGAAGAAAACAGAAATGTGGTGGAAAAATAACTTTAAAGGCCAGTGTTACTGTTGTATAACAATAAAGTATATAATATATTATACAATACATTAAAATATGAACTCTAAATAAAAGAGCTGGTATATAATAATAAGTTTTTATTATTGGTATAAATATAAAAATTAACTGTTAACAATCAAATATTTCAAAATTTTAGGAATCTCTTTATTACTTCACTTTTTGTTTAATCGCTATAATCACAGATAATCATGTTATTTGTACCTACTAAGTACCGAAAATAACAAGTACACTTTCTAATCAGTCTCATAAAGTAAACAAGTCATATAAAATAAAATAAAAGTATAAAAAAGGAACATAAAAACAATTAAGGTTACACCCATAAAAATTACTTAGTATTTTATAATCACAGATTCGTTTCATCAGTTTCATTGACTGTCTTCATTAGTAAATCAGTATTAAGAAATTATGAAATAAATTAAAACCACTATTATCTTAACATTTCTAGGAAATGACCTATTGTTATTTGTCCGTTCATATACTCTAAGGTTTTTTCAATCACAAAGGTGTCCCAGAGGATAGACTTCTGCAAACAGTTATATGGGACCGATTCCGATGTATTTTGAACTTATTGCGAAATAACTTCGTAATAGGAAGCGTCGCTATGCAGTCCTTTATTAATTCCACAATATTTGTTTTTTTTTCTTTTGATAAACTTGTTAAGTTTGTTGTGCCTCTCTCTCACTCAACTCAAGGATAAGTTATTTCTTCATCCATATTTTTTCTGGAATTTAGAATTGTTCAATGTTAAAAATCACTCACATCTACTTATAATAAAAAAAAACATTGTCGAATAGTATTTAAGTCAATTCATTTACCTTAATATGACTAGTGACTACCCCACACGTAACTTGACCGCTCCAGAGCGACTGATGTTACTGGACAATGCATTTGTAACTCGCTTCCGTTCGACGCTTCCCATTGGTTGAACGATAGATAGTTAGTAATATTTTTTGTTATTTTCGCTTAATAATGATTTAGTTATGAAGACAGTCAATGATACTGATGTAACGAATGATTATGAAACACTAAGTAATTTTTTAACCGACGAAAAATCCCCGGAGGAGGTGTTCAATTCCACGCATATATTTATTTTTTTATGTTAGACTTTTTACAATTTACAAGGTAGACATTACTTTTTACAAGGTAGACCAATTTTGATGATTTTATATACAAACTTTTTTATTTCCAGTTCATATTTTAATGTATAGTATAACTTATTTTTTAAATACCACTTTAAATACTACCGGGGCGTATGCTACTCAATTTGTGCTATCTGCCCCGTTAAAAAACACGCCGGGGTAGATGATACTTGATCTGTGCCATCCACCCCGTTAAACAACAGGTCTCGCATTACCGGGGTCGATGATACAATTTTTCCCAACCGTCCCGTCACCGGGGCGGGACGACCGGGGTGGATGGGATGCACCCCATTTTTCTTCTGATTAGAGTCGATAAAGTTAACTGGACACTGTGAAAAATTTTCAATAATTAACAAACAAAAAGAACACGGGCGAGACTTCATACATCGTTTTCTTTAGTCATTACCTTAAAGTTTGATATATTCCGTAAGATTCTATATCAACTCCTTATACGCATTTAAAAAAAACTTGGGCAATAGTAGCTAAATAAAGTTAAAATTTAGGTAAAGTTAACGTAAGCATTCAGTTCTCTCCTTAGTAGTCTGTGTTAAGGTATTTATCATGTCATTTGGTGTCTACTATACAACTGCTAATCTCAGAAATCTAAGTTTGATTGACAAAATACTGAGCTAAGATTTTGCCAAGACACTTTTTAGGTACTTAAAATAACAGAAAAGAAATTTAAAAGCTTTAAATTCTTCTACAGTACAAAAACAGGGAGAATTCTTATATTTTGATGTTTGAACGAAAATTATGATAGTCGTATATATAAACTTATTGCTGTTTTAATGCAAATGTAATTAAAATTTTGTACAATAGTAACACTTAAATATAACAATAGAAGTTAATCAAATTAAAGTCTCAATCTTTTTTATTTGATTATTTCTAGTGATATATTTTATTTAGTTAATTTAAAAAACGTAGGAAATTATTTTAATTTATCTAATATTCGTCACTCCGAAAGACGCACAGGGGATGTACAAAACCAAAACCGCCTGTGTTCTTTTTGACGAGACTAAATTTAACAAGCGAATTTGCCTCTGGCCTACAAGATCTAACTAACTGAGCTACTTATCACTTGGTTCAACGTGGCGAAATCTGCAAGCGACAAGTACTAAATCACATGTATAGTTAAGAAAAAAATAAAAAAATACAAGGAAACCTTACCGTAGGCGCATATAATGTGTATCATGATCTGAAATCTAAGTGATTGAGTTGGCAAAATCTAATGGCCACCGCGCGCTCTCATTGGTCAATTCAAATAAAACACGGTTCGCTGTCGCTGTTGCATTTCCTGAAATCACTTCCACAGATTGTAGTAAAACAAGGAGTTTTTTTCTATATTGAATCATAACGTACTGCTGCTATGGCTGATGCAGCAACCTTTAAACATTAATTTTATGGTTCCAATTCACTCATGCCTCTTTTTTTAAGTTATACTTCTTTTGATGCGTTAGGAAAAAGTTATGAGAGTAAATTTTTAGATGCACGCTTGGACCGTTGTGGAAAACTGCGGCCCTACCATGAACTCTTATAGCAGGTCAATTTTAGCCGATAATTAAACTGTCCTGCTATTTCGTACCATGAAAGCGTTATCTAACAGGCCAGTCAGTGACCACGTGACCTATGCCGGCGAGCGATCGTTTTACTATTCAAACCAACTTCTGCCCTGCGTTAGCGTACCATGAAGTGTTTTTGTCAGACCGAAATCGATATTTGAACTGCTAAAGTGTCATAATATTGCCGGTCACTTGCAGGTGGAAAAAAGTAACTTTTATTGGATTGCTTTGTCTTAAATGTACCTACTGTAAACGTAGGTATTTTTTATTATTACTGCTATTCCTAGCCCTAGTCCTACTTGGAATTTATATTGCATATTTTTTGACATTAACTGTGTTTTAGAAAAATATTGATATTAGTATAAAATATAGTTCCTAATTCATTACTTCTATTTAAAGTTATTTATTTATTATTTAATATTTACTTACTTTTAAAGCATTTTTTATTTATTTTTAATTTTAGATAAAAAAAGTATCTTCACGCCCGTATCCCCAAAGAGGTAGGCAGAGGTACAACAAGTGTACCCACGATTAGCCAAAGCCTATCGCCTCCCGGGCACTTTTTCCAATCCCGGGCAACATTGCTTTTTTCAGAAAACTGAAAAACACATTTTGTTGAATTGTCCGACCCGGGACCTCATGTGATCAACTCCGACACCAGACCACTAGACTAGACCACAGAGGAGATACACTAAATTTAGATGTGTGATGAAAATTAACGTTTTTAGTGTGCACTTTTATTGAATCCCTTTTATAAAATATCTCATAAAACTTCCAATTGTTCATTGAATATATTGATATCATACGATCGTTTTGCTTCCGACATTAATCACGTTTATTAAATCAATGTGTAATTTTAAGCTTTAAAATAGTCACAAACTATTCCAAAACTCTAATCTCAAAAAATCAAGACATACTCAAGAAATTTAAAAATCGCGCTTATAACATGAATGTCTTTATTAAACAGTTCAAGGTCATGTGTAATATTCCCAGAGTTGCGTTCTTTAATGGATGCCGCTTAACAAATATTACGTGGTTTACTTTATGTTCCATATATTTTACGTAGACTTTAAATAACTTAAAAGTCGATCTCTTTTGCCAATTTGTATTCTTAAATTCAAGATTTCTAATTAAAATGCATTATTAATAATAATTTTATACTAAAATTTAAAAATCGGCAAGTGATGTGTTTCTCAACGTTAATTTGATATGTCCTGCCAGAGATAATGTGACCGGCCAGAAGACGACGCATTGCAGTTCAACAAAAATTAGTTCATGGTAGGCCCTCTGACATCATGAAATTAGCAAGTCAACATTGCAGGTTTTCAAAACAAGTTTATCCATTTTTTAATTATATACAAATAATTCTGTTAAGATATTAAAAAAAAAATTAACTAGATAATACGTTATAATATTATTTTCTTCCATACATTAAGTTACGCCAAAGAAGTTTAACTTCTTATGGTAATAAAAGGTGGTAATTATGTTTTTCTTTTAAATTGGGACGCAGTCAAGTTTTTGAATTACTTAGTACCATAATTATTATTTTTTGTAATAGAACTATACATTCTGCAGTAATCTTAAAAACATCGCAGAATGAATTTCTATGAATTTAAGACTCAGGTTTTTTATAGGCAATTTACTTTTTTTTTTCTATTCACGTTGAACGCTCTAAGCTAACGTATACTCGAAGCTCACGTGTACAGTTCCTTGCACTCGGGCTATTTGCAAACACAGCCGCATACAAGCGAACAGATGCCAAGTGTTAATATTCAATGGGCTACCGCTACCTCCATTATACATTAGCGGCGGTAATCGCGAAAACAAAACGACTTTCACTGTACATATACATATATTAAGTTTGCTGTTACGCGCTACCTCCTTGCAACTGTTTTACATTGTTTTTATATCATAAAATAGCACACAAGCAAATGGGTCTCTTGACGGAGTCAACCATCGCCTATAGACACCAAAGGTGTTAATGGTGCGTTGCTATCTCTTAGCGAGGTCTAATGCCACATGTATAAGTTTACCGGCTTCCTTACAAGCATTGACGCTATTGCGGCATGAATAGCCAAAGCGGTGGTACCAAATACCCGGGCGAAACATTCCGGAACCTTACCACCTAGTAGTCACGATGGTAGTGACACGTATAACCAATCGGTCGCCTTTTACGATCCGGTAGGACAGTCGGCCTATTCTTCAAAGGAGACTGAAACAAGGCCGGAAGAAAAAGTGGGAAAGGGGGGAGGGTATAGTGAAAGGGGGGAGATCTGATTCAGGGTTCTAAATATACAGGAGGTTAAGAGTAGTTGTTGCAGGTTGACTTGCGCTTCGTAAAAAATAAATTAGTCAGCAGTCAGCATTAAACGGCTAAGTCCCAGAACATCAGGAGAAATATGAACACCAGACAGGCGTGGCTCGTAAAATCCAGTGGTACATTTTTTTTAATATCATAAGATAGCAAACAAGCAGATGGGTCTCCTGATGGAAAGAGTCAACCATCGCCTATAGACACTAAAGATGTTAATGGTGCGTTGCTATTTTTATCTGTGGCGAGGTTAATGCCACATGCATAAGTTAACCGGCTACCTTACCCTTCAAACCGAAACACGACGGTGATCAGCACTGACGCTATTGCGGCAGAAATAGGTAAGGCGGTGGTACCAGACCCGGTCGAGCCGATGTAGAACTTTACCACCTAGTACCATCACTCTTCCACATAAAACGGACATCGTGCTACCAGACATGAATTTTTATTTTATTTTTTAAGGTTCCATACTGCGAAGAAGAAAAACGGAAACTTTATAAGATTACTCATGTGTCTGTCTGGCCGTCTGTCACAGTTTGTAAAAATTAAAATAATTAGTCAGCAGTCAGCATTAAGCGGCTAAATCTCAGAACAGCTTCATCGCGTTACAGGGTACTCCACGCATGAACATCAGAGAGGCGGGGCTCGTAAAATCCAGTTGTATATAAAACGCACATCGTGCTATAACTAGACACGAATTTATATTTTATTAATCCCCGTCGCAAAAACACGCAAGATACATAGATATATTCCTTAAACTTATAACATCCCTCGTGAAAGACTTTAAGGCGTATATCTGTGTATATGTTTGTCTGTCCGTGGCATTGTAGCACCCTGGCGGATTGTCCGATTTGGTTGTGGTTTTTTAGTTAAAAACCCTGTTTTGCGAGATGGTTCTTAGCTATGATTCAATAAAATCTGTTCAGCCGTTTCCAGATTACCAGTTATCTCCAAATTGACGAAAGGAATTAAGCAACTTATAGCTTTAATTTTGTATTGTGTTTATTCTTTTTTGAGATTATTCCACCGGTGCAGTCAGTCAAAAAAAGTGGTAGTGCCATGCTTAGCTGAATGGGTCGGCACGACCGGGGCGATACCACTACCTCACTTAAAACCAACGTAAAGTAACAGCTTTGCTGTTGCGTTTCGTTTGGTCTGTGAGGTTCCCGGAGGCCCTTTCCCCCCTCCCCCTAACACTATGGAAGCGCAATTTGAAGGTAGTAGTTTACCCCAGGGGGGTACCACTAGCGTAAGCGGTGGAGAATCCCCCTCTGGACATCCATGTTCAGGGGTTTGTAATCAGCCTAATCATGGATGCCCAGGCTGCCCTGCGTACTCTGGGGGGGGCACAATTGCGCTCTCAAACTTCGCTGCTCGGGGCAAATCGAACAGACATCGAAAGGCACCCTCTACCACACTCCACGTGGATTATACTAATATTAGGGGTCTTCACTCAAACCTAAATGCCGTCCACTACCACCTTGAGACGGCTAAGCCGGCTCTGTTCTTTTTAACTGAGACGCAGATATCTTCTCCGGCTGATACCTCATATCTCTCCTACCCGGGGTACAAATTCGAGCATTCATTTGTACCCCGGGCGGGAGTTTGTGCTTATGTCAGAGAGGATATCTGCTCTCAACGTCTCAGCAGCATTGAAGGCTATAGGGACCTATCCATCCTCTGGCTGCGTGTAGACTGCGACGACCATCCCCGCATCTATGCGTGCCTCTACAGGTCCCATAGCGGAAATGCTGAAGTCGACAGGCTCGTTGAGCACCTTCAAACGGCTGTAGATTCCGTGTTGCAACAGACCCCCTCCGCTGAGATCGTGATCTTAGGCGATTTTAATGCCCACCACGCCGAATGGCTGTGTTCACGCACTACCGATCATGCGGGGAGGTCTGTTCACGATTTTGCCTTGGCATATGGTCTAACACAATTGGTGACCACGACTACGCGAATTCCCGATGTGGACGATCATACGCCTTCACTGCTGGACCTTCTGCTGACCTCCCATCCGGACAATTATCAGATATCTGTGGACGTCCCTCTAGGTACGTCAGACCACTGCCTGATCCGGAGTAAAGTGCCGGTTACGCGCCTATCACGGCCTCCTTTTGCAGGCTGTCGTCGCGTTTGGCACTATAGGTCAGCAGATTGGGACGGGATGCGGTCTTTTTTTGCGTCCTACCCATGGGGGCGGATGTGCTTCTCGCTGGATGATCCGAGTGTCATCGCTGACTCTATCGCTGATGTGGTGCTGCAGGGCATGGAAATTTTCATTCCATTTTCTGCGGTACCGGTTGGTGGTAAGTCTCAGCCTTGGTTTGGTCGCTCCTGCAAAACGGCTTCACGCCGAAAGCAGGAATGCTACCGGGCTTGGGCTGCAGCGTCGACATCTTGTGATGAAAAAACCAGCGCGTTACGTAAGGAGTACAATTCCGCTTCGAGGTTCTTCAAAAGAGCTATCGCCAAGGCAAAATCTGAACACATTGGCAGAATTGGTGAGAAATTAGTTCGCCTTCCTTCGGGAACTCGTGCGTTCTGGTCTCTCGCCAAGGCTGTCTTGGGGAATTTCTCACAGCCCTCTCTTCCACCCTTACACGGAGATGATGACTCTCTGGCCCATACCGCAAGGGAGAAGGCCGATCTTTTGGGCTCGTTCTTTGCGGCCAACTCGACTCTGGACGACCAAGGAAATGCACCGCCTACCATCCCGCAGTGCTATAGTTCTATGACGGAATTAAAATTCTTGCAGTCTTCCGTACGTAAAGCACTTTTTTCCTTGGACGTCCATAAGTCGAGTGGACCGGATGGCATCCCTCCGATTGTACTTAAATCATGTGCTCCAGAGCTGGCGCCGGTACTAACACGCCTATTCCGGCTCTCCTACTCACTCGGCGTAGTACCGATTTCATGGAAGACAGCTTTAGTGCATCCCATCCCTAAAAAAGGAGATCGCTCTAATCCGTCTAACTATCGGCCGATAGCCATAACCTCTTTGTTCTCCAAAATTATGGAGACAATCATCAACTCGCAGCTCCTCAAGTATTTAGAAGAGCACCAGCTGATTAGCGACCGCCAGTACGGTTTCCGTCGCGGCCGCTCAGCTGGTGATCTTCTTGTATACTTAACACATCGGTGGGCGGAAGCAGTTGAGTCTAAGGGGGAGGCATTGGCAGTTAGTTTGGACATAGCGAAGGCCTTTGATAGGGTATGGCACAAAGCGCTTCTGGCGAAGCTGCCTTCCTATGGGCTTCCCGAGAAATTATGCAAGTGGATCACCAGTTTTTTGGCTGATCGGAGCATCAAGGTCGTAGTTGACGGTGCATGCTCTGACCTTAAATCTATCAATGCTGGTGTTCCACAAGGCTGCGTGCTATCACCGACACTGTTCCTTCTGCATATCAATGACATGATGCGAATTCGCAACATACATTGCTATGCAGATGACAGTACTGGTGATGCTACATACTCCGGCCGAAGCGGTATTTCTCGGGAACACGTCGAAGAGAGCCGAAACAAGCTTGTGTCCGAAGTTGAGAATCGACTAACCGATGTCTCGGAATGGGGTCGTCAAAACCTGGTCACTTTTAACCCCAAAAAGACACAGCTTTGCATGTTTTCCGCTAAAAAGACACCCTTTGTCGTGTCACCTCGATTTGGGGATACTCTCTTGACAGCCTCAGCTAGTATCGGGATTCTGGGAGTCGACATATCGAATTACGTTCAGTTTCGCGGTCATTTGGAAGGTAAGGCTAAACTAGCCTCCAAAAAGCTCGGTGTGCTCAGCAGAGCGAGACAGTACTTCTTGCCTGCCCATCGCCTTCAACTTTATAAGGCTCAAATTCGGCCCCACATGGAGTACTGTTCTCATCTCTGGGCCGGAGCTCCTCAGTACCAGCTCCTTCCTCTTGATCGCATTCAGCGTAGAGCGGTTCGAATCGTTGACGACCTGGCTATTTCGAAACGGCTCGACTCTTTGGCATTGCGCAGAGATGTTGGCTCACTCTGTGTCTTCTATCGTATCTTTCATGGAGAGTGTTCCGACGAGTTATTTGGACTAATTCCTGCCGCCGAATTCCATCATCGGACATCGCGTCAAAATCTGAAATTCCATCCTCACCATCTCGATGTCTGGAAATCCACAACTGTGCGTTTCTCTCGACACTTTTTGCCTCGCACTACTTTGTTGTGGAACCAATTACCGGCAGGGGTGTTTCCAAACGGTTACGACTTGGGGGCCTTCAAGAAAAGAGCTTACTCATTCTTAAAAGGCCGGCAACGCAACTGCAAGACCTCTGGTATTGTGGATGTCCATGGGCGGCGGTGATCACTTACCATCAGGTGCACCTCCTGCTCGTTTGCCCCCTCTTCTATAAAAAAAAAAAAAAAGGCAACCTTAATAAGATCATCATTCGAAGATCACTAGTATCTATTTATTTGGCAAATTTTGTATGTACTATGCGTTCCAATTGAGAATGGGACTGTCAAAACGCCATATTGCTCCACTTTTTGCAAAAACGTCATTAGAGTATGGTGAGAAAAAAAATACTAACAAAGAAATTTATCAGAAAACAATAATTTGCGTTCTAATTGATATATTTTCTGTTTAAGATCCCATTCGCCCATTCTAGTATGTTAAAATAAGGTGTAAAAAAGAAAAATAAATATAAAAATTCAAATAGATTTATTTTTATAAACAATATACTTGATCAAATGTGTCTATTGGATTTGAAATTCTCTACAGCGCTGATAACGAATTAGTTTTACCATCATTGGTGTAATTTTTTTGTCGTACATAATCTTATATATAAACATCAATCCCTATTTTCCTTGGTCACGACATCACGCCTGAATGGCTGGACCAATTTCGGTAATTTTTTTTTTGTTGTGTTTGTAATTGTAAGGAGAAGGTTCTTATAAAAGAATATATTAAGAAAAATAGAAAATTTAAGAATATTTAACCACCATATAAGGTTTAATGCCATTTTGGCTGCGTGGAAGGACAATCCCGTAGTCTTATATAAATTACGTGTCACGTTGTTTGTCCGCTATGGATTCCTAATATGAATGGCAAAACAACGTTTGCCGGGTCAGCTAGTATTGCATAAATCTAAATTTAATTACGTATTTCAAATTATGTTTATAATAACATTATTTAAATAGGTACACTTATATAGGTGCATATAGTATGATATGGAACACTAATGATTTTAGATATAAAACACTTGTACTGGTTTCAAAGTCAAAGTCAAAGTCAAAGTCAAAACATTTTTATTCAAATTATCCTTTACAGGCACTTTTGACGAGTCAACATTTTTTGAGTTACTACCGGATCGGAAACGCGGCCACACACTGAGAAGATCCGGCGGAAGAAACTCAGCGGGCTTGTCTTTTTTTGTGCATATACATTTTTTTTTAAACAATGTTATTACAATTACAATTACAATGTATTTATGAATAATATATTATAATTATTATGAGACTGCTATGAGGAGCAATGAATCCCATGCCTTATTATCATCCAAATATTCAGATATTTTATAGTAACCTTTTTTACAAAGTTTCGATTTGATACATTTTTTAAATTTGTGTATTGGTAGATCTTTAATAGCATTTGGAAGTTTATTGTAAAAGCGTATAGATTGCCCCATAAAAGAGTTACTTATTCTGTGGAGACGTGATACATGCAGAGCAAGATTGTTTTTGTTCCTTGTGTTTACATTATGTACATCACTATTTTTCTTAAATGAAGAAATATTTTTACGAATATACATCAAGTTTTCAAATATAAACTGTGATGGTACGGTTAAAATATTAATTTCTTTAAATTTTTCTTTTAGGGAAACTCGTGGACTGAGATTGTAAATAGCTCTTACAGCTCTTTTTTGTAAAACAAAGATTGTATTTATATCAGTGGAATTTCCCCATAGTAGAATCCCATAAGACATAATACTATGAAAATAACTAAAATACACAATTTTCGCAGTGTCTACGTCACTAATCTGTCTCATTTTTTTAACTGCAAATGCCGCTGAACTCAGTCTACTCGTTAATTTGTCGATATGTGGTCCCCACTGTAGTTTTTTATCTATCGTAATCCCTAAAAAGACAGTAGAGTCCACAAGATCCAATTTGTCCCCGTTAAGTTGTACATTGGTATCTATATGCCTTACATTAGGCGTTGAGAATCTAATACACTTGGTTTTATTTCCATTTAATAGGAGGTTGTTAACATTGAACCAGTGTACAACTTTTGTAATCGCAATGTTCACTTCGTCATACTTACCAACTCGTCTTTTCACTTTAAATAAAAGTGAAGTGTCATCCGCAAACAGTACGATTCCATGCCTATCGCCAACAAAGAAGGGCAAGTCATTCATATATATCAAAAACAAAAACGGACCAAGAATGGATCCTTGTGGAACACCCATGGTGACAGTGGCACCGTTTGATCTTATTCCATTGATATCGACCCTCTGAATTCTTCCATTCAAATACGAAGTCAGAAGATCGAGGGCCTTACCTCTAATGCCATAGTAGTGTAATTTCCTGATTAAAGTATTATGATGAACACAGTCAAATGCCTTAGATAAATCACAAAATACTCCAATTGCATCATGTGATTCCTCCCAGGCTTCATAGATTTTTTTCAATAATTCCACACCAGCATCTACGGTTGAGCGACCCTTTGTAAATCCAAATTGTTTAGGATGAAACAGTTCAAATTTGTTAAAATGTTTTAACATTTGATTAAGAATTATTTTTTCAAATATTTTACTCAGGGAAGGCAGAACCGAGATAGGCCGAAAGTTAGTGGGATCTGATTTACAGCCAGACTTAAATATTGGAATTACTCTTGAGAGTTTCATTAAATCAGGAAAAACACCATTTGTTATACAGCAGTTAAATATTACAGCTAAGTATGGTGCAATGATATTTATTACTGAGGCAATGATTTTAAGGGAATGGCCCCATAAATCTGCAGTTTTTTTAATTTCTAGTGTTTTGAAAGCATTTAATATATCTTTAGAATCAATAAAAGAAAATTCAAAATTTGATTCACACTTGTTGACACATTGCTTCAATAATAATTCCGCGGTACTGGCTGAAGAGCTTAGACTTTGGGTTGTTCTGATGGCCACATTAGAGAAGAATTTTTCAAATTCCTTAGCTACCTCCAAATATCCCGTAACATTGACTCCTTCTACATTTAATTGGTATTCTTCATCAAAAATACTAGTCTTGCCAATTTCACAATTTATGATGTTCCATGTTGCCTTTATTTTGTTAGAAGAGTGTTTTATCATATTTTTTATGTGTATTGACTTGGCAGCATTGCAAGCTCTTTTAAAAATCTTTGAATAATTTTTAACATACTCTTTGAATTCAGTACTATGATTAAAAGATTTTTCATAATATAAATCAAATAACCGATTCCTGCTTTTAAAAATTCCTGCAGTTGCCCACTCACTAAAACCTCTGCGTTTACTTACAGATATAGATTTTGGTGTAAATATTTGCCTATATTCTGTATCTATCAAATTAAAGAATGTATCATATAAATTATTTGGATTTTCTTGAAAGGGCATCTCAGGCAATTTTGCAGCTAAATTTTTTTTAAAACGTTCTAATCGACTACTATTTATAGGAACAAAAACAATTTCTTTTCTCTGAAGTTTATTTGGTACTCTCAAAAATTGAACTGATTGCCCAGTATGGTCTGAATCTAATGTATTTATAATTGAGCTATTTGTAGGTGTTATATTTGAAAATATGTTATCTATACAAGTAGCACTAGAGGCAGTTATTCTAGTTGGTTCATAGAAAATTTTGTGTAAATTATAAGATTTGAATAGATTTATAAACTTATGTGATAAAGAAGATTGTTCTAAAATATTAATGTTAAAATCTCCACAGATAACAATGTTCATCTTTGAATTTGAGGCTTTATACATAACCTCCTCCATTTTGTTAGAAAACTCTTCAAAAGCTGCACAAGGAGGCTTATATACACTTATTACAATAAATTGCTCGAACTCAATACAAGCAATCTCGATGACTCGTTCAACAGAAAGGCTCACAATATCTTTACGTTCTTTAAATTTAATTAGTTTGTTAACAATAATTAAAGAGCCACCATGTATCATCTTACTTCTGCTAAACGAGCTGCCAACTATGTGATTATTGAAGCTGAACATGATCTGATGACTTTTAAGCCAGTGTTCTGTTATACAAAGAATGTCCACGTTATTACAGTGCATGAACAACTCCAATTCCAAATCTTTACCCATCAGCCCTTGAATATTTTGGTGAACCAGGTTTAACCGACAGTTTAATTCTTTTTTATTATTAGCTGATGGTACATTTTCTTTACATTTGCCTTTATAACATACATATTGTGTATCAATGGCAATTTCGCTTACACTGAAATTTAAATGTCTATTAGTACCAAATAATGCATTGCAAGAGGTTGACTCCATTGTCTTAATTACTAATTTAAATTATGTGGAACATGTTCCACGCTCAAAGGAATGCTACTTAAATTACGTAGCTGCTCAATAGAAGCAGCTGTGTTAGCCAAGCATTTGGCTTTATTAGAAATATAAAAATATAGCGAAATTGCTATTTGTCTTTTATAGTAATTAGAAAGATAAAATTTATCTTTAGTTAAAAAGTATTTAATTTTAATAAATGAATTACAATCTATGAATTGAAATTTATCGTCATACAATGACATTGTTTGTAATCTAATATTGCACTTATATCTAATATTATTTTCAGTCTGTGGCAAACTGTTGCTATATGGTAATGCAAATAGAAGTATCTTTTCAACATTTAACATAGATAATTGTTTAAAATACTTTTTTACAATGTTTATATTGGCATTCCCTCTTCTCCCAGTACATAATATTAGTATAGTATTTTTGCTATAATTATTAGAAACAATTTTTTCAACAATATAAGAAAAGCTAGCATTTGGTATACAAAAGTTCGTTATTGGATAACCAAATGTTTCAGATAATATTTGTCCCATGTTTTTACCAATCTCATCACAATACATAATAATCCTTTTATTTTCCAAGTTGTGGTGATCTTTTATAGGTGAAGTAGCAGTACTGAAACTGACAGACAAACCCTCAGACTGAACTTGTGGCAAAGTTATGCAATTCAAAGATGGTGGTAAATGGTCTTGTGCAGTGGGCGTCTGGTATTTCACTACATATAATATATTCTTCCAAATTATTTAAAGTCTACGGGTCTCGCGTATTAACGCATCTTCAGGACTTATAGCTAAACAAGAATGACAGTTACATACATTGACAAATAATATTGCTTGTAGTGGGTACATTTATATAAAGAACTAGCTATCCTGGCAAACGTTGTTCTGCCTTTTTAACTACTCTTTTTTTCTATATTTTCTCACCTTTTAAACCTTCCCTGGACTTCAACAATTAATTCAAAACCAAAATT
Organism: Apodemia mormo; assembly: GCA_036924255.1. NCBI lineage: Eukaryota > Metazoa > Arthropoda > Insecta > Lepidoptera > Riodinidae > Apodemia > Apodemia mormo. Next base: position 35,065,041 of record JAUPFN010000017.1, read on the forward strand.
AGCCAAATCGGCTCAGCCGTTCTCGAGTTTTAGCTAGACTAACGAACAGCAAATGATTTTTATATATATAGATAATAGACCTAAGATGTTACCCAATACGTGAAATATTTTCCCCCAAAATGGGTAAATATTGATATTATTAAAAAAATTCAAACTAAAAATTCTAATAATTAAAAACAAAAAATATGTTAATTATACCTACAATATAAATATGAAAAATTGTCAAATAATTAAAACTATGTCAAATTATATAAGATATTAAATTAAAACGAGAAAATTATATTTAACCAGCTTTCTATACCGAAAAATCTCTACACAGGTTGTTATACAATCACAAAACAAAATACCACGTATGCTTAAAAGTGGTGAAAAACTTATTTTTTGTTTTAATTATTAGAATTTTTAGTTTGAATTTTTTTAATAATATCAATATTTCCCCATTTTGGGGAAAATATTTTCACGTATTGGGTAACATCTTACGTCTGGTATTCTTTATATAAATGTGCCCACTACAAGCAATATATTTGTCAATGTATATAACTGTCATTCTAGCTATAAGTCCTGAAGATGCGTTAATACGCGAAACCAGTAGACTTTAAATAATTTGGAAGTATATATATGTAGTGAAACCAGTAAGTACAAGTATTTATATCTAAAATCATAATGCAGTTTCACGAAGTGCCGACGATTAATAGTATAGAACATATGGAACACTAATATTATTATAGAATTATTTGAATATTATTTGTTCTTCAATAAATCATTTCAATCTTTTTAAACAAATTCTTTTTTGTTGACATTACTAATTTCACACTTATGAAGTTGACAACAGGCGCGATGGTATTCTCAGTTAGAAGTTGGAATTTGGAACGCATATAATAGTAAATAACAGATTTTTTTAAATATATTGCAAATCACTTTTAACGATTTCCTGTAATCCGTTTGTACTAAAACTTGAGTAAACTCAGTGACAATGAAATGTTATGGTACTGTAGAGTCTGTTACACGGTGCTTGCACCAATTGTAGAACTCGTCGCAGAGGCTCCACCACTTGTGGCGATTTGTGGCGATCTACGATCGCCTGGGCGTCTATTTACGGCTTGGTTGCTTGTAAGGTACTCGGAATCTACTATTGTAATCAAATAATGAAATATATTTTCTAATCTTCATTTATTTGGGCATACGTCTTAGCCCATCGAGAACCTTATTCTATTCTACATTTTGAAATATATATAAAGACTAAACATGAAATTCTATCTTTAATTAAATATTTAAAAGCAGACAAGGCTGCCAGCTATCTTGTAATGCCTCACCATAGAGGTATTACAGTACCATCCAACTGATCTCATCATATAGCTTGAAATTTTGACAAGACAACCATGTATGGGCTCATTCGTTTTGTTGCTATAAGTACTAAGATTAGTGCTCATGATGACGAGGATTTGAAGAGGAAGCTGAAAGAGTGCTACCGAAACTTACATATAGAATGTAGAAAGAGATAAGATAGTAAAGTTCGGACTCGTTGGTTTTTGATGTGTACTTTCCATTACATATAATGAAGAAGATCTGAAGATGGAGTCGTAAGAGTAACGTTGTAACTCAAATATAGAAAGTGCAAAGATCGTGCAGCTTGTATTAGTTTCTTTTGTTACATTGAGGAAGAACTTATCATGATAAAGCTCTGAAGATTGAGCCGAAAAAGTGAACTTGAAACTTCCTGAATCCAGATGCAAAATGCAAATACAATGGACTTCTAAATTAAACGAGGGATTTTTTGAATTAGCACTTAATTGTTTTGTCTTGGAAAACAGGTAAGTGCTGGATGATTTAAGGATCTGATGATGGAACTGGAAGGACAATGAGAACTCCTAAACTAAATACGATAAATCAATCGTTTGACTTATTTGTTCTGTTTTGTCAAATACTCTGATGCTAGATAATTTTTAGGGTCCTATAATGAAGTAGGAAGGAGGTTATGGGAACTTTGAATTAAAATAGAGCCACATCATTGCTTTTGAGCTCATTTGGTTCGTTCTTATAAGGGTTTTATATTAAAACTGGAAACAATCCATGAGGTATCCTAAGCTGAACCAGATATTTCCACCGAGTATAAGCTAATTCGGTATGTTTTGGCATATATTTTGATGCTGGATGATTTTTAAGATCTAATGATGGAACAGGAAATTTTAAACTAAACGAGATAAACCCACCGATTTTGGACTTACTTGTTCTATATTGACATATATAATAATCTGGCGCTGGATGATTTCCAGGTTCTTACCATTAAATGGGAAGAAGGTCTTGGAAACTTTTGATTAAAATTGAGCAACATCATCGATTTTAGTCTCGTTTGATACGTTCTTTTAAGGATTTTGAAGCAGGATGGTTTGTAGTGTCTGATAATAGAGCTGGTAGTAGTCGATGAGAACTCCTAAGCTAAACCAGACAAACACTCGTGTTGGTTCCGGGCTCCTTTGAAGAATAGACCAACTGCCGTTCTGCCAGGCATGTCGTAAAAGGCGACTGATTGGCTATGCAAGTCACTAACATCGTGGCTGCTAGGTGGTAGAGTTCTGCATTGTCTCGCCCGGGTCTGGTACCACCGCCTTACCTATTCCTGCCGCAATAGCGTCAGTGCTTGTCACTGTCGTGTTCCGGTTTGGAGGGTAAGGTAGCCGGTAGACTTATGCATGTGGCATTAGACCTCGCCACAAGATAGCAACGCACCATTAACACCTTTGGTGTCTATAGGCGACGGTTGACTCTTTCCATCAGGAGACCCGTCTGCTTGTTATCTTATGATATAAAAAAAAAATTTAAAAAAAAACACATCGAATGTGGACTAATTCAGTTTGTTTTGGCAAACACTTAGATGTCGGATGTTTTCTAAGATAAATACCTAACGATAGAACTGGCCATCTGAGATTGATCTGATATGGTTAATCTTCATTGCTAGGAGATTTGCAGGGTTTGATAATGTATCTAGAAAGTGGTCATGGAACACGTGAACTAAACAAAACAAGCGCAACGAGTGTGCTCTCATTTGTCACATTTTTGTTAAGTTATTAAGTCATTTAATTAGTCAAGTGGTTAGCGACCCTGACTACGCAATCGACGGGGCTCGGGTTCGATTCCCGACGGGACGGGGACATTTGTGTGATGAGCATAAATGTTTGCATTTCCGGGTTTGAGTGTTTATTAAATATATTTCAGTATTTATATCTGTATTTTCATGTAATATTATCGTTGACTAACATCCATAAGACCAGCAAAGAATTTGTTTACTTTGGGGTTAGATCAGTAAGTGTAATTTGTCCCGCGAATACTTTCTTACTTACTTATTTTTACACTCTGAATTAGAATGATTTTCAGAGTTACATAGTGGAGCTGGAGGCCATAGAAGCTTACGATAATCATACTAGCGCGATACTTCGCCGTATCCCGATGTATGTAGCCGCACCATTAAACATCCATCACCACGATTATTAACCTCATTTCCGGTTGTTGTGGCCCCAGCATGAGATATCAAACAATTTACCCGTTTTGCTAATTCAATAAACATTGGTTTTTGATTAAACACACAATACCTATTTAAAATGCCTTATCGCAATATTTATTGCTGATTTTATTGTTTTGTTTATGTACATTATATTACACCATTTTATGTCTTATTCTTATAATAGTTGATAATAGTTTCCTGTGTATTATTGATTGTTGGAACCATGAATTACAGTGTGGTTGAAACATGATTTTAAAAACCATGACCAACGACAATATTCATTATTTTGTGATAGATTAGCATAAATATTGCTTTTACGTGACAAAATACGACTTGTTCAAATAATTATATGTGTACACGATATTGTTGCCATTTCGGAAGATTAAAGGTGGTATCAAGAGGACTTTTCTCCTCATTTGTCTTACTTCCTTCACATTTCATAGTCATTACTGTTAATTACAACCAATAGTTTTGTAAATCACTATAATTTTGTATTAATTTTACAATAAACCAAATATCAGAATGACAACCAATCCATCCGATCGTCAGATATTTTCTTAACGTCGCCTCACCGTCACAAGTATTCTTTTTTATAGCGCTCGATGTCATAGACTACAACAGCGGCGCGTAACATTACTCTCTTACGCTTTCCTCGTGTTGGTTCTGGGCTCCTTCGAAGAATAGACCAATTGCCGTTCTGCCTGGCAGGTCGTAAAAGGCGACCGATTGGCTATGCGAGACACTAACATTGTGGCTACTAGGTGTTAGAGTTTTGCATTGTCTCGCCCGGGTCTGGTACCACCGCCTTACCTATCCCTGCCGCAATAGCGTCAGTGCTTGTCACTGTCGTGTTCCGGTTTGGAGGGTAAGGTAGCCGGTAAACTTATACATGTGGCATAAGACCTCACCAAAGATAGCAACACACCATTAACACCTTTGGTGTCTATAGGCAATGGTTGACTCTTTCCATCAGGAGACCCATCTGCTTGTTTGCTATATTATACTATAGAAAAAGGCCACAAGATAGCAACGCACCATTAACATCTTTGGTGTCTATAGGCAATGGTTAACTCTTTCCATCAGAAGACCCATCTGCTTGTTTGCTATCTTATGATGTAAAAAAAAAGATATTTGTACTATTATGTATTATGTGCACCAGAGTAATACCGAGTAGTGCATGGGGAGGAATCAAGACAAATCCGTAAGAATCGTGACATAATGGATATGTTCCTGTTTAACTTTTTTGACTGAAGTCTGTCTGACTGTTTACCAAACTTACTTAGACTTATCAGAGATGCAGATGGTGCGTTGCTGATGGCCTATACCACCAGCCTATAACCTATGTCCATACATAAGTTTATTGACTATTTTACCCTCCAAACCGGACCACGATAATGACCAGCATTGTATTGTGACAGGGATAGGTTTTTAATTTTTTTAGAAGTAGGTAAGGCGGTGATATCTGCGCTGGAACCCGCAAGAATAAATTTTTTTTTTCGAGATTTGAAAATTTATTTTTATGTAATGTATGTAAAAGCCGTCAAAAGCAGAAATATTCACGATATAGCTACAGCTAGTAATGAAGTATACGCTAAATATTCGTAGTTTATCCTGAAACCAAAAATTTTTTTTATATATTCAGTTTCCGAAGATACTGGATAACCTTATTATAATTAATATAACCAATAACCAATTTTTTTACGATTTGTATTCAACAAACGATGCCAATAAATATAGTAAACTTATTTTGCAGTAGTAGCAGTACTTGGGAAGAAAAACAAGATTTTATATTCGGTTTCCGGAGATATTGGATAAAATCAAAACTATTTTCGCGATCTATGTTCTACAAATAATGCTAATGAATGCCAAGACGTACTTTTTTGTAGAAGTAGTAATTGGGCATTTATAGCAGAAAATATTAACACTTACAACAACTAGTAGTGAAGTATACGCTATATCGTTTGTAGTTTATACAATACTAGCGGCCGCTCCGGCTTCGCACGGGTATAATATACAAAAAACCTTGACAAATTATACACCTAAACCTTCTTCGTGAATTGCTCTATCCATTGGTGAAACCGCATGAAAATCCGTTCAGTGGTTTTTGAGTTTATCGCGAACAGACAGACAAGCGCCCCTGCCGCGCTTTGTTTTATAATATGTATAGAAACTGTAAATCGAGATATTGAATACATAAAAACCTGAACAAACTAACAGAGACTAACTACTACTAATATAAAAAATAAAGTTCACTACATTCACTAGCATCATTTGTAGTTTTCGAATTAACGCACTTTTGTGTAATCCTGTAAGTTTGTTTATAGACCATGGTCCCAGAAACAAACATTTTTAATAATAAGAAGCTGATTTTTTGTGAACAGCTTCGTTTTGACGAAACAACCGTCTTTTCTATCTTCGAAAAATGTCGAATCGGGTAATTAATAACGTAAGGGGGATCCGAGCATTTTAATGAGGTGAGGGACAAATATTTTATTAACAACAATAATTATTTCTTTGCTTCCACAAAAAAAATAACAAATAGAAAAAAATTAAATTTAAAAATTAATATTCACTATATTCACTATTTTAATTTTCCTATAAATATACATTTTCAGGTACATTTTTAGAATTTTATATCGCTATCTTCTTTCTTTTGCAAGTTTATGCGTACTTAGTTCGCACCGTATCTATACGAATCCTCTTACTTTCCATACAACTAATCGTTTTCCATCTACCTTAAGTTGATGCTTTATATATGTAACTCTCACACACTCTCTCTCTCAAAGACACACACACACACACGCACACACCCAACACACACACACACGCACGTACACAAACAAATGCTAACGTATTTCTGATGCTGGAGTCGTTTTCTTTTGTTATTTTACTGCATTATCTTTAATTGTATAAATATGTTATTTTCTTTTATAATTTTCTCTCTTGTTATTATTATTATTTTTAAATTTTAAATTCCCAGCCTTGTAACTTTCCGCTTCTATTAATAATTATTTACTACCTAATTAACTACATCGTAATATGATCAGAAAATAGAGAAAAATCCGTAATTGGCTAATGTTTAATGTATATAGTATTGTAAGTATTTTCTGTAAATTAAGCTGTGGATTTTTGTTTACGTATAATAAAAAAATAAATAAATAAATCCTGAATCGCGATATCACAATTATTTATCTTGTACACACTATATACAAGTTTCAACATTTCTCAAACGTACTTCGGTCCCCAGGCAGTACACCTTGCCTGGCTGAGAAGATCTTCCTTTTCCCTTTCCTTGTCCTTATGTGACGTTATCAACCTCCACAGTTATGACGTCACCTAACAAGAAGTTGGCCCGTTGGTTCCATAACTATGACCCTTTAGCGGTACGGACCAACGGCGCCGCAACTACAAACAAAAAAAAAAGTTTCATCACTACTGTCAGATGCATTATCGTTAATGTGTTCAGCTATAAACGGGATTTCTCGTTTTTCTTCCCAACTATTACTACAAAAAAAATGTTTACTACATTTATTAGCATTGTTTGTAGTTTATAAATCGCGAAAAAAAATGGTAATTATTCAAGCGGGTTCCAGCGTGACGGAGCTCTGACCCGGGCGAGATATTCGGCTCTACTACCTAACTTGTTGTTACGAGACTCATTTAACCTTTTATAAACTGCCTGGGAGAATTATATATATTAATACGCTAAGCCTTGCCTCCGTTTTTAGAGAAAACCTCATAATTACTCTAGATAAATTCTATATCATTTTATCGATAATTGCTTGCTCTATCGGCATCAACAACTAAAAAAAATATTACTGCATTTTTTTATAAATTATTAAAATTAAAATTATATACATATATTAAGACAATACAGCAATGCTGCCATCTGACAGCTTTAATTTTGAAACAACGTCAACATGATTGACGGTCGGTAATTTTTTTGTTCAATTTCAAATCAACTAAGAAGTATTTAATAAAATTACTTAGTGCGAATTATTCGCACGGGTATTGCTAGTAATAAATAATAAATTAATATCACTTTTTTTTATATCATAAGATAGCAAACAAGCAGATGGGTCTCCTGATGGAAAGAGTCAACCATCGCCTATAGACACGAAAGATGTTGATGGTGCGTTGCTATCTTGTAGCGAGGTCTAATGCCACATGCATAAGTTTACCGGCTACCTTACCCTCCAAACCGGAACACGACAGTGACAAACACTGACGCTATTGTGGCAGGAATAGGTAAGGCGGTGGTACCAGACCCGGGCGAGACAATGCAGAACTCTACCACCTAGTAGCCACAATGGTAGTGACTTGATAGCCAATCGGTCGCCTTTTCTGACCTGCCTGGCAGAACGGCAGTTGGCCTATTCTACAGAGGAGGCCGGGACCAACCCTAGACAAGACACAAATTGATCTAACCCCAAAGTAAGCAATTTATTTGCTTGTGATATGGGTGTTAGTCAACCTACTAATAATACATAGAAATACCGTATTTCAATACGTATATAAATACTCAAATATATTTAATGAACACCCAATCCCAGAGATACAAAATACCTACAAAATTCCATCCTCATCACCTCGATGTCTGGAAATCCACAACCGTGCGATTCTCTAGCTACTTCTTACCACACACTACTCCTCTGTGGAATCAATTACCGGAGGGGGTGTTTCTGAACGGATACGACTTAGGCACCTTCAAGAAAGAGCATACCCCTTCTTAAAAAGTTGGCAACGCAGCTGCAAGACCTTTGGTGATGTGGCTGTCCACGGGCGGTGGTAATCACTTACCATCAGGTGAGCCTCCTGCTCGTTTGCTTCTTTTTTTCCATATAAAAAAATACAAACATGTAAGCTCATTACACAAATGTTGTCCCTGTCGAGAATTGAACCTGAATTCCACCAATTACGTAGCCAGGGTCGCTAACCACTCGACCAACAGGGCGGTCAATAATAGATGGATTAGAAAGGAAGTCCGGACTAGCACTATGTTTTTTTTTATATATCATAAGATAGCAAACAAGCAGATGGATCTCCAGATGGGAAGAGTCAACCATCGCCTATAGACACCAAAGATGTTAATAGTGCGTTGCTATCTTGTGGCGAGATCTAATACCACATGCATAAGTTTACCGGCACCTAGTAAAAGTAGTACGCATGTATGTATAGTAAAAAAATCCCAAAATATGTGAAACAAAAACACATTTTCTGATTTCATTAGCTGGACTGCCATCTGTTTACGATAAATATTATGGGTTTCCAGGATTCTTAAAAAATCTAGCTCTATCCTAGATGGCGTTTAAAAGTGTTCATACGTGGACCAGTTTTTATTCGACATATTCTATGTACAGTCAGCGCCATATTGTACTAGAAAGCTGGAATAATAAAACTTTATATATAACATCGGCTTATAATAATAACTAGCGATCGCGTATGTCTGATTTTCATTTCGATATTATCATGTATGTCACACTGTAGTATGTGTAATGTTAATTTTATTTTATTTAATACTAGCTGTTGCCTGCGACTTCGTCCGCGCGGACTTCGTTTACTTCGTTTACTCCTCCCCTGTAGGTGATAGCGTGATAATACGTAGCCTATATGTTGACTCGACCTGTTAGTAATATTCATGCAAAATTTGAAGTAAATCCATGCAGTACTTTTTGAGTTTACCCCTGACATACATACAGACAAACAGACAAACAGATGAACAGACAAAAATTCTGAAAAATATATTTTTGGCTTCGGTATCGATTGTAGATCACGCCCCAAGTGTTCTTTTAAAAAAAACAGTAGCAGTCGTGGGACTGCCGATAGAAGTGAAAACGGAACTATTAAGTTGAGAGTAATTAAAACTATATGCAAAACATAGCTATAGATATACTATTATCATTAGCATGTCGGTGACGCGAACCGAGGATTTTACCCTCTACCAAAACGCTCAACGCGCCTAAAGAAGTTTTCACTTCAAAAATATTCAATGTACAGTTTTGACTTTCCTACGATTTTATTATATGTATAGATATTTCTAATGCATATTAAGTTTCTGCAGTCGTCCGTAATGTAAACTTTAACTGGGCTAAATTTCTTACTTCACCGTTCGCGTAATTGTCTTAAAAAGGTGTATAAAGACTTCCCTTCACGCATTAATATACAAGGTGTCTTTTACTTAATACGAAAGCCGAAACAAGTTTGCTCAGAATCAGCAGTAGAATCGATTGCAATAGTTTTTGAAGTGTCTTATATTTTATTCAAAAAATCTATAAATTAGTTGTTTATGTGGACACACTAGTTTGTTAGCAAAATTTGTTTATTTACCTAATATTTTTTTACTTGAATCACCTAAACCACTGATCCCTTCTAATAGTCAAAAGCCTGTTAGGATGATGGGAAATGTTATCATCATATGTTTAATAGTACCTACCGGGTGTGGGCGATCGGTCCGGTTCATCTACGAGTAGGGTGACCTTACTTTTGAGGCGTCATTGATACAACTAAGTCTATCGATAACTCAAAAAGTATTTGTTGTTTCCGTTTTTTTTTAATGTTTTATTAATTGTTCATATAAAAATATGGTTGGCGTATTGCGGCTTTTGTATCAAGTAAAAGACACCGTGTATAGATAATAATGTCCTTGGATAAATTATACAAATCGATCTAACCCCTAAATGGGCGAATTATTTGCTTGTGTTATGGGTGTCAGTCAACGATATTAATACATAAATACACATATAAATACTATTACATATATTATAAGCAAACCCTAACCTAAACCCAAAAATCTACGTTCATCACACAAATGTTTGTTTCAGTCGAGACTCAAACCCGAGCCCCATCGGTTCCTAGTTAGGTTTACTAGCCACAAAGTAAAGTAGAGTATAAAGTATACACTCGACCATTCATCACCAGTCATAAATTTTTGTATAAATGAAAAATATCTATTAAACAAATTACAGGATAAGCAAACTACGATTTAATTTGACCAAAGAATTCAACCATAAAGAAAAGATTATATATACGTGCGTGTGCATGTCAGTGTCAATCGCATGATAAGTTTTTTATTTAAATAATCTAGTTCTAATGCATATTGTACGAGATGATTTCTGCACTTCTCCCTAATATACTTTAACTGTGCTAAATTTCATACCCCTCCGTTCGCATGATTTTCGTTAAAAAGTGTATAAAGTTTTCACTTCACGTATTAATTCACGTATTATACTTCGAGATTTGAATCAATTTGGACTTGCTGACGTTTTGTTTTTAAACCAGAAGGTTGTTAATTTTATATCTATAAAAACATTTGTATTGTTGTATGTTTGAAACGAATAAACACATAAACTAATGCACCAAAGTAATTTTTTTTATTATTAGAAAGCTGTACTATCTCGTAGTGACAAAGATTACTTTATTATAGAGAAATTGCGAGTTAATTATATGCTGATAAATTTGAATATTAAAGATTAAGGTGCTACTTTTGTAATTTATATTAATACTATATAAACTTTAAAATCTGATTTTCTTACTGTCGCTTCTGTGATGTCAGAAACGGAAAAGACCAAAGGCAAAATAAAAAAGACTTCAGCGGCACTATTGACCTCTCACATCTATCACACTTTCTACTACGTCACTGGTACAAAAAAAAACACAGTATACACAGCGTATGTTTGACTTCACAACCGAAGCTTTTTAACAGAATCAAAAATAGTTTAAGAATTAATTTCTCAAAAGAATTACGTTAAAATTCATTTAAAGAGAAACAAAATAAATTTTAATACTACGTATTATACAGCTACAAACGATACCAAGAAGATATATTCAACGATAGAAGATATATTCACTTTATTCAACGAGATTTGACGTAATAATTTTTACATTGTAATCGTATAATTGTATATAGTTTAAGGCTATCGTACATGAAACAGCCATATTAGAACTCTATCACCTAAAAGTCGTGATAGTACTGAGTTTCTTCCGCCGGATTTTCTCACTGTGTGGCTGTGTTTTGTTCTGGCAGTAATTATAAAAAAACTCAACTAATTAAAATTGCCTATAAAATTTTACAATGTCTCGCCCGGGTATTTGGTACCACTGCCTTACCTATTCCTGCCACAATAACGTCAATGTTTGTGATTGTCGTGTCCCGGTTTAAAAGGTAAGGTAGCCAGTAGACTTATGCATGCACTGCCATCCGCTACATGGATAGCAACGCACCATTAACATTTTTGATGTCTATAGACGATAGTTTCTCTTTTCATCAGGAAAGCTATGTGTTTGTTTGCTATCTAATGATATAAAAAAGGTTTAAATCAATAAAACCTTTTTTTACTTTGATTTGTTTTTTATGATTTACCTGGCAGATAGACGGATGTTTCATTGGCCATAAAAAGCATCGTAAATTGGAAAATAAAAGATGCCTAGCATTTTCAAGAATCTTTTTTCCCCATCTATAATGAATAACTGGAAGTAATCAATAATGACTTGCCGTGGTCGACACTCACGACTTTATGTATTCCGTTACTCTAATGGGTGAAATTAACTAGTTGCTCATTTGCGACAACGTTGACATTTCTCAAAAAACATTATTTTACAAGAGAGCCATTACTGTCGCAAGTCACCAAAATGAAAGACACAATACTATAATAGCATAATTGCAAAAATTTTTTCGCTCTGACTTATTATGGATCCTTAAAAAATTACCTTTTATCAGTAAAATTATTTTCTACATGACTACATTATTTATTCTGAAATCGCCAGTGTAAAACCATTCCAATTTCGTCTCCAATACATACACAGTACATTCTGCCAGAATGTGGAATGTGAAATCTGAAAATGCATGTTATGCGAAATTGTAGGTAGGTAATAACATATTTACATCATATCACGCTTCATAGAACAATAATTGTAATATTTATTTATGTACATGTCAGTCATCATGTTAATACGCTTAGTTTAAGATGTTTATCTCCCTTTTTAGTGAAAACCTCGCAATTACTCCACAATCCACATAAATTTTGTATCATTTTATAGATAATTGCTTGCTGTGCTGACATCCACAACTAAAAAAATTATTATTGCTTTTGTTTTTGTAAATTAATTAATTATTTCAATTATATATAGAATATACACATTAAGACAGCATACAGACACAATAAGCAGTGCTGCTGACGGCTTTAATTTTGAAACAACGTCAATGTGATTTCAGTTACAGAAAATGAAAAACTATTGTTACAGATGAATTTATCCATACTTTGGATATTGTTTATATGGAAGTTTGGTAATGAATAATAAATGAAAATAATATTTTTTATAATTTTGTAGAGTGATAATTATTATACTTAGTGAAAATTATTCGCATGGATATCGCTAGTTTATGCATATATTCTTAGTTTGGCTTATAAGTATTTATGTAAGTTTGAGTTGTTGTATGAATTATAATTTTTTTATATTCATTTAAGTATATTATATATATAGTGTAAGCAGTATATTTTGGTATTTGCTTAGGGTTATATTCAGAGGCACCGCGTACCTACTTTCTGTTGGCATAAATGTTAAATGAAGGAGAATACCACTAGTCATTTAGTTCACCTTTTGTACACAATTATTTTAAAGTGTACAATAAAATTAAATAAATATTTTTTTATATATATCGACATTGTAGCAAATGAGCGTAGTCACATCTTTCAGGTTACTCATGTTTACCATAGGTAACGCCCATAGGTAACATGTCATAAAAATGACCGCCTAATATATGAAGCTGACTGTACTACTGTTAAACCTAGAAAAGAATGATTCTATGAACTAGCACCAGTAAATGTACTAATTAACATAATACGGCTATAAATATTGTTTCAGTTTGCATTGCCACTTTGATCAATGCTTACTTAAATTGTTCGTAAAAAGAACACGCAACGTATACGACACAGTTAGAATATTTTTAAGTAATAAATAGAACGTGAATGAATTGGTAGTCCTTGCAGTAAATCTGCCTTCACTTTAGTTGCTAAGCGGGCATTGTGTTTACGAGTGCAGTGCCCGAGTGATAGAGTTGTGCACTAGTTTATCCAAATATCGAATTAGTCATCGATATTCAGCATATCGATATATTTACTCGTGGTTATGCAGAAAGCAAGTCTCTTCAAAAGCTGTAATACTTAAAACCGCTCTATTGAGTGACATTTCATACCTAATAGGCAGTAAAAATCAATTGAGTTTCTTGATGGACGTCTAGGTACCAAAGAAGCAACTATGGTACTTAATTTGCAAATTTTCCGCGAAATGTTAGATTTAGACTCTCCTGAAGATGCTTCGGTTGCGAAGTGTAACGTGCGTTGAGTACGTAAATTTTGTGTTACTGCCTTTACTTCTGACGTGGAAGAAAGTGTGGTAGAAGTGGGTGGACTACTGTGCCACTGTGGTCTTCTATAATAATTTCAGACCTTGGATAAGTTTGCCCCACTCCTTACACTACCTTTCATTTCTGTTGCATCACAGCAGTTCCATATAACATTTCGCGGAAAATTTGCATATTAAATACCATAGTTGCTGCTTTAACTTATGTATTTCCGCAAAGTAACGACTAAATATATTAGGTACCAAAGCCTTTATTGTCCGTCTCAAAGCCACCATTTTAAAAAAAATGTGGTGTTAAAGGATTAAAATTCAATTCAATTTTCCTCTAGTTTAGAGGTTAAGATGGGGAGTACATTTGTTTATGTGAATTATAGGATTAAGAGTACGTCGTCACGTGGAATGGCAGGATAAATATTTTAATATTAAAAGATCGCAAAAGTATCTTCCCACCAGAAAAATCGTCCGCTTAATTGAAAATCTGTTGTATATTATTTTTCTATACGAACCCTTTCAGCATCACCTAAAAAAATTTTCGCTCTCTCAATTAGATAGTGAAAAACACCTTTTATAAAAATTTTGATAGTAAATATGAAATCTAGAGTAATATTACAAACACGAAACTCTATCTGTCTGTCTGTCTCTATTTGACTGTCTGTTACGCTTTCTATTTGACTGTCTGTTTCGCTTGATTTTGATGAAATTTGGCATGGAGATAGTTTAAAATTTGGGATCATACATAGGCTACCTTTTTTCAATAATCAATCCCCTAAGAGGCCGAAATAGAGAACGAAAACACTTTTCGTTGCGAAGCTAAGGTTTTAATAATTTTATAATTATATTTATTCTTATTTTTGTAATATCACTGTTTTTGCTTTGTTCATAGCATTCGATTTGCTTTAAAAATAATAATGACATTTATATGACAGAAATATAGCATGAATCTCGGTATTCTAAAAATGTATATTACAATTTATTCTAAAGTATTACAACACTATATTCTATATAACACACACTGACGTGAGTTGCATTGGATAATAGAAACAGAACATTCGCAGTTATTAACAACTCGTCTATATAAAATGGACTCTATTTTTATTGATATAATGTACATTTTAAAATAAAACTGTCGTGTCATGTTACGTAAATTAGTGTGCGTAGAGTCATCGACCTGTATCTCGCGAACCTACCTCAATGCGAAAAATATATTACAAGAGTGTTGGTGTTGAAATTTGTGTAGCCATTTTGTTTTGTTACCCGCCATTAGCGGATGTTGCGCTATTGTCAATTTCCTCCCGCATTCGTAATACTGTTCGATATTAAAAAATAAATGGCTATTAAATAAAAACAACGATGTTGTAAAATACATAATTTTTAACGCAGTAATACTGTACTAACCGAGTTCCCATTTCCTTTGTCACCGCCCTCCGGGACCCTGCATCAGATCTTCACCAAATTAAAATGGGATAACACATATTAGACCGGGATCCCAGAAACAATCTTTTTTTATTACTAACAAGCTGAACTTTTGTGAAATGCTTCGTTTAGACGAGACAACCATCTTTTCTATCTTCGAAAAATCTCGAATTGGGTAGATAATAAAGTTATGGGTCTTTGAAAATTTTGATTCGATGAACGAAAAATATTTATTAATAACAATAGTTATTTTTTGACTTAAATCTCTTGATTACATTATTAAAAACACGATGAAACTTTTGTCCTACACATTCGATGGTTTTTCTGGCGAATCCTCCACTCTAAAGTTTCGGAATTATGAGATGTTTAAATTGATATTATTCAATTTAACAAGCTAATTTTCTCACAACAGCCTGTTAATTATTATTGTTATTCAAGGGTAACATTGTCCTACACGTAAAGTAAAAACATTTCTTAGTCCAACACTCTGAGGTTTTCTTTTTGTCTATCTTTATTTGTTACCCGATTCGAGATTTTTCGAAGATAGAAAAGATGGTTGTCTCGTCAAAACGAAGTTGTCCACAAAAATTCAGCTTGTTAGTAATCAAAAAAAAAGCCAGCCACACGCATAAGTACTAGCTACCTTACACTCCTAATTGAAAAACTACGGTGACGAGCATTGACGATTTGAGACAGGAATAAATGTCGTTGCAGAACTCTACCTAGTAGACAAGATATTATAGACACAAATAACAAATCGTTTGCCTTTTCAAACTACCAGACTGAATGGAAGATGGTCTATTTTTCGACGGGATCCCGAACTAATACGAGGAAAGAAGATTAGACCAACTGCCTTACTTAGGCATCTTGTAAAAGCGAGAAAAAGCTAATAAGTTAAGAAATATGTCACTAACAATGTGATTTCTAAATGGTAGAGTTCCGGAACCTCTCAACTAGGAACTACTGGTACCATCGCCATACCCATTCCAGTTGCAAATACATTAGTGCTCGTTGCTATCGTGTTCCGGTTTGAAGTTTAAAATGGCCGGTATTCCAACCCGGATTCCATCCGGAACCCGAAAATATACGCATTGATAAAAAATGATTTGATAAACAACACACACAACAACACAAATCGTCATTGATATCCTTGGTGCCTACACGCAGTGGTTATCTCATTCTATCACTAGAACCATCTGCATATTTGTTATTCAGTTAAATAAGAAAAACAATATATAACTTATAGGTATGATTGAAACTGGACAGAAATGAATATAGAATATAGAACATTCGTACAGATTTTCTTATGAAAAAAATGTATTGCAATGCTCCGTAAGGCGCTGTCAACACCAAAAAGGCGCACTCTATTTCTATCGAAGTAAACGAGATCCCACTGTCAGTGTAACTGGGCCGTCTTAATAAATAAATATTGAAATAAAAAAGTGATTTTTTTTTATATCATAAGATAGCAAACGAGCAGATGGGTCTCCTAATGGAAAGTCAGCCATCGCCTATAGGTTATCTATAGGCGAAGGCTGACTCTTTCCATCAGGAGACCCATCTGCTTGTTTGCTACCTTATGATATATAAAAAAAACATAGTGCTAGTCCGGACTCCTTTTCTAATCCATCTATTATTGACCGCCCTGTTGCACAAATGTTGTCCCTGTCGAAAATCGAACCTGAGTTCCACCAATTGCGTAGTCAGGGTCGCTAACCACTTAACCAACAGGGCGGTCAATAATAGATGGATAAGAAAGGGAGTCCGGACTAGCACTATGTTTTTTTTTATATATCATAAGGTAGCAAACAAGCAGATGGGTCTCCTGATGGAAAGAGTCAACCATCGCCTATAGACACCAAAGATGTTAATGGTGCGTTGCTATCTTGTGGCGAGGTCTAATGCCACATACACAAGTTTAACGGCTACCTTACCCTCCAAACCGGAACACGACAGTGACAAGCACTGACGCTATTGCAGCAGGAATAGGTAAGGCGGTGGTACCAGAACCGGGCGAGCCGATTCAGAACTCTACCACCTAGTAGTCACGATGGTAGTGACGCGCATAGCCACTCAGTCGCCTTTTACGACCTGTCTGGCAGAACGGCAGTTGGCCTATTCTTCAAAGGAGCCCGGGACCAACACGGGGAAAATTATTTGTCAAATATGATTCGTTAGCGGTTTAGACATGAATATGATGACTTCATGTTTTTAATTGCAGACCCATACGTAAAAAAATAAAGATAACTGTTTAATGATGATTTTAAACCAATCTTCGCAATTATTTTCTATCGACCCAATTTTGTTCAATTACGTATCGAGACGGCCACGGTCTTTGACATTTTATGATGAATATTAACATATATTTTTTGTGATGTGCTGTAACTAATAGTTTTTCTTAAAAAACTGCTTAAATAACATTAATTTCAACAAATTGGGTCTTATCAGCCTCTTAAAGCTACTAATGTGATTTTTATCACATAAACTGCAGTAACCGACATACCATTACTTATACCTCGAGAACTTTGATCAGATCTTCGCCAAATTAAAATGGAACGATTCGGGGAGTACACCCTCACAAACAAAAAAAGAATTTTCAAAATCGGTTCATAAAAGACCGGGTTCTGAAGTAACAAATATGGAAAAAACGACCAAGGGCGAGTCGAACTCACGCACAAAGGGTTCCGTATCATTATCTATAAAAACGACAAAAAATACTTTTTAACTTTCCGCTGCATATGTAGATAAGAAAGTTACTGATTCAGCTCCGATTTTCGAAAATCAAGTTTTCAACAGATCTCCACGTTTTGAGGTCCTAAAAATCTTTTCCGACTATTTTCACGATGACGTCAGTATTTATGTATGTATGTATGTATGTGTATGTCACTGTGTGTATGTGTATATGTAATCTCATAACTTTTGAACGGCTTAACCAATCGAAACGCGGTTGATGGCATTTGGTTGGATTCCACTCAACTTAGACTACCTAAAAATTTGAAACAATTCTCTTCAAAAAGCCTCATAAAAAATAATATACCGATTAAGTACAAAATCTAATCAACTCGTTACGTACGTAAGTTGTGTGCGTACTTTGGAGTTGATCGATTTGTGTAATTAGTTTAGTGATATTATTGTTATTATTATTTTTCATAACATCGAGATTTTATAATTTATTATTTTTCCACCATATTTTGGAGCTTAAAAAACTACGTCAAATCCAGTTTCAAAATTCAAAATCGAATCATGTGTTTAAAAGTTACATTTTTTTAATACTAACATTTTGTTGTTTACAGAAACTTTACTTATTATTTTTAAAAAAATCAGGCTAATGTACCGATTGATTTAAAAATCTAATCAGTTTTTCTCTTTAAAAAAACTGCGTCAAATACCGTAAACGGGAACAAAATCGGTCGATTTATTTAGGAATTACCAACAACGAAAATTTATGAAAAACAAATAATGTTTTTTGATATTACTTCGATATTTTCAGTCTATAGTTAGTTAGCCAGCCTGTAGCTAAGAAAACATTTTACAGCTAAAAGTTAGGTCAAATATCATTTCAAAGATAAAAATCGATCATTGTTTCCAAAATATACAGCTTTTCAAAAATTAAACAAAGTACTGTCATTTATAACAAAATTTAGCTTTTTGAAATCTGAAAAAATATATGCTTAGGTATTTTTTGTTCCTTTGAGGCTAAAATACTTCAATTTAGCGGGAAGTTTCAGGGATGGCATGCAGGTTCAACCGGTTACCGGAATAGCCTTAAATATTTATTTTATTTTAATTTAATCATTTAAAAGTGAATATATAACTAAACATTCTGTGAATATTTCAAGCGTCTACTAGTTGTTATTAAGATAGAGAAAATAATTGCAAAATAATCACGTTTGTTATATGGTGGTCCCCCTTAAATATTTATTTTATTCTGTTTTTAGTACTTGTTGTTATAGCGAAAACTAAAATACACTATTTGTGTCAATTTCAACTGTTTAACTATCACGGTTCATGCAGATACAGCCTAGTGAAAGACAGACAAGCAGTCAGTCAGACGGATAGACAGTTGAGTCTAAGTAATAGGGTCCCCATTAACCCTTTGGATACGGAACCCTAAAAAACATATAACTGATTGCAAAACCTCCTCTTTCTGGAAAGTCGATGGAAAAATAATGATTTTTGATTAATTGGGATTTAAACTCGCAATCACACAATCTATCGCACCATTAGACCAACAACGCAAGTAACTAAAGCCCCAAAACGAAAGGTCTCTTAGTTTCTTCTTGACATAACAATTCGAGATAGATTAGAAAGTGGTGGCGCCAAGTCGCCGTCTTAAAACTTAATTGAACCGACTGACAGCAACAATAAGAAAGTGGGTTCTGTTTATTGGTATATCGGCCCTTCGAGATTGTTCTACAAGTTTAGAAAACTTTGTGTATGTAGCGATTTTGCTCGCCTAATAACATTTGATAGGCTGAAGAGTAAACAGGTTTTTGTGTATCGATTTTGTCTTTAGAAATTTTATTCGACTACCAAAAAAGAGACCTTGTAATCGACACTAACCTAAATATATATAAAAATCAATCCCTATTTTCCGGGGTCATGCGTGAATGTCTGGACCAAATTCACTAATTTTTTTTTTGTTGTCTTTGTAATTGTCAGGAGAAGGTTCTTATAAAAGGAAATATTAAGAAAATTGCGTGGAAAATAAGAAAATTTAAGAATACTTAACCACCATATAAAGTTCTATGCCCTTTCGGCTGCCTAAAAGGACAATCCCGTAGACTTATATAAATGACGTGTCACGTTATTTGTCCGCTATGGATTTCTAATATGTATGGGAAACAACGTTTACCGGGTCAGCCAGTCTTAGATTTTATGTATTTTTTAATTTTTATAAGATGTTAATGATGCGTTGCTATCCTTGTGGCGGGATGGCAATGCAGCATGCATAATTCTACCGGCTACCTTATCCTCCAAACCGGAACACGACAATGATAAGTATTGACGCTATTGCGGCAAGAATAGATAAGGTGGTCGTATCAAATACCCGAGTGAAATGTTGCAGAACTCTACCACCTGGTAGTCACGATGTTGGTGACAAGTATCGCCAATCGGTCGCCTTTTACGACCTGCCTGGCAAAACGGCTTATTCTTCAATGGAGCCCGGACCAACAAGGGGTAAACTCTCTGCATTTCCCTGAATCTCCTTGTCGCAATTCTGTGCGTTCTTTTTCGAAGGTTCGTTTCCAAGTTTACTTTCGTTTTTATAGTACTCACGGCATTAAGATTTGAAATTCACTCTTAGCGTTCGTAATAGTTCATTTTTTTTTCTTATAGCATAAGATAGCAAACAAGCACATGGCTTTCCTAATATCTGAGATCTAAGATATAATGAAAAGAGACAACTATCGCTTATAGATATTAAAGATGTTAATTTATGCGTTACCATACGTGTGACGGAAGTAATATCACATGCATGAGTTTACCGGCGACCTTACCCTTCTAACTAGAATGCGACAATGACAAGCACTGATGGTATTGTGACAGAAATATGTAAGGCGGTTACAATAATCCAAATATTCATTTTAATTTGGAGATTAGGAAAATATCCTAACCTCATTTTAATACATTTAAATGAAGCAAAATTCTAAAGTTTAACGGCTCGTATTCGATTCGTAAGAAAAACTTCATATTTTCAAGTTTTCTCCAGAGCAATATCGTAATAATGTGAGCAGATTATTCGAAGGATATTACAGTTGTTGCGTGATTAAGTTTTGATTATTCGATTTACCGCAGATTCAAAATTTGATCGGCAAACGATTACGCGCGAAGATTTAAAGTGTTTTTAAAGTAATTCTTCTAAATAAATGAGTTCATATAACAGACTGAAAAAAATCAGTATATTTAGCATTACCTTAATTCAATCTATATTAATATTATAAATGCGAAAGTTTGGATGTTTGGATGGATGTTTTTACTCAATCACGTAAAAACTACAAAACGGATTTGAATGAAATTTGGCACACAAGTAGACGATGACCTGGAATAGCACATAGGCTAAATTAGATTATCCCGCGAGATTTGCCAAAAACTTTTATAATGTAGCGGGCTGCTTGCGGCAGCTAGTATATTATAAATATTGTAGGTTTCTATTGAAATTTTTACTGGTAAAAAAAAATTTATAGTGAACTGATTTTGTAATTTTTAAATATTATTTTTTAATATCTAACAAAAATATTTTCATAATTTTCACTCTGTGTTGCACTTTAAGATCATAATCCTGTTGGAAAAATATATAAAATAAAATGTTATGACACAATATTACAATGGTTGTATTCGTCCTGAAAAATAGCTCTGAATTTCGTAAAACGCTATGTAGCGATTGTCTTCATTTTAAAAAAACCCTTGTCAAAAATTATATTCTTGCTCTGTAGTGCACTAAATCAAGACATAATCTTGCAAAACCTGTAATTTATCCTTCGAATAATCGGCTCACATTATTACGATATTGCTCTCGAAAAAACTTTAAAACATTAAGTTTTCGTATCAAATCGAATACACATTCTTAAATAAAAAAATCCTCTTTATAATATTAGTATAGATATACATATAGTAAAGGAGCCCAAGATGGTAAATGGGTAGTTACTCGAGCGTCGTAGGGATCTATTCGATTTTGTTGACTAAATTATAGGATGAGTAAAAGGTTATATAATGTTTTTGATTTCAATGGTGGGGAAAAAATCTACAGATAAAAAAAGTTAAAAAAAAATCAGTGACATGGAAACACTGAAGCGCGTAGATCAGGATATGGTGGGTTAAATAATTGCCAGCTAAAGTTTAGAAAATCGGACGATTCAAGTGTAGCGTAAGGGAGTGGGAGGGTCACAAAGTTGCAAAGAAAATGTTATCTTGACGTTCTCGAGCGCGTCTGAATTTTCTTTTATTATGGAGGAAATGTTGTAAGAATTATGAAAAATGTATAATCTGACACTTTCCTCAAGCCGAAGTTATCTTAATTTTGTTTTTTTTTTCTGCCATAGTTACCCCCCTTTATATAAAGGGCTTATATTTGATGTAGAGCCTTAACAGTATGCGAGGTACCCCCTCCTGACCCTCCTGTACGCGCTCGAGTAAATACCAAAATCCCCTCTTGGGCTCCCCGACTAATAGATGTCACTTTTACAACTTAGACGAATCTAATGACACCTCTCTTGCTTAGATCCATTATATAAGTTAAGGCTACAGATCGTAACAAAGAAATACGCATACCTACATACATTTTCCGAGTGTTGATCGGAAGCCTCCTTCAAAGAGTAGATAAACTACCTTACATCTGTGCAGCTCGTAAGAGAAAGGAAAAGGCTAATGTGTCACTATCATCACGAGTTCTAACTGTAGTTTGTTCAACAAAACGAACTAATTAATGGGGAAATTAATTAATTGGAGACAAGGAACTTACAACGCGTACACACCGCGACTAAATTAGTCCAACAGGGTACTTTGCAGTGATGTTCCAGATAAGGCCATTGCCGTATTATGCAGTTTTTAGCGGACAAATCATCGAAAATAATGCATACGGCAGCGATTTGAAAGCAGTATAATATTTGTACTAAATTATACGGCCGGATACGGAAGCGCTGACAAAACCGAATTTATTGGTGTAACTCATTAGCGACTTTTTCTGTTCATCCATTTGGCTACTTTTACAAAAACTGACACTTACTATATATTCTACACTTTTTATCGTCGGCACTTGGTGAAACTCCATTTTAACACAATATTTGCTAGCTGATAACACTTGTACTGTTTCACAATAAGATAATTATATTTAATTTCCGACCGGTTTCGCTTACACAAGCATCCTCAGGGTATAATTCCTATAATCCTATAAATCTGGGTAATATTTATAGGATTATAGGAATTGGCGCCATTAATCGTATTTTTTAAGAAACAGAGCTGATTAGATTTTGTAATCAATCGGTAACTTAATTAGAAAGTTAATATAAAAAAAGGTTTTTTCAAAATTTTTCAAAATATCCTAGGCCAAACCTGTTTAAATTTTCAGAAAGTCAAAGTTTGGCGCAACCTAAGTTAAATCGCATTAACCACGTTTCGATGGGTCAAGCCGTTCAAAAGTTATGTGATGTTTACATACACACATGTACATATACATACATAGACTACATACTGATATCATCATGAAAATAGTCGAAAAAGATTCCTAGGACCTCCAAACGTAGAGATCTGGTGAAAACTCGAAACTCGAAAATTGGGGCAAAATCAGTAACTTCCTTATTCTCATTCGTGGCGGGAAGTTAAAAATATCTCTGGATGAGATAAATATAAGTTAAAAAACTTCCCACTACGTTCCGTGTTTTTAAAATTTACAACAAATTTTGGCCCAAAAAACACATCCCGTTATTCCAGTTTGGTCCCGTCCCTTTGAAGAGTAGATTACCTGCTATTCTGCTAGGCAAGTCGTAAAAGCAAAACGATTGCTTATACGCGTCACTATTATCATAACTAATAGGTGATAGAGTACCGTAACGTCCCGCCCGGTTATATGGTACCACCGCCTTACTTATCATTGTCGTGTTCCAATTTGAAGTCGATATCTTTAGATTTACTACTGAATCCAGGAAGATCCAGGGGAAGAAACTTAGCGGGCGTTTTTCTCTGTTCAAAATAATTTATACCACACCTATTCGGAAAGCACATTAGTTCTTACTTGAAAAACGAGAAGAAAGTACCTAATTCCAAGCGAACCAATATGCGGGCGGCAAAAATGTATGGGATTTACTTTCTCCCCTTGGAAAGAAAGTAATTTTCTCCCATCCTTTAACTTTTTAACATTCATAAGTTTGTATCTCGAAGCACATCAAAATGTTACTGGCCGCTAGCATTTACTAAGGAAACTTGGCAGTATGTGCTTTATTTCATTTGCCTCCTCAATATTAAAAAAAATAACGATTGTACGCGCGAATTTTCTTTTTTATTGTATCTTCTTCTTACATTCTGTTCTGATGTCTATGTCTAGTAGCGAGAATGAAGATTTATTTACGCCGCCTGAATTAAAAGAAGCTGCTCAGTCATTTTAAACCTTTTGCCAGAAAAGTCCAAGCATAAGTACAACAAAACATGTGAAGAATTTATGGAGTTTCAATAATTGTAATAATTTTAATATAAATTTTAACTAAAATGCTTTTATTTTCCTCATTGGTGTAGTATAAAGCAGTATGTATCACTCGGGAGAAAATGCGATACGTAACTTGAGTGTATTGAGGTCCTCAGCTGTGCTTCGGGCCTCAAACTACACTCTCGTAAGGTATCGGTCATTTTCTCGCCTTGGTGAACAAACTACTATTCCAATACATATGTAGTACAGTTTTACAAAATTATTTCACTACGCATGTGGTATCACCATCCCAACAAACGGTTATCATCACACCATTAATATGTTTAGTGTCTAAAGGCGATATTTTCTCTTTCCGTCAGGAGGTTCATCTGCTTGTTTGCTACCTAATCTGTATATATAAACATCAATCCCTATTTTCCTTGGTCACGACGCCTGAATGGCTGGACCAATTTCGGTAATTTTTTTTGTTGTGTTTGTGATTGTAAGGAGAAGGTTCTTATAAAAGAAAATATTAAGAAAATTTCCCGGAAAATTAGAAAATTTAAGAATACTTAACCACCATATAAAGTTTAATGCCATTTTGGCTGCATGGAAGGATAATCCCGTAGTCTTATATAAATTACGTGTTTCGTTGTATACAAAACAACGTTGGCCGGGTCAGCTAGTGATATATAAAAATTATAATGTGTATATAAAAATAATAATTATGGTGTGGCACAGAGTGCTTTTTTCGAAGCTTTCTGCTTATGGGCTTCCCGGGAAGTTATGCAAGTGGATCACCAGTTTATTGGTGTTCAAACAGTTCAAACAGTGTTATGAAAAGTCTACTCAAAATCCTTCAAATACACAAAAAAATAAGATTCTTATATTAGGAGATCAAAGACTCCGGGGCCTATCTACTAGATTGGTGAAATACAAATCAAGTGAGTTTTCAGTTTTATCTACAATAAAACCTAATGCGAAGTCATCGAATATATTAAATAGTTTTAGTGATTATTCAAATTTAAATAACAAAGACTTTACCATACTTGGCATTGGTACCAATGACAAAGAACCTTATACTGTTTTCACTAATTTGTGTAATATGTTAGATAAACTAAAAGTGTGTAAACAAGTGTTTTTAATAAAAGTAGAGTCGAATAAATATCTAAATGTAGGATTACTAAATTATAAGTTAAATTTAATTGTAAAACAATATAACAACTGTACTTTTATTGATTTAGATTCTTATTTGTCTAAATATAATAATCATTATTCGCATAAAACCTATATAGACTGTTTGTATAACAAATTAAAAATTAATATGGATTATCAGGAATACAAAAATAACTTTTTGTCATTTTCCAAACAAAAAATTAATAAAGTAACTGATAGTGAAAATAATAATAAGCAATTAAATAAACAGACATTTACATTCAACGAATATAAAGCAAACTTAGAAAAATTAGTGTCTAGTAGAATAATTAGTATCAAAAATGATCAATATCCTACCCCTAAGATAAACAAAGGTACAATACCTTATTATTTCAGTAAAAAACTAGGAAATAAAGTAGAAAACAACCTAAAACATTCAGTTTCAAATAATGTAATAAAAAAGGGTACCATACCATATTACTTTAATATTAAATCGAGAAGTGATATAAAAAATATAGATAACAAAGACCAGTTTTTTCGGAAATAAACACCAGTTTAAATTATTACACCAAAATATAGCAGGTGCTCTGAGTAAAAGAGACTATTTGCAAGTAACTTTAAGTGAGCTTAGTGATGAATTGGGCAAAATTGATGTTATCTGCCTTTCTGAAACATTTCTTAAACAAGGTTCCGAACAAAATTTTAGAATAGAAGGTTACTCTATGGCATCTTATTTTTCTCGTGAAAACCAACGACGGGGTGGCACTTGTATTCTGATCAGAAATGATCTACAGTTCAAAACTCTTGATTTACAAATACGCTTACCATTCTCTTTTGAATGCTGCGCTGTTGAAATTATAGATTATAAATTAGAAATAATTTGTATATACCGCACACCCAACTCAAATGTTGAAACTTTCCTTTATAATTTAGAATTACTGTTAGAAAATATAATGAAAAACTCTAAGAAGAAATTTATACTATGTGGGGATTGGAATATAGATCTGTTACAGGATAATTATACTCAAAAGCAGTTAACAGGCATTCTATCAAATAGTAATATTAATCAGCACATACTTAAACCCACTAGGAAGCATGCATGTTTAGATGTAATTGCTAGCAATTTGGAAAATGTTCAGTCTTACACTCATTACCTCGGTTTATCTGACCATGAGACAGCCCAGAGTATAAAAGTAAATATTGAGTCCATCTCAAACTTTAAACCAAAACGAGCTTTTTGGTTTGAAACAAAACAACTTTTTAGTCAAGAAAATAAGAAAAAGTTTTTTGAATGTCTATCATCCTTAAGTTTTAATGAAGTTCTTGCAAGTTCAAATTGTGAAGAGGCATTTAATAATTTCCACGACATATTCTTATTGTTTTTTGAGCTATGCTTTCCAAAAATTCGTACTAAGGTATCAAATAAACCAATTAAAAATAAATGGCTGTCAAAAGGACTTCTTAAATGTTGTAAAGTCAAACGCCAGCTATATTTAAATTATCGGTTTGGTAAATCTAATAAGAATGAAAATAAAAATAATTACTTGCGTTACAAAAGAATTTTATCAAAATGTATACTAGAATCACAAAGGCAATCATCTCTGAAATTTATTGAAAAATCTTCCAATAAATGCAAAGCTTCGTGGGATTTAATTAAAAACACATTCCAGAATAAAACAAATATACAAGAAATTGAGAAAATTAGAGTGAACAATACAGAGTATACAAAATCCCAATCAATTTGTAACCTATTTAATGATTTTTTTATAAACCAATCAAAAACAAGTATTAACAATGACAAATTCACAAACACTTCAAAAATACTTGGGTTACCTAATAGCAGTAAAACTATGTTTCTTACACCAGTAGATGAGCATGAAGTATTTAAGATCATAAACTCCTTAAAAAATACAAGTGCAACTGGTTATGATAATATTAGTACAGAACTACTCAAAAATGTTGCTGCTGTAATATCAAAGCCGTTCAGTCATATTATTAATTTGACATTTTTAGAAGGGAAGTTCCCACAACGACTAAAAAAGTCTATAGTTAGACCAATACTTAAAAAAGGTGACCCTTGCGATATGAATAACTATAGACCCATTACATTAATTCCGATTCTCTCAAAAATTTTTGAAAAAGTTATGTATGATAGACTTCATAATTACTTACTGAAATGTAATATATTAAAAAATAATCAATATGGATTTAGAAAAGGTAGGTCGACAACCTTAGCATGTTTTGAACTGGTAAAGAGTATAACGGAATGCCTAAATACAAAAAGTTATCCACTTTGTGTATTTTTAGACATGAGTAAGGCATTCGACTTTGTTTCTCATAGAATTCTGTTGGCAAAACTTGAAAAATATGGTATAAGAGGGAAATCATTAGAGTGGATACAAAGTTATTTAGAAAATAGGAAACAGTGTGTAGAAATTTCAAAAATTTCTGGGACACATAAAAAAATATATACTTCAAATTATAGTTGTAGTGACTGTGGAATACCACAGGGAAGTGTTTTAGGACCCTTGCTCTTTTTAATTTACATTAATGATCTTCCAGAGACTATGCAACATGAGTCATTCTTATTTGCAGATGACACTACACTCCTCATTAAATGTAAAAATAAAAATCACCTAGTAAAAGAAACAACTGAAACCTTACTTAAAGTTTCGGAATGGTTAAAAAGTAATAATTTAAAAATTAACTTGACTAAAACAAAGATAGTTGAATTTCAAACATGTTATAGCAATAAAGTTCAAAAATCAAATATATTATTTAACAATATAAATATAGAAAATACTGAATACACTAAATTTCTAGGAATATTTATTGACAACCATTGCAATTGGAAAGCGCACATTGATTCTCTTTGCAAAAAAATTGACAGATTTACCTATGTTTTGAGAAGAATAAGAGAAGTAGCCAACTTAAATGCTGCATTGCTGGCATATCACGGATATGTCTCATCTGTATTGCAATATGGAATCTCTATTTGGGGAAACTCAGTTGATTTAATTAGGATTTTCAGAATTCAAAAGAAATGTATACGTGCAATATGTAATGTTAATCAACTACATTCATGTAAACCCCTATTTAAAACTCTTAAAATACTACCTTTACCTTGTCTTTACATACTGTCGGTATGCGTATTTGTAAAAAAACATCAACATTTGTTTAAAACAAATGCTCAAGTATTAGGGAACTCATATTTTAGAAACAGTGAGAAGCTACATGTGCCAAGCCAAAGACTAAATATTTATAAAAAAAATGCATATTGTATGGCAATTAATATATACAATCATATTCCTGATAGTCTAAAATTATTACCTATAAATATATTTCGCAAAAAATTGTTTGATTTACTGTTAAATAAAACATACTATGATATTAGAGAATTTTTAGCAGATAAGATTAAATGTTAATAAACAGAAATATAAGCTTGTACAATTTACCTTGAAATTTAAATGTAATAAAAACTGAACGGCAAATTTTGTAAAATGGTAAATTTTTTGTAAATTGTAAAAATTTGGATTGAGCATAAGATCATATTTTGTAAATTGTAAAAACAACTTTTGATGTGAAATAATTCTAGTAAATTGTAATACATACAATTGTAATACGTGAAATAGAAAAAAAGAAGCCCGCTGAGTTTCTTCCGCCGGATCTTCTCAGTGTGTGGCCGCGTTCCGATCCGGTAGTAATTATAAAGAAATCGACCTAAATTAAAATGTTTGCACGCCATATTATGGTAGAATATGATGGTAATTTAATTTATTTTAATAACTTGTGACACCCATATTCTTGCAAATAAATATTTTTCATTTCATTGGCTGGTCGGAGCATCAAGGTCGTAGTCGACGGTGCGTGTTCCGACCTTAAATTTATCAATACTACTGTTCCGCAAGGCTGCATGCTATCGCTTACACTGTTTTTATTCTGCATATACATAAATGACATGTTGCGAATTAGTAACATTCGTTGCTATGCAGATGACAGTAATGGTGATGCTTTGTACTCCGGGCATAGCGGTATATCTCAGGAACATGTCAATAAGAACCGAGACAAGCTAGTGTCTGAAATCGAGACTCAACTCGACAAAATTTCGAAATGAGGTCGACTCAACTTAGTCCAATTTAACCCCAGGAAGACAGCTGTGTGCGTTCACAGCTAAAAAGTCGCTCTTTGTCGTATCACCTCGTTTAGAGAACCCCTCCTCCCTCAGCCAATATTGGAATTCTTCCAATCTTGGAAAGAATCATTGACGATCAAGCTGTCTCCAATCGGCTTGATTCCTTGGCTTTACGCAGAGATGTAGGTTTACTTAGCATCTTTTACCACATCTATCATGAGGAGTGTTCCGACGAACTGTTCACAATGATCTCTGCCGTTAATTTCATCATCGGACTTCGCGGGAAAATTCAAAGTTCTATTCTTATCACCTCGATATCTGAAAATCCACAACCGTGCGATACTTAAGGCACTTTTTACCACGCACTACTTCTCTGTGAAATCAATTACCGGTGGGGGTGTTTCCGAACGGATACGACTTAGGGACCTTCAAGAAGAGAGCATAGCTCCTTCTTGAAAGAAAGAGCCGGCAACGCAGCTGCAAGACTTATTTTGCTGTCCATGGGCGGTGGTGATCACTTACCGTCAGCCTCCTGCTCGTTTGCCCCTTTTTTCTATAAAAAAATAATAATATACAAAAAGTTAAGAATAAATCACCTTATTTCTGTATCAAATTACAGTAGAAAATACGAATATGTAGTGGAGCTGATTACCGTCTCGTTTTGATATAGGTTGGAAATATTGCGTAAATAGACTAGCGGAGCTCAAAACAGATGTTATACACGTCAACTTATATCAAACTGACGGACAGACTAAATGGCGTACATGCCAAAACATGACATACAATTATTATCTTGGGTTTGTTTATCTTGAGATGTTTTCTCGTGTTATTGATTTCGTTATTTTTATCTACGGGCATTTCTAAATGGCAGTAAAGATGTTTAGAGGTTTTGACGTAAATACGTCTTTAAAATTGCCTTCATAAGAGGCACAGTTCAAAAAACGGATGATAACAAAATTTGGGGATACCGTTTGGTGTTATAGCTACATACCTATCATCAACATTAAAAATCTAATTATACCACTGGATAGCTAATGAATGAAAGAATTTGATAAGCTGAACACGGATAGCGACGCTTCGTGAATAGTGGAGTAGGAAGTGCCGCCATTTTTAGTAAATTTTACTACGTTACATACTTTGCATAATATGGTATATCTTTAGACTCAGAGCAATTATAAAATTCGATTAAGTCTTATTCGAAAGTTCTTGTAAAGATTTATTGACTGTGTAATTTCAAAAACTAATTTCCAATTATAATAAATATATACGGCACTTAAGAGAAAAATTTAGTGCAAAATTGTAATCAGCCACAAAAAAATCTTTTAAAAGCCATATCAAAATATATGGACTGTATAACGTCTGAGAGAGATTTTATGTAGCAACCTAATGATACTCATGAACCCTCATATGAAAAAGT
This sequence comes from Apodemia mormo, assembly GCA_036924255.1. Classification (NCBI taxonomy): domain Eukaryota; kingdom Metazoa; phylum Arthropoda; class Insecta; order Lepidoptera; family Riodinidae; genus Apodemia; species Apodemia mormo. Next base: position 35,096,134 of record JAUPFN010000017.1, read on the forward strand.
GTAGAAGTGTCGAGAACGCAAAAAGATGAAGGCGTCCGAACCGATCCTTTATGGCTTCACACGTCGTTGGGGCGAGTAAAGTGCTCAGCCAGAGCTTAAAGATGTGGGGTTTTACGCCCACTACCCCAAGGATGTCTCCTGTGAGGTCGATCCTCGGCTTAGAGGTGGCGTTGTCACATAACAGGGTTAATGGCATTATCCTGTGTGTAGGTGTGTAGTGTTTTGATACGTTTCATTGGCCACAGGTCATCGGGATCGGTAAGAACGTGGCGGGGCCTACGTGATTTGGGATCGGGATTAAGATCTGGGATGGAGGCTGCCGTGGCTAACACCAGTGAGTTGGTACGATTGAAATATTTTTTAGAAATATCTTGAAATGCCTAGCTAAGCTCGGCAATTCGAGATCTTTATGAAGGTCAATGCATACCACGGTATATCATGGGACACCCCTGACAATTCGCCAGTATTTTTTCTGCACTACTTGCAATGGATGCAAATCTGTATGAGGGAGATAGGCAAACGCTACGAAGGCGTGATAGAATAGGCCTTACGAAAATCTTATAGTGTCACCTTGTGAGGGACCTATAAGTGGAAAATGAACCCACTACACGGAATTAAAATCGGTGGTTGGTTTGGTACTCTCGTATGATGAGTACGAGTCCGTTGAATACTCCCATTTGGCATAGCTTTTATATTAGGCCATTGTACCAAATCTTATCTAACGTCTTCATGACATCGAAAAATAGCGGACCGGTGGGAATCGGTTATTTATTTTTCGATTTTTTTTTGGATTTCGATATTTATTTTATAGTATTTTTCGATGTCGCGACTTTAAATGCAGCCCCGGGGCTGCATTTAAAGAGTTTAAAATGTACTCTGTGAGTCGATGCACATAATGAGTGCAAGAGTGAGTTGCTCTAGGAATATAGATAAGGGAGGGAGGGAAGTATTTAACTACCTTATTTGTGATTTTATCAGACCCCGAGGCCTTCTCATTTCGTAGATTTTTGATTATTTCACCTACTTCTTCGGTATCGGTGGGTAATAGCGGGTCATTATCTGGCAGTAGATGCGCCCTAGCTCTACTTCGCTATCCACAACATGAGCGCGCTCTAGACCACCTAGGTCTTAGACTGGTTTGACATTGTGATTGGAACGACGAACAAAAAATGTTACCATCGCAAGATATTGCGTATGACGTAGACGTATTCACGGAAAATATGCACGTCTGTGTCCATGATACAACCACAACCTGTTTTTTTTTGATATCATAGAATCTATATATATAATAAAATCGTAGGAAAGTCAATGTATGTTCGGAGTGAACTCAAAAAGTACTGCATGGATTTACTTTAAATTTTGCATGAATATTACTAACAGGTCGGGTCAACATATAGGCTACATATTATCACGCTAGCACTTACGGGGGAGGGGCTGTGCGGAGTAAACAAAGTCCGCGCGGACGAAGTCGCTGGTAACAGCTAGTAGCAAATAAACTGATTGCTCATCTGACAGAAAGAGAAAATTGCCTATAAATAACAAAAGTGTTAATGATACGATGCTTTTCATGTGGCGGGGATCTGTATCATAAGTTTTTTTTTATATATATAGAAAGAGCTAATGAGCAAAAGGTACATCCGATAGTAAAAGATGAACGCCAGCCATGGACATGTAGTTTCGCTGTGAATCTTTTAGAACGAGTAAGCTCTTTTCTCGAAGATCCCTGAGTCGTATCCATTCGTAAACACCCCCATCGGTAATTAATTCCACAAAAGGATAAAGCGAGACATAAATAGTCAAAATTTATAACATCCATAAATAAATCAAGTAAAACAGTACAGGTGCTTTTAATACGATATAAATTCAAGTCAATAGATAAAAACAGCTAAATATATTAACGTAATACGGATCCTTTCCCACGTGATACTGTCTCGCTCTTGGCTGGTTTTTAAATTAACTTGTGTATGTAATGTGTGATCAGAACTCATATCATCTGTTTGTGGAACATGTTCTAACACGGTTCTAACGGAAACATTCATGTCCATTAACACAGCAAGTTACTTAGCGGCCATGTTTGTACACGGTGCAGACGATTCCTATGGGAGTTTCTTGGGAAACGCTACATGCAACATGGTTTTGTCGCAGCGTGTGTTCGTCTTATACTTCTGAGAAAACTGATGTATTATATTACATTATAAATGTGTAGCGCCTGTCTGTACATTTTGTTTTCAAGAGAGATTCATAAGATCGGCCTCAAAGTGCAACAAGAATATAGCGTCAGCCGAAATTATCAAATTAATAAACAAATATTAGAATTCAACGGACACTTTTTAATAGCAAGTAAATTTTAAAAAAGAACGTACTTGGGAAAAAATCGTGAAACTAATCTAAAAAAAACTAGGTGACCTAGCGAACTTCGTTTCACGATTACTCAATGAATGAGAACATTTAGGATTTTATTTAGTTAAATTTTTCTCTCTTAAGCACTAAACTTGAGGAACTTCCCCTTTAATCAAGCAAATATTTTGAAAATTTATAATAATGACATACAGACGTCAGTATGCCTGTACGTATATGTATGTGTAAATGTGTATGTGTGTATGTAAGTATCTCTCATCAACTTTTGAACGGCTTTACCGATCGAAACGCGGTTGATGGCATTCGATTCCGCTTAACTTAGACTTCCCGAAAATTGAACTAATTCGGCCCAGGAGATTTTGAAAAGTTTTGAAACAACCTCAAAAAATGGCGGGCAGTATTTTTTTAATATAATTTCTAGATTAATGTACCGATCGAGCAAAAAATCTAATCAGCTCTATTCCTTAAAAAACTGGTTCCAATACATAAATGCAAAATCATTTTATCCATTCGGGAGTTGTAGTTGACGAAAAAATTTTGAAAAAAGTGTTTTTTCGACATAACTTCGAGACCTTTTTACCAATCATTTTTCAACCTTCTACAGTATTTCAGTACTCAAAAAACTAAGTAAAATGCAGTTTCAATAATCAACATTTTTGAATAAAGTTTTTAAAAGTTACTGCTTTTTAAATATCAATATTTTGTTGTTTACAGCAAACTTATTTATTATTTTTAAAATAACTTTCAGGCTAATATACCGATTGATTTAAAAATATAATCAGCTTTTCTTTCTAAAAAACTGCGCCAAGTACCGTGAATTGGATCAAAATCGATCGATTTCTTTAGGATTTGTCAACGATGAAAATTTTTGTAAAAAAAATGTTTTTTGACATTATTTCGACATTTTTCATCCTATTTATTACGTAGTTAAAAAAAATTAAAGCTCAAAAATTGCATTGACTTCATTCAAAAGATCAAAATTGATCGTCGTTACAAAATATACAGCTTTTCAAAAATTACATTAGTGTAATTTTTACCAATATTTAGATTTTTGAACTCTTAAAAAAATGTATGCTTGGGTATAGTTTTTGTTCCTTTGAGATTAAAATACCTAACTTCAGCGGGAAGTTTTAAGGATGCAAAGACAACTGAGTTAGAATTTTTTTATTTTGTAAGGGAGTGATTTATGCATTTAAATATTTAAATATTTATAGTTAACATTTTATGAAAATAGGTATCAAAAAACTTATTATTAGTTAATTTCTAATATTTTACTAAATGCTAGGTGATAACTGCGCCTTTGTTCGCGTGACACAAAATATCGCTTCCTTTCGTTTAGTTAAGCATAAAAATGTCTCCTATGTTACCCCGGTACAATGTAGTTTTCCATTAGTTGAAATAATTTTTAAAAACAGTATATTCTAACAATTTTTCATACATGAAGTTTGAATCGCATTGCCCTTGACTTTTTTCGCATTTCGAATACCTATCGCCATCTTGGAATTTTTGTCGCCTCTAGAATTATTACGCCCTAGGCCCGGGCCTCACGGCCCTATGGAAATCTACCACTGGTTATTATTGGTTATATTTCCGTTCTTCCTGTTTCATTCTCAAGACTAAATCAATCCACTAGATACGAATATCACTACTACTTTTGTGTGCATAATCCAAATTTGATAACTCTAGCGCGACCGCCGAGCGTAGGTATGAAAAGTGAAGTACATACATAAAGAACACGGGCAAGACTTCATACATTGTTTTTTTAGTTAATACCTTAAAGTTTAATATATTCCTTAAGATTCTATATCAACTCCTTAACTTATCCGCATTTAATAAATATTTTTTTAACTTGGGGAATAGTAGCTAAATAAAGTTGGAATTTAGGTAAGGTTAACGTAAACAATCAGTTCTCTCCTTAGTAGTCTGTGGTTAGGTTTTTATCTTGTCATTGGGTGTCTTCAGTACAACTGCTAATCTCAGAAATCTAAGTTAGATTGACAGAATTCTGAGCTAAGATTTTGCAAAAACACTTTATAGGTACTTAAAAGAACAAAAAATAAATTAGCATTAACTATTTTTTAATACAAAAACAGGAAGATTTTTTGATACTTATAATGAAAATTATGATATATAAACTTATTACTGTTTTAATGAAAGTGTAATTAAAGTCTTATACGTAAAATGGTATCACTTAAGTATGATGATAAAATTCAATCAAATTATAGTCTCAATTATTTTTAAATGCTTGTTCCTAGCGATATATTTAATTTAATTGATTTAAAAATCGTAGTTTTTTTTTTATATATCATAAGATAGCAAACAAGCAGATGGGTCTCTGATGGAAAGAGTCAACCATCGCCTATAGACACCAAGATGTTAATGGTACGTTGCTATCTTGTGGCGAGGTCTAATGCCACATGCATAAGTTTACCGGCTACCTTACCCTCCAAACCGGAACACGACAGCGACAAGCACTGACACTATTGCGGCAGGAATAGGTAAGAGGAGGTACCAGACCCGGGCGAGACAATGCAGAACTCTACCACCTAGTAGCCACGATGGTAGTGACTCGATAGCCAATCGGTCGCCTTTTACGACCTGCCTGGCAGAACGGCAGTTGGCCTATTCTTCAAAGGAGGCCGGGACCAACGCGGCGAAAATTATTCTAGTTTATCTAATATTCGTCACTCCAAAAGACACGCAAGGGTTGTACAAAACTAAAATGGCCTGTGTTCTTTGACATGTGTACCTATTTGTTTTGTGGCTAAATCCATGCCAAATTTTATCAAAATCGATTTAGCGTTTTAGCCGTGACAGCGTAACAGACAGACAAACAAACTTTCACTTTTATAATATTCGTGTGGATTTTTAAACATGAAAAACCTAACTTTGACACGTGTCGAAACAGCGATACTCAAATGTTTCAAAGTACAATTGGCAAGCCCCGCCTACCGAGGCACAATCTATATTGGGTCATTTTTGAGCGCTAGTGATGCTTCCATGTTTTTTCCTACACTCCTGTGAATCGCCGTGTTGGTCCGAGTTCCCTTTAAGAACAGACCAACTGCCGTTCTGCCAGACTAGATGTAAAAAGCGACTGATTAGCTATGCGAGTCACTACCATCATGGCTACAAGGTGGGAGAGTTTCGGTGGTATCAAGGCGGTGCTATCAAATACCCGGGTCTCGCCCGGGTATTGTAATAAGTAAGGCGGTGCACCGCTTTACTTATTCCTGCCACAATAGCGTCAACGCTTGTCTTTGTCATGTTCTGGTTTGGAGGTTAAGGTAGCCGGTAGATTTATGCATATAGCATTACCATCCCGCCACACGGATAGCAATGCACCATTAACATCTTTGATGTCTATAGGCAATGGTTCCCTTTTCTATCAGGAAAGCCGACTATTGCTGGCTATTTAATGATATAAAAAAACTCCTCTAAACATTTCTTCTAATCTTTAACTATGCAAAATTTTAAGCTTGACTGTTAGTGTAATTGTCTTAAAAAGGGGTACAAAGTTTTTGCTTTAAGTATTTATATAAATTCATTCGCCCAAGTAAGGTCATAAATCTGTCGAGGTGACTATTTTACTATAATATAAATAAAATTAAGAACACAGAACAGAGTGATTTACAGAGCTAATTAATAAAAATATATATTTCTCTTCACTTCCTTTTAACTAGGCCAGGCCGTTGGAGCTATAATTATAATACGGCTGACAGACAGATCACGCTCAAACTGAATACCCTGAATATATGACGTAAATACGTAGTACTTATTTTTTTTCGAAATGAACCTAATCGGTTGGTCCAAAAACCGCTACGCTGAACACGGCTTTTCAGGCAAGCAGAGCACTCAGCCAAATTTAAAATTAAATGGACTTAGCGCCCGCCCTAAGGGTGCCTCCTGTGAGACCAATTTAGGGCAATGTCTTGATAAGTATTACAGCAGTTATTTTATCTACAGCTACAGCTAGTAGCTGTTGCCAGCGACTTCGTCCGCGCGGAGTTCGTTTTCTCCGCACAGCCCCTCCCCTGTAGGGGATAGCGTGATAAAATGTAGCCTCCATGTTGACCCGACCTATTAGTAATATTCATGCAAAATTTGAAGTAAATCCATGCAGTACTTTTTGAGTTCACCCCGGACATACATACAGATAAACAGACAAACAGACAAACAGATAAACAGACAAACAAAATCAATATCGAAGCCAAAAAAACTATATTTTTGGCTTCGATATCGATTGTAGATCAAGCCCCGAGTATTCTTTAAAAAAAATATTCAATCTACTGTTATGACTTTTCTACGATTTTATTATATGTATAGATTATGTATTATATCCAGTTATTTTCCGTATATACCATTTTATTGATTGTAGTTTTATTTTTTATTATTATCAGCTTTTTGCATAACCGTTTCAAGTGACAGTTAGACAAAGACAGCTCGGAACTCGGAGCTCAGCTGTAGGGTTGATACTTGTCACCCTATGTGTTTGCTGAGTGGATTACCACTTTGTCATCATGCATCTTTCCCTGCGTTGGTTCCGGGCTCCTGTGAAGAATAGACCAACTGCCGTTCTGCCAGACATGTCGTAAAAGGCGACTGATTGGCTATGTGAGTCACTACCATCGTAGCTACTAGGTGGTAGAATTCTGCATTGTCTTGCTCGGGTCTGGTACCACCGCCTTGCCTATTCCTGCCGCAATAGCATCAGTACTTATCGCTGTCGTGTTCCGGTTTGGAAGGTAAGGTAGCCGGTAAACTTATGCATGTGGCATTGGACCTCGCCACAAGACAGCAACGCCACTACTCCACTATTAACATCTTTGGTATCTACAGGCGATAGTTGACTCTTTCCACCAGGAAACCATCTGCAAGTTTTTTTTATATTATAAGATAGCAAACAAGCAGATGGGTCTATTGCTACCTTTAAAAAATTGAGACGAGTGATATTTGTCGAGGTTGACAAATAATTCACGACCGATTGATTGGCTATACGAGTCACTACCATAGTGGTTACTAGGTGGTAGTGTTCTGCATTGTCACGCCTGGGTCTGGTAATAGCGTCAGTACTATCACCTTACCTATTACTGCTGCAAAAGCGTCAGCGCTTGTCACTGTCGTGTTCCGGTTGGAGGGTAGTAGGTAAACTTATGCATATGGCATTAGACATCGCCACAAGATAGCAACGTACCATTAACATCTTTGGTGTATATAGACGATGGTTGACTTTTCCATCAGGCGACCTATCTGCTTGTTTGCTATCTTAGGATATAAAAAAAAATTAATGTGAATGCAAAAGTCTGACTATGTTTTTGCTTTAACGGCTAAACCGGAGAACTGATTATAATGATATTTGGCTTGCAGATAGTTGAAGATCCGGGGTCAAACATACATGGTTTTTAAGAATCAACCCCTGAGGGGCTGAAATAGGGGATAAAAATTTAGGCAAAATACTATATCAACGACATGTTTATCTACTCGTGGACCAGTTGCGAACGTCATTCAATATATATATATATATATATATATATATATATATATATATATATATATATATATATATATATATATATATATATATATATATATATATATACAAAAGTTTGAATGTTTGGATGGATGGATGTTTGTTATTCAATCACGCAAAAATTAATAAACGGATTTGAATGAAATTCGATACACAGGTAAATGATGAGCTGAAATAGCCTAGACATAGGCATAGCCTAGGCCTTTTTATCCCGGAAAAATTTAGTGATCCCGCGGGATTCGCCAAAAACTTTTATAATGAAGCGGACTGCACGCTGCAGCTAGTACTCGTAGATTATAAAACGAAACTAATTGTATTGTTTTGGTCTGTTTTTTGTTGTGTCGGTAATTGTGTTGAATTGTGCTGGTTGTGGTCTCGGTCACCTCGGTGTTCTCTGTTGTTGTTGTGCCGCTAGTCTCCGTAGCGGACGTGTTGGTACCGCTCGTTTCCTCCTCGTGACTAGCGGCCTCTTCTTCTCGGCGACTCGACGTACTCGTCGTCTCGATCGGCATGGCTCAGTGATTCGGCTCGAATGCGACCAAAAAATGTGCACTACAGCCGGGGGAGCCAGTGGAATGTAGATCTGGTACTTCTTCGACGCCCACCAGCCGCAGTGCTTTGGTCGTGAGCCGGGTGTCGCCGGGAAGAATAAATAGAGACCACAACTGTTCGTTGCGAAGGTGCTTTATTGTAACGAAATAAATAGCAATAAAGCTAGCACCGTTGCAAATATTCACTACCTATTCTAAGGGAGAGCCACTACTTGCCTTAACACTGCCCTACTCTAAAGCCGGTACCCTATGGATATACTAAAGCCCAGGAACTTGTCTGGGAAACTTATTGAGTCGTAACGAAACTGTAACTTGATCGGAACGGAACTGATTGTATGGCCGCGCTCTCCGATATTTATAGCGCGCGGCCAGACGAGCGGCGTAAATCGACAAAGACAAATGGCGCCAAGTGTGGCGCCACAATGTCTGGAATTTGTTAAAATCCTACTTTTCGTAATCTAATCTTAATATTTTTATCTTAGGTAGCTTCTCCTACCTCTAATTACCTAGTGTGGCTCTCTAGCGAGTGCAACGGTACTACCTTTTTACAAATATATGCAAAACAATGTACAGAATGCCCTAAGACCTACCAAAAACTAATTACAATGTTTAATTTCTTATCTATATACAAGGATCTAACACAAATAAACTTATATAATAACAAACAAGAGTATTATATACATTATACGTTCTTACAGGACCTCGGAAACTCTTACAATTACAGAGTTGTACGCCTTTTCAGGTCGTACTATCCTGTTAACTATCTTTATATTACCGAAAAGTGTCTAAACATATGCCTAAGTTTTATACTTACATTATACATACTATTTACAATAGATAAACATTTGTTTTCATAAAGAATTTTGCACTTTTCGGATTTTTCGTGATTGCGAGTTTTCGCATATAAATATTATCTCGCAAGAGTCGACTCGTAATGTCGTCAACTGCGTGGAACTCACTTTATTCGTAATATGCCTAATAGGCAACGATCATAGCTACATAAAGCTTTATTATTTCTATACAACAAAGCTGTATGTAGGTCTTAGGGCGAATAAAAGACGAAAACGAACATTATTTATTATAGAAAACTTACGAACTAAACGAAATATACAATTTATCTTGCCTTAATATCTATTTACATTAAATTTTACAATAAAACATGTCTGTGCTGCACAGATAAAATGAACTCTACACTACTGTGTATTCTAAGGTCATAGCTCACTTCCTGTGAAGTGCGAAACATGTTTTCATAACAAGTTCATCTTTTGATATGAAATATCGAGTTTTTTTAATGTGAAGCCGACGGGAGAGTGTTGGCAGGCGGCCCGGATCTCGGCTCAACGAGGAAATAGTTAGCGAAATACAGCATCCAATTGATGTGATCTGGTGGACCACCCACTGACAAAATACATCAAAGTAAATATGCTGTACAGCATTTTTGAAGTTACACTTCTTTAGGCGCGTTATGAAAAATTGTGAGAGTTGAATTTTAGATGCACGCGCATCACCGTAACACAAAAGCTACAGTTTGAAGTTGTCCGCTAAATCGCCCATTACGTCTCGAAGTCCTTGGCTATCCTTTTCCAGTCCTTTAATTATTTTATTGGATTAATTATTTGCATGCAATTAAAATCTATTTTTAATGACGCCAAAGAAGTATAACTTCTCATGCTCAGAAGTTATACTTCTTTGGCGTATACTTCTTTGGCGTTATACTTCTTTAGCGTACACGCACCCATTTTTTTATATCATAAGATAATAAACAAGCAGATGGATCTCCTGATGGAAAGTAACAATCATCGCGTATTAGACACCAAAGATTAATGCATTGCAATCCGTATCATGGGATGGTAAAAAAAGTTTTGGAAAGAATATATCAACTTCCTTGCTGTTAGGCATCTTGTAAAAGCCGAAAGAACACTTAAGGCCGATTTCTGAAACGAAATTAATTTTAACAAGAAATTAATATGTGTTTAAAAATTTTTTGCAAGCATCTGCGTTTAAAATATTTTTTGCAAGCAAATGCTTTGTTAAACACAGATTAATTGTTTGCTAAAATTAATTTGCGTTTCGGAAACTGGCCGTTACTTACACACCGTGGCTACAAACTACCTTATTACATACATATTATACATATCTACTAAAGATTTTGTAATATGAATAAATGCTTCTAAAATTGTTATGCACATAATAGAAATAAATTAGTAAAGTGCGTGTCGGGTCATGCGCAATGTAGGGTTCCGAAGCTGTCCATCACAATAATGCGGACTAAGATGAGGGCTTTTGTTGTTTCATACTATGAACATTTAACGTATATTAACGTGAAGCAGTTTGGCCGAATAAAACACTTGAATCACTTTTACACGCACAATATAATTTTGGCCAGAGTAACGCCCTCAACAAACGATAGAATTACAATAAATGGATAACATGATGTCCCCGCTTATTTATACCTTTCATTATCTATTTTATTATGACGTCATAACACAGGTGTGCCGCACATCTGGCCGGCTAGTAGTTGTCAAGCGCGGTTGATAACACGTATTTGTCATCAATGACGGATATCACGCAACACAGGTTCACCGCCTACAAAAACTTTCCCAAGTACATTTTATAAGTTGGTCAACTAATACTCAAAAGCTTGTACCTGCCTAAAGTCTTCTAAGCCGTGATAGTTTTTCTTTTAACTTCATTGTAGTTACTACTACCATTTTTTCCCACCCCAAAAACCAACCCTTTAGCCTGCAGAAGGGGAAGGGAGACACTTCACTACAAAGTATTAATAAAAATCGCTTTCCGCTGTCTGTCCCTATATATGCTTAAATCTTTAAAACTACACAACGGATTTTGATGAGGTTTTTTTAATATATAGAGTGATTCAAGAGGAAGGTTTATATATATATATATATATATATATATATATATATATATATATATATATATATATATAATAACATCCATTATATAGTAGAGAAATACTGTTATAAATATATTTAGGAAAGCAACGGTTGCGGGGTCAGCTAGTTATATCATAAGATAGCAAACAAGCCTGTAGCTCTCTTGATGAAAAGAAACATAGTGTTACCAGTGACAGATAGTCAAATATAACACAAGACAGTTAAAAAAGTAATATTTTCACGAGAAAAGTAACATTTCGTTATTTAATGTGGAAAACGATACACTTTGTTACACAATCACTAGAAAAGTTTCCTGTGCCATTAGTTAAGTTTCGGTAATCCTAAAAAAGAAAAGCTATAATTAATAATGTATATAGGAACCAACTAATTTAGAAATGTACTCGTATTTCAAAAGCTACAACTTACCATATTATATCTAACTAAATACAACTTATCAATTTATACATAACTGACGATTGATACAAAAATAAACATATTTCAGTTGGAAACACGACTTTGTTCTTGAAATATTGATTCCCTAAATACTTAATTATTAAATTAAAACTATATAAATACAACATTTACTTACCAAGTAATGTAAGCAAACAAAAACCGATAAAGAAGAAATCATAAATCCTAAAAGTAACATTTTGAGACGTGTAACATGGAAGTAACAGGAGAGGGTCAAAAGTAACGCAAAATATTACAAAAGTAACATTCTGGTAACGTTGAGCGACAATCATCGCCTATAAATCTATATATACATATAATAAAATCGTAGAAAGGTCAATGTATGTCCGGGGTAAACTCAAAAAGTACTGCATGGATTTACTTCAAATTTTGCATGAATATTACTAACAGGTCGGGTTAACATATAGGCTACATATTATCACGCTATTGTAATACCTATATGGTGTTACATATACACTGGCAGCTTTGTCTACTTTTAAACGTAGAACTGTCTAGTTTTTATATGGAACGTGTATAGAATAAGAGTATTCGAAATAATCTTGACGGGAAAAGACATATGCCCGAAAAATAAATGAAGTTATAAAAATCGTGTATTATTGGAAATAATACGAAATCCCGTCGATCTTCGTGTGCCTCGAGCAGCCAAGCAGGTTAAAGCAAATCCTCCGGGCAAAAGGTGTTACAATTGGTGGAGTAACACGGCCGGCTGTTATATCGCCCGACGAGCATTACACTATCATCTAAGGGGGAGGACCTGTGCGAAGTAACCGAAATCCGCGCGAACAAAGATGCGGGCAACAGCTAGTACCAAATATATTAATATCGCGTTGCTATCCTTGTGGAGAGGTCTTTATGCTACATGCATAAGTGAACCGGTTACCTTACCCTTCAAACCGGAATACAACAGTAACAAGCACTGACGCTATTCCGGCAAGAATAGTAAACATTGAGATACTCCTTCTTTTTGGAAAATTATTATACTGATGTATCATAAATTTTGTTTCAAAACAAAATATAAACGCTTTAATAAATGATCATTTCCGGAGCTGGCTGTTAGATAAAAATTTATATTCGCACTGGGTTTCAGCGGCCCAATGGAATATTAGATGAGCCATCCACTGGGTCAAAGTTAAAATCTCCAGCCCATTTTAATTTTAATGGTTAATGGTCGCCACTCCGTTATTTATTGCTCGGATACAGGTCGCAACTTAATCAGTTGCCAAAACAATACAATTAGTTTCGTTTTATAATCTACGAGTAATAGCTGCAGCGTGCAGTCCGCTTCATTATAAAAGTTTTTGGCGAATATATATATATATATATATATATATATATATATATATATATATATATATATATACAAAAGTTTGAATGTTTGGATGGATGGATGTTTGTTATTCAATCACGCAAAAATTAATGAACGGATTTGAATGAAATTCGATACACAGGTAAATGATGAGCTGAAATAGCCTAGACATAGGCATAGCCTAGGCCTTTTTATCCCGGAAGAATTTAGTGATCCCGCGGGATTCGCCAAAAACTTTTATAATGAAGCGGACTGCACGCTGTAGCTAGTACTCGTAGATTATAAAACGAAACTAATTGTATTGTTTTGGCAACTGATTAAGTTGCGACCTGTATCCGAGCAATAAATAACGGAGTGGCGACCATTAACCATTAAAATTAAAATGGGCTGGAGATTTTAACTTTGACCCAGTGGATGGCTCATCTAATATTCCATTGGGCCGCTGAAACCCAGTGCGAATATAAATTTTTATCTAACAGCCAGCTCCGGAAATGATCATTTATTAAAGCGTTTATATTTTGTTTTGAAACAAAATTTATGATACATCAGTATAATAATTTTCCAAAAAGAAGGAGTATCTCAATGTTTACTATTCTTGCCGGAATAGCGTCAGTGCTTGTTACTGTTGTATTCCGGTTTGAAGGGTAAGGTAACCGGTTCACTTATGCATGTAGCATAAAGACCTCTCCACAAGGATAGCAACGCGATATTAATATATTTGGTACTAGCTGTTGCCCGCATCTTTGTTCGCGCGGATTTCGGTTACTTCGCACAGGTCCTCCCCCTTAGATGATAGTGTAATGCTCGTCGGGCGATATAACAGCCGGCCGTGTTACTCCACCAATTGTAACACCTTTTGCCCGGAGGATTTGCTTTAACCTGCTTGGCTGCTCGAGGCACACGAAGATCGACGGGATTTCGTATTATTTCCAATAATACACGATTTTTATAACTTCATTTATTTTTCGGGCATATGTCTTTTCCCGTCAAGATTATTTCGAATACTCTTATTCTATACACGTTCCATATAAAAACTAGACAGTTCTACGTTTAAAAGTAGACAAAGCTGCCAGTGTATATGTAACACCATAAAGTTATTACAATAGCGTGATAATATGTAGCCTATATATTAACCCGACCTGTTAGTAATATTCATGCAAAATTTGAAGTAAATCCATGCAGTACTTTTTGAGTTTACCCCGGACATACATTGACCTTTCTACGATTTTATTATATGTATATATAGATTTATAGGCGATGATTGTCGCTCAACGTTACCAGAATGTTACTTTTGTAATATTTTGCGTTACTTTTGACCCTCTCCTGTTACTTCCATGTTACACGTCTCAAAATGTTACTTTTAGGATTTTTGATTTCTTCTTTATCGGTTTTTGTTTGCTTACATTACTTGGTATGTAAATGTTGTATTTATATAGTTTTAATTTAATAATTAAGTATTTAGGGAATCAATATTTCAAGAACAAAGTCGTGTTTCCAACTGAAATATGTTTATTTTTGTATGAATCGTCAGTTATGTATAAATTGATAAGTTGTATTTAGTTAGATATAATATGGTAAGTTGTAGCTTTTGAAATACGAGTACATTTCTAAATTAGTTGGTACCTATATATAACACATTATTAATTATAGCTTTTCTTTTTTAGGATCACCAAAACTTAACTAATGGCACAGGAAACTTTTCTAGTTATTGTGTAACAAAGTGTATCGTTTTCCACATTAAATAACGAAATGTTACTTTTCTCGTGAAAATATTACTTTTTAACTGTCTTGTGTTACATTTGACTATCTGTCCTTGGTAACACTACGTCGCTTTTCATCAAGAGAGCTACAGGCTTGTTTGCTATCTTATGATATAACTAGCTGACCCAGCAACCGTTGCTTTCCTAAATATATTTATAACAGTATTTCTCTACTATATAATGGATGTTATTATATATATAAACCTTCCTCTTAAATCACTCTATATATTAAAAAAACCTCATCAAAATCCGTTGTGTAGTTTTAAAGATTTAAGCATATATAGGGACAGACAGCGGAAAGCGATTTTGATTAATACTTTGTAGTGAAGTGTCTCCCTTCCCCTTCTGCAGGCTTAACGGTTGGTTTTTGGGGTGGGAAAAAATTGTAGTAGTAACTACAATGAAGTTAAAAGAAAAACTATCACGGCTTAGAAGACTTTAGGTAGGTACAAGCTTTTGAGTATTAGTTGAGCAACTTATAAAATGTACTTGGGAAAGTTTTTGTAGGCGGTGAACCTGTGTTGCGTGATATCCGTAATTGATGACAAATACGTGTTATCAACCGCGCTTGACAACTACTAGCCGGCCAGATGTGCGGCACACCTGTGTTATGACGTCATAATAAAATAGATAACGAATGGTATAAATAAGCGGGAACATCATGTTATCCATTTATTGTAATTCTATCGTTTGTTGAGGGCGTTACTCTGCCCAAAATTATATTGTGCGTGTAAAAGTGATTCAAGTGTTTTATTCGGCCAAACTGCTTCACGTTAATATACGTTAAATGTTCATAGTATGAAACAACAAAAGCCCTCTTCTTAGTCCGCATTATTGTGATGGACATCTTCGGAACCCTACATTGCACATGACCCAACACGCACTTTACTAATTTATTTCTATTATGTGCATAACAATTTTAGAAGCATTTATTCATATTACAAAATCTTTAGTAGATATGTATAATACGTATGTAATAAGGTAGTTTGTAGCCACGGTGTGTAAGTAACGGCCAGTTTCCGAAACGCAAATGAATGTTAGCAAACAATTAATCTGTGTTTAACAAAGCATTTGCTTGCAAAAAATATTTTAAACGCAGATGCTTGCAAAAAATTTTTAAACACATATTAATTTCTTGTTAAAATTAATTTGCGTTTCAGAAACCGGCCTTAAGTGTTCTTTCCGCTTTTACAAGATGCCTAGCAGCAAGGAAGTTGATATATTCTTTCCAAAACTTTTTTTACCATCCCATGATACGGATTGCAATGCATTAATCTTTGGTGTCTAATACGCGATGATTGTTACTTTTCATCAGGAGATCCATCTGCTTGTTTATTATCTTATGATATAAAAAAATGGGTGCGTGTACGCCAAAGAAGTATAACGCCAAAGAAGTATACGCCAAAGAAGTATAACTTCTGAGCATGAGAAGTTATACTTCTTTGGCGTCATTAAAAATAGATTTTAATTGCATGCATATAATTAATTCCAATAAAATAATTAAAGGACTGGAAAAGGATAGCCAAGGACTTCGAGACGTAATGGGCGATTTAGCGGACAACTTCAAACTGTAGCTTTTGTGTTACGGTGATGCGCGTGCATCTAAAATTCAACTCTCACAATTTTTCATAACGCGCCTAAAGAAGTGTAACTTCAAAAATGCTGTACAGCATATTTACTTTGATGTATTTTGTCAGTGGGTGGTCCACCAGATCACATCAATTGGATGCTGTATTTCGCTAACTATTTCCTCGTTGAGCCGAGATCCGGGCCGCCTGCCAACACTCTCCCGTCGGCTTCACATTAAAAAAACTCGATATTTCATATCAAAAGATGAACTTGTTATGAAAACATGTTTCGCACTTCACAGGAAGTGAGCTATGACCTTAGAGTACACAGTAATGTAGAGTTCATTGTATCTGTGCAGCACAGACATGTTTTATTGTAAAATTTAATGTAAATAGATATTAAGGCAGGATAAATTGTATATTTCGTTTAGTTCGTAAGTTTTCTATAATAAATAATGTTCGTTTTCGTCTTTTATTCGCCCTAAGACCTACATACAGCTTTGTTGTATAGAAATAATAAAGCTTTATGTAGCTATGATCGTTGCCTATTAGGCATATTACGAATAAAGCGAGCTCCACGCAGTTGATGACATTACGAATCAACTCTTGCGAGATAATTTTTTTATGCGAAAACTCGCAATCACGAAAAATCCGAAAAGTGCAAAATTCTTTATGAAAACAAATGTTTATCGATTGTAAATAGTATGTATAATGTAAGTATAAAACTTAGGCATATGTTTAGACACTTTTCGGTAATATAAAGATAGTTAACAGGATAGTACGACCTGAAAAGGCGTACAACTCTGTAATTGTAAGAGTTTCCGAGATCCTGTAAGAACGTATAATGTATATAACACTCTTGTTTGTTATTATATAAGTTTATTTGTGTTAGATCCTTGTATATAGATAAGAAATAACACATTGTAATTAGTTTTCGATAGGTCTTAGGGCATTATGTACATTGTTTTGCATATATTTGTAAAAAGGTAGTACCGTTGTACTCGCTAGAGGGCCACACTAGGTAATTAGAGGTAGGAGAAGCTACCTAAGATAAAATTATTAAGATTAGATTACGAAAAGTAGGGTTTTAACAAATCCCAGACATTGTGGCGCCTTGACAAAGACAAAGGCGACAAAGACAAATGGCGCCACACTTGGCGCCATTTGTCTTTGTCGATTTACGCCGCTCGTCTGGCCGCGCGCTATAAATATCGGAGAGCGCGGCCATACAATCAGTTCCGTTCCGATCAAGTTACAGTTTCGTTAAAAAGTAGAGTTTTAACAAATCCCAGACATTGTGGCGCCTTGACAAAGACAAAGGCGACAAAGACAAATGGCGCCACACTTGGCGCCATTTGTCTTTGTCGATTTACGCCGCTCGTCTGGCCGCGCGCTATAAATATCGGAGAGCGCGGCCATACAATCAGTTCCGTTCCGATCAAGTTACAGTTTCGTTACGACTCAATAAGTTTCCCAGACAAGTTCCTGGGCTTTAGTATATCCATAGGGTACCGGCTTTAGAGTAGGGCAGTGTTAGGGCAAGTAGTGGCTCTCCCTTAGAATAGTGAATATTTGCAACGGTGCTAGCTTTATTGCTATTTATTTCGTTACAATAAAGCACCTTTGCAACGAACAGTTGTGGTCTCTATTTATTCTTCCCGGCGACACCCGGCTCACGACCAAAGCACTGCGGCTGATGGGGCGTCGAAGAAGTACCAGATTACAGTCCGCTGGCTCCCCCGGCTGTAGTGCACAGTATCATTAAATTATTTATCATTGTGATTTAAAATAATACGTGTAAAAACACGAAGAAGTATTAATGTAGTCGGATATGATATGTAACGTCAGAAATCTAAGTTAATAAGTTGGGGCAATCTGATGATGAACTCTTTAAACAGACGCGCTAATTGTTGAATTGAAATAGAACGCGCTCTTTGGTCAATTAAATACCGCGCGCTTTCTGAGTTTCCTGTTACACACTTTTGTTACGTGTGACTAAATCACTTCAATCGATCAATCTCACAGACAACGAGAATATTATCAATACAAAAATTTAAGTGTGTATTTAGTATTATCGTCACATCTTACTATTAAAACAATATGTATTTGTACAGACCATATCTTAAATACAATACTAATAGACATAGTATTTGATGTGGAACGTGTAGCCGTGCATATGAAAGTGCATACGTCGTATAAAGTATGGCAAATTATTGATTACATTTTGCCCGTAAGTATTTGGATAATCAATACATAGTTACTTTATATTTAAAACGAAAAATCTCATAAGTGTTTTTCAAATTAATTTAATCACACAATGGACTTCATGTGAAATCGTTCGTAAAATATAAACCTTTAAGGAGCGTACTCCCTTGATCATCACTAATGCGTTTCTATCATTACAACCGAAAACCACCTTGAAACATTTCGATAACGTTGTATTGTTTTTTAAGTCTAGTTTAAGTACGTCTTTAGTATTTGTGCGGGTATTAGTATATTC
Source organism: Apodemia mormo (assembly GCA_036924255.1). Lineage (NCBI taxonomy): Eukaryota > Metazoa > Arthropoda > Insecta > Lepidoptera > Riodinidae > Apodemia > Apodemia mormo. The sequence continues at coordinate 35,115,075 of JAUPFN010000017.1, forward strand.
CCATCTGACGTCACTACAAATATGGAACAAATTGTTGTTAGGGCATAGTATAGCATAATGTATAATCAGAAATATCACTGGAGTGGTACATAGTACAGCATAATGTATAATCTGAAATATCACATATCGGGGTGGGTGGACAAAATACTTTATTATCTGTTAGTCACAATAATAGTGAAGCACTTATATCACCTCGTACTGTAAGCTGTCTTATTGAAATTCAATTTGATTATTCTCAAATAAGGCTAATATAAGAATGAAGAAAATGTTTTTAAATTCTCACAGTCTCAAAGTCACAGACGCGCGTACTCTACACATAAACGTACGCTAAGGCTCTACCTCGGTGCAGACGCCGGATATTACCAATGTTCAAATAAATACGGATTGATGTTAGATTTAACGACGCTAGACTTATTTTTATGTGTCATTTCTACATTTTACGGTTTTTTTGATTAATCTGCTTTTTTCCGTTATACCACGATATAACTGAAACACAGAAAAATTAAAATGTATTTATACATCTGGGCTTGCTAACAAGTAGATGAATTTTTTGATATACATTTATATCGTCTTAGAGCTCGTCCTGAGTGCTAAATGTGAGTTTTTCTTTTTGCATTCGATCGTGAGCGCGTTTGGAGTTTAATAGGAATTTGTTTGTAATTTGTACAGCGCCACCTAGTGGTAAACGTGAGAAAGCAGTTTACCACTAGGTGGCGCTGTACAAATCACATACAAATTCCTAGTAAACTCGAAACGCGCTCACGATCGAATGCGAAAAGAAAAACTCACACTTAGCACTCTGATGATGATATTTGTGCAGCCCACGCCCACGACAAAGCAAACAAGAATGCCGAATAATAACAAGAATACCGTTGACCATGATATCCTACTTGCAATACTAAAGCTTGCTGGTTTTTCTTTACATGTAATGGAATGGTTTTCTTCTTATCTTCAGGGTCGTCAGCAGGCAGTGCGCACTGAAAGCCTTTCCGACTGGTGCGATCTGTTAGCTGGTGTACCTCAAGGCGGTATACTCTCTCCTTTTTTATTTTCAATATTTATTAATGCAGTCACAATTTCCTTGAATTGCCCTTACCACCTGTATGCAGACGACTTGCAACTGTACGCTAGTACTAGTATATCTGATCTTATTGATGCGGTAAATAGAATAAATGAGGACTTACAGCATATTTTAACTTGGTCTCGTGATTTTGGGATAACTGTCAATACGTCCAAATGTCAGGCTATTTTAATAGGTAGCGCTCGCTGGATTGCGCAAGTTGATCTTAATGTATTACCACCTATAATTTTTAATAATACACTTATACCTTTTAGCTCGCAAGTCAAGGACCTGGGTTTAATTATAGATAGTGCACTGACGTGGGTCCCACATATTACGGCAGTGTGTCAGAAAGTTAACCACGCATTGAGAACTTTGTATAGACTCAAGAATTTTTTGCCTATTTCTACAAAAATCACATTAGTTCAGGCCTTGGTACTACCGATAATTGATTACGCTAATGTGTGTTTCTCTGATCTAAATCAAATTCTTCTCGACAAACTGGATAGACTTCTTAATAATTGCATTCGATTTATTTACGGACTACGCAAGTTTGATCATGTTTCCCAATATCGCTCCGCTCTTAAGTGGTTGCCTATACGACAGCGCAGAGATTCTAGAATGCTATGCCCTCTGTTTTCTATATTGTACGATCCGGCTGTACCTGGATACCTTAAGACTCTTTTTGATTGGCAGAGAGACACGCATAACCGTAATCTGAGGTCCGACGAAAACTTATCTCTACACATTCCGTTTTGCCACACAGAGTTTCTTTCTCAATCCTTTTTCCACCGAGCAATTCGTTTGTGGAATGTACTTCCTACACACATCAGAAAATCCCCTTCAAAACTATCATTTAAAAGACAGTTAAAATTATATTTCAATACATAAAAATAGTGACGTCAATTTAGTTACAGTGTTTAGATCGTTTTGTGCTCATAAATTATTTATTATTTTTATGTATGTATAATAAGTATTTATATATATATATATATATATATATATATATATATATATATATATATATATATATATATATATATATGTATATGTATATATATATATATGTATATATATATATATGTATATATATATATGTATATATATATATATGTATATATATATATGTATATATATATATATGTATATATATATATATATATGTATATGTATATATATATATATATATATATGTATATATATATATATATATATATATGTATATATATATATATATATATATATATATATATGTATATATATATATATATATATATATTTATGATTGTATGTATGTATATGAATGTTTGTGTATATATGTATGTAATTAAGTATGGTATAATTTAGTAATATGTATTATTATAACGTGTATTTATATATTTATATTGTAAATTATTTATTACTCTGTATTGATTTTGTCTTTTCATAGTAAGTTTAAGTTATATGAATAGAGTTGAGATGCACCACCTCTTTTAATTATTTTCTTAATACATGAGGTTGGCTAGTATAGAATGCCATTAGGCGTTAAGTTAAACCTATGTACTTTTTGTCTGTGCATAAATATAAATAAATAAATAAATAAATAAATAAGAATATTTTAACATTCCTTAAAATCTTTTCTTCTCAAATTATTAATTCATGAACTCGTTCTTTAATTTTTTAATTTTATGCTACTGACTACTACATGAAGGTCATATCGTCGTATGTTATTTTGTTTCTATCATGGAACAAAATAAAATAGCATACGTCGATACACTAGGTCAGTATCAAAATACTACTTATTAATTTTTACCTATTTATACTTGATAATGTACTTAATAATTACCTAAACATATATACGCGGATAAAATAAAATTTGTTATTATTATTATTGTATATCGTAATAACATTATCCTTTCTTTGTCGTAAGTCGCACAAATATCACATGCGGACCGTAGTTTGACGCCTACTGCAGTGACGCGTCATGGCCCTCCGCGAAGCAGTTCAGGGTAGCCCGAACACATCGCGATAGCACAAATCTTCGCCGTAGTCCGATATAATATGTAGCCGTGCTATTATCAGGAGTGTCATCTGCTTGTTTGTTATTTTACGATATAAATAAAACAAATGGGTCATCGCCCAAGCTGGGTTTTGAACCCGGAATCTCTTAATCTGAAATAAGCAGGCAAGCCACAATACCAACAAGTCAGAGAGCCAAAAACGGATATAATAGTTTGATATTTGTTAGCCATGTAATAGGTCTAAATTAAAAAAAAAACTACACTCTCTTTTATCATCAGATCATTTCTATGTACTCATGGGCGGACCGAGGGGGGGGCAGGGAGGGGCAGCTGCCCCCATGAAATTTGTTTACCTCTCTACTAACTATCTACTATTGTAGATAAAAATATAACAAGATGAAGATATGTTCTTAAAATGTTACAGTTGCACCCCCTGGCCCAGGCCATTTGCATTTGTAAAACATGGAAAGAGCTAACGATCTTCAAATTGGCATCTGGTTGTGGTTACCATGTCATTTCAATATTATTTAATATGAAGTTTAATTATTCACAAGTTGCTTAATTCTTTTTATCGAGTTGAAAAATCTAATGATCTTGAAACGGCTGAACAGATAATCATAGATAAAAATCAGGGCTTTCACTTTCACGCAATTTGTAATTAAAGCCCGTCTAGGACCTTTTTTATATCATAAGATAGCAAACAAGCTGATGGATGAAGAGTCAACCATCGCCTATAGACACTAAAGGTGTTAATGGTGCGTTGCTATCTTGTGGCGAGGTCTAATGCCACGTGCATAAGTTTACCGCCTACCTTACCCTCTAAACCGGAACACGACAGTGACACGTACTGACGCTATTGCGGCAGGAATAGGTAAGGCGGTGGTACCAGACCCGGGCGAGACAATGCAGAACTCTACCACCTAGTAGCCACGATGTTAGTGACTTGCATAGCCTTTTACGACATGCCTGGTCGAACGGCAGTTGGTCTATTCTTCAAAGGAGCCCGGAACCAACACGGGGAGGAGCCCGGAACCTATTATGCCACAGACAAATACAACGATACATATACATCTAGACACACACGTTGACACCCCTTAATTTTGCGTCGTGAAAGATAATAAAAATGGCCGTTCAACTTTTATCGAGAAACTCATTAAGAATATAAAAGATGTACCTCAAATAAAATAAAACATAGTGATTTACAGTCGAAATCTCGCTACGTCAAGTAGATACTGTAACGAGACCCTGAAAAACGCAAATAAATCTAAGACGGTCTAGGACAGGGCTTTTCAAGTCAAAGACATTACCGAGCCATAATTTTGTTTTTATAAATTGACGAACCACAAATTCTTGAGCTATTTATTTCTATTTATATTATTATCGATTTAAAAAAATAGCTCAAGAGTTTGCGTCTTAAAAAAGTTAAATAGATCGGCCGACTACTAGTTTTGATCTATTTATTTTTACTAGAGATCGCCTGTGCCCGAAATTCGATCATATACTAAACAATAATAAGTTTGACAACTAACTTCAACATAGTAAGTATGTATTACACATTTGTTATAAAAAGGGATAGCTAATATAATACGTTCATGAGAAAAAAGGATCGCCTATGTTTATTTATTATTCTCGTACCGTGTAGTGTCATTTTCAAGTTCAGGTCGGCATTAGTCGGGCTTTGCCGGACAAAGCGTCTTATTCTATATTTCTGTTAGAAAAGTAAAAGATGGCGATTTCCAAACGATATTGATTGAAATTATTTACATTTATGATAAAACAGAGTAAGAAATGTGACTCCTGAACTTCCATTTTCATTTTTTATTATTTTTTCTGGTAGCGTGTGTAGATTGCTTGAACTGCTACACAAAGTGAGAACCGGCGCTCACTTTAGTCACAGAATCCTGGAGACTAACAGAAGTTAATGTTACATTCAAGTAATATTCGAGCAACGCACACATAGACACCTCTCACAGATATGATATCTCGGAATGGTTCGGGACAGTTTGTTCCGTTAGTCTCTACTATTCTGTGCTTTAGTCTTCAAAGTCGGCTCGCTTGGGCTCGTTCGTTTATTTTACTTTGGTCGAAGGGTTATAGTTAACAGATATTTGAAGTCGGTTTATTTTTTTAATTACCATTTTACTACTTCTAAGTTTACTAGGCCACACAAATATGTTTTAGGTCACGTGGGTCCCGCGGACCGTGCTTTGAACAGGCCTGGCTTAGGATATTATACTAGGTTTTGTATTTTATGTACGACAGACGACCCACAGACCAAAGACCAAAACATACGAGTTTTATATTAATAGATTATATCGAATGAACGTACACAAAAAAACCGTATAAACTCAATTATATCGTAGTATTTTATTTTAAATGTTTTCTGCATTTTGCAAAGTGTTTACCAGTCCGCTTGTGATATGTCGCGCACGAAACAAGAGATTTAACGAATAAGGTATGATTCATACTGATCGGCTCGCATCGGGTCGGGCTCGAACGGATGCGTACGCATGCCGCGACGCCCTACACATGCCGCAGAGGCCCTACGCATGCCGCGAAAGCCGTCCGCTTTTGTCCGAGCCTTACGCGTCCCACGGCAGCTGACAGCGTTCGCGACATAGATACATACATGACAATGAACGCTAATCTTCGTTCATATCATGAAGCTATATTATATCTGGAGGCAACACTTCTAACACCTACTTGAAACACAACTTTAAATACTGCTGTCATCTTCTAAGGTCTCGACCTCTCTTTCTAACATAGCTGTATAAAAAGAGATGGGGAGACCTCATAGACAGAGACATAACGTAAATATGTGTTTCAAGTGATTAACACGTGTGCTAGCTCCACCTATATCTAATACTTCATGGTTCATATTCCGCGACGATCGTACGCCTCCGAACGGACCTGACGCATGCCGATGGAGGCGGCTATCGTCGCAGAGTCCGGTCGGAACCATTCGGAACAGTTCAGAACCGTCCAGGGGCCTGTTTTACGTAACAAAACGGTAATCGATTCAAAACTTTTAAGACTCTTACACATTTTCTTACATATTATGCCGTATCGTAGCACGTCTCAACGTTTTATCGTATTTATGTGTGTAAACGCCTTATGCGTCGCCAGAGTCGTTTATGACCCCCCTGGATCCGCCCTTGCATCAAAACACATATGTGAAATGAAAGCCAAGCTCAATATACCAGTATGCGTCTCTGTCGACTTCGCAGACAAAAGAATTGAGACCTTTTTTTTCGAAATGAATTTAAGCAGTTGGTCCAAATGTCTACTACTGCGAAACCGGGCGTTGAGTAGACGTATTGGGTAGATCTATTTGGGTGCCAAGTTTTGTAAAAAAACTCCTAAAATTGAGTTACAAGAACATGCAACATTTTAAAATAAATTTTTATGGCAATTTATTATTTCTTGGTGCAACCACAGTGTTTGATAATTTAAAAGTAATATAAGTTGTTAAATTTCAACAGATAATTATTAACACAATTCATTTCATTCGCTTGGAATATTATTCTAGCCCAAAATATGACTTGGCTAATTTTGTTAACACACTTGTACTGTTTCACAAATCGCTTTAAATTTTAATTAATATCGCTAACCAGTTTCGCCTTTTACGGCATCTTTGGGGCTACGAGACTTTTATCTGAAGATGCCGTAAAAGGCGAAAGCGGTTTGCGATATAAATTAAAAGTTAAAGTTATTTGTGAAACAGTACAAGTTTATTAACAAAATTACAAATGGAGTTTCACCAAGTGCCAACGAAAAAAAGTGTAAAATACATTGATTTGGCTAGTTTTTACATATATACAGACAGTGTAAATTATACGCACATTAATGTGCTTTCTGTTCATACTGTACTTACACTGTTGCGAAAAACTGTGTCGTTGTTATTGGTGCTAGTCGAACCTGATCCCTATCGATTCGTAGTTAGATTCGCTAACCATCGGTCAGCGTGACGATCAAAGTATACTAGATCCTTACTGACATCTATGTTTCTTCGCAACATTACACAATACACGTACATACATACATACATATCTTCATGCCAGATCTCTTACGATGTAGGTAGACAGAGCCGAGTTCCATACCTCACGATGCTTGCAGGCTTGTCTCGCTTTCTCCACATTTAATACTTTCTTCATACACACACGCCGGTTACGAAGACTCTTGACACCGCTTTTGGACTTAACACTTTATATTTTAAATTTATTTATTAAGCCATATGTTAATTGTAACTCATATATGATAAATAAAGCATACTTACTAGACTATTACGGCTACTTTTTTACCCATCTGTGCAAAAGAAAGTAATGTTATTGTATCACGCGAACGAAGTCGCGAACAACAGCTAATTAAAAAGAATTTTGAGTTTTCAGTTTTTTTTAGATTTCAGATAGATGAGTAAGTCAGTCACAAAAATTGAGGTTTTTAATTGTTGTGCTATATTCATAAAACTTTATATTTTATAATATAAGCTAACATGTTTTAATAAAAGTGGCAAATTTCATGTATACATGTATGTGAAGGGGTCAAAATAACTTCAGATCAAGATGTTTCGTGTCATATAACACACGCGTGCTGCGTCGCCAGTTCCTTGGCTTGGCTGGACACGCGCCCGCGTTTCTTGATCACGGTGTGTCGCCCTCGAGAAAGCGCGCGAAAATCGAACCGAAGTTCGGCTGAAATTTGGCCGATTTTTTTTATATTCACAAAATGTTCGGCAGAAGATCGAATTCGGTTATACCTATATACATCCATTCATGCATACATGCATACAAATATACAAACACACAAACACTTAGGAAATTTAGTACAACAATATTAAATATATACCTATTACCTACATGTCAAACTGATAATCTCCACCTTTTTCGAGTGGAAAGGAAACACTTGACCACGATCTCGCCTGATGGTAAGCTAAGATGTCGTCTAAGATGGAACGCGCTTCCCTAGAAGGTTCCTGTTGACTCTTCTCTTGAAGACGTTTCGTCAGTTGAAAAAAATATTACAACTTGACAAAAACTTCTAGGATGAAGTCGCATCCAATTATTAGTCTATACAAATAAATAAAATTGGAGTGTCTGTTTGTAATATTAAAATAACCGTTTTTTAATAAATGCATATGGATGTATACACGGTACACGGTACATATACCAAAATAACATTTTTTACATTTTTTTTCTGTCTGTATGTCGGTCTATCTGTCAGTCTATTTGTTTCGGCTAATCTCTGGAACGGCTGAACCGATTTTGACGGGACTTTCACTGGCATATAGCTGATGTAATAAGGAGTAACTTAGGCTACTTTTAATTTCGAAATTTTCCACGCGGACGAAGTCGCGGACTCAGGTAATATATAATAAAAGTAATGTTTTGACACTAATCTCACTCGCGGCTACTAAAATACGTCATCGAGCAAATATACCGTGTTCAATTTGATTGGAGGCCATTAATTTTTTTTCCTGGATATGCTTCCAAGTAGAGCACTACTATTATAGTGTAGGTGATAATACGAGTACTCTGGCGTGGGCGGTGAATTGGATTGGCCCACTTGATATGTGGTCTGGACTAAATCACTCCAAAGATTATGTACGGAAAAGAGCTGGCAGTAAGTAGTCAGACCTTCCAAAAAGCTTATACAAGTTGACTTTTTTTTATATACATATATATACATACATATATATATATATATATATATATATATATATATATATATATATATATATATATATATATATATATATATATATACATATATACATATATATATATATATATATATATATATATATATATATATATATATATATATATATATATATATATATATATATATATATATCTATATAATGTTAGTTACCGTACTCCCCCGAAACGGCTTGAAATTTCGTAACATCTATTTTCATCTCCATAAATGCTAAGGGTTGTCCACCCCTAAAATTTTTTTCTTATTTTATGAACAAAATTTTCATTTTTATTTTTTTGTAATTCAGCATTGAAAAATACATACAACTCTAAATTTTTACCCTTCTATCACCAACCCCAGCTATATACAGTTTGCCCCAGAATGCCTATAAGAAGTCGGGGCGTGGTGGTCATACGCATTGAGTAGCTGATGTTAAAAATATTTAAAAATCTAAGTCGAAAAATTTTTTTTTGTTTAATACAAAATTAAAAAAACGTTATTAAATTTTATTAATGGACGTAAATTGAAACAGTGAGATAGAAGCATAATCTTTGTTATAAAGACGCCGTTCGAAAATTTAGAGTTGCTAATACCGATAACATATTAATAAAAAAAAACACAAAAATAAATTAATAATAAGGATTTGGAAAGTCCTTATAGTATAAGTAGCTCCGAAAAGTAACGCCCAATATAAAACGGAAAATAATGTTTCAGAATGAAGGGTTACTTAGCTTTTCCGTGCCATTAACTTTGAAATCATGCAAGAGAACCAGATGTTACACAGAAAAGTTTGAATTTGAAACAACGAAACGTAACAACGGATTTTATTTTAAATTAAGGAAATTGCGAATATCTTTGTTGTTCCCAGTTTGTCCCATATTAAAAGATTTTCCCTGCGAAATATTATTATATTCATTCAGAAATAGTTACAGACATACAAAAGAGATATACAAGGCGAATGTGGAAGGATATAGGTACCTAGGAAGACCAAGACTAGCGTACCACGATCAGATCGATTGAGTACTGTACCAAGGTGGTGTCAAGAGTCTTCGCAACCGGAGAGAGTGACTATGAAAAGAGAGTAATGAATGTGGAGGAAGCGATATAAATCTGCAAGGATCGTGATATAAGGCAGTCGGTTCTCTCTGCCTTTTTTTATATATCATAAGATAACAAACAGATGGGTCAAACAGAAGGCAGATGGGTCTTCTAATGAAAAGAGTCAACCATCACCTACAGACACCAAAGATGTTAATGGTGCGTTGCTGTCTTGTGCTGAGGTCTAATGCTCAATGTCAGGAATAGTTAAGGCAGTGGTACCAGACCCAGACGAGACAATGCAGAACTCTACCACCTAGTAGCCACCATGGTAGTGACTTGCATAGCCAATCGATCGCCTTTTTGACTTACCTGGCAGAACGGTAGTTGGACTATTCTTCAAAGGAGCCCGGGTCCAACACGGGGCAAACTTCCTCTTTGACGGCGTCGGGACATGACGACCCCATCGCCCGCTGGTAGAATAATCTTCTTTTTGTGAAATTATTCCACCGGTGCAGTCAGTCAAAAAAGTGGTAGTGCCATGTTTAGCTAAAGGGGCCGGCACGACCGGGGCAATACCACTACCCCACTTAAAACCAACGTGCCAACCAACCAGCTTTGCTCTTGCGTGCGTACTCTGGCCGCAGCGGAATTTCTCGGGAGCACCTCAACGAGTGCCGGAATAAACTAGTGTCAGAAATTGAAGCACAACTTTCCGTAGCTTCACTTTGGTCCAATTAAACCCCATTAAGACAAAAGTTAGCGCGTTTACCGCTTAAAAATCGCCCTTTGTCATATCACCTCGTTTTGAAAATACTTTGCTGAAAGCCACAGCCAGTATTGGAATACTTGGAGTCGACATATCGAGCAACGTTTAGTTTCGCGGTCACTTGGAAGGCAAGGCTAAATTAGCCTCTAAAAAGCTGGGAGTTCTCAGCAGGGCTATGCGCAAATCCGGCGTCATTTGGAGTACTGTTCTCCTTTATAGGCGGAGGTTCCACAGTACCAACTCCTTCCTTTTGATCGCATTTAACGTAGAGCGGCTCGAATCGTCGATTCAAATCGGCTTGATTCTGTGGTGTCACGTGGAGATGTGGCATCACTCTGCATCTTTTATCGGCTCTATCGTGGAGAATGTTCCGAGGAACTGTTTGGATTAACGCCTGCTGCCGAATTTCACCATCGGACATCGCGACAAAATTCGAAGTTCCATCCTTACCATATCGATGTTTGGAAATTCACAACCGTGCGATTCTCGAAGCATTTTTTGCCTCGCACTACTCCTATGTGGAACCAGCTATTGGCAGAAATTTTTCCAAACGACGACTTAGGGACCTTCAAGAAAAAAGCTTACTCATTCTTAAAAGGCCGGCAACGCAATTACAAGTCCTCTCTATCGGCGGCGGTAATCACTTACCATCAGGTGAGCCTCCTGTCCGTTTGCCCCCTCTTCTATAAAAAAAGAGATCTGGTGTAAAGCTATGTTTGTATGTATGTATTAGAAATGTGAAAATCTGTCGTCTATATTTTCTCTGTCTGTTTGTTACGCATTCACAGCTAAACCAATAAAGTGATTTTGATGAAATTTAAAAAGGAGATTGTAGAAAATCCGGGGTCAAACATTGGCAATTTTTTTCATAAACAAATCTTAAGAGGGTGAAATAAGGGATGAAAGTTTTCATGAAAACAATGATGTGTTAATCGACTTGTGAAGTGTGTGAAGCTGCGTATGTCAACTAGTTTTTTTATATCATAAGATAGCAAAGGAGCTGATGGGTCTCTTGATAGAAAGAGTAACTATCACCTATAGACACCAAAGATGTTAATGGTGCGTTACTGTCCTTATGGGGAAGTCTGCCACATGCATAAGTTTACCGGCTGCCTTACCCTCCAAACTGGAACACGACAGTGACAAGCACTGACGCTATATCGATAGGAATAGGTAAGGCGGTGGTACCCGGGCGAGCCACGATGGTAGTAACAAGATAACGGCCTACCTGGCCGAACGGCAGTTGGTCTATTCTTCAAAGGAAGGAAAGGAATATAGCTATTTTCAATTCTGAGTTTAAATATTTAATTTATATAGTATTTATAATTACATATATGTATTTCTATGTATTTGTACTCATATCACAAGCAAATAATTACTTACTTTAATGCCAATTATATAGTACTCATATATTCATATCAAATTACAGTTGTCTAGTACTAAGAATCTTTAAACTAAGCTGTAGACGGACGGATGGATGGACGGACAGTCAAGGCGAAATTATAAGGGTTGTTAGTCGACTTTGGAACCTTAAAAAAACTGTCTTATCGTCAAAGAAATTCTTTGGTTAAATATGTGTCATTATTTTGTGGGCCAATTTTTCCGATCAGAATAATTAATTTCACAATTATTGTTAAATATTATGTACGGCAACAAAGCTCTCGCCTGCGGCTCGGCCTTCAAACTCATACTCGACCTGCAATTGCCTATTTCCCGGCCTTTGCAATAATGTGTTATTAAACTCTCTTAAACAAAAAAATATTCTTTCAATTCCAAATATATTCCACATATATGACAGAGTTATGCTCAAACACACATAAAAAATAAAAAATATATAAACACGCGAATTGAAAACTTCTTCCTTTTTAGAATTTAGTTGAAAATATACAAAACTGGCTTATTCCGGGAGATTCATTCACTATAAAACGTGAGAGATAAAGGTAGCCCAGAAAATCAGCTGTAGGGTTGAAAATACTTATCACCCTATGTGATTACTGAGTGGCTTACCATTTCACCATCCATATAAATATTATTAAATTTTATGTTCTTGTTTTTTTTTACATGTAAATATGATGTATAAATTGTAACTATACGTCTTTTAGAAACGTGTATTTGTTGACCTTTTTTCTCTCTTATCTGTATACATGTTATTGTTATTTACTGTATACGTTTAGTGCTGTGTGGTAAATAAAATAATTCTTATTCTTATTCTTAAAAAGCAAAGTCACGCGATTCAAATGACTCTACTGAATGTTATTGACGATAGGCATAAAACTCAACAATCGCACATCTTCTAATACTAACATCTGTCGGTTGCAGCCACAATAATAGAAATATACAATTCATTTAGAATCCACGGCCTAAATTTTTTGTATTCGACTCGTCCACTGAAATTTTAATGGTCTTTGAAAGATGAAAAACAGCCATTAGATGTTATTTACCGCTGTTTATTATTAGTGCCGAACGAGTTGAGCGCCCATACCGAAAACACACACATAAATTATCAAATCAAGGAATTCACTGGTATTTTTAAAACGGCTTCAACTTTGCCTTGACTGCTTCGTGGTCTAGGAGTAGGCCTATTCGGCTCAGATCATGGAATTCCGGGTTCGATCCCTGGGTTTTATCCGTTTTTAGCGATCGATCTCTAGGTCCCTAAAGCTATTGTACCAAACGCAAATATTAAGTCTGTGATAGTAAGTTTACTTTGTAACTTTATTAATTGTTGTTTATGTGTATGTGTGTGTTCGTGTGTATGTAACAATAGCCACAATACCAATGAGGCAGTCATATATAAGAATCATTAAAATATATGAAATATATTTTTATGATTTGATGTTATTGATGAGATAGGAGGTCTTTCTCTAAAATCTAAAATCTCAGATTAAACTCGGTGTGTAAGATGGAGTGTAACTCATGTACTTCGGGTGAGGACGTCATCACGCGGTTGATAAGGTCTTGGTTATCGCTAGAAATAGACGATAAATAGTTATCAGGTCATTAAATTAATGTGGAGGCAGAATCAAGAGTAGTGAATGCGGAGAAAGCAAGACTAATCTGCAAGGATGTTGTCATATGCAGCAGATATATGGCACTCAATTCTCTCGGCCTACCCCATAAGATATCTGGCGTGAAGATGAATATATATATAGGTCGGTAAATCACCCCTCAATTTAGTCACCAATCGTCTGTTAAACGGGAACAAAACAAAATGTGTTAAATTTTCAACCCCTAATGTAAGATAGATACCAATAATAATCATTTATTAAAACCTCAAATTTTGTATCTAAGGTGGTTTTTCTGTTTTATAAGTTGTATCAAATATTTGACCTTAATTGGCATGCAATACTTCCATAATTATACTAAATTAACTAGTGTCATATAAAACTGTACTTTTATCGTAATAATTTTTTGGAAATAAATTTATGTTTATGTTATGTTTTATGTTTAATTTTATAGATATATTATAATTAAAATAATAATATTATTATTTAATTCGGAACATGTATGGACATATGACGAACATGGGTTCGTGTTAGTAATACATTTTTAAGTAATGTCAGTGAATGTTATTTTAAAATATTATGGAAAATAAAAAGTCGTATTATCTACATAACAAATTAAAAAAATTGTAGTGTCTATTTTTAATATTAAAATAACCGCTTTTTAATAAATGCATATAGACGTACGTATAAGATATTTATTACAATTTTAGCTGATGCAAGAAGGAGTAACTTAGGGTAATTTTATTTTAGAAATTTTCCACGCGGGCCGAGTCTCGGGCATAGCTAGTACTAATTATATTAATTATTTAAAAAGCGAAAGTTTGAATGTTTGAATGGATGGATGTTTGTTACTCAATCACGCAAAAACTACTGAACGGATTTGGATGAAATTTGGCACATAGGTAGACGAAGACCTGGACAAATAAGGTGTTCCCGGAAAATTCTCCAAAAACTTTATAATGCAGCGGGCTGCACAGTGCTGCTAGTATTATAAATGCTAAAGTTTGTATGAAATCAGAAATCAAAAAAACTTTATTTAATAAAACTTATATCACATATGTAGATGATGACCTAAAATAGCATTAGGGTTCGTTTTATTATGGAAAAATAAGTTGTTCCCGCATTATTCACCAAAAACTGTTATGCTACTTGCTGCTATGCTGTATTGCTGTTGATATTAACTGCAGCAGCTTGTAGGGCGCAACTAGAGTAAAATACATAAAACCCACGGCCAAGCGCGAGTCGGACTCGCGCACGAAGGGTTTATTTATTTATTTAAATATTACACACATACATTTGCACAGGTAGACTTAACGCCCAAGAGCATTCTCTGCCAGTCAACCTCCAAAGAGTACAGAGAGGGCACAAGGGGTGCATATAGAAAGAAGAGAAAAAAAAAATAGGAACTTAATTTAGTACTAATTTAGTATGTAGTAGTGAAACACATTAATTATGTGAAAACAAAACTCACACAATGAAAAACACATAAAACATACATTTATATATAAAATAATTATATAAATAAATACACACATTGAATTTACATGAATACAAGTAAATCAATATATAAGAATAAAATAGATATACACATATACACAACTATAGATAAATATATTATACTAAAATACATAGTTACAATCACAGAGTAAATATCCACCAGATATTTGCTCGCTGGTTACAATATACATTATATAAATACTCTTTTCTGTCTTCATACCGCAACAGCAAGTACATAAGTAAAATTATATAAGTATATAAGCGATCAATCAGGAACAATGCCCAAGTAAAGATTTTTGACTTGCCGTTTAAAAGAATACCTTGAATCTGTCCTCCTAACATCAGCAAGGAGTACATTCCAGAGTCTTATAGCCTGACGGACAAACGAACATGATAGAAAATCAGTACAACAAAAGTGAACATGGAGTGTGAGATCATTATTAGATCTAAGATTACGATTATGTGAAGTGTGTTGATATTGAAAATATGATTTAAGATACGTAGGAGCGAAGCATCAGAAAACAGCATACATAATAATCTCATATGATGTCTTTGATAGATGGTCGCTTAGAACGGTAAATAGAGATGTGGTCATATTTCCTCAAACCAAAGATAAAGCGAATACAATTATTTTGGAGACGATCAAATTTATTGAGAAGTGATTTGTTGAGATCAGCGTAGCAAACATCAGCATAGTCAATCATGGGAAAGATCAAAGATTGTATCAATAGGATTTTAGTGTTTGTCGGTAAAAAGTTTTTATGTCTGTAAAGACAACGTAACGTATAATTTACCTTACTACAAATTTCATTCATATGAGGTATCCACGACAAAGTACTCTCAATTACCAAACCAAGATCTTAACATGTGAACTGAAAGCAATCGACATTTTGTTATATAAAATAGATGGCAAGGAATCCACGTGTATGCTTTCACGTCGACGGTTACTGCCAATAACTATAGCTTGGCATTTGGAATGGTTTACATCAATTCCGAATCTATTAAACCAGTCATATATCCTTTGCAGATCGACATTTAGTCTCGCTATGGCATCCTCAATATCCTCTACGCGAGCATGGGTATACGACACGATGGAATTAAGAAAAATGGAAAATGAAAGTGGAGAGAGTATACCGCCTTGAGGAACGCCTGCAGATACGCTGCACCAGTCAGAAATGCTACTATCGACGCGAACCGTCTGTTGTCGGTTCCGTAAGTATGACTCAAACCAATTTTGTACTACTGACGAAAACCCAGCATATTTTAAAATCAGCAATAACAGGTCATGATCGACAGCAGTAAAAGCATTTGAAAAATCAATCAGAACTAAAATAGTAACCTGTCACATTTCGGGTTCCGTACCATAATAGTAAAAACATAACAAAAAAAACACGTTTCTTGTATGGGGATCCCCTTAATATTTTCATTTGTTTATTTTTAGTATTTGTTGTTATAGCGGCAACGGAAATACATAATTTCTGAAAATTTCAGCTTTCTAGCTATCACAGTTTATGAGATACAATCTGGTGACAGACAGACAGACAGATAGACAGACAGCGGAGGCTTAGTAATAGGGTTCCGTTTTACCTTTTTAGTACGGAACCCTAAAAATGTTAGGTGAGACGAGAAAAAATCGCTATTAGCTACGTATGATTTTTCGCCCGCGAAATATCTCGAGTTGCATAAACGAGAATTCGGAGAAATATCTGTGTCACCTCCGTCACCTCCGCCCACCATTTTGACAACAATCGCTAATAAAACGTTTGAAAAAGCGAATCTAATAAAAGTGACATATTTGGGTTACGCGCTCGTGTTTTATTTGTCACTTCCTACATTTTTTTTAGTTGAGTATGACATATAGAAATACATCAGTTGACACGGTTTTTTTATTAAATATTTTTTTATTTTAGCTATAACCACATTTTTATCATATCAATGGCATACATCACAACTAGGACTGCCTTGATTCTTTTTAACTTGCTGCTATGAAAATGTTCGTGAAGTTTTAATTTCAATTCGATTTTCAAAAATCGATTTTTCATAATCGAGACCACGATGATGGTGATGATTTGAGTTCCTAGGAAACTATTCCGACAATAAATACGATGATATAGGTATGTCTATATGTATATATGTGTCTTTGTATGTTTATACACAAGTTTATATATGTAAACCTCTCATAACTTTCTACTGGCTTAATTGGCTTAACTGTTAACGCAGTTGACGGAAATCGATGGAGTTTCAAATAGTTTTTTTGAAAACTAACCACTTAGTAGATTTCGATAAATTACAAAAACGTAAGTACGCTGATATGTTAGCCAATGAAAATTGGTATCAGAAGAAAAGTAAATTTAATTACAGTAATAATCGTATAGGCGTGCCTACAAAAAACCCCTTACGGAGTATTATTACTTTGACATGCGATTATAACTATCATGGTGAGAGAGACAATAATTTCCTGCAGAAACAAAAGAAGTTTCTCAGTGCTGGTTGGATGGTAAGGTAGCCGGTAAACTTATGCATGTGACACTAAAATCTCACCACCAGAATTGCAACGCACCATTAACATTGTGGTGTCTATACGCAATGGTTTCTCTTTTATCAGGAGCTTGTTTGTAATCTTATGATGCATTGTCAACCGCGTGGTAGCACAACACTTACAACGCGGTCACATTAACTTGACGCATCTCTGGATCATAAGGCGGGGCTTCCCTTAGTTCGCCCGCTTAATAATATAAGTGTCAGTATGGCCATGGTCAGCATTTTGTTACTGATACGCGCGTAGATAATTTGGTTAGTTTTATGTTATTGTTATATTGTTTTTGGACATTATTGTTACGTTTTGCGAAAAATGACGTCATCAACGGCATGCGTCAAGTTAATCTGACCGCGATGTACATATAAACAGTTTGTAACAGAGTGCTAAGTGTGAGTTTTTCTTTTCGCATTCGATTGTGAGCGCGTTTCGAGTTTACTAGGAATTTGTATGTGATTGGTAAACTAGTTTCTCACGTTTACCACTAAGTGGCGCTGTACAAGCAGTGGCGGTGCTCAGATACATTGAAATAAAGCAAAATGATAATTTTTCGAATATTTTCTTAATATAACTTCAAAACTATTTATTAAAAAAATATTACAAAATCTTAGAAATTCTCACAACAAGCCCTTTGATTTGCTATATGTCCCACAATAAAGTATGCAAAACTCATAGACCTACAAAAAACTTTTTTTGAATGTTTTAATTTCTCTGTAAAAGTGACCTCATATTTAAAATTTAGTTATACATGGTTATTTTTAAAAGTCCGGCCAAATTTTCAGAGGCTATTCAAAATCGATAATATGTTAGATTTGTGTGTGTGTGTGTGTGTGTGTGTGTCTATGTGTGTGTGTGTGTGCAAAATCGATAATATGTGTGATTTGTAAATACACTTTTACAATAAACTTCCGAAACTATAAGAAATCTACCAGCCAATAAATTTAAAAAATGTGTTAAAACAAAACTGTGTAAAAAAGGATATTATAAAATCTGAAATTATTTATTTATCATAAAAGCCTAGAATTAATAATTGCTCCTCATACCGATCTCATATATATTTTTTGTAATATTGTGATACTAGCTATTGCCTGCGACTTCGTTCGCGCGGACTTCGTTTACTCCGCACAGCACCTCCCCCATTGGGGATAGCGTGATAATATGTAGCCTATATGTTGACCCGACCTGTTAGTAATATTCATGCAAAATTTGAAGTAAATCCATGCAGTACTTTTTGAGTTTACCCCGGCCATACATACAGACAAACAGACAAACGAACAAACAGACAAACAGACAAACAGACAAACAGACAAACAGACAAACAGACAAACAGACAAACAGGCAAACAGACAAACAGACAAACAGACAAACAGACAAACAGACAAACAGACAAACAGACAAACAGACAAACAGACAAACAGACAAACAGACAAACAGACAAACAGACAAACAGACAAACAGACAAACAGACAAACAGACAAACAGGCAAACAGGCAAACAGACAAACAGACAAACAGACAAACAGACAAACAGACAAACAGACAAACAGACCAACAGACAAACAGACAAACAGACAAACAGACAAACAGACAAACAGACAAGCAAACAAGCAGACAAGCAGACAAGCAGACAAACAGACAAACAGACAAACAGATAAACAGACAAACAGACAAACAGACAAACAGACAAACAGACAAACAGACAAACAGACAAACAGACGAACAGACAAACAGACAAACAGATAGACAGACAGACAGACAGACAAGCAGACAGACAGACAGACAAGCAGACAGACAGACCAACAGACCAACAGACCAACAGACCAACAGACCAACAGACCAACAGACCAACAGACCAACAGACCAAGAGACAAACAGACAAACATACATACAGACAAACAGACAAAAATTCTAAAGACTATACAGTACAGTATAGACTCTCCTACGACTTTAATAAATGTATAGATTACAAAAAATATATAAGAGAGAGATGATATGCAAAAAAGGCAAGCGTGCTGAGTTTCTTTCACTGGATCTTCTCAGTGTGTGGCCGCGCTTCCGATCCGGTGGTAGTTTTAAAAAATATGTTGACATGTCAAAATAACTCGTAAAAAGTTTTATTGAATAAAGTACTTCTGATTTCTGAATTCGGATTAATGGTTCTAATGTTTGCCAGCAAGCTTATAATAGTAAACACTGAGTTTGTTTAGCCTTCTAGTCATTGATATAAGAAACCCAAGATATACAATCACTGTCTCAAATACTTCTTTAAAAATGGGCGCAGAATTTTAAATTGTGCGCTCATTTCATTGCGTCGAATGCGACACTGTCAATTTTATTACTTTTTGTACATTGCTTTATAAAAACAACCACAAAATTGTATCGATATGCATAAACATATGTTTTTGCCATATCTATAACTACTTACGTGAAATTAGGGACAATTTTAAGCGTCAGTTTTGTTCAAGACCTTGGTTTTTTTATATCAATGCTTCTAGTAAAGCTAACATATAAGTTTACTTATAAACAGCTAGAAGTGCAACTTAAAGGCGCAGTATAAGCTAAGAGGTCCTGTAAAAGTATTACAAAGGTGTAATAAACTTGAGAATACTTACTCTGGTAAGCTGTATTTATAAACGCTTACAAGAAACATTATAAAACCATTATAAGTTATCTATGCTAGTAAAAGTAACAAATAAAAGTGAACCTTTGCATTTATAATTTGAACTAAAAAGGGTTTATAAGTTCAAATTATAAACCTATTATAATTTTTATAATATGGCGATAATATGGTTCTCATGGACGCCATTTTGGAACCAAGTACAGAATAAAGGTATGGTAGTGTACTTTGAAATTCTAGCTCAATTATGACGAGTTTACGTTATAAGTCTTATTGAAAACAATATTATGTAGAAATGCAAATTAGGAAATATGTTTGTTTTAAGAGGCGCGTGATATTTTTGATTTAAAACATAATATACTTCACAGAAAATATACGTGAAATAAACTTTTTATTCATAACATTTAATTATTGATGAAAAACTTAATACATAACTTTACTGAATACATAACTTTTTTTTAAATACTTTATGTAGCAAAATCTACTAGCAAATTTTTAACCACAAGCGGTTTAGAAAGAGCTTTTATCAGCATCATGACATACCTTTAAGTCGTGTTTGGTTTTATAAAGCGCGTATAAGAGCTCCGCGAGAGCAAACAGTTCTACATGGACCACCTAGAAGATTATTATTGAACTAAACGGCCGTCACGAAGTCTATTATTGGTGTTCTATTGGCATAAGTAGACCTATAAAATGGGCCCTTTTCCGTGGGTATAAACGCTCATTATCCTGTTATAGTCCTGATAAAATGTGGTTCCCGGCCCAGGATAATTACAAAACCACTATTTGCTACTTGGGCGTGCTTGGAAAAACTTGATAAACTTAAAAACAAAAAAGAAAAATTTCGACACGTCAGGATTTGAACATACGATTTATCTTCAAGCCGGAACTTTAACCAACGAGCCAGTGTCGACTAGTTGAAAGTGGCGAAATTCTTCTTTGCTATATGATCGATTACGTCGATTGTACTGATCGCTTGGTATACGTATAACTAGTTAAATAAATTCATCGTTACACATGAAATTCATATTTTATAATATTGATCAGTACTTTCGAGTTTCTAATTATGTGTTTTTAAGTTAAATAACTCAGAACACTCCCCATTATATAGACGGTAACACTCATAGAGATCCAACGTCTCTCCGGAGACGAGTGGTTCAAGACCGTTGGTAAGAGTTGGAATTTTATCAAATTGGTGGTTATATGAATTTTATTTCTTAACTAGCTGACACGGCAAACGTTGTTTAGCCTTACATATTAGGAATCCATAGCGGACAAACAACGTGACACGTAATTTATATAGACTACGGGACTACGGGATTGTCCTTCCACGCAGCCAGAATGGCATTAAACTTTATATGTTGATTAAGTATTCTTAAATTATATAATTTTTAGAAAGATATAATTTTATTAGGTGAGCTGCTGCTTAATTCTTTTAACAAAATCTCCATCAAAATGCACAAGAGACCAACTTAGTAAATATCAACCTACCCCCGCTAACGATGGGTAATACCATCCTACTTTTAAACTTTTAAATCTCCTGGATTTCATTTATTTTCCGGGAACGTGTTTTTATTGCCCTTCAGCTCGAGGGGTTGTTTTTTATTTGCCCGCGTCAGCTCGGATTTAATCTCTTGGACGTCAAGTGCTTACAATAATTTACTAATTAAAGATAAGAAGACTTTAGGGGGATTTTTACTTTAGGATTGTATACATTCAAAGCTATGCTTCAATTTTATTCTATATATTTTAAGCTTCACTTTAAACCAGATTTTTCGTCTTTTTTATGTTAAAACTAGCTGACCCGTCAAACGTTGTTCTGCTTTCTTATCAATTTTTTTAATTATTTTTTCACCTTTTAAACCTTTCCTGGACTTCAACGATTAATTCGGAACCAAAATCAGCCAAATCGATCAGCCGTTTTCGAGTTTTAGCGAAACTAACGAACAGCAATTGATTTTTATATATACAGATATAGCAAACAAGCAGATGACTCTCCTGATAAGGAGACAAACATCGCCTATAGACATCAAAGATGTTAATGAGGGGCGGTAGATTTAATTCACCTGGGGCTAATCACCTGGGTGAATTAAGTGCTACGCACGGTAGATTTAATGCACCTGGGGCTAATCACCTGGGTGAATTTAGTGCTACGCACGGTAGATTTAATACACCCGGGTGTATTAATCACATCTCTCCAATACGCCATAGCCTCGATTAGGTAGACTTAACTCACCTGGGTGCATTAAGTATCAACAAGGTTTCTAAACTTTATGCACCTAGGTTAAGAGGTTCGAACCGGTATGTTAATTCATCTGGGTGTGAGCATGAAGTCACGTGAACTATTTAAGTAACGAGTAACAGCAAGTTCTTTATATGTAAGAACTGTCTTTAGGTTATTAACTAAATTATATAAAAGTATGATATATCTATATATAAACAAAACTTATATATATTATATCATATTTGGAGAAATATTTTTTAATTTTTATTTAATTGCAAAATAAGGTTTAGAGAATGGATGATAAATTATGTATTATAAATGTACTTACCTATTTTACCGTAACATTGGCATGCAAATTACATATTTCATTATCATCATACTAATATTAGGGGAGCCCAAGATGGTAAATGGGTAGTTACTCGAGCGTCCTAGAGACTATTGGATTTTGTAGATTAAATTATAGGAAAAATAAAAGGTTATATAATGTTTTTGATTTCAATGGTGGGGAAAAATCTACAGATAAAAAAATATTTTTGTTATAGCACTCATGCCGAGCTTGGGAAAACTGGAAAAACTTTAAAAACACAAAAATAATAAGAAGTACGAAAGTACTGATCAAAATTATAAATGTGAATTTCATCTGTAACGATGAACTCATTTAACTAGTTATACGTATGTATATCTAGCGATCAGTACAATCGACGTAATCGATCATATAGCAAAGAAGAATTTCGCCACCAGGTTTGACACCTGTCGACACTAGCTCAGTGGAAGAGCGTCCTGGCTTTAGGGAGACGGTCGCAGGTTCAATCCCTGCGTGTTGATATTTTTCTTTTTTGTTTTCAAAGTTTTTCCAGATAAAAAAATGTTTAAGTGATAAAAACTGTGATATGAAAACACTAAATCGCGACAAATTAAGGTATGGTGAATTAAAATTTAGAAAATCTGCTTATTCAAGTGTAGCGTAATGGAGTGGGAGGGGCATTAAGTTGCAAAGAAACCGTTGTTTTGACATTCTCGAGTGCGTCTAAATTTTCTTTTATTATATAGGAAATGATATAAGAGTAACGAAA
The DNA here is from genome assembly GCA_036924255.1 of Apodemia mormo. Classification (NCBI taxonomy): domain Eukaryota; kingdom Metazoa; phylum Arthropoda; class Insecta; order Lepidoptera; family Riodinidae; genus Apodemia; species Apodemia mormo. The sequence goes on from JAUPFN010000017.1 coordinate 35,138,590, forward strand.
AAAATATAATCTGACAATTTCCACAAGCCGAAGTTTATTAGAATTTTGTTTTATTATGCCCTAGTTACCCGCCTCTATATTAAGGGCTTGTATTTGGTGAAGAGCTTTAACAGTATGCGAGGTACCCCCCTCCCCCTCCTATGTTAATCTGATACGCTCGAGTAAACACAAAAATCCCTTCTTGGGCTCTTCTTCTATAAATGCAACAATTATTTTTTATTAAAGTGAACAGCACCTCCGCCACCCAATCTTTAAGTTATCCAGCGTAGTAAGCATTATCTATACATCTATACATATAATAAAATCGTAGGAAAGTCAAAACTGTACATTGAATATTTTCTTAAAAGAATACTTGGGGCGTGGTCTACAATCGATATCGGAGCCAAAAATATAGTTTTTAGAATTTTTGTTTGTCTGCTTATCTGTTTTTCTGTATGTAATATGTATGTCCGGGGTAAACTCAAAAATACTACATGGATTTATTTCAAATTTTGCATGAATATTACTAATAGGTCGTGTCAACATATAGCCTACATATTAATTATTATCACGCTATCACCTACGGGGGAGGTGCTGTACGGAGTAAACGAAGTTTGCGCGGACGAAGTCGTGGGCAACAGCTAGTAAATTATATTTTTTTTAATTCACACTCCGAAATGTACATGTCTAAGAATTTGGTTATCAATACAAAATATAAAATTGAAGTGTCTGTTTGTAATATTAAAATAACCGCTTTTTACTAAATGCATATGGATTTATATACGGTACATATACCAAAATAACTTTTTTACAATTTTTGTCTGTCTGTCTGTCCGTCTGTCCGTCTGTCGGTCTATCTGTCTGTTTGTTCCGGCTAATCTCTGAAACGACTGGACCGATTTTAAAGGGACTTTCACTAGCAAATAGCTGATGTAATAGGGAGTAACTTAGGCTTAGCTTTATTTTAGAAATTTTTCGACGCGGACGAAGTCGCGAGCTAGTCACATATAAAATAATCACATCGTACAATTTGTTAGAATCTTAATTTTTAACTTAATTTAATTGTAATTATCAATATAAAAATCAGAAATTGTATAACCTTCGTCAAAGTCAAAAAAACATATGTCAAGGATACAAGTAAAAAATAGTTTTTTTTTTAAATTTAATTTAAGGACTTTGTCGCTGAGCGACTTCATCGTCCTATAAGGCACATTTCTCATTCAACATTCACAATATTGTTATCTGTAACTTAGCACCGCGTCAGCTAGACCGAAAAGTATCTTAGCTGTGTCGTATAACGGCTTAGCTAAGACACTGTTCGCGAGCCCGACATTTAATTCTTGACTGCTAAATAACCTTCTTCTCAAAGTTGCGTTCCGGGCACATTCCATCAGAACATGTTGTACATCATGGAACATAGAACAAGTGGAAGTGAAGAGTGGGCGTGCCGCGTGCATCACTATTATGCGCTGTTACTCTAAATTGCCTTAGTGATACTTACCATATCTTTAGGAGATAGTCGTCATGCGAAAATCTATTATACAGTGAATTATGCCGTATTGTGCCATCATTGAATGCAGAAATGATAGTAGAATACAGATGATTAAAAATGGAGATATTTCATATCATTCGAAAGTACAATTTTCATTTTATTTTAATTAAATTCCTGATTTAATATAATCTCTAATGATATAATAGAAAGTCGAGCTAAAATCAGCCGTACACCTTACATATAAAGTTCATTTAAGGTTGACCTAATTTTTCTAGAAAGATATACGTAATGACAGTCATTACGTATATCGTTCTAGAAAGTTCTCTACTCAAATATGATCAACTGAAAACTACGGAAAAATCAATACTGCCATCTATTGTAGAATAACGAAACTATTAAGATCTTAAGTTTCACTATTGTACAAATAGATGAGTCTATTTTGAATAGACTACAAAAGGACGTAAATACTCTTTTTTGTAGCAAAATAAAATTTATTGTAACGCAGTTTGGTATATTTTTAAATGTTCTGTTTGTGTGTTTCGGATTATTGTTGTTTAAAATGAAAACGACCAATGAAACAATGTTTGCATTAGTAGTTTATATGCAATAATGCTTATTTTATGTGTGAGTATGGCGATCGCGGTCCTGATACAAATGTTAGTACTTGCCAATTCCGCTTGTTCTATGTTCCATGTTGTACATCTTCTACTACATCGCATACGTTACAATTTGGTGATGGGACTTTTTTCATTAAGTTACCATGCTATCCGTGATGTAGGATGATAATGCCACATGCATGAGTTTACCGATGATAATGCCACATGCATGAGTTTACCGCCTAACTTACTCTCTAAACGGGAGCACGACAGTATCGGTGCTTGTGCTGACATGTTCCATTAACAACGCAACGCACCATTGTCATCTTTAGTGTTTATAGGCGATGGTTGTCTCTCTACACCAGGAGAGCCTGTATGCTTGTTTTCTATTTTATAATATTAAAAAAATATAATATATAAAAAAATATTCGCCTTAACAGTGGTTACGCTTCCTTAAAAAGTGCGAATGCAAATAGTCTCAGGCTATACATGAGTCTTATTAAATTTGTCAGAGTGGACGAAAAATAATTTAAAAACTCTTTCTTGAGGGTATTTGGAAAAAATGCCAACTGGATATTTTTAGCGAGGACGGAATTTATTTTGTCATTCTCAAACTACGGACGTGACGTTATTTTTAACATCCGAAAATTACTCCTTAATCAAATCAACCCTCTGTATCTTTTTGACATCCTCTTAAAAGAAATAAAATTACTTTTCTTAGTTTCAAATACAGATAGATAGATTTTCATAATAATTATAGTTTGGTCCAAAATTTTTAGATAGCAAAAAAGCTCGCCCTGGAAAGTTCGCTTTCTGGAAGACGGTTGTTCTAATAAACAGGAATAACCATCGGCGATGAACATCAGGGATGTAAATGATATAGCATCATGCAGGGAGAGTTTGGAATCCCAGGTACATAAATTTACCGGGTACTTTGTCCTCCAAGCCGAAACACGATTGTAACAAGTACCGAAACTTTTGCGCCAAAAATAGGTAAGGCCGTGGTACCAATCCCGGTCAAGACGTTGCAGAGCTCTGCCACCTTAAAGGTCGAATTAATATTCATAATTTAAAAAATAAATCCCTGTGTTGGTCCCGGGCTCCTTTGAAGAACAGGCCAACTGCCGTTCTGCCAGATGGATCGTAAAAGGCGACCGATTGGCTTTACGAGTCACTACCATCGTGGCTACTAGGTGGTAGAGTTTGCATTGTGTCGCCCGGGTCTGGTACCATCGCCTTACCTATTCCTGCCACAATAGCGTTAATGTTTGTTACTGCCGTGTTCCGGTTTGGAGGATAAGGTAGCCGGTAAACTTACGCATGTGGCATTAGACCTCGCCACAAGATAGCAACGCACCATTAACATCTTTGGTGTCTAAAGGCGATGTTTGACTCTTTCCATCAGGGGACCCATCTGCTTGTTTGCTATCTTATGATATTAAAAAAAAAAGTGAGGTTACGGTACAACTGTATAGTTTAACCGTTTACCTATACATGTAACCGTTTACCTTTACTATGTTTACAATTCGTGTTTTTAAGCAAGAATACAAAGTAGTAGTAGTAGTAGTATCTTCACGCCCATATCCCCGAAAAGGTAGGCAGAGGCACAACAAGTGCTCCCAAGATTAGCCGAAGATACTTGGTCCCACAAATGTGATAGGTGGCAAGCCTATCGCCAACCGGGCACTTTCCAATCCCGGGCAACTTTGTGTTTCTCAGAAAATTGAAAAAACACTTTTTTTTATGTGCCCTACCCGGGAATCGAACCCGGGACCTCATGTGGTCGACGCCAACGCTGGACCACTAGACCACAGAGGCGATACAAACACGAAGAATACAAACAATTTATTTTTATAATGACAAGAGTCCACTTTATTATTTATCTGTAAAATTTATGTATAAAATGGTAATAAATTTGATATAAAACTTAAAACATCCTCTCTGACACACAGCCCTGAACGTGCAATCATTACAAATTTATTCAATCAATCGATTAAAAAATATTACAAAATACGATAAACCACATCATAAAATCATATAATCCATGATGAAATTCATAAAGTATAAAATCCATAAATAAGTATAAAATTAGCAGAATGGAGGTGCACTTAAACAGAGTGTTAAATTTATCGGCCAATAAATATCTCGATTGCCTCACACACGAACTGAAATAAGCTATTGAATGGATGGCATTATGCATTATAATAAAATCGTAGGAAAGTCAAAACTGTACATTGAATATTTTTTAAAAGAATACTTGGGGCGTGATCTACAATCGATATCGAAGTCAAAAATCTAGTTTTTAGAATTTTTGTCTGTTTGTCTGTATGTATGTCCGGGGTAAACTCAAAAAGTACTGCATGGATTTTCTTCAAATTTTGCATGAATATTACTAATAGATCGTGTCAACTATATGTTATCACGCTACACGCAAGCCTACGCATACACGCAAGCCTACGCATACACGCATGCCTACATATTATCACGCTATCACCTACGGGGGAGGTGCTGTGCAGAGTAAACGAAGTCCGCGCGGACGAAGTCGTGGGCAACAGCTAGTAAAATATAATCGATTAAAAATTCAGGTCGACTTCAAATATTAACTGTACCCATATCTCAAAAATACTGAACTGATTTTGATTATACTTAGACTGTTCCCTAAGCTAAAATATACCTAATTATTTTTTGTTTTCATAGCACTTACCGCGTGATTGGGAAACCTGAAACTCTTTAAAAAATATACCTAATTTAAATCAAAAATAATTATCTCGATGTAGCATTTAGTTTCCGAGAAGTTCATCCAAAAGACAAACATACAAATATACAAACCTACAAACATACATACACTTACGAAATTTAATACACGTCCTTGGGCGCTTAAATAGATCATCATATACTCAAATATTTTCTAACTGACCCATCTGTTTGTTTGCTATCTTATGATATATAAAAAAAATCCAACAATCAAACAATATGATATATAATAAAAAAACCATGGATGCATGGCAAACTGAACCAAATATTTTTTAGACTGTCGTGAAATAAGTGGTGATCCCTACCTCTAGATATTACAGACCAGCTAACGATTAACACCTATTTTTAACGATAATCGTACTGACAGCTTTACGTGTTCATTCGAGACACTGAGGTAGTAACACTCCAGCCGCCAGAATCCGAGCTGCTACGGAGATTTTGGCTTTTCGAGAACAAACTCGGTAGCATGTTTGCCCGACCCGGAGACCAAACCTGGAACCGTATGGTCTGTAGTCTTGATTTTTTGTCATGGAATAGCATACAAGCAAATAGTAGATTGCCATTTAAATTCTAATGACATAATTTATGCACATAAAAAAATTGACCGGCTTCATTCCCTCCAAACCAAAACACGATAATCACAAACACTGACGCTATAGCGACAGAATGATGACAAACTCGAATGATCATCGTAGTACTCTACTCTCAATGCAACAAGCCACTCTAATTCTCTGGCAAGATAGGCAGAGCCAAACCAAACGGTTTTAGACACATACGACAACTAGAACTTACTGTTTGTGGACTAACAAGATGGGTCTTTTCCACCATTGGTTTTACGAATCGCTTGTTACAAACATTATGTTCCGTACTAGAACAGATGTAGAATTTAGTTTTTGTCATAGAAAATATAGCAATAACAATTTTTAGTATAGAATATCGTTCTGTATTATATTGATATATTTAATTTTATCTGGTGAAACAAAAAATAACCTTTTCAAACAACGTCTTTGTCATGTAGGAGGCGACTATGCGCCCACTAGTGAGAACAGCCCATAGGAGTCCATAGGTACTTAATTTGTGAATTGGCATCTATTCGCCCTAAGAATCTTCTTTTCCAGTGAAACCCATGGACCTCTGTTGAGTAAATCTATTAGCAGAAGAATCGAGCTGATTATTATCACTTGACCCCGTCTTGTGGACACTCGTACGAGACGTTATGTCACCCACCCGGTAGACTACTTAACAAACTAAAATTACGTGTTTTTGTCTGATACAATATATATTTTTGTAATATTTTTTATTGCTTACGTATGAATGGTACATAGTATCCTAAATCAAAGTCTGCTTCAGATAGTGCGGTTATCAGATTTAATTTTTTGTAAAAATAATTCGTTTATATTATATCCGTTATATCAAAAAGCTTGCCGCCTATACTTATGAATTCGCACCAGCCATACCTGAAATAGTGTTTGTTACAAATAACGATGTTTTTTATAACTAGATACTAATCTAACTCATATTTTTTTACATACCATTAGATTTCAAACAAGCAAATGTTTTTTTTGACGTAAAGAGAAACCACCTGCTATAGACGCCAAAGATGGTAATGGCGCGTTGTTGTTCGGTGATGTGATTACAATGCCACATTTTTTTAACACGCATGAGTCTACCAGCTACTGTTTCCTCCAAACCAGAACACGGCCATGACAAGCATTGATATATACGTAGTACGCAGTAATAGGTAAGATGGTGGTATGATATACCCGGGCGAGACGTTATTGAAATCTACCACGGAGTAGTCACGATGATAGTGATACGTATAGCCAATCGTTGTCGTTTTACAAACTGCCGGGCAGAATCGGAAGTGGTATATTTTTCATTCTAATTTTTCTTATTTTAGTTTTTTGTTCTGGATGGTTTTTTGCCATTAATATTTTTGTTGCAAAATTATCGTTAATGCTACCTTTTAAGTCGATATACTACTGAGAAAAGTAAAAACCGGCCAAGTGCGAGTCCGTACCATCCTGTTCAAGTTTCTACCTGTTTATTAAGATCGAGTAAAAAGTTTGCTTAAAAATTACGTTTGTTGAATGGGCATTTCTAATAATTATTTAAATTTTTATTTAATTAATTATTTTTAAAGGTAATATACAATTAAATATTCTGTGAAAATTTTGTTACCGTTATTAATATTTAGCAAAAACAATACGAAAAAAAAACACGTTTATTGTATGTGTAATATTTTCATTTCTTTATTTTTAGTATTTGTTGTTATAGCGGCAATGGAAATACGTAATTTATGAATATTTCAGCTTTCTAGTTATCACGGTTTATGAGATACAGCCTGGTGACAGACAGACAGTGGAGGCTTAGTAATAGGGTACCGTTCTTACCTTTTAGGTACGGAATCCTAAAAATGACGTAAGACGTCGCAAAATTCCATTAAGTAAGTTACATACAATGCTATGACTGCTATGACCCAAAAGCATATTAAAGTCTATTCTTCATAAAGGATCCGGACCAAGACGAGCTGGTTCTAGACCAGCTGCTACTATCATACTAAATTATTATTTATTTTATCATATTATTTAAAAAAAGTGTTTTTCAGTTTTCTGATAAACACAAAGTTGCCCGGGATTGGAAAGTGCCCGGTTGGCGATAGGCTTGCCACCTATCACATTTGTGGGACCTAGTATCTTCGGCTAATCGTGGGTGCACTTGTTGTACCTCTGCCTACCCCTTCGGGGATATGGGTGTGAAGATACATATTATTTAATTATGACTATCATACTAAATTATCCTCGTGATTCTTTTAGTTTTTTACACTCTCCTGAATCCCCATGTCGTTCTAGCGTAAGAACCTTGTTGCGTTTTCCTCCTGCAACTCTGTTGCTTATATGCACTCGTTTACGGTAAATGCTGTAAGTCTGTGGATTTTCCTGCCCTTTGCCAGACTTTAGAGACCTTTAAAAACGTGTTAAAAAACAATTCCTAGCTGAAATGTAAGTTTTCCTTATATTGTAAGTATTTTTTTTCCTCTACATCATTTTTTTAAATCCCCCGTGTTGGTTTCGGGCTCCTTTGAAGAATAGACCAACTGCTGTTCTACCAGGCAGGTCGTAAAAGGCGACCGATTGGCTATGCGAGTCACTACCATCGTGGCTTCTAGGTGGTGGAGTTCTGCATTGTCTCGCCCGGGTCTGGTACCACCGCCTTGCCTATTCCTGCCATAATAGCGTTAGTGCTTGTCGTTGTCGTGTTCCGGTTTGGAGGGTGAGGAAGCCAGTAAACTTATGCATGCAGCATTAAACCTCGCCACAAGATAGCAACGCACCATTAACACCTTTGGTGTCTATAGGCGATGGTTGACTCTTTCCATCAGGAGACCCATCTGCTTGTTTGCTATCTTATGATATAAAAAAATACATTATAGTAGATGTTAATTTAGTTTCACTGTTTATAATATTTATTATTTTTTGTACACTAGGTCTACTCATTTCTTTATTTTCAATATTTTATTCTCCTTTAACGGGTTGGCTGGAAGAAATCTCTCTAAGTAGATATAACCTACCCATTATACTTATGTTACGTTAATATTGTCTTTTTTGTATTGTTTTCTATGTACAATAAAGTATTAAATAAATAAATTATGATGTATTTATTTTTTAATAAAAATTTAATTTCTTGGTTCTATACAGCTCTCGCCATCCATACAATAATATTTTTACAAGCCCTTCAAGGGATACGCTAGCGTTTCAATGGCACGTTATTGATACGACCTTGTTCCACGTATATTTTAATATTTTGTTATTTGATTCCAAAGACTTTTATACTAGATAGACCCGTGCTGGTAGTGATCGTCTTTGAAAACAAACCATCTGCTATTCTTCCAAACAATTCGTAAAATGATAATAATTGGTCATACACGTTACTACTATCCTGTCTATTAGGTGGTAGAGTTTTGTAACGTCTGCCCAAGTTCGGTTCCATCACTTTAGCACTGTCATGCTCAGATAAAGTAGCCGTTAAACTTATGCTTGGGGCATTACCATCCCGCCGCACGGATAGCAATGAACCATCAACATCTTTGCTGTCTATAGGCGATGGTTGTCCTCTCCATTGGGAGAATCATTTGCTTTTTTTGCTGTCCTATAATTAAAAAATCACATTTCTGAGTCAAATATTATACACTTCCTGGCGATAAAAATGTTAGACACTCAGATTAAGTATCTCCGTAAGTCACCTAGAATATGACGTTTTCCCTTTTTTTTTAACTTAAAAAAAGGAGGAGGATATCAATTTAGATGTATGTTTTTGAAGTGAAAACTTCTTTAGGCGCGTTGAGCGTTTTGGTAGAGGGTAAAATCCTCGGTTCGCGTCACCGACATGCTAATGATAATAGTATATCTATAGCTATGTTTTGCATATAGTTTTAATTACTCTCAACTTAATAGTTCCGTTTTCACTTCTATCGGCAGTCCCACGACTGCTACTGTTTTTTTTTATGTTTGTTACTTCAGAACTCGGTTATTTATGAACCGATTTTAATTTTTTTTTTGTTTGGGAGAGATACTTCCTGTATGGTCCCATTTTAATTTGATGAAGATTTGATGCAGGGTTTTGAAGATACAAGAAATTGAAAGTCAGTTTCTGCAGTTTTACTGCATTAAAATATTTACAGTACTTTAACAGTCTTAAACGAATACCTCGTCTATGATATATTTATAGACGTCTTTGCTAGATACTCATGGCCATCGCTACCTGATTGTTTTTTTGTTTGGAACCTGAGGCCATACTTGTTTGCCCTTTGTCTATTGAAGCTTTGGTGTGATTTAAATGAACCAACTTCCTGTGTTCCATGTTACTTATTTATTACAAAATGGCCGTCTTAAAGAAGACAGTATGTTTATTTAATTACTCTACTACGATTTTTAATCTTACAGATTTTTTTTTATTCTACTCTAATATATTTTAAGGCCGGCAAAGCAACTGCTAGACCTCTGATATTGTGCATGTCCATGGGCGGCGGTGATCACATTTTTTTATGTATCATAAGATAGCAAACAAGCTGATGGAATGAGTCAACCATCGCCTATAGACACCGAAGATGTTAATGGTGCGTTGCTAGGTCTAATGCCACATGCATAAGTTTACCGGCTACCTTACCCTCCTAACCGGAACACGACAGCGACAAGCACTGACACAATTGCGGCAGGAATAGGTAAGGCGGTGGTACCAGACCCAGGCGAGACAATGCAGAACTCTACCACCTAGTATGTAGCCACGATAGTAAAATGTCACTGTAGTTTTGTTAATACACTTGTACTGTTTCACAAATTACTTTAAATTTAATTAATATCACCAACCGGTTTCGCCTTTTACGGCATGATGCATAATGATGCATGATGCATGTTGTAAAAGGCGAAACCGGTTGGTGATATTAATTAAATTTAAAGTAATTTGTGAAACAGTACAAGTGTATTAGCAAAACTACAAATGGAATTTCACCAAGTGCCGACGATAAATAGTGTAAAATACAAAATGTCACTGTCGTGTTTTGATTTGGAGAGTGTAGCCGTAAACTTATGTACATGACATAAGATTCCGCCACAAGTATAGCAACTTAACACTAACATCTTTGGCGTCTATAAGCGATGGTTGTCTCTTTCCATCAGGAGAGCTATCAGGGGCCTAATTCACGTAATCAAGTGGCAAGCGAGTCGAAGCATTTAAGACACTTACACATTTTCTTACATATTATGCGGCGCGTAGCACGTCTCGACGTTCCATCGTATTTATGTGTGTGAAAGCCCTAAGCGCTTTGACTTAATTACTTGAATTGGGAGGCTGCTTGTTTGCTATCTTATGATATACAAAACAAAGATCGTACCGTATCGTAACCAGAAAATGTTTATTCTGGTTAGAGGCCATCCATAAATTACGTCACCCGTTAAGGGGAAGGAAGGGGTCGATAAAGAGTGACATTGTGTGACAAGGGATGAGGAGGGGTCCCAAATTTTGTGACATCACATTTTTTCAAAATATAATATTTTATATCTAAATATTACAACACTAAATTATAAAATACTAGCAACCTGCCCGCGGTTTCACCCGCGTAGCTTTTGTTCCCGTGGGAATATCGGAAAGGTTTATATACTAAAACCTTTCTTAAGAATTAATCTATCTATTAAAAAAAACCGCATCAAAATCCGTTGCGTAGTTTTAAAGATTTAAGCATACATAGGGACAGACAGAGAAAGCGACTTTGTTTTATACTATGTAGTGATAATTGAATGAGATCATTATTCCAATGTAAAATTGTAAAACATGTGACGTCACACTAGGTAGGGGAAGGGGAAGGAAGACAAATGTGACCAGCTGTGACAAGGATGGGGCAGGGGTCGAAAATGATGAAACTCGTGTGACGTAATTTATGAATGGCTGCTTACGATACTTCAATATCAAATAAAACCCAGCGCAAACATTACGCCAGTGAATCGGTTAGTACAAGCGCAGGTCACACGTCTTGTATTTGTCTTAGATTATTTGTGAATCATCCAATTAGTTAAATATTAGAGATTGACCAAATGTGGTTTGAACCGAATCCGAACTTCGGCCGTAAATTCGGTGAAAAATAAAAAAGTCGGCCAAATCTCGGCCGAACTTCTTTCTCGAGAACGACACGTCGCGTCGTGACTTGTTTGTAAATTTACTTAAATTATTTTAAATATATTATATCGTTAATGGTTTTAGCAGTGCACGCGAAATAATGACTAATAAGCAAAATTTTGATACTTACCTTGGGTCACATTATTCCAATTTAGGTAGGGATGTCAATTTTTTTAAAAATATAATATAACCTGTTACTTGGGGATGAGTTAATATTTCTAACGCTGAAAGAATTTTTCAAATCGGTCCAGTAGTTTTTGAGTTTTAACGATATATACAAAAACACAAATATTTCCTCTTTATACCTAAAATTAGTATAGATTTCAGTAAAAAGTAGGTACTTTTTTTCTAGTACCGAATGTTCGGTATTCAAATCGAATTTCAGCCGGATGTCGCAGATCGGTTGAAGCTAATGAAATTCGGTTAAACATAAATATATGTACACGTATAAAAGAATTTTCGAAATTCATCTTCTATGATGGTACTTCACCATAGGGGTAGAGGGTAAAACATTATATGAAATTTCTTATATTTACGGGATGTTCATAACGGCCTTGCCACAGCTACCCGCGGCGCGAACTGGGACGTGAAATGTGGCGCGGCGGTTCGCGCGTTTTTCTGGGTTTGCCACAGCTCGACTAGTTGCGACCGAGACGACGTTGGCGGTGGAACTATTAAAAATTCTTAAAATTGTTTAATATTCATGATTAATTTCAAACTCCACTCGCAAAAAAATTCGATTAGCTAGTAGTCTATTACTTCAATTTTATTCGCTCATCACACCGCGCGTCACGGTCGCATGACTTTCCACGCTGAAAGTCGCTCTCGCTCCGCGATTAACGTCGCCGCGCCGGTGGCTGTGGCATACTTAAAACAATTTCCTACATTTGTTTTCGTCGCTCGTCGCTCGCCGCGCCGCCTGTAGTACTCTTTGGCCCCAATCCACGTCGCAGTTCGCGCGGCGTGTAACTGTCGCCAGGCCGCTTATATAACATATGTATATAAAAAATTTATTAATATTTCGATAATTGTGTTTTCGCTTCTTCGGATCAGCTGGAAGAAACCTCTTTTATTGGAGACTAGCTGTGCCCGCGACATCATCCGCGTGGACATTTATGGACACTAGCTGACCCGCGCAGCTTCGCCCACGAGTATATTAATAAGTCGTCCAAATAGCTTTTAATAAAAATTTCATCCCCTATTCCAGCCCTCCAGGGACTGATTATAGAAAAAAAATTGACTGACTGATTATTGACCTCGGATCTTCAACTATATCCATGCCAAATTTCTTGATCGCTTCAAAACCGCTGGACCGATTGTCCAGCGGTTTAGCCATGAAAGCGTAACAGCAGACAGACAGACTTTCGCATTTATAAAATTAGTATGGATATATTAGTATGGATGTGTGCTAACAATTTATTACTACAATGTTTGTTTTGTTATTCATATTTTTTGAATTCCATGTGATGTGGTCAGCTTTATAATTATGGAGGAATTCTAGTTCCATTTCATCTTTCCGCTCCACTTTACACAATCACCCGCATACGTCTGAACAACGGCTGAAATAAACAACCCTAGTCTGATCACGCAGCTCGATATGTTAGTGCGCTAATCATTTGATGTATCACCAACCACGCGAAAGCGCGGATACATACATCGGGCTACGGCGAAGTATCGCGCTAATACGATGTATCGGGCTATCGCGGAATGTTTCGCGAATGGGCTTGAGGCGTCAATGCAGTGGTCGTCAAACTGCGGTCCGCAGGTAATATTTGTACAGCTCACGACAAAGATACAATTATATAATTACGATAAACAATAATAATAATAGCAAACTGTAATACATGACAAGGTAACCCACATACATATGTTAAGGTAACTTCATATACGAGCTGTATTTTGATATTGAACCAGTGTATCGACGTATGCTGTTTTATTTTATTCCATGATGGAAAAAATAACATAGGAGTGACGATATGACCTTTTATGTTTATGAAGGAGTATCATACGTTTCTAACCTTTACGCGAATGAAATACAATAAACAGTAGATGGATCTGAGTGCTGAGTGTGAGTTTTTTTTCCGCATTCGATCGTGAGCGCGTTTCGAGTTTACTAGGAATTTGTATATGATTTGTACAGCGCCACCTAGTGGTAAACGTGAGAAACCAGTTTACCACTAGGTGGCGCTGTACAAACCACATAAAAATTCCTAGTAAACTCCAAACGCGCTTACGATCGAATGCGAAAAGAAAAACTCACACTTAGTACTCTGGTGTGAAGATATGTATGTGTATCAATAACTCAACATCACCCAAAACAGTGAGTTATATCTGTGAATCAACAATATGTACCTAACATATACATACATTACCGGCCTCGGATTTGTTAACTAATTACAGGAGCTAATATTAACTTTGCATTAACTGATAATTAGGTCTCCTCTGCTGCTCATAATTAATTCGTTAATCATGATCTATTAGGACAATTAACGCAATTGTAAGATAAATATTACTTATACAATATACTTGACTAGTCAACACCTGCTCAATTCGCGGAACGTAAATTCATTCATTAAAAAAATTATATGGAATTTATGTTATATAGAAAGTAAGTTATATAACGAAAAACCCAAAAAAGTAGCTTTTACCCGCGGCTTCTTTTCTAATTTTTTTAAATAAAAAGTATCCTATGTTACTTCTAATACCTCAAAAAATATGTGTACAAAGTTTTTTGTAGTTAGGTTAAGTAGTTACATTCGCATTTACATTCGCATTTACATTCGCATTTACATTCGCATTTACATTCGCATTTACATTCGCATTTATATTTACAAACTTACATTCGCATTTATAATACTACTAGCGGTAGCGTGCAGCCCACTGTATTATAAAACTTTTTGGCATATCCCGCGGGATCTCCTAATTTTTCCGGAATAAAAAGCAGCCTTTATGCTATTTCAGGTCATCATCATCTACCTGTGTGCCAAATTTCATTCAAATTCATTCAGTATTTTTTGCGTGATTGATTAACAAACATCCATCCATCCAATCAAACATCCAAACTTTCGCATTTATAATATTAATCTATATAAATATATTATATAGTATTATTATTATATATAGTAGGGATAATATCATAAAATATATGCATATTAAATTTACATGAATACAAAACATTCCAACATAATATAATAATAAAATATATAGACTCATAACTATACACAAATATATACCAATATATGTAGACACTAATATATCTATATCAATATTATAAATGTGAAAGTTTGGATGTTTGGATTGATGGATAGATGAATGGATGTATGTTAGGTACTCAATCACGCAATAACTATACAACGGATTTAAATGAAATTTGGCACACAGGTAGATGATGACCTGAAATGACACATATGCTACATTTTATCCCGGAAAAGTTAGGTGATCCCGCGGGATTCACCATAAACTTTTATAATGCAACGGACTGCACGCTGCATCTCGTATTATGAGTATATAATACGAGATGCAGCGTAAAGTCCGCTTTTTGTCGTTATACTAAAGCAGCAAATAAATAAAATTATATGTATAAGCATTTAAGCAATCAATCAAGATTAATGCCCAAGTAAATGATTCCTGACTAGCCGTTTAAAAGAATACTTTGACCCTTCTAAAATCAGCAGAGAGTGCATTCCAGAGTCTTATAGCCTAATGGACAAACGAACGTGAGAGAAAATCTGATAAATGGGAAGATGGAGTGTGACATCATTATTAGATTGAAGATTACGATGATGTGAAGTGTGTTGATATTGAAATTATGTCATTAATGCCATCCTTAAATCTCTCTTTAGGAAAATTCCATGTCTAATTCACTTGTGTTGTGCAAGATTCTATCTTTAAATCACTTGTACTGGAAAAATTCCATTCAGTTATTTGTTTAGTAAAACACTTAAACATTAATTTTAATTGTTTTCTTTTCTAAACAATTAACTTGAGCCATTCTTAGATGAGTTATTGACATAACGGAAAAGCTGTCTATTTTATTTATTAGGGTTCCATAATGAAAAAAATATAATTTAATATCGTTCTTTACACTTTGTGTTTAATCCACTCTTGATGGTGCGTTGCTATCCGTGTGGCGAGATGATAATCCCACATGCACAAATTTGCCGACTTACCTCCAAACCGGGACACGACAGGGACAAGCAGTGACGATATTCTTGCGTCTATAGACATCAAAGTTGGTGATGGAGCATTGATATGTGTAGCGGGATGATAATGCCATATGTATAGGCTTACCGACTCACCCTCTTAACCAAAACACGACAGGGACGAGCAGTGACGTTATTCTTGCGTCTCGTTGTCAAGTATGTTGTAAGCAACACAATTTCAATATTTGAAAAGTTGTAACCTTTGCAAAACTTGATTCGAGTTTGGTTTTTTTAAACAGTAGTCGCAGTTTTTTTAAATTCTAAAATATTGTGGAAGATAAAAAATTAATTGGTTAAAAAATCTCGAAGATATTTGATTAATGAGATATCAGAAGAGATGAAGATTTTTAGGGATAGAATTAAATAGATTTTATAATCAATTGGTACATTAATTTGGAAGTTATTATAATCTTTTGTTTTCCCAAATCATTGTTTTCCGAAAAAATGTTTGTTTTTTCCTAATTTGTCAAAATCTCCGGAGCCAAGCCGGTTCAGATTTTCAATCATTCTTAGTTTGATGAACCTAATTGTTAATTATGTTAATTATTGTTAATTAACCGCGTTTCGATCGATCAAGTTTCGCAAAAGTTATAAGATGTTTACATTCACACATACACACACATACCACATTTGGTAGAATATTTTGATAATTATACATTAATTTGAACAACTTGTAGCACCCATATACTTGCAAAAAAGCTATTATTCTTTCTTTCTTACACACTGACTTGCCTACATACATACACATATATATGTCTTCACGTTAAATTATTTTTGCCAACTCCCTAATACCTTAACTTTTAGA